>OX463755.1:172676422-174082562 GCA_949824845.1 Rhingia rostrata | reverse complement strand
CTGTTGCAAACCCTAAAAGGTCTAAACAACGCCCAATAGGAAACGACTTAAAAAAAGACACATTCGCAATAAGGAAACCTATTATATATAAATATATAAGAGGTATATAAAGCGAACAACGACATCACTTTACATTTTTATTCAACGTTGAGAATGTTAAATATTAACTCGATGACGATGATCTTTTCAATTTCATTCGCCTGCTTGTGAAGTGTTGGAATTAACTCATTGTCCAGAGCATTCATATAAAGTGCCAGCAGTTTTTCATTTCGACTGCCAGCCTCGTAGCAAACATAGTCTTGGTTAAGTGTAATGCCCAATCCAATTTTCACCCCAACAATCCTATGGAATATGGCTCTTCAATACATCCGCATAGCCAAGTTCATTCCCATGTCTTATCCCACAGTTATCGTACCGGTAGGAGTACTTTGAAGAAGTTCCGAAAACGTAAATGAGTTATGTTTAGTGATGGCATAAACCCGGGCAGCGACCTGGCTGGGACGGACAGTAAATGGAGTTAGACAATTCCATCTACCAGCCAGTATTTGACAAGTGCAGAATGCACCAGCAAAAGTTTTCTAAAGAACTATACGAACAAAATTGTACAACTTGATGGATCTTGGAGTTTTATTCCCTCAGGTGTGAACTGACTGCCGTCGATTTGCAGCTACAATAAATCGGCGCAAGTCTTTCAGAAATTGCAGAACAATTCCGATCTAATCCCAACAAGAGACTTTAGAATTTGCTATGCAAAGAACATCTTTGTGTATGTCAAAATGTCACACCTAAAATGTTGCATCAAAAAACCGTTATTGTTACCGCTTAAGTCATATTTAACAACTCAACATAATGTATTTACAATTAATATTAGAATCCTAAGTGAATAAGCAATTGCCAATAAACACAAATCTATTACTTTATTTGTAAACATAAATTAGAAATGTAAGCGCACATTAATTGAGAAACTGAACGCACTCTTATGTCACAATAAAATATTTTCAAAAATCATCCTCCTTTGATGGAGCGTGCTCAAAGAAAACGGGACAACTTGGTAAGAATTCATAAATTTAAATATTCAATTATTTAAATACATTTTTTTAGAATATTAAACTATCTCTCTCTCTCTCTCTCTCTCTCAAATTGAAAACGTGTTTTGATATTCCCGAACGAGGACATCCATCAGAAAAAGTTATACACCCCACTAATTGCGGTTTAAGTCATTTTGATAACGACGAGGTAATCAGTTTGTTAGAACTGGATAATTCTGAAATGATCCCAAAAGACATATACGCTCATTTTAATGAAATATACATCGAAGAATTCACTGTTTCTGGATTCACGCGATCCAAAAATAAAACAATTAATAATTCTAGCGATCATATTTTGGCGCTATGTTCGTATTTTTCAAAGACAGCTGACCGGCATTTAGTAAGTATGCTAAATCTGGAGAACGACAACTCGGACACGAAGCCGTATTCGACTCAAGCTATTAATATACATGGCCAACCGAGGAGAGTAACAGGAGTAAGCTTTGTTGTACTTAACGAGGCTTTGAAGACGGCAAAAATGGGTATATGCTACTAACTCGAAAGGACACACAACATCGGTACGACTTGGACAGAACGTTGCCATTGACAGATAGTACATTGAGGTAGTACGGGACTTTGGCTCCCATAGCTTTGCTATTAGCTCTGACTGTCAGAAACGAATAGAATTGCTTGTACTCTTTCTTCAAACTAAGAAGCCGTCACACGAGATGCTAAGTAGATCTTATACAAGACCCTGATCATTCCAGTTCTGTTTTTATTTCATCCGAAGAGTTCCGATATGGCGAAAGCAATCAAGGGTCTAGGGGATATCCACTAAAACCTAGAAAATTTCGTAAAACTACATACATATATGTAAAATTTATTTGCGGTTCAGTTACAGATTACCAACAGTTGTGCTCTTGCTCATTAAATCTGTTTAACCAAAATGTCCGTTCATTGGGATGCTTCTTGACTAGAGACGCATGGGCAGATCCAGCGTATCTAGCATTATTTGTAATTTTTCGCATTTTAGGGTCGCAAATCTAAGAAAAAATACAGGATGGCTGATGAAAGACGCTACCAACAAACAAATTAATAACTTTTTTTCTATTTAATGAATCCGGTGAAATTTTTTTTTTATTTTGCAGATTGATTTTTAGATTTAACAAAAGTGGATAATTGGGAAACTGTAACTATCACGCGCTGGAGTCGGTAGTTTCGGTTCAAAGAGAGTATTGGCGCACGTTTGGGGGCAATCCTCTGAGCAGATGGACCAACATGAGACTTGCTAATGATTTTGCCGAGCATCGGACAGTCGAAAGTAGACCTTACCATCGAAAACCTTCAGTTCGGAAGGAGGAAACAATCGCTGCTATAGCTGCTGCCATACAAAACAATCCAAGAGTTTCGACAAGAAGCTTATCTGCTCAAATGGATATAAGCAGACAGTCAATGCAGTCAATTATGCACAATGATTTGGACTTATTCCCATGTAAAATCCAAATGGCCAACAAACTGAACGCAGAAGACTTGCGATTTGCTTCGAATTTTGCAGGAAGATGCTTTAAATTGTGGAAAAGGGCGGAAACATGGTGAACTGTCTTTTTATGTCTGACAAGGACCATTTTGATTTAAACGGCAACAGTACTCCATGAGACGGAATAGCATCCACTTTGTGTCACAGTGTCGTGTGCAGTTTCATCACGCTGAATTTTCTGGCTCTACTTCTTCTAAGAAAACGGTCACACCGTTTCGGTTACTGGAGACCGTTACTTGAGCATGTTGAGTGAGAGAGAGAGAATTACGGCGAATGAGAATTTTTTTCAACTCTGTGTGGTCTCAGCAAGATGGGGCAACTCCTTCCAAGACAGAATTCCGACCAAAATTTCCCAATAAGCTGATATCCAGAAACTCCACATTCCGTTGGCCCAACAGGTCACCTGAACTTACTGCACCTGACTTTTTCTTGTGGGGTAATTGCAAACAGGAAGTCTACAAAGCAAAACCAACAAATTAGAATGAAATAAAGCAATCCATTCGAGAAACAATTGCGTCTTTTCCTGGCTCAAATCTTTAAGCAAGAATTAAAATTAGTGAGATGCCGCGTCGTCGTTTATGTCAGACGCTTCGGTCGCTGTCTGTTGGGGACGAGTGTTGTAGTGACAGATGTTGGAATTTTGTCTGTTAAATGACGATTTTTCAATGACCACGAGATAAAGCTGTGCAGACGTCCGTAAGGGTGTGTAGATGTCTGTATAAGCGAACCACGTACGACAATTTTTATTGACGGTAAAACAACCTTTGACTACGAATTATCAAACTCAACTCAACTTCTTTGAATTTTGGACGGCCTTTTATATTAAATATGTCTTCGGTCAAAGCTTCCAACTAAAAAATTTAGAAATAGAATTGTGATTTATGGTCTATGTAAGAATGAGTTTAACTTACCTGCAGGTATTGCCAATTTTCTGTAAAAAAAATTGTTTTCTTAAGCTATTTCAGGGTATCTCGAAACTCTCCATTGTATCCAAGTGGGGCAAATTTTTGATTCGAACGTGGTTATTAGCTGAGCAACTATAAGTTGTTGTAGAACGAGAGTAGAATATGATTGGCCTTAACTTGGCAATGCCCAGTGGTTGTAACTCTGACTACTCATCAACTGTTCTTACCTTAACCTGTAAGTGAACATCGGATAACGGTCTCATCCAACAGGATTTGACTTGCTACGAAAAACAGCAACACTAGAAACAGACTGGGACGGAATACCCGCCCTGCTCTTCCAGTCCTTAATGAGCTGCTTCAACAAACTTTATTTACATTACAGTTCACAGGACACTACGATCTCAGTATCGCTTTACACAACTGGTTTGTATGGTCATCTACCGATTTGATTTAGGAAACTCAAGGGTATTTCAGGCCCCTAGGATGGCTCCGTGTCCTAGGGGTATCTTATAAATTGGAACTAGCCCTCCAAGTTGGGGAGTTGTGCTTTGGGTTAACTACCAATCCATAGAAAAAAGTAGCAACCAATAGCCTCGGAAATGACTGATTTTATTGTTGACGACCGTGCTAAACAAAAAAAATGACAACGACATTCGTATATCTGCACCAGGAATGTGAGAACATAAAACAGGAGAGGAGAGGCGCACAACTTGCCCTCAACTGCTAAAAAGTAGACATTACTGTCATCCAGGAAAAACTATGGGATGGGCCGGACAAAAGAGGATGAAAAATTGCGACATATACTACAGGCCGTGTTACAGTGAGCAGAAGCAGCGACTATTCGCATGCGGATTTGTTATAAGTGTCAGACTTAGACAAGAAGTCTTATGTTTTCAAGACATTAGCATATGCATTGTAACAATCCACACATAAGCCATATATACATTCACGCCCCCACGAAGGAAAATAATGATATAGCTAAGGATTGCTTTTACGAGCTCCTTGACAAAACCTATGAGCGACTACCGAATTATGATGTTAAAATCGTGCTGGGAGATTTTAACGCAACGGTAGGAAGGGAAGACATATTTAGCAGATGGCTAGGACATATAGAACGAATGGAGAGTCTTCGATTCCTAGCCAGACGTCGGACGCAGTAGAGTTCGCGCCTTAAGTGGCGTAGAAACCCAACTTGGAGTGCGCAACTGGAGGCAGTTAACTAATTGGAGAGCAATGTTGGTTGAGGTCCAGGTTCTTTCCGGACAGTTAAGTAAGTAAGTAAGTAACACGCTGACTTATAGGATCTTTTTCGACAAAGTAAATAGCGATCATGCCAACAAGCCATTATATCAGCCGCAACTAATGTGCAAGGTTTTTCGCCTGGTCTAATGAGGAATGCCGACAGATGCTCGGAACGAGTCACACAATGCTAAGCTACAGGTGTAGAAGGGAAGAAAACCGGCTTTTTAGAAGGAAGAAAAGAGACCAAGAAAAGCGTGTGATCGAGGATATAGAGAGGTGACACTCCTTGAACGATACTCGACAGTTTCACCAAAGTGTAAAACGTCAAAGCCAAGGGTACAAGGCTCGAACAGAATCCTGTCGAGATGAACAAGGAAATATCGTAGTTGAGACACAGTCGATGCTGAGGATATGGAAAAACCACTTCTGCAGACTTCTAAACGGCGACAACGAACAACATTGCGCTGTCATTCAGAACGAAACATTCAACATTGGCGACTACAGAGAAAACTACCAACCACCCAACATAGGTGAAGTGAGGATAGCAAGAAGTCCAAATTGATACCCACCACCTATTCGTCGATGTCTAAGCCCCATACGAGAGCATTTATAGACTCGAACTATTCAGAAGCATTTAAGTATACCGCCAAAACTCGCCCGTCTTTGTAGGATGCCGGTGGAGAATTTTCGCTGATCAATCAGGGTCGGAAACGACGCACGGCAAGTGTTTTGGTAGAAGCTACTCAAGTTGATGTTTAAGGTTGTTTATCCCAATTTCATAATTGGTGAGGACTCTCGATTGGAGGTATCGCGCCATCCTACATTACCGTATCCTCAGTGGTCGTCTCTATGCTTTGACATAGGCCTTCCCATTAATTTTAGCGCCTCTCCACTTTTAGAAATTATAATCTTCACATTCAAAAGTAACCGTTCCTTCAATCTAAGCCCAATTCATTCAAAAATCTCAATTCAGATGAGATTTGGTTTTCCCAAAGCTTTCCTCTCTCTCAAAATATTGTCCTCTCAGAGCGGCAGTTCATCTGGAACTCCTTGCTAGCTTTCCCAATCGCATGTATACGACCCCTTCCAATTCTAATTTAGGTGTAAACAAACCCCAATTGCAGTTAGTACATGTAGATAAGTATCCTCTCTCTTCTCTTGGACTCCAGCTTTCAGCTTAGTTACCATCTACTCAGAGAAATGCACACTTTGCTAAGCCAAAGTGGACGAAGTACGAAGGATAATCCCAGTTGAATGTAAATTTTCCTTTCCTAACAGGAGAACAAATAGTGGAATCATTATACGTCTCCATTTGAGGACTACTCTCGCTTTGTGAGGGTCGCTGCAGTGTGTCCAGGGGTGACGGAAGGAGGACTACTATCGCAATTGCGCTAGTTACACCTCCTAATAGGGTGTGGACGAACTTTAAGCGTCGGACAGCCACTTGGACACTTCACAGAGAACACAAACAAATAAATGGAAAACAGGACACAAAAAAGGAAAAGCGGATGCTAAGCACCCTAGCGAGTGTGAAAACGGAAATTTAAAGAGATAAATTCTATGAAATTGAAAAACAGTTTCATTTCAGCGGTTTGCACTTGAATGGAGATTTTGTCTGAATGGGTGCGTGAGGGATGGTTGGGGCTCTGATAAATTTTCGTAGCTGAATAGAACCGCAGGTTATGCCTGTGCTCGCTCTTTGCATGCATGCATGCACATGTGTGAGAAAGTGTTGTTTCTAAACGGTTGGTCGCACTTGAAGGAGGTATTTGGGAGGGTTGGAGAAAGCTTTTGTTATGGTCAAATCGGTCTCACTTTTTGTCCTTGACACGAAAGGGGTAGTTGACTTTTAATTTCGCCTATCAGTTGTAGTAACTGTCATGACCATTGTATCGCTGAATGGGGCTGGGAATTGATTGAATTGATGGCGAGAATGGGAATCCTTTTGATTTCGGATTTGATGATTTTAATTGAATGTTGCAATGGTGCTGGCCTTTATTTTATTTTGAGTAAAATGTTTTTGGTAACTGAGTTGTTGGGTAAGCTTTTAAATAGTTCGGCTTATTGTGGACGATGATCTATTGTTTCAGACATGTAACGGAAGAACTTTGACCAAACTAAGTTGTAATTGAATTCCTTTCGATGATCACCCACAAAGACATGGTGGAACGATTTATATATCCTTAGAACCATATACAGCTGCAACAAAAGATTACATGTGTTAGGATGCGGATTCGTCGTGGGAAATCGGCTTAGGATAAAAGTCATTGACTTCAAGCCGATAAGAGATCGCCTTTCTGTGATCCGCATCAAAGCTACGTTCCAAAACATAAGGCTAATATGTGGACACGCCCCTGCCGACGAGGCTGAAGATGCCATCACCTGGAGCCTACGAAGCCTGTCCTGAGTATGACGTAAAAGTCGTAATCGGCGCTTTCAACGCACGCTAAAGTCAGGAAAACATCTTTGCGGTTTAGTTGGTAGGCACAGAATCCACGAAAAGAAAACAGACAACGGCTACCGATTATTCGATTTTTCAGCCGCTCGTAATACGGTGATAAGGAGCACTAGGTACCCAAGGCTAAGGATCCACACAGCAACGTAGCGCTCTCCAGACGGTCGAACCGCCAACCAAATCGGCCACGTGCTAATCGGTACGAGGCACGCATCAAATATCCTCGACTTGCACACATTCCGAGGGCCAAATGTCGACTATGACCATTTTCTTGTAGCGGCTAAATTCCGACTCGACTGTCCAACGAGAAGAAGCTGCGAACTGACCAGAAAAATTCAACGTTGGACACTTTAGCACACATGGAGTAGCCAGAGCTTACAGCGAGCGCCTGAGTATGAAACGCTCCTCTGTGCACTCACCTACCACAGACGCCAACTATCAGTTGTGCCAGTATCGCGACATCATCAAGGAGGCAGCCGAAGCCACTGTAGGGTACTAGCCACCCCCGAGAAGGAGCCCGTGGTGTGATGATGAATGCGTCTACAGGAAAAAGGTGACACAAGAAAGCACTGAAGCGCAAAACAAGGGCCGCGAGAGAAGGGTATCGAGCCAGGAGAAGGGAGGAAAAGAAGAACCTGCGTAGAATGAAGAGGGCTTACCCAGCTTCCCAGCTCAAGGAGATCGAAGAGTTGCGCGATCGTAACAATATCCGGAGGTTTTATAAAAAAAGCCAAACAACTAGCTGCTGGCTACAAAACCGGCACGCAGGCTCTTCGAGACAGCGAAGGAAACCTAGTCAACGAAGCTCAGAAGAAGGGAGGAAAAGAAGACCCTCCATAGAAAGAAGACGGCTTACACAGATTCCCAACTCAGGAAGATTGAAGAGTCACGCTATCGTAATAACATCCCGAGGTTTTATCAAAAAGCCAAGCAACTGGCTGCTGGCTACAAACCGGAACGTAGGCTCTTCGAGACAGCGAAGGAAACCTAGTCAACGAAGCTCAGGAGAAGGGAGGAAAAGAAGACCCTCCATAGAAAGAAGAGGGCTTTTGCAGCTTTTCAGCTCAAGGATATTGAAGAGTCGCGCAATCGTAACAACATTCGGAGGTTTTGTAAAAAAAAGCAAGAAACTGTCTGCTGGCTATAAAACTGAAACGTGGGCTCTTCGAGACAGCGAAGGAAACCTAGTTAACGAAGCTCAGGAGAAGGGAGGAAAAGAAGACCCTCCATAGAAAGAAGAGGGTTTATGCAGCTTTTCAGCTCAAGAATATTGAAGAGTCGCGCAATCGTAACAACATTCGGAGGTTTTATAAAAGAAAGCAAAAAACTGTCTGCTGGCTACAAAAACGGAACGCGGGCTCTTCGAGACAGCGAAGGCAACCTAGTCACCGAAGTAGTAGTAGAATAGAAGTAGCGGCTTAATGGGCATCATATAGAGAGAAAAGAACCCACGTCCAGTCAATGAAGAACTAGTTCCACCACCTAGCTAAAAAAAAATTAAGAACAGCAAAGCCGCAGGCTCTGGTGGCTTACCAGCGGAACTTTTTAAATACGGCGGTGATGTTTTTGGTAGGGAGCATGCACCTTATCCTCAACCAAGTATGGGTGGGAGAAAACATGCCCGATGACTGGACTATCAGCTCCATATGCCCATCTACAAAAAAGGCGATCCCCTGTCTTGTAAGAACTATCGAGGCATATCCATGCTAATTATCGCATACAAGATCCTATCCAACGTACTGTGTTGGAACGTCAAAAACCTTTCTGCAACACACTAATCGGCAGGTACAAGTGCGGCTTCGAATCCGTTCCCCCAGGTTCGAGAAGGCAAGGATGTCCGAACTTCCGTTTCAAAGACCAAGCCATCGCGGATGCCAGAGCGCTTGGTCTAGGCAACTGGAAGCAGTGAGCCCGGGATCGTAGAGGATGGAAGGCTACAGTGTCTCAGGCAGAGACCTTTCGGGAGCCCGACAAGAAGAAGAACCACTTTGTAAATATCCGGAATCTGTTTCCACGTATGAACCCAGTACCTAAAAAAATATTCCGGAGATATATGAAACGATTCTTCTTCTTATCGGGCTCCCGATTTGACACTGAGATGTTGTCAACTCTTTTATAGTTGGAAAGATCTACGCCATGACCTGCAGAACACCTTATTTCATCGATCAGATTGCCGGGATGACAGGAAATAAACTACCAATCATGGATCGTGATAGAGGTAAGTCCCCAATAACAAACCTTTCCAGAATCCTGAGGATGAATTCCCAAGACGCAATCAACAGTAAAGCTAATATGGACGATGTGAACAAATTACATAAGCTACTCCCACGTATTCGGAAAAAAAGGAATTTCAAGAGTTAGCCAGGCAAATTATAAATTGTGGCGGATGAGCCAGAAGTTGATACTGAGTATCCCGTATCCCCATGGGTACCTGACTATCTGCAACTGGTCCAGGCTATTCGTTGTGCTTTGGACCAACTACCGATTTGTTTGTATATGCACCTGGAATGTTAGAGCGCTTGACAGAAAATATGCAGCTAAACACATAAATAGAAGTCCTAAGCTGCTACAAAGCCGATATTTCTGTACATCCATACAATGAGATTGACCAGGCAAAAGGAGAAGGTATATGAATAACTGTGACATGCACTGCTGTCCGGAAGTAGCGACTCTTCGGATGAGAACTTGTCTTGACGACATCAGATGAGAGGGAGGGGAAAATCTGTTCTTACACATATATACCTTTTGTCAGACAGCAGCGGAAGAATTCCCAAGATGGATTCAAGGGTGGCATCTACAGTCCTATTTATGATGGACAAAGTGAACCACCTACATGAGCTGTTTTAACATATGGACGAAGGTCATTCAGAAATCTCAAGGATTAGTCAGGCCTCTTGAACAGAAGTGGTGGCGCATGAGCTGAAATGCCGACGGCAGGACCCAATCCCTTAGTAGATATTGATGGCCTTGTTTTTAAGTGGAATCCAATCAATTAGAACTGGCCCTCCAGGTTGGGGATTGTGCTTTTGGGTACTGCTCAATCACGGAAACAACCGATTGCTTAGAAGGAAACGAAAGCTTGGAAAAGGATTGATATACCATACACCAACTCATTTAATTTGGACGTATAAAGTATGCCTGAAGAATATCAGCATTGTTTGCCTTATCCACGAAAAGGGAAACCTCCAAACAGCGACTATTGCAGCTACACGGGTCTTCTTAACAGCGCCTACGTGATTCTATTTGCCGTAATATATTAACGGATAAAACCGTTCGCCAACAACGTTTTATTGTCGTCCACAACTGATCAAATCTTAACAGATCGGCAGATTCTGACAAAACCCAAGAAGTTCAAATATATACACTCCACCCACCTATTCACCGATGCCAACACAAAAGGACACACAACATCGACCACAGAACGTTACCATAGACAGATATGACATTGAGGTACTGCGGGACTTTGTCTAAGCGAAGAATTACAACCGTTGTTTTTTCAGACTTAGAAGGCAAATTAGTAGTAAAGCCCTCACTCGAAATACTGAGGAGATCCTATATAAGACCCTGATTAGCCCAGTGAATGAAGAAACCCTTGGTCGATTTGAGAGGAAAATTCTTCGAAAAATCTTCGGTCCAGTTGCGTTGACGAGCTATGGAGACTAAGATTCAACCAAGAACTATACGAGCTGTACAGCGACATGCCCATGATCAAAAAAAAATCCACATTGGACATTTAAGGTGAATATGACGTGTAGAGCGAAAGGACACATATTCTCCGACTCGCAGAGTCTTCGACTATCAGCTACATTTTGCAAGCAGCAGAGGAATACCTCGCACAAGTACTTAGAACTTTTCGCGAAATAGGTAGAAATGGCGGTTCAGCATGAACCCGAGTAGCACTTATGTGCTTTTTTGTTACCACGACTCGTGTGACCTTTACTAGGATGGTTGTTGTGGATGTGATACAGGCGGCCTCTAGATCCAGCTTGTGAGGTTTAGGAAACTGATAAGATCTTGAATCCTTTTACCCGAGATGTCGCTAAGGTTGTCATAGAATGATTGGTCTAATGCACGCAGTCCGTCGCTTGCTAGTAACGGACATTTGCAGATGCAACTGCGGCATTGAGGGTCGTATGGGATCCCTAGTTTGGCCACATGGTCTCCAATTGGCCAGTGCCCCGTGACTATCGCCGTAATTCTTGCGATATTTGGACGGGTTCTATTTAGTAGATCGTTTCTTCTGTTTTTGTCGTAGAAGGGCCATATCATCCTGGATATGACGCAATTTGTTAGCCTTTTCCATTTGGAGTCCGCCTTCTTCAGGAAGTATGCGGGTTAAATGACTTCACTTGCCGTAAGTAAGCCGTGAAGAGCTGAGCCTGCCAGGCCAGCTCGTCTGCACGCTTGTTTCCTTCAATGTCACTGTACCTTGGAAACCAGATAAGTGTGACCCTGTAGCGTTCGCCAAGGTTAGCAAGTTCGTTCCGGCATTCCTGGCCGCTTGGCTATCTATGAAAAAAGCAATATTTTGCCTGGAATACGCTGACAAAATCCGGTAGGCGATATGAAACTGATATAATCGGTGATTCCGAGTAGACTCCGGACCACACACCACAGTTCATCTTAGATCCGTCGGAGTAGACGACCGTGTCGAAATCTCTCACTACTTTGTTTCTCTTCCACTGAGCTGTGGTAGGAAATCCTACGTGGAAGCCTTTCTTGAAGTATAGGTGTTATGTAGTCTGTTGGAAATGTGACCATGCCGTTTGGTAACAAGTCCAGGATATTACTGTGGCCATACGGCCTTGTATTCCAGCATATGGACTCCGTGAATCTTACTGATCTGCTTACGAACATCTTTCCTGTATAGGTACCTCTCCACTTCTTCGATCACGCGTTTTTCTTGATATTTTTTCTTTTCTTTCTGAAATGCCGGTGTTCTTCCTTTCTTCTGTACCTACAGCTCTCATCTTTACTTGCAGCTTTGCCTTGTAGGCCTTCTTCTTGGCTGCGAGCATCTGTCGGTTTTCTTCATCAAACCAAGGGTTTCTTGCTGGTGAAAGCCTTGCATATCAGTTGCTTCTGGTCTTATGACTTGTTGACATTCTTGCCTTTATGCTTCGACATTGGAGAGGCTAAGGGATATGCGTTTTGTGAAGGTCTTGGCGGTCTCTTGTGATTGCAGTCTTTCGACATTAAAGCTTTTCACATAATTTGCTATTTCATGTAGCGTTGTGAATATCCGCATTCTTACCTTGTCTGTAACAAGTTAGTGGTCCGAGTCGATGGTAGCCCCTCGGAAGGTTCGGACATACAAAATCCTCGTGTATATCGCAATGTGGTCAAAATGATTGACCGTGCGTTGATCTGGAGATGGCCATGTCCCCTTATGGATATCGAGGCGTGAAACCGTGTGCTGCCAACAGCGGTATTTCGTTCCGCAGCGAAGTCCATTTCTCTAAGTCCGTTGTCAGACGAGTTGTCTTTGAGGCTGTACCCACAATACCTACTGACAAAGGTATTTTCTCTTACCACCTTTGAGTTTAAATCTTCCAGAACGATTTTAACGTCGTACTTCGGTATTAGCTCATAGGTTTTGTAAAGGAGGCCGTAGAAGCAATCTTTAGCAGTACCAGCGCATATAATTGGAGAATTTGCTTTGATGCGAAATGTTACGATGCGTTCGCTAATGTCTTGGAAACATAAGACTTCTTGTCTGTCACTTATAACAAATCCGCATCCGAATTGTCGATGTTTCTGCTCACTATAACACGGTCCGTCACAAATTGGCAAGTTGGTTGCCTGTACCTCTTCTGTTTAATTTTCTCAAATTCCAGGTGCAGATACGGACGTCGTTGTCTTTTGTCTCGTTTAACATGGTCTAAGACGACAAAATCCGTTATTTCCGAGAATCATGGTTGTTTCGTTATAATATAAGCAGCACAACCTCTTACCTGGAGGGTAAGTTCCAGCTTATTAGTTTAGGTTAGGTTGGTGTGTTGCTTAGGGAGGCGGTGTACGTCTTCCCTCATCACACTCAGGCCAATACTGGACCAATTGTGATGCCCGTTGGGGGTCCACGTATATCGTTGGTTCCTTCACTTGTCCTGTAACTGTCCATTGTTGTTAGTACCTTTCTAGCCATCCTGATTGCAAATTGAAAAGATTAGAGAGAGGGATTTCGGATAGATCCGTGAGGTAATGATAAAAGTATTTTCCTAATTTTCTTAATTGGCAGATGCTCTGGCCATGGCACAGAAAGTGCAGCGTATCCTAGTGGTTTTCTTCATCACCACTACTTCTACAAAGGTCATCTCATCATCTATGAGATGCATTTTCAGTTTGTGGCTTTTAAATATGTTGTGTCCAGTAAGAATCCCTACTAGTGTCAAAAGAGATTTCCTGTTTCTTTGTTTCTGGCTTTGCAATAGGTTAGGTTAGCTTTGATGGCTTGTTGACGCCCAAGTGTGTCGTCAAACCCTCGTAGGCCTACGTGGCCGTGGGCCCATAGCGATACCCTTTATGTACCTGAAAAGAAAGCTGCGTTAGTAAGAAGAGTGTTACCTAAGTGATTTGTGCTGCTCCATAAGCTTCAAATAGGAAGTTGCTCCAACCCGACTTGCAGCAGAAGCTGACGATCTGTGCAATAGGTGTTGTGGCTAGATCCGTAAAAACCTCGTAGTAGAAGCTGCCGAGGATTTTTTACGGCTGTTGCTGATCGTGGATGTGGACGATGTCCTCCTCGACGTCTGGGTCTCCGCACTTCCTGCAAATTTGGAGCGAGTCAGTAAGGTTAATCCTATGAAAGGGTTTACCCAGCAGATTGTGACCTGTTATGACTCTCACCGCTAAAGAAATGGAACCACTGTTCGGAGCTATAAGCTTGTTAGATCTGCTACCACTTATTTCCGGCCTAAGATCTTTAGTGTGTTTGCAAGTGTTGATGTTTTGCCATCTAGATTTTGTTTCACTTTGCGTGAATCTTGTTATTTTCTGCAAGGTGTGGTCTAAGCCTTTTGTCGCATAACGAGATGCAGCTGGACGATCCCAATCTGGCTAGCTCGTCGTTTCGTTTCCAGGAATCTTATTTGGACTTTGTTCTGGTTACAAAGAGCATCGAGCTCTGAGCGGCCGATTCCCAAGTACTCGTGATTTTATTATGTTGGATGCCAGAGCTTTTATGGCCGCTGGGCTATCTACGTAAATGGAGATATCCTCTTGTGATATGTACGGCTAGGATCTCTATATGGTTTTTTCATACTCAGGTCACATTCTTGGATATTTCACCACCTGTTATTGGCGATATTCAGTGTCTTCTGTCCCATTAGTGATGTGAGGTTATAGTGGCGATTTGAGAGACTGGCTGATTCATACTGATGGCAGATCCCTTCCTCTACAGTTTAACAGCAAATTCATTGCCCTGTATGCCTTTGTGAACCGTGAGCCTGAAGAGCTTAGCATTATTTTTGACCCCAAGATCCTTTAGCTCTTCACGACAATGCTTCACAAGCTTAGATTTTAGCAGAGAAAGCCTGACTGTCAATGAAGATGGTGCTATCATCTGGTGGTAACGCCAGTATTGCGGTAGATTTGGCTGCCTCGGCTACTGCCAATACCTCCGCCTGGAACACACTGATGTTCTCAGGGAGACAAAAAACGCTGTTTTCGCAAAACACTCTCGCTACAACGCCTACGTCCATTTTTGAACCATCAGTATATATTGATAAGGTTTCGGTGTCCAGTTCGTTCCTCTCCAAATCTTCTGTACTTGGAAAGATCCAGGAAAATGGTCTTTGAAATTCAGTGTGAGGCAGGATGTAGTCAGATAATACAGCAGAGCCCAGGTATCTGTTTAGAAAAAGCTGGCACTTTTGGCTGCAGCTTCTTGCATGTAAATGTCTAGCGGCAGCAGGTTGAGGATGGTTTCCAGTCCCGCTGTTGGTGTGGTTTTCATTGCCAAGTAGCGCCCACACATGTTCTCCTTTGTCATATTTTTCAGATGGGTGACATTATTTGTGGATTGTCATCAGACAAGTCCTCCTTATGTTGAAATAGGTCTTAGGGCGCGGTTACGGCCAACGTTAGAAAGCAAGTGCGCAAGTCCGTGGACGATTGTTCACGCTAGCTCAAGCTAGTAAACTTCAAAACCAAATGAGATTTGATACTCAGAATGGCAAGCGTGGATTAGCGCGGACCAGCTTATATAGGGTGGGCCAAAAGAGATCGCCCTCTTGGAAGATGCTCGTATTTTTGACATTTGTGGACTAGACAGATGTAGAATACAAGTGAACAAGCGATGGACTGATACACTCCCGCAGAACACGGAATAATCGAAGTGGACGATTTTTCGACCAAAATCAAAATGAGCGATGAGGCCATTTCCCCCTCAGCGGGTACGTGAACAAGCAAAACTATTGCTTCTGAGGCACCACGAGTAATGCACGAGGAACCATTACACCCGCTCAAAGTTACAGCATGGTGAACAGTTCACGCTGGAGGAGTCATCGGGTCACTTTATTTTCGCGAACGCCGCTGGTCAATTTTAACCGAATTTTTTCTGCCGCAATTGGACGAATTAGGACTGGAGGACATGTGGTTCCAACAGGACGGAGTAATGGCATACATTGCGCTAGCCACAACCGATATTAATGAGAGCCAAACAAGTTCGGATTACTTCTTTTGGCCCACCTTGTATGTACTAGAGTGGACTAGCTCGGAATAGCGAAAATTAATAATACAACCCAGAGCAGAGCTTTCTCACAACAATTCATGTGTGCATGTGTACTACTTGCACGATGGTGGGACCTCCTGTTTTATGCCGAGATAAGCTTTTCTTGACAACTGTTCTACTCGGATGTTTTGTCAGATCAGCACGAGAGGAGGAGCAGTGAAAAATCATTTAGGAGTTGCTACGGCTGGGAATCGGCAGTTCATTGCACGAACCATTGCGCCACTGAGCCCGTCAGCTCGGAATAGCGCGAACGTAAAGATTTAGATTTACCAGCGCACTAGCGCGAACTAGCGCCTATGCTTAATAGCGTTGGTCGTAACCGCGGACTTACAATGGCCGTATAAATCCACAGAATAATCCTGAAGTTTGGACCCCAGAAAGTTAACTTTACCATCAGGGATCGATGTAAGACGTTAAAAACGTTTTACAACTTTGAACTGCAATCGGTCTACAAAGTCTACTTACTTACTTACTTAAGTGGCGCTACAGTCCGGAATGAACCTGGGCCTCAACCAACATGCCTCTCCAATTATCCCGGTCCTTATCTAACTGCCTCCAGTTGCGCACTCCAAGTTGTTTGAGGTCGGTTTCTACTTGTGCGCTCCACTAAAGGCGAGGTCTTCCTCTACTGCGTCCGACGTCTGGCTGGGAATCGAAGACTCTGCGAGCCGGAGTATCGGTGTCCATTCGTTCTACATGTCCTAGCCATCTTAAACCTCCAATCCGGAGTTTTTTGACCAGGGGCATGTCGCTGTACAGCTCGTATAGTTCTTGGTTGAATCTTCGTCTCCATAGCCCGTCAACGCAAACGGGACCGAAGATCTTTCGAAGAATTTTCCTCTCAAATCGACCAAGGATTTCTTCATCCGCTTTCGAGACGGTCCATGCTTCAGCGCTGTAGAGCAGAACTGGGATGATCAGGGTCTTATATAAGATCTCCTTAGTAGTTCGAGTTAGGGCTTTACTACTGAATTGCCTTCTTATCCCGAAGAAACAGCGGTTGGCAAGAGTAATTCTTCGTTTAATTTCTGACGAGATGTTGTTGTCAGAGTGAATAGCGGAACCGAGATAGCTAAAGTCCCGTACTACCTCAAAGTTATATCTGCCAATGGTGACGTTCTGTCCAAGTCGTCGATATTTAGTGTCCTTTCGTGTTGACAGCATATACTTCATCTAGCCCTCATTTACTGCTAAACCCATTTTTGCCGCTTCCTTCTCAATACTAGCAAACGTGGCTATGACATCGCGTTGGGTTCTACCAATGATGTCAATATCGTCGGCGTATGCTAGTAGTTGTACAACGTCTAACGACGTTATTTGAAGAAGTACAAGGACGACATTTTGCAGGTACAAGGTGGCGCAAAAATAACCTTCCGATTTTTTTTGGCTGTAATTTAAAAAAAAATGAAAAACTTTGGTTCTTCTTGTGGATTATTTTTATTTGGTCTTTTAAATTTTTTTACATCAAGTCGAGAATATGTCATGTAAATGGCCGCCGCCACAGTTGATTGATTTGAGCCCTTTTTATGGCATTTTCCATCACTTTGGCCAAAACTTCCGGCGATAGGTCCTCACATTCTTGACGGATATTGTCTTTAAGAGATGCAAAAGTCTGAGGCTTGTTGACATTAACCCGCGACTTCAAAAAGCCCCACAAAAAGAAGTCTGGAGCGGTCAAATCAGGCGATCTTGCTGGCCAGTGCAAATAGCCAAAACGGGAGATTAGTCGCCCGAGAAATGCATCCTTCAGCATATCGGTTGTGACATGTGCAGTGTGTGCCGTTTCACCGTCCTGTTGGAACCACATGTTTTCCAATCCCAATTCATCAAGTTGCGGCAAAAAGAACTCGTTGATCATTGCTCTGTAGCGCTCACCATTCACAGTAACCGTTTGGCCCGCGACATCTTCGAAGAAAAAAAGGTCCGATGACTCCTCCAGCGAAAACAGCACACCATGCAGTGACTTTGAGCGGGTGTAATGGCTCTTCGTGGGTTACACGCGGATTTTTAGTGCCCCAGAAGCGTAAATTTTGCTTATTTACGTACCCGCTAAGATGGAAATGGGCCTCATCACTCATGATTATTTTTGATGAAAAATCATCTTCCTCTTGGTGGTGATTAAGGATGACTTGAGCGTATGTTAGACGCGATTGGCGGTCAGCAGCTAACAGCTGATGCACCGTCTGGACTTTGTACGGAAACATCTTCAAATCTTGTACCAAAATTCGCTGTAAAGACCGTCGACTGATACCCATTTGCGTGGCACGTCTTCTGGTCCATGTCGACGGCGCTTCCATGACATCTTCGGCTACAGCAGCAATATTCTCTGCAGAACGACTACTCCGGGGTCTGCCACGCCTGGCAGCATCTCGTGTTGTGCCAGTCTCTTCGAGGCGAGCGGCTAAACGTCGCAGTGTTTCACCAGTAGGCGTTGGACGGCTAGGAAATCTGCGACGAAATTCACGTTGTGCCAAAGTCACCGACCGATTATTGCTCAAATAAATAGTCACCAATATTCCGCATGTGTTTACTACACAAATGTCAAAACAGAACTGACATTAGGGGCCAATCGCAAAATTTATAGCATTTTCTGATAGGAGGATTACTTTTGCACCACCTTGTAGATGGATTGACTAACGGGCTTTCCAAATACACTTTTTTATGAGTTTGCACACATTTAGCTGCCAGTTGAGTTTACTACGGTATTGAGCACTGCTGTAGGCCTTCGGCTCATCCGGCACCAACTCTGTTCAAGGGGACTGACATACAATTTCTGTAATAGCGTGGGAGCATTGTATTGAACAAGTATTTCGATCTCTTCGCCTATCAAAAGGTCGTCCCAAAAAAATGGACCATAGCCACCTAGCAAACTATAGATGTTAGTTGCTTGGTAGTTCCACTAAAGCCGTCGATGATAATTACGCAGAGATGGTGATCTGGTCTATCTTACCTTTCCCAGACTCAAACCAAGTATCTATGCATCAGTTTCTCCATCTCAGGAATTCACTCCAAAACAAGAGAAACCACAAGAACTCTGCATGTACATATGTTTTTCACATTTAATTCATTAAAATCCTTCCTTGACATTTACATACATAACGACTGTTTTCGTGTTTCTTTTTTATTACAGTAAAACTAAAGAGCAAACTAAAGTTAGGTTCTTAAATATAAATAAATGAAAAATACAACAAACAATACACAGACAGTTTTTTTTTCCTGTTAATAAGTGTGCTCCAGAGTAACGTCTTCATAGTAGCAATACAGTCCAATTAGGATTCAATAAAATAAATCCTGTGAGTTGTATCTTTTCCTGTTTTTTATTTCCTTACAGATTCCACATTGAGCTCGGAACTTGTTTCAGTTAAAAATCTTCATATTGTTAGATTAACTACACCGAAACATCTCTTTAGCTGGATAGGAGCACTTTCGAGAGGATGATTATGTTAGTTAGAGGGTGGGATGGATGTTGCTTAATGTGATTCGAGAAACCTCTTGAAATGAAGAGATTCCTGTGAGAATGCAGATGGCGAGGGACGTGGTAGAAGGAAAGGTGGAGTGGCGTTGCCTTTTGTGCATTGAAAAAAAAAAATGCGTGTCAGAGTACATTGTATTTGAACTTAGATTTTGGAAGTAGTGGGGGGAGGGGGATGATAAGTTACGCAAGTATCTATTCAGTGCGGCTGCTTAACCTAATCAGGTAAATCAATACTTATGATGGGAACGACAGGCTTCATGCTGTCATTCTTGAGACCTTTTTTACTCTTTTTATCGTGCTTCTCGTACTCGCTTAGGTGTACGGTGGTCGAGTCTAGTGGTACAGATTGGCCGCCGTTGTCGGTGTGATACGATATGTTGCCGTATTCTTGGAGGAATGGCATGGCCGAGAGTAGGAATTGACTGAAACTTTTCCGAATGCCGAACCACCATTTGTTTCCCCCTTTGGCGCTGAAACTAAGTATGATGAGGGTGAAGATGGCCACTAGCAGCGGACTAAAGATGACTATGTAGGGGAATTTCAGTTCGCCTTCGAGTTTGTCTGCAATGATTACCTAGAAGGAGATTGGTTGCATTAGAAGGGTCGGGTTTATTTGATGTGAGATTCTGTATCAAATGTTTTTTTTTTTTAAAGGAGGGGCCTACCTGTAGAAAGATGTAGGATGATGAAAGGGCTGGAAAAATACGATAGAAAGATTGCAAACATGAGCTCTTCTCCTATGAAATGTAAGCTT
This sequence comes from Rhingia rostrata, assembly GCA_949824845.1. Lineage (NCBI taxonomy): Eukaryota > Metazoa > Arthropoda > Insecta > Diptera > Syrphidae > Rhingia > Rhingia rostrata. The sequence continues at coordinate 174,062,435 of OX463755.1, read as the reverse complement.
GCGAATATGAGCGTTTCAACTTCTAAAGACACAGACCGTATCCACTCACTAACACACGGTTTCTTGAAGCATGTAAGAAGATACGCCACAGTTAGCAATGAGACCCGATGGCATCTCAAACAGGTCTTTATCAAGTGCAGACTTGTTTACAACAATAATGGCAACAAGTCCAAGGATGTAAGAAGGGTTTGTTAAGTTTTCCCATGAAATACAAATCATCTGCTACTGTTACCAAAAGGAAACAAGCTACCAAGAGATCCTTCGTCATATTGCCCCAAAATACGTACTAGGTAGGCAATTTCATTGCCCTGTATGCCTCTGTGTCCGGTAACCCTGAAGAGCTTAACATTATTTTTGACCCAATCAACCTTAAGCTTTTCACAACAATGCTGCACAAGTTAAGATTTTATTACGACAGCAGAGACAGCCTAACTGTCAATGAAGATGGTGGTATCATCTGGTGGTAACGCCAGTGTTGAGGTCGCTTTGGCTGCCTCGGCTACTGCCAATACCTCCGCCTGGAACGCACTGCTGTGCGCAGGGTGACGAAAAGTGCTGTTTAGGTTTAGTGTTTCGGAAAACACTTAACGCCAACGCCTAAGCCCATTAGATGGATAAAGTTTCGGTGTCCAGTTCGTTCATCTCACACTCCTCTGTACTTGGAAAGTACTAGGTAGGCACTGTGGACAACAAACTCAAAGGGATTATATACATAGCTTTTCAGTGGGGCAGGGTCTGTTACGGCCATCTTGATTTGCGGCTTCAGCCAAATCTTCTGTGTATTATTCAGTCACTGATACCGAATCACAATGACAAGTTATACGATTGTGCAACATGCCCTTATGATCAAATCAGGTTCTTCAAAGTCGACTCTCGAACGTTTGTTGGCTGATTCTGTAGTATTGAATCAGCCAGCACTCGTACGGCAAGAGAACGCCATGTAGAACGAGGACATCGCCGCTGTTGGGAAAGTCTATAGTAGAGAGAGGCAGTCAATTCCCAGTACACAAAAACTCGGCCCCTCGCAGACTTCAACTAAGCGAATTATGCATCAGACTTTGGGGTGGTAAAAGTCTGACAAACTTGAATGTAACACCGCCTTGAGAAGCTTCTTAAATTTTCAGTCAGTTCGGATTCGGCGTTGAACAGGATGTCCTCTTTTTTGTGCCAAAATTAATACCATCGCACAATAGCGACGAAAGAAACGTGAAGAAATTCCTCGCCGTCTATAGAGGCTCAGCCTTATCGAGGTATTTGTTCGGAAGAATTCCCCAAAACAAAGGTCAGTTCCAATCGGAACTCGGTTTGGTGCAGTGCAACAATCCCTGCGGAATCAAGCGCCATGGGGCTAAATTTTTTGCATTTAGCCCCATGGGCTAAATTTCCGAAAAAATGGAAAAGGACCTTGCGGGGGATATTTGTTTTCGGAAATGGAAATAAGTCCCGCGCCTGTTATTGCCTTTTGGTTGTGGAGCTTATTCCTTTGGATGAATAAAAACTCGCACGCATCCCAAATCCAACAGTAAGCTCAAGCAAGAGGGTTGCTGGAGGGCAGCATGCCCCCCCACTCACATTTAAACTTTGCATACACCTGAAATGAATAGAATGCCAATCCCAAATGGCAATAGCAGCCGCGTGTGTTAATGCTTTATGGTGCTGCGGCTTATTTCCATTTCTTTGTCAACCACCAACGGTGTAGACCATTCATTTTGAACCCTCAACAGAAGGGAAATATTCTTCGCAGTAATTCGATCCAAACTCAATTGTCGAAGAGTATTTGCCTTCAGTTGAGGGTTCAAAATGAATGGTCTACACGAGTTGGTGGTTTGATATTCAGCACTGCACCCTCAGTTTATGCCGCAGTTTCGTCGGAAAATTTGTTCGAAATTATAATCTGAACAGAAACCTCGGCAGAACTATTTTCTTCGAATAAATGCCACGATAAGCCTGTTTGTATCTTTTCGCAAATTCTCGAACAAAGCTGCTGCCGGCAAAAGAAAGAGAAGTCGCCATGAGTACGTGGGAAGCAGTCTAATCTACAATTAGATCCCGACTTCAAAAACCTACACAGATCGATTCTGAAGAGACTGAAAATTAGATAGGTTTGGGAGTTGGAAGCAAGTTATCACAGCCGCCACAGTTGGGCCCATTGTGATTTACTCCAATTAGAGCTCACTCACGATACCAGAGTTTGTGATGAATTCTAGCAAAGAGTATAGAACTAGAGCGCACATCTCATACAACGAAAATTTTCTATGTGGGGTACTGATATTGATACCCCAGTGTTCACATTGCTACCCCAGCATCAAACAACAGCATAGCCGAAGCATACGATTGACGAAATTTCCCCTTCGCACTTACCGACCGCGTCTGCAACGGCTACCAGATTTTTAGCTGTGACGCGTACTCTATATAGTTCTGTTCTTTTTGATTCTAGTAAATCTTTGAGTGGGCTGTCAGATATGTCCTCTGCCTCAAGGTAGTGTTGATATAGATGGCTTTGAGGAGACTATAACTACCAAAGTACTTGTCCGGCCAAGGCTGCGGCTATCGATAATGTCCAATGTTTTGCCCATATGAAGAGGAGGATACGAAGCACGTTGAAATCTGCTGAACACGGTTCACAGAATGGAAAACAAATCTTTCGAGTAAACAGTGCCATATTGAGCAAATGTTGAGCTCAGAGGACTACTAGTCAGAAATGTTCAGGTTCGTTATAAACGCGCATCAAGTTATGACCCGATTGCGGAAAAACTTCTTAAAATTAAGTCAAAGTTTCTAAAGATTTATAAGAATATTTCTCAAGCGGTTACGATGGTCGCAAGTTTTACCAAAGTGTAAAACGTCAAAGCCAAGGATACAAGGCTGGAACAGAATCCTATCGAGATGAAAAAGGAAATATCGTAGTTGAGACACAGTTGAGACACTTCTGCAGACTGTTAAACGGCGATGACGAACAACATTCCGCTGTCAGGGAGGACGAACCATTCAATATTGTCAACGACAGCGAAAACTTCCAACCACTTGACCTGATTGAAGTGAGGGTAGCAATATCTAAACTGAAGCTTAATAAGGCTGCCGGAAATGACGGCCTTCCCGCCGAGCATTATAAAGCCGTCGGAGATGACTTGGTAAGTTACATCCACCAACTCATAAGCCGAATCTGGTCGGAAGAGAGTATGCCTGAAGAATGGAACCTCAGCATCGTTTGCCCTATCCACAAAAAAGGAGACCCTCTGAACTGCGCTAACTACAGAGCCATAAGTCACCTCAACATCGCCTACAAGATCATATCTGCCGTAATATGTGAACGCCTGAAACCGTTTACCAACAACATGATCGGCCCTTGTCAGTGCGATCCACAACCGATCAAACTTTCACACTTCGGCAGATCTTGGAAAAAACCCAAGAAGTCCAAATCGTTATCCAACACCTATTCATCGATTTCAAAGCCGCATTCGACAGCATTTATAGAGACGAACTATACAGAGCCATGTCTAGTTTTGGTATACCGCCCAAACTCGTCCGTTTGTGTAGGATGAAGATGGAGAATTATCGCTGCTTCGTCAGGTTTGGAAACGACCTCACCGACACATTCGATACCAAAAAAAGGATTTAGGCAAGGCGATGCGCTGTCATGTGAAATCTTCAATTTTATTGTTGATAGGGTTGTGCAAAACTCCCGAGCCAACATCAGAGGCTCAATTTTCCAAAAATCTGGTGGCTAGCATACGTCGACGATATTGACATGATTGGTAGGGCTCAACGTGATGTCATACCCACTTTTGCTAGAATACAGAAGCGGAAAAAATGGGTTTAGCAGTAAATTAGAGTAAGACCAAGTATATGCTGGCGACACACAACATCGACGAATTGGACAGAACGTCACCATTGAAAGATATAACTTTGAGGTAGTACGTGACTTTGCCTACATCGGCTCCGCTATTAACTCGTCAGAAATTAAACGAAGAATTACTCTTGCCAACCGCTGTTTCTTCGGCCAAGAAGGGCATTCCGTAGTACTCGCTCAAGCTACTAGGGAGATCCTATATAAGACCCTAATCATACCAGTCCTGCTCTACGGCGCTGATGCATGGACTGCATCAAAAGTGGATGAAGAAATCCTTCATCGATTCGAGAGGAAAAGTCGCCGAAAAATCTTCGAAGTTTGCCTTGACGGGCTATGGAGAAGAAGATTCAACCAAGAACTAAACGAGCTGTACAGCGACATGTCCCCAGTCAAAAAAGAAAACCTTGGCATTGGACATTAAAGATGGGTAGGACTAGTGATTTTGAGTCGGTCCAGTATTTTTAAAAAATGCTCAGACTCGTGAGTCAAATATTTTTGGCTGCTGCTTTCATGGAATTAACGGCAGCGTCTACAGCCCTTAAGTGAACATAGGCTATGAATTATCAACGTTTTGATGGTAGCGTCGAACAACCTCATTGACCAGGCAATAAAAGTTCTGTAAGTTAGGTATTCTCGTTCTGATTTCTACAGCGCCCATAAGTGTTTTCTGAAGAATTCGAATCCTACTTTTGCCGCTATAAGTTTGCGTCGGATATCTCTTTGTTCTTCCGGCTTTATCTGGAAAAAAACCTTGGCCGTGATAAACCATTGTCATCTACTGATTTGAACCACAAATGGAGTTTCACATCCATGGTACACTTGATTTTCAAAGCAACCAGGAGTCTTCAATTTTCCCCGTCAGACGGTTGCAGGAAAAATGTCTCCTCTTTCCCTTCTAAGTTTGTTTTTTCATAACATAGACCCTGCTAATATGTTCACTTACCTGAAAGCAAAGCAATGGCAACACAGTGCACGCATTCCCAATAGCCGAATTGAGAGCTGCTTTCTTCTGTTGTAGCGATATCTCTGGTGTCCTCATCATTATTCCACAGAAAATTATATTGTAGAGCACACCTTAAATCAAACTCATCAATATAGACGTCCAAGTGCCATACAATTCGCAACCACTCACTAACTAAACTCAAACAGACAACAATCCACATTGGGACGAATACCACCTCCCAGCTCCAGTAGACAAATCCGTCCAACTTAAGCGGCAACGAAACAAATTGCAAGGCATTCACTGCCAAGAACAGCTCCAATTCAAATGATCGATCATGTTTGACAGCCCAAACACACGCACCCACACTCGCCACGCTGCCAAAGATCAGTGGGATGAAAACCAACACCCATATGTGTCGGCCTGAAGTGAGTTTATCACAAGCCAACAACTCAAACATCAGAAGTATCAGATGAAGCGACAACGATATCAACATCGCCTTGAATTGAGTGTAAGAATCACCTTCCAATCTGAAATGGAATCAATTACCAAACCACTCCATATGACCACTTATGATCTACTTACCTGTAATGTGGATAGCGACACCAAACGATAGCCCCAATTGTAGCGCCCAACGCAGCGATACCCTTCCATATCCAAAGCGGAGTGAATATCGCCCAATACGGCCAATCTAAAACGAGCGCACAATAGCAACCGCGATTGTAAATGGGAATACACTCCACTTACCTATGTATCCATCGAGTCTCAGACAGAAAAGCGTTATGAATGTGAAAAGACTGCAGTGTACAATGAATTTGCTGCAAAATAAGTTTTTTTTAAACAGTAAATGCACACGATGCAGATAGGTGAAATGTTTTTCACTTGCACCTCACCTGGGATTAAAATCCCGAAATAATGATTGTAGATTCATGCTGCGATTATCTAGATGAACATTTTTAATGCGCCAAGTCTCGTGTAATTTCAAATTTAAAACTTTTCAGTGTTTTAAAGGAAAAATAAAGTAAATTGTGTGAAAAATGCAATATGCAACAGAGAAATGCCAAATGACAGATTGAATGTTGGGAAATGTCAAAAGCGATTCTTTAACTTTGGTGGCGACATCTTTGAAAAAATGGTTGTAGGAGTGTATATGGTTGGTGTAAATGGTAGAACTGTTTGATTTGGAAATATTTGTTAACAGCAGAAAGGAATTTTAAAGGAATGGATTGACACACAAAATTTAATGATTTAACTGCGTCAGACGTGTTGAACTTGGTCCGGTTTTCAGATTACACAACAACAAATGAGGTAAGGTAACGTGGAACGCAATATCTTACTGAATGGAATGGATGCGTAAATGTCAAACTATAACAACCCTTTGTAATATCATTTTTCCGGTCCTAGGCTAACTATCTCCAGTAGCGTACTCCAAGTTGGTTGCGGTCGGTTTCTACTTGTACGCCACACTTAAGGGTAGGTCTTCCTCTACTGGGTCCGACGTTGGCTGGGAATCGAAGACTCTGCAAGTCGGAGTATTCGTGTGCATTCGTTCTGCATGTCCTAGCCATCTTACACGTCCAATGCTGAGCTTTTTGACCAGGGGCATTTCGCTGAACAGCTTGTATAGTTCCTGTTCGAATCTTCTTAGCCCGTCAACGCAAACGGGACCGAGATTTTTCCTCTAGAATCGACCAAAGATTTCTGCAGCCGCTTTTGATACAATTAATGCTTCGGTGTCGTAGAGCAGGACTCGGATGATCAGGGTCTTATATAGGATCTCCTTAGTAATTCGAGTGAGAGCTTTACTATTAAATTGCCTTCTTAGCCCGAATAAATAGCGGTTGGCAAGAGTATTTCTTCATTAAATTTCTGACGAGATGTAGTTGTCATAGTCAATAGCGGAGCTGAGGTAGACAAAATCCCGTACTACTTCAAAGTCTTATCTGTCAATGGTGACGTTCTGTCCAATTCGTCAATGTAGTGTGTCCTTTCGTGTTGACGGCATATACTTCGTCTTGATGAGGAGCGAAAATTCTCCATCGTCATCGGACACAAACGGACATGGCTCTGTATAGTTTGTCTCTAAAAATGCTGTCATATGCGGCTTTGAAATCGAAGAATAGGTGATTGGTATCGATTGGGATTTCTTGAGCCGGCAATGTCTAAGCTTGAGCTTAGATATTGCTATCCTCACTTCACTCAGGTCGGGTGGTTGGCCGTTCTTGCTGTTGTTGCCAATATTGAATCGTTCGTTCTGCCTGACAGCGGAACGTGGTTCGTCTTCGCCGTTTAACAGTCTGCAGAAGTGATGCTTCCATATCCTCAGCATCTACTGCTTGTCAACTACGATATTTCCTTCTTAATTTCTTCATCTCGAAAGGATTCTGTTGGAGCATTGTATCCATGGCTTTGACGTTTTACACTTTGGTAATACTTGCGAACATCGTTCCTGGAGCGGCACCTATATCCTCGATCACGCCTTTTAGGCGTTGTGCTTGGCTGCGAACATCTGTCGGCATTCCCCATCAAGTCAGGGGTTTCTTGCAGGTGGACGCGAGAAACCTAGCACATCTTCGACACTCTATGCTGGTGGTATGGTGTTAATCGATATGTTAAAGGATAAGCGTTGCGCGATGGTTTTGGCGGTCTCTTGCGATTGCATATTTTCGACATTAAAATTTTTCACAGTATTTCTGAATTGTTGTGGCGTGGTCGATATCCGCAATCTTACCTTGGCTGCACCAAGGTAGCGGTCCGAGTCGATTTTAGGTCCTCGGAATGTTTGTACATTCAAAATATTGGATGCGTGCCTCTTGATCAATCGCAATGTGATCAATTTGGTTGACCGTTCGTTGATCTGGAGACTGCCATGTCCCCTTATGGGTATCGAGGTGAGGAAACCGTGTGCTGGCCATAAGTGCATTTCGTTCCGTAGCGAATTCAATTAGTCTAAGTCAGTTACCAGACGCATTGCCGTGTGGGCTGTGTCTTGCGACAATACTGCTTAAGATGACTTCTTTTCCTCGCTCTGCGTTAAAGTCTCCCAGCACGATTTCAACACTGTACTTCGGTAGTCAGTCATAGGTTATGTCAAGGAGCTCGTAGAAGCAAACCTTAGCTATAACATCTTTTTCCTACGTCGGAGCGTGAGCGCATATAAATCATATGGCGAACAAGGCAGTTGGCGAATTTGGCCTTGATGAGGATTTTTACAATAATTTCGCTAATGTCTAGTGAGCATACGATTTTTTGCCTATGTCTGGCACTTGTAACAAATCCGCATCCGAATAGTTTCTATTTCTGGTCTCTTTTTCACGGTCGATAGTAGATGTCACAGTTTTTCATCTTCTGCTTTGCAGCAGTTAAGGGCTTCCGCTAGTTGGTCGGCTGCACCTCTTCTGTTGAACATGCTTACAGATGCGAACGTCGTTGTCCGTTTTTCATTTAGTTGTGTAGTCAACAGTAAAACAAGTCCTTCCGAGGCTATTGACTGCTTCGTAAAAAATGTTTTTTTACATGGATGGTTAGTTAACCCAAAGTACAACCCCTAAACTTGGAGGGCCAGTTCTAAGTCATACCGTGACCAGGATATTTCTAAATTTTCTGTTTTTCGTCTTGTTTTCAATACTCAAACTTAGCAAGTCTTTTTTTTCTCAGTACAATTTTAGAAATCTAGATTTTTCCGCAGATTTACTCTTACTTGCACTAACACTAATACAAATGAGAGCTGTCAGTTTGACTGAAGTGATTTTCGTTTTGATGTATTAATATTTCCGTTTTGAAAAATTATTAGTAACCAATGGAAAACGCCATAAAATTAAATAACAATGACCCACTCATCTCTACTAAATTGAGTTACTCGGAAAATGTCTTGTCGAACAAAGCTACTACCAAGTGTACCCTGTGTGTGTTGTCAAACAATGTGTAGCTCGCCGAAAGAAATTGTTGAAAGTGATTGTTGCGGAAATGGTTGTGCAAATTGTATTCTCGATTCCAAACCCTTATCAAGTAAAACTAAGAACGATAATTTATTAAACAAAAGCAATGCTCTCCATATTTATCGCAAGTACGAATTAATTCAAAGAAATCGGTTGAATCCTCTAGTGCTTCAGTTAAAGTTTGCCCTCGCTGACAGCAAACAGCTGACAGACTTTATTTTTGACTGTCCGCCAGGTCACCACATAATGCTGCGAGCGCCAGACACTGAAGCGGCGGAAAATTCCGACAACAAATATCTGTTGCGCCCGTATTCGCCATTTTGGACGGATTTGACTGAATTTAAATTTGAAATTTTAGTAAATTTAAAACCAAGAGGAAGAATGACAAAATATATCGAAGACCTTCAGTTGGGTGATGAAGTTGAATTTCGTGGGCCAATTGGTGTCTTTATGCATGAATCCAGCTCAGAACCGGGACCAATTTTAGCAATTTTTTCTCAAGGTGTTGCCATAGCTCCAACTATTCCAATTGTGGAGAGTATTCTCAATGACGAGGAGGATATGACCCGCATTCACCACTATTCATGTTTTGAAAATTTAGAAAACGTTATATTTCGTGATAAATTGATTGAGTTTAAGAAATTCTGGAATTTCAACAGCAACATCTATTTATCTCGACAAAAGTGTGGGAATGGGTGTGGTGATAGTGATTGTGAACATTTTAAGCAGCAATTGAAATATAAGGAGCAAGTGTATCCTTGGCGATTGGAAATGGAAGCTATCTGCAACGATATGAATGGTTTTGGAAGCGCTCGTAAGGAAATTGTCATATGTGGATCAAAGGCGTTTCAGGAGTTTATAGTCGAGTCACTGATTGGGACGGGTGTAAATAAAGAAAATATATTTGTCTTGTAATTTAATTTGTCGTTTTATTTAAATTCCTTTCAAGAGCGGATGTGGTGTTCGAGAATTGTCCAAAAAATCAATCAAAAATCATCACGCCACTAGGTCCGCGACTCAACTATCTCTTTATTGGTTAAATGTGAAGGGCCGATGTTGAAAGTGAACCACACTTAAACGTCAAGTTTTTTTCTGCATTTCATTTGACATTTCGTGAATTTCAGACTAATTCACATGAATCATTGAAAGAAACGCAATCGAGCAACGCGTTAACGTTATTCAGGATTATTATGAAAATGGGCGTTCAAATCAAAATGCATATCGTGCACTTCGTGATTTTTTCGGTCAATTTAATCGTCCAAATGTGCGTACAATCGGAAAAATCGTGCAAAAATTTGAGCAAACCGGGTCTGTAGGAGATGTGAAAACACCACTGCATGTTCGTACAGCTTGTACTGCAGAAAATATTCTAGCTGCTGTTCGCGATAGTGTGGCTGAAGAGTCGTCCACCTCAACTCGTCGTCGTGTCCAACAATTGCACCTCTCACGCTCGTCGTCACTTGGCATTTACACGCTTACAAGGTGTAATTGACTCAAGAACTAAAGCCTCTTGACCGTTTCAAGCGTCGTTAATGGTCAGAATGGTACCAAGAAATGGCAACAGTGGATGACCAATTTTCGAAGAAAATCATCTTCAGGGATGAGGCACATTTTCACCTCAGTGGATTCGTCAATAAGCAGAATTGCCGCATTTGGGTGAATGATTATCCAAGAGTGATTGTCGAAAAACCAATGCACCCACAAAGAGTGATTGTTTGGTGCGGTTTATGGGCGGCGGCATCATCGGGCCGTATTTTTTCCAAATTGCTACTTAAGAGGCAGGTCAGGCAGTTACTGTGAATGGTGTTCGCTATCGTGAGATGATAACGAACTTTTATGGCCCGAATTGGAAGATATGGATGTGGACGATATGTGGCTTCAACAGGACGGTGAGACTTGAGACAGCTAACGGAAAAATGTCTCTTTTGAGCGACAAATTCATCTACTTGGTGGCGATGTCAATTGGCCGCCAAGATCACGTGATTTGACACCGTTGGACTCTTTTCTTTGGGGTTACTAAAAAAAAGGTGCACGTCGATAAGCCAGCAACAATTGAAGAGCTAAAGGATGAGATAATTCGGCACATTAAGGGCAGAGAACCTCAATTATGCTTCAGAGTTATCGAAAATTTGGACTATCGGATGGAGGTGTGCCGCCGAGGTCGCGGCGTCCATGTGGCCGATATTTTGTTCCATGCATAATTGAACTTACCTAACCATTATTTTCATAATAAAAAGAAATGACAATAACTTCCTAAATAGTTTGTGTTTCATTCAAAAATATCGGCCCTTAAAATTTAACCACCCTTTATGTCGTTTTGGGCATGTGTGCTGTGATGTGCAATTTTTTAATCAACCTCATTAGTTTAGGAACATTGTGGACGATTCTACATGTAATGGATACTGACTTCCTGCCCCGCAGTCTAGGAATAAGTTGAAAGTTATGGCGCCAGAAGAACTTTATTACCAAGTGAAAGCTACCTTGATTTGCGAAATACTCGTCCTTGTATTTGGATCCTCTAAAAGGACAAACAGTTACGGAACATCGGCCGAAAACGACCTACAAGTATTAACGTGGAACCAAAGCGTTACACTCCAGGTAACTTACTTACTTGCATAAGTGGCGCTACAGTCCGGAATGAACCTGGGCCTCAACCAACATGCCTCTCCAATTAGCCCGATCCTTAGCCTCCAGTTGCGCACTCCAAGTTGGTTGAGGTCGGTTTCTACTTGTGCGCGCCACTTAAGGCGAGGTCTTCCTCTACTGCGTCCGACGTCTGGCTGGGAATCGAAGACTCTGCGAGCCGGAGTATTGGTGCCCATTCGTTCTACATGTCCTAGCCACCTTAAACCTCCAATCCGGAGTTTTTTGACCAGAGGCATGTCGCTGTACAGCTTGTATAGTTCTTGGTTGAATCTTCGTCTCCATAGTCCGTCAACGCAAACGGGGCCGAAGATTTTTCGAAAAATTTTTCTCTCAAATCGACCAAGGATTTCTTCATCCGCTTTTGAGACGGTCCATGATTCAGCGCCGTAGAGCAGGACTGGGATGATCAGGGTCTTATATAAGATCTCCTTAGTAGTGAGGGCTTTACTACTGAATTGCCTTCTTAGCCCGAAGAAACAGCGGTTGGCAAGAGTAATTCTTCGTTTAATTTCTGACGAGATGTTGTTGTCAGAGTTAATAGCGGAACCGAGATAGATAAAGTCCCGTACTTCTTCAAAGTTATATCTGTCAATGGTGACAATCTGTCCAATTCGTCGATGTTGTGTGTCCTGTCGTGTTGACTTAGTCTTACCCTAACTTACTGCTAAGTTAGTGAGGTCGTTTCCGACCCTGATGGAGCAGCGAGAATTCTCCATCGTCATCCTACACAAACGGACGAGTTTGAGCGGTAAACCAAAGCTAGACAGGACTCTATATAGTTCGTCTCTATAAATGCTGTCGTATGCGGCTTTGAAATCGATGAATAGGTGGTGGGTATGGAATTGGACTTCTTGGGTTTTTTCCAGGATCTGCCGAAGTTTGAAGATTTGATCGGTTGTGGACTTTCCTGGCCTAAAACCACACTGATAAGGGCCGATCAGGTTGTTGGTAAACGGTTTCAGGCGTTCACATATTACGGCAGATAGGATCTTGTAGGCGATGTTGAGGTGACTTATGGCTCTGTAGTTAGCGCAGTTCAGAGGGTCTCCTTTTTTGTGGATCGGGCAAGCGATGCTGAGGTTCCATTCTTCAGGCATATTTTCTTCCGACCAGATTCGGCTTATGAGTTGGTGGATGTTAGTTACCAAGTCATCTCCGCCGGCTTTATAAAGCTCGGCGGGAAGGCCATCATTTCCGGCAGCCTTATTAAGCTTCAGTTTAGATATTGCTATCCTCACTTCACTCAGGTCGGGTGGTTGGCAGCTTTCGCTGTCGTTGCCAATACTGAATGGTTCGTTCTGCCTGACAGCGGAATGTTGTTCGTCATCGCCGTTTGACAGTCTGCAGAAGTGGTTCTTCCATATCCTCAGCATCGACTGTGTCTCTTCTACGATATTTCCTTGTTCATCTCGACAGGATTCTGTTCGAGCCTTGTATCCTTGGCTTTGACGTTTTACACTTTGGTAAAACTTGCGAACATCTTGCCTGGAGCTGCACCTCTCTTTATCTTCGATTGCGCGATTTTCTTCCTCTTTTTTCTTTTTTATAAAAAGCCGGTTCTTCCCTTCTTCTCTGCCTATAGAGCTCAACGGCAGCTCTCGTCTTCACCTGCAGCTTAGCCTTGTATCCTCGTTCTTGGCTGCGAGCATCTGTCGGCATTCCTCATCAAACCGGGGGTTTCTTGCTGGTGGGCGCGAGAAACCTATCTTCTTAGTTGCGGCTGATCTAATGGCTTGTTGGCAACGTTGCCATTGTTATTCGACATTCGATGCTGGTGGTATGGTGTTAATCGAGAGGTTTAGGGATACGCGTTGAGCGTAGGCCTTGGCGGTCTCTTGAGATTGCAGTCTTTCGACATTAATTTTTTTCGCAGCATTTCTGGATTATTGTGGCGTGGAGTCGATATTAGGGAATGTTGGGGCATCCAAAATACTTAATTCGTGCTTCTTGCCTATCGCAATATGATAAATATTTTGATCTTTCGTTGACCTGTAGACCAATATGTCCCCTTTTGGATATCGAGGAAAGGAAACCATGTGCTGGCTATAGTGGCATTTCGTTCCGTAGCGAAATAAATTAGCCTAAGTCCATTACCAGACGTGTTGTGCGGTAGGCTATGTTTTCCGACAATACTGGTTAATGTGTCTTCTCTGCCTACCTTTGCGTTAAAATCTCCCAGCACGATTTTAACATCGTACTTCGGTAGTCGCTCATAGATTTTGTCAAGGAGATCGTAGAAAAAGTCCTTAGCTATATCATCTTTTTCCTCCGTTTGGGCGTGATCGCATATAAGGCTAATGTTGGCGAATTTGGCCTTGATACGGATCGTTACAATGCGTTCGCTTATGTCTTGGAAACATAAGACTTCTTGCCTAAGTCTGGCACTTATAACAAATCCGCATCCGAATAGTCGCTGTTTCTGCTCACAATAACACGGTCCGTAGTAGATGTCACAGTTTTTCATCCTCTTTTTGCCCGGCCCATCCCATCGTATTTCCTTCGGCCTTCTTTGATCTTGTGCATGTTGATTTCAATTTTTTAGTCCAATCGCCCTGGCATCCGCGAACGCTTGATCCTTTAACCTTGTCGTCGTTTTTTTTATTGCGTGTTTTTTTACCCCCTGTACCTTCTCCTCCGTTCGAACTTTTTTCGCTTGAAATGGTCTAATATTTGCACCGATTTGCAGCTTATTGTCCAGTAGTTAAAATTTTGCTAAATCCTGTTTTAAGGAAGCCCACTCCTTCGGATTTCCTTTTCTTACAGGTAGAACTAAATGTTTTCAACTAAGAGACCAGAAGGGCACCAATACCTTATTATCCAACAGCAAACTGTTCCATTTACTGAATCATATTCATGCAGCCTTCGGCTAAGCACGGACTATAACAATCTCTCGACGTACTGTGTGCAATGCACGTACCTTGTACATTGGACCACGTCACAGTTGATAATATAACAACAACCTTAAGGCAGCTTAGGAATTCATTTATCTCGGAGTCAACATCGATTGAAGCAGTCCAGCCTGACCGCCAGCTCTAGCGGTAGACTTCTTCCTTTAATACTACTTGCAGATAATCTTATGCGTCAAGCTTGAAGACGAAATCAATAATTTGCAGCCAGATGTTTTGAGTTGATATATCGGATGGTCAAAATGGCAACGCGAGTGTATGATTCCTTGCTGATTCGGTGATGCCTACCAACTCCAACTCTCAGCCTTCACGTGGCGAGTGCATAGTACCTTGACCGTAGATATAGTCTCAATCGCTGTGTAAAGTCTTCGAATGAGAACGGGGGAAGACATGCACTCACACCTAGACACGTGTTCTATTTCCAGTCGGTAGCGGAAGAACTCCCAAGAGAGACCATTTACGAATCTCAAGGGTTGCGGATTCTTACAATGCGTTCGATAAAGTCAAGAAAGCATAAGACTTCTTGCCTAAATCTGGCTTTTATAACAAATCCCTGTTTCTGATCCGGTCCGTAGTAGATTTCACAGTTTCTCATCCTCTTTTTGCCGGGTCCATCCTATTGAACTTCCTGCATGGCAGTTATGTCTGCTTTGTAGTAGATTAGGTCTTCCGCTATTTGTTTGCCTGAACTCTCCTGTTTCATGTTGTCACATTCAGTTGAATGTTATTGTCAGTCTTTTCCGAGGCTTTTTTCGTAAGTGGGTATTTAACCCAAGGCACAACCCCATCCAAGAGGCTAAAATACAAATAAAATTTTTTGCCGCAACAGACTGGTTAGCCTTGAACAGAGATGATGGCGGATTAGCCGAAACGCTTTCCTTTTACAAAACGGCAAGCTCATCTCAACTTAGCCGTTCGGAGTCGGCATAAAGCAGGATGTCCCGCCATCAAGCAAGAAGTACACACGCATACATGAATGGTTGTGAGGAAGCAAGACCCTGCGTACTAACCAGCCTGTTGCGGAAAAAAATTGTCTTGCTAGGAAATTTTAACGCAAAGGTAGGATGAGAGCATATCTGTACCAGTATTGTCGGAAAACACAACTTACACGTAAATACGTCTGGTAACGGACTTAAGCTAATTGACTTCCCTGCGGAACACTATAGCCAGCACACGGTTTTATCACCTTGATATCCATAAAGGTTGGTCTAAAGACCAACTAACTGCCAATCAAATTGATCACATTGCGATAGACACACATTCAGTATTTTGGCCCAACATCGACTCGAAGCCCTACCTTGATGCAACCAAGGTAAGCCTACGGATACCCACTACGCCCCAACAAATCAGAAATATTGTGTAAAGATTTAATGTCGAAAGGCTGCAATCGCAAGAGACCGCCAAGGCCTTCGCGTAACGCGTATCCCCTAACCATACCACCAGCATCGAATGTCGAAAAATAACGGCAACAATGTCAACAAGCCATTAGATAAGCCGTATCCACCAGTAAGAAACCTTTGGTTTGTTTAAGAGTGCCGACAGCTCGAAACCAAAAACGAGGTCTACAGAGCTAAGCTGGCAAAGAAGGATGAAAGAACACCGGTTTTTCAGAAAGAAGACCAAATAGCAAGAAAATCGCGTGATTGAGGATGGTGTTCGCAAGTCATACCAAAGTGTTAATATCAGGGATACAAGGTCCGAACACAACCCTTTTGAAACGAACAAGGGAATATAGATGCTGCTAAGTTGGAAGAAACACTGATGATATGGAGACTGTTAAACGGCGATGACGTTTAAGATCTCGTTGTTAGGTTAAACGAAAAATTAAATTTTGGCGACTTCAGCGAAAACTATCAACAACCCGATCTAAGTGAAGTGAAGATAGTGTAACGAAGCTGTGGCGTTGTCGTTGTCAGTTAAAAAGAAGAAGTGGATAAGCTGCAATAGTTTCGCTAGCCTAAGAGGACAACATGAGATGGATCACTTGAACCTCTCTACTACTAAAATCCCTTCCTTGTTGAGAAAAACTAAACTGCTACGGTTTACACTCCCTCACATTCAAATCTCCTACCCCTTTAGCCACCTTTATGACTCAGGGCTACAGTGACCCTAAGCCAGTCCAGGCAGCAAGAGTTGAAGTTTGTCCAGGCCCTAACCGCTTGGCATGCTAGTTTTCGTAAGTTCTAGCTCGTCATATGAGACCCTAAGCCAGTCCAGGCAGCAAGAGTTGAAGGGTGTACAGGCCCTAACCGCTTGGAATGCTAGTTTTCGTAAGTTCTAGCTCGTCGTATGGGAGAGTTCCTGCTGTCGTAGGCACAGGACGTTTGTTATGTATTTCCATGCCAAGTATTGTAACTAAAAAAAAAATTCGAGGCCTAATCATGTCCGGTAGGCTAGGTATACATTATTTCATCACCATGCGGATGAGCATACGATTAAAAGCTTAGTGAGGAAATCCCACCCTAGTTTCACGCATTATTACCGAAGTAACAATGCTGTGGTACAGCCATGGCTTACAATAGCAATATCTAAGCTCAAGCTTAATAAGTCTGCCGGAAATGACGGTAACATTCACCAACTCATAAGCAAAATTTGGTCGGATGAAAGTATGGCTGAAGAAGTGAACCTCAGCATCGTTTGCCCGATCCACAAAAAACTCTCTTAACTGCGCCAAATGCAGAGCCATAAGTTTCCTTAGCATAAACCTACAAGATCCTATCTGCCGTAATATGTGAACGCCTGAAATTGTTTACAAACATCCTGATCGTTTTTTAACAGTGTGGTCTTAGGCCAGGAAAGTCCACAACCAATCAAGCTCTATTGTCCGATTAAATATGGGCCTTAGTCAATAAGTCTCTCTGTTTAGCCTGGTCCTTAGTTAACCGCCTCCAGTTGCGCACTTCAAGTTGGTTGAGGTCGTTATCGAAGGGTATCGAAGACTCTGTGAGCCGCAATTTTTTTGCCAGGCCAACAAACTATGTTGAATCTTCGTCTCCATAGCCCATCAACGCAAACGGGACCGAAGATTCTTCAAAGAGTTTTCCTGTCAAATCTACCAAGGATTTCTTCATCCACTTTTGATACGGTCCATGCTTTAGCGCCGTAGAACAGCACTGGGATGATCAGTGTCTTGTATAGAATCTCCTTAGTGGTTCGAGTGAAGGCTTAACTACTTAATTCCCTTTTAAGACTGAAGAAACAAGCAATTGGCAAAAATAATTCTTTCGTTTAATTTCTGACGAGATGTTGTTATCAGAGTTAAAAGCGGAGCCGAGATAGATAAAGTCCCGTACTACCTCAAAGTTATATCTATCAATGGTGACGTTCTGTCCAATTCGTCGATGTTGTGTGTCCTTTCGTGCTGACAGAATATACTTCGTCTTTCCCTGATTCACTGCTAAACCCATTTTTGCCGCTTCCTTCTCTGTACTAGCAAACGTGGCTATGACATCACGTTGACTCCTGCCAATGATTTCAATAGTTAGTTAGTTAGTTAAATCGACTATTTTTATTTCTTTCTTATTTCTTATTTCATATTTCATACAATCTTAGTCTCTATGGTTTGGCTTTTGAGCCGTCTACCAGTATGACATTATTTACTTAGATATTTATTTTATTTTGTTTAATTTTAGATTTTACACATATAAATTAAAAAAAAACAAAGACAATTCTTAATGTGCTGAAGTTAAAAGCTTTACAGAAGGTCCCAACCTCTTTCGCCATTAAGGATACTCATTGCTTCGTCTAAATCAAGCACCCGTACACCAAAGAAAATGAAGCGAAATTCTTTTAGTACGGGACATCTCGCGATGAAGTGGAAAACATCCTCACGCTCCTTTAGGTTGCACAGGTTGCATAAAACTGGTAGTTCGGCACGGTGCGGTATAAAATTTAGATTAAGAAGTTCTCCTCTTATTTTAAAGATTGTGCTTATCTTATCAGTGGAATTGCTGATCAAAAAATATGTCCTAAACTGTAAATGATGCTCCAATCGACTATGGTAAGCTCTGTATTGCGATGACTGTGCTTCGTTTACTAAAGTATCGTAGATTCGTCGGCCCGTTTTCTCCAATAAGTCGTAAAATTTTTGTTTTAGTAGACTCGATTGATCGTTTGGTCTAACTGAAAAGTCATAAACGCATTCCAATCCTAGAACTTGCCACTCTTGAACACATTTGACTTTATATCGTAGAATTGAGGAAATCACTATTCTGGGCAGGAGTTCTGGATTCATTGCCATGACTTTTATGATATAATCGAAATGGAATTTGAGTGTATCCAGAAAAAGTGGTGCCACTCCCGTTTCCAAGTATATCATGTAGTTGGGGCAGCTACTCGGTACTCTAAAAATTCGCCTGATAAAAAACCGTAAAAATTTTTCTACGACTTCAAATGAGCAGTATCCCCAAACTTGCGATGCATATAGAAGGATCGCAGTTGCAGTAGCCCGAAATATTTTTTGTTTAGATGTGTGCGAGATATTTTTATTATTAATATACTTTCCCCAAACCGCACAAATTGCCCTTTTAGCTTCTGCAAGTTTAATCTTAAGGTGAATGTTCATGTTCAAGTTTGGGGGTAATCACAACTCCAAGATACTTATACTGCTTGACGATTTCGATTTGCTCCCCTTGAAATATCCATTTTTCATCTTGAGCATATCTTCCCCCGCCATCTCTGAATATCATCATCTTTGACTTCTCTAAGTTAACTGTCAAATTCCACGTTCTGCAATAAGAATCTAGCCTATTTATCATTAACTGCATGGTATCCACTGTATCCGCAAGAAATACGATGTCGTCTGCAAACATTAGTGCTGGAATTTGAGTTCCACTTAGTTGGATTCCTCCTTTAACGTACTCAGTAATGTCGTTTATGTACAAAATAAATAGCAATGTACTTAGGACGCATCCTTGTTTGACACCCATTGTTGTCTCAAATTCTTCCGACAAATGGCTGCCATCCCAAATATAAGCAGAATTATTTTTATACATAGCTCTTATCACGTTCATCACCTTGGATGAGACTTTATATTTATAGAGCTTGTATAAAAGCATTTCACACGGAATCGAATCAAAAGCAGCTCGAAAATCTACAAAAAACGCGTAAAGCTTTTTTTTCTTCTTTTTATAAATTTCGCTTATGTTGATCAGCGACAATATTTGGTCAACCGTTGAATAATTTCTCCTGAAACCCGCTTGAAACTCCAAGAGAATCTTCTTATTTCCCACCCAGTCGGTAGTTCTACTAAAAAGTAAACTAGCAAACAGTTTGGCAGATGTGTTATGAAACGAAATCCCCCTATAGTTTGCTGGGTCGTCGTAGTTTCCTTTTTTATGAAGTGGAAAAATAATCGCTTTCTGGAAAGCCAATGCCACATCAGCTGTTTCGAAAATTCGGTTGAATTCCATAGTAAGAGCTGATCGGAATTCCAATGTGGAATTCTTATAGAATTCAAAAGGAATGCGATCATTTCCTGGTGCTTTATTATCCTTGGAGTTCCCAATAACGAAATCCACTTCAGCCACCGTAAACGGTTCATCCAAAAAAAACATCAACTATCATGGGTGCAGCATATTGTGGGGATGGAGATATCTGTACTGAGTTGAGAAGAGTTTTAAAATGGTCTCTTAACTGCTCTGCTTCCAATTCTAGTGCTAATCGGTTCGTTTTACCATTAATAGTTTTAACAGCTTTCCAAAAGTCGGCTGATGATCTTGATCTGTTAATTAAGTCAATTTGTTGTAGATCGAATGAAATCTTTTTTGTATAGCAAAGTTGTTTGTACTTCTTATTTGCTTCCGTATGGAGAGCTTTGAACGTGGAACTATTGTAAATTCTTATCAATTTTAAAAATGAAAATGATATGCTCCTCGCTAACATACATTCCCTATCAAACCACTTTTTTTGGTTGATTTTGCCGTTTGCGCTCGTGTGTGTGTTTGGTGGTGCAGCCTTTTTAACCATCTCCGTTAAGTCGTCGATTCTAGGAAGAATATTTAACTCGTGCAATTTGCGCAGTTCTATGTTAAGGTTGTGTTGGTATGCGTCCCTATAATTGTGTCTCCAAAGCAACTTCGGTAGAAGAGCAATACGGGCTGTTGCTTCTTGAGTGGCCTCGCTGTAAACCTTGAGCACAACTTCTAAAGGCATATGGTCGGAAAACGTTTTCGTTGCTACTTGGAAATTACTTAGTTGTGAACAACAGCATCCTGATAGAAAGCAATAATCAATAACTGAATTTGCTGTGCCACGAATAAAGGTGAATTCCCCGCTTGCGTCGCCTTCAGAGCACCCATTTAAAATGTTGCAGTCCCAAGCATCTGCTAGTTCGAGAATTTTATCACCTTTGACATCGCGGATTTCATCCTTAGACTTCCGGGTTGAGTTATTCGACAATGAATTATACGCGTTTACAAAATTATTTTGCGCTAAACCGATGTCAATATCGTAGGCGTATGCTAGTAGTTGCACCGATTTTTGGGAAGATTGTGCCTCTGGTGTTGACTCGGGAGTTTTGAACAATTTTCTCAAGAAACAAATTAAAGAAGTCACATGCCATCGCCTTGCCTAAATCCTTTTTCGGTACCGAATGTGTCAGTGAGGTTTTTTTCCGGCGTCGATGGAGCAGCGAGAATTCTCCATTGTAATACTGCACCGACGGGCAAGATTGGGCGGTATTCCAAAACTAGACATGGCTTTGTAGAGTTCTTCTCTATAAATGCTCTCGTAAGCTACTGTGAAAGTGATGAAGAGTTGGCGGGTATCGGTTTGGACTTCTTGAGTTTTGACAGGATCTTCCGAAGTGTGAAGATTTAATCAGTCGTGAACTTTTCTGGCCCAAAGGCACACTGATAAAGGTCTTGTAGAAAATTTTGAAGATAATTATGTCGCTTTTGACGAAGTTCGGAGCTTCTACTTTTTTGTGAAACGGGAAAACGATATTGAGGTTAGATTTTCAGGCATACGTTCATCCGAGCAAATTAAGCTTATCAGTTGGTGTATGTTACTTGCTCCACCGGATCAGCAGGAAGCAATCATTTCCTTGCAGTCTTGTTAAGGTTGTCTTTGGGTATTGCTATCCTCACTTCACTAAGTTCGGGTGGTTGATAGTTTTCGCTTTCGCTTTCGTAGCCGCCCATGTTGAACTTTTCGTTCCGCCTGACGGTGGTGGATTGTTCATTATCGCTGTCTAGCAGTCTGTAGAAGTGGTCTTCTCATATTCTGAAACGGATTGCGACAACGAATTTTCATGTTCATCTCGAAAGGATTCTTTTCGGGGCTTGTATCTCTGGCTATGTAGTTTTACACTTTGGAACATTACTTATGAACATCATTCCGGGAGTGACACCTCTCTTTATATTCGATCGTGCATTTTTCCTGTTATTTTTTTTCTAAAAAGTCGGTATTCTCCCTTCCTGATCGCTGTTTCACCTAGTTTCTGGCTGTGAGCATTTTTCGTCAAACCAGGCTTATCACTTATCACTTATGGGCGCGAGATCTCTACCACATCAGTTGCTGTTGATCAGATGACATCGTCGCCATTGTTGTTCGACAGTAGATAGTGGTGGTCCAATAGCCTGATGCTGTTCGTGCAAAAAGATGAACTCCTGGACATCTTGGTATCACTGAAAAATAAAAAGTCGGCAGGAGAGGAGGTGTCCCAAACGCCGTATTGAGACACCTGCCAATAGAAGCAGTCGATATCTTCACCACCCTGTTTAACAATGCACTGAATAATGCACATTATCCGGTGCACTAGAAAACGGCGGTGGTATATCCTATCCCCAAAAAGGACAAGGACAGAACAAACCCTGCAAATCTTCGGTCAATAAGCCTTCTGCCGAATGAAAGCAAGGTTTTCGAAAAGATAGTCAATAGAGCTCTGTTTGAGTGGGTCGAGGAAAACAAGATTATTCCGGAAAATCAGTATGGTTTTCGAGCGAGGTGTGAAACAATTCATACCGCGTCGAAACTTGTATCCGACATCCAATGGAATAATTCCAAAGGACAATGCATAGGGGCCTGTCTGGTTGACTTTGAAAAGGCCTTCGATACCGTATGGTTAGAGGGGCTTTTCTACAAGCTGACCAGAATGGGCATGCGGAAACCCATGCTATACATGATTTATGAAATGCTTATGGGAAAGAAGTTCGTTGTCAAATGTGACAACGTAACTTCGAGTAAAGTCTTTGAAATTAAAAACGGCTTACAACAGGGGGCGGTGAACTCCCCAATATTGTTTAACATTTATACAAGTGATCTTGTAGGTTCTCTCAGACACGCTATAGCGTACGCAGGTGATCTAGTGGTGTACAGATCAGGTCCGAAAATCGGAGTCATCAACATACTTTTGCAGCGTGGCTTCGATCATATTAAGGGATATTGCGATGATTGGAAATTGAAGATCAATTTCCAAAAAACCGAAACGAATCTATTCAGGACCCCATTGCATATTGCTTCTAGGGATACCAGAAAAAACTGGAGAAAATTGTGTATCATTGGACAGCATGGATGGCCGTTGGCGTTGAGAAGTGAAGTCAAATACCTTGGCATTTGGCTTGACAAGTTTCTGTATTTTAACAAAAATGTAGATGCTTGTCTGGCTTGGGCTAGGGGGGCTTATGCTCTGACAAGGAGATTGTTTCAAAGCAGTCAACTTGACTCAAGGGTGAAAGTCATTTGCTACATGGCCCTCATAAGGCCAATCATCGCTTACGGTTGTCCCGTGTGGTTCAATGTGGCACCAGCCTACATGGAAAATATACGGCTGTTTGAGAGGCGGTGTCTCCGATCCTGCTTAGGATTGTACCGAACGCCGGACTCCGAGTACATAAAATATTATCGCAACGAGGTTCTATACAATGGGGCTCAGTTGAATAGAATTGACAATTTCCTGATTAAGGTGACGCGAAGGCACGCTGCAAGGGCGATGGCAAGCGACCACAGCCTGATCTTTGGGGCTTATTACCCCAATGCTTTATACATGGAGAGGACGCTCATATCGGGCTTTATTCCACCAGAGGCATTCATTTACATCGATTCGTTGGGGTTAGTACAACACAGGAACGGTATCCCGGTTTTATACGCGACGGGTACGTTGACAATGCTCCGGAGCTCCTCCGCTTTAGCACGGCGGTATCGGATAGCGATAGGATCGGTGCTGCAAATAGCGCACTGAATTCTGGTGGCTATATGAGGAAGGTGATTCTGTACTTCCTCAGGACTTTGCGGACTTTCAGTCCAACTCCATACATAAGATTTTAAAATTAGGAACAAGGTCGGGGGCGGGGCTTGTGCACCGGCGTACAATATGGTTGAACGCATGCTGCCGTGGGACCGAAAGACGCAATCAGGATGGCGACCCCTCGGGGCATATGCAACGACCCCTCGGGGCATATGCTCGCCACCCCGATAAAAATTAAGTTATGTTTAAGTAGCTAAGTAGTCTTAAGTTAGGCTTAAGTAGTTAAGGTAGCCTTAAGTTAGTTATAATCTAGAATAATTTTATTTATTTAAAAAAAAGTCGCTATACAAAGTTTTTTATTTTTTCTTTGTTAATTAAAATTAAATATAAAAAAAAAACCGACAAATTTAAGCCCAAAGGCAAAATAAAACAGCTAAATATAAGCTTACAGCGCCCTCTAAGGGCCGATAAGTTAGATAAGGTAAGCCAGCTTATCAATAGCTGGTTTACTTAGATTAGATTTTTGTTAGATTTTTGTCTAGCAGTAAGTTAATATTTTAAGTAAATACAAAATGAATTTAAAAGTAAGTAAAAAAGTGGTGGTATGCGATTGATGTTAATCGAGAGATTAAGGGATACGCATTTCAGAAAGGTCAGGCCGGTCTATTGCGATATAAATTGCGGTCATATTGGATGAAATATAAAGGAACCCAGAGTACCCAAAGTTCTTCTTCACCCCGGACTACACCTACCTACGTTACGTCCATCAACTAAACTATGTAAGCTGCTTTGCCAATAGCTTTCCGGTCGAATATCTGAAGCAATACTTAGTTCTTCCAAACAAAAGCAAGCCCTGATCCTGTGATGGTTGCTGATTCCCATAAAACTTCTTTCTTGTAATTATGCAAGAAATATCTTTCCAAATCTATGTTCGTGGTCATATAACATCAATATAAAAAAAATTATCAAAAAAAAAAAAAAACAGTCTCCACTGAAAGGCAAATAACTCTGCTCCAGACACCATTAACGCAGGACGGGGTGCGTTTATTGGTTTCGTTTTTTTTTTGTATTCTGTTTACAATTAAATAAAATTGCTAACAACAACATTTTGCGGCCAACTAAAACTTTCAAAGTTATCCTACCTAGGTTCACCCACCTCTCACCCACTGTCTACACGATAAACTAAAGAATAAACCGCACCACTCGCTAATAAATATACACATGCACACACACACACGTGTACCCCACCATTTCGGCACCACTGTATAAATCTGTTTGTTTACACGATTTTTACGCGGCTAGTGGTAAACAAACAGCGATCTATAAACTACAAAGCTTGGTAAATCGACGCGATCACCGCAGGCATTCGTGGCCCGGTATGTCGGTGGTATTCCGAAAGCATAAGCATGCCGATTCGTCGCTGTTCTGTTTATACCGCAGTGCCACCTTCGTCGGGCCCGTCATACCATTGATGTGTTCAACATGAGGGGTAGGTGTATCCATTGCCCGATGCAAATCCCAGAACGAAAATAAAATCCCAAACCAACAAAAAAAAAAAAATCAAAAAACTGATCGAAATGTTTTTTTCTTGTTTTTTGAAAAGTTTTGTACGCGCCTGGAAAATTCAGTATACTTGTCTTGCGTATTTCCTGTGTAGGCATTGTCCAGGAGAATTTTGGTTTCGCTTCGGGTCTTCAGTTTTACAGACATCGTCGTGGTATTTAGACGAAACGGAAAGAACGGGTTTTCTAGTCTCTTTTCGAAAGAGCTTGTGAAGTGAAGTTTGTTTTTTTTTTTAAAGTGTTTTTCAATTTCGTGCAAAAGTGGGTACTAGTATCCGGAAGAAAAGTCGCAAGACAATGAATACGAATGCCCAACGAACGCCCAGGACAACTCCACATGACCATCATGTGAATATATACCAGGAGAGAATAGTGCCAATACCGCCGGTCCTGACGAATCATCAAGTTTATCAAGGACTAAAAACTTGTGAGTGTTTTCGATTATTTATATTCTGATAAAGTTTTTGAATTATTTGTATATTTCTTTGGAAATATTAAAATTGGAGCCACTACATTTGAGTAACGTTATCTAATTTATTTATTTATTTATTTATCAAAAATAACTTACAAAATAAATTTTGAACTTATTTACATTTGAAGACATCAGGGCAGCAAGACCATAGATGTCGTTTTAAAATTATTGAATATTGAATACAAAAAATGATACGATAACATAAATAAAAAAGAAAAGAAAAGTAATTTTACATTCTTCTTAAAATGCGAATTTTATACTTTTAGGAATAAATTTTAATATTTACATAATTATTTTAAATGTCTTTAAACTTGTTGTGTAAAGATGTTGCTTCTTTAATGCGCTGAAAGGATCGAACGTCAGATGGATTAAGTACTTCGGTTAATTTTTTTTGCTTATCTTCCACAGAATTAGTGTCTGTAGTTTGCCGGGAAATAGGACAATCGGCAAATATATGCCAAACTGATAGGACCTCTCTGCAATGCTCGCACTCTTCTGGGGTGACGTTAGTAAAATAGTGCCGACTAGAAAATAGGGTTTTACCTACTATGATCCGAAAGATTGTTATGCATTCTTCCCTTGTTAGAGTTTTGTTGTATGGAATACGAACATGTGTGGAGTGATGTTGCCGAAGGAAATTATGTGCACTTTGCCAGGAGTTTTCGAGTTCAATATTTTCGTTTGAGCTAATAACTTTTCGGATGAGTTGAGAGATGTTAGGAAGCTCAGTTGAATACGGGTAACGAGTCGCTTCTTTTGCTGCAGTATCGGCAGCCTCATTTCCTGTAATGCCAACATGGCCTGGTATCCATGCTAAAGTTATATGTGAGTTATTATGGAGGGTATTTCGAATGCATCTGAGAGTAGAGCAGTTATTTGTAGCACTTTTGATTCCTGAAAGGATACTTAAGCTATCAGTAAGAATCAATGTCTTAACTGCCCAGGTTTGTGCCAATGAAAGAGCTTTTAACAATGCTGTTACTTCTGCTAGGTAGCTACCAGCTGCGTCTGGAAGAATACCTTGGAAAAGGATAATTTCTTCGTTGCTTGGATTTAGTTCGATGACTGCGTAAGTAGAGTTGTTGTCCTTACAGGATCCATCAGTGTATAGCGTCCTCAAAGGCTTGATAGATTCAATTAATTCACGATGAAACATACGGAATTGTAAATTTGAAGTATTTTCTTTTTTGTGGCTGGAGAGGCTGGTGTCAATGTTAAGCAAATGTCTTTTCCAAGGGGGGAGAATCGGTGTGCATAAGTTCTCTGTAGTTTTAAAAGGAGTACATCCGTGAGATGAAATTAGGGCAAGTATTTTGCTTATAGAAGATAAAGAGTTTTTCTTGTTTTGGTTTTGCCTGGACAAGGTTTCTTTAGAAGTGGTGTAAAGAGGATGACAAGTATCAGTAAGGGCTTTGCTCATTAAATTTATCGCCCTTTTTTGTCCTAGATTAATGATTGGTTTAAAACCGGCTTCTATTCTAAGAGCTTCGATTGGTGTTGTCCTTAATGCTCCTGTGGATGTACGGTAACATTCATTTATGGCTATATCTATGCTCCCTAAGTTTTTCTTTGTAGTCCACATAAATAAAGTAACTCCGTGCTGGAGGGTTCCTTCGACCAGAGTTTTGGTTATTTTAAGGGCGGTTTCCAGATGTGGACCTTTTCGGCGAGAACATATCATTTTCAGAGCATTGTTTCGATTCTTCAGTTGATTAACGGTATTTTTGATGTGAAGGTCCCATTTCATATTGCTACTGAAAGTAACACCGAGTATTCTAAGATCTTTTCTCAGATTGACTGTGGAGCCGCGAATTATGAGTGGGTAATTTGTGTATGAGCATTTCTTTTTCCGACAAAGGTGGAGTGCCTCTATTTTGGATGGTGGAACAATAGCACCGGTTTCTTGGGTCCACGTATGGATTTCTTCGTCTGCTGACTTAAGAATGGTGTTCACAGTGGAAGGATCTCCAGAGGCTACTATGTAGATGTTGTCTACATATACACCAACGAAATCTAGACCAAGTTTAGGTTTTTCAAGTTTCGTTATAAGAGCGTCTATGTATGCATTATAGAGGTATACTGATAAAGGCGACCCTTGTGGTACCCCGTTTTCTAGATTTGATTTGATTGAGGTAAAACCGTTGACATTAACGCAAAAGGTTCTTCCGGATAAAAAGGACACGATAACTTTTAAGATTTTTTCTGGAACTCCCCACTTATGTAATTGTTCAATTACAGGAAAAGTTGTGACGCGGTCGAAAGCTTTCTCTAGGTCGGATGACATCACTACGCTGTGCTTTCGAGCTGAGAGATTGTCTGCCAGTTTATGTTCCATGAGGTGAATTAGAGATTGAACTCCTCTGTTCGGTCTAAAAGCATGCTGTTTATTACTAATTAAGTTTTCCATCCGCCAGCCTATTCTACGACCTATAATTTTTTCGAAAATTTTGGAGAGAACATCATCTTACATAGGTGGACTTTGTTGATTGTGACTGACTCAACTAAGAACTCATGATTATCAATGAGTTCTTAGATAAATATGCACATAAATTTTTCGATGAGCCTTAAAAAATTGAATAGGAGCTTCGATCATTAAATGATGTACAATGTAAGAAACATATTAATTTTTAATCCAATCGATGATATTGTCTGCAATATTTTGCAGTAAAGTATTTATAGATTTTTTTTAAATTCCGATTTATTGTTAACCAATTTAACTTAGTCATTTGAACATTCTGATTAAACAAAACTCTTTGAAGTCCTTAGGGGTGTATTAGTTTTGATACATAGTTTGTAACATAGATAAATAATTTAGCTAGATCTATCTTAAAGCAAATTGTTCAACTCAGAATCGCTAGCTCAGAATTGAGCTACAGTGATGAAATTTGGTATAACGACTGTCTGTGTGATGAAGCAAAAAAGCTGTAAACAATTTTAAAATCCGCTTACTGTCTTAATAGCACAATGAGACAATCGCAATATTTATATCTCGTCCAGTTTTTTTGCCATGCCAACTTTTTGAAGCGTTTTCTTAAAAAAAAAATATTTATCGGTAAAGTTTTAGGAAAACTCGAAAAAAATGTTTAAAGGAAAATATTTCGAGAATAATACTATTAACATTTCGTGCATAGATCAACTTTATGTGTTTTAAAGATGGAATGGGATGGAATTGGTATTCTACGATCCGCACAGCTGATTGTAGCCGTCTCATATGTTTGAACAAGGTTAGGTTGGGCTATGTTTTATTTATTCATTAAATGAAGGCTGTGCAGATTTGTCCGTACAATATTAATTTCCCAATAAACACTCTGTTCAAAAGTAGCTACATCGAATAGCTTAAATGTATTTCAGATTAAAGCTGTAGTTATACCTAAAACTGGAGGTTTTTTTTTTGTTTATACATATTCAAACCGATAGCCTGTTTAGTTACGAATTTCATATGCTTTTTCTGTAAGAGAAGGTAGCGACATATACTTTTTCTGTAAGGGAAGGAAGCGACAAACATGGGTTAAGCAGTAAACGAGGGCAAGACTTTGTATATGCTGTCAACACAAAAGGACACACATCAAGTGATGCTACAGTAAAAATTTACCTGGGCCTCAACCAACATGCCTCTCAAATTAGTCGGGTTTTTAGGTAAGTCCATCTAACTGTGTAAATTAAGTTGGTTGAGGTCGGTTTCTACTTGCGCGCATCACTTACAAAAAAAAAGGATCCTTAGCACCCAGGGCCAAGCTTTCTTGCAACCATTCATGTGTGGCGGGACTTCCTGTTTTATGCAGACTCCGAGCGGATAGGTTATTATAAGCTTTTCTTGACATTTGGCAATAATCGAATGATTTGTCAAGAGGAGGGCCAGTGAAAACTCATTAAGTTGTTGCTACGGCTGGATATCGAACACAGACGTTCTGCGCGGCAGTCCACGCACTAAGCGCGCGTAACTTACGAGATCTTTCTCTACTACGTCTGACCTTTGCCTCTATTCGTTCTACATGTCCTAGTCATCTTAAACGTCCTTTAGGTGACTCATGAGTCCTATAAAGGATTATTTCGTCTGACTGAATCACAATTTTGTTTTTAAAGTATTCTGTAGGAAAGTGATGCCAAGTGAATTATTTATTGAAACGTCCCACAAAAAATAAAAGCTGCGGAGAATTACATTCACAAAAAGAGTCCTTTGAAATGTTTACCTCGTTCAAGGGGCAATTATAATATGAAATGTCAAACCGTGTTGCAAAAACACTTACTAAGTTTTGTGTGTCTTGCTTGTCTATAAATATAGTCCAGCAAGTTCAGTGTATGTTTTGGGGCAGAATTAGAAACTAAAGAACAGTATTCAAGACCTAGTCTTTCTTGGGCTTTATAAACAACCAGAAGCTGCGTTGAAGTGGGCTCTACAAGGAAAACAAAGCTTAGATGTCTGGTGTAAGGTAAAAAAGTTGAAGAGTAGTTTTATTTCGAGTAACGCTCCTACGCACAAAGGGGCCAAATGCATGAGTTCTTGGCAGACATTTTTTTACGGCATTTAACTGTTGGAAAATAATTTAAAATCACATAGTTGGCATTCAAATAATAAAATTTTATGTCTTAATGCTAAATATAACCAATTACCTAAGTTGCGATACAGTCCGGAATGAACCTAAGCCTCAATCACCATGCCACTCCAATTATCCTTAGCTAACTGCCTCCAGTTACTCAGTCCAAGATATTCGAGGTCGGTTTCTACTTGTGCGCGCCACTCAAGGCGAGGTCTTCCTCTCTGCGATCCGGAGTATTGGTGTCGATTCGTTCTACATGTCCTAGCCATTTTAAACGTCCAATGCGGAGTTTTTTGACCAGGGGCATGTCGCTGTACAGCTCGTATAGTTCTTTGTTGAATCTTCGTCTCCGTAGCCCTTCAACGAAAACGGGACCGAAGATTTTTCAAAGAATTTTCCTCTCGAAACGACCAAGGATTTCTTTATTCACTATGGATGCGGTCCATGCTTCAGCGCCGTAAAGCAGAACTGGGATGATCAGGGTCTAAAACAAGATTTCCTTAGTAGATTGAGTGAGGGCTTTACTTAGTAGTTTGAGTGAGGGCTTTACTACTAAATTGCCTTCTTAGCCCAAGGAAATAGCGGTTGGCAAGAGAGTAACTCTTCGTTTAAATTCTGACAAGATGTTGTTGTCAGAGTTAATAGCGAAGCCGAGGTAGACAAAGTCTCGTACTACCTCAAAGTCAATTCTGTCAATGGTGACGTTCTGTCCAATTCGCCTTTGTTTTGTGTCCTTTCGTGTTGACAGCATATACTTCGTCTTGCCCTCATTTACTGCTAAACCCATTTTTGCCGCTTCCTTCTCTATACATGAAAACGTGGCTATGACATCACGTTGAGTCCTACCAATGATGTATAATATCGTCGGCGTGTACTAGTTGTTGCACCGATTTTCAGAAAATTGTGCCTCTGGTGTTGGGCTAGTGAGTTTTGCACAATCCTCTTAAGAATCAGATTGAAGAAGTCACATGACAGCGCATCGCCTTGCCTAAATCCTTTTTCGGTATCGAATGTGTCTGTGAGGTCATTTCCGACCCTGATATAGCAGCGAGAATTCTCCATCGCCATCCTACACAAACGGCCGAGTTTGGGCGGTATACCAAAACTAGACATGGCTCTGTATAGGTCGTCACTATAAATGCTGCCGTATGCGGCTTTGAAATACAGGGTTTTTCAATAAGAGCGCTACAAATTTTTTTTTTTAAATAAAACAAAAACGGTTTTGGGTATCAACGAAATTCTTTATTCCTGTGAAAGTACGTTCGATGCCATTATGTATGGAACTCGATGTCTTTTGCATGGCCACCACGGGCACGCCTGCAGAAGTCCAGACGCTGAATCCAATTTTAGAAGGTTTTCAAGCATAAATCGGCCGATACTGCTGCAATTTCACGTTCGATATTCGTACGAAGTTCATCAATCGTCGCTGGCTTGTTGGCATAGACCATAGACTTGACGTAGCCCCACAGGAAATAGTCTAACGGCGTCAAATCGCACGACCGAGGCGGCCAAGCGACTGGACCATTTCGTGAGATAACACGTTCTCCAAACTTGGTTTCCAATAAATTGATTGTGGCATTCGCTGTGTGGCTTGTGGCGCCGTTCTGTTGGAACCACATGTCCTCCAAGTCCATATCATCCAATTGGGGCCAAAAATATTCGGTTATCATTGAACGGTAGCGATTCCCATTCACAGTAACGTGCCGTTCTTGATCATCACGGAAGAAGTACGGCCCAATGACGCCACCGGCCCATAAACCACACCAAACCGTAATTTTTTCGGGATGCAATGACGACTCATGGAGTACGTGTGGATTGCTGCCTGACCAATACCGCAAATTTTGTTTATTGACGAAGCCATTCAGCCAGAAATGAGCCTCATCGCTGAAGATGATTTTTCGATGAAAATCCGAATCATTTTCAAGTTGTTGCTCAGCCGAATTCACGAACATACGACGCTTCTGGTGGTCAAGCGGCTTCAGTTCTTGCGTCAATTTAATCTTGTAAGGATGTAGGCCATGATCTTTTCGCAAAATTCGCCACAATGACGTCAAGACGTTAAAGAGGTGCCCAACGCTTGAGAACGACGTGTGAGAAACACATTTGAGCTTTCTTCAACTAAAGCGGCAACGAATTGACATTTCACGATCTTCATTCACATTGGACGCTACGACTGCAATAATTTCTTCGGTTCGCACTGTACACATGCGAGTCGATGGTTTAATGTCCAACAAAGTAAATTTGGTACGAAATTTTGTGATAACAGCACGAATTGTTGATTCACTATAATATGGTCGTAAGAAACGATGCACATTTTCATAGAGCACTAATTTTGATAATAAATTTCAATAATTTGCAATCGTTGCTCGCTTGTAAGTGTTTCCATGATTAAATGGCAGAGTTTACTGAAAACTTTTCACTTTGACAGTGCTGCCAACTTCCAAATTTAACTCTTAAAAATCACCCGTTACAAACAATCATGCTTTCAACAGGTTGAAGCATACTCGTGTGCCTGTTGCATAACCCAAGATATTGACATATATACGGTCAGAACCGATTTGACATAAGTAATAGCAAAGATTATAAAGTCATACAGATGACGCATTGGGAACAAAAAACAGAAACTTTTCATCACCAGCTTCATGGCCCGGGAGGGCGGTTTGCACGTGCACACATGAGTAATGACATCTAAACATATGGCGGGTTGTGCCAGTACAGTTTGTATGCAGTGCGTCATCTGTGTGACTTTATAAGCACCATAAGGTGCTTGGGATTCGTCAGGATGTTGGGATTTGTCCTCTATTCAGCTAAATAAGGTGTTAAAGCGGATTCATGATCAAATCATTACATGCCGAGGTATATTTTAAAAATCAACCCCACCGGGTAGTTTCGTCAATTAAAATTCACCTAATTTAATCAGGAACGTTTTTTGATAGAGGAATTGAAATTTGGACCGCATTTTGTTCGCCACCCGTCTAAATATTGCCCAGATGATAACCTTTTCTATACATTTTCGAAATTTGATTTTCTGAATATTTATATCATAACTTTCCCATGATTAATGGTAAATAAATATTTGTGCTGCAAGATATTGTATCGAAAACTACCAAGTTTTTCCGATATTCTTTGTGGAACTACCGAACGGTAATCATTTGTCGAACATCGATGTTTATTTTTGCCAAATATGTGAATTTTCATTCATTTACCTACCAACTGTTCCAAATATTTGTTATTTGTAATTCAATTAATCATCGCCTTCAACATTCTGTTCAGGAACCATTCTAAGTTCCACAGCCATGTAAACAAGAACAATTTAAATTTAGACATCTCCTTGTGTAAATATACAAATTACCTACACCTCCAAGTAATTCCTCTCTTCGCCTATGTGTTGTTGAAATCGAAATTTAAACAAAAAATCCATTTGACATTGCCCATCAAAACACTTCCATTTCCAACTAAATAAATAATCAGTGGTTTAGAAAAAAAAAAAAAAACATTTTTATTTATTTTCATAAACCTGCGAAGCAAAATGATGATGTTGTGAATGATTTATATAAATTCAGACGTTGAAAATGCGTGTTCTGATGACAAGTTAACAAGCAACAAAAAATTTAATAGATTCGAGATGTTTATTGATAAAATAGTGGAAGAAAATATTATGTAGATTAACGTTTTCACGAATAGAAACAGTTAATCAGATTTTCTATTTATGTTTTGCTTTTAATGACAGGAGGCGACATTTTGAAAAATTATTTGAAGTTACCTTGCATAGATAAGTTGTGTTCTCGTGGCATTTGTCAGAGTCAGGATGGTTTCCAATTATTAGGGAATTGAGAGCATTGTTTTAGGGTAACTTATCACATTCATGATAATTATTTATCTTGATGGAATCTGAGTACAACGGTTCTGAGTGGAAGTATCAGGTTTTTCAACAGGGACGCTACAAAAGTTGAGCGATAGGAACAGCAAACGACGCCATATTTCTTGCCGCTCTTTTGACATTTATCTTCAGTAAGGTTTGCCATTTCATGATGCAAAGATATACGATCCAACAACGAGTCGAAATTATTAAAACTTACAACCGAAATTCGGAGTCAGTGGCCTCAACGTTATGAGCGCTACGTCCAATTTATGGTCGTCATAATCGTCCTAGCAGATCAACAATTGAGCGTCTAGGGGAAAAATTTGAATCCACAGGCACAGTACAAAATGTTCCCGTGCCAGTGAGACAAAGGAGTGCCCATAGTGTCGAGAATATTGCTGCTACTAAGGCTTCAGTTGAAGAAAGCGGAAATGTGTCTCTCACACGTCGTTCTCAAGCGTTGGGCACCTCTGTGACGTCGTTGTGGCGAAGTTTGCGAAAAGATCTTGGCCTACATCCTTACAAGATTAAATTGACGCAAGAACTGAAGCCACTTGACCACCAGAAGCGTCGTATGTTCGTGAATTGGGCTGAGCAACAACTTGAAAATGATTCGGATTTTCATCGAAAAATCATCTTCAGCGATGAGGCTCATTTCTGGCTGAATGGCTTCTTCAATAAACAAAATTTGCGGTATTGGGCAGGCAGCAATCCACACGTACTCCATGAGTCATCATTGCATCCCGAAAAAATTACGGTTTGGTGTGGATTATGGGCCGGTGGCGTCATTGGGCCGTACTTCTTCCGTGATGATCAAGACCGGCACGTTACTGTGAATGGGAATCGCTACCGTTCAATGATAACCGAATATTTTTGGCCCCAATTGGATGATATGGACTTGGAGGACATGTGGTTCCAACAGAACGGCGCCACAAGCCACACAGCGAATGCCACAATCAATTTATTGGAAACCAAGTTTGGAGAACGTGTTATCTCAGGAAATGGTCCAGTCGCTTGGCCGCCTCGGTCGTGCGATTTGACGCCGTTAGACTGTTTCCTGTGGGGCTACGTCAAGTCTATGGTCTATGCCAACAAGCCAGCGACGATTGATGAACTTCGTACGAATATCGAACGTGAAATTGCAGCAGTATCGGCCGATTTATGCTTGAAAACTGGGTTCAGCGTCTGGACTTTTGCAAGCGTGCCCGTGATGTCCATGCAAAAGAAATCGAGTTTCATACATAATGGCATCGAACGTACTTTCACAGGAATAAAGAATTCCATTGATATTCAAAACCGTTTTATTTAAAAAAACGTTTGTAGTGCTCTTATTGAAAAACCCCTTATAATGGGTGATCCATTTCGAGGTTCCCTACTTTTTTAAAGAAAAAAAACAAAGAAAATTCAAATTTACTGGAGAATGTTTATTATCATTTGAAAGAACATTCTTTGGCATTTATTTTTTGAAGATTATGTCTATCAAATGTTGGCCGTTGCTACGTCGCAGATGGTCCATCAGTTGAGTCCAATTTTCGATCACTCGTTCGAGCATTTCGACTGGTAACTGGCGAATGACACGCGTGATGTTTTCCTCCAAGGCCTGAATCGAAGCGGGTTTGTCGGCATAAGCTTTTGACTTTACATATCCCCACAGAAAAAAGTCTAACGGTGTGATATCACACGATCTTGGTGGCCAATCGACCGGCCCAAAACGTGAAATTATGTGCTCACCGAAATGTTCTCTCAATAAGTCCATTGATTGATGCGATGTGTGGGAAGTGGCGCCGTCTTGCTGAAACCAAATGTCGCCGAGATCACGAGCTTCAATTTCAGGCATCAAATAGTCGGTTATGATGGCACGATAACGGTCGCCATTGACGGTTACGTTCGCACCGGCATAATTTTTAAAGAAATATGGACCGATGATTCCACCGGCCCACAAACCACACCAAACCGTTGTTTTTTCTGGATGAAGTGGCAGTTCTTCAATCTCTTCAGGTTGCTCTTCGTCCCAAATGCGGCAATTTTGTTTGTTTACATACCCATTGAGCCAGAAATGGGCCTCATCGCTAAACAAAATTTGCCTCGAAAACGTCGGATCTTCTTGGAACTTTTAAAGAGCCCATAGAGCGAAGCGATGTCGCTTGGGAAGGTCGAGCGGCTTCAGTTGTTGCACAAGCTGTATTTTGTACGCTTTCAATTTAAGATCTTGACGTAAAATGCGCCAAGTCGTTCCATACGTCAGTCCGAGTTGCTGCGAACGGCGCCGAATCGACTCTCTACGGTCTTCGTGTACACTCTCAGCTACGGCCGCTATATTTTCTTCACAGCGTGCTGGACGTGGTCTATTCGGTCGAATATTATCCAATAATGAATGCTGGGCTTAAAATGGGTGACGGTGTTGCGAATAGTACGCTCAGTAGGCCGATTATGTTGACCATAAGTTGAGCGAAGTGCACGAAACACATTCCTCACAGAACGTGAATTTTCATAATAAAGTTAAACAATTTGTAAACGTTGTTCACGCGTAAGTCTTTCCATTATGAAATGCCAAACAAATAACATGACAGCATGACACGACTCACACGTGATCTGTCAAAATAGGCTATTGAAAAAAGTATCTCTACTTGGATCACCCGTTATTAAACATTTCGTCATTCTATTTTGATACAGTCCCTGCATCAGTGTCGTAAACAGCGGTTCACCATTGTTTGGCGAAATTTATTTGGCATTTCTTTGTTTCACGTTAGTCGTTAAATATTTCTTTTAATTTGCAATTCTTAATTGACAATTTAAGTTTTGTTTTATATTCATTATGTTTTTGAATTAATTCGCAATTAACATTCTGCGGTTTTATATTTCGCTTTTTCAAAAACAAATGTTTTTTAATATCG
Organism: Rhingia rostrata; assembly: GCA_949824845.1. Classification (NCBI taxonomy): domain Eukaryota; kingdom Metazoa; phylum Arthropoda; class Insecta; order Diptera; family Syrphidae; genus Rhingia; species Rhingia rostrata. The sequence goes on along the minus strand of OX463755.1, from coordinate 174,025,640 downwards.
CAAAATTCATTTTTAATTTGTTGTTTTGCATTTTTAACGTTGCCTTACAAAGACAAAGGTATTGTTTTCGTGGAACTCGATAAAACATGCCGCCTGTTTTAGAAGAACTGGAATGTGTGTAGCATCAGGCCGTCTCTACTTCTATTTACAGTGTAAAGGGACACTCTCAACGATGCAATAATTTGAAGAACCGCTTTGTCTCACATACATGAGAAATAGACGGCAGTACGAAAGCCTTGCACTTAAAGAAAGATAGAACAGGATTAGAACTTTTTTTTTCGAACTGTGACACAGAATGTGACAGACAAAAAGTAACACAATATATTTTTAAAAATGTTTGGTTTTTGTCAGTCTTTTTTGCTATCCCAATTAAGTTGTTTAAAAAATTTTATGAGCAATCCTTTATATTAATTTTTACAACAAATAAATTAATTTTTAAAAATGTAAAAAATATTCATCTCAAAGTTTTTAAGGAAACACATATTAGGAAAATAGGATTTTAATTTTTTTTTTCGAGATTCTTTAACTAAGAACTCTTAAGAAGGTCGTGTTAGGCTCGCATCCTCATATTCCTTAAAATTCGTAAAACAAGAGGAAACCGTATGTATGTGACTTCATCTTAACTCACACTCATGTTTCAGCGGTACTTTTTTTTTTCAAAATATAACCAGCGAAATAATAAAATGAATTTTCAATACCGAGTTCGAAAGTCTTATAATCAGGTTCGGTTTTGAAAGTCCTTATTTTGTTCTAGCACTTCAATTTCTGGAGTTTTAGTTGACTCACAGCTTCCACAGGTAATCTCCTGTTTGGATTCTCGAAATGTAGATGAATTGGAGACATCAAATATTTAAAAAAAAAATCAATTCCAGCGGTATTAATACTTACTTACCTACTTAAGTGGCGCTACAGTCCGGAATGTACCTGGGCCTCAACCAACATGCCTCTCCAATTAGCACGGTCCTTAGCTAACTGCCTCCAGTTGCGCACTCCAAGTTGGTTAAGGTCGGTTTCTACTTGTGCGCGCCACTTAAGGCGAGGTCTTCCTCTACTGCGTCCGACGTCTGGCTGGGAATCGAAGACTCTGCGAGCCGGAGTATTGGTGTCCATTCGTTCTACATGTCCTAGCCATCTTAAACCTCCAATCCGGAGTTTTTTAACCAGGGGCATGTCGCTGTACAGCTCGTATAGTTCTTGGTTGAATCTTCGTCTCCATAGCCCGTCAACGCAAACGGGACAGAAGATTTTTCGAAGAATTTTCCTCTCAAATCGAACAAGGATTTCTTCATCCGCTTTTGAGACGGTCCATGCTTCAGCAGGACTGGGATTATCAGGGTCTTATATAAGATCTCCTTAGTAGTTCGAGCCCGAAGAAACAGCGGTTGGCAAGAGTAATTCTTCGTTTAATTTCTGACGAGATGTTGTTGTCAGAGTTAATAGCGGAACCGGGATAGATAAAGTCCCGTACTACCTAAAAGTTATATCTGTCAATGGTGACGTTCTGTCCAATTCATCGATGTTGTGTGTCCTTCCATGTTGACAGCATATACTTAGTCTTGCCCTTATTTACTGCTAAACCCATTTTTGCCGCTTGCTTCTCTATACTAGCAAACGTGGCTTTGACATCACGTTGGGTCCAACCAATGATTTCAATATCGTCGGCGTATGCTAGTAGTTGTACAGATTTTTGGAAAATTGTGCCTCTGGTGTTGGCTCGTGAGTTTTGCACAATACTCTCAAGAATCACATGACAGCGCATCGCCTTGTCTAAATCCTTTTTTGGTATCGAATTTGTCAATGAGGTCGTTTCCGACCCTGATGGAGCAGCGAGAATTCTCCATCATCATCCTACACAAACGGAAGAGTTTGGGCTGTATACCCAAACTAGGCATTGCTCTGTATAGTTCGTCTCTATAAATGCTGTCGTATGCGGCTTCCAAATCGATGAATAGGTGGTGGGTATCGAATTGGACTTCTTGGGTTTTTTCCAGGATCTGCCGAAGTGTGAAGATTTGATCGGTTGTGGACTTTCCTGGCCTAAAACCACACTGATAAGGGCCGATCAGGTTGTTGGTAAACGGTTTCAGGCGTTCACATATTACGGCAGATAGGATCTTGTAGGCGATGTTGAGGTGACTTATGGCTCTGTAGTTAGCGCAGTTCAGAGGGTCTCCTTTTTTGTGGATCGGGCAAGCGATGCTGAGGTTCCATTCTTCAGGCATATTTTCTTCCGACCAGATTCGGCTTATGAGTTGGTGGATGTTACTTACCAAGTCATCTCCGCCGGCTTTATAAAGCTCGGCGGGAAGGCCGTCATTTCCGGCAGCCTTATTAAGCTTGAGTTTAGATATTGCTATCCTCACTTCACTTAGGTCGGGTGGTTGGCAGCTTTCGCTGTCGTTGCCAATACTGAATGGTTCGTTCTGCCTGACAGCGGAATGTTGTTCGTCATCGCCGTTTGACAGTCTGCAGAAGTGGTTCTTCCATATCCTCAACATAGACTGTGTCTCAGCTACGATATTTCCTTGTTCATCTCGACAGGACTCTGTTTGAGCCTTGTATTCTTGGCTGTGACGTTTTATTCTTTGGTAAAACTTGCTAACATCGTTCCTGGAGTGGCACCTCTATATCACGCACGCTTTTCTTCCTCTTTTTTCTTCTTTCTAAAAAGCCGGTGTTCTTCCCTTCTTCTCTGCCTATAGAGCTCAACGGCAGCTCTCGGCTTCACCTGCAGCTTAGCCTTGTAGGCCTCGTTCTTGGCTGCAAGCATTTGTCGGCATTCCTCATCAAACCAGGGGTTTCTCGCTGGTGGTTGCGGCTGATCTAATGGCTTGTTGGCAACGTTGCCATTGTTCTTCGACATTCGATGCTGGTGGTATGGTGTTAATCGAGAGGTTTAGGGATACGCGTTGCGCGAAGGTCTTGGCGGTCTCTTACGATTGCAGTCTTTCGACATTAAAATTTTTTTTACGGTATTTCTGGATTTTTGTGGTGTAGTGGATATCCGCATTCTAACCTTGGCTGCAACAAGGTAGTGGTCCGAGTCGATGTTAGCTCCTCGAAATGTCCGAGCATCCAAAATACTGGATGCGTGGCGCTTGGCTATCGCTATGTGATCAGTCTGATTGACCGTTCGTTGATCTGGAGACCGCCATGTCACCTTATGGATATTGAGGTGAGGAAACCGTGTGCTGGCTATAGTGGCATTTCGTTCCGTAGCGAAGTCAATTAGGATAAGTCCGTTACCAGACGTGTTGTCGTGTAGGCTATGGTTGCCGACAATAGTGCTAAAGATGGCTCCTCTTCCTACCTTTGCGTTAAAATCTCCCAGCACGATTTTAACATCTTACTTCGGTAGTTGCTCATAGGTTTTGTCAAGGAGCTCATAGAAGCAATCCATAGCTATGTCATCTTTTTCCTCCTTTGGGGCGTGAGCGCATATAAGGCTTACGTTGGTCAATTTGATCTTGATACGGATTGTTACAATGCGTTCGCTAATGTTTTGGAAACTAAGACTTCATGCCAAAATCTGGCACTTATAACAAATCCGCACCCGAATAGTCGCTGTTTCTGGTCACAATAACACGGTCCGTAGTAGATGTCACAGTTTTTCATCTTTTTTTTGCCCGGCCCATCCCATCGTATTTCCGGATGGCAGTGATGTCTGCTTTGTAGCAGTTTAGGGCTTCCGCTAGTTGTTCGCTTGCACCTCTCCTGTTTAATGTTCTCACATTCCAGGTGCAGATACGAACGTCGTTGTCCTTTTTTCGTTTAGCCGCGTCGTCAACAACAAAATCAGTCCTTTTCGAGGCTATTGGTTGCTTCGTAACCGTTAGATTTTTCCATGATTGGGTAGTTAACCCAAAGCACAACCCCCAACCTGGAGGGCCAGTTCGAATTTGTTAGATACCCCTAAAACACGGGGCCATCAGTATCCACTTCGGGATTGAGCGCTGCCGTTGGCCTTTCGGTTCATCCGCCACCAGCTCTGTTCAAGGGGCCTGATTAACCCTTCAAATTCCTAGACAACCTGTTGTCCGAATATGTCTAGGTTCACCTGCGACAGCAGGCCGGGTATCCATTCCGTGCCATTCTGACCTGGCTGTTCATATTGTTGCTGTTTTTCGTCGTGTTATCAACAGCGGTATTAATAGCTGTGGAATATACCTAAATTACTGAAATTATGAATATCAGTTGAAGCTGTTGCACTTGTCATTCGAGCGGCAAAATGTTTAATTTTGTATTCTGTATTGAAACATTTACTGACAGAACGTCGGGGTTCGATTCCCAGCCGTAGCAACACTTAAAATGGTTTTTCACTGGCTCTCCTCTAGTGATGATCTTTGACAAATCACCGAGTAGTATCAGTTGTTAGGAAAAGTTTATCTAAAATTTGCCGTTCGGAGTCGGCATCAAATAAGAGGTCCCGCAATCGTGTAAAAAGTACACACGCACACATGCAAGGTTTGGAGTAAGCTCGGCATGGGTACTACCGAGTCTGTGGGGCCAAAAATTTGTATTTATTTATTCGAAACATTTTTATTGAAGATTCATAGCTAAGTGTTTTTAATCAAACCAATGACGATAACCACGGAAAGACACAAACTGATGTTCCTCACATCAGTACCAGAGCGTGTGAATGCCCTATGGTGGTCCAGTAAAACTGCACAGACGGCCTGAACAGGCATACTGGACATTAAACCGCCTTAACGATGATAGCGGAGCCCAAAAAATTGGTTTTTGGAAGTCCGTGCCTCTGTCCGTATTGGGGTCTCCAGCCTCATCGGCTTGACCAATTTTCTTCAAACTTTGTATCCAGGGTTTTTTGGTCATAATTCTATAGGATTTTTTTTTTAATTGAAACTTTCTTGGGATCGTCGGGGTAAGTTCAAACAAATATGAAACGAATTAAGAACTGAACAAACGTTGCACGCAGTTTTCTTATTTTGGGAAGTTTCACTCTATGAAAATCGTTTTCTTTTATAATTTCTACTCTTTCATTACTCTTGCATTAATTGGCTAAATATAACTTATAGCTTTCAGATCGACTCAGAACCGCTAGCTGGGTCGATTTATCCGTTCCTGTCTGTCCGCCAGTGTGTGTGTCACCGATTTTTGGTTCATAGACTCTCGGTCCGATGAAGCAGAACAAGTGTACACATTTTTGGAATCTGCCCACTGCCAGGCACACTTTTAGCTATGCCTGTTCGTCCGTTAGTCCGTTCGTTGACAGTTTTTGGGCCTTAAGTTTTAAGCTAGAATGACGAATTTGCAAACATTTTTGGAATCCGCCCACTGCTACGCACACTTTTAGCCATGCCTGTTCGTCCGTTCGTTAATAGTTTTTGGGCCTTAAAATTTTAAGCTAGAATGACGAATTTGGTACCCGTGCTCTTTGTTGTCATTTCGTTAACAGTTTTTGGGCTTTAAGTTTTCAGCTAGAATGATGAATTTGGTACCCGCGATCTTTGTTGCTCTCCGCAGGACAAGTGTAAACTTTTTTGGAATCCGCCCACTGCCAGGCACACTTTTAGCCATGCCTGTTCCTCCGTTCGTCCGTTTGTTAACAGTTTATGGGCCTTAAGTTTTGAGCCAGAATGATGAATTTGGTACCCGTGCTCTTTGTTACTGTCAGCAGGACAAGTGTAAACATTTTTTGAATCCGCCCACTGCCAGGCACACTTTTAGCCATGCCCGTTCGTCCGTTCGTCCATTTGTTAACAGTTTTTGGGCCTTAAAATTTTAAGCTAGAATGACGAATTTGGTACTCGTGCTCTTTGTTGTCATTTCGTTAACAGTTTTTGGGCCTTAAGTTTTCAGCTAGAATGATGAATTTGGTACCCGTGCTTTTTGTTGCTCTCAGCAGGACAAGTGTAAACATTTTTGGAATCCGCCCACTGCCAGTTACACTTTTTAGAAAAAAGTTGACAACAGATTTTTTAAAGGCTTTTTACAGGGTTTGTAATCGAGCACTTTTGTTAAAAATGCCTGCATTTAGAAACGATAAAAAAAACTGCTTCCATGAATTAGAAATCATCTTTCGATACGTTTAACTCAAGTTGGTTTGGACAGATTTAAGTTTGCAACCCAACAAATAAATGCTGGTGTCCCTGAAGGCTCAGTTTTGTGTCCGACTTTCTTTTTAAAATTTTACAAACGATCTCCAGTGTGCAACTTTTAATCAATTCATTGCTTCGCTTCTTGTATTCGCTTTCGGTTCCTGGACTCTTAACTACAAAATATGTAATCGCATTGAATTCCAACCTTGTCAGCATCAGGTTAGGTTAGGTTAAAATGGCTGCCAGCGAATACTCCAGCACGTGGATATTGTATGTAGTTATATTCGCCTTGTTACCTATGATAAAACCATGCTGAGCTGTTAATGAAACGGAGGAGACTTTTCGCTCAGTTTTTGTAAAATCGCTAGGATTTAGAAAGTAAAAGGTTTTCATTTTTAGAGGTATAGAACTTCGAAATGGAATAAAGGAAATGAAATTGATTTGACATACAATTTTCTTTTTTCGAAACATCGAAAGAATCTTTTGGCATTATAATTTAAATGTGACGTCTGGCATATGACCACCACGGCTGTCTCGGACGTAGTCTAATCTGGAGGTCCAATTTTCTAGGACTTTTTCCAACATTACATTTGTGGCCGTATATCGGCAGTAACGCGGCGAATATTGTCGCCCAAGTGGTCAATCGTTTCCGGCTTATCGTAGTAGACTACTGACTTCACATAACCCCACAGAAAATAGTCAAGCGGCGTTAAAGCGCAAGATCTTGGAGGCCAATTCGCAAAACCAAAACGCGAAATTATGCGCTCACCGAACATATCCTTCAACAAATCAATTGTGGCACGAGCTGTGTGACATGTTCGGCGGTCTTTATGAAACAACAGCTCCTGCACATCATGGCTGTTCAATGGATGAAAGAAAAAGTCACTAAACATGACTCTATAGCGGGCACCATTGACTGACGTTCTGGCCAGCATCGTTTTTAAAGAACTACGGAACAAATCAACGGCAATTTTGTTTTGGGCCCATTCATCGAATCGAAGCCTTGATAGGTGATCCTGTGGCTTCAATTCTTGGACGAATTGGATTTTGTAAGCACACAAACCTAGATCTTTCCGAAAAATCTTCCATTAAGTGGATGGACACATATCCAATTCCTGTGCACAATGGCGGATAGACTGATTCGGGTCTTCCTCTACGCTACGCTTTACAGCCGCGATGACTTTTTCTGTTTGTACGACGTCTCTGTGGATTGCATTATCACTGAGAGTAAACGTGATGCGTAAACGTTTCCTGCTTAATCGAAATAGTTGCTCTTATGGACGATTATATCGACGTAGTGCCCGATACGTATCTTGAACAGAACCATAACGTCAGTCTATTCATGTTGAAATGCCAAACCAAAATTGAAATAAATAACTTAACAGCTGATAAAATGACCGCTAGTTAAAATAGTGTTGCCAACTTAAATTTCTATAAAAATAAATAAATTTATGGCGCAACAGGATCATTAGTATCCAGGGCCTAGCTTTTTTCTCACAACCATTCACGTGTGCGTGTGTACTTTTTAGCACGATGGCGGGACCTCCTGTTTTATGCCGAATCCGAACGGCTAAGTTGAGATAAGCTTTTCATGACAATTAATACTACTCGGACGATTTGTCAGATCATCACGAGAGGAGGGCCAGTGAAAAATCATTAAGGTGTTGCTACGGCTGGGAATCGAACCGAGACCTTCTGCGTGGCAGTTCATCGCACTAACCATCGCGCCACTGAGCGCTCAAATTTAATTTCTATACCTCTAAAAAAAAAAATAACTGTTAGTGAGCTCCAAGTTGGAGTTTCCTTTTGTTTCATAGGGCTGGTCAGTTACAAAGAAAATGAAGTATTGTGTCTTTTTCCTGTTTGTTTATGCTGCTCCTGCAGAAGTTGTTTGATTTAAGGCATGCCTTCATATTTAAAAGTTTACCGTGATGACACATGCGTTCTATCGAGCGAAATAAGTCCCTTTGCTCTTCTCAAATCTAACTTTGTCCAAATTGATTGGTTATTTGACACGTCGCGAAGTGCCAAGACGCCTTCTGAGGTTCGATTTGCTATTAGCATGTTGCGCGATGGTAAGTGCGATGAACTGCCGTGAAGTCTTTGCTCTGACGTCTTTGAAGACAACAAAGATGAAGACAACAATCTAGGGTTGTCTTTGAATTTGTTGGGACTGATTTCAAGGATTTGATGGCCGCTTGTATGTCCGAGAAATGGCTAATATTCTTGGCAGATATTAAATTCTTCTCCAGCCAATATAAGGCTTCCTTGGTCGTTATGAGTTCCATTGGAACACGCTGACATCATTATCAAATGGAGTAAATCTAACAGAGTAGAATGCAAAATACAATGCTGTCTTCTGTCATTAAGGCGAAACAACAATCTAGAGCCACAGTCCATGACACGTAAGTCGAAGAAACCGAAAAGCTTTCCATGGTTGTTAGAAACGACCTACGTTGGAATGACCACATATTCAAAGTCGCTAAAAACGGGACGGAGATGTATCGGACGCCAACAATCGATGCACTCCACAAACACAAAAGCATACTGGTCTTCAGGCTTAAACGGCTGCGCAGACAATTTACTGACAGACAAGACCCGGAGATTCGGACATTGAAGTCATTGATCAAAAACCTTAAACAGTTAATCTCGAAAAATTACAAAAAATCTGTAAATTTGTACTGGGGCAAGAAAATTCAGGCTATAAAATCCAGTAGCCCGAATATGTTCCCGCAAGTAAATAAAATATTCAGGAGAAAGGGTCATAACGACATTCCATGTGTCCGAACTTCCCAAACGACAGAGAACAGACAGACACTCACGGCTGTTGGTATAAGTCCGGAGAGTGTTGACTCTAACGAGGGTTTTTTCACGATCGAAGATCCTCAGGAGAAGGCGAATACGATAGACGCTGTCTTCGAAACCGTGTATACGGTGAACAATCCTGTTCGCCCAAATCGCGATATTGAGGAGAGAGCCTTTCTGAATCACTTTTATCTACGAACCGAACTTCAAGCTTGGCGATCTGAGAATCACGGTTTTAACGTGTTCAATGACAAAAATCCTTCAAATGGCATAGTCGCCAATAGCCTGATGCTGTTCGTGCAAAAAGGTGGACTCCTGGACATCTTTGTATCACTGAAGAATAAAAAGTCGGCGGGAGAGGACGGGGTCCCAAACGTCGTATTGAGGAACCTTTCGATGGAAACAGTCGATATTTTCACCACGCTGTTTAACAATGCACTGAATAATGCACATTATCCGGTGCACTGGAAAACGGCGGTGGTACATCCTATCCCTAAAAAGGACAAGGACAGAACAAACCCGGCAAATCTTCGGTCAATAAGCCTTCTGCCGAATGTAAGCAAGGTTTTCGAAAAGATAGTCAATAGAGGTCTGTTTGAGTGGGTCGAGGAAAACAAAATTATTCCGGAAAATCAGTTTGGTTTTCGAGCGAGGCAAGACACCATTCATGCCGCGTCGAAACTAGTGTCTGACATCCAATGGAATAAGTCCAAAAAACAGTGCACAGGGGCCTGTCTGGTTGACTTTGAGAAGGCCTTCGACACCGTATGGTTAGAGGGGCTTTTCTACAAGCTGACCAGACTGGGCATGCGTAAACCCATGCTATATATGATTTATGAAATGCTTATGGGAAAGAAGTTCGTTGTCAAATGTGGCAACGTAACTTCGAGTAAAGTCTTTTAAATTAAAAACGGTTTACAACAGGGGGCGGTGAACTCCCCGATATTGTTTAACATTTATACAAGTGTTCATGTAGGTTCTCTGAGGCACGCTATAGCGTACGCAGATGATCTAGTGGCGTACAGATCAGGTCCGAAAATCGAGGTCATCAACACACTTTTGCAACGTGACTACGATCACATTAAGGGATATTGCGAGGATTGGAAATTGAGGATCAATTTCCAAAAAAACCGAAACAATTCTGTTCAGGACCCCAGTGCAGAAAGCTTCTTACGATACCAGAAAAAAACTAGAAACAATTGTGTATCATGAGACAGCATGGACGGCCGTTGGCGGTGAGAAGTGAAGTCAAATACCTTGGCATCTGGCTTGTGAATATTTTAATAAAAATGTGGATGCTTGTCTGGCCAGGGGGGCTTATGCTGCGACAAGAAGATTGTTTCAAAGCAGTCAACTTGACTCAAGGGTGAAAGTCATTTGCTACATGGCCCTCATAAGGCCGATCATCGCTTACGGTTGTCCCGTGTGGTTCAATGTATCACCATCCTACATGGAAAGGATACGGCAGTTTGAGAGGCGTTGTCTCCGATCCTGCTTAGGATTGTACCGAACGCCGGACTCCGAGTACATAAAATATTTTCGCAACGAGGTTCTATACAATGGGGCTCAGTTGAATAGAATTGACAATTTTCTAATTAAGGTGACTCGAAGGCACGCTGCAAGGGCGATGGCTAGCGACAACAGCTTATTACCCCAATGAAATGTACATGGAGAGTGCGCTCATGTCTGGCTTTATTCCACCAGAGACATTCATTCATATCGATTCGTTAGGGTTAATACAAGACAGGAACGGTATCCCGGTTTTATATCACCGCTATCGTGACGCGCGGGACAAACGGCTAATCCGCGACGGGTACGTTGACAATGCTCCGGAGCTCCTCCGCTTTAGCACGGCGGTATCGGATCGCGAAAGGAAAGTATTTCTGCACTTCCTCAGGTCTTTGCGGACTTTTAGTCCACTCCTTAGTATTTAAGTAAATTAAATTTAGGCACAAGGTCTGGGGCTGGGCTTATGCACCATATTTTATTTAATATGGTTGCATAAATGCTTGCTGGACCCAATGACGCAATCGGGATGGTAAGCCCTCGGGGCATATGCAACGAGTGCTTGCCACTTAAGTAATCTTAAGTAGTGTTAGTTAGGTTTAACTAGTCTTAAGTAGTTTAAGTTAGTTTTAGTCTTGATTAAGTTTTTATATAAAACAAAAAAAAAATTGTTACTGTTTAAAGTTTTAATTTTTTCTTTGAAAAATCAATTAAATGCCTTAATATTAATAATAAAAACACAAATGACAAATTTAAGCTGAAAAGCAAAAGAAAAATGTTAGTTATAAGCTTACAGCGCCCGCTATGGGCCGATAAGTTAGACTTAAGCATTTTTGTCTAGCATTAAATTAATATTTTAAAGTAAAAAAAAAAAATTAATTAAAAAGTAAAAAAAAGTCGCTAAAAACGGAGCAAATTACCTAGGTTTCCCTATCGATGTGAGAAATATTTCACTCTTTCTGATCTGGCCACAGTATAAAGGCTGTTTTTTCGGAGTAAATAAATTTTAAAGCCAAACCCAGAGGTCTAATTTTCGACCACTTTTTCGAGCATTTAGGGCCGTATGACGGCAATAACGCCCCAAATGTTAGCTTCCAAGCCCCGTAACGTTTCTGGTTTGTTGGCGTAGACGAGCGACTTCATATCCCCAAAGAAAATAATCCAATGGTGTCAAATCACACGATCTTGGTGGCCAATTGACAGGTCCATTCCGCGAAATTATGTGCTCATCGAATGTTTCCTTCAATAAATCGATTGTGACGTGCGCCGTCTTGTTGGAACCACATCTTATCCACATTCAAACCATCCAATTCGGAAACAAAATAGTTGGTTGTCATGGCTTTATGCCGGTTTCCATTAACGGTAACTGACTCAAGTGTGGCCCAATGACTCCACCAGGACATAGAGCACACCAAACAGTCAGTTTTTGTGTATGTAATGGCGTCTCAAGGGTCTCAAGTAGATTCTCTTCACTGCAACTGCTGCAATTTTGCTTGTTGACGTAGCCATTCAACCAAAATCATCCCCACCCCTGAACAACATTTTGCGATGAAAATCAGCATCGAGATCAACCACACACATTCTCGGCCCATACGACAAAATCACGACGCATTGCATGGTCTCGTGGCTTTTATTCTTGCACAAGCTGGATCTTGTAAGGTCGTAAGCCAAGATCCTTGCGCAAAATCGTCCATAAAGTTGATGGACAAAGCGCCAATTGCTGAGCACGGTGGCGAATCGATTCAGTCGAGTCCTTCTCAACACTTTGCTCTACAGCGGCAATTGTTTCTTTCGTGCGAACTGTTCGACGTCTCTGCGGATGTATATCATCCCAAAGAGTAAACGTAGTGCGACAACGATCCATGGTTAACCATATTAATTGCTCTGATAGACGATTATGTCGACAATAAAATGGACGGAGCTTGCGGAAAGCTTAGCGAACTGAACCATTATTTTCGAAATAAATGCCCCATTGGACCACAAAATTTCAGTTTTTCCTCTATTCGAAGAACCAATCTTTTTTAAAAAAAACACCCGTTACTAAGCGTTTATTTGCCCCAAAATTGAGTTTAACGCCCACATCTGATCGCGCGAGAAGAAGTAGCGAACTTTATAGTTTCGCCGAATCTCCTCTCCCATAACCTTGTTGTATTGCTATTTTAACATTCAAATAAAATAGACAGATGAATTCTTGGCGTTGAGCAATTGTGAGTTGCGAAATTAATTCCGAGCTAATGCGTTGACCGATTTTGATAAAGGACCACAAAATTGAAAGTTTTTTCTTACCCCCAATGTCCCAATGTATGATTTTTATATGGCAGGTACCGGTAATAACATGGCTAAAAGCAAACAAAAAAAATGGCCTAGAACTATGACAAAAAAAAAACGCTGGACACGAAGTTTGAAGAAAATCGGTCAAGTCGTGTTTAGACTGGAGACACTTGAACGGACAGACGGACCGACGAACCGACACGGACGGAATTCCAAAAACCATTTATTTGAGTTCTGCTATCATTGTAATGTTAGAATCACTCGAAATCTCAAGGCCGAAAATTTTCACGAAAACAATATCTTTCTCTTTATAAGATAAATTTAAAAAAAAAATTCGCGATGATCTGATAAATCATTTGAGAAAAAGCCTATCTCAACTCAGCCGTTCAGTTGGGCATTAATGATTGGTTGTGAGAAAAAGCTAAGGTCCTGCGTACTAATGAGTCAAACAAACAGTTCTATATCGTACTCATACAACTTCATCTTAACACAGGTCCATGTAGAGCCTTGAAATTCCATTTTCGCAGCTTTTAATTGCAAATCATCCCAACATAACCTTAATTCCATTTTTATAGCCTCCCTGAACTACATCCAAACCGAAAGCAATAGATCCATCGCCTGTCTAAATATCTCCCCAAATAGCGCCATAACTCTTATAAAAACACACAATTTGCCAATTTTTATGATTTTACATTTAAACGATACCGTTGGTGGGAGCACACCCTTCAGCCCCCGCCCCAGCCAACATCATGCCAGACACAATTCCAACATCAAATGGGAACTCAAATAAATTACGTATTCTCGGACGTAGTTGTGTTGTTTACCCGTGGCGTAATCCCCAATGTTTGTAATCCCATTCCGACAAATTGAAGATCGATAACGATCCGTTGAATGCAAAACAGCAAATCAGGCATTTCAAGAAGATCGGAACATTAAATCGACCGACAAAATTCTCACGATCGATTTTATTGTTATTGCGCGCCTTATCCCCTCATTAACGCGAGCCTATAATTAGCTCAGCAAAAGGCAAACTCGCAACCTACTCCGCGTGTGAGGTGCGAATGTATAATTACTAATATTTCATCGAACTTTTAATGAACTGACGAAGTAAATATTTTTTTTAATAACTCATTTCGGCGCACAAACGCAAATGAATTATATTTTTAGAATTACATTCGAAGAAAAATAGATTTTCCAAAGAGAAATTCTTTTTCGATGTTCGACTTTCGAACACGTTAAGTTGGCGCGCGGAATCCTTATAAATCACCTTATGGCACTTTGTCTTCGGATCTTTGAACTGGAACTGACATGTTTATTCGAACTTTGGTCCGTTTCATCTGACGATTGATTGCCGAACGGCCTTTGAGACGTGAAAACGGACAGATGCAGGAATCGTCTGGGCGGGTTTATTTATGTACGATCAGATGGTGGATACAGCTTTTTGACGCTAGCACGCCAATGGCTTATTAAACGTGCTACGCATTGGGACGGCGCGCTACAGAAGATTAATGGGAATATTTAGGGAAATGGGAAATGTGGTTTTATTGTCGCATTAAGAGAGTTTTATTGATGGCCGACGAGTGGATGGACAGACGGTAATCGGCCAGATAATGTCTTCGGGGAATTGTGTTGTCTTGTATTTCAATGGAGATGACGGATTTTGACAGCTGCTTGGCCATGTAATTTGTTTTAAGCTTATGGACTTTATGTTAGGCAGTTTGTTGTATTGGGGTATTGGGTGCTGAATTGTGATCAATGATATCGCAATGGGGTGAAGTTATGAGGAACTTTTACTCTGTTGTAAGTTAAAGTCTTGGCGCAACGTGTCTCCCTCTCGATTAACACCCTACTACCAGCATCGAATGTCGAAGAACAATGGGAACGATGCTAACAAGCCATTAGACTGCCTAACTGATGTGGAAGGTTTCTCTCGCCCACCAGGAAGAAACCTTGGTTTGATGAGGAATACCGACAGATGCTTGTACCCAAGAACGAGGCCTACAAGGCTTAACTACAGGTGAAGACGAGAGCTGCCGTTGAGCTCTTTGCAAAGAAGACGAGAAGAACACCGAAGAAGAAGAAGAGAAAAGAGCAAGAATAGCGCACGTTCGAGGATACAGAGGATTCGAGGATAAATTTCCAGGGACGATATTCGCAAGTTTTACCAAAGTGTAAAACGTCAAAGCCAATGACACAAGGCTCGAAAGGAATCCTGTCGAGATGAACAAGGAAAAATCGTAGTTGAGGCACAGTCGATGCTAAGAATATGAAAGAACGACTTGTGCAGACTTCTAAACGGCGATGACGAACAACATTCCGCTGTCAGGCAGAACGAAACATTCAATATTGGCAACGACAACTGCCAACCAACCGACCTGAGTGAGGTGAGGATAGCAATCAGGACTATCGTAAATAAAGTTTTCCGGAAAAACTTTTCCCATTCAACAATCTGATTTACATTGCTGACAAGGAAAAAATTCCCGGGAAATTTATTCGCGATATACCTGAATATCTAAACTCAAGTTACATGGCTGCCGGAAACGACGGAGATGACTTGGTAAGCAACATCCACCAACTCATAAGCCAAATCTGGTCGAATGAAAGTATGCCTGAAGAATGGAACATCAGCAAACGTATGCCAGGTCCACAAAAAAAAGAGTCCCCTTCTGAACTGCGCCAACTATAGAGGCATAAGTTTCATCAACATCGCCTACACGATCCTATCCGCCGCAATATGTGAACACCAACAACCTGATCGGCTCTTATCAGTGTGGTTGTAAGCCAGGAAAGTCCACACCTGATAAAATTTTCGCACTACGGCAGATTCTGGAAAAATAAACCAAGAAGTCCAAATCGATAGTAGGTATCGGTTTGGACTTCTTGGGCTTTTCTAGGATCTGCCGTAGTCCTGAAAAAAAAACCCAAGAAGTCCAAATCGATAGTAGGTATCGGTTTGGACTTCTTGGGGTTTTCCAGGATCTGCGGTAGTGCGAACATTTTCATCGGTTTCAAAGCCGCAAACGACAGCATTTATAGAGACGAACTATACAGAGCCATGTCTAGTTTTGACCGCCCATACCCGTCCGTTTGTGTAGGATGACGATGGAGAGTTCTCGCTGCTCCACCAGGGTGGGAAACGACCTCACCGACACATTCGATACCGAAAAAGGATTTAGGCAAGGCGTTGCGCTGTCATGTGATTTCTTCAATCTGATTGTTGAGAGGACTGTGCAAAACTCACGCGCCAACACCAGAGGCACAATTTTCCAAAAATCGGTGCAACTATAAGCGTACTTCGGTGACATTGACATCATTGGTCGGAATCAATGTGATGTCATAGCCACGTTTGCTAGTATAGAGAAGGAAGCGGCAAAAATGGGTCTAGCAGTAAATGAGGGCAAGACTCAATATATGGTGTCAACGTGAAAGGACACACAACATCGACGAATTGGATAGAATGTCACCATTGACAGATATAACTTTGAGGTAATTCGGGACTTTGTCTATCTCGGCTCCGCTATTCACTCTGACAACAACATCTCGTCAGAAATTTAACGAAGAATTACTCTTACCAACCGTTGTTTCTTCGGGCTAAGTAGGCAATTCAGTAGTAAAGCCCTCACTCGAACTACTAAGGAGATCTTATATAAGACCCTAATCATTCCAGTCCTGCTTTACTGCGCTGAAGAATGGCCCGTCTCAACAGGGGATAAGGAAATTCTTGGTCGATTTGAGAGGAAAATCAACTCCTGTGTAGACTAAGATTCTGTGTAGACTAAGATTCAACAAAGAGCAAAACAAGCTGTACAGCGACCTGCCGCAGGTCAAAAAACACCGCATAATTCAAGAGGCATGTTGGTTGAGGCTTAGGTTAATTCCGGACTATAGCGCCACTTGAGTAAGTTAAGTATGTAAAGCATATTCACCGCGGGCGCATGTTAGATCGCATGAGATTAGTACTGATTCAGGCATTATTTGTACTCTGTGGAGATCGGGCGTGTGTTGGCTAGCCAGTGACTTATCAAGTGCAGTAAATTTTAGTGACATAACACTTGGCTTTGATGTTTTACACTTTGGTAAAACTTGCGAACATCGTTCCTGGAGTGGCACATCTCAATATCCTTGATCGCGCGCTCTTCTGGCTCTTTTTTCTTCTTTCTGAAAAGCCGGTGTTCTTGCCTTCTTCGTTGCCTATAGAGCTCAATGCCAGATCTAGTCTTCACCTGCAGTTTGGCATTGTAGGCCTTGTTCTTGGCTGCGAGAATTTTCCGGCATTCCTCATCAAATCAGGTGTTTCTCGATAGTGGGCGCGACAAACCTAGCACATCAGTTGCGGCTGGTCTAATGGCTTGTTGACATCGTTACCATTGTTCTTCGACATTCGATGCTGTGAATCGAAAGGTCACTTGCAATCGCAGTTTTTCACAGTATTTCTGGATTGTTGGGGCGTGGTGGATATCCGCATACCTACCTTGGCTGCAACAAGGTATTGGTCGGAGTCGATGTTGGCTCCTCGGAATATTCGGACATCCAAAATACTTGATGCGTCTTGTCTTGCCTATCGCAATGTGGTCAATCTGGTTGACCGTTCGTTGATCTGTAGATCACTATGTCCCCTTATGGATATCGAGGTGAGGAAACCGTGTGCTGGCTATAGTGGCATTTCGTTCCGTAGCGAAGTCAATTAGCTTAAGTCGGTTACCAGACGTGTTCTCGTGTAGGCTATTGTTTCCGACAATACTGCTAAAGATGTCTTCTCTTCCTACCTTTGTGTTAATATCTCCAAGCACGATTTTAACATCGTACTTCTGTACTCGCTCATAGGTTTTGTCAAGGAGCTCATAGAAGCGATCCTCACCTATATAATCTTTTTTCTCCGTCGGAGCGTGAGGCTGATGTTTGCGAATTTGCCCTTGATGCGGAATGTTACAATGCGTTCGCTACTGTCTTTGAAGCATAAGACTTCTTGCCTAAGTCTGGCACTTAAAACGAATCCGCAGCTGTTTCTGCTCTCTACAACACGATCCGTAGTAGATGTTACAGTTTTTCATCCTCTTTTTGCCCGGCCCATCCCATCGTATTTCCTGAATGGCAGCAATATCTGCTTTGTAGCAGTTTAGCGCTTTCGCTTGTTGTTCACTTGACCTCTTCTGTTTTATGTTCTCACATTCCAGGATACGAACTTCGTTGTCCAATTTTTGTTTAGCAGGGTCGTCAACTATAGAATCAGTTCTTTATGAGGCTTTTGGTTGCTTCGAAACTAGTGGGTAGTTAATCTAAAGCACAACTCTATACCTGGAGAGCCAGTTCCAATTTATTAGATACCCCTAGGACACAGGGCCATCAGTATCCACAACTGGATTGAGCTCTGCTGGTGGCTTTTCGGTTCATCCGCCATCTCTCTTCAAGGGGCCTGATTAACCCTTGAAATTCCTAGACAACCTGTTGTCCGAATATGTCGAAGCAGCTTGTCTAGGTTTGCCTTCCATTCTGTGCCATTCTCACCTGGCTATTTGTAGTGTTGTTGTTTTTCTTTGTGTTATCCACACTCGCGCTTATCGTTTAGCAAGTCAAATCCGGTCGGATGAGACCAGTACCCGATGGTTACCACTTGGAGGTAAAAAATAAGCACTTGATGTGTTATCAGAGTTACTACCTCTGGGCATTGTGAAGTTAAAACCAATCAGAATCTACCCTCGTTCTACAACACCCAACCATAAGCGTTGGTAACTTTGATTCGGATGTATCCTGACATCAGAGTCTAGTGATAATGTATACCAGTTCAGCTTCCTCTATAAGACACAAACAAGACCAGAGTTGAATACCGCTCCCATGCTTGGAGTTCCGTTTTGAAACAAGGACTGTTCCCAAGATAAAGGGTCTGTCTTATACAAGGTGGGCCAAAAGAAGTCATTCGATGTTGTTTGGCCTTCAATATATCGGTTGTGGCTCGAGCAGTGTTTGAGGTTTCTCCATCCTGTTGAAACCACATGTCCTCCGGTCCTTCTCGAAAAAATGGCCCGATGACTCCTATAGCGTAAACAGCGAACCATACAGTAACTTTGAGCGGATGTGATGACTCCTCGTGCATTACTTGTAGATTATCGGTGCCCCAGAAGCGATAGTTTTGGTTGTTCACGTACCCGCTGAGGTGGGAATGAGCCTTATCGTTCATTATGATTTTGGTCGAAAAATCGTTCACTTCGTCCTAGAGATTGAGGATGGCTTCGGCGTAGGTAACATGCGTTTGGCGGTCGACAGGCAGTAGCTGATGCACGTACTGGACTTTGTACAGGAACATGCGCAAGTCTATAACCAAAATTCGCCTTAGGGACGACCGGCTGATGGCTAATATTGAGGCACGGCGTTTGGTCGATAATTCCGGCGAAAGCTCGACATCCTCGGCAACAGCGGCGATATTCTCGGCACAACGGGCGCTCCGGGGCCGGCCACTCTTGACAACGTCTGGTGTGGTCCCATACTCTTCGAGGTTGGTGGCCAAACGGCGCAGTGATTGCGTAGTCGGTGTCGGATGGCCGGGGAATCGGCGACGGAATTCGCGCTGAGCCAACACTACAGACGAAGTGTTACGCAAAAAATAGATACGATTATTCCGCGTTCTTGGGGAGTTTATCGCTCTATGGCTTGTTCACTTGTATTCTACATCTGTCTAGTCTACAAACGTCAAAACAGATTTGAGATTGGCGGCTATTTGCAAAAATAATAGCATCTTCCAATAGGGTGATCACTTTTGGCCCACCTGTAGATGATTCTTCTCGTACACCAAATCTGCAACCATCAGCTTAAAAATATGAGGATCGGACCGCTAATTCAAATAAATAGGCAGGTAGATGCTTAGATACAATACCCCTTTAGCTATGCCTGAGAAGTGGATGTAATAAGCATTCTTTATCGGTGGGCTTAAGCGGTAATGATATGATCGCGCAGGTTGTTGTGGTTATTTTCTGGTCACCCGTCACATTTGCATGGGAAAGTCTTTAAAGGTTACATGTGTCGCTAGCCTCATAAACATCTTCAAAACTTTCCTTGGTCGCCTTTTATGTGAACAGAAGCTGCAGTGATATTATAGGCACGTTCCTGTGTGGTCTCTGCTTGAAAATCATGCGTCCAATAGTTTTTAGGTGATACACGCTCACAAACGATCCTTGATTTTATTTTATCATTGACTTAGGATGTCCTTTCTATATTAAAAAACTTTTCTTTAATTTTTAGCGGAAAACGATGAGATGGGCTGCGTAGAAGCAATCGCCATCATTCTGTCGATGATCATCATGTTCCTAACATTTCCAATTTCCATATTTATTTGCTTCAAGGTGGTGTCGGAATTCGAAAGAGCTGTCATCTTTCGGATGGGTCGTCTAAGGTTACTTTTCCTACGTTTTACATACGCCATGGAAAACTTATTAATTCTGTTGTATCTTAGGAGTGGCGGTGCCCGAGGACCTGGTGTATTTTTTGTCCTACCCTGTGTGGATGATTACTGTAAAGTTGATCTGCGCACTGTGTCATTTGATGTGCCACCACAAGAAGTACTCTCCAAAGATTCAGTGACAGTGACAGTTGATGCAGTGGTGTACTACCGGATAAGTGATCCACTAAAAGCTGTCATACAAGTGTCCAACTATAGTCACTCGACAAGGTTGTTGGCTGCCACCACACTACGAAATGTGTTGGGTACCCGTAATCTGTCGGAACTTTTAACCGAAAGGGAGACGATTTCACACACAATGCAAGTGTCTTTAGATGAGGCTACCGATCCTTGGGGCGTTAAAGTTGAAAGAGTTGAAATGTGAGTTTGAAATTGAGTACGAAGATACGGATCTAATGATTTTGATTTTAGTAAAGACGTATCACTACCGACAGCACTACAAAGAGCAATGGCCGCTGAGGCAGAAGCGGCACGTGAAGCACGAGCAAAGGTTATCGCCGCTGAAGGTGAAATGAAGTCATCGCGTGCGCTAAAAGAGGCTTCGGATATTATTTGTTCGAGTCCTTCGGCGTTACAGGTAGGTTTTAAGTTGATGTCTGCAACACATGGATGCAGTGATATCCAAATCAGCCAACGAGGTATTTCTCATTAAAATTTCGAACAGATCTCTTGACGAAATGTACCGCTTATGATCGCGTAGCGTCGTAATGTATTCAGTCAATCATTTTCAAAAGCTATGCATTGGATTTCTATCGAATTTGTGCAATGAAAAAATTGTTCCCGAATCAAACGGAAGTCATTCGCAACGGCTACCTCGCAAGCAAAGTGAATTCAGATTGAAACTGACTTTCGTTTCGCGAATTCTTACGAATGAATACCTCAGTTGGGCTGATTATAATTATTCACCAAATAAAAACATCGCCATTAAAATATTAAAAATGACATTCACAGTGAATTTCTTATAACTTTTTCATTACAGCTCCGCTACCTACAAACATTGAGCAGTATATCTGCGGAAAAGAACTCAACCATCATATTTCCATTGCCAATGGAGCTGCTAACACCATTCCTGTCGAATTGCAAAAATTGCACTTTCAAAAAGTGCGATTCAAGTAAATAATTTCAAAGGCTTTTTTTTTTTAATTTGGTTTTTTAATTATGAATTATTTTTCCTCACTGTATAGACAGTGGTGAGCAAAAGCGATGAAACACTTGGAATGGTTTTCTACAAACACAAAATCAATAATGAAAAAAACATAAAAGGTAATAAAGCTTTTACGTAACAGCTTAGCTACGAATATGCAATCAACCCAATCTATTGGTAGGAATGGCAGGATCTAATATATAAACAGCCGTTGGTAAATCATAGCTGTGGTACATTTTTTATTGGAAGTAAATAAAATAAGTAAAACTTATCATTGAATTTGTTTTTGTTTTTTTTTTTAATTTAATCTTATTTTGGGACGGTGTGAATAGGATTCTATGAAACATACAAAACATACAAAAAGCTGCATGGGCTGCAACTCCAAAAATAAAAAACAAAATAAAACAAAATTCATACCCTCCTGTGAAATTATTGAAATTATTGCAGAAAAGAGAAAAGCTAGAAAAACGTTGGCAACAAACAAGGGCTCCTATTGACAAAAAAAAACTAAACAGGCTAAATATTGAAACTCAGAAAATCAATAATTGAATTCAGAAATGAGTCACTAAGAAAATACCTTACAGGTCTAACAAATGATGCTAGTACTGACTACTCGCCCTGGAAGGCAACAAAGAAAATGAACAGGCCAACAGCTCACATCCCACCAGTGAAAACCAGAGAAGGAAACTGGGCAAAAAGCAGTCAAGAAAAATCAAATACTTTTGCTGAGCATCTTGAAGGCGTCTTCCAACCATATGAAGATAAAGACTATCAAGGAATGGAAGAAACGTGCCAGGAAGATGTACCAATTCGACCGGTTACGTCTAAAGAACTTGCCAAAAAAATAAAAGAAGGTATAAACATAAAAAAGGTCCCACGGTTTGATTTAATAACGGGGGAAATTTTAAAACAATTCTCAAAAAAAAAAAATACTGAAACATTGTAAGCCAGCGGGTGAATTCGGTGTTATTTTGTACCCTAGTAGCAAGAGGTGGCACGCTTGCAGAAGCCAGGCGAATAAACTCGTCGGAATGGGGTTGGGTTCTTTTGCTACAAAAACTCGCTTTCAAGAAAAAATCCGTGCCTAATGAGAAATATTGAGGATAATATAACTCACAATAATAAATTAATCAAAAAAAAAAAAAGCAAACCAAACCAAACCTGCCTAGTAGGATAGATAAAGAGTTCTCTCTAAACTGTGCGGTTGTGATTCTTCTCAAAATGTCAAATAAAGTTAATTTAAAGTGCGCTAAATGCTTTAATCCTTTACTTGATGAGGGAATTAAGTGCGGATTATTTTGTGGAAAGTTTTATCACAAAATTTGTACTGGAATCTCAGATTCTGTTGTTAAAGAATTTGCAAATAAAAATTGTAATATATCATACCATTGTTCTGAGTGCTCTAAATTCCCAATAAGAGAATTATTTACTAAAGTAAATGACTTAGTTTCAGTGGTAGATGTACTCACTAAGAAAATGTGTGATTTAGACTCTCTTCAATCAAAGTTGAGTGAACTCCTAAATTGTGCTCATGGTATACCCAACAAAAACGTTGTTAGTGTTAGAGACTTATTCATAGACAATTTAAACAATTCTTCGAGTGCTTACGATTATGAATCTGCATTGCAACCAAATGTATCAACTGCAAATGCAGAATTAATTGCTCCCCCATTGCCCCATTCGTCTGCCGCTTCTTGTAATAATAACAATAACAATAGTCTACGACAAAGTGCGAGTGAAAAGAGAGTGTGGCAAAATGTCGAAAATAAACGCCAAAAGCGTCGTGATTGTGCTGTTATTGTCGGCACTGACATTTTACCTGATAGTATGGATGTTATCATCCCAAATAATTGGCTACATAATATATCAAAGTTTTCTGTGACAACATCGGAACAAACAATAAAGAATTATGTGTCAACTAAATTGGACATTCCTATTGAGAAAGTTCAGTGCTATAAACTAATAAAAAAAAGACGCTGATCTATCGAAAATAAAATTTGTTAGTTTTAAAGTCGGTGTTCCTGCCGAAAAAATAACTTGTGCATCTAATGTAAACAATTGGCCCGTAAATGTATATGTGAGAAATTTTAAGTCTCTTCCAAAAAACTCCAATCCTACAACAATGATTTAAGAACACATACATCACAAGCTCCATCATCACCAGCGAAAGCGGAAACAATACATCGTGTACATTCGCACGTGCGAAACAACAACAATGCAGAATTATGTGTGTATTATCAAAATATGGGTGGTTTTTCTTCAAAACTAAGAGAGCTCTCTTTTGCAATCGACGCATGTAACAACGATATAGTGCGTATAGTGCGTACCAAAACAGTTGGCCAACGGTCGATTGCGCAGAGAGAGGATTTAAGAGAACAAAAATGACGCGAAAGAGATTTAATCACTAAGCGTTTTTGCCTGTAATTTACAATGCGTAACCCAACTTTACAGTGCTTAGAACTAAAATGCTGTTGAATATCTAAATAAAATTAATTTTTTATTATGAGGTCGACTTTTATACATTTCTACCTAGAAGTCCGATTGTATTTGAAAGGGTTCCCAACCCTTTTTATGGTTGAACATTTCGTGGTTTAGCGCTAGGTACCTGTATGGGTGGTGTGCTTGGTTAGCATTCATTTTATGATGTTTGATTTTACCTGTTTGACTTAAGTTTAAAAGTATTACGACATGATTAGTGTTTGCATTTGGTTACCTGTAGGGGCAAGGAATAAATTTGTTGCCTGGTTTTTTATAGTTTTTTTTAGATTTTTTTTAGAGTTTTTTATTTTAAGATAACGCATATATATTTAGATTTCCTATTTGGAATTCACTTTCACGAAAACAAAAGCATTGCTAGGACATAAGTTTATTAAAATAAAATAAATTGTCATGGATCTTTCAAGAAAAGGAAAACCAATCGGAAGTCTAGGACGTAAGATCGTTGTTAGGATATATTACAAAAAAATTGAAGAAGCTAGGAATTTATGTATAGATAATCCCATCACATACGCAAATTCACAGCCAGAGGAGTTTACGGGAATTTCGGCCCGAACAATAAGAAGGATAATCATATCACAACAAATGGGAACACAAGCAAATCACTTCTGCTTCCGTTAAATCGGAGATGTTAGAATGGCGTTCCGTCAACAATATACCGCATTCTTCAAAAATGCTCAAAGTCGAACTTTATGACCTTATAAAGCGACATCGGACTAATCACCACCCCAAGCATAAGATTGACGATATGATTCACGGCGCGGGACACGAAGTACTACGATTGCCACCCTATCATCCAGATCTCAACCGTATTGAAAAGATCTGGGCAACAGTCAAGGGAAGAGTCGGAAGCCGAAATACAACGTTTAGATTATCGGATGTTCAGAAACTAGCTGAAGAAGAATTTTCAAAAATACCAGTTGAAGATTGGCGCAAAGTTTGTGAAAAAAAATATAAGGACAGAGGAGGAATACTTTTCACACGAGCAGATGTGGGACACAATGTCGGATGCAATAATTATCAATCCAGGAGATGATTCTTCAACCGATTATGAAACTGACAGTTCTTCGAATTCAGTTTAATATACATTAATATTAACTATTTCATATATAGGTAGCAAAATCAATAGATATTTTTATCTTAGTACTAAAACGTGTGTGTTTTTACTTCTTAATTCAAACCAAACCGAACCACCCATTTGGTATACTGGTGTTTTGTTTTGCTGCTCGCTGTAAATCTGTTTAATATTTGCAATTCATCGTCAATTTTATCTCGCCATAATTTACACTTTTAATCAAGGTTACAAATTTAAAAGTGGTGGGTAGTTCAATAAGTTTTAAAAACTGCATTTCTTAAAAAAAATTATTGAAGAATCAAGAACGTTCACCATTTTGTCTTTAACGAACCGTTTAATACCACATCCTCTTTTTTGTGACAGAAAATCGTGCCTATTGTTATTGGGTATAAAATCGTTTACGTTTCCAAAAAATTCCCAAATTGTAATTTTTTTATTAAATTTACCTACCTCGCCCAAATTCAATGATATAAACAAAAAAAATTTGGTGTGACACTGCAATTTACTTTACTTTGCGTGCCAATATCAGTACCTACATGATCAATATGCACGACACAATTAATAATGATCAACGAAAGCATAATGAGCAAATAGGGTTTAAATCTAAAACCGTACACCTTCATACAGACACAGTCACACAATCAATTCATGTGCAATGTTTTGCTTAATCTATCCGACCGTGATCACATCATACTCCTACAAAGAACCGACAAGACAAAAAACGAAACAATAAATTTTCCTCCAAGTAAAGTTGACATATAAAATGGTCTATATTTTTCCTCCGCTCCTAATTTCAGTATAAAAGAAGGAAAATGAAGAAACCACTCTCAGTGAGATCGCGACAGCGATCTTGAACACAAGGCGGGGTATACGTCGTTTTTTATTATGGCTCCACCCATTTTCGTCTCTTTATGCTTGTTTTTGCAATTTTAAGAGATTGTAAAACACATTTTAAGAGACCTGCGCAGTAGAATGGCCAACTGTTTTGGTACGGACAATACAGCTATCGCATCCAATGTTTTTTAAGTCGTCATCTTCAACATCACTTTGGAGTTCGTCACCACATTCTTGGCAATGCTCCTTCTTTTTGATATTTTTTCGTTTTGTTTGCTGATTTGCTTTTTTTCTTAATCTCTCTTCTTTTCTTTTTTTAATTGCTTCAATTTTGTCCTGCTTTTCCTTCTCTTTGCTTGAATAAATAGCTCGCCAAGCTTCAGATGAAATTGCACTTGGTGATCTACACTCACTTCGCTTTTTATTTTTTTTTTTTATCACCAAAAATGTTCAATTTTGGGTAAAATAAGTGGGATGATAAAATGGAGCTGGATGGCGAACTTATGTTGCTCCGATTTGTTGCATCTTTTGGAGGTGAATCTTGAACGTTATCTGCACTTGTCGGTGAAATCGTTTTAACAATGGATGCAACATTGTTATCATTGGCGGCAGCGTCTCCTTGGATTTGTGGAGTAACATTTTGATATTGGTCTGGGTTTGTTGGAGATTCAGAGTTCTCGTGATTAGTGACACAGACATCTGCGACTTCTTTTTCCAATGACCCATCGCTATTTAATGTGTACACGCCTACGCTTAAATCACTTAAGCCACCTTGGATCCCTCCTAATGTTGAGTCTAATGGTAAGACCAATGTCCAATGTTGTGTCTATTGGTGGATTGGTTATCGATTGTGCCTCCGTTTCAATAACCTTCAGAACGATCTCAGCATCAATTCCAACATTTTTTAGCTGCTCTGATATGGACTCTATCACCTCTGCAGCAATTTTGAATCTACCCACTCCAATAGATTGAACTGATCCGGGTGATGAGGGAGCCTGGGCAATTATTAATTTTTCCACCGTATTTTTAACGCATTTGGAGAAATCGACAGCTGTTGGATTTAGTGGATACAAACCACACTTGCGAAAACCATTTTGTATAGTGGCCACCATATCTTTATTTTTCATGATGGCCTCATTTCAGAGTGGGCAGAAGCTTCTTTTCGTTAATGCTTGCCCCAGATTTTTTGATTGCCATGCACGTACAGTCTGCTTCCAATCTGATTTCAGAGGCTTAAAAACACTAACGTCAGCTGGCTGCATGATATGGGTAGTATTCGGTGGTAATGCATATAAAATGATTTGTTCCTTGCTACAAAACTCACTGAGTTCCAAGGTTAAATGTGATTTGTGCCCATCAACAAACAATATAAATGGCCGTTCCACATTATCGGCCAATAATCGTTTATGTACACCGTTAGCGACGTATTCGAAAAATGTTTCACTTCGCATCCATCCGCTTTCACTTTTACCCAAAAACGACGATTTCGGGATACTATCCGCAATATCTTTTGGTGGACGTAAATATGGAAACACCACCATTGGTTCAAATAACTTACCATCTGCTGAAAAAACAATTAGCACCGTCAGCGTTTCTTTTTCATTCCCAGCACAAATTTGGTAGATATTTTTGTAGCCTTTGGGGGCTATGACCTTACCAGTCTTTGGGCAAAGGCAAAAGCTGCTTTCGTCACCATTTAAGATTCTCGACGGGTCACTCATTACATGCTCTTGGTCAATGCTTTTTAAGTAGTCCTGAAGATCTCTGAACCATTTTAATATGGTCTCCTGGGTGACTACTGCTCTACCCTTGCTAATATTTTCAGCTTCTCTCATTGCTAAAGAAGGATTCCTTTTCATAAACGATCGCATCCATGTTTTTCCTGGTCGGTCATCTTTGAATGGTGTTTTTATCTATGTGTCCCTTATTATTTTTTGAACAGTATTCAAAAGATCGTCTATTTTTAAAGGAAATCCACATTTGCATAAATCGGAACACCACTGGGCAATATGTTCTTCCTCTTCTACCGTCAAATAAGGATCTGGTCCCATTTTATTTATTTATTTCATCTATAAGTACATTTTACTTTCTTAGACTAGAATGATATAGTAATATTATATATAAAATTAAGTAATACATAATCTTTATTATTTAATTGCTTCGAAAATCTTAATCTTAAAAGCATTTCTGCTCAAATTAAGGTCGATTGCATTCGCATATTGGTTAAAATAAAGACATGCGTTTGTGACAGGTTCATTACGACCATAATTTGTTTCATGTCTTGGTATGGCAAAATAACACTGCAGCCTAGGTCTAAGTGGACGTGCTGGAACATAAACATTAAACAAAGATAGTAAGGGGATGCAATCAATATGAC
Source organism: Rhingia rostrata (assembly GCA_949824845.1). Lineage (NCBI taxonomy): Eukaryota > Metazoa > Arthropoda > Insecta > Diptera > Syrphidae > Rhingia > Rhingia rostrata. The sequence goes on along the minus strand of OX463755.1, from coordinate 173,997,623 downwards.
CCGTAACAACATCCCTTGCAAGTGAAATAAAGAAGAATTTCCTTCTTGTATAAAGAGGTTGTAATTTTATAAGAGCGCATCTATTTACATAAGGTGGCAAAGGCAGAGACCAATTTAACTTACGAAGAACAAACCGAGTAAATCTTTTTTGAATTTTTTCAATACGAACCATGCTATTATTATAGCATGGACACCAAACTACGCAGCAATATTCGAGTATAGGTCTAACAAAACTAATAAAAAGCGATTTCAATGTGTATGGGCAGCGAAAATCATTTGAATTTCGAAAAAGGAACCCAAGCATAGAATTTCCTTTGGAAATAATGTAATCAAAATGCATTTTAAAATCTAATTTTGAATCTAAAATTACTCCTAAATCTGTTTGATTAAAAACTCTTTTAAAAGCAGTGTTTGAGATCGTGTAATCAAAGATAATAGGACAATGACACCTTATGCACGTAAGGACAGAACACTTAGATATATTAGATGGCAATTTATTTATATCACACCAATTTGATAAGTTACTAATATCTTTTTGTAGGGCGATACAATCCGACAAGGAATTTACCATTTTATATATTTTAACATCGTCGGCAAACATTAGACACTTTGAAGAAGTTATTTGTGAGGGTAAGTCATTTATAAAAAGAAGAAATAAGAGAGGTCCCAGGTGGCTACCTTGAGGTACACCGGAAAAATTAAATATTTTTCTAGATTTGCTTGAACCAATTTTAACAAACTGAACTCTATTTGTTAAGTAACATTCAATCCACTTTTATAAATTAGAATGAACTAAAATTGAGTGGTTTACTCTGTCAAAAGCTTTTGAAAAATCCGTAAATATAACATCTACTTGTCTCCTATTTTCCATGCTATTGGTGCAAAAATTTGTCAACAGGGATAGATTTGTGGAAGTGGATCTTCCACTCATAAACCCATGCTGAAATATTGAAATGTGATTTCGAACCATAATATATAATCCTTTTTTGACAAGTGATTCAAAGACCTTTGGGATCAATTGTAGTTTGGCAATGGGTCTGTAGTTTTCTATACATTGCTTGGATCCTGATTTATGTATGGGCGTTATGAATGAAAACTTCCAACAATCTAAAAATATCCCAGAATCTAGAGACGCATTAAAAATTTGTTCAAGAGGTTTAAATAGATTAAACCTACACATCTTTTTGTCGATCTTTCGCCAATTAATCTTTTGCCCCTAAGACGGTCATGCAATGTTGACGGACGTAAGCCATATTTAGCAGCTGCTTTCCTTATGCTCAATTTATTATTTCTTATATCTTCTAAAGCCTAAAAAAAATAATAATACAAAAAAGCCTTAAATTCAATATTATGTACGTTTATAACATACAAAATCGAGTTGTTCGGATACTGAACCTCTTTTTTCACTACCCGGACACACGTTTTGTGACTCAGTAAACGCTGTCCGAATACTGAAAATCTAGGAGCGAAATACAATTCTCTTTCCTTAAATCGTTTAAAATATACGTAGGTATCATATAAAAGAGTTCAAATAAGAATTTGACATTTGTCTCACATTTTCAGTAGCCGGACAGTCTGTCCGGAGACTAAAAAATCTTTAAAATTTATGTTTCGGTAACCGGACACCAAATATATTGCCAAAATGTTAAGATATATTTTACTTTTTCACTTCAGATATACAAGTAATACATATTTCATTAAAAACAACTCATTTTTGATTGAAATATATTAATAACTAGTGTGCTTAAAGTACTCACATTTCTAAATTGTCTCACTAATTTTTTCCGGACACAACACAATACCGACTGCAGTCTTCTTGAACCTCAGACACGAACTGACGTGTATCCCTAACACCAAACCGGTATTTTACTTGAAACTTTGCATGTGTTTGGGTAAAACACAAAGGAATGTTATTTTATAGCTGCTTGAATCTATACTTGTCAAATGTGCTTATTTCTTTAACTTAAACGATGCAGTGTCCGGACACTAGCTTTGTCCGGATACTAGTTCCTCTACCCCATATGTGTACTCAGTAATCAGAAGCTAATAACTGCTAAAAAATCAAAGTAATCATCGTTTGTTTTTTATTTCACAGATACTTTATTAGTTTTACTTCACTTATTTATCATTTTTGAGTAACATATACACTTTTTAACAAATTTTATTCACTTGCCAACTAGAGACGCTTTCCTACGCGACATGACTACTATTCACTTTACACAAATGGCGCCAAAATAATGACAGCTAGTTCAAGTTTGTGATTTTTCAAGAGAAACAGCACGTTCTCTTTTGAGTAAATAAAGAGTTGAGTAAATAAAGAGTTCCATGCGATCATAGCGTCTTTGCTGTCGAATAGAATACCCGAGTGCCAGCGTTACCACTTGTACTACAAATGTAGTACCGTACTACATATTTGCTTGGTTTTTGAATGCCGTACTACATACTACATCATTACTCTAAAGTACTACATTTTTAAGCTACGTCTTTTACTATCATTTTTTTATTTCACTACAAACTTTAAATTTGTTTTTAATTTATTCTCGTTTGTTTTTATAGCTAAATAAATATAAAATGCAACTTGGCATCACTTTTAAGTAAGTCAAATTCTTAACTGAATGCTTCCGTTTACGTACGGGTACGACATGAAGTAGTGTCTTTTAGTATTTAGCTGACAGCTGATCGTCATTTTAAATTCGTTTGTTATTGTTGATTGGTTTTATTTTGCTGCACCTGCAAGCAACTGCAAATATGGATAGGATTTTGAATCATGTTTCGGATTCGGATACTGAGAGGTAGACTTCATACGCTTAAAAAGAACATAAATAAAGTAAAACAAACTAATTATTCCAGCCAACAAGTAGAAACATCGAATGCAGAAAATGGAATAAAAGTTCGCAGCCGCACACAAAGATATCGCAAGGACTGGGAAAACCAATTTTCGTGGGTCGAATGTAAGTCTGGCAAACCTTTTTGTCGCGCTTGTCAGAAGTCATTTGTTTGCAATAGGACTTTGCTTGTCAGACATGAACTCTTGCCAATACACATTTCCAATTATAATAACGCAATAAAAAACCCAAGTGTGTCCGACTATTTTAAAAACAAAACAAACAACAACAACGTATTGTCTAAAGTGCGTTCTGAAATTATTTGTGTGATGTACTGCATTCAATACAACTTGCAATTTAGGCAAATGGATTCAATACACATTACGTAAGAATGTGTGCACTGATAGTGATATAGGTCGAAGTCTGAAGTGCGGTCGGACAAAAGCAACTTCCCTTATCAAAACATGTGTTGGTCCATTTGCCAAATTACAAATATCGAAACAACTAGCCCAACGGAAATTTGCAATTATTGTTGACGAGACTACCGATGTGTCAACCGAAACCTGCTTAGTGTTAATAGCTAGGTATTTTGATGAGTGTGTTGGCTCTGTAAAAGATAGATGCATTGGATTTCAGCAGCTCAAGGAAAGCAATTCCGAAGAAATTTTTCAATCAATCCTGTGTACTTTAAAGGATAACAACATCGACATTTCAAATGTAATTGGTTTTTGTTCTGATAATGCCTCAGTAATGCGGGGACGTCTAAATGGAGTAGAATGGAGTGAGAAACTTTCCAATGTTTGCCAGAATTTATTTTCAATAGGATGCAGTAGCCACAATTTACATTTATGTTCATCGGCTGCATGCAAACTCTTACCATTAAGTATACTTAGTTCTATTAAAGCAACTTATGCCCATTTTTCGCATAGCCCTCAGCGACAAAATCAATTTAAAGAGTTTCAGGAAAATTTTAACTGCAAGGATCATAAAATTCTTAGATTTGTAAAAACACGTTGGCTCTCACTAGAAGCTGTCATTAATAGACTGCTAGAACAATGGAGCCCTCTTTTCCATTATTTTGCACTTACATCTTTTGAAGATGGACATGCGGGTAATAGTAAGATAATTTATGATTTTTTTAAGGAAGAACAAAACAGACTTTATTTATTATTCTTATCTTACTTGTTAAAAAAAATTAATGATCTGAATAAACAATTTCAGAGTGAAACAGTTCAAGTACATATATTCCATAAAGAAATATCTAACTTTCTAAAAGATATTTATAAAAATTTTATCAAAGCAGATCATGTATCTCTTTTTGTGGATTTCAATAATGAATCCTATCATTTACCAGTCTCGTCGTGCTATTTTGGATTACAATTTGAATTACATATTCAAAATTCTGAAATGAATATTAATAGTATAATAAACAATAGTATAAACAATGTTAAACAAAACGCTCGAAATGTATATATAGAACTATGTAAGCAAATTAATCAAAGATTTGACCTTAATAATACTAAAATGCAAATACTTATGTACTTAGATCCTTGGATGATAGCTTCTGGAAAAGAGCCAACCATTTTAAATTTGTTTAAAGAGTTTCCCTGTAGGAATGCTAATTTAGAAATTTTAAATGAGCAGTGGCGCTTGTTGATTGGGTCTTCCGATTTGATTTATAAATGTGGACCTCAAAATAGTGATATTGTATCATTATGGGTGGAAATAAATAAACAACGAAATGGCTTAGGCAACTCAATGTTTAAAGAGCTATCATGCTAGATTAATGCTGTCTTCCACACAAAAGTGCATCTGCTGAGCGAAAGTTCTCCCAGTTGAATATTATAAAAGATGAAATGAGAAATAAGTTAAGCTCAGAAACAATTCAAAATATTTTATTAGCTAAAGAGCTAATAAAAGATAATATAATTTTTGAGCCAACAGAAGAATTGATTAAATTTTGTATGAAATTTCAATTTATTAATACACAATATGTGTTAAATGTAAAATAAATAAAAATCAATTGATTTCTCTATTAAAATGTTCATGCTTAGCATATAATAATATAATTTATTTTATTATTTATTTATCTTTCTTGTTGTTTTTGTGAATTCAAATTATATTTTTGTTATGTTGTTTTTTTTTGATATGTTTATTTAAATGAAATACAAAAAAATTCAATATAAAAACAAACGTACTACATTTTTTTTGAAAATACTACATTTTGTTGGCTAGCGTACTACATTTGCTCCAGAACTTAGTGGCAACGCTAACCCGACCCACCAGTCCACAACTCTTCGCCTCATCGGCGTGGAATCTCCTTCCTGTAAAGCACAGTTCTCGAGCCAAACTCTGACTTTAGATAACTTTAGGGAATCGCTGCAATGTCCCAACATCTGGAGCCATTCCAATGTCAACCTCTTTGATTTCAAAGAACGCATCTTTAGTGCAGTAGCGAATATTTGCGGCCGTTATAAGATCAACTCCTGCACCAAGACATGCTTTATGAATCGCGGCAATCACTGGCCTGTTACATTTCTCTACAGAAGAGATGGCATCCTTTGATGAAAACTAAATTTTATAGCCATCCACTGTGGGTATTTCATTTGCCATACCTGAAAATACTTTATGCGTTGTTCCAAGTACCATCCCCTTCGAGCGACATCATCATATTGTGCAAGTTTGTCTCCCAATGACATCGCGTCCATTAAATCCAATCCAGCGGTGAAATGTTTTCCTTCGCCGGACAGCACAACAGCTCGGCAATCTGGATATGTAGCCAACCATTCAAAGCAGTCTTTGATGTCTCTACAAACACGAATGTGTTAACCGAAATGTTAGACACCAGGAGCGTGTACATTATACTAAGCTGGACGATTTAATTTCACATGGTAGACAAAAAATTTTGGGCGTCGTCACCAACAGTGTTTGGAAGTCAATCATTGTCGAACCCATTTTCAAGTGTGTACTACCTACCTGTTGCTTTCAGATGTTACCACAAACTACGTATGACATCGCATGATGTTAACGATAATCGTTGACAGATAAGAATGTCAGCTTGGACTTTGGTTTATTTTTCTTAAAACTCTTCATGGGGTCTAGGTATATGTCTCTGACTCTGCGTATGCTAGGAAGAACTTGATCTTTAATCGAACCCTGACGAGTTGTCGATTTCGAGTTCGAAATGAAAATTGAAACCTATAAATTGAAATGCTGAAGCAGAGCATTCCGTTCACTGTTCAGTTCATTTTGCCAGTTCTTACAGAATCGTTTATTGACCAGTTGACCACGTTTCCACTGAAGGTTGCAGTAGATGGTTTTGGCGGATGAAATTTCCTTTATATTTTAACAAAAAAAAAAAAAAAATCAGCACAATCGAGGTATCCGTCGGAGCGGAATATTCTCCGATTTTGTACGATTCGGAGGGTTTTAGCTTCGAGGGTTTTAGCTTCCGATGAGCTGTTCGGAATATATCTCCGACATTTTGTAACGTATGCTGGCAAATTGCGTTGAAGTGCGTTCAGGTGCATTTTTCGTGCAATTTTTGACAGCTAAGTGCAATTCTTTTTCCGATTTCTTCCGACATAAATTCTTCGCTGAATTTATTTACGAATTGTAGGGAAGTGATTTTTGTTCAAATGAAACATAGGTACCTCGAATAGATTTCAAACCTCCGACGAAGTATGGGCTGCGGAAATTTGTCCGCTACGTATCCTCATCAGATTCTGATCAGAGTTCTTCTCAGGGATCAAGTTAGGATCTCTTACTTGACCTCTGAAAATGATAGGAAAGCAGAAAATCGGAACTTCAGGCCATCTATAGTAATAACATTAAAAAAAAAAAGAAAACGCGAAGTCCACATATGTGTACTTGTGCACCGAAGAGGAGTCGAAAAATCGAAAAGTCTTCGGTCCGCCTTGCATAGACGGGCTATGGAGACGAAGATTCAACCACGAACTATTCGTTCTGTACAGTAAGATTTAAGATGACTCGGATATGTGGAACGATTTCTAGCCATCACAAGTCGGACGCAGTAGAGGCATCCCTGAAGGGCAGTTATCCAATTGGAAAGGCATGTTGGCTTATAGGGCATTCACACCGAACCAAAAACAGAGTTTACGCAAAAACACCTGAAACCTTCATCATAAACCGAGTTTTCCCATACGTTTTCAGTTCTCAAAAACAAGTAGGTTATGGCGTAACCATCTCAAAACCACTTCGCAGACGTCATCTCGTTAAAGGTTGTTGGAACGAACACACCTTTTCATAGATTCTACACGTGTTCCACACGTCCCACAAAACAGCTGATGAACTCGCTGTCAAAACAAATGTTTTTTTTCTTCACATTATATTTCATTTATCATTTCATTCCACAGGATTGAATAATTAAAATAAAATGGATTTAGAAAAGAAAAAAAAAACAAAAAGAAAAACAACTTGTTGGACCATCAGGAGGTTGACCGTCGGAATGGCAGCTATATTCCAAAATACATGCCATTCGAGGAGAGCATAGGATTCACAATCTTCAGTTAATCCAAGAAGATAGTCGTCCTGCAGGTAATAAAACAAATTTAATTACAATCATAATAATATTTTATTTAATAATTGTTTTCCATTGAAGCTATTTCTTCTCCACCACCGCCTTCCTCCTGGTTCGATGAAAACTCGCTGCCATATTCTTCATCAAGTGCTTCTCCTGCTGATCTTCCCTCAACGTCAACATCCAGACCTAGGCAAGCAAAAAAGAGACGGTTATGTTTAAGCGAAGACCTTAATGAAGTAAATACATCCATTGATACACTAATGGATAAAATAATCGAATCAGATACAAATTTTTTTCAATTGGAAAAAGAAAGAAATGATATTCTGAGAGAATTTGTATCTGATTCCAAAGAATTCCATAGAGGAGTACTTAATTTTTTACATAAACAAGAAAAATAATTTTGATTTGTGTTTTGTTTTTCAATGGCAATATAGTACTTACTTAAGTATTCGCTTATGGCACTTCGTATGTTTGCAGCTGTACTACAGCGTTTGTTGACCTGACTAGTATATTCTGGTTGTTCTCTTTGTGCAGTATTCACTGGATTTAGCAACCACTGCATGTTGATGTCATCAATATGCACGTTCAGAAAATTGTGCAAAACACAACATGCTTTGATCACCAAGTTAGAATTGTCGATATGGTTATCAATCACCCTTATTGCGAATATCAACTGTCAACCGATTGACGATTGATAAAATTTGTCAACTAAAATTGATTTGGGTATTGTGAAAATCAATTGATAAAATTTATTGCTATTGTGAATGCCAATGAAATTTTTTCATTATTGTGATTTAAGCTAAGCCGTTTGACAGGAGTTTGTTTTTGTTTACAAGCGAACCAAATCTCGCAAACAAATTTACAAATGACTTCAGTGGAATTATTTTTTGATGAAGACGAAGAGTTTTGTGATGCTACTAACATTAAAATAGCGAGAATGCGAAGGAGTTTGAGAGACGCATCTAATCCTATGGATTTGGAAAACCAAATGTAAGTACCTACTGTTTTGTTTACCTTAAATCAACAATTTACTCTGCTCGTTTCTAGGTTTGTACAAAATTTCCGTTTATCAAAGGATGCATTTGTTTATCTATTGGAAGAAATAGAAAACAAATTGAGATCCTGTAAAAACCTTCGAGCAGTGCCGAACATTTTAAAACTTGCGACCGTGTTAAGATTCTGTGCACAAGGTAGCTACCAGTTGAGTTTGGGCAATGAGTTCAATCTAGGTCTTGCACAATCAACTGCATCGCTTATTTTGAAGGAAGTCTTTGATGTCATAGAAAACCAAGTATGCCCAAAATGGATTAAGTTCCAATACACAGAGAATGAAGAACGGAGAGCAAAAATATATTTCTATGAGAAAAGTAGCATTCCAAATGTAGTAGGATGCTTGGATGGTACACACATTAAGATCATAAGTCCAAAAAAAGACATACGGCATTTATATTACAACAGAAAAGGGTTCTATAGCCTAAACGCTCTGATCGTATTTATTTTAAAATATTTTAATTTGAACAAATAGATCTATATTCTATTGCATTTTCAGGTATGTGATCATTTAATGTGTATCAAATATATTGATGCTAAACATCCTGGAGCTTCCCATGACTCAAACATATGGAATATGTCGGCCCTTAAAGCAAAAATCGCGGCAGACTATCAAAATGGACGCAACGACTTTCGGCTTCTTGGTATGTATGTAGATACGTTTATAATAATCTTCCCAGTTTTCTTTTTTGTTTAAACGTTTCTACTTATTTGTAGGAGACGGTGGTTATCCCTTAGCACCATATCTTCTGACTCCATACAGAAATGCAGAAGGAGGGTCATCGCAATCAAGATTTAATAAAAAGCATGCTCAGGGGAGAGATATAATAGAAAGGGTAATCGGTTTACTGAAAGCTAGGTTCAGATGCATACTACGAGCAAGAGAGCTTCACTATAAACCTGAAAAAGCAACACAAATAACTAATATTTGTGCTGCACTTCATAATATATGCATAAGATACCGTGTTGAAGTTCCAACAGAAGAAAACAATGAAGATGTACCAGTTGATAGTAATCCCAACAGTGATCACGATGTGGAATCTTTGAATGAGACTTTCAACGAGGGTAGCAGAGTAAGGGACACAATTTCAAGTTTCATGTAATTTATTTTTAATATAAAAAAGGAACAAATGTGACTAAATTAAATTAAAATAAATAAAGGTGAAAAAAGGAATTCATTTTAATAATAAGGGTTATAAAATAGATATTTTACATTTGATATTTCTGCTTTTCCAGCTCCAATATTTCAATCTTCAATTTCAATTTGGCCTTTCTATCTCTTTCTTTGTTCTCTTTATTTTCTTTGTAGAGCTTAAATTTTTCCTTTTTAATGCTCAAAATTTCTTGCTTTTGCTCTTTAGTTATTTGTAGTTTCTTTTTTGTATAATATTCAATGTTTTCTATACTTTTTTTTAATATCACCAAGAACATTTATCATATCTCCATGATACTTTTTTTGATCTTCAGTTTGCTTTTCTAATAACATTATATGCTCGTCTTGTAATTTTTCCTTTCTGGAAGATTTTTTTTTCTGTTCTTCTACATGTTCAATAGGTACTGGTGCAATCTGATCATCCATCGAATGTCCGGCTTCTTCTATTTCTATTGCTTCTATTTTTTCTATTTCATTTTCATTCTCAAACGTTTCCAATCCAATGTGTCTTCCCGGTGGATTGACGCATCTATCTAGTGCCAACATTCGTACGACAGCTTCTTCCACATCGTTAAACTGGTGAAGTTTGTTTGGCCCACCACCAGTGGCTGATATTTCTATTTTATTTTGGGTTTTCTTCTTTTTGATCTTACATTTCAGATCGATCCATACCCTCTGCCACTTTTCTGAGGTACGTTCTGGAGGTCCTAAGCTATTCAGCTCTACAGAAATGCTTTCCCACTTCGTTTGTGCTCCAGCCTTTGAACAAAATCCTTTAGCAATTTCTATGTTCAGCTCCATTAGCTCCACCAACCTGCACAACTGTTTTTTGTTGCTGACTATCTTTTGTGCCCATTGAAAATAATAATTAAACATTTTATAACATAAATATTTCGAAACTTACATTTTTTTAAATTAACATCCACTTGTCAACTACAAATTTGCGATTGAAATGAAAATTGATAGGATGACAGGAAAGTCGACGGCAATTGACGTTCGCAATAGCGATTTGTCAATTTGAAATTGTGGATTGATACGAGTCAACAATGGATCAAAAATCAATTGACAGTTGATAATCACAATACCAATTTCTAAAATTGATTGATAGATATCAATTATTAATTGAAAGTTGATCTTCGCAATAAGGGTGAATACCTTTTCCGATTCGCCTGAATCTGCCTTTTAAATGACCAAAACAGTTTTCAACTACCTACTCTTCGACATTTTGAAAGAGCGTAGTTGAAGTTCTTTTCTTCTGCTGATGCGGCAGTGTTAAATGGAAAAGGCTTCATTAAAGTGTCTGAAAATCGAAATGCAGAGTCTCCAATAAGGACTACTGGAACATCAACGCCGCATAGATTTTTTGACATTTCCTTGAGAATTGGGTTCTGATGTTGTTCTTTTAAATATGACCTTTCATAAATTTGTGAATCGTTGCATCGGCCAGGACTTCCCACGTTGATATAGAGAAATCTATAACTATATATATTAATGAGTTTAAATTATTACGAGTATGAAAAGAAGGGTAGGTACTTATTATAATGTTTAGATCTTACCGATAATCAACAGCAACAGTAATACAGTTGAATACCATCCCTTATAATTATAATAATCCACGGCATCGTGAGCAGGAGGTTTAACTTCGATATGGCAACCATCTTTAGAATTGAATAGTTTATATGTAGTCTTTGTCATTATGAACATGTTATATTTACCTATAGCTCCAAAACATTGAGGAAATCCAAGCTTTTCGAACCCACTGACGTTTTCTTTTATTGTTTGTTCTGTCAGAGGATAGGAGCATAGATATTTTGACTGGAGAACATGCCAAACTTCTTCGCAAAATGCTTTAACAATTTCGCACACCGTGGATTTTCCAACCCCGAAGACAACTGAAACCGTCCTATATTCAGCAGACGAACCAAGCGCATACATTGCGATTGCGATTCTCTTTTTTAATGGAATACATTTTCTATAATTTGTGTTTTTTTTTTCCAAACATTGTAGTTCACGACAAAGAATTTCAAAAGTACGACGAGACATTCTGAAGTGTTGTTTAAAATATTCTTCGTTGTTCTCAACCACTTCTTTTTCCCAGAATGTACTCGTCCGCATCTGCAAAACACATATATGAGTTATAGGTGTTATATATTATTTTGAACTTAATTAAGTTAAGTAATTCTCTGTTGTTGGCGTTTCATTATTGCCTTTATAAGAATAGCTTTTTTGTGTTGGAGTTTCACAATTTGCAAAAGCATTTGTTTGCGTTTTTTTTCGTAGCGGCGGGCTTGAGAGTCAAAAACTGTTGTCAAAATCTTTAGATTTGTTTCATTTTGAACTTCAAATACTAATATTAGTTTGATTATATTAGAATTCATTTTATTATTCAATTACAATAGTTTCACACACAAATGTTGCAGCTAGTAACAAAATCACAATTGACAGCTGATTGAAATGTCAAACGAAACCTGGTCAGAGTTCGGTGTGAAAGCATCTAGTGGTTTACGTAAACTTTTTGCCAAAAACTCAGTTTATGATTCGGTGTGTAAGCACTATTAGGTTCATTCTGGACTATTGCTCCAATTTTGTTGTAAGTATGTAACTTGAATTCGTTAAATGGTTTGCTGGCACTGCTTGAGCATTAGCTAACTAGCCTGAAGAGAAAGGAATCTTAAATGTCGTCGAGTGACAAAGTGGTCACCGCCACCGTACAACGCCTATGCAACGACAGCATTAAAAGTCATCGACAGCCAAGTTTGAACAACAATTGCAGTATCTTAGACAATATAAAAGTGATCATTGCCAGATGCATTCTCAAATACACCAACCACAATGTATCTGTTGCAAAATCAACCGACACTCACGTCATTACACCGTACGAACGCAATCGGAGCATGACGCGATGTAGGAAGTTATTAAGCTGAAAAGTTGTGCACATGTCTAGCATACCAAATGTCCACAATTATTTTTGACTAATGATTATGACATCTTAAAGCTGTCAGCTCCTGCACATATGCACGATTCATCCTCGTATCCAGAGCAACATTCTCCTGGCACCGTGCATGCATCCAACCAGTTGACTTTCCATTTTTTAAGGCGGTCATAAGCGGCCTAATCTCTTTAATTTGTACAAGTCTCTGACATGATTAGCTTCGCATTTACACATGCCATGATTGAGATTGAAAAAAAAAAACGAGAGTATCAAATTTGTAACAAGGTGTGGATACCAACGATCGCAGAGGACACAATCTGGGTCAACGATATCCCAATCGAAATTCCATTCATTTGTCTCATCACTTAGTGTTAAGAGGTCACTCCAGATCGTCGTTATGCAACGATTTTCACATCACAGATACACCCATGTGTATCTGACTGGACATACTCGAAAACGGATTGTATCTGCCGCTATGTTATACGTAATCGAACACAAAACATATTGCCATACACGTTGACATACGCCTGGAACTCAATCAGGCTTAAGCGGTTTGCTTCTTCGGAACTTGGTTTTGCGATGAAATCGGAGATTCTCTCGCATATCCCGTATGTGACGCAACAACAGATACTTACCCACAGATAAATCATTGGATACAATCGACATGCCAGAAGGACTAACCATTCCCGTGTCCGAAGGGATACAATTTGTCGGACTTTCCCCATTATTTATCGCGCCAGTCAGGAACTGAAGCAGAAAATGGAAAGTACGGACACCGATGGCTTAGGATATACCCCAGACACACCTCCTACATGGGCGATCATTCATTTACAACGATCGGTCATCTCGATCCAATCAACCGGATTAGTTGGTCGAATCAAACACAATCCATACGGTGGCGGCGTAATGTTTGTGCTTAGCTTGGGAATAATTGTATCTCTGGCAAAACGCGTGCGGCGATCGAGTTGATTTGGTTCGTATAACCTGTTGGACTGGCTCACAGATGCGATGTTCTTCACTCGAACCAAATGAACAAAAAAAGCAATTTTTGCGCGCCAATTCGCTGAAACCAGATTGATGAGAGGCTTTTGTAGATGACTCACTGCTGGTTGGAGCGGTGGTTGTGTGTGAATGTGTTTGGGCTTTCGTTTTCATGACGGAAAAAGAGGTAAGCCACAGGGGTCAGCCCACGGACCTACATGTGTGTTGAGTGATTGAATGCGTTGAGGCGTTTCGACAACGAGAACTTGACAGCAAGGCAGAAATAACCACGAAATGTCAGGGATGTATTTCAACACGTCTTGAGCGAATGTTAACACGCGCTAAGGCATTTAAATTAAGCTTGAGGTTGAGCATTTCAAACAAACGGGGGTCATCTGAATGGTCTTCGCTTTTATCTTTGGTGGTCGGGTATTTTACATGTGTTTCGGTTTTCGCGTTTGGTTTTTTTTTTTTTTGTAATAATTTGCGATTGATGGTTTAGTAAAAGGTTGACGAGACAAACTGGGTTAATGTACGTACAATCTTAATTAATGACGTGCAGCGACCTTCCGGGTTGTCATTTAGAAGTGCATGATGTCGGAGTGAATATTCGTAAAAAAAATTGGACTTACATCATGTTAACAGTTCAGTTTAATGATATGCGACCCCTTTTCAGCATAAGACTTGATCGGCTTCATGCTACATCGGGAGATTGTAACTTTTACCGATGACGTAAGCTATATCGTTACGCGTTCGCTACACTAATAAGATCGATGCGATGGCAGATCTTGAGCCCTATTAAGTGTTGAGAAAAAAAACAAGAGAAATCTTCAGAAATATTTAAATATTTAAGCAAAAATTTGAAAACTTTCGGCCGGGACCAAACATTTAGCCAAAACAAAGGAAACACAAAAAATCGAGAAGCTAAAAACCAGAAACAATATACCAACAAAGTCCGAAATAAAGGACGAAGAATCACAGAAACACAATTCTGCTACTTTCAAACTGAAAATTAATAACACTGATCGCATAGACGCTTGCAAGATGACGTGACATTGGCTGACAATATCAATATTCCGTCTTTAAAAAGATTTTTCATAAGTCAGTAAGAAACTGTTTTTCTTGATAAATTTTAAAAAAAAATAAAAAAACTTGTTGAAACGAGCAATTCGTCTTTAAAGTCCTTTACCATACGACCAAATTTTGGATGCTTTTTCCTACATGCTATGATTTGCCAGACCAATCTCAAAACATATTTTGATAAACTGTCTGAACAACATACAAACATATTTTGGCTGAGTTTTCTTATGAAAAGATAAAAATTTAAGATTTTAGAAGTTGACACTGATAATATAGAAGAATAACTTTGCAAACTTTTAAACGGAGATGTCGAACAACCACACATTCAATATTGGAGACGACAGCGAAAACTGCCAACCACCCGAGCTGAGTGAAGTGAAGATAGCAATATCTAAGTGCAAGCTTAATAAGACTGCCGGAAATAACGGCCTTCTCGATGAGCTTTATAAAGCCGGCGGTGATGAGTTGGTAAGTAACAGCCACCGACTCATAAGCCATGTCATAAGTCGGATGAAAGTATGCCGCAAGAATGGAACCTCAGCATCGTTTGCTCGGTCCAAAAAAAAGAGACCCTCTGAACTTCGTCAACTACAGAGGCAAAAATCTTCTCAACGTTACCTACATGATCCATTTTCAAACAGCCTGATCGGCCTTTATCAGTTTGATTTTAGGCTAGGAAAGTCCACAACCGCTCAAATTTTCACAATTCGGCAGATCCTGGAAAAAAACCCAAGAAGTCCAAATCGATACCCACAACTTATTCATCGATTTCAAGGCCGAATACGACAGCATTTATAGAGATGAACTATAAGTCTAGTTTTGGTAAACCGCCCAAACTTGTCCGTTTGTGTAGGATGACGATGGAGAATTCTCTCTGCTATATCAGGGTCGGAAATGACCTCACAGACACATTCGATAAGGCGATGCGCTGTCATGTGACTTCTTCAATAAGATTCTTAAGAGGATTGTGCAAAACTCACGAGCCAACACCAGAGGCACAACTTTCTGAAAATCGGTGCAACAACTGGCATACTCCGACGATATATACATCCTTGGTAGGACTCAACGTGATGTCATAGCCACGTTTGCTAGTATAGAGAAGAAACAGACGGATATGCGTTTAGCTGTAAATGAGGGCAAGAATAAGTATATGCCGTCAATACGAGAGGACACACAACATCGACGAATTGAATAGAACGTCACAATTGACAGATATAACTATGAGGTAGTATAGGACTTTGCCTGCGTCGGCTCCGCTATTAACTCTGACAACAACATCTCGTCAGAAATTAGTCAAAGAATTACTCTTACCAACCGCTGTTTCTCCGGGCAAAGGCTTCAGTAGTAAATCCCTCACTCGAACTACTAAGGAGATCCTATATAAGACCCTGTTCACCTCTGTGCTGCTCTACGGCGCTGAAGCATGGACCGTCTCAAAAGCGGATGAAGAAATCCTTGGTCGATTCGAGAGGAAAATTCTTCCAAAATCTTCAGTTCCGTTTGCGTTATACGAGATAAACAGCGACATGCCCCTAGTCAGAGTATATGATTCCCAGCCAGACGTGTCGGTTGCAGTAGACGAAGACCGCGCTTCAAGTGGCATGCAGAAGAAGAAACCGAACTCAACCAACTTGGAGTGCGCTGATTGGAGAGGCATGTTTGTTGAGGCCAAGGTTCATACATTCTCACACATTTCACGCGGTATTTCATTAATTTCATCACGAATATTTTGTTTGAGTTGCTCAATCGTTTCTGGTTTGTTTGCATAAGCATTGCTTTTTCAGATATCCCCAGAAAAAGAAGTCCGGAGCAGGCAAATCAGGCGACCGTGGAGGCCAATCAACATCACCATTTCTTGAAATAACTTGTTGTGGAAAGAGTTCTCACTGTTATTCCATTGTAATCCTGGCTGTATGCGATGTGGCACCATCGCGTTGATACCACATGTTAATCAATCCCAAGGTATGCAGTTGTGGCGTTAAAATGTTTTCAATCATATTACGATATCGCTCCCCATTCACAGTTACCGTTACGCCGTTTTCATTTTTAAAGGAGTACGGTCCAATGATTCCTCCTGACCTGACACCAGACTGTAACTTTTAATGGATGCAAAGGTGACTGATGAATACTTCAAGGGTTTTCCATTGCCCATAACCGACTATTCTGCTTATTCACATATCCATTCAAATGAAAATGTGCCTCGTCACTCATTATGATTTTTTCATGAAAATCGGGGTTGTCATGGGCTAGCTGTAACGTCCTATTGGCATACGTACAGCGGTGTAAATGGTGGAAGAAGCTCTTGGGTCAACTGAATCTTAGATGGAAACAAATGCAAATCCTTGTGCAAAATTGTGGCCAAAGTTGTTCTTTGAAGACCAAGCTCCTCAGCACGGCGCCGAATTTAGGTTGATGGAATGTTTTGAATACTTCCTTGAGCAGCAGTAATGTTTTCAGCCGATCTTGCTTGTGGTCCATGCCTGGGCCTATCTATAATTCTTCGAAATCATTCCCTACACGATAAATGGTGCGTTTTGTTGGCACGTTGTTTCTACCAAAACTTTCACGTAACTTTCTCATCGTCACAGTTATCGATGATTGATTTTGATAAAATGTTTTATCGATTAAAACACGATGGTTTATCGAATATTTTTCCATAATAAATTTGCCACGACTAAGTCATTTGTCACGACAACGTCATTTGCCACGACACGTCTACTTCACGACTGCCAAATATGAACTGTCAAGACTAATTTTTTAGCAAAATGGCGGCAAAAAACCCTTTGTTTCATCGAATCCAACATAATTTGATTTTGCTTCGGTAAATTGTTTTAAGCACATCGGCTCCATCAGTTGCAGTAAAAGTCAATGTTTAGGCGTGGGTCATTTAACCCATTAGATCCCAGAATTCCCCTATATAATATGTTAAGATTTTTTTTTTCGATTTTTTGGTATAGCGAAGCTCTGCAATATATATAGTGCACACTGTCGTCTGAATTCCAGCAATGGAATGTTGTTACCCAATCTTCTATACAAAAGCCAACCTTGAACACAAGATATATCTATAGCCCATCCAAAGAAAGGCCACCACCACGTTTTTGTTCTTATATGTGTTCTGTAAGTTGACAGGAATTGATCACAGATGTCGACACCTCCCATATATTGATTATATGCTGCAATCGGCCCCGGTACGTTAAGTTGCACAATCTTCTTATCAGCTCTTGAAGACCTGGTGCTTGTTTTGCCTGGCTCAAGTGGAATGCAATTTGTAAGGACAGTAACAACTGCATTGTCAAGCCATCTGACGGCCAATATATCTTCATGTGTAGTGAACATGTGGGATCCTATTTTTCCCTTGACAAATCTTTTTTTTCTTCTAAATTCATACTGCTGTTTACTCTATTTTCCCGCAATGTTCCGGTACCTCCTATGTTACGTTTGGTTAGTTCCTCTAGTAAGGCGACCGACGTAAATAGATTGTCAAAAAAAGTTGAGTCCCTGGCAAACAGAAAGCATATTCAAGAAGTCCTAAGACTACGTCCCCGCCTTGACCATATCCTTTTTCTTCTATTCTGGTAGATGAACCGCAATACGGTTCCGCATGAATCATATACCCATTGTAATCGGTTATGCACCAAAGTTTGAAACCAAAACGAATCGGCTTTCCTTTTATAAATTGTTTTGCCCCATGATGTCCATAGTATGGAATCATACATTCATCTATGGACAAGTATCCGCTGGGTTCTATTATTTTAAATGATTCATTTAGCTTATCAAAAAGTAATCGTACTTTGTAAAGGCGATCGGATGTATCCATAGATGCGATATCTGAAAAATGCAAATATCGAAGAATGCTATCAAATCTATTTCTACGAATTGCATTTGAAACTAAAGGCCAAAAACAATCGTCATCTGAACTCCAATACATTTTCTTTGAAGGAAGTGTATGGTAGCCGCTGAATAAGGCTATTCCAAGTAATATTTTTATTTCTTCGGATGTGACGCTGAAGTTATGAACCCCCTTCTGGCCAGCATATACATTTGTTTGAACCACAATTTCATTTACAAGCTCTTGCGAAAAAAACACGAAGAATGCGTCTGCTGGGCTTTTTACATTTTCTTTCACAAGGGATTCAGTAGTTGGTTGATAAGTAGCTTCTTTTGTGTTCACTATTTTGAAGGTTGGTGTTTGTGTCGACCAAATTCTAGGAGTGAGTTTAATTTGTTTGACTTTACTTTGAACGGTAGGTTTGGAGACCGAAATATCCTCAGGTAGTCGATATCAGGGCAGGCAGTCGATCAAGATCACCAATCGCTTGAATATCGGAGCAGTCTGAATCTTCATCGGTTTGTTGATCAGGTCTTTCATCAGGAGGAATTATAGATATTGCCGGAAGCGGCTCGTCGTCATCAGCATATTCCAATTTCGATAGCTCTTCAATGACTTCATCTACAGTTAGTTTTTTTGATCTCCCAGAACTCCTATTTACAATGAAAACCATACTTGTATGTGCAAATTTTATGCGAATTTCTATACTCACATCATAATGCACTTGTGTTTCTTTATATATTATAACACCCCAGTGGCCACTTAAGTTGCCAACCAAATTTAACTCTCAAAAACAAAGCACAAATAACTATTGAATTATTGCAAACCACAACCTTTAGAAAACTACAATTCCGAAGAAGCAAATGGCTAAAAAAAATTAATAACTTAGTAATACTAAACACTTTTTCTGATGCAATAACTTGCGACGCAACACAAATGAGAAAAAATGTTTATGACCTGTCACACTGAAAATCACCGTTACAGTACAATTTACCTTCCAACTGGTCTCAATATGAATAAAAGAGTCGGGCATATAATGTATTCATGTTAAGAATGAGATAAACAGACAGTATATTTCTCTTAGAAAGAATAAAAATGACTTTTGTGATGTGGCAACCAAAGTTGCCAATAGGACATAATGGGTTAAACGAAGGGGAAATGTGCGTGAGTAAGATCTTGATGGGTCAGTGGGCTCAGCAGTTGACACAGATGTGAGTTAAGTAAAGAACTCATCGCAATCAAAAGCGCTATTTTGAACATTTTTTGGTTTTGGAATTCCCATTTTTTTGATGTTACTTGCCTTTAAAGTTGTTTACCCAGCAGGCGCTAGTCATAAATTAATTTTTTTCGATTTAAATCTTTCACGAAAAATCTTAAATGAAGTCTTCTACCAGAGGCCTGATCAGTTCTAACATTTTTCTTTAAACTTTTTGTTGTTGTTATTGTTTATAGTAACTACGACTTTAATTTCAATTCAAAAAAAAAAATGAATCTCCTCGGAAGCCGTACGTAATTTATTCCAAATTTGAATTGCTAATAGCTGTTGGGACACCCCTTACAAATAGCCGCTAATAGACTTAAAGCTTATAAATTACCATTACAAATGTTTTTGTTTTAACCCAGTAATCTTAAGATTTATGATCAATTTGTAGTGCAATAGGGATCTCAATCTTAAGCTGGTCAAATGCAGCCTGGGGGCTTTAAATTTCGTTATTTATTCAAGCTAGCAAAGCCAATTTCCGATGCCGACATATGATTCCATCATTAATGGAATAATTTAGCCACAAACACAATCGAAACAATTTGTGTCTTCCCCGTCATGTAGAGATTGCCGCACTACTGATTTGTGAACACACTAAGTCAGTGGTGCATCACGATTTTATCCAAAAAGCTTGTAAATATAGGGTGATCCAAGTAGAGATACTTTTTTCAATAGCCTTTTTTGACAGATCACGTGTGAGTCGTGTCATGCTGTCATGTTATTTTTGTTTAGTATTGTTTGGCATTTCATAATGGAAAGACGTTTACAAATTGTTCAACTTTATTATGAAAATTCACGTTCTGTGAGGAATGTGTTTCGTGCACTTCGCTCAACTTATGGTCAACATAATCGGCCTACTGAGCGTACTATTCGCAACACCATCACCCATTTTGAGACCCAGCATTCATTATTGCATATTATTCGACCGAATAGACCACGTCCAGCACGCTGTGAAGAAAATATAGCGGCCGTAGCTGAGAGTGTACACGAAGACCGTAGAGAGTCGATTCGGCGCCGTTCGCAGCAACTCGGACTGACGTATGGAACGACTTGGCGCATTTTACGTCAAGATCTTCAATTGAAAGCGTACAAAATACAGCTTGTGCAACAACTGAAGCCGCTCGACCTTCCCAAGCGACATCGCTTCGCTCTATGGGCTCTTGAAAAGTTCCAAGAAGATCCGACGTTTTCGAGGCAAATTTTGTTTAGCGATGAGGCCCATTTCGGGCTCAATGGGTATGTAAACAAACAAAATTGCCGCATTTGGGACGAAGAGCAACCTGAAGAGATTGAAGAACTGCCACTTCATCCAGAAAAAACAACGGTTTGGTGTGGTTTGTGGGCCGGTGGAATCATCGGTCCATATTTATTTAAAAATTATGCCGGTGCGAACGTAACCGTCAATGGCGACCGATATCGTGCCATGATAACCGACTATTTGATGCCTGAAATTGAAGCTCGTGATCTCGGCGACAATTGGTTTCAGCAAGACGGCGCCACTTTCCACACATCGCATCAATCAATGGACTTATTGAGAGAACATTTCGGTGAGCACATAATTTCACGTTTTGGGCCGGTCGATTGGCCACCAAGATCGTGTGATATCACACCGTTAGACTTTTTCCTGTGGGGATATGTAAAGTCAAAAGCTTATGCCGACAAACCCGCTTCGATTCAGGCCTTGGAGGAAAACATCACGCGTGTCATTCGCCAGTTACCAGTCGAAATGCTCGAACGAATGATCGAAAATGGGACTCAACGGATGGACCATCTGCGACGTAGCAACGGCCAACATTTGATAGACATAATCTTCAAAAAATAAATGCCAAACAATGTTCTTTCAAATGATAATAAAAATTCTCCATTAAATTTTAATTTTCTGTGTTTTTTTCTTTAAAAAAGTAGGGAACCTCGAAATGGATCACCCTTTACAAAAAATAGCAAATTGCTGGCATTAAATTTATTTAAACTTTTTTAACTAATAGCCCGACCGAGGGAAACGTAATTTTTTTTAACGTCGTCGTCGACATTTAATTGGTTCTCACCTCCAAATGACAAATGGGAAAAGTTACTTAAGCTACATAATTACTGGAAATACGTCATCGAGGTCAACAGTTATCTTGGGAATTCACACGTTTTCATTTGGGCTTGTCTAAAAATCATCAATCAGGATTAATCGAAAATGTGAAAAAAATAAAAGAAATTCGATCGAATAATGCAAACAGAAAGCAACATTTTTGCATAACGATGCACAAGTTTGCCAGTCAACTCTTTGTTTTTTTTTTCTGATTTTTTGCTGAATATTAATATTGTTTCCTGATATGCATATGTTCATTTTTATTTATTTTTATTTTATACTGTCATCTTAAATCCTATTGAATAACAGAACACCATTTAGAAACAAAAAAACCTAAAAAATTTAAAATTTTAATAAAATTTGCAAAGTGGTGTCATTTTAATTTTTTGTTTTGCTTTTTGTGGTTTAACATGCGATCAGGTAATTAATTTACGTAATTCCAGCTACACACGAGGGTGTTGAGAAAATAATAAAAATAGAAAGGCGATACAAAGTGGAGGACATAAAAAAAAAAGGTTCGGACTTGAAGTCAAGCACCAGCAATTGATGATTGTCATCGATTGTGCGTAGCTGTCCAGTTGAGGTACGACAGAGCTTATGTACTCCCCGGTGATCTTCTATGGTTTTTATGAGTGGTGATGGTTTATGGTTTTTCTGACCGGAATTTGTACACGATAACTTGTTTCTGGGGTTTTCTTGTATTTAATTATGCAGAGTGGGTTCTATCGAAAAAAAAAAATTGTTTACAAACAAAAATTACGTTAGGTTAGGTAAAGTTCAACTTGACATCATTTTCGATGGTAAAAGGTTCGACTTCGCAGTTCGACTTTGTGGTTCGACTTCGTGGAAGGTTGTAAGTTGCTTCGATGTTATCTTATTCATTTTAACATATGCCTTGACAGGTAGATAATCCTCGTTATTTGCAAAATGATTATTTTTTTTCAAGAAACAAAAGCGAAAGTCTTGCATTGTCACTTGCTGTCAAAATTAATCATATGTTCATGATGAAAGTAAAAGTAAATCATTTAGCTTCAGCCAACAGCTGATGAAAGCAAATTTATGTTGATTTAACGTTTAATCGAGTTAATGCTGTTAGTACCAAATTAGTGCGAAATCATGAAACCTCCATCTCCCTTTCGTATTTTTGCATAATTTAACAAAGTTGACTGGCATCTACTGATTTATTGGGTTCGTGATGAAGATTTTGCGATATCAAACCGTTTTTTCTTTACGTTTTCGGAGAGCTAATGCGATTTGGAAATTTAATTTCAATTCTGTGCGAAAAATTCGGCGAAATAGGTAAGCAGTAAGTAGGTAAACGAATTATTTACTGGTGGCATGATGACCATTTTTTATTTATAGCCATCGCGTATTGTGACAAACTGTTACACATGCTTGAACTGGGAACGAACCACAGAAGGATGACACATTCAAAGATGGCAACGTTGGCAGGTAGAAATTCAATTTGACAGCTTAGGAGATAGTGACGATCAGTGGCGCGATGGTTGGTGCAATGAACTAACTACCACGCAGAAAGTCTGGCTTCAACTCCTAGCCGTAGCAACACCTGAATGATTTTTCACTGGCCTCCCTCTCATGATGACTTGACAAATCACCAGAGTAGTATCAATTGTCAAGAAAATCTTATCTAAAAGTTGCCGTTCGGAGTCGGCATAAAACAGAAGGTCCCGCCATCGTGCCAGAAGTACACATGCACACATGAATGATTGTGAGAAAGCTCTGCCACAGGTACTAACGAGCCTCTTGCGCCAAAAATTTGTATTTTTAGCTTAAGAGATTCAGTTGTTAAGTTGGATGCATAATCGACGCTTAGATGAAGCGTCACGTTTTCATGAAAATGCGTGGGTCTATTCTGATACCCATTAAGGGCAGGAGTATGTAAAGAAGTTGAGGATGAGAAAAGGGAAGCTACCGACTAAATGCCTCTCCGCAAATTGTTATCGATAGAGAAAACTGGTTTTTTTTAAAGGCCAACACATTCGTTTTGTTCGGTTTAGGGAATGAATCTCTATGTTGCGTAGTACATCCGAAGATAGGCTTGAGGGTAAATTGATTAGCATTAATGGCAGCAAATATTATGGTTGAATTGTTGAAGAAGCCGGATTTAACGATCTATTTCATTGAAAATTTCTTTTATAATAGCTTTAATAAAATGGAACCCAGGACATATTACGACGATAACTATTGAGCTCATTATGATTTAATCTTCTATCAGTTTTATGTAAGCCCTGCTCAACTAAGAATTTATTTTCTATAAAACGTAAATTTTCAATTTTAAGAAGAAAATTCGTCTACTGAGCTTTTTTGTGCGTGTGCCAATAATAACTCTTTTAAGGTAAATACGCACTACACAGACTTTATAGAAGTTGAAATGGTATAAGGCTTCTATAAAAAAAAAGTTTGGTTACAGTGAATGGGTGTTATAGAACGAGGGTAGACTCTGACTGGCTTGGCAATGCCCAGTGGTTGTAACTCTGACTACACATCTATTGGGCTTATTATTACCTCCAAGTGGTAACCATCGGGTACTGGTCTCATCCAAAAGGGTTTTACTTTCCTAATGATAGGTGCGAGTGTTGTTAACACGAGGGAAAACAGCAACACTACAGACACCCAGGTAGGAATGGCACGGAATGAATACCCGGCCTGCTGTCATAGGCGAACCTATAGACAAGCTGCTTCGACATATTCGGACAACAGGTTGCCTAGGAATTTCAAGGATAAGTCAGGCCCCTTGAACAGATATGGTGGCGGATGAACCGAAAGGCCAACGGCAGCGCTCAATCCCGTAGTGGATACTGATGGCCCCGTCTCTTAGGGGTATCTAAAAAGATTGGAACTTCCAGTTCGGGTATGTGCTTTGGGTTAACTACCCAGCCATGAAAAAATCCACTTGCTACGAAACAACCAATATCCTCAGAAACGACCGATTTTATTGTTGACGACCCGGCTAAACGAAAAAAGGACAACGACGTTCGTATCTGCACCTGCAATGTGAAAACAATAAACAGGAAAGGTGCAAGCGAACAGCTAGCGGAAGACCTAAACTTTTACAATGCAGACATTACTGCCATCCAGAAAATAAGATGGGATGGGCCGTGAAAAAAAGGATGAAAAGCTGTAACATCTACTACGGACCGTGTTGTTGTGAGCAGAAACAGCAACTATTCGGATGCGGATTTGTTATAAGTGCCAGACTTAGGCAAGAAGTCTTATGTTTCCAAGACATTAGCGAACGCATTGTAACAATCCGCATCAAGGCCAAATCCGCCAACATAAGCCTTATATGCGCTCACGCCTCAACGGAGGAAAAAGATGATATAGCTAAGGACTTCTTCTACGATCTCCTTGACAAAACCTATGAGCGACTACCGAAGTACGATGTTAAAATCGTGCTGGGAGATTTTAACGCAAAGGTAGGCAGAGAAGACACATTAAGCAGTATTGTCGGAAAACATAGTCTACCACACATCACGTCTCGTAACGGACTTAGGCTAATTGACTTCGCTACGGAACGAAATGCCACTATAGCCAGCACACGGTTTCCTCACCTCGATATCCATAAGGGGACATGGCGCACAACGGGCCACTTTGTATAAGAGGATGAAAAAAATTTCCCTAAAAACTGAACCACTGAACCGATGTTGATGGAAGCTGCAGGTATTGTAATAAGCAGGACTGCCATGCCCACTTTTTTTTTATTAAAAAAAAAAAAAAACATTTATTAAGAATTGATTTAGTTAAAACTAATTAAATCCACTTAAGCAATATCTAAATAAAGAAAAAAGTGAAGTAAACCAAAAATGTGGCGCTAATAAGTGTGTGTAGTCGCCAAGCAGTATAACAAGAGTATAAGAAAATTCATAAATAAATAGTTTAAAATAAAATTACAGGCAAACCGAACCGGTTAACCTTACAAAATTATGATTTTTAAGAAGGGAGCTGGTAGAGAGTGCAGAAATGAAAAATGGCATCTCAACGGACAGCCCATTGAAATTGTGAAAACCTATAAATATCTCGGGGTGACAATATCTAGTAATCTTAGTATGGAACCACATCTAAAGGAAAGACTAATAAAAGCTAAAAGTGCCATATCGGCTACATGGAAAAAATGTTTTTCAAATCAACTAATTGACCACAGCGTAAAATACAAGGTCTTTCAAGCTGTATCAGAATCTGTTATGATGTACGCAGCGCAGTCTTGGGGATATTGTCAATATGAAACAGTAGAGAAACTCCTTAGATACTACATAAAACGATGCTTTAACTTACCAAGCACAACACCAACCTATATGATTAATATCGAAACAGGACTATCACCGCTTTTCATTAAATCATTGAAATTGCATGTAGATTATGTAATTAAAGTTTTAGAACTGTCGGACGATAGACTTCCAAAAATAATTGCCAAGAAGGTAGAAGAAAGAAATACGCTCTGGTATAAAAAACTCGAGGAGCTAGCAACATACTGCAGTTTCGAATGCAATTTAGCTTATGGAAATGAAAGATACCAAAAGGATGTGATTGGCAATCTTATTGCCAAAGTAGATGAACAATACAGAGCGGATTGCGTAAATATGGCTTCATCGTCCGTTCACCGAGCTACATACAGCGTTTTAAAACACAATCTGTCTGAAAAAAATTAATCCCACAATGACAACAGCAATGAACTGATTTCGGCTCTCTTTAAGATGAGAGGCGAACTAATACGACTCAATTATATCCCACATCGTCCAGATCTACCAATTTATTGTAGTCCTTGCAACTTATCCGCGAGAGAAGACGTTTTACATTTTATAGGAAGATGCCCCATCCTTAAAGAAATAAGAAGATATTTTCTAGGAAACGACGTAAAAACTCAGGAAGAAATTATAGCCTACCTAAACTGCGAAAGCGATGTAAAACAACTCTTTTATTTCTATAAAGCTGCAACTAATTACCGTTGTAAAATTATATCTGAGAACTTTTAACTTTGTAAAAAAAAAAAAAAAATAGTAGTAGGTATGTTTTGCTTTTTATATATTTTTCAATCTTTTTAAATTCAAGAATATAATATACATTAAAACAAACTTCTTATTAAATGTTTAATCTCATGTCAATCAGGCAGACGGAAAAGCCATGCTTAATGATTTTTGTAACATAGATTTTTTGTATTATAAACAAGAAAACAATAAATCTAAATCTAAATCTAAAAAAAAAAATTTAATTATTTATTTAATTTTAACAAAAGTTTTGCTTCTTCGCTGGATAACAGATTCTTGCACTTCGGTTCGGGCCGAATGTAAGGGTCAGATGAAATTAAGAGCATTGAAAAACTTCTTCGTTTGTGAAAGTTCGTAATTATTTTCTGCTATTGTGGGACCGGAAAACATCTGTCATCTTTATTACGGCTGTCTTGCCCTTCCTCGGATAAGGAGCCAATTGGTACAAAAAAAAAAACGATTGAATTATTTCCTTGCAGGTAAGTAGTACCAAGGGTACATGTCAATAGCCATTTTCGCCGTTTGAAGGGCATAATGAAATTTATCCGTATCGATACAATCGTCAAAAAAGTTCCAAATAGTTTAACGAGTGTTTCATTAATTTGTGTAATTTCTGCAGTCACAGAATAATTCTAAAAAAAACTCTAGAGGTGTTAACACTATTCGTTGTCCCAGTTCCTTGCTTTACTATATCAACAAGTTGGTAGTCCAAATTTTTCTCAAAACTGATTTTTTCTTCTTCTTTATTTTTGCAGTCAGTGGGGACCTTCTCCAAGCCTTGAATGGTAAATTATAGGCTGAGTGTAGAATGTACTCCATAAAGCGGATTCTGGCGTGCAAAGTTGACATTCCCAACTTGAACGACTCAACATGTGGTAGTTTCAGTTGAAGTTTTGAGAGGTCCATTCATCTCCGATTTCTTTGCCCAGCAAATGATAAAATTACTATAGGAAGTGGTATTTGTAAAAATTTGCCCGGTTTTTCCATCAATCATGGTGAAATACAAAATATGGCTGATTTTGATGAGTGATCCGTTGTATTCGATTTTAGTGTTTCGAAGATCCCGTATTTCACTTTCTACGCGTTCACGTTGCCCCTTTATTACGTCAGGTGTTTCTTTCAAAAAAAAAACCTAAAAAAAGAAAGCCTAAATAAATGTAAACAATAAAATATGCAATAAAATATTTTATTTTAAGTCAGGTCCGTGATTATTTTGTCCATAGCATCATTTTTACTTAAAATTAGATTTTTTTAGATTAGATTAGATTTAGATTTATTGTTTTCTTGTTTATAATACAAATAATTTATGTTACAAAAACCATTAAGCATGGCTTTGCCGTCTGCCTGATTGACATGAGATTAAACATTTAATAACAACTTTGTTTTAATGTATATTATATTCTTGAATTTAAAAAGATTGAAAAATATATAAAAAGCAAAACATACTAAAAAGTTAAAAGTTCTCAGATATAATTTTACAACGGTAATTAGTTGCAGCTTTATAGAAATAAAAGAGTTGTTTTACATCGCTTTCGCAGTTTAGGTAGGCTATAATTTCTTCCTGAGATTTTACGTCGTTTCCTAGAAAATATCTTCTTTATTCTTTAAGGATGGGGCATCTTCCTATAAAATGTAAAACGTCTTCTCTCGCGGATAAGTTGCAAGGACTACAATAAATTGGTAGATCTGGACGATGTCGGATATAATTGAGTCGTATTAGTCCGCCTCTCATCTTAAAGAGAGCCGAAATCAGTTCATTGCTGTTGTCATTGTGGAAGTAATTTTTTTCAGACAGATTGTGTTTTAAAACGCTGTATGTAGCTCGGTGAACGGATGATGAAGCCATATTTACGCAATCCGCTCTGTATTGTTCATATACTTTGGCAATCACATCCTTTTGGTATCTTTCATTTCCATAAGCTAAATTGCATTCGAAACTGCAGTATGTTGCTAGCTCCTCGAGTTTTTTATACCAGAGCGTATTTCTTTCTACTACCTTCTTGGCAATTATTTTTGGAAGTCTATCGTCCGACAGTTCTAAAACTTTAATTACATAATCTACATGCAATTTCAATGATTTAATGAAAAGCGGTGATAGTCCTGTTTCGATATTAATCATATAGGTTGGTGTTGTGCTTGGTAAGTTAAAGCATCGTTTTATGTAGTATCTAAGGAGTATCTCTACTGTTTCATATTGACAATATCCCCAAGACTGCGCTGCGTACATCATAACATATTCTGATACAGCTTGAAAGACCTTGTATTTTACGCTGTGGTCAATTAGTTGATTTGAAAAACATTTTTTCCATGTAGCCGATATGGCACTTTTAGCTTTTATCAGTCTTTCCTTTAGATGTGGTTCCATACTAAGATTACTAGCTATTGTCACCCCGAGATATTTATAGGTTTTCACAATTTCAATGGGCTGTCCGTTGAGACGCCATTTTTCATTTCTGCACTCTCTACCAGCTCCCTTCTTAAAAATCATAATTTTTGATTTTGTAAGGTTAATCATTAATTGTGTTAGGATTCTGGCGAATATGCAAATAGAACCACATCGTCTGCAAATAGAAGTGCCTTTATTAAATGTCCCGCAATCTCTATTCCTCCAGGTAAAAAGTCGGTGAGGTCATCGATGTACAAAACAAAAAAAATATGGGCTTAGTGTACATCCCTGTCTTACTCCCATAGTTGTTTCAAACCATTCTGATGTTTCGGTCCCGCTCCAGACACTCGATTGGTTGTCCTCGTATATATTTTCGATAACCTTCCCGAACTTTTGGCTCATCCCAGCGTTATAAAGTTTGAATATTAAAGCTTTTCGATCGATATTATCGAAGGCTGCCTTGAAATCGACGAAAAAGGTGAACAGTTACTTTTTTTGTTCGATGAATGACCCAGCTATATTTTGCAGTACAAAAATGTTGTCTACGGTTGAATAACCATTCCGAAAACCTGCTTGGAATTCTTTGATCAAATGGTTGTTTTCGATCCAGATTGACATACGCTCATTTAAAAGTTTTGTGAAAATCTTATAAGATGAGTTTAGGAATGATATTCCACGATAATTTGCGGGATCAGCGATATTACCTTTTTTGTGAATCGGATATATTATGGCTTGTTTGAATTGTTGGGGTAGGTTGCCTGTTTCCAGCATCCCATTGAAAATCACCGCTTAAAATTATTTTTTCTAAGTGTATGACATTCCCACTTCAAATTGCATTGGTAGTCGAATCCGGACGTATCCGGATGAGTTCTTCGCTGGAAATTATTGGTTATAATCTAGAAAATCTGCCGAAAAGAACGAATCGTTGGAGCAGATGGGCGCAAGTACTTCAAACCTAGTGAGACTGGAAATGGTTGCCAACATTAAGTTCTTTATACCCAAAATTTGTATACTCTTATTTTTTCTGCTCAATTAGTGTACTTAAATTTTTAATTTTTATATTTTAATCTTATAAATAGAAGAAACGATTTTGAAAAGTTCAAATTTGCGTGTAAACGGATCGTGTAAAAATTAACCATATTTTTATCAATTTCTTCTAATTTTCAACTTTGAGCGCTTAACTTCAGGTTTCAAAATATTTTATTTGGCAAATTCTTATCATTTCTTGGTTTTACAACTATTTTACTGTTAGAAACGAATAATTATTCATTAAAATTCACAACGTCGCAAAATGAATTTTTTACACGCTTGCCCCACTGTGTGGCGGTCTCCAGATCAACGAACAATCAACCAAATTGATCACATTGCGATAGAAAAGAGGCACGCATCCAGTATTTTGGATGTTCGAACATTCCGAGGAGCTAACATCGACTGGGAACAGTACCTTGGTGCAGCTAAGGTAGGAATGTGGATATCCACTACGACACAACAATCCAGGAATAATGAATTTAATGTCGAAAGACTGCAATCGCAATACCATACCACCATCCAGCATCGAATGTCGAAGAACTATGGCAACGATGCCAACAAGCCATTAGATCAGCCGCAACCACCAGCAAGAAACCCCTGGTTTGATGAGGAATGCCGACAAATGCTTGCAGCCAAGAACGAGGCCTACAAGGCTAAGCTGCAGGTGAAGAGGAGAGCTGCCGTTGAGCTCTATAGGCAGAGAAGAAGGGAAGAACAGCGGCTCTTCAGAAAGAAGAAAAAAGAGGAAGAAAAGCGCGCGATGGAAGATATAGAGAGGTGCCACTCCAGGAAATATGTTCGCAAGTTTTACCAAAGTGTAAAACGTCAAAACCAAGGACACAAGGATCGAAAAGAATTTTGTCGAGATGAACAAGGAATGTCGCAGTTGGGACACAATTGAAGTTGAGGATATGAAAGAACCATTTCTGCAGACTGCTAAACGGCCAATGACGAACAACATTCCGCTGTCAGGCAGAACGAACCATTCAACGACAGCGGAAATTGCCAACCACCCGACCTGAATGAAGTAGGGATAGCATTATCTAAACTGAAGCTGTATAAGGCTGCCGGAAATGACGGCCTTCCCGCTGAGACGGAAGAGATGAATTGGTAAGCAAAATCATCCACAAACTGATAAGCCGAATCTGGTCGAAAGAAAGTATGCCTGAAGAATGGAACCTCAGCATCGTTTGCCCGATCCAAAAAAAAGGAGAACCTCTGAACTGTACTAACTACAGAGGCATAAGTCTCCTCAACATCGCCTACAAGATCCTATGTGCAGTAATATGTGAAGGCCTGAAACCGCTTACCAACAACCTGATCGGCCCTTATCAGTGTGGTTTTTGGCCAGGAAAGTCCACAACCGAGCAAATTTTCACACTTCGGCAAATCCTGGAAAAAAACCCACGAATTCCAAATCGATACCCACCACCTATTCATCGATTTCGAAGCCGCATACGACAGCATTTATAGAGACGAACTATATAGAGCCATGTCTAGCTTTGGTATACCGCTCAAACTCGTCCGTTGGGGTAGTATGACGATGGAGAATTATCGCTACTCCATCGGGGCCGGAAACGACTTCCCCGACAAATTTGATACCAAAAAAGGATTTAGGCAAGGCGTTGCGCTGTCATGTGATTTCTTCAATCTGATTCTTGAGAGGACTGTGCAAAACTCACGAGCCAACAGCAGAGACACAATTTTCCAAAAATCTGTAAAACTACTAGCATACGCAGACGATATTGACATCATTGGTAGGACTCAACGTGATGTCACAGCCACGTTTGGTAGTATAGAGAAGGAATCGGTGGAAATGGGCTTAGCAGCAAGTTAGGGTAAGACTAAGTCAACACGAAAGGACACACAACATCGACGAATTGGACAGAACGTCACCATTGACAGATATAACTTTGAGGTAGTACGGGACTTTATCTATCTCGGCTCCGTTATTAACTCTGACAACAACATCTCGTCGGAAATTAATCGAAGAATTACTCTTACCAACCACTGTTTCTCCGGACTACGAAGGCAATTCAGTAGTAAAGCCCTCACTCGAACTACTAAGGAGATCCTATATATGACCCTGATCATCTAAGTCCTGCTCTACGGCGCTGAAGCATGGACCGTCTCAAAAGCGGATGAAGAAATCCTTGGTCGATTTGAGAGGAAAATTCTTCGAAAAATCTTCGGTAACGTTTGCGTTGACAGGCTATGGAGACGAAGGTTCAACCAAGAACTATACGAGCTATACAGCGTAATGCCTCTGGTCAAAAAAACTGCTTATTGGACGTTTAAAAATGCTAGGACATGTAGAACGAATGGACACCAATACGCCGGCTTGCAGAGTCTTCAATTCCGAGCAAGATATCGAACGCAGAAGAGGAAGCTTTCGCCTTATATGACGCGCAATAGTAGAACCCGACCTCAACCAACTTGGAGTGTGCATTTGGAGGCAGTTAGCTAAGAACCGGGCTAATTGGAAAGCTATGTTGCTTGAGGCCCAGGTTCATTCCGGACTGTAGCGTGTGACGTCACTTTAGTAAGTAAATAAGTTAAAGAACTTTGCTCTGGCGGTCAATTACTGGCTTTAAGTCGATTGCTCTTGACCTAAGTCGGCTACCCACAACAAATCCGCATTCAAATTCACAAACAGCTGCAGCCGGTTTTTGGCCGGTGCTAAGGAGATGTATGCCAAAGTAAAAGTGTAGAGGGTCTGCATTTTTAATGATCGGTTAATAGGTTGCTCTATTCCATTTAGAAAGTCTGTCCTGCGGCTTTATGGAGCTCATTTTGATGTTCTCTCGACGGATGTTATGAGATTACATCCTAATATCGGTGCCTTGATGGCCATGGCCAACTTAAGTGTTAACATTTTTTTTAGTGAGGTTATGTAAACCCATAGCCCATTTTTCAGAATGCCAAAATCAAAATATTTCCTTAGGAAGCATGTCGACATATCTATCCAAGTACAAGCTCTAAGGGTGAAATGCTGAACGTCATGGAATGTATCTGGTCACTGACACCTTCAAACTTATATCGATAGAGAGAGATTCCAACGAAGGAAGAATGCAAAAATACACAATAGCCTCTTTCAGACTAATCTCAAGTCATCCACAAAGACGGGTTTGTACCTGAAGTTCATTGGCGTTCAAAAGACATGCTCCCAAGTAGTTCATTAAAACAAACTCCACTGCAAGTCGTTAAGTTGCACAACCTCATTAAGTTGACCGCTCCACCAAACAAGCCAAAAGTGTTGTAATAAGCAAAGTTCGACTGTAAGAGGTCCACTCCTTCTTATGACTTTTCCCAACTTCACGTCAAGTGCGTTGCGTATGCACCAGCACCATGTTTGTTGAAGCAGTCCTTTCACCACTTGCACAACCTCTTTCTCAAGTTCAATGACCAATGCCATCCGAGCTAAAAGGCAAATCGACTCAAGTTGAAGATCGACGTGTTCCGGTGCGTTATTGTTGCATGTCTTGCATAACACCCGTAGTCTCCTGAAAATCTAGGATGCCACCTAATCGTCGAATATAAATCTCCATTTCAACTTCCGCACTGGAGCCTTCAAAATGCCAAAATCCCATCCGATTTGCCCGAAACATAATTTGCCAATACCCCATGCTGAGATACAAATCCCGTTAAAAGATAATTTCCTCACTTTCATCGCAAAGAGAACCATCATGACGCGCTAGTTACACTTTTGTACGAGTGTATCTCTCGCGCGACCACTTTCGATTATCTAAGCTTCGCTTGTAATCCATTAATTGACCTGCGGCGCTGAGCTACCTCTAAGCTCAAACAAAAAGATACAAAAGTATCTCTCGAATGACTGATGATGATAATGATGGGCTGCAACAGGAAAGGGGCACCACCACCACCACCATCAAGCTTTTGTTACTTTTTTTTTGCGCATTTCTCCATCGGTCGTGGCGTACAAGAAGCTACCATCGAAAAGCGAAGACCGACCAAAAGACGTGAAGAAGAGAAATGTAACGTAGATTGTGGGTCAGCATGGTTATGTTGCACATGCGCATGTGTAGTTACCACGAATTTGGTATAAAAAGATCGTTCGCATTGGGGTAAGGCATCAGTTTACAACTTCCATTCCAGTTAGCCTAACATCGTCTGAGTTCCTTTCAAAACCCCAAGTCGTGCTTACAACAATATGAAGGTATGGCGTGACACTATTAAGGATTACATTCGGTCAACCCAGGAACTAACCAAATCTACGTTTGTTTTAGGTCTTCGTTTGCTTATTCGCCACAATGGCAGTTGCTTCTGCTGGATTCTTAGGCGGCAGCAGTGGTGGTCATGGTGGCAGCTACGGTGGCGGCCATGGTGGTAGCATCAGTGGTGGCAGCATCAGTGGCGGCTATGGTGGCGGCTTTGGTGGTGGTTACGGTGGCGGACATGGTGGCTCCATTTCAGCAGCCCCAGTTAAAGTGATTAAGGTCATCAACGAGGGCAGCTCTATTGGTGGCGGAATTGGTGGTGGAATCGGTGGAGGACATGGAGGATGGGCCAGCAGCGGTGGTGGATTCGATAGTGGTGCTTCCTTTGGCGGTGGTCATGGTGGATTCGGAGGTGGAATTGGCGGTGGATACGGTGGTGGACTAAGCGGTGGCCATGGAGGAATTGGCGGCGGTGAAGTGAAGATCATCAAGGTTATCTCCGAATCATCACACTCAGGAGGAGGCATTGGCGGTGGAATCGGCGGCGGCTATGGCGGTGGATTAGAGGGCGGTTATGGCGGCGGTCATGGTGGTTCATTCGGTGGTAGCTACGGTGGCAGCTTTGGCGGCGGTCATGGTGGATCAATCGGTGGCGGCTATGGCGGTGGTGCTGAACAAATTAAGATTGTAAAGATCATCAACGCTGATTCCGGCATTGGAGGAGGTATTGGTGGTGGAATCGGTGGCGGACATGGCGGTTGGTCATCAGGTGGTAGCATTGGAGGCGGAAGCATCGGTGGTGGTAGCATCGGCGGTGGCTGGGCTCCATCATCCGGAGGCTGGGATTAAATATCACGCACATCTCATCGAAATACCAACTACTCATAGCTCTTTGTATAAATAATATTCTCTCTTCTGAAATATCTCCATCTTCTCCCCCCCCCCACTAAGTATGAATGAATGTGAATGTGTTGTACCTGAACAAAAATCAGACGTTGTTATGTTTTTAATAAAAAAAAAATTCTTGTTGTTACAAAAAAAAATCAATATCAGGACTTTTACTTTTTATACACCATAGGTGTGGAGATTACGCAACTTCTCGCATAGACTGCAAAACAAAAAAAAAGTTCACAAAGGCGTCGTCGATTACGTCGCATCGATTGGTTCCGTTGACCCTATAGATACATTTTCGCGAAAAAAAGCGAATACATCGTTAACTTTCACCTCCCGAAGATTATTTTAATTGCTTGGTGGTAGTGAATGTGGGACGTCCGACATAAATTTGAACGATTTCCGCGAATTCACTTTCGAACGGGGGAACACTTGAGTCTTTGGCAAGTTGTGTGTTTTGCATTGTTTAGCTGGGGAATGATGAATTTGCAATTGTTTGCGTTTGAAGTGATTTTTAGGATTAATAAT
This sequence comes from Rhingia rostrata, assembly GCA_949824845.1. Taxonomy (NCBI): domain Eukaryota; kingdom Metazoa; phylum Arthropoda; class Insecta; order Diptera; family Syrphidae; genus Rhingia; species Rhingia rostrata. Next base: position 173,961,877 of record OX463755.1, on the reverse strand, counting down.
TATACTATAGCTGAGTGGAGGTCAAGTCGAAGACAATAGCTAATATCAGGGTGTTACTTAATACTTGAGATGTACGAATTGTAGTTTTGAGAGGTCTGAGAAGGCTTTATCCAGAGTATCTTGAAGTAGATATGAATTGCTGTTGGTAAAGGCATGTCCCCGTTTTGTTTACGACATTCCTATACTGGTTTTCAATTATGAACACACAGGTGGAATACCAGAATCGCTAGCCGTAGTTTTTGTGGAGTGGTATTCTAACGAATTGCTTGTATCCATGATTTAGATTCTTTCAACTAACACCAGCAAATAGTCGACAGTGGCATAACACAAGGCTTAGGCGTGTCTCCTCTGTTGTGGCTTATCGTCATGAATAAAAGGCTAGGCCGTGATATTATTAAGGTGGTGGTTTATGAGCATAACGTGGTGATTTTAGTTTCAGGGAAGTTTATCTGAGCTAACAGCGAGGTCATGTGGGTAACATGCTGTATTCTCCAGTTTATTCCGACAAAACAGAAATGATGCTCTTTTCATCGAAGACCGTTTTTAATCTGTCAAATCTGAAAAGACGAGGTGTAGTCTCTCCTCCTGGAATCAAAACATAAATGGCTTGGTGATAACAAAAAAAAAATCAATATGCGACCTGGTTGCGTTGGACACTATACCTATATATGTGACGGAGAAACCACCACAGACAATAACAGACATAAAACAGTTCAAACAACCTGGTCCATGAATAAAACGGCACTGTCTGGGTGCGAATCAAGCTTAAATAGAGGTGGTCCATTTCACTAGAATCCACAAAATTCCTAGTCCTAGCCGCGTGTCCGGAACTAGTTCTAGGCATACAGATCTCGAGCAATGGAAGGAAGCTTTCGCTCACAGTCAGGCCGCGTACACCGACTACACTATAAACATCCAGATCAGAATGGCACGGAATGAATACTTAGCCCGCTGTCCCAGGCGAAGCTAGACAAGCTGCTTCGACATATTTGTGCAACAGGTTGTCGATAGGAATTTCAAGGGTAAGTCAGGCCCATTGAACAGAGATTGTGGCGGATGAACCGAAAGACCATTGGCAGCGCTCAATCCCGTAGTGACTACTGATGGCCCCGTGTCCAAAGGGTAAAAAAAAAAAAATAAATTCATGGCGCAACAGGCTCGTTTGCTCCCAGGGCCTAGCTTTTTTCTCACAACCATTCATGTGTGCGTGTGTACTCCTTAGCACGATGGCGGGACCGAACGGCTAAGTTGAGATAAGCTTTTCATAAAAATGGATACTACTCGGAAGATTTGTCAGATCATCACGAGAGGAGGGCCAGTGAAAAATCATTTAAGTGTTGCTAAGGCTGGGAATCGAACCCAGACCTTCTGCAAGGCAGATCATCGCACTAACCATTGCGCCACTAAGCCCGCCCAAGGGGTACCTAAAAAAATTTAACTGGCTCTCCTGGTTATTATGAAAAAACTAACGGTTACGAAGAAACCAATAGCCTCGGAAAAGACTGATTTTTTTGTGGACGATCCTGCTAAACGAAAAAAGGAAAACAGCATCTGCACCTGGAATGTGAAGCCATACAAAGCAGCCATTACTGCCATCCAGGAAATACGATGGGATGGGCCGGGCAAAAAGAGGATGAAAAACTGCGTCATCTACTACGGACCGTGTTATAGTGAGCAGAAACAGCGACTATTCGGATGCGGATTTGTTATAAGTGCCAGACTTAGGCAAGAAGTCTTATGTTTCCAAGACATCAGCGAATGCACTGTAACGATCCGCATCAAGGCCAAATTCGCCAACATTAGCCTTATATGCAATCACGCCCCAATAGAAGAAAAAGCTGATAAAGCTAAGGACTGCTTCTACGAGCTCCTTGACAAAATCTATGAGCGACTACCGAAGTACGATGTTAAAATCGTGCTGGGAGATTTTTACGCAAAGGTAGGAAGAGAAGACACATTAAGCAGTATTGTCGGAAAACATAGCCTACACGACAACACGTCTGGTAACGGACTTAGGCTAATTGACTTCGCTACGGAACGAAATGCCACTATAGCCAGCACACGGTTTCCTCACCTCGCTATCCATAAGGGAACATGGCGGTCTCCACATCAACGAACGGTCAATCAAATTGATCACATAGCGATAGACAAGAGGCACGCATCCAGTATATTGGATGTCCGAACATTCCGAGGAGGTAACATCGACTCGGACCACTACCTTGTTGCAGCCAAGGTTAGAATGCGGATATCCACTACGCCACAACAATCCAGAAATACTGTAAAAAAATTTTATGTCGAAATCGCAAGAGACCGCCAAGACATTCGCGCAACGCGTATCCCTAAACCTCTCGATTGGCAACGATGCCAACAAGCGATTAGATCAGCCGCAACTGAGGTGACAGGTTTCACGCGCCCACCAGCAAGAAACCCCTGGTTTGATGAGGAATGCCGACAGATACTCGCAGCCAAAAACGAGGACTACAAGGCTAAGCTGCAGGTGAAGACGAGAGCTGCCGTTGAGCTCTATAGGCAGAGAAGAAGGGAAGAACACCGGCTTTTAGAAAAAAGTAAAAAAGAGCAAGAAAAGCGCGCGATCGAGGATATAGAGAGGTGCCACTCCAGGAAAGATGTTCGCAAGTTTTACCACAGTGAAGAACGTCAAAGCCAAGGATACAAGGCTCGAACAGAATCCTGTCGAGATCAACAAGGAAATATCGTAGTTGAGACACAGTCTTTGCTGATGATATGAAAGAACCACTTCTGCAGACTGTTAAACGGCGATGACGAACAACACTCCGCTGTCAGGCAGAACGAACCATTCAACGGCAGCGAAAATTGCCAACCACCCGACCTGAATGAAGTAGGGATAGCATTATCTAAACTCAAGCTGAATAAGGCTTTCGGAAATGAAGGCCTCTCCGCTGAGACGGAAGAGATGAATTGGTAACCAAATCATCCACAAACTGATAAGCCGAATCTGGTCGGAAGAAAGTATGCCTGAAGAATGGAACCTCAGCATCGTTGGCCCGATCCACAAAAAAGGAGAACCTCTGAACTGTACCAACTACAACGGCATAAGTCTCCTACAAGATCCTATCTGCCGTCATATGTGAACGCCTGAAACCGTTTACCAACAACATGATCGGCCCTTGTCAGTGTGATCCACAACCAATCAAATTTTCACACTTCAGCAGATCTTGGAAAAAGCCCAAAAGTCCAAATCGTTATCCACCACCTATTCCTCGATTTCAAAGCCGCATACGACAGCATTTATAGTGACGACCTATACAGAGCCATGTCTAGTTTTGGTACACCGCCCAAACTCTTCCGTTTGTGTAGGATGACGATGAAGAATTCTTGCTGCTCCATCAGGGTCGGAAACGACCTCACAGACACATTCGATACCAAAAAAGGATTTAGGCAAGGCGATGCGCTGTCATGTGACTTCTTCAATCTGATTCTTGAGAGGATTGTGCAAAACTCACGAGCCAACACCAGAGGCACAATTTTCCAAAAATCTGTACAACTACTAGCATACGCCGACGATATTGACATCATTGACGGCGCTGAAGCATGGACCGTCTCAAAAGCGGATGAAGAAATCCTTGGTCGATTTGAGAGGAAAATTCGTTTGCGTTGACGGGCTTTGGATATGAAGATTCAATTAAGAACTATACTAGCTGTACAGCGACATGTCCCTGGTCAAAATACTCCGCATTGGACTTTTAATATGGCTGGGACATGTAGAACGAATGGACACCAATACTCCGGCTCGCAGAGTCTTCGATTCCCAGCCAGACGTCAGACGCAGTAGAGGAAGACCTCGCCTTAAGTGGCGCGCACAAGTAGAAACCGACCTCAACCAACTTGGAGTGCGCAACTGGAGGCAGTTAGCTAAGGACCGGGCTAATTAAAGAGGCATGTTGGTTGAGGCCCAGATTCATTCCGGGACTAGTGCCTTTTGAGTAAGTATTACGCTTAAAAAGTCGCCCCAGTATATAATCTACAATCTTGCAGTCTATTGATATAACAAATATCTAACAAATGACGGTACACGAACAAAAGTACCCAGTAGCACATGAGATAACCGCTATCTACTGTGTAGATACTAACAGTAAACAAATACCACACACGAATAGAGAACTGGTGAACATTTTTTTATTTCGTTAACCATCTGATGCTACAGCATCTTTCTACCAGATATAGCTGCGGTGTCCGAGTGGTTAAGGAGATGGACTTGAAATCCATTGGGCTCTGCCCGCACAGGTTCGAATCCTGTCCGCAGCGAGTATTTTTTTTTTACAACCTTCACCGAGCTTTCTGTTTGTCATTCGTGCTTTTTTTTAACCCGAATGATTCGCTTTTACCAGATACAAAGATGACGAATCCTCTTAAACGTCACGCCTTGACTCCTCTACTTAAGTGACTACTCTTAGCGTTCAATGGTATGAACTTCTTGAACTTACAATTCAAGTTCGGAGATAATCATCCCTAGCGAGGTGTCTGTCGGAGCGGAAAATTCTCGAATTTTGTACGATTGTGATACTTATGTGATCTGTGCTGCTCCATCTGCTTTAAAAAGATTATTGCTCCATCCCGATTTGCAGTAGAAACAGCTTATCTGTGTTATATGGATTGATGCTAGCTCCGTCAAGTCCTAGCTGCAAAAGCTACCAAGAAGATTGTTACGGTTGTTGCTAATCGCGGGTCAGTGACAAAGTAGGAGGGTGATGTCCTCCTCGACGTTTGGATCACCACTTTTCTGCATAGTTGGTTTGAGTCAGTTAGTCTGATTCTATGGGAGTGCTTATCCAACAGATTGTGACCTGTTTTCACTCTCACCGCTATAGAAATGGGAGCTCTTTTCAGATTTATAAGCCCTGTTTGATTTGCCAACGCTTAATTCAGGCCATAGGTCTTAATATAGGGCTAGCACATAAAGGTGAGGATTAGTCAGACAACAGCTGTTTATAGCCATTTCGTTACCTTCGGGTCATAGCCCCAATTTTTACGATAAGCATGTGCCCAAATAGTGTGAGATTTTTACTCACTATATTGCAACTAAGTATGCGACTAATCTAGACATTTTTTTATCACCAGTAATGAATGTTTGGCAGGTAACTTTGAGAGTTCCTGCTTTTTCTGCAATTTATAGCGCGGTTTGTTATAATCGGGCCAAATCTAAGGGCTTAGCTCTTTGAAGACGTCGAAATAAATTTGTTTTATCAAGACATAGCCGTAGAATGCAATTTTTACTTTCTTCAACCTACCGTTGATGTTAAGGCTCCTATTTAGCTTGCTATCGAGTATCACCCCAAGGTATTTCACACTTACTGACATGAGAGGGTGGACCCTCTTAAAGTCAGCGCCGTGCTTGGTATTCGTGCATAGAAATGGGGACTTCAACCAAAGATGATCTTGTAGATGTACACAGCAGTGGTACGTCTAATTTTCATATGCGGCTAACTAGTATGATGGCCCGCATTGAGTAAAAGTTAAAATCTCACAAAACTAAAAGGGCTGCAAAGAGCAGCTCCTACAGGTCGGCTCCAAAGAATGACCTTACTGCGCTATTGCATCCCTTGCCTCTCGACGTACACATTGAAGAAACCGCTTAATGCAGCTCAGTAAGACTCAAGCAGTCAGGATGCTGGACTTGAAGGCCGTATGGCCACAGCAATATCCCGGACTCGTTACCAAACGACATGGTGACGTTTCGAACAGACTACATCACAAAGCCTCAAGAAAGGCTTCCATGAAGGTTTTCCTACTAGAGCTCAGTGTAAAAACGGGTTCTGTGTTGCAATGGTTAGTGCAAAGGGCTGGGTTTGACTCCCAGCCTAAATGATACTTCCCTGCCCTCCTCTCGCGATGATCTGACAAATTATCTGAGTAGTAACAGTTGTCAAGAAAAGCTTATGGCCGTTCGGAGTCAGTATAAAACAGGAGGTCCCACCATCGTGCAAGAAGTACCCATGCACACATGAATGGTTGTGAGAAAGCTCGGCCCTGGGTACTAACGAGCCTGTTGCGCCAATTTTTTTATTTAGCTCAGTGTACCAGAAACGAAGTAGTAAGAGATTTCGACACGTTCGTCTACACCGACGGATCTAAGATGAACTGTGGTGTAGGGTCTGGAGTCTACTCGGAATCACCGGAATTTTAGCTTCGAGGTATTCTTCCGAAAAGCTTTTCGGAATATTTCTCCGACATATTGTAACGCATCTCGGCGATTTCCATTGAAGTGCGTTCAGGTGCATTTCTCGTGAAATTTTTGACATCTAAGTGCATATCTTCTTCCAATTTCATCCGACACAATCTCATCGCGGAAATTATTTACGAATTATAGTGAAGGGATTTTTGTTCCGATGACGCATACCTCAAATGGAATTCCAACATTCGCCGAAGTATGCGTTGCGGAAAATTGTCCACTCCGACGGATACCCCGCTAGGGCAGAACACTCAAATTGGTAAGAAAAAAAATGGCGTATTGATGATTCTTTCCAGTTCCTGCATCTTAAAGCCATCACCGTCGAACTGCCTCAACATCCAAAATGACTTTTTACATGAATGGGTTTGTCTGCTTTATATACTCGTGCCGGCACAATATTGAAGCAACTAGTTTGTACAAATTTAGAAAGATAAACAACCTAATGGATGACAACATCCAATGAAATATAAATGCTCGCATTAAGCAAAACTAGGTTAGATTTCGACAAACTTGATTGTGCATCTTGACCAGGGCTGTAGTCAATTATTTAATTAACAGCCTTTGGGAAGTTATTAAGACGCTCTAATTGGTCGTCGATGCAGCTCGTTTTAGGAATGACCTTCGATTAGATATAAAGATCTGTTTGCATAAATTCGGCACAGACCAATCGCAAGATGAGGAAGACAAGCCTCATCTTGTGATCTGGTTATCATAAACCGCATTATCTGAGATAGGAGTATTCGGATCGCAGTCTAGTTATGGTAAATAGGGTTGGGTTTCTCTATTTTTTTTCTTTTTCACATTCTCGAGTAATAACTCTGCATCGCATCCCGGTCGACTCGTTGCGCAACAGCTATATGCTCTACGGAGAAGATGCTGAAAGCTTCGTTTTATGTTCTTCTAGATGAATCGTAAGCTTTGGGGGTTTTTTTTTGTGGTTGTCCCCTGATCCGAGCTGGAGTATAAAACCACCAGACTTTGCTGGTATTCGATAGTTCGAAACATCACCAGCTTCGAGTTAGAAAGATGAAAGTGGGTATTTGAAGGAAACGGTCGGCATTTTTTTGGACAAGGATTAACAAGCTGTGCTTGTTTTTTTTTTTAGGTATTCGTTTGCGTCCTGTTGGCAGTTTTTGCTGTAGCCCAAGGAGGGTTCATTAAGTCCATTGGATTTGGAGGCAATGGAGGTGGATATGGAGGAGGCTACGGAGGTGGCTACGGAGGTGGCTACGGAGGTGGCTACGGAGGTGGCTACGGAGGCGGCTATGGCGGTGGAGTTCATACCGTTAAGGTAATCCATGAAGGCGGTTATGGTGGCGGTTATGGAGGCGGCAATGGAGGCGGCTATGGAGGCGGCTATGGAGGTGGTTATGGCGGTGGCTACGGAGGTGGTTATGGCGGTGGCTACGGAGGCGGCTATGGCGGCGGTCATGACGTTAAGGTTGTCAAGGTCATCAGTGTCGGTGGAGGTGGCGGCGGATACGGAGGTTATGGAGGTGGATACGGAGGAGGATACGGAGGAGGATATGGAGGAGGATACGGAGGAGCTTCTTCCGGTTGGTGGAAGAAGTAAAATGTGCAGTGATTTATCACTGTGCTCTAGTACAAATGTTATTTCTGATATTTTATAAAAAAAAAATTATAATGTAAAAAAAGAAACAAAAAAATGTTAGTGACACGTTCCGTTTGGTACTTTCAGGTACTTTTTGGCAACACTTGGGAATTGAATTCTGTAAACAAGTGAATTTACGTATATGTATGCAATTTAATTACATTGGATAGATTTTTCCCTCTTGATAATGCTCCAAAACACCACATATACACATGAATTAACCGACCACTCCATCTGGTTTGAGGCTATGTCGCTGTCAAACTTGGTCTTAGGTCCAAAACCATAGATAGACAAGCACACCAAAGGAACGTTCAGCCAATGCTTTAACTGGTAAGATATGATAATTTCTGGAATTTTACCAGTCTCACTGAAAAGACCCGAAAATCGAACGCTCGCAGAATGATTTCTCATGAGTTGCGTTTGATTTTCGATGGCAGAAGCACTCGACACATTTATGTAACGGGTGGGCCATCTTACTTACTTTTCAGTTATCCGACACTTGTGGTCCTCCAAAGTGAATAAAAAACCACCTGCGCGCTTACAGTATCCTTTTATTTTTTTGTAACGAGGTTGGAAGTCCTGGACACCCAGTAAAACCACCTGCGCGCTCACAAATAGTCCACTTTAAGTGGACTACAGTCCGGAAAGAACCGAGGACTCAACCAACATGCCTCTTCAATTAGCCCGGTAATTAGAAAACTGCCTCCAGTTGCCACTAAAAGTTGTTTGAGGTCGGTTTCTATTTGTGCGCCCCACTTAAGGCGAGGTCTCATTCTACTGCGTCCGACGTCCGGCTGGGAATTGAAGACTCTGCAAGCCGGAGTATTGGTGCCCATTAGGTCTACATGTCCTAGCCATCTTAAAGGCCTAATGCGGAGTTTTTTTTGTTGCCAGCGGCATGTCGCTGTACAGATAGTTCCTGATTGAATCATCGTCTCCATGACCCGTCAACGCAAACGGGACCGACGATTTTACGAAGAATTTTAGTCTCGAATCGACCAAGGATTTCTTCATCCATTTTCGACAATGTCCATGCTTCAGCGCCGTAGACCAGGACTGGGATGATCAGCATCTTATTAAAGGGTGTTTTTTTTTAGAGGTATATACCTTCGAACTGAAAAAAAATACAAGAAAATCGTTTAAATGTCCATCAATTTGGCGCGGGCATGTGGCCACCGCGGCTCGTTCGAATAAAGCCAAGTCAAGAGGTCCAATTTTCAACCACTTTTTCGAGCACTTGGGGCCGTATGTCGGCAATAACGCCACGAATATTAGCTTTCAAGTCCTCTAACGTTTCTGGTTTGTTGGCGTCGACGAGCGACTTGACATATCCCCAACAAAACAATCCAATGGTGTCAAATCACACGATCTTGGCTGCAAATTGACAGGTCCATTCCGCGAAATTATGTGCTCATCGAATGTTTCCTTCAATAAATCGATTGTGACGTGCGCTGTGTGGCATGTAGCGCCGTCTTGTTGGAACCACATCTCCTTATTCATGCCATCCAATTCGGGACAAAAAATTCGGTTATCATGGCTCTATTACGGTCTCCATTAACGGAAACTGACTCTCCAGCATCATTTCGGAAGAAGTATAGCCCAATGACTCCACCATCCCATAGAGCACACCAAACAGTCAGTTTTTGTGGATGTAATGGCGTCTCAAGGATCTCATGTGGATTCTCGTCACTCCAAATGCGGCAATTTTGCTTGTTGACGTAGCCATTCAACCAAAACTGAGTCTCATCACTGAACAAAATTTTGCGATGAAAATCAGCATCGAGATCAAATCTCATTCTCGGCCCATACAACAAAATCACGACGCATTGCATGGTTTCGCGTCTTAAATTCTTGCACAAGCTGAATCTTGTAAGGTCGTAAGTCAAGATCTTTGTGCAAAATCTTCCATCAAGTTGATGGACAAAGCTGCAATTGCTGTGTACGGTGGCGAATCTATTCATTCGGGTCGTCTTCAACACCTTGACCTACAGCGGCAAGGATGCGTATTATCACACGGAGTAAACGTAGTGCGAAAACGATCCATGGTTAACCGAATTATTTGCTTTGATGGAATTTGCGGTAAAATTCGTGAGCTGAACCATTATTTTCCAAATAAATTTGCACGATTTGCAGGCGTTGCTCATTTGTCAAGCTGTTCATGAACAAATTGCAAACCAAACTGAACATAATTGACACCAGATTTGTCCGATTTGACCACAAAATGTCAGTTTTATCTGTATTCGAAAAACCAACCTATAAAAAAAAACACATGTTCGGATATCTTTAGTAGTTCAAGTGTGGGTTTTAATACTGAATTGCATTCTTAGTTCGAACAAACAGCGGTTGGCAAGAGTGGGTAGAGAAAATCCCGGCACTACCTCTGAGTTATAACTGTCCACGGAGACATTCTGTTCAATTCCTCGATGGTTTGCGGCCTTTCGTGTTGACAGAATATACTAGCAAACGTGGTTATGACATCATGTTGGGTCCTATCAATGATGTATCGTCGGCGTATGCTAGTAGTTGTACAGATTTTTGGAAAATTGTTCCTCTGGTGATAGTTCGTGAGTTTTGCACAATCCTTTCAAGAATCAGATTGAAGAAGTCACATGATAGCGCATCGCCTGGCCTAAATCCTTTGTTGGTATCGAATGTGTCGGTGAGGTAGTTTCCGACCCTGGTGGAGTAGCGAGAATTCTATATCGTCATCCTACACAGATGGGCGACATTGGGCGGTAGGTATAGCAAAACCGACTTTGGGTATTTCGTCTCGTATAATTGCTATCTTATGCGGTTTTTTATTCGATGAATAGGTGGTGGCCCAACTTACAATTTCGCTTCTATAAAGCACTATTAATCGAAGTTATTTCACTCCCAGCAATATTACCTGTATGAATGAAGTCTTATGGCAAAATGTTCGGGGAGCTAATTACTTCTATAAGACTTCTGTAAATGCTTCCTTACCGGAAAAACTATTTTATGCTTCGCAAAAAGTCTCTCCGAAAATATTCGCAAGCCTGCTTGAGGTTGAAAAATAATACCATTCTGTTATTATTTACTTTTGTTCTTAAATTTTATTTTATTATTTAGTTTTATTAATCGCAATCCTTTATAATTATTAAAATCCAATTCGTTGTTATGAAAGTATGGAATTCAATGCAATTAATTATAAAAACTCTTATCTTACTGGGACTCGAACTCGCATTCTCTTGCACGGTAGTCCAACACGCTTTCCTCTAGGCTGAAGGTACTCTTGGTCAGGAACATGAAAGCGAAGGTTATTACCTACAACCAAAGATTATAAAGCCATACAGATGACGCATTGAGAACAGAAAAACAGAAACATTTGCTCATCATCTTCATGGATACGGGCGGACGGTGTGCACGTGCACACATGAGAAACGACAATATCGGGCTGTGCCAGTACGACCCGCCATAGAACAATGTTTCTTGCATGCAGTGTGTCAGCTATATGACGTCATAATCTTTGCTACAACGAGGTTGTTGAATCGTACTGACTCATTCTTCGGTAGGTTCCTGATTTTTTCACCTTTCACCGATCTTTTTACCTTTTCCCCGAATTTTTAATCTTCATTTGCTAAGCCTAAGTTAGTAAGCTCCATACATGCTTTGCTTCGGATTAACTTCTTGTGAAGTTCTAAAGAAACATCTGAACATCTTAGGAAGCTTAAAAACAACCTTACAGAGGTTATACATCATCATTTCGGGTTTTTTTGTAAATATTTCAGCATAACGGTTTTAACAGGCTTCTACCTAAACAATCGACTGCAAAAATGCTGAACCTCCACGCAAAAAAAAAAAACAAATTTTTGGCGCAACAGCTCGTTTGTACCCAGGGCCTAGCTTTCTTCTCACAACCATTCATGTGTGCGTGTGTACTTCTTAGCACGATGGCTGGACCTCCTGTTTTGTGCCGACTCTGAACGGCTAAGTTGAGATAAACGAGCAACAGGCTCGTTAGTACCCAGGGCCTAGCTTTCTTCTCACAACCATTCATGTGTGCGTTTGTACTTCTTAGCACGATGGCGTGACCTCCTGTTTTGTGCCGACTCCGAACGGCTAAGTTGAGATAAGCTTTTCATGACAATTGATACTACTCGGATGATTTGTCAGATCATCAATCACGAGAGGAGGGCCAGTGAAAAATCATTTGGGTGTTGCTACGATTGGTTATCAAACCCAGACCTTCCGCGCGGCAATTCATCGCACTAACTAACCATCGCCCCACTGAGCCCGTCACGTCACCTTCACGCACAAGTACTGTATAAGGCCTACAGAAATAATTGCTTGTAAAATTTAAATTTTATTGCCTTATAGAGAAATAATTGTTAATTGGAGTGTGTTTTGACTTCTTAAGTATTTTCCAGGATCTGCCAAATTGTGAAGATTTGATCAATTGTTGACTTTCCAGGCCTAAACCCACACTGATTGGAGCCGATCAGGTTGTTGGTAGACTGCTTCAGGCGTTTACATATTACGGCAGATAGGATCTTGTAAACGAAGGTGACTTATCCCTCTGTAGTTGGCGCAGTTCAGTCATACAGATGACTTTTGCTCACCAGCTGCATGGTACAGGCGTGCGGTTTGCACGTATACACATTAGAAAGGAGACCCAAACCTATGGCGGGCTGTGCCAGTACAACTCGCCATTGAAGATTTTTTCATGTATGCAGAGCGTCATCTGTTTGACTTCATAATCTTTGATTAAACTTTATGAAATAACTTGGTTGTGTTTTGACAGAAAAGTTTGACTAAAGCGTGTTTTGTTTTTTTAACTTACTAGATTTTGTTTAATAAAATAACAAAAATTACATTTAAACTTAAGCATAGCAACTTTTTACTGAACAATTTACTTTTTCCACCAACCGGTGGTAGCGCCTCCGTATCCACCTCCATAGTGTCCTCCATAGCCTCCGTATCCGCCGCCACCTCCGACATTGATGACCTTAATAACCTTAACGTCATGACCACCACCTCCGTAGCCACCACCATTACCGCCTCCATAGCCACCTCCATAACCACCGCCATGGCCACCTCCATAGCCTCCTCCATAGCCGCCTCCATAGCCTCCTCCATTACCGCCTCCATAGCCGCCACCATAACCTCCTCCGTTGCCACCATGTCCAGCTGAGACATAAACAACTGGAGCGACTTCATGGATTACTTTCACAATTTGTACTCCACCGCCATGTCCACCTCCATAGCCACCTCCGTAGCCACCTCCATTGCCACCTCCATGGCCACCTCCATTGCCACCTTCATTACCGCCTCCAAATCCAAGTGACTTAATGAACCCTCCTTGGGCTACGGCAATAGCTGCCAACAGGACGCAAACGAATACCTACAAAAACACACCCCGTTAATCCTTATCCAGAAAAATGCGGACCTTTTCCTTTGAATACCAACCTTCATCTTTCTAACTCGAAGCTGTTGATGTTTCGAACTAACGAATTCCAGCAAAGTTTGATAGTTTTATACTCCACTTAGAGGACAACAAATCTAAGCTTGATGATAAGACGATGCTTTCAACATCTTCTCTCTATCCTCTGAAGCGGTTTCATAACAAAAGGCGGTGCAGATTAGCTCCAAAGTAAGATAAAGATATTCGCACTTACTTACCATAACTAAACTGTGATCCAAAATCTTCCATCGCAGATGATATGATTTACGAGAAGACCATAAGATGAGGAAGAGAAGATGCGTTTCTTTTGTGCCAAAATTATGCAAGCCGATCGGCATGGAAGGTCATCCTTTTAATCACCTGCATCGATGATTAATTTAAGCGTCTCGGAGGCAAAAGACTGCTAATAAAAATTATGGACCCCAGCCCAGGGCCAGATGCACATTCGAATTCGACGAAAACCAACCTAGTTTTGCATAATGCGAGCATTTGAATTTTGTTGGATGTTGTCATCCGCACTTGTTAGGTTGTTTATCTTTCTGTTAATGGTTTGACCAAAATTTGCACAAACCGGTTGCTTAGTTATTGTACCGGCATAAGTATATAAAAGACAAGCAAACTTTAACATCGCAGTGATCCAAAACTTCCAAAAAATGGACCAAAATATTGCATACTTTTAGACAAATCTGTTATGGCCAAATTGTATCTTTTTCTCACAAATCAATTATATTGTAACTATATGCATAGAAGTAGTATTGGTAACTTTTTTATAACAACTTTCAGGTTGGAAATCCAAATCAGACCCAGCAACCTGCAATACAGTTTGTTCAAAAAATTACCTCACTGTAGTTAACCATAACTAAATGTACGTATGTTAGGCAAAATCCATTTTTGTTAGTTCTGAATTAATTTTTTTTTTTATTTTAAATTATTTAACTTATTACTAGAAAAAACGTTTAAATTTAACTTTTCATTAACGGGTTTGCTTAATCGTGTGTACTGGCCATTGGCGGGTATTATAAACTTATCTCTAACATTATATGGAACTGCCTTTCGTCTTGAATTTATCTATGCATCGGTTGATTAATTAAAAGGCGTTTTTTTTGAAGACGGATGTTTTCATAGATGGCGCTTGATTCGTGTCGAGTTGCAATATTTTTTTTATTCAGAATTCATTGACAATTCATCACGGATAGATTTACACCCAAATGTCATCATCGTTTCAGTGAATAGGCTCTTGAAATACTTGCTGAAAATTAATTGTGTTCTGCTTTATTGTAGCGCAATGATATATATTGGGTGTTTTTTTTCAGAGGTATTGAACTTTGAATTGGAAAAAAAAACCCAAGAAAATCGTTTTAATTTGGCTTTGTTGGATGGATATTTTATGCCATCAATGTTTAAATGTGATTTCGGGCATGTGGCCCTCTTCTGCTTCGAATAAAGCTTAGTCTAGAGGTCCAATTTTCAACCACTTTTTCGAGCATTTGGGGCATATATCGGCAATAACGCCACGAATGTTGACTTCCAAGTCTTCCTAACTTTATTGGTTGGTTGGAGTAGACGAGCGACTTCACATATCTCCAATGAAAATAATCCAATGGTATCAAATCACACGATGTAGCGATGTCTTGTTGGAACCACATGCCATCATCATGGCTCTATACCGGTCTCCATTAATGGTAACAGACTCTCCAGCGTAATTTCGGAAGAAGTATGGCCCAATGACTCCACCAGCCCATAGATCACACCAAGCAGTCAGTTTTTGTGGATGCAATGGCGTCTCAAGGGTCTCATGTGGATTCTCTTCACTTCAAATGCGTCAATTTTGCTTGTTGACGTAACCATTCAACCAAAACTGAGTCTCATCGCTGAACAAAATTTTGCGATGAAAATCAGCTTTAACCGTGGTGGATATCCACATTCTAACCTTGGCTGCAACAAGGTAGTGGTCCGAGTCGATGTTAGCTCCTCTGAATGTTCGGACATCCAAAATACTGGATGCGTGCCTCTTGTCTATCGCTATGTGATCAACTTTTTTGTTTTTGTAGCCATTCAACCAAAAATAAGTCTCAACAAAATTTTGAGATGAGAATCAGCATCAATCTTATTTTCGGCCCATAGACTAAATTTACGATGCATTGCATGGTCTCGCGACCTTAGTTCTTGCACAATCTGGATCTCGTAAGGTCTTTCCGCAAAATCTTCCATAAAGTTGATGGACAAAGCTCCAATTGTTGTGCACGGTAGCGAATCGATTCATTCGGGTGCACTTCAACAATTTGCTCTACAGCGGCAATTGTTTCTTCGTTGCGCACTGTTCGACGGTTCTGTAGATGCGTATTATATAGAGTAAGCGTAGTGCGAAAACGATCAATGGTAAACCGAATTAATAGCTCCGATGGACGATTATGTCGACGATAAAACGGACGGAGCTTGCGGTAAACTTCGCGAACTGAACCATTATTTTCGAATAAAATTTGCACGATTTGCAAGCGTGTTGTTCATTTGTCAACTGTTCATGATAAAATGGCAAACCAAACTAAACATAAATGACATATAGTTGTCCGATTTGACTGTAAAATGTCAGTTTTATCTCAATTCGAAAAACCAACCTCTAAAAAAACACCCGGTACATGGTGTATCTCAATAATGTTGATAATTACATGGGTCGGTGGAATCAAGGTGCTCGTTATATCGCCATGATAACACACAATTTTTTGCCTGAAATCGAATCCCAAAATATTGATAAAATTTGGTTCCATTATTTGGCATACAGCCCGTGAAACAATGGGCATATTGAGAGACTGCTTCGAGGAAAAATTAGTTTTTCGCATCGGACCAGCAAATTAGCCAGTAAGATAATACGATATCACACCTTTAGACTTTTCCCTTTGGGGCTTCAATTTGGCTTCAGAAGATTCCACAATACGTCACATCAGGTCCTACGAATTTGCAATTATGTAAAATGCAAACGTTCGCAAGGCAAATCAACTGGAATGATTTTACTAGACATAGAAAAAGCTTTTGATTCTGTTTGGCATGAGGGCCTTATTTACAAAATGATTAATTTTAACTTCCCCCCATTTCTTTGTAAAGTAGTTCTGTCTTTCTTGTCTAATCGTTTTTTTAATGTTCACGTAAATGGCAGCGTTTCTAGTTCAGTTGTGTTGAGTGCAGGTGTACCACAGGGCTCTGTCCTCGGACCGGTCCTTTACAATATTTACACTTCCGATTTTCCGAACTTGTCAGACTGTGACGTAGCTATTTTCGCAGACGACACTGCTGTATATTCATCCCATCAATTCGCTCTCAATATTGAGAGGAATTTAAAAGATGGCATGGATGTACTGGTGAAATATTATAGCAAGTGGAAAAATAAGCTTAATGAAGGGAAAACGCAAGCGATCTTTTTCACACGAAAAAGAAAAGCTTGTGCTCTTCCCAGCAGCCAAATCACGATCAATGGGTGCAATATAAACTGGGAGCCTTCGGTTAGATACTTGGGTGTTTATTTGGACACTAAACTTACATTTAAGACACACGTTAGTAAAACACTACAAAAAATCGGAATAGCAACTAATATGTTGTATCCATTTATAAATCGAAAGTCATTACTTTCAATGGAAAACAAAATTATCCTACACAAATTGATTTTTCAGGCAATTCTATTGTACGGTTGCCAAGTATGGGGTGACGCTGCTGTCTGTCATATTAAAAAGTTGCAAATTTCGCAAAATAAATTGTTGAAAATGATGCTCAATTTGCCATGGAGGTATTCAACTCTAGACCTCCATGAAAAGGCGAATGTTGAATTGATCCCTCATAGAATCCAAAAACTCAAGCGTACATTTTTACTAAGATGTAGCTTTTCTGATAATCCCCTTGTAAACCAATTGAATACTTAGTGTATCTAGTGTTATTTGTTTTATATTTTTCTAAGTGTATTTTTCTTTCTTCATGTTATCTCGAACCTTATTTGTTATTTATTTGTTATTATTTTTTTTTATTTATTTATTCGTTTTTGCTTATGTGTTAATTTATTTATTTATATTTTATTTAGTAATTTATTTATTTATTTATTTATCTATTTATATATTTATTTACTTTTTTAATTATTTATTTATTTATTTATTTTTTTATTTATTTATTTGATTATTTATTTAATTATTTATTTATTGTTTATTTATTATATAGTTTTTGATTGTGTTAATTTAATAAAATGTTTTGATATTTTTTAATTTTGTTATTTATTATTTCGTACCTATTTATTCATTTGTTTATTTATTATTTTTAAGAACAATCTAGTCAATTATTTTTTTTTTATATATTTATTTAACTTGTTTTTAGTTTTTCTTTTTTGTTTTCTCTTTTGTTTTTTTTCCGTTTGTATTGGGGTTTTTTTTGTATTTTTGCCTCAAAGTTAATTTCTTATCTAAAATGCATAATTAAATTAAATCAAATATATCCTAATAGAAAGATAATTATCATTATCAAATTATTATATTGTAAAATGTGCGGTTACAAACTACCTATGTAAATTTTCCTATACAAAATAAACTATCTATCTATCTATCTATCTATCTTTCTTCCCTTTGGGGCTACGTAAAGTCGGATGTGTTTGTGGATATTTAGCCACGATTGAAGCATTGGAAGCCAACATTTCCTATATTATTCGCTAGATTCCGACGAATATACTCGAACGCGTCATCGAAAATTGGAACATCCGCGTAAAACTAACTAAAACCAATTAAAACTACTTGAATAAAACGTAAATATAATCGGAGTGTCAAATGCCACGAGTGGTTGTCATCCTAATCGAGTCTTTGGGTGCCCGTCCATCTTCGAGACCTTGTACCTAGGCCCGAGTGGTTGCCATCCTAATCGAGTCTTTGGGTGCCCGTCCAGCATGTATGGAACACCGCCAATATGTTGGACATGCATCTTCGAGACCTTGTACCTAGGCCCGAGTGGTTGCCATCCTAATCGAGTCTTTGGGTGCCCGTCCAGCATGTGTGGAGCACTGCCAATGTGTTGGACATGCATCGTCGAGGCCTTGTACCTAGGCCCGAGTGGTTGCCATCCTAATCGAGTCTTTGGATGACCGTCCAGCATGTGTGGAACACTGCCAATATGTTGGAGCATCGTCGAGGCCTTGTACCTAGGCCCGAGTGGTTGCCATCCTAATCGAGTCTTTGGGTGCCCGTCCAGCATGTATGGAACACTGTGTTCGCTGGAATTGTGTGTGTATACAATTCCAGCGAACACAGGCGCCAGTCAGCGCGCGAAACGAGTACTCAGATCCGCCTCCCTGATGAATGCCCTTCACGATGGTTTTGTCGAACTGATCTTGCATTAGATTTTTCTTAGACTAACGAAATTAGTGAAACGGACTCCCGAGTTATTGGTGATATGAGAGCATAGGTCTTATTTTTATCACTGGTTGCCCTTTTTTTTTTGCGGGACAACAAATGGTTTTTTTTTTGTTGTACCGAGGTATCCCTTATACCAGGTGGAACTTGCGTAGCTACTGGAATTTTGAAGAGATTATGTTGTTAGGGGGATTCTTGAAGGTCGAGTATGAGCGTTTCACGCAACGATGTGCGGTGTGATGATGTGTGAACAATTATGTGTCGGCAGGCCCTTGTTCCTGGCACGATTGCCACTTGATTTTAAAATGTTGCTCCCCAGAAATGGGTTAAGGAATTATTTCCGATAAAAAAAAGGAATATTAATGCTTCGCCTTTTGTTTAAATAAATAAAAACGCAATTCAACTTTATTTTACTTAGGCTGGCGTAGGCTTTTTTTTTTTTTTTTTTAGAGCGTCTATTCGCTATGACAGCCACGAGAGAAAAAGCTACCTCAATTTTCGGAGATTACTTTTTGCCTTGCCTTGCATTATTACTTGTTCTGTTTTATTTCCTATAGTTGCCTTTTAGTACCTATGTATGGAATTCCATACAATTTGTTTTGTTTTATGTTTAGGAGCGTTCAATGACTAATCAGGATAAATCATCGGTAATCATGGCGCTTACTAGCAAAACCAAACTGTTTTAAAGACTTTTTTTTTTCAATAGTTTCGTAACAGCATGGCCACCCCTACCTCCAGCTATGACAAGACAGAAATCTAATCAGGCTTATCAAGCTTGGTAAAATATTTCACATCATATCCCACCGACAATGGCTGTCAGATGATACACAATTTTCGGAGTTTTTTTTCTGGTAGCAGTAGAAGCCCTGAGCAATAGGGTTCTAAATGGAATTGTTTTGGTTTTTTTGAAAATTGATCTTCAATTTCCAATCATCACAATTGGAAATTCATCGGTACTCGAACTTCTTTCCCATAAGCATTTTATAAATCATATATAGCATTGGTTAACGCATGTCCAGTTGGGTTAGATCAGAACTCAGTGGCGCGATGGTTAGTGCAATAAACTACCGTGCAGAAGGTATTTTCACTGTCTTTCCTCTCGTGATGATCTGACAAAACATCCGAATAGAATTTGCTTTGCAATTACATTCAGTTATGGTTAACCTCAGTTGGGTAATTTTTTGAACAAACTGTATTGCAGGTTGCTGGGTCTGATTTAGATTTCCAACTTGAAAGTTGTTATAAAAAAGTTACCAATACTACTTCTATGCATATAGCTACAATATAATTGATTTGTGAGAAAAAGATACAATTTGGCCATAACAGATTTGTCTAAAAGTATGCAATATTTTGGTCCATTTCTTGGAAGTTTTGGATCACTGCGATGTTAAAGTTTGCTTGTCTTTTATATACTTATGCGGTACAATAACTAAGCAACCGGTTTGTGCAAATTTTGGTCAAACCATTAACAGAAAGATAAACAACCTAACAAGTGCGGATGACAACATCCAACAAAATTCAAATGCTCGCATTATGCAAAACTAGGTTGGTTTTCGTCAAATTTGAAATTTGAATGTGCATCTGGCCCTGGGCTGGGGTCCATGTTTTTAATTAGCAGTCTTTTGCATCTGAGACGCTTAAATTAATCATCGATGCAGGTGATTAAAAGGATGACCTTCCATGCCGATCGGTTTGCATAATTTTGGCACAAAAGAAACGCATCTTCTCTTCCTCAACTTATGGTCTTCTCGTAAATCATATCATCTGCGATGGAAGATTTTGGATCACAGTTTAGTTATGGTAAGTAAGTGCGAATATCTTTATCTTACTTTGGAGCTAATTTGCACCGCCTTTTGTTATGAAACCGCTATAGAGGATAGAGAGAAGATATTGAAAGCTTCGTCTTGTCATCAAGCTTAGATTTGTTGTCGTCTAAGTGAAAGTGGAGTATAAAACTATCAAACTTTGCTGGAATTCGTTAGTTCGAAACATCAACAGCTTCGAGTTAGAAAGATGAAGGTTGGTATTCAAAGGAAAAGGTCCGCATTTTTCTGGATAAGGATTAACGGGGTGTGTTTTTGTAGGTATTCGTTTGCGTCCTGTTGGCAGCTATTGCCGTAGCCCAAGGAGGGTTCATTAAGTCACTTGGATTTGGAGGCGGTAATGAAGGTGGCAATGGAGGTGGCCATGGAGGTGGCAATGGAGGTGGCTACGGAGGTGGCTATGGAGGTGGACATGGCGGTGGAGTACAAATTGTGAAAGTAATCCATGAAGTCGCTCCAGTTGTTTATGCCTCAGCTGGACATGGTGGCAACGGAGGAGGTTATGGTGGCGGCTATGGAGGCGGTAATGGAGGAGGCTATGGAGGCGGCTATGGAGGAGGCTATGGAGGTGGCCATGGCGGTGGTTATGGAGGTGGCTATGGAGGCGGTAATGGTGGTGGCTACGGAGGTGGTGGTCATGACGTTAAGGTTATTAAGGTCATCAATGTCGGAGGTGGCGGCGGATACGGAGGCTATGGAGGACACTATGGAGGTGGATACGGAGGCGCTACCACCGGTTGGTGGAATAAGTAAATTGTTCAGTTAAAAGTTGCTATGCTTAAGTTTAAATGTAATTTTTGTTATTTTATTAAACAAAATCTAGTAAGTTAAAAAACCAAAACACGCTTTAGTCAAACTTTTCTGTCAAAACACAACCAAGTTATTTCATAAAGTTTAATCAAAGATTATAAAGTCAAACAGATGACGCTCTGCATACAAGAAAAATTCTTCTATGGCGAGTTGTACTGGCACAGCCCGCCATAGGTTTGGGTCTCACAATTGATAAAATTTCATACTTCGGCAGGCCCTGAAAAAGAAAACCCAGCAAGCCCAAAACGATACCTACGATCTATTCATCGATTTCAAAGCTGCATACGATAGCATTTATAGAGACGAACTATACAGAGCCATGTCTAGTTTTGGTATACCGCCCAAACTCGTCCGTTTGTATGGGATAACAAAGGAGAGTTCTAGCTGTTCCCTCAGGGCCAGAAACAATCTCACCGACACATTCGATACCAAAAAGGATTAAGGCAAGGCGATGCGCTGTCATGTGATTTCTTTAATTTGATCGTTGAGAGGATTGTGCAAAACTCCCGAGCCAACCCCAGAGGCACAATTTTCAAAAAAATCGGTGCAACTACTAGCATACGCCGACGATACTGACATCATTAGCAGGACTCAACGTGATGTCATAGCCACTTTTGCTAGTATAGAGAAGGAAGCGGCGGAAATGGGTTTAGCAGTAAATAAGGAAAACGCTATGCTAATGCTGTTAACATAAAAGGACACACAACATCGATGAATTCTACAAATATCACCATTGACAGACATTACTTTGAGGTAGTACGGGACTTTATCTATCTCGGCTCCGCTATTAACTCTGACAACAACATCCCGTCAGAAATAAAATGAAGAATTACTCTTGCCAACCGCTGTTTCTTCGGCCTAAGAAGGCAATTCAGTAGTAAAGCCCTTACTTGAACGACAAAGGAGATCTTATATAAGACCGTGATCATCCCAGTCCTGCTCTACGGCGCTGAAGCATGGACAGTCTCAAAAGCGGATAAAGAAATCCTTGGTCGATTTGAGAGGAAAATTCTTCGAAAAATCTTCGGTCCCGTTGGCGTTGACGGGCTATGGAGACGAAGATTCAACGAAGAAACTATACGAGCTGTACAGCGACATGCTCTACATGTCCAGGAGCGAACGAATGGACACCAATACTATGGCTCGCAGAGTTTTCGAATCCCAGCCAGACGTCTGACGCAGTAAGGGAGGACTCCGACATAAGTAGAAATCGACCTCAACCAACTTGAACTGCGCAACTAATAGGCAGTTAGCAAGGACCGGGCTGATTGGAGCGGCATATTGGTTAAGGCCCAGATTCATTCCGGACTCTAGCTCGAATTAAGTAAGTATGTGAGTAATATTTTTGTTACTAAACAAATAATTTTTGTTAATTGCTTTGTTTAATTGAGTTTTCTAAATCATTTTGCTTATACAGCCATGCGGATGAATTTACTTCCTCTTCCACAGACCGGAAGAGAGTCCGTACCCTCCATAATTAACACCTCCATATCCAAGACCATGTCCATAACCGGCTGGTGATCCAATAACTGATGAGCGGACAATTGGTGAGGAAACAACACCACCATATCCAAGACCATGTCCATAAGCGACTGGTGATGAAACATAGGATGAGTGGACAACTGGTGAGGAAACAACTGATGAGTGGACAACTGGGGAGGAGACAACACCACCATATCCAAGACCAACATCTCCGAGTCCACCATAGCCGAGGCCAACTCCGTTGTATCCTACAGAGCTACCGTATCCAAGACCGGCACCTCCGTATCCAAGACCGACTCCACTAGCACTGGCGTAAGCCATAAGAGCGAAAAAAGCGATGAAGATCTAAGGAAAAATAGGACACCAGTATATATATGATACCACTATTGTCCTTGTGAAGCGTCTTACTTTCATGTTGATGCTTGTTAAGTGCAAAGAACTGAACTGTATCAAGAACCAATCGATTTCTGTCTTATATAGGAATTGCAGTTTGGGAGGAGGTGTATCCACGTGAAATGCAAGGTGATAACCTTTGCGAAAGCTCAGATACTTTTTAATTAATAAAATTAATGATTCACTTAAATGCAAATATAATAAAAAACTCAATCAATATCAATTCGCAAAGTGCCTCTAGAAGTAGATCTATAAAGATTCAAATTCATCCAATTATTCAGGTTTTATGGTGGATTGGTGGCTTAGATAAGCACGTTCTAGTCATGGGTTTAAGACGCCTGCTAAAATTTTTTTGTCATGAAGTATGACGTCTGACTTATGGTGGAATACTATTTCACATTGGCAAGCTTGCTGATAGTAGACTTTGTGGCTATCTGATTACTTTGGTCGGTTTTTTTTAAGTCGAGCGACTATCGTGAAAATACATTTCTGGTCAGATGCTTAAGACGAATCATAGGACGTAGTAAGCGAATAAACGTTTTAACATTCTTAAGTGGCGATGCAATTCCCTGTGAACCTGGGCCTCAACCAACATTCGTCTTCAGTTACCCCAGTCGTTAGGTGGTTTTATACTACAAGTTGGTTGAGGTCGATTTCTGCGGGTTAGAGGATTTTCTTCTACCATTTGGCTGGATGTCGTGTCCATCTACTCGACGTAATATGGTTCCAATGCATCGTTTGTTAGACAGGGCTATATTGCTGTACAACTCAGATAGGTCTTCGTTTACTGCAGGTGAACAGAATACTATCGAGATGAACAAGTAAATATCGTAGTTGAGACACAGTCGATGCTGAGGATATGGAAGAACTACTTCTGCAGACTGTTTTACGAGCCACATTGCGTGCGTTAGACCAACCATTTTTCGACAACCTTAGCGACATCTCGGTAAAAGGATACAAGAGCTTATCCGCTTTCTTAGCCTCACAGACTGGATCTAGAGATCACCTGCATCACATCCACAATAACAATCATAATACCTAGGTTCATGCATAACCGCCACTTCCTACTTTTGCAATTTTAATTAGGGACCACGCAGCTACAATTACAGCGATATAACCACTAGGAACTCATCCCACATTAATGACTTAAGTATGACCAATCAGATCACTTTTTGGACCAAAATATTATTAAAAACAATTTGTTGTTGTAAATATTTTTTTTAGTCCAATTTCGTTCATTGTCTTCTACACACAACCATTGTGGTTGAATTTACTTCTTCTTCCATAGACCGGAATTGAGTCCGTATCCTCCATAATTAAGACCACCATATCCAAGACCATGTCCGTAAGCGACTGGTGAGTGAACAACTGGTGAGGCAACAATTGGAGAGGAAACAACTTGATGAACACCACCATATCCAAGACCATGTCCGTAAGCGGCTGGTGATGCAAGAACTGATGAGTGGATCACTGGAGAGGAAACAACACCACCATATCCAAGACCAACACCTCCGAGTCCGCCATAGCCGAGACCAACTCCGTTGTATCCTACAGCGCCTCCGTATCCAAGACCAACACCTCCGTAGCCAAGACCGACTGCACCGTGTCAATACTGGCACTGGCGTAACCCACAAGAGCGAGAAGAGCGACGAAGATCTAAGGATGAAAAAAGGATACAATTAGACAAATGGAACCACCATCATCCTTGTGAAGTGTCTTACTTTCATGTTGATGCTTGTTAAGTGCAAAGAACTGAACGATACCAAGTCAAATTGAGTTCCGCCTTATATAGGTCGTTAACTTTGTGATAAACGCACGCACGTTCCATGCAAGGTGATGACCTTTCCAAAAGCTGCTCTACTTTCTGTTTGAACTCGAACATGTGATGTTGCATCGAGATCAAAAGAATATCAATCTCAATCTCATTAGGAGGACAGCTCTAGAAGTTGATCTATAAAAATCTGAAATTTATTTAAATTTCTGAAAACTGTATCAGCAACGCGTGAAGTCGCTGAAATGCATAAAATCCTACTAAATATTCAAAAACATGACAAATACATCAACCGACCTAACCATGTTCTTGTTATGCAATCAAGAGGCCCGTCGAATTCGTTAGCAGATGATGGAAGTAAAGGTGGCAGGCATCAATATTCAGACGAACCAGTTCATTGGCATGTCAATGTGAAGAAGATGCTCTCGTAGTCGGCTTTCAATTGTGTTGCTAGTTGAGTAAAAGAGTAACCAATACAAGCGATTGACGTATTTCGAAAAATGGAGGCTCGTCAAGGGTTTGTTACTCTACATGGTACAAATATATTATAAAGTAAGTGACTCACATGCCAGCACTGTTTATACAATCTCCAACCTGTTGACCAAGCGATTTGAAAATATGAGTGGAGTCTTGACACCTACAATTATTGAGCCTTCAGAATATAGGGAATCCTTATGACCGAAACCGAAGAATACAGCTGATACAGCAGCAGCCGATAATGAAGTTATTCCACCACAACTACTGATTACAGCAATCCATCACCAACAGGAGACACAACAAGTCCAACCGCCACCTGAAGATGAATCGCCAACAACTTTCAACCGAGGTAATTGAGGAAATTTTCAGACATAGTCCACTCTAATCTGAGGACATGGATCCCAAAAAGCTTAATGCGACTCAGACCCAAAACTTGCAGCAACCATAGGTAACTCTATTTACGCGATTCCATTGGAACGTTGCTTATGGCTCTGAAAAAGTAGTATTGAGAGTCTTAGGCAAAGTTCCGTGTGAGTTTCTACCAAGGGCTAACAATGACATGTAAGACACAAGCAAGGCAACACCTAGGTAAAGATAAAGTTGAAAAAACCCGATAGAGAGAGATACAAAAACATATCGAAATAGCATTCCAGGTCTAATAAAACCACACCGAGATTCTGATCACAACACACCTCCAAATGACCGGTACACGTACAGTAGACCGTAAGACGCAGCTATTGCTAGAATCCACCAAATGTTTAATGTGATACGCAGATTGCGGAAAAAAGGTAAATGGAAACGCACTTTTCCATAACAACCTGCGACCCTTCAAGACTTAGCACGTGCGCAGACAGATTACTGAAACAAACGACCAGGAGATTTGGGAGACTGTGAACGCCACCGAAGACTAAGATAGAGTCTCAAGAAATCGCTCCGAATTATTCTAAGAATGGGGAAGTCATATGGGCTTGTCGTAATCCCTTACAGCACTGGGGAAATTAGGCTTTGAGCCAACTTTCTTAAGCCGCTGGTTAATGAATGTAGAGTGACCGTGGGGCTTGGAATTTCAGCTTCAGCAGTGCTGTCTTCTTATGCCACCAATCGATCCATTAAGCGTGCTGAGGAAGAGATTCTCAAAACTGATCTTATTTGTAGGGAACTCAATAAGTATTTGAAGCTTAAAAAGGGCTTTAACATCATTGCAAAGAGACATGGTGGAGGGCAGATGTAAGACAGACAGAAGTTAGATAATCGTACAGTGAAAACTTGACTTTAACAGCCTTAATGTTAAGCTAGAGCAAAGATTATAAAATCATATAGATGAAGCCCTGCATACAAGAAAAATTGTTCTATGGTGGGTCGTACTGGCAAAGCCTGCCTATAGCTGGTTCTCGTTTCTCATGTGCACACTGCCCGCACGTTGCTTGAAGCTGGCGAGCAAAAGTTTCTGTTTTTTGTTCTCAATGCGTCATCTGCATGGCTTTACAGTCTTTGGCTAGATGTACCCTCAATTTTAGACCCATAGAAGTGTAGGTCAACACGGGATAGGAACACACAATACCCATCAGTGATCATGATAAAGCATGACCACCAACCTTGTTGAAAACCGAAATTCATCTTACTGCTCGTGCTCTAATACCTCCCAGCGGCGCTTGGCGGCGCTCAGTGGCGTGATAGTTACTGCGATGAAGTGCCGCACAGAAAGCTTGGGTTCGAATCCCAGCCGTAGCAAAACTTGAATGATTTTTGACTGGTTCTCCTCTCGAGATGATCAAATGGTGTACAAGTTTCGAAAATTGAGGTCATCGAGATACATTTGCAACGTGACTTTGATCTTCGATTGGAAATTGAAGATCGATTCTCGAAAAACAGAAAAATCCTGTTTAGAACCCCATTGCTAAGAGCTGAAGAAATAAGATACGAGCTACAGGTATGGATTCTGGGCGGACATTAACAGTTGACTGTGAGAAGTAAAACATCTTGGCATCTGGATTGATAAGATCATATATTTCACCAAAACTGTAGATGCTTGTCTAGCCAGAAAGACGGTGGCCTAAGCAATGACAAAAAATATTTTAATGAAGTAAACTTGATTAAAAGTTGAAATTCATATGCTACATGCCCTATATAAGGCCAATCATCGCTTACGGTTGTTCGGTATCTCCAATCCTGTTTAGGATTTTATGGAACTCTAGAATCAGATTAAATTAAATGTTATCGCAATGAGTTCCTATATGAAGGAGCTCAGCTGAATTCCATTCTATTCATTTCCATATTAAGGTGATATCAAGGCACGTTTCAAAGGCAATGGCTGGTGATAACTAGACTGATCTTCGGGACTTTCTACTCCAAATGATAATTTCATGTAGACTAATGCGTTGTATTCCGCCATAGACATTCCCATATACTGACTTGAAAGGGTTAGTTGAAGAACGGATTGGTATCCCGGTGTTAAATTTAGGTAAAAGCTGTGGGAAAGGGTTTTTCTTCTAGCATAACGGTGGTATTCCATGAAGGATTGCCGGACCACCATCGACGCATTAAGGATGGCGACCACTAGGGGCATATTGCATCTGTTGCTTGCCACTATGCCTGTTAAGTCGATTTTATCATTTTGTCTGAGGAATTAAAAATTAATTTCAAAGTAAGGAGACGAACTATTTCCGAAATCGGTTTGGAAAAACGGTTGCAGCGTTGCTGAACAACATCAAATGCCGAGAAACATCTTAGCCAATATGGAACATATAACCCACATAACAAATGAAAGAACACCCAATCATAAACCATAAATCCAGCGAACCGATATAGAAAACCCATAACTGTCAACTGGAAGGTCGATAAACTGCAAAATATCTGCTTAAAAAAATATTCCAATACTCGTAAATCTGGAACAAAGTTTTACTATTCTAAAAACCTGTATCATCTTACCTCTTCCAAAAAAAAGGCTTATGCAACGATCCTGCTAAATACATACCTTCCTAACATTTTATTCCATTATAGGGCCTTTAATTTATTTCCCCTTATTAATAAACGCTGAATAGTCAGTGACTAACTTTTGACATTTGCGCGAGTTTCTTATATTTTTCTTATGGGAAAAACTGTCAAGTTATACGGGGGATTATGTTTGCCACAAAGTAGAGAACCTTCTATTTAACACCAAGTCCGAACAGGAAATATAGGAAACTTCTTATTACAGTCTTACACTCTTGGATATTTGTCAGACTTTCGCAAGAGGTGGGTCAGTGAAAAAAACCTAAAATGTTTGCACTTTTAGAATTTTGACCAAGGACGACGAACAAAATAGTCCAACGTATCCACTGCACCCAACAAATGCCTCCCAAATAAAAGCTTGTCCACAACATACGATCAATTCCTAAAAGTTATCACGAAATTATATCAAATCTTCAACTTTTGGCTCAACGAAGACTTGATTGCAGATATTTAACGGCAAATGTTTGGGGAATCCTTAAACCTACCTCCTGCATCCATTTGTGTGTATCGATGTTACATTTTTTGGTTAAACTGCGATCTCGAACCGAAAATTCAAGAAGCTTTTTGTCAGACCTATATGATCAGTGAATAAAAATTTTAAGTGCTGGTACATTCGCAATTTTAACCTGGGACCACGAAGTTAGCATTACAACGACCTAACCACTGGGAATTTATCCCACAGTTGACCTAGGTATGACCAATCAGATGAATTTTGGATGAAAAAAAAGTTATTGTTGTAAATGTATTTTTTTTTTGTTTATTGTCGTCTACATACAACTATTGTGGTCGAATTTACTTCTTCTTCCATAGACCGGAATTGAGTCCGTATCCTCCATAATTAGAACCACTATATCCAAGACCACGTCCGTAAGCGACTGGTGAGTGAACAACTGGTGAGGCAACAATTGGAGAGGAAACAACTTGATGAACACCACCATATCCAAGACCATGTCCGTAAGCGGCTGGTGATGCAAGAACTGAAGAGTGTACGACGGGGGATGAAACAACTTGATGAACACCACCATATCCAAGACCATGTCCATAAGCGGCTGGTGATGCAAGAACTGATGAGTGGATCACTGGAGAGGAAACAACACCACCATATCCAAGACCAACACCTCCGAGTCCGCCATAGCCGAGACCAACTCCGTTGTATCCGTTGTATCCTACAGCGCCTCCATATCCAAGACCAACACCTCCGTAGCCAAGACCGACTGCACCGTGTCCAATACTGGCACTGGCGTAAGCCACAAGAGCGAGAAGAGCGACGAAGATCTAAGGATGAAAAAAGGATACAATTAGACAAATGGAACCACCATCATCCTTGTGAAGTGTCTTACTTTCATGTTGATGCTTGTTAAGTGCAAAGAACTGAACTATACCAAGTCAAATTGAGTTCCGCCTTATATAGGTCGTTAACTTTGTGATAAAACGCACGCACGTTCCATGCAAGGTGATGACCTTTCCAAAAGCTGTTCTACTTTCTGTTTGAATTCGAACATGTGATGTTGCATCGAGATCAAAAGAATATCAATCTCAATCTCATTAGGAGGACAGCTCTAGAAGTTGATCTATAAAAATCTGAAATTTATTTAAATTTCTGAAAACTGTATCAGCAACGCGTGAAGTCGCTGAAATGCATAAAGTCCTACTAAATATTCAAAAACATGACAAATACATCAACCGACCTAACCATGTTCTTGTTATGTCGAATTCGTTAGCAGGAGATGAAAGTAAAGGTGGCAGGCATCAGTATTCAGACGAACCAGTTCGTTGGCATATCAATGTGAATCGTGAAAGAAGAAACTCTCGTAGTCGACTTTCAATTGTGTTGCTAGTTGAGTAAAAGTGTAATAACCCAGCTCACGCATGAAAAGCGCATTAAGGACGGGCTCACCAAAATATTAAATAGGATCTCGCGACTGATGGTTAACGCTTACGGGAGTATGTCATGGTCTGGCATTTGATGACATTGAGCTCTAGGAAGTTTTTTTTTGGCACCTAACGATTTTCATGTCGTCGACATAAACAGAAAAATATTTCACTTCTTCCAATAATTTCAAAAGTTTCTTAAAAGATATTACTCGGTCGCTGAAGCCCCATTTTTAATCAGAAACGCCTCTAACCTGACCATCAATTTGGGTTTAGAAGTAAACATTCGACTAATTGAGAAAGCTTTCGAAGAAAAGAAAATTTGCTCAGCCGTATTTCTTGACGTGCCACAAGCTTTTGACAAGGTTTGGCATAGAGGCCTTCAATACAAATTAAGACAAGTTCTGTCTGAAAAATTATATAAAATCCTGTTTTCGTATCTTGAGCATAGACTCTTCCGTGTGAAACTTGGAAACGAATATTCAAAGTTCAAAGAAATATTGGCAGGAGTACCCCAAGGAAGCGTCCTTGGACCACTCTTGTACCTCTCATTTTTACTTGATATCCCGCAAACAAACACAATAGTTGCACCTTTGCTGACGATTCAGCTATACTAAAAGTTGGCACAACAATAGAGGAAACATATATGAAATTAAAAAACGCCCTTAACGAGACAAATGAATGGACAAAATCCCGGCGGATTGCACTTAACGAGAGCAAATCGATTCATGTAGACTTTTTTGTATAAATGGACAAACAATTTGCCAGTATTTCTCAATACGGTCCGAGTTCCTGTTGCAAATAAAGCGAAATATCTCGGAATGACACTCGATGCAAAATTAAAATGGAAGTCGCATGTTGAAAAGAAATGCGTTACCCGGAAAATATTCGAAGCTTAACCTTGATAACAAGCTGCTATTATACAAGCAAATGCTAAAGACGGTCTGGACATTTGGTATACAACTATGGGGTTGTACCAGTGAAAGGAATCTAAACTTTTGAAAACAAAATGTTAGGATCATTCGTCAATGCGCCGTGATACATAAGGAATGTCGATCTTCACAGAGATCTGGGTATTCCCGCGGTTAAAGACGAAACAAACAATTTTGCACGCAAACACAAAAAAAACGTTTATTAAGGCACGTTAACATAATGGTCCTCTAAATTCTTGACGAAACAAATTTATTGCGGCGTCTTTCAAGAACTAAGCCCTTAGATTTGGTCCGATAATAGCAAACCGCGCTGTAAATTGCGGAAATTGCAGGAACTCTCAAAGGAAAGTTAGTTACCAAACATTCATTACTCGTGATAAAAAAAAGTTGCTAGATAAGTCGCATACTTAGTTGTAATACAAATACAAAAAGGGTGGTGGTTTTAGTGGGTTTAATACCCACACTACCTTGGGCACGAACTCATCGTGTCCTTTGAGATTTCCACCAGCCCACGGAAAAAAAATGAACAGATAAATATGAGTTTTCAATGATACCGTCAACGTCATTGGTAGACAAAATAAATATCAACGGACCAAGATAGCTACCTTGAGGCACTCCGGTTGTGGCTAAAAAGGGGTCCGATACAGAAACATCTAAACAGAACTTTGTATTGGCGTTCTACGAGATAGGATTTAATCCAAACAATTAAGCCCGATTGAAAACCTAGTGATTTGAGTTTAAAAAAAATGATTTCATGTGAAATTTTGTCGAAAGCCTTACTAAAATCAGAAGCAATAACATCGACTTCATCGCCGTTCTCCAATACGCACAGAGTGTGATACAAATTCTGTTAGGTAGGTGGTTGTTGGCCTACCTTTTAGAAATCCGTGTGGAGAAACAATGGATTTGCAATTCAAAAATAAACGATGCTTTCAAAAAGCTTCGGTATGGAAGAGAGTTTATCTATTGGTCGGTAGTTAGAAATTTCCTTCTTAGGGTCTTTTAAAGTGATTATGTAAGAGCTCTTCCAAAGGGAAGGAAAGACTCCCTGTGATATTGAGAGTTGGAAAAGATCAGTAAGGGGTTGAGCTTAATAGTTAATAAAGTTTTTCAGAACAATAGAAGGTATGCCTTCGGGACCTTGCCTTTGCTTCTACGAGAGACACGGATACTCCAAATGAGTTAAATGAAGTTTGTGGACAACTTCCCAAGTAGGAAAAATAATTGAAGTCTTTCGAATGATTGGATGAAGCAGTGTGCAAATAAATTTGAAATGATTTGGGGATCGGTTGAGGATGTATTAACCGATTTCAATGTAGATGGATAGTTATCTGATTTCTTTTTTGAGTTAATGAAATGGAAAATCGTTTGGGGTTGGAGATTAAGCTTTACTGCATGTGGTCTAAATATTGGTGATAAA
This sequence comes from Rhingia rostrata, assembly GCA_949824845.1. Lineage (NCBI taxonomy): Eukaryota > Metazoa > Arthropoda > Insecta > Diptera > Syrphidae > Rhingia > Rhingia rostrata. The sequence continues at coordinate 173,929,289 of OX463755.1, read as the reverse complement.
GTGATTCACAGGGGTTGCTAAAATGGGCAGATGCACAGGAGTAATTTTTAAAATCATATTCCGAACGAGATTTAAGACAAACTCGCCAGAGTTTTTTTTTCTTGTGTTACGTACTGATCGTAACTCTTTGGCGAACCAAGGTCTTGAATTGGAGAATTCTTCTGTACCATGAAAGGGACTGACTGCCAACTGGAGGGCCCCGATAGTCGATAAACTACAGAATATTTGCTTAAAAAAATGTGGCAAAAAGTTTTACTGATCCAAAAACTTATATCAACTATCTTCTTGAAAAAAAGACCTATGCAACGATAATGCTAAATATACAATACATATATAATATAATATACAAGGTGGACCAAAAGAGATCACCCTTTTGGAAGATGATCTTATTTTTGCAAACGGCCTCCAATGTCAAATCAGTTTTGACATTTGTGGACTAGAAAGATGTAGAATACAGGTGAACAAGCCATGGAACACTCACCAAGAACGCGGAATAATCGTGTCTATTTTTTTGTGTAATAATTCGTCTGTAGTGTTGGAGCAGCGCGAGTTCCGTCGCCGTTTGGCCACCAACCTTGAAGAGTATGAGACCACACAAGACGTTGCCAAGAGTGTCCGGCCCCGAAGCGCCCGTTGTGCCGAGAATATTGCCGAGGATGTCGAGCTGTAGCCGGAAACTTCGACCAGACGCCATGTCTCGCAATTAGCCATCAGCCGGTCGTACCTAACGTGAATTTTGATCAAACTTTTATGCATGTTCCCGTACAAAACCCTGTCTGTGCATCAGCTGCTGCTTGTCGGCCGGCAAGCGCGTGTAACCTACCCCCAAGCCATCCTCAATCTCGAGGACGATTTTTGGACCAAAATCATAATGAGCGATGAGGCTCATTTCCATCTAAAGCAAAACTATCGCTTCTGGAGCACCGAAAATCCACGAGTAATGTACGAGGAGCCATTACACCCGCTGAAAGTTTCTGCATGGTGCGCTGTTCACGCTGGGGGAGTCATCGGGCCATTTTTTCCACAACGCCGCTGGCCAAACGACAACAGTGGACGATTCCCGCTATAGGACTATGTTAACGGAGTTTTTTTTTGCCGCAATCAGACGAATTAGGACTGGAGGACATGTGGTTCCAACAGGACGGAGCAACGGCACGCACTGCTCGAGCCACAACCGATATTCTGATTAGCCAAACATCATCGGATGACTTCTTTTAGCCCGCCTTGTACATGACATTTTATTAACCGCTGAATAGCTAATCAGTGACTAACTTTTGACATTTTTTTTATTTCTTATGCGAAAAACTTTCAAGTTAGTCATTTTGCTTATTTGATTAGCGTTTATGTGTACGGGACATTATGTTTGAAACTTTTTTGAACCAACTCCGAACTGGGAATTTAGGAAACTTCTTATTACAGTTTTACACTCTTGGATATTTGTCAGACTTTCGCAAGAGGTGGGGCAGCGAAAAAACCTAAAATGTTTGCACTTTTAGAATTTTGACCAAGGACGACGAACCAAATAGTCCAACGTATCCACTGCACCCAACAAATGCCTCCCAAGTAGAAGCTTGTCCACAACATACGATCTATTCCTAAAAGTTATCACGAAATTATATCAAATCTTCAACTTTTGGCTCAACGAAGACTTGATTGCAAACATTTTTATGGCAAATGTTTGGGGAATCCTTAAACCTAGCTCCTGCATGCATTTGTGTGTATCGATGTTATATTTTTGGTTCAAATAAATGGAAGCTACAGTAAAACTGCGATCTCGAACTGAAAATTCGAGAAGCTTTTTGTCAGCCCTATATGATCAGTGAATAAAAACTTTAAGTGCTGGTACATTCGCAATTTTACCCTGGGACCACGCAGTTAGCATTACAACGATCTACCCACTGGGAATTTATCCCACATTTGACCTAGGTATGACCAATCAGATGAATTTTGGATGAAAAAAAAGTTGTTGTTGTAAATGTTTTTTTTTGTTTATTGTCGTCTACATACAACTATTGTGGTAAAATTTACTTCTTCTTCCATAGACCGGAATTGAGTCCGTATCCTCCATAATTAAGACCACCATATCCAAGACCATGTCCGTAAGCGACTGGTGAGTGAACAACTGGTGAGGCAACAATTGGAGAGGAAACAACTTGATGAACACCACCATATCCAAGACCATGTCCGTAAGCGGCTGGTGATGCAAGAACTGAAGAGTGTACGACGGGGGATGAAACTACTTGATGAACACCACCATACCCAAGACCATGTCCATAAGCGGCTGGTGATGCAAGAACTGATGAGTGGACAACTGGGGAGGAAACAACACCACCATATCCAAGACCAACATCTCCGAGTCCGCCATAGCCGAGACCAACTCCGTTGTATCCGTTGTATCCTACAGCGCCTCCGTATCCAAGACCAACACCTCCGTAGCCAAGACCGACTGCACCGTGTCCAATACTGGCACTGGCGTAAGCCACAAGAGCGAGAAGAGCGACGAAGATCTAAGGATAAAAAAAGGATACAATTAGACAAATGCAACCACCATCATCCTTGTGAAGTGTCTTACTTTCATGTTGATGCTTGTTAAGTGCAAGGAACTGAACTATACCAAGTCGAATTGAGTTCCGCCTTATATAGGTCGTTAACTTTGTGATAAAACATACGCACGTTCCATGCAAGGTGATGACCTTTTCAAAAGCTGTTCTACTTTCTGTTTTAATTCGAACATGTGATGTTGCATCAAAATAAATAGAATATCACTCGCAATCTCAATACAAAGACATCTCTAGAAGTTGATCTCTTAAGATCTGTTATGCATTTGAATTTTCGAAAAACTGTATCAGTAAGGCCATAAATCGCTGAAATGCATAAAATCCTACTAAATATTCAAAATTATGACAAATACATCAACCGAGCTAAACATGTTCTTGTTATGCAATCAAGAGGCCCGTCGAAGTGAAGAAAGTAAAACTGGCAGGCATCAATATTCAGATGAACCAGTTTATTTGCATATCAATATGAATCGTGTGAAGGAAGATTCTCTCTCAGTCACAAGTCATTGACGTATGGAGGCCCGTCCAAATTGTTTCTTCCTTTACTCCGCAGACGTTTGATAGAAATGAATTTGATGAAAATCAGTGAAGGCGGTTTCGCTCCAGAAAATAGTGATATTACACTATTGGTAAAAATTAAATATTCCGTTAAGTGACATCCGTACCAAAACTAGGCGTGAGTCATGATACAACAACTGCAGATATGGCTTAGCGCATGTTGGTATTTTGACACTAGAAGGCTACCGTTGAATACCCTATCCGATCCCATCTCATCCTTGAAATGAGTGTCCCCAAAAATTAGGCGTGGGTTTAAATGGTCTAAAGACGTAATGTCTATATTTACAGTATGGAAGTATTTGCATCGAAATTTTTTTTAAATTTTACCGAATTTTTTATTTGCTAAAAACGCCCCTAAAAAATGGTTTGTATGGACGAAATGTATGTTCAGACACTTTTTCAAAATTCTCAAACGTATGGCCAAAAACAACGTGTCCCAAGATGAAGCGGTGGTGGCGTCTACTGTCCTAGTAAGGATGGGCAAAGTGTTTTTTGCCTACATGCGATTCTTCGACACATTTATTTAGCAATCTCATGAGTAAGTAAGCACTCTGACAGGATGGTGGCAGAAAAACCGAAACGCAAACGCAGAGCTCGGTCCCGTAGATGATTGTAATGGCCAGGTGTTCTTGGTGATTCTAGTAACTTAGAAATGGCCATCCGGGTTGTAGGTTGTGCCTTGCGTTAAGTACCCACTCATGAAAAAAAAACCAAGAGCCTCGAAAAGGATTGATTTTATGGCTGAATGCCATGCATAACGAAAAACTGACAACGATGTTCGTATCTGAACAAGGAAATTCGATGGGATGGGCCGGGCAAAAAGAGTACGAAAAACTGTGACATCTACTATGGACTGCGTTATAGTGAGCAAAACTTATAAGTGCAAGGAGTCTTATGTTTTCAAAACATTAGCAAACGCATTCAAACAATCAGGATCGAGGCAGTATTCGGGGATAGAAGCCTTATATGTGAGTGCATATTATCCCGATGGAGGAAAACAATGACGGGAAGACTGCTTCTTCGAACTCCTTGACAAAACTCGTGAGCGACTAATAAAACTACGAAGCTAAAACCGTAAAGTAAGGGAAGACATCTTTAGCAGTAATGTCTTAAAACACAGCCTTCTCTACAATACCTCTGCCAACGTATTCAGCTTATTGCCTTCGCTGCGGAACAAAAGGCCATAATCGCTTGCATACGGTTTCCTCACCTCGATATCCATAATTCGACATGACGATACTCAGGCCAACGATCGGTCAACCAAATTGATTCACTGGACAAGACGCACGTATCCAGTATTTTGGATGTCCGAACATTCAGGGAGGCTACCATCGACTCGGACCACTACTATGTTGCAGCCAAGGTAGGAATGCGGATATACACCACGCCACAACAAACCAGATATACCGTGAAAGAATTTAATATCGAAAGACTGCAATCGCAAGACGCTGCAATTACCCTCGAAGAATAATAACAACGATGCTAACAAGCCTTAGATAAGCCGCTTAGTTTCTCGCGCCCATTAGAAAGACAAATTTGATTTGATAAGAAATGCCGACAGATAATAATAGCCAAGAACGAGGTCTACAATGCTAAGCTGCAGGGAAGACGAGAGCTGTCATTGAGCTCTATAGGCAAAGAAGAAGGGAAGAACAACGGCTTTTCAGAAAGAATAAAAAAGAGCAAGAAAAGCGCGCGATCAAGGATATAGGAGGTGCCACAACAGGAACGATGTTCCCAAGTTTTACCAAAGTGTAAAACGTCAAAGCCAAGGATACAAGGCTCGAACAGAATCCTGTCGAGATGAACAAGGAAATATCGTAGTTGAGACATGATCGATGCTGAGGATATGAAGGAACCACTTCTGCAGACTGTTAACGGCGATGACGAACAACATTCCGCTGTCAGGCAGAACGAACATACCGACCACCCGACCTGAGTGAAGTTAAAATAGCAATACCTTAACTCAAGCTTGGTAAGGCTGCCGGAAATGACGGCCTTCCCACTGAGCTTTATAAAGCCGGCGGATATGACTTGGTAAATAACATCCACCAACTCATAATAAGCCAAATCTGGTCCGATGAAAGTATGCCTGAAGAATGGAACATCAGTATCGTTTGCTCGTTCCACAAAAAAGGAGACCCTCTGAGCTGTGCCAACTACAGAGTCATAAGTCTCCCAAACATCGCCTACAAAATCCTGTGTTCCATAATATGTTAACGCCTGAAACGGTTTTCAAACGATCTGATTGGCCCATATCAGTGTGTTTTTAGGCCAGGAAAGTCCACAGCCGATCAAATTTTCATACTTCGGCAGATCCTGGAAAAAACCCAAGAAATCCAAATCGATACCCGCCACCTATTCATCGATTTCGAAGCCGCATACGACAGCATTTATAGAGACGAACTATACAGAGCCGTGTCTAGTTTTGGGATACCGCACAAGCTCGTCCGTTTGTGTAGGATGACGATGGAGAATTCTCGCTGCTCTATCAGGGTCGGAAACGACCTCACCGACACATTCGATACCTAAAAAGGATTTAGGCAAGGCCATGCACTGTCATGTGACTTCTTCAATCTGATTCTGGAGTGCATTTTGCAAAACTCCCGAGCCACCACCAGAGGCACAATTTTCCAAAATTCGTAATAACTACTAGCATGCGCAGACGATATTGACATAATTGGTAGGACCCAACGTGATGTCAAAGCCACGTTTGCTTGTATAGAGAAGGAATCGGCGGAAATATCTTAAGCAGTAAGTTAGGGTATGACTAAGTCAACACGAAAGGGCACACAACATCGACGAATTGGACAGAACGTCCCCATTGACAGATATAACTTTGAGGTAGTACGGGACTTTGTTTACCTCGGCTCCGCTATTAACTCTGACGACAACTGCTCATCAGAAATTAAACGAAAAATTACGAGTGCCAACCAAGCTTCCAACAATTTCCAATAATCTTACTTTGGGCTAAGAAAGCTATTCAGTAGTAAAGTCCTGACTGGAACTACTAAGGTGATCCTTCATAAGACCCTGATCAACCCAGTCCTGCTCTACGGCGCTGAAGCATGGATCGTATCAAAAGTGGTTGAGAAAATCCTAAGTCGATTCGAGAGGAAAATTCTTCGATAAATCTTCGGTCCCATTTGCGTTGACGGGCTATGGAGAAGAAGATTCAACTCTACGAGCTGTACAGCCACATGCCCCTGGTCCAAAAACTCCGCATTGGTCGTTTAAAATGGCTAGGACATGTAAAACCAATACTCCGGCTGTCAGAGTCTTCAATTCCCAGCCAGACGTCGGACATAGTCAATGAAGACCTTGACCTAGGTTGTGCCCATATGTAGAAAGTGACCCCAGTTTACTTGAATTTCGCAACTGGAGACGGTTACCTTAGGACCGGGCTAAATGGAACTGCATGTTTGTTAATGGCCAGGTCAATTCCGGACTCTAGCTCCACTAAAGTAAATAAGTAAATGCAGGTGGCCATGGCTCAGAGGAATGCGTAGTTGACTGCTAAGCCAAGCGCTGCGGGTTCAAGCCCCAGCTTCGGCAGCATTTGTTTTCTACGAAAATTGCGAGCTTATCTGAGGCCACCTGTGCGATAACATGAGACAATATAAATCGATGTCTCCTCCTCTGTGCCACGTAGGTTTATGTTACATGTATCTATCCGTCTCTCTCTGTTGCATAAATGTCTTGATCTGTCCCAGCCGATGGCCTCAGTCGCCAGTGCTGTTGTGTGTCTGTAGTTCGTTGCATTCATGTGCGAACTACTGTGATGTCAATGTCAATGTCAATGTCAATAAGTAAACAATATTTTTGTTACAACAAAATAATTTTTTTTTTAATTCAGTTTTCTTATACGTTGTGTTTGTACAACCTTGCGGTTGAATTTACTTCTTCTTCCACAGACCGGAAGAGAGTCCGTATCCTCCATAATTAACACCACCATATCCAAGACCATGTCCATAAGCTGCTGGTGATCCAATAACTGATGAGTGGACAATTGGTGACGAAACAACACCACCATATCCAAGACCATGTCCATAAGTGACTGGTGATGCAACGTAGGATGAGTGGACAACTGGTGAGGAAACAACTGATGAGTGGACAACTGGGGATGAAACAACACCACCGTATCCAAGACCAACACCTCCGAGTCCGCCATAGCCGAGACCAACTCCGTTGTATCCGCTATATGAGTTGTATTCAGAGTATCCCACAGAGCTACCGTATCCAAGACCAACACCTCCATAGCCAAGACCGGCACTGGCACTGGCGTAAGCCACAAGAGCGAAAAGAGCGATGAAGATCTAATGATAGAAAAGAATGCAATTAGGCAAATGGAACCACCATCATCCTTGTGAAGGATCTTACTTTCATGTTGATGCTTGTTGAGTAAAAATAACTGAACTGTACCAAGTCCCAACGGAGGTCCGTCTTATATAGATCGTTCATTTTGGTAGAAGACGTACGCAGGTGAAGAGTAAGATGATGACCTTTTCAAAAGCTGTTCTACTTTGTGTTTAATTTTGTAACATCTCAGTCTCCATATGAAGACAGCTCTAGAAGTTGATCTATAAAATTCTGATGTATATTTCAATTAACGAAAACTGTATCAGTAATTTTATAAATTGATGAAACATACCTCTTACTATAAAAGTTTATGACAAATTCATCAGTTAAGCTCAGCACGTTCCTGTTATGCCTTCAACAGACCTGTCCAATTTATTAGCAAGATATGAAAACAATAGCGACAGACATCAATACTAAGACGAACCTGTTCATTGGTGAATCGAGGCAGAAGCTACCCTTTTAGTCTTTGTTTTCAGCTGTGTTACTAGTTGAGTTAACAATTAACTTATACTAGTCGTTGACGTATTGACTCCAATGTTCCTCAGATATAATGTTATCTTGGTGGTAATATACTTTAAAATTATAAATATGTGCCAACAACTAAAATCAGCTTAAGTGCATATCAAGTATTGCGAACTGGTATTTTAATAAATTTTTGTTGATTACTACAAAAGTTTTAGTGCTAGAGAAACAAATGGATTTAACAGTATAAATGCTTGTTATAATTTTTATAATTTTTTTTTTGAAGAAGTACCCGTATAGCTAATAAAAACGTTGTTTTCCAATTGGGGCCAAAAATGCTGAACAATAATAGGAGATGGTTGCGGACGACGACTTTCGTAACTGTGCGAACACATGCAATTTAAAAGGTTTTTCAATAAGAGCGCTACAAAAGTTTTTTTTAAAATAAAACAAAAACGGTTTTGGGTATCAACGAAATTCTTTTTTTCCTGTGAAAGTACGTTCGCTGCCATTATGTATGGAACTCGATTTCTTTTGCATGGCCACCACGGGCACGCTTGCAGAAGTCCAGACGCCGAACCCAATTTTCGACAGTTTTCAAGCATAAATCGGTCGATACTGCTGCAATTTCACGTTCGATTTTCGTACGAAGTTCGTCAATCGTCGCTGGCTTGTTGGCATAGATCACAGACTTGACCTAGCCCCACAGGAAATAGTCTAACGTCGTCAAATCGCACGACCGAGGCGGCCAAGCGACTGGACCATTTCGTGAGATAACACGTTCTCCAAACTTGGTTTCCAATAAATTGATTGTGGCATTCGCTGTGGGGCTTGTGGCGCCGTCCTGTCAGAACCACATGTTCTCCAAGTCCATATCATCCAATTGGGGCCAAAAATATTCGGTTATCATTGAACGGTAGCGATTCCCATTCACAGTAACGTGCCGGTCTTGATCATTACTGAAGAAGTACGGCCCCATGACGCCGCCTGCCCATAAACCACAACAAACCCTCATTTTTTCGGGATGACTCATGGACTCACGAAGTACGTGTGGATTGCTGCTTGACCAATACCGCAAATTTTGTTTATTGACGAAGTCATTCAGCCAGAAATGAGCCTCATCGCTGAAGATGATTTTTCAATGAAAATCCGAATCATTTTCAAGTTGTTGCTCAGCCCAATTCACAAACATACGACGCTTCTGGTGGTCAAGCGGCTTTAGTTCTTGCGTCAATTAAATCTTGTAAGGATGTAGGCCAAGATCTTTTCGAAAAATTCTCCACAACGACGTCACAGAGTTGCCCAACGCTTAAGAACGACGTGTGAGATACACATTTGGGCTTTCTTCTACTGAAGCCTCAGCGGCAGCAATATTCTCGACACTACGGGCACTTCATTGCCTCACTGGCATGGAAACATTTTGTACTGTGCCTGTGGATTCAAATTTTTCCACTGGACGCTCAATTGTTGATCTGCTAGGACGATTATGACGAACATAAATTGGACGTAGCGCTCTTAAATTTAAAGCCACTGACTCCGAATTTCGGTTGTAAATTTTAATAATTTCGACTAGTTGTTGGATCGTAAAGGGTTATCCATTTCGAGGTTCCCTACTTTTTTAAAGAAAAAAACACAGAAAATTCAAATTTAATGGAGAGAATGTTTATTATCATTTGAAAGAACATTCTTTGGCATTTATTTTTTGAAGATTATGTCTATCAAATGTTGGCCGTTGCTACGTCGCAGATGGTCCATCCGTTGAGTCCAATTTTCGATCACTCGTTCGAGCATTTCGACTGGTAACTGGCGAATGACACGCGTGATGTTTTCCTCCAAGGCCTGAATCGAAGCGGGTTTGTCGGCATAACCTTTTGACTTTACATATCCCCACAGGAAAAAGTCTAACGGTGTGATATCCCACGATCTTGGTGGCCAATCGACTGGCCCAAAACGTGAAATTATGTGCTCACCGAAATGTTCTCTCAATAAGTCCATTGATTGATGCGATGTGTGGGAAGTGGCGCCGTCTTGCTGAAACCAAATGTCGCCGAGATCACGAGCTTCAATTTCAGGCATCAAATAGTCGGTTATCATGGCACGATAACGGTCGCCATTGACGGTTACGTTCGCACCGGCATAATTTTTAAAGAAATATGGACCGATGATTCCACCGGCTCACAAACCACACCAAACCGTTGTTTTTTCTGGATGAAGTGGCAGTTCTTCAATCTCTTCAGGTTGCTCTTCGTCCCAAATGCGGCAATTTTGTTTATTTACATACCCATTGAGCCAGAAATGGGCCTCATCGCTAAACAATATTTGCCTCGAAAACGTCGGATCTTCTTGGAACTTTTCAAGAGCCCATGGAGCGAAGCGATGTCGCATGGAAAGGTCGAGCGGCTTAAGTTGTTGCACAAGCTGTATTTTGTACGCTTTCAATTTAAGATCTTGACGTAAAATGCGCCAAGTCGTTCCATACGTCATAATAAAGTTGAACAATTTGTAAACGTTGTTCACGCGTAAGTCTTTCCATTATGAAATGCCAAACAATACTAAACAAAAATAACATGACAGCATGACACGACTCACACGTGATCTCTCAAAAAAGGCTATTGAAAAAAGTAGCTCTACTTGAATCACCCGTTATCTGTCAATGGTGACGTTCTGTCCAATTCGTAGATGTTGTGTGTCCTTCGTGTTGCCAGCATATACTTTGTCTTGACCTCATTTACTGCTTAACCCATTTTTGCAGCTTTCTTCTCTATACCAGCAAACGTGGCTATGACATCACGTTGGGTCCTACCAATGATATCAATATCGTCGGCGTATGCTAGTAGTTGCACCGATTTTTGGAAAAGTGTACCTCTGGTGTTGGCTCAGGATTTTTGCACAATCCCCTCAAGAATCAGATTGAAGAAGTCGCATGACAGCGCATCGTCTTTCCCAAATTCGTCTTTCATATCGAATATGTTGGTGAGGTCGTTTCCGACCCTGATGAAGCATCCATCCATCGTCATCCTACACAAACGGATGAGCTGTGTAGACATGGGTCTGTATAGTTCGTCTCTATAAATGCTGCTGTATGTGGCTTTGAAATCGATGACAAGGTGGTGGGTATCGATTTGGCCTTCGTGGTTTTTTTTTTCCAGAATATGCCGAACTTTGAAAATTTTTTCGGTGGTGGACCTTCCTGACCGAAAACCACATTGATTAGGGGCGGCCAGATTGCCGGTAAATGGTTCAAGGTGTTCACATATTACGGCCGATAGGATCTTAAGCGCAATGTGGCGATTTGAGGTTACATTCTTAAGGCATATTTTTTTTCGACCAGATTTGGCTACTGACTTCTCGGATGTTACCTACCAAGCCTTTTCCGCCGCCTTTATATAGCTCAGCGGGGAGGCCGTCAACGTTCTGCAGAAGTGGTTCTTCCATATCCTCAGCATCGACTGTGTCTGAACTACGATATTTCCTTGTTCATCTCGACAGGATTCTGTTCGAGCCTTTTATAACTGGCTGTCAACATTCCTCATAAAACCAGGGGTTTCTTGCTGGTGAGCGCGAGAAACCTAGCACTTCAGTAGCGGCTGATCTAATGGCTTGTTGGCATCGTTGCCATGGATCTTCGATATTCGTTGCTGGTGGTATGGTGTTGACCGAGAGGTTAAGTTGTGCGTTGTGCGAAGGTCTTTGTGTTTTATTGCGATTGGAGTCTTTCGACATTTAATTCTTTTACAATATTTCTGGATTGTTTTGGCGTGGTGGATATCCGCATTCTTACCTTGGCTCCGAGTCGATGTTAGCCCCCCAAAATGCTTGGACATTCAATGGAACGGATGGGTACCCCTTTTCTGTTGCAATGTGTTCAATTTGGCTGATCGTACGTTGATCTGGTCACGCCACGCTGCTTATGGACATGCTGGTTATAGTGGCATTTCGTTCCGTAGCGATGTCAACTAGCCTTAGTCCATTTCCAGACCTGTTGTCGTATAGGCAATGTTTTCCGACAATGCTACTAAAGATATCTTATCTTCCTACCTTCTTCTACGAGTGAGGATTACTCTTAGAAATAATCCTTAGCTATATCATTTTTTTCCTCCGTCGGGCGTGAGTGCATATAAGGCATATGTTGGCGAATTTTTCCCTGCCATCAGTATCCAGTACTGGATTGAGAGTTGCCATTGGCCTTTCGGCTACCGCCACCATATCTGTTGAACGACTTTGAATTTCCCTTGAAATTCCTAGGCAGCTTGTCTAGGGACAGCAAGCCGGGTATTCATTCCTCGCCATTCTAACCTGGCTGTTTATAGTGTTGTTGTTTTTCGTCGTTTTATCAAGACCACACTTATCGTTTAGCGAGTTGAATCCGGTTGGATGATACCAGTACCCGATGGCTACCACTTGATGTGTAGTCAGAGCTACAATCACTAAGCGTTCCTAATTTAAAGCCAATCAATGTCTACCCTCGTTCTACAACACCCAACAATCTCAAGCTTAATAGGGCTGCAGAAAATGACGACTTTCCCGCTGAGCTTTATAAAGCCGGCGGAGATGACTTTGTAAATAACATCCACCAACTCATAAGCCAAGTCTGGTCGGATGAAAGTATGCCTGAGCATCGTTTTCACGACCCAAAAAAAAGGAGACCCTCTGAACTGCGCCAACTACAAAGGCATACGTCTCCTCAACATCGCCTACAAGATCCTATATGCCGTAATATGTGAAAGCCTGAAACCGTTTACCAACAACATGTTCGGCCATTATCAGTGTGGTTTTAGGCCAGGAAAGTCCACAACCGATCAAATTTTCACACTTCGGCAGATCCTGGAAAAAACCCAAGAAGTCCAAATCGATGCCCACCACATATTCATCGATTTCAAAGCCGCATACGATAGCATTTATAGAGACGAACTATACAGAGCCATGCCTAGTTTTGGTATACCGCCCAAACTTGTCCGTTTGTGTAGGATGACGATGGAGAATTCTCGTTACGACACATCCGATACCAAAAAAGAATTTAAGCAAGGCGATGCGCTGCCATGTGGAGGATTGTGCAAAACTCACGACCCAACACCAGAGGCCCAATTTTTCAAAAATCGGTACAACTACGTGCATACGCCGACGATATTGACATCATTGGTAGGATTCAACGCGGCAAAAATTGGGTTTAGCAGTAAATGAGGGCAAGACAATGTTTATGCTGTCAACACGAAAGGACATGGAACATAGACGACTTTGACAAAACATCACCAATGATAGATATAACTTTGAGGTAGTACGGGACTTTTTCTACCTCGGCTCTGACAATAGCATCTCGTCAGAAATTAAACGAAAAATTCCTCCTGCCACCCGCTGTTTCTTCGGGCTAAGTTAAGCCCTCACTCGAACTACTAAGGAAATTCTATAAGATTATCCCAGTCCTGCTCTTCTGTGCTGAAGCATGTGCAGTACCAAAATTCGATGAACAAATCCTTGGTCATTTCGAGAGGAAAATTCTCCCGGTTACGTTGACGGGCAATGGAGACGAATATTCAACCAAGAACTCTACGACGAAATGCCCGTGGTCAGAAAACTCCACATTGGACGTTTAAGATTGCTAAGACATGTAGAATCCAATCCAATCCTCCGGATCGCAAAGTCTTCGATTCCCAGCCAGACGTCGGACGCAGTAGTGGAAGACCTCGTCTTTAGTGGTTCGCACAAGGCGAAACTGACCTCAACCTACTTGGAGTGCGCAACTGAAGACAATTAGCTCAGCACCAGGCTAATTGAAGAGGCATATTGAAGGCCTGGTTCATTCCGGACTGTAGAGCCACTTTAGTAAGTAAGTTTTGCTCCAGAAGGCCCTTCCATATTTAACTCTAGAATGAACGTAACCATAATAAATAGATACAATCAAGAAGGTCGCTTCTGCCTTAAGATTTAAAAAAGAATTTTAAACATGTAGATGCCAAAGTATACTTCTTAAGCACACCAGTATGAGTCGACCACCTCATCTTCCAGTAAACCAAAACACCCAAATGAAATATAAAATGATTTCGCATTCTAAATTTTAAAACCTCAAGACACAATCGTGCCTCAATAAATATTATTCTACAGATATGGAGATCTATAATATATTAACGTTAATGTCACCCATTAATGTTACACATAATATTAGAAGATTCATTTGTTAAAAGCTTATATAATCCCTAAAAAAACACGTTATTTGCTCATTAAGTCTACAATTGCAGAAGAAACAATCTTGTCCTTTTAATTTGCTTCTTGTCATTTATTTTTACTTTTAGAACATCAAAATTATGCAAATTATATCAATTCGTTTTAAAATTACTCGATCTAATAAGAGCGGAAACACATCCAGATATATACTCGTTATTGGAGCAAGATATCGATTCATGCAGTTCAATATCAAAAACCTTCTTTTCTTCATCATAAATCGACGCTTCCGACAAAAAAAAAATTATATCTGGTTTTATTTACTAAAAGGGGCCACACATTACACATGACTGCATGCATGAAGTATAGTTGTTTTGCATGCAAACTGAGAGTATGTGGTGTTGACTCAACTGTGTGATTCTACATTCCGCTTTATTTGGTGCGCATAAGTAAAGGTTCTTCCAATAGGGACTTTTTTGACAGCTGAAAGCGGCCATATTGTTGAAGCTACATCTGTCAAATTGGCTGTCATTTACTCAGTCTGTTAGGTCAAATCACTCTGGATGATTATAGCGTCCAACAACACGTGCAAACGAAAAACTTGTTTAATCAAAATGGGTGTTCTGTTCGGGCAATGTTCATTGATCGTTCACCCATTTCACGGTCGCCAACAATCGTTCTACCGAAGAAGACTATTCGCAGTTGTGGTGCATAAATTTCAGTCGATAACGCCGATGGAGATGTGATTTGGTAACATACGCCAACTCATGAGAAAATTTTGGAAGAATGAAAGTATCACCGAGGAATAGAATCTGAGCATAGGTTGCCCGATCTACAAAAAATTAGACTAAACTACGCCAACTACAAAGGGATAAGTCTCCTCAACATTGCATACAAGATTTTATCTTAATACAAAAAAAATTTTTTTTGGCTTAACAGGCTCCTTTGTACCCAGGGCCTACCATTCTCACAACCAATAAGGTGTGTTCTTGCGTAATGGCGGCCATTCCTGTTTTATGCCGACTCTAAACGGCTGAGTTTGGGTAAGCTTTGACAACTGATGCTACTCGGATGATTTGTCAGACTTAATATGATGTAGCATCTATGTTTCCTAGCCCAGAGCATGCACACGTTAAATTGGTTTAACAATAAACGAGAGTAAGTATGTGTATATTGCGTATGCTGCCAACACGAAAAGATCCACACAACACAAATTGGATAGAACGCCACCATTGACAGATAAAATTTTGATGTAGTGAGAACCATTGTCTAACTCGGCTCCATTATTAACGTTGACGGGGTCTTCTCGTCATCATTTGATCAAAGAATTACTCTTGTCAACCGTTGTTTTTTTTTTGAGCTAAAAAGTCAATTTCGCAGTTAAGATACCACTGGAACTACCCTGATCATCCCGGTCCTACTCTACCCCTTTGAACTATGAACTGAATCAAAATTGGATAAAGAAATCCTTCGTCGTTTTGAGCGAAAAATTCATCGGAAATTCATAGACCTGCTGAGAAAAACACTGCATTGACCTTTCTAGATGGCTATGACATGGAGTGCGAAAGCATGTCAAGACCCAAGACGTCGGACGCAGTAGAAAAAGACCACGCCTTAATTGGCGCCCATAAAATTATACTTTTTCATTCGACTGCTAATCCATTTGGATTTAATTTCATTCAGGATGTCAAATTTTTTGGCTTGGCGCTTAAATTACGTATTTTACGTTTTTTGGAATAAATTATATTATCAGGCTATGAAAAACATTTATTAGAAAATAACGATCAAAGCAATTTAAAATCAAATAACTATTTTTCGCGAAAAAATTCCCAACAGAAATTGCCAGGGGATGCCCCTTAGAGTTAGAATCGTTATTACTTCTAACTCAGCCACTACCATACAAATAATTATGTTGAACTTTACCTACCGATATGGCAATTTTAATCGGCTTTCTCAATGTAATCAGAGTACATAAACCTATGAGTTTCTAAATAAAATTCGATTTCCAAATACATTTTTTGTAGTCTACGTGTTTCCCTTATCTGATCCTCACCTAATTATGCAAGAAAAAGTGATGCCAAACAAAATCAATCGATAAATCAACACTCGTATGGCGACGATCAGTAGTATCTGGCAAAAATATTGCCGATATATTTGATTGGCAGCCGATTTCGGCTCACTAGAACTCAGCAGACCACAACTTGACTAGCTTTGTGTCATGACTTTAGCCTGAACAGAATTCAACTGACCTGAAAGTAAGCGACCTTAAATAATAGCGCATGTTCACTGACTCTAACTTTCATCGAAAAATCATCAGTAAACGATAAATCAACACTCGTATGACGACGATCAGCAGTATCTGGCAAAAATATTGCCGATATATTTGATTGGCAGCCGATTTCGGCTCACTAGAACTCAGCAGACCACAACTTGACTAGCTTTGTGTCATGACTTTAGCCTGAACAGAATTCAACTGACCTGAAAGTAAGCGACCTTAAATAATAGCGCATGTTCACTGACTCTAACTTTCATCGAAAAATCATCAGTAAACGATAAATCAACACTCGTATGACGACGATCAGCAGTATCTGGCAAAAATATTGCCGATATATTTGATTGGCAGCCGATTTCGGCTCACTAGAACTCAGCAGACCACAACTTGACTAGCTTTGTGTCATGACTTTAGCCTGAACAGAATTCAACTGACCTGAAAGTAAGCGACCTTAAATAATAGCGCATGTTCACTGACTCTAACTTTCATCGAAAAATCATCAGTAAACGATAAATCAACACTCGTATGACGACGATCAGCAGTATCTGGCAAAAATATTGCCGATATATTTGATTGGCAGCCGATTTCGGCTCACTAGAACTCAGCAGACCACAACTTGACTAGCTTTGTGTCTTGACTTTAGCCTGAACAGAATTAAACTTCAATTTTCATCGAAAAATCATCTTCAGCGATGAGGCCGATTTCCACTTGAACGGATACGTCAACAAACAAAATTTTCGAACTTGGGACGATATCAATTCACATGAGCTCCAAGAGCGTCCATTGCATCCCAAAAAAAATCACTGTTTGGTGTTGATTTTGGGGTGGCAGCGGCATCATCGGTCCATATTCCTTTGAGAACGACATTTGCCCGGCCTTCACCGTCAACGGCAAGCGTTGTAGGTCAAAGACTTTTGGCCTCAATTGGATGATATGGACATGAATGACATGTGGCTTGAACAGGATGGCGCTACGTGTCAGACATCTAACGCCACATTGGAATTTTCGATAGTGCGCGATTTTTCTTTTCCCTTAACACAGTTCTCTAGGGTGGGCAGGTGCCCACGGACTTTTTGACTATCATAAACGCTGGAGTTCTGTCCTTCTGCAATTTTCCCATTTGTGTACGCCGCACAGTGGATCAAAGGCGGACAAAAGTCGATATTCCGAAACTTTGGATTTCGATTAGCTGATTCATGTTTCTAACGGAAAATTATACAGAGAATATGGGTACAAAAAACAATTTCGGAAAAAACTTAAGTCTTAACACCTAATTAGGCGCCCAAGTTAAAATAATAGAAATTGTGTGGGAATTTTGTTAAACTTTCATAGGGTGCTACGATAAAAAAAAAAAAAATTATGGCGCAACAGGCTCGTTAGTACCCAGGGCCTAGCTTTTTTCTCACAATCATTCATGTGTGCGTGTGTACTTCTTTGCACGATGGCGGGACCTCCTGTTTTATGCCAAATCCGAACGGCTTAGTTGAGATAAGCTATTCATGACAATTGATACTGCTCGGATGATTTGTCAGATCATCACGAGAGGAGGGCCAGTGAAAAATCATTTAGGTGTTGCTATGGCTAGGAATCGAACCCAGACCTTCTGCTCGGCAGTTCATCGCACTAACCATCGCACCACTGAGCCCACATAGGGTGTTACAATACAGTGGTTAAATTCCGGGAAAATGACATATAAGAAGGCTAAATTCCACTGTGTGGATCGTTTTATATTCTATCCCATCCCATCCATAAAATCAATATCCTTAAAGTGTGGCATAAAGAAGTATTAAAATTGACATTATCGCAACAGTTATCGTTCAAGCAGTTTATAAAAATTTTGCATGGTTCGAAAAAAAAAAAAACAGCGTTTTTTGTATAAACCATGCGGCGTTTTCTCCTGCATATGGTATGGCATATTGTGGGAAAACGCCTCCAAAAAGTCGGCGTGGGCTTAAATGATAAACAGGCGAAAAATTTGTTTTATCAAACCCATTGACTTCGCAAAAAAAGTTTTTTATTGAATACTTTACTGAAAAACGTTTTTTTTTACTAAAAACGCCCTCAAAGAGTAAGCGTGGCAAAAAACTTTATATGAACGGAATATAGATACTAAAACTGACTACATATGTTGTTCAGTCTAGTTTTCACAATTCCCTACCGTTTGGCCAGATATAACGTTTTTCAAAAAAGTTGGCGAATTTAGAAAATTTTTATACTTGGTCGAACAGCATGTACCCTTGTACTAAATTTCAATAATCTAACTCAGACTTTAAGGCCCAAAAAACTGGTTACCTACAGACGGACGGACGGACAGACAGACTGGCTTAATCGACTCAGCTAGCGATTTTGAGTCGATCCATATACTTTGGGGTATATCTCGCCTAATTATTTCTCTTTGTTACAAAGTATGTATCAAAACTAATATACCCCTATGGTATAGGGTATAAACATCCCCAAAAAGTGGGCATGGGTTGAATTGATCTACGGACGAAATGTTCATATTATTGTTCTCGAATTATTTTTATCGCACGTTTTTTTTTCGAGTTTTGCTACAATTGTACCGAAAAATGTATTTTTTACGAAAACACCATCAAAATGTGGGCGTGGCAGAAAACTTTATATCGATAGTTATTGCAAGCATATACAGACACATGTTTTTCAGATACTTTTTTCGAAAATTCTTAATTGTTTGGCCGAAAACATTGTTTTACTGAAAAGAGGGCGTGGCAGTGTGTTGAAAATGATTGTGGTGCTTTCTTTTCAAAATCAGTTTCATTTCTGAAAAATTTTCCGATCACCCATAGAAATGAATTCACGAAGCTTAGACGAAGCGTCTTACTATGTACATTGGGCTGTTGTCGGTCGTCTTACTATGTACATTGCTGTCGCCTTTTCACTGTTCTTCGTCAAGCGTCCACACATTGTTGGCTGCTCGGGATATCGTCTGCAGTTTTGAGACCTGCTGCCTCTTTTGCGTTTTTCAGACCGTCAGCCTGTATCAGTACCACGAGTACCTGCCTTGTTGCCATCAAGGGTGGGTGATCGAGCTGGATCGTTAGCAACCCAGGACACTCTTTCCAAGGACACGTACTCCAAGAAGGGCAACAAGAAGAAGAAAAGTGAAGGGGAAATCTTTTTGCCGCGCTATGCTTATCCTATGATTCTTCCTGAACACAAGTGCCTGGGAATTTTCAAAATATTCACTCGACTTAGAATAAAATTCAAACCAGATTACTCGAATTGGACCTGTTCTTCTGATTCAATTCTTATTATTTACAACCTTAGTTCACCACCATGCAGGCTTTATAAAGACATAACTAGAACGTGTTTAACTCAGATTTATCTGCCACAGAACTTGGTTAAGGTACATGGTACGATGCATGTTTGTATGATTGTCTCGATACAGATGAGGAAACAAAAATATATCTCACATCTTTATAGATCTACTTCTAGAGCTGCTTTTAAAATTGAGAGTGATTGAGATTTTTTTTTGCCATTATTTTTATTATTTAGAAACTTGAATAGCTTTTCGAAAGGTCATCATCTGGCATTGCAGGTGGTTACGTCTACTCCCAAAATGAACGACCTATATAAGACGGTGCACGATTAGTACTTGGCATAGTTCAGTTCTTTGCACTTAACAAGCATCAACATGAAAGTAAGACACTTCACAAGGATAATGGTGGTATAATTTATATAATTGTGTCCTTTGTTTTTGCTTAGATCTTCATCGCTCTTTTCGCTCTTGTGGCTTACGCCAGTGCCAGTGGAGTCGGTCTTGGATACGGAGGTGTTGGTCTTGGATACGGTAGCTCTGTAGGATATGGTAGCTCTGTAGGATACAACGGAGTTGGTCTCGGCTATGGTGGACTCGGAGGTAGTGGTCTTGGATATGGTGGTGTTGTTTCCTCCCCAGTTGTCCACTCATCCTATGTTTCATCACCAGTTGTCCACTCATCCTATTCAACGCCAGTTGTCCACTCATCCTATGTCTCACCAGTCTCTTATGGACATGGTCTTGGATATGGTGGTGTTGTTTCCTCACCAATTGTTCGCTCATCAGTTATTGGATCATCAGCCGGTTATGGACATGGTCTTGGATATGGTGGTGTTAATTATGGAGGATACGGACTCTCTTCCGGTCTGTGGAAGAAGAAGTAAATTCAACCGCAAGGTTGTGTATACACACAACGTATAAGAAAACTGAATTAAAAAAAAAGTAACAAAAATTATTTTGTTATAACAAAAATATTGATTTCTTACTTACTTAAGTGGCGCTACAGTCCGGAATGAACGTGAGCCTCGACCAATATGCCACTCCAATCAGCCAGGTCCTTGGCTAACTGCCTCTAGTTGCGCACTTCAAGCGGGTTGAGGCCGGTTTCTACTTGTGCATGTCATTTATGTCGAGGTCTTCCTCAACTGCGTCCGACGTCTGGCTGGGAATCGATGACTCTGTGAGCCGGATAGTATTGGTATCCATACGTTTTACACGTCCTAGCCGTCTTACACACCCAAAATACAATTTTTTGGCTCAACATGCTCGTTAGTACCCAGGGCATAGCTTTCTTACAACCATTCATGTGAGTATCTTTTGCACGATGGAGGGACCGACTCCGAACGTCGTATTTGAGTTAAACTGTTCCTGACAATTGGTACTGCTCGGGTGATTTGTCAGATCATCTTGAATTTTTTTGCGGATTTGTTTGACTTGGGGCGTGTCGGTTTACACCTCGTATAGTTCTTGGTTGAATCTACGTCACTATAGCCCGTCAACTCAAACGGGACCGACGATTTTTCGAAGAATTTCCCTCCCTAATCAACCAAGGATTTGTTCATCCTTTGTCCATGCTTCAGCGCCGTAGAGAAAGACTGGGATGATCAGGGTCGTATAAAGGATCTACTTAGCAGATCGCGTGAGTGCTTAACAACTAAATTGCCAGCTTAGCCTGAAGAAACAGCGGTTGGCAAGAGTAATTCTTCGTTTGATTTCTGACGAGATGTTGTAGTCAAAATTAATAGCTTAGCCGAGGTAAACAAAGTCCCGTACTACCTCAAAGTTATGTCTGTAAATGGTGACGCTTTGTCAAGTTCGTCAGAGTTGTGCGTCCTTTCGTGTTGACAACATTGTACTTAGTCCAACCTTCACTCACTGCTAAACCCAACTTCGCCGCTTCCTTCTCTGTACTATAAAACATGACTATGACATCACGTTCAGTCCGACCAATGATGCCAATATCGTCGGCGTATGCTAGTAGTTCCACCGATTTTCGGAAGATTGCGCCTCTGGTGATGGCTCGGGAGTTTTGCACAATCCTGTCAAGAAACAAATTGAAGAAGTCGCATGGCAGCGCATCGCCATTCCTAGGTCAGATTTTGATATCGAATGTTTCGGTGAGGTCGTTTCCGACACTGATGGAACAGCGAGCATTCTCCATCGTCAAGCATTCACAAGCGGACGATTTTCGGCGGCATACCAAAACTAGATATGGCTCTGTATAGTTCGTCTCTTTAAATGCTGTCATATGTGTATTTGGAAGATTCTTAATAGATTCCTCTATACCTAGCTTGACCAGACATTCAAGAATACCTCCAGTGAGGACATTGTTGAAAGCCCCCGCTATATGTAAGAAGTAGGCTAGAATGTATTCCTTATAGTGTTAGGATTTTTCGATTGTCCGCACTACCTCGTGGCGAGCTGCTTCCATTGATCTGCTCTTGAGGTAGGCGTTCTATGATTTGGATAGCGAAGATTCTTCTAGAAAACTTCGCATATGTATAGAACGCGCTCCGCGCACGCGTACGCGCTCGTGGTCTTGTTTGCCTACCTACGATATAAATACCACTCGAGCGCGTCTCCACAAGTAAGGGAGCTGTGTAGAGCTGTGCCTAGCCTGGCCAGTTCATCTGCCCTGGGTGCCTGGGACCCAGAGAAGTGTGATGCTTAAGTGTTCGCCTAGACGGACAAGTTAGTTCCGGCATTGCTGTACCAGCCTCGAGGACATGATAGCCAAGTTTATGGGCTTAATGGCAGCTTGGCTATCTGTGAGAATAGCAATATTTAGCTTTTGCGTAGTGTCACGCCGAAGTTGCGAGCAAACCTCCGCTTGGAATACGCTACCAAAATCCGGTAGATGGTGTGATACTAATATTTCCATTGATTTCGAGTATTTACCGGGACCCCCATATCACAGTTCATCGTAGATCTGTCAGTGTAAACGACCGTTTCGAAATCACTTACTACTTCGTTTCTCTTCCACTGAGCTATAGTAGGAAAACCTAAGACTTACGAAGCTTAGTTTGGGTGTAAGAAAAGAGTATAGGACTACATAGAGCGTGTATCTCATACAACGAAAATGCATGTGGGGTATCAATATCATTGATAGCCTAGTGTTCACATTTCTACCCCAGCATCAAACAACAGCATAGCCGATGCATGCGATCGACGAAATTTTCCCTTCGCACTTACCATCCGAGTCTGAAACGGCTAAAAAATTGTTAGCTGTGATGCCTGCTATATGTAGTTCTATACTATTTGGTGAAATTGGAAACGTTACCATGCCATTTGGTAACGAGTCCAGGATCTTGAGGCTACTGCCCGAAACGCCGTTCAAGTGGCTGCCTCGGCTGGCTTCTGTCACTCCAATTTTACAAGACCATGTTCAACAAGGTCTGTAAAATTGGAGTGACAGAATGTGCTACTGCGAAGCCAGCTTAGTCAGCCCCATCAATGACGTTGTGAATTTTTAAATTCTGCTTTAAATATGGGATAACAAGCGCAATGAAGCAGATATATCGGGTGTCTTTTTTTTTTAGGGGTATAGAATTTTAAGTTGGCAACTCTATTTTAACTGGCAGCCATTTTGTCAGCAGTTAAGTGATTTATTATACTCTATCCCATAGGTATATTTTAGTTATGATAATAGTTTGTAACAAAGAGAAATAATTTAGGTACAAGGTGGCGCACAAATAACCTTCCGATGTTTTTTGGCTGTAATTTAAAAAAAAAATGAAAAACTTTGATTCTTCTTGTGGATTATTTTTATTTGGTCTTTTAATTTTTTTTACATCAAGTCGAGAATTATGATGTCATGTAAATGGCCGCCGCCACAGTTGATTGTCATTTGAGCCCTTTTTATGGCATTTTCCATCACTTTGGCCAAAACTTCCTGCGATAGGTCCTCACATTCTTGACGGATATTGTCTTTAAGAGCTGCAAGAGTCTGAGGCTTGTTGACATAAACCCGCGACTTCAAAAAGCCCCACAAAAAGAAGTCTGGAGCGGTCAAATCAGGCGATCTTGCTGGCCAGTGCAAATCGCAAAAACGGGAGATTAATCGCCCGGGAAATGCATCCTTCAGCATATCGGTTGTGGCACGTGCAGTGTGTGCCGTTGCACCGTCCTGTTGGAACCACATGTTTTCCAATCCCAATTCATCAAGTTGCGGCAAAAAGAACTCGTTGATCATTGATCTGTAGCGCTCACCATTCACAGTAACCGTTTGGCCCGCGAGGTCTTCGAAGAAAAAAGGTCCGATGAATCCTCCAGCGAAAACAGCACACCATACAGTGACTTTGAGCGGGTGTAATGGCTCTTCGTGGGTTACACGCGGATTTTCAGTGCCCCAGAAGCGTAAATTTTGCTTATTTACGTACCCGCTAAGATGGAAATGGGCCTCCACACTCATGATTATTTTTTATGAAAAATCATCTTCCTCTTGGTGGTGATTAAGGATGGCTTGAGCGTATGTTAGACGCGATTGGCGGTCAGCAGCTAACAGCAGATGCACCGTCTGCACTTTGTACGGAAACATCTTCAAATCATGTATCAAAAATCGCTGTAAAGACCGTCGACTGATACCCATTTGCGTGGCACGTCGTCTGGTCGATGTCGACGGCGCTTCCATGACATCTTCGGCTACAGCAGCAATATTCTCTGCAGAACGGCTACTCCGGGGTCTGCCACGCCTGGCAGCATCTCTTGTTGTGCCAGTCTATTCGAGGCGAGCGGCTAAACGTCGCAGTGTTTCACCAGTACGCGTTGGACGGATAGGAAATCTGCGACGAAATTCACGTTGTGCCAAAGTCACCGACCGATTATTGCTCAAATAAATAGTCACCAATATTCCGCGTTCTGGAGCAGTGTAGCGTTACATTGTTTATTAACGTGTATTTCGCATGTGTTTACTACACAAATGTCAAAACAGATCTGACATTAGGGGCCAATCGCAAAATTTATAGCATTTTCTGATAGGAGGATTGCTTTTGCGCCACCTTGTATAAACCACAACCGATGCTGCTGGTTTGTTTGAAGTGAAACTTATTTTCGGAAGGTTGTGTTGTGGCATGTTGTTTGGAGAAAGGACGTTGGTGCACCGGTATGCACGAAGAAAGTGTGGTGTCTGTCAATAATTAAATTTGAGTATGTGGGCTTGTCAGGATCAAGACCAAAATATGAAACTCCTCGCTGAGCAAAGCAATATCCATTGTTTTAAGGAATCAAACAAAATTTGCTAAATGTATAGATGCGATACTTGGTAACATGTAAATGGCTAAAATGGTTAACTCCATCTGCATGTGGAAATGACAGTTGATCGATGGTAATGACGTTTTATACTTTATCCCTTAAGGGTGTATTAGTTTTGACATTATATTTGTAATATAGAGAAATAATGTCGCTAGACATACCTCAAAGTATATGGATCGAATCAGAATCACTAGCTGAGTCGATTAAGCCATGTCTTTCTGTACGTCCGTCTGTCTGTCTGTCTGGCTAACTGTCACCGATTTTTAGGCGTTAAATTTTGATCTAGGATAATGAAATTTGGTGCACAGGTTCCCTTTCCAAAGGTACACAAAAAGTGTAAAAATTTTCAAAATCCCACTAATTCCACGCCCCCTTTTCATTAAAACATTGTTTTTGTCCAAACGGTTAGGATATTTGAAAAAGCATCTGAACAGGAAATTTAGACAATCTTAATGGCTATGGGCATTTCATCAAAAACCCTTTTTCGATAAAATTTTAAAATATTAGAAAAAAAACTTTTGATGGAAAATTATTGATTATGATAGCGTAAATATTTTATTGTTATGCACACTCCCTCTTCCCCGTCCAAACCGCGCGTGGGACGGACCTTATATATTATTTATTTATTAGCATGATTTATATGTAATTGGGTAGGGAGTGCAGTAAATAGTTTTAGACCTTTAAAATGTACGGTGTTTTGGGCACGTACTGATGATCTAAATTGTAGTCTAAAGTTTAGACCACATCTTAGCTCATGTGATGGTGTTGCGAATAGTACGCTCAGTAGGCCGATTATGTTGACCATAAGTTGAGCGAAGTGCACGAAACACATTCCTCACAGAACGTGAATTTTCATAATAAAGTTGAACAATTTCTAAACGTTGTTCAGGCGTTAGTCTTTCCATTATGAAATGCCAAACAATACTAAACAAAAATAAGATGACAGCATGACACGACTCACACGTGATCTGTCAAAAGAGGCTATTAAAAAAAGTATCTCTACTTGGATCACCCGTTATATTTTGTCTTTTTTATATTAAGTTTTAATTTATTAACTTTGAGCCAGTTGTTTAACGATTTAAGGTCATCATTCATTTTATTAGTACACTCGATGTTTGATTCGCCACTAATAAATAGTAGTGCATCATCTGCGAACATACACAATTTACTATGTTTTACGACAGAGTTTATTTCGTTTATATATATAAGGAACAGAAATACACCCAATACAGAACCTTGAGGAACTCTAATATTTATTTTAGTTGCGTTAACCATTGTTCGCTGTGTGCGATGACTTAAATATGTTTTAAACCATTTTAACTCATTATTTTAAATTCCATATTTTATCAGTTTTTTCAATAGAATTTCACGATCTACTGTCTCAAAAGCTCGCTTAAAGGCGAGAAAAACGGCTACCATTACTCTTTTTATGTCTATTTCCTGTTTCCAATTTTCAATCAACCAGTTTAAAGCAGTCTCACATGAATATCCCTTTCTGAATCCTGATTGTTGTTCCATGATGTAATTACTTTGCTCCATGTAGTCTCGGAGTTGGGCTTCTATTATTTTCTCAAATAACTTTTCGTACAATGGTAACACATTTACTGGTCTAAATTCTTCGCATAAAGTAGTGTTGGTATGGGTCTAATCATGGATATTTTCCCACGCCCACTTTTTGGATACAATTTCCTACAAAAACCATTTGTATACCCTACCCCATACCATATGCAGGAGAAAACGTTATATTCTGTTGAACAATAAGAGATTTTGACAAGCTGTGATAAACAATATGTTGT
Source organism: Rhingia rostrata (assembly GCA_949824845.1). NCBI lineage: Eukaryota > Metazoa > Arthropoda > Insecta > Diptera > Syrphidae > Rhingia > Rhingia rostrata. The sequence continues at coordinate 173,902,601 of OX463755.1, read as the reverse complement.
GACATAATAATTTTCAACATTTCATTGCCCTAAAGCCCAAATTTTGGGGACATTCATTTTAAGGATAAGATGAGGAAGGGTACTTAATGGCCCGCACAGCGGATTGTAGCCTTCTAAAATTTTTGGTTTGGCATTTCAACATAAATATACTGACGTCTGAATAAACGTTTCTCAATTGTGCAATTTATTTCGAAATTCAAAATTCTGTTCAAAATACCTATACGTCCATTTTATATAATTGTCCATCAGAGCAATTATTTCGTTTAAGTATGGAACGTTTTCGCACCACATTTTTTCTAAATGACAATACGCATCCACAAAGAAGTCGCACAATGCGCACAAAAGAAACCAATGCTGCTGTAGAGCGTAGCGTAGAGGAAGACCCGCATCAGTCTATCCGCAGTCGTGCACATTGCTACGAAAATTCATATGTGAGCGAACTGTCAAACACAGATCACTCACATGAAGGTTCGCAACTTCTGGTGGGTGGACTATGAGAACACCGTTCACTCAGCGTGCTGAGTGGGTTCGTGTTTGGAAGCCACGTAATTTTTGGGGACAATTACGAAACCTGAAAATAAAAAAAAAACTGAAAGCAAACGAAAATTGAAAGAAACCGAAATGCAAACTTAACTCCGATGGTATGGAAAAAAAAAACTGTTTTCCCCCACGTTATAATATGCTTTTGAAATATCAATTGCAATGATCTTGGTTTTGTCACCAAGATGGATTGATTTATTCCAATTTTCGGTGAGATAAAACATCAAATCACCAGTCAACCTGTTAGGTTCGGTTTGGTTAGTGTGTTAATGAGGTAGGCAGCCATTCCTTTTCACACTCAGGTCAATATAGACACACACTTTCTATATTGACACTTTCCAACCATCCAGATTTTGTTACAAACCTGAAAAAATTTGAGAAGTGGGATTCCGAGTAGAGCCGTAAAGTCATGAAAACAAATATTTTCCACTGACTGAGGGCTGGATAGTGCCACAGAAAGATCTACAAATGTCATAATTTTTAAGATGCATTTTCAGTAAGTTTTTTCCAGTAAGATTCCCTACTTGTGTCGAAACAGATTTCTTGTTCTGACTTTGTACTGAGACCACATTCTTCTAGGTGTGGAGTGAGTTCTACCTGTTTTTGGCGATATCTAGTGCTTTCTGTCCCATCTCTGATTTGAGATTATATAGTGGCGGTTTGCCTACGTCCATTTTTGAACTATCAGTATAGGTGGATACGGTTTTGGTGCCTAGTTACTCTCCAACTCCTCTTTACTTGAAAGTCAGGTTGAGGCAGCAAGTAGTCAGAGGATACACCAGAGCCCAGAAATCTGTTTCGAATTAGAGTGTGCCCTCCTGAGTTCAGTGGACCTTATAGCGTGAAACCCAATTTTTGTTTATTTAGGGGTTTTTGTGATTCAAAATATTTCATAATCTGAAGGTTTATCATCGTTTGAGAGGGTTTAACATCGTTTTGAGAACATTAAACAGAGGTGCAAGCGAACAACTAGCGGAAGCCCTAAACTGCTACAAAGCAGACATTACTGCCAACTAGGAAATACGATGGGATGGTTCGGGTAGGTTTTCATTGTGACATCTACCACGGACAGTGTTATAGTGAGCAGAAACAGCGAATTATTCGGATGCGGATTTGTAATAAGGGCCAGACTTGGGCAAGAACTCTTATGTTTCCCAGAGATTAGCGAACGCATTGTAGTAATTCGCATCAGGGCCAAATTCGCCAACAAAACCCTTATATGCGCTAACGCCCGAAGGAGAAAAAAGGCGATAAAGCTAAAAATTGCTTCTACGAGCTCATTGACAAAACCTACGTACTGGGAGATTTTAAGGCGATATGGCGGTCTCCAGATCAACGAACGGTCAACCAAATTGAACACATTGCGATAGACAAGAGACACGCAGTATTTTGGATGCTACCACTGCCACTACCTTGTTGCAGCTAAGGTAAGAATGCGTATATCCACCACGCCACAAGAATCGAGAAATGCTGTACAAAAATGGAATGTCTGAGGCTGCAAGCGCAAGAGACCGCCAAAACCTTCGCACAACGCGTATCTCTTAAGATCTCGATTAACACCATACCACCAGCATCGAATGTCGAAAAACAATGTCAACGCAACTGTTGTGCTAGGTTCCTCGCGACCATAAGCAAGTCACCCCTGGTTTGATAAAAAAGGCCGACAGATCCTCGCAGCCAAGAACGAGGCCTACAAGGCTAAGCTGCAGATGAAGGCAAGAGCTGCCAATTAAATTTTATTCCGACGATTTTTTGTTGGTTTGATATCAAATGTATCAAAATGGCGGACCACGAAGATGGCCCCCGAATGAATTTTATCGCGAATTCGAACAAAAATTATTTTTTTAAAAACTGATCGCGTGTCCCGTCTATTCTCGGGAATTTTCCGGCCGCGGAACAACCACCGTATATTTTGCACTAATCGGTTTCACTATTAAGACTCTACTTATCTTTTTTTCTTTTCTTTTTTCCTCCGCTCTTCTGTTCCTGCTGCTTCCTCGTCCTAGCTCCTTTCTCGATATCCTTTTCCTCCTCTCTTTCTCCACAACTCTTCTAAAAAAGAATTTTCCTCAAAAATGTTTCCACAAAATCGAAACTTTTTCCACGAATTCTTAACCTCTACCAAAAATGCACGTCTATACGTTCCGATAGATATCCATGAAGTGGATTCTCTTTGTTATCACGATTCCGTTGTCTGAATCGATCCCGTTTTGCATTTACACATACATTCACACTTAGTACTCTCCACTCGTAAGCCCACTGCGACTTCTCACACTTTCTGCCCTTTGGCAGGAAAGTGCGTTGGCGCTTACTAGTCTTGGGATAGCCGCGTTCACACATGACTGGTCTTGCCATGCATTTTAACGCATCCACGTCAGGTATTTCCCCGACGCGAGCTATCGCTGCCAGACACCTCCCATTTGCTCATTCCAATTGGGTACCCCAATTAAATAGCACTCACACCGATTTTTCTGTAGTTACTACAGTGTCCTAGGAAAACCCCGGTGTTAATCCTGGACAACCATTTTCTGTCAATCAAACATTTGCCCGAATTACCCGAACTACGATGGAGAAGATCGAATGTCAGAAGGAAGGAAGGAGGGCACCGCACTTTCACAGAAGCAGTGTGCTTTGAGGAAGCAAACAAAATTTTCCGCGAACTATGAGGGTGTTTTCGCATGTAGATTTTTGGGTCAGGGATTTCCGTTCGGAGGCCATCTTCACATTATTTTTAGGTTTGGCTCTAGGCCATTAATTTGGGTGTCGCTGGTGTTTGGACACGTTTCGCTGTCCCTTTCGACAGCCGTTTGCCGTTTTGACAGCTGTCGGATAATATGACAGCTGCCATTGGACACTTTGACAGTTTTCTTTAGACTGTCTTTAGATATGATGTGTCATGTCTTTGGTGTCCGTGTGTGTGTATATAACTGTGTAGAGCGTGTTTATACATGGCCGTCCGCCTAGACACCTCTGTTGCTCCTCCGTTGCTCCAGCATTGGGGGAAAGAGCTCGTCTTCTTTGCCATCGAACCTATCTTTCCATGTTGTGACTTTGTTGGAAGGGTGTCTTTTGGGCCGTCCGCCCCACGCCTCTGCTGCTCCTCCGCCTGTCTACTCCATGCCATCGTACTTTTTTTATTTGCAAACGATTTGTTGGGGCGTAGGTTCCAGGGATCGTCCTTCCCCACCCGTCATCATCGTGTTGGGGTCGACGAGGGATCGTCCTCACTCAGCCATCGAACTTTTCGGACCGCTCCTGTCCGATGCTGCCCGTCGCGAGTCTCCCACGTCCTTTGGGTTCCGACGACGGCGTTTCCTCGTGGACTCCTGTCGCACGTTTTATGTGGCGTTGCTCTGTTGTGAGTCTCCCTAATCTCCCTAGGGCTGCACCGACCAGAGTTGGGCAATTTTCTTCCTGAGTGGACTCCACTGTCGCACTCGTTATACCTGTTATTGGTTGCATTACCGGATCTGAAGGTCGTGGACCAGTGGCTGATGGGACCCTGGCTGCCCGTCACTTCCTCCAAGTTCTGGGTTTGCGACCACAAAGAAAAGAGGGAACGAAAGGTTATAAGGGGGATTAAAGAGTGAGCCACATGAATTGGATATGTGTCCCTGTCCATCTACTTTATGGAAGATTTTGCGGAACGATCTTGGTTCGCGTGCTTACAAAATCCAACTCGTGCTAGAATTGAAGCCACAGGATCACCTAGATTCGGTGAATGGGCCCAAACCAAGATTGCCGTTGATCCCGATTTTCATAAGCTAATTTTGTTTAGTGATGAAGCTCACTTTTTGTTGAATGGAAACGTCAATAAAAAAACAGCAGTATTTGGAATGATAACTATTCTTAAGAGTGTGTTGAGAGACCGTTACATCCACAAAAACTGACTGCTTGGTGTTCTTTATGGATTGGTGGAATAATCCGTACTTCTTTAAGAACGATGCTGGCTAGAACTTTACAGTCAATGGTGACCACTGTAGATCCATGATTACCGAATTTTTCCTTCATCAATTGAACAACACTGACGTGCAGGAGCTGTGGTTTCAACAAGACGGCCCAACATGTCACACAGCTCATGCCACAATTGATTTGTTGAAGGAAACATTCGGTGGGCGCCTAATTTCGCGTTTGGGTCTGTGAATTGGCCTCCAAGATCGTGCGATTCAAACCCGCTTGACTAATTTCTGTGGGGATATGTGAAGTCGGTAGTCCACGCGGATTAGCTTGAAACGTTTCACAACTTGGGGGACAACATTCGCCATGTTATTGCCACAAATGATGTCAGAAGTCATCAAAAATTGTACCTCCAGATTAGACTTCCTCCGACCCAGCCGTGGCGGTCATATGCCAGAAATCATATAGAAAACATATGAGAAGGCTGCAATCCACTGTGTGGATTGTTTTATACCCTATCCTATGCCATCCTTAATATAAATGTCTCTGAAATGTGGGTTTTATGGCAAAGAAATATTAAAATTAAAAATGGCCGCAACATATTGTTCAGACAGTTTATCAAAATCTTGTATGGTTCGACAAAAAACACGATTTTCTCCTGCATATGGTATGGCACAGGGTAAACAAATGGTTTTCGTAGGAAAACGCCTCAAAATAGTGGGCGTGGGTTTGATTGATGTATGGACGAAATATTTGTTTTATCAAACCTAATGATTTTGTATCAAAGGTTTTTTCGAATATCTTAAAATTTTACCGAAAGACGTTTATTTTTACAAACTATGTATCAAAACTAATATCCGCCTATGGGATAGGGTGTAAATATAATGCCAGAAGATTATCTTTCGAAGAAAGTAAATTTCATGTCAATTTAAAAAAAAATCATCATTTATTAAATTCCATTTCAAAGTTCTATAACACTGAACAAATTTACAAAAACGCTTCTCTACCTATTCAATTACGAATGCGATAGTTCTGGTAGCCCTGGGCGAGCCTCCATTTATTGTCAATTCGTCAATGACTAGTATAGGACTAGTATACTCCACTAAAGTAGCTTCTTCCTCGATTCACATTGATATACAAGTGAACTGGTTCTTTATGATATTGATGTCTGCTACTTTTACTTTCATTTCTTGCCAATAAATTTGGCAAGACAAGAACGTGCTTCGTGCTGTTGTTGATGTGTCTAGAGCGGTTTTTATATTGAGATTCAGGTTGATATCATTTTTATTTATATGAATCATCACACGTACGAATCACAAAACACAAAGTAGAACAGCTTTTGAAAAGGTCGTCACCTTGTATTGCACGTGGATACGTCTTCCTTAAGAAAAATGAACGACCTATATAAGACGCTACTCGACTGATACTTGGTATAGTTCAGTTCTTTGCACCTAACCAGCATCAATATGAAAGTCAGGCACTTCACAAGGATGATGGTGGTTCCATTTGTCTAATTGTATCCTTTGTTTGTCATTAGATCTTCGTCGCTCTTCTCGCCCTTGTGGCCTACGCCAGTGCCAGTATTGGACACGGTGCAGTCGGTCTTGGCTACGGAGGTGTTGGTCTTGGATACGGAGGTGCCGTAGGATACAACGGATACAACGGAGTTGGTCTTGGCTTTGGCGGGCTCGGAGGTGTTGGTCTTGGATATGGTGGTGTTGTTTCCTCCCCAGTTGTCCACTCATCAGTTCTTGCATCAACAGCCGCTTATGGACATGGTCTTGGATATGGTGGTTATCATCAAGTTGTTTTTTTTTTTAAATATTGTGGTCCAAAAGTGATCTGATTGGTTAAACTTTGGCCATAAATGTGGGATTAGTTCCCAGTGGTAAGATCGTGGTAATGCTAACTGCGTGGTTCCAGGTTAAAATTGCGAAAGCACTAGCACTTATATGCCTTTTTGTTACCACGACTCGTGTGACCTATATTATGATTGATATTGTGGATGTCATGCCGAGATGTCGCTAAGTTTGTCGAAAATGGTTGGTCTAACGCACAATCTGGCTCTTGCTGCAGGTGGCCATGGCCTAGAGGAATGCGCAGTTGACTGCTAAGCCAAACGCTGCGGGTTCAAGCCCCAGCTTCGGCAGCATTCTTTTTCTACAAAATCTCCAGCTTATCTGAGGCCACCTGTGTGATAACATGAGACAATATAAATCTATGTCTCCTCCTCTGTGCCAAGTAGGTTTATGTTATATGTCTCTTCTTCTATGTGTCTATCTGTCTCTCTCTATAGTATAAATGTCTTGATCTGTCCCAGCCGATGGTGTCCATAGTTCGTTGCATTAATGTTCGAAGTACTGTGATGTCAATGTCAATGTCAGAGGCTCTTGCTAGTGCTGGACATTTGCAGATCAACTGCGAGGGGATTTCTCTCTCATTTGTGTTCCCGCCACTGCGGCATTGAGGGTTCTATTGGATCCCTAGTTTAGCCGCATGATCTCCAATTGGCCAGTGACCCGTGACTATCGCCACAATTCCTGCGATATCGAAGCGGGTTCTATTTAGTAGATCGTTTGCTCTGTTTTTTTCGTAGGAGGGCCATATCGTCCTTGATATGACGCAATTAATTAGCCTTCTCCATTTGGAGTCTTTACCTTTACCGCACCGATACGGGCCCTTGTCGCAAGTGAGCCGTGATGAGCTGAGCCTTGCCTAACCAGCTCGTCTGCACGCTCGATTCCTTCAATGTCACTGTTCCCTGGAACCCAGAGAAGTGTGACCCTGAAGCGTTCGCCATGGTGGGCACGTTTACCTGCATTCCTGTACCAGTATGGAGGATAGCCGAGTTGGTGGTCTTTATGGCCCCTTGGCTATCAATGATAATAGCAATGATTTGCTTTTTCGTAGTGTCACGCCCTCTGAAAGGCAGTTGTTCCGCCGGGAATACGCTGGCAAAATCCGGTAGGCGCTATAAAACTGATATTGGCGGTGATTTCGAGTAGACCCCGGACCCCACTCTACAGTTCATCATAGATACGTCGGAGTATACTACCGTTTCGAAATCTCTACTACTTCGTTTTTTTTTCCACTGAGCTCTGGTAGGAAATCCTAGGTGGAAGCCTTTCTTGAAGCTTTAGTATAGGTGTTATGTAGTTTGTTGTCCAGTATATTACTGTGTACGGCCACACTTCTTGCATTTCATTACTGACTCATCGGTCGTACTGAGCTGCAAGAGTACCAGCACCAACATTTTTTTTTTCCACTGAACATATGGGTCTGACAAAAAGCTTCTTAATTTTTCGTTTCGAGATCGCAGTTTTACTGTAGCTTTCATTTATTTGAACCAAAAATTTAACATCGATGCACACACATGGATGCAGGAGCTAGATTTAGGGATTTCCCGACCATTTTCCGTAAAAATGCCTGCAATCAAGTTTTCGTTGTGCTAAAGGTTGAAGATTTGATACAATCTCGTGGTGACTTATAACGGGAGGTTAAATTTCAAGGGCCGATGTTGAATGTGAACTTAACTTAAACGTCAAGTTTTTTTCTGCATTTCATTTGAAATTTCGTCAATTTCAGACTAACTCAACTTGACCCATGGAAAGATACACAATCAAGCAACGCGTTAAAGTTATTCCGACTTATTATGAAAATGGCCGTTCAAATCAAAATGCATATTATGCACGTGAGCCACTTGAGGGTCTCAGTGGCGCGATGGTTAGTGCGTTGGACTGCCGCGCAGAAGGGCTGGGTTCGATTCCCAGCCGTAGCAACACCAAAATGATTTTTCACTGGCCCTCCTCTAGTGATGATCCGAGAAATCATCCGAGTAGTTTCAATTCTCATGAATAGCTTATCTCAACTTACCCGTTCGGATTCGGCATAAAACAAGAGGTCCCACCATCGTGCAAAGAAGTACACACGCATACATGAATGGTTGTGAGAAAAAAGCTAGGCCCTGGGTACTTACGAGCCTGTTGCGCCATAAATTTTTTTTTTTTTATATCGTACACTTCGTGATTTTTTCGGTAAATTTAATCGTACAATCCGAAAAATCCTGCAAAAATTTGAGCAAACCGGGTCTTTAGGAGTTTTGAAAACACCAGTGCATGCTCGCCCAACTCGTACTGCAGAAAATATTGCTGCTGTTCGCGATAGTGTGGCTGAAGAGCCGTCCACCTCAACTCGTCGTCGTGCCCAACAATTGGACATCTCTAGATGATAATGATGAACATTATGCATGTGGACTTGGCATTTACACGCTTACAAGGTGTAATTGACTCAACAACTAAAGCCTCTTGACCGTTTCAAGCGTCGTTAATGGTCAGAATGGTACCAAGAAATGGCAACAGCTGATGACCAATTTTCGAAGGAAATCATCTTCAGTGATGAGGCACATTTTCACCTCAGTGGATTCGTCAATAAGCTGAATTTGGGTGAATGGTGATCCAAGAGTGATTGTCGAAAAACGAATGCTCCCACAAAGAGTGACTATTTGGTGCGGTTTATGGGCTGGCGGCATCATCGGGCCGTATTTTTTCCAAATTGCTACTTAACAGCCAGGTCAGGCAGTTACTGTGTATGGTGTTCGCTATCGTGAGATGATAACGAACTTTTTATGGCCCTAATTGGAAGGTATGGATGTGGACAATATGTGGTTTCAACAGAACGGTGCCACTTGCCACACAGCTAACGAAAAAATGGCTCTTTTGCGCGACAAATTCAATGCCCGTGTTATCTCACGTGGTGGCCAAAATCATGTGATTTGACACCGTGTACGAGTAATGAATAAAATATACGCTGAAGCAAGCAAAACGACCACAAAAAAAAAGAACACGCAAACATAAGCCTTGGATCACGCCAGAAACAATACCAATGTACAAACAAAGGGATGAACTATATAGGAAGTGGAAAAGCAATCCCAGATGTAAGACGTTCGAGGTTGAATACAAGAAATTTCGAAACGTATTGAATAAGCAATATTCAATTTATAAAGGCCAATTTTTACAAACAAAAATTCTTAAATGAGAATCATGACCCGAGGAAAACGTGGAAAATTGTGAATGAACTGCTTGGAAGAAAGAACCTTTCAGTAGATGAAACTATTAAAATCAATTTTCCAAAAGCGTCCGAATCTGAAGGCTTAAAAGATTTTGTTGAGGTATTCGCGGAGCAGTTTTCGAATAAAGCGGCGGACATTGTGCATGTCTGTGACACCAAAACATCAGGCCATGAGAACTGGGAACTTCAACAAAGTATTTACTTAGAGGATGCAACGGAACGAGATACTGTGTCAACTTAGTACCACAAAGGGTCCTGGAGCAGACAACATAAGACCAGTCGATCTCAAAGTGAATGCCATGTGTCTTACCCCTGTAATCACGAAGATTGTAAGCCTTAGTTTGTGTCAGTGTTATGTACCTAAGCTGATGAAAACTTCTATAATTCGACCAATATACAAGGGAGGAATTAAAAAAGACACCGCAAATTATATGCCAATTTCAATTCTGCCAGCGGTTGAAGAATGTTTGGAAGAGATAGTCGTTAAACGTGTTAATTGTTTTCTGTCAAAGCACAGAGTGATTCATTCAAACCAGTTTGGATTTTGTAACGTACCCCTAACGTACATCCCGCTTCGAGGGTGACGTCTGGTGAGCAAACTTCGAAGTATAAATTGTGGGATTTTCGACGCGTTCCTCCAATTTGACGTGCGCTTGCGGGATATGGGATTTACATTTTTTTGATTTTTTTTTTTTGTAATGATAAGCGGGGAGGGGATAGGGATTTACGAGGTGATTTAATGTGAGCTTAAGGACCGTTGTACTGAGGTACACCTCACACACATATATGTATATGATAGATGGTTTTCACTTTTTATTTCTATCCGGTCATTTCCTGCCCCCGGCAAAATATTAACGCGGGGGGAGTTAAAGATTATTTGTCGATATATATAACGGGTGATTTTTTAGCTGGTTTGGTTTTGGCAACACTGGTTTTGACAGCTGACGTGTGTTTCGTACCTTGTGTCACTGTCAAACAGCTTCAGTTTGTTTTGCAATTTAACCATGGATCGTCTTACAAATGAACAACGCTTGCAAATTATTGAATTTCACTATCAAAATTCGTGCTCGGTACGAAATGTTCATCGCGCGCTGCTTCCATTTTATGATCGGCATTCTCGACCTTCTGAGCAGTCTATTCGGAAGATTGTGACCAAATTTCGCACCAAATTTACTTTGTTGGACATTAAACCACCAACACGTTTACGTACTGTGCGTAGTGAAGAAAATATTGCGGCCGTATCAGCTAGTGTGACAGAAGACCGCGAAATGTCGATTCGGCGCCGTTCCCAGCAGTTAGGCCTTTGTTACAGCACTACGTGGAAAATTTTGCGGAAGGATTTGGGCGTAAAGCCTTTTAAGATACAGCTGGTGCAAGAACTAAAGCCAGCCGACCTACCACAAGGCCGAATTTTTGGTGAATGGGCTCTTGGAAAGCTGGCCGAGGATCCGCTTTTTTTATCGAAAAATTGTGTTCAGCGATGAGGCTCATTTTTGGTTGAATGGGTACGTAAATAAGCAAAATTGCCGCCTTTGGAGTGAAGGTCAGCCAGAAGCATTGCAACAGCTACCAATGCATCCCGAAAAAGCCACTGTTTGGTGCGGTTTATGGGCCGGCGGCATTATTGGGCCATATTTCTTCAAAGATGATGCGAATCGCAGCGTTACTGTCAATGGTGAACGCTACCGAGCGATGATAACAAACTTTTTTTTGCCCGGAATGGAAGTTCTTGACTTGCATGATATGTGGTTTCAACAAGACGGTGCCACATGCCACACAGCACGCGAAACAATGGCGCAATTGCGAGGCGAGTTTGGTGAACAGTTAATTTCACGTTTCGGGCCGGTCAATTGGCCGCCTAGATCGTGCGATTTGACACCATTAGATTATTTTTTGTGGGGGTGTGTCAAGGCTAATGTCTATAGGGACAAGCCCGCTTCGATTGACGCACTGGAAGCCAACATCCATGCATTCATTCGTCAGATACCGGCCGATATGTGTGAAAGAGTATGCCAAAATTGGACTCAGCGGATGGGCTACCTAAGACGCAGCCGCGGTCAACATTTGCATGAAATTATCTTTAAACATTAAATTTCAAGGTTCAAACTATCGATTCAAATAAATATTTCATTCATTTTTTCGAATTTTTTGTGTTTTTTTTTTTAAAAAAAGTTCTAAACCTCTTAAAAAATCACCCGTTATTTCATATATGTATGTATTCGCTTTGCGGGTAACTGCGACGCGACTCCTTATAGCGTTGCTCTGTATGAGCTTATCGCGTGCGATCGGGGAGCGGTGGCGAAGGACACTTTTGAAAGTCTTTATCAAGCTATTAGTCGCGGATTATTTAAAATGTTCTTTCCGCACTCGATTTAATCGCCGACCTTTTTTTTCCGAACTCGTAGTCGTCTCGTTGGCTCTTGCCCGCGTGTCCGACTCGCTTCGGGTCTTCCATCAAAAAACAGCCGGATCTTTTCTTTCTCCGGGACCGGAACCCCTCTCCTCTTTTTATTTTCGCGGCCCTCTCATTAAATGAGCGAATAATGGCTGTTTCCGCTAATGCCTTGGTCGAAAATTGTCACCTCCCACCCCAAACAGCGAAATCCTCATTCACAATGATTTATAATGGATTATCGATAGACCAACTATTTTGTGCGCTTATCGTTTATTTTGTTATCGAGTGCCCTACCTATTAGCTACTGGGAGAATTTACCAATATGGTAAATGCGGGGCTAAATAAAAATCATCACGTACTTGTTCTTTTTATAGACTTTAGCAAAGCCTTTGATACCTTGACACCAAAAAAACTCGTGGAAAGTGTCAACAAATTGGGACTGAGAGGATTGCTGGCAAGCTGGCTCGAAAGCTATCTGACTGATAGAGTAATCCAAGTCAAGGTATCTGACATATTAAGCCGAAAAAAATCTAGCAAATACGGTGTACCACAAGGTTCCAAATTGGGTCCCGTTTTATTCATTCTGTTCACTAATGAACTGCTAAGAATATTTAAGAAATCGATTGCCTATGCCTATGCTGATGATATCACAATTGTTGTTAGACACAAAGACTTGCATTTAGCGGTGAAGATATTGCAAGATGAATTCAACGCTGTATCTGAATGGTGTCATGATAACGGTCTAGTGATAAATGCAGCAAAAACTAAGCTGATGCATATACGGACTCCATCAAAGCCAATCGAAACCATGGAAATATTTCATCGCAATGATCGCTGTCCAGTACTAAGAAGCAGCAACGCAATTGAGGTAGTCAAAGCCATTAAATATCTTGGAGTAACCATCGACGAGCATTTTTTGTGGCGTGAGCACATCAACATCCTCCGACTTCAACTTAAAAGTACGATATTTGCAATGGTGTATCTTAAGCGTTACTCACATATGGAGGTAGAAAAGCAAGTTTACTACTAGTTGGCAGAATCACGGATTAGATACGGGATTCTGGCATGGGGAAACGCCACAAAAACCCATCTGGATAAGATATCTAAATTACAATATCGTCTTGTTAAAATAATTAGACCTATTAATTTAACTTTCAAAGTTTTAGATGTCAAAGCGTTTTTCCAGATGAAAACAATGCTTACATACATGAACGACCAACGATTTCTCCGACCCTTAAGCCATCCACAAAACACAAGAAGACGAGCCCAAGGGATGTTGGAAGTTCCGGAAGCTTACAACACATAATATGGTGATAGAGAACTCCGATGCACCGTCCCTAAATAAGTTAATTCGATACCACAGTTTTTAAAAGTAATTCCAAATTTAAAAAAAAAGGAAAAAAGAGTTAAAAAAGCATTTGTTTGAACTTTATTTTGTGAATTAGACAGTTAAAAAATATTTTAACAGCACTATTGTAATTCTAACCTAAAGGGTGATCCATTTCGAGGTTCCCTACTTTTTTAAAGAAAAAAAAAACACAAAAAATTTAAATTTAATGGAGAATGTTTATTATCATTTGAAAGAACATTCTTTGGCATTTATTTTTTGAAGATTATGTCTATCAAATGTTGGCCGTTGCTAAGTCGCAGATGGTCCATCCGTTGAGTCCAATTTTCGATCACTCGTTCGAGCATTTCGACTGGTAACTGGCGAATGACAAGCGTGATGCTTTCCTCCAAGGCCTGAATCGAAGCGGGTTTGTCGGCATAAGATTTTGACTTTACATATCCCCACAGGAAAAACTCTAACGGTGTGATATCACACGATCTTGGTGGCCAATCGACCGGCCCAAAACGTGAAATTATGTGCTCACCGAATTGTTCTCCCAATAAGTCCATTGATTGATGCGATGTGTGGGAAGTGGCGCCGTCTTGCTGAAACCAAATGTCGCCGAGATCACGAGCTTCAATTTCAGGCATCAAATAGTCGGTTATCATGGCACGATAACGGTCGCCATTGACGGTTACGTTCGCACCGGCATAATTTTTAAAGAAATATGGACCGATGATTCCACCGGCCCACAAACCACACCAAACCGTTGTTTTTTCTGGATGAAGTGGCAGTTCTTCAATCTCTTCAGGTTGCTCTTCGTCCCAAATGCGGCAATTTTGTTTGTTTACATACCCATTGAGCCAGAAATGGGCCTCATCGCTAAACAAAATTTGCCTCGAAAACATCGGATCTTCTTGGAACTTTTCAAGAGCCCATAGAGCGAAGCGATGTCGCTTGGGAAGATCGAGCGGCTTCAGTTGTTGCACAAGCTGTATTTTGTACGCTTTCAATTTAAGATCTTGACGTAAAATGCGCCAAGTCGTTCCATACGTCAGTCCGAGTTGCTGCGAACGGCGCCGAATCGACTCTCTACGGTCTTCGTGTACACTCTCAGCTACGGCCGCTATATTTTCTTCACAGCGTGCTGGACGTGGTCTATTCGGTCGAATATTATCCAATAATGAATGGTGGGTCTCAAAATGGGTGATGGTCTTGCAAATAGTACGCTCAGTAGGCCGATTATGTTGATCATAAGTTGAGCGAAGTGCACGAAACACATTCCTCACAGAACGTGAATTTTCATAATAAAGTTGAACAATTTGTAAACGTTGTTCACGCGTAAGTCTTTCCATTATGAAATGCCAAACAATACTTAACAAAAATAACATGACAGCAAGACACGACTCACACGTGATCTGTCAAAATAGGCTATTGAAAAAAGTATCTCTACTTGGATCACCCGTTATTTGTAAAAAAAATGTTATAGCATTTCAAAAGTTAATTTATTCAATTTATGCTCAACCAGCTGCAGATAAGAACTCTGCTTTGCAGGTAATACATGTATAAATGAAAAACCTCTTTTGTGCAAATAAAATCCATTAAATCCATTAAAAACAAAAAAAGAACCTCAATTATGCCTCAGCGTCATCGAAAATTTGGACCATCGGATGGAGGTGTTCCGCCAAGCTCGGGGCGGCCATTTGGTCGATATTTTGTTCCATACATAACTGCGCCATACCAATATTATCATAATAAACAGAAATGACAATAATTTCCTCAACAATTTGTGTTTTATTCGAAATCAACATCGGCCCTTAAAATGCACTTTCTCCCTTTATTTCAAATTTTTAGTAATTTTTAATTTTTAAAATTCCAATGCAATGGCGTTTTAAGAGAGGGGGTTTGATGGCACAGTGGTTAATGCAATCAACTGCCGCGGTGCATAACTGGATTGGCTGGATGTCGTACCCCTATATCCGACGGCTTACTACAGGGGCCTTTAGGGAACTTTTGTACAACCCAAGGACAAGATCATGCAAAGTCTTGCAATGCTGTTTTTTTTCATTATCCCTGCAGCCATTCGGTCCCCTTTATGTACTTCAGCTTAACCCACTCCTAACCACAAGAAGGTACACACAGGGATTTTTCTTCCATCGAGTCTTGATACCGCAAGGCATTCACCTAGACTCTCCAGTTCTTTAGAGAGTTATAAAGTCTTAGCGTGACACCAAAATGTTTTGCCACTATCCCAATGCAGCTATTCGAGTTCGGCATAAAACTGTAAGTCCTTCCATTAAGCAAGAACACACATTAGGGGTTATGTAAAAAAAATCAAGGCCCTGGGTCGTAACAAAGCTGTTGCGCAAAATACTGAACCAAAGCACTCGCTTTGATCACCAATAAAACATACGTCAGAACGTGCAAGGATCACCAATCAATATTGTGACAGATATGGGAACAAATGTATCAGTATATTTTTTTTTTTCAAAAAGCATCCGGATTATCCCAGCACCACTTTACGGCCTTGATGCATGGAACTATTCAAATGGGATAACGAAACCTTTGATTAATAAAATTCATTATTATTACAAGCTGCGAAGTAAGGAAACTGTTGCTTGACAGGAAAATTTCCGCGCTGCTGACATTTTTTTTTGCCTATTCGCAATTAGTAGGTACACGTCGAATGATTTGCATGGACGAAACCGGAGTAAAGCAGCGCAATACTCTGTTTTTCTAATAGGGCGTGTCATAACCATATTATTCACTGCCCAACTGGTTTGCAATTAAACTTTTATATGTTCGTAAGATTCCATTGGATCGTCTGCATATTAAATTTCAATGAATGAAAGACAATTCAATTCTGACTCAACAAATTTTCGTCACAATGCCTGTGCTAGTACGTATCGGTGACATTTGCTTGTCACACTTTTACTCTGAATAATAAAATTTATTTTGGAATATTATTTGGAATTTGTGGCGAAGCAACGAGTTCTTACAAAAAAAGTAGTTCGACATAAAACGAAACAATTTGAGTAGAAAATGAAAACAACTTTCGAAAATGTCCTCACCTTGCACTTAACGGTGGGTGATGCTCCTCGTGATGGTCTTTCGCAAATCGATCACCTATATAAGAGATAGCTCGAGCGGCACTTGGTATAGTTCAGTTCTTTGCACTTAACAAACATCAACATGAAAGTAAGAGCCTAACAAGGATAATAGTGGTTCAATTTTTCTAATTGTGTCCTTTGTTTTTCCTTAGATCTTCGTCGCTCTTCTCGCCCTTGTGGCTTACGCCAGCGCCAGTATTGGACACGGTGCAGTCGGTCTTGGCTACGGAGGTGTTGGTCTTGGATACGGAGGTGCCGTAGGATACAACGGATACAGCGGAGTTGGTCTCGGCTATGGTGGACTCGGAGGTGTTGGTCTTGGATATGGTGGTGTTCATCGTGTTATTGCCTCACCAATTGTTCACTCACCAATTGTTCACTCACCAATTGTCCACGCACCAATTGTTCACGCATCTCCACTTATTCACGGATCTCCAATTGTTCACGCACCACTCGCCTACGGACATGGTCTTGGATATGGTGGTCTTAACTACGGAGGATACGGACTCGCTTCCGGTTTGTGGAAGAAGAAGTAAATTCAATCTTAACGGTTGTATGTACACAATGAAAAAAGAAACTAAATTAAACGAACTCATTAACAAAACTTACTTAAGTGGCTTAACGGTCCGAAACGAACCTGCGACTTACCCAACATGTCTCTCCAATTAGCCCGGTCCTTAGCTAATTGCCATCAGTTGCGCACTACAAGTTGGTTGAGGTCGGTTTTTTACTTGTGCCCGCCACTTAAGGCGTGGTCTCCTCTACTGCCTCCGATGCCTGGCTGGGAATCGAAGACTCTGCAAGCCGGAGTATTGGTTTCCATTCGTTTTACATGTCCTAACCATCTTAAACGTCCAATGCGGAGTTTTTCGACCAGGGGCATGTCGTTGTATAGCTCGTATAGTATTTCATTGAATCTTCGCCTCCATAGCCCGCCAACGCAAACGGGACCGAAGAATTTTCCTCTCAAATCGACCAAGGATTTCTTCATCCGCTTTTGAGACGGTCCATGCTTCAGCGCCGTAGAGCAGGACTGAGAAGATTAGGGTGTTATATATAGGATCTCCTTAGTAGTTCGAGTGAGGGCCTTACTCCTGAATTGCCTTCTTAGCATGAAGAAACAGCAGTTGGCAGATGTAATTCTTCGTTTGATTTCTGAGGAGATGTTGTTGTCAGAGTTGATAGCGGAGCCGAGGTAAACAGAGTCCCGTACTACCTCAAAGTTATATCTGTCACTGGTGACATTGTGTCCAGTTCATCAATGTTGTGTGTCCTTTCGCGTTCACAGCATATAATTATTCTTACCCTCATTTACAGCTAAACCCATTTTCGCTGCTTCCATTTCTATAAAAGCAGACATGACCTTGACATCCCGTTCAGTTCTGCCAATGATGGTCGGCGTATGCTAGTTGCACCGATCTTTCGAAAATTGTACCTCTGGTGTTGACTCTGGAGTTGGACAATACTCTCAAGAATGAAGTTGATGAAGTCACATGACAGCGCATCGACTTGCCTAAATCCGTTTTTGTTATCGAATGTGTCGGTGAGGTAGTTTCCGACCACCATGGAGCAGCGAGAGTTCTCCATCGTCATCGTACACAAACGGACTAGCTTGTTCGGTATACCAAAACTTGACATGGCCCCCTGTGTATTTCGTCTCTGTTAATGCTGTCGTATGCGGCTATGAAATCGGAGAATAGGTGGTGGATAGCGATTTGGACTTTTTGAGGTTTTTCCAGGATCTGCCGAAGTGTGAAGATTTGATCGGTGGTGGACTTTCCTGGCCTAAAACCACACTGATAAGGGCCGATCAGGTTGTTGGTAAACGGTTTCAGGCGTTCACATATTACGGCAGATAGGATCTTGTAGGCGATGTTGAGGAGAATTATACCTCAGTAGATGGAGCAGTTTAGAGGATATCCTGTGTTGTGGATCGGGCAAAGCTCGGCCGGAATTCCGTCATATCCGGCTGCCTTATTAAGCTTCAGTTTAGATATTGCTATGCTCACTTCACTTAGGCAGGGTGGTTGACAGTTTTCACTGTCGTTGCCAACATTGAATGGTTCTTTCTGCCTGACAGCGGAATGTTGTTCGTCATCGCCGTTTAACAGTCTGCCGAAGTGGTTCTTCCATATCCTCAGCATCGACTGTGTCTTAACTACGACAATTCATTGTTCATCTAGAAAGGATTCTGTTCGGGCCTCTTATCCATGGCCTTGACGTTTTGCACATTGGTAGAACTGCGAGCATCGTTCCTGAAGTGGCACCACCTTATATCCCTCGATCTCCTCCTCCATGCGCGCTTTCTTGCTCTTTTTCTTTTTTATGAAAAGCCGGTGTCCTTCCCTTCTTCTTTGCCTATAGAGCTCAATGGCAGCTCTCGTCTTTATCCGCAGGTAAGCCTTGTCGGCCTCGTTCTTAGGAACTCCTCATCAAGCCAGGGGTTTCTTGCTGGTGGGCGAAAAACCTAGCACATCAGTTGTGGCTGATCTGATGGCTTGTTGACATCGTTGCCATTGGTCTTCAACATTCGATGCTGGCGTTGCACGGAGGATTTGGCGATCTATTGCGACTGCAGTCTTTCGACATAAACTATTTTCACAGTATTTATGGATTGTTGTGTCGTGGTGGATATCCGCATTCTTACCTTGACTGCAACAAGGTAGTGGTCCAAGTCGATGTTAGCTACTCGGAATGTTTGAACATCAAAAAAACTGGATTCGTGACTCTTGACTATCGCAATATGATTAACTTGGTAGACCGTTCGTTAATCTGGAGACCGCCATGTCCCCCAATGGATATTGCGGTGAGGAAAAGTCCGTTTCCAGACGTGTTGTCGCGTAGGTTATGTTTTCGACAATACTGCTAAAAATATCTTATTTGCCAACCTTTGCATTAAAATCTCCCAGTTCAATTTTAATATCGTACTTCGATAGTCGCCCATGGGTTTTTTCAAGGAGCTCGTAGAAGCAATCCATAGCTATATCATCTTTTTCCTCACTTGGGGCGTGAGCGGATATAAAGTATATGTTGGCGTTCACTAAAGTCTAGGAAATATAGGACTTCTTGCGAAGTCTGGTACTAATAACAAATTCGCATCCGAATTGTATCTGTTTCTGTTCAATATAACACAGTCCGTGGTAGATGTCACAGTTTTTCATCCTCATTTTGGCCGGCTCATCTCATTGCATTTCTTAGATGACAGTTATGTCTGCTATGTAGCAGCTTAGAGCTTTCGCTAGTTGTTCACTTGCACCTCTAATGTTGATGTTCTCTCTTTCCAGGTGCAGATACGAACGTCGTTGTCCTTTTTTCGTTTAGCAGGGTCATCAACGATAAATTCAGTCCCTTCCAAGGATATTGGTTGCTTCGTAACAATGATTTTTTCCATGGGTGGGTAGTTTACCCAGAGCACAACCCCCTACCTTTAGGGTTGGTTCCAATTTTTTAGTTACCCAAAGGACACGGGGCTATCAGTATCCACTACGGGATTTAGCGCTGCCGATGGCCTTTCGCTTCATCCGCCACGATCTCTGTTCAAGGTGCCTGACGTAGCCTTGAAATTGTCCGAATATATCGAAGCAGTTCATCTAGGTTCGCCTTGGACAGCAGGTCGGGTAATCCGTACTAATCGTTTATATTTTTGCTGTTTTTCGACTTGTTATCTACACCCACACTTATCGGATAGTAGGTCAAATGCGGTTGGATGAGACCAATACCCGATGGTTACCACTTGGAGGTTAAAAATAAGCACTTGATGTGTAGTCAGAGTTACAACCAAATTTCAGAATTAAGCCCTATTAGAGTCTGCCCTCGTTCTACAATACCCAACCATCTAAAAGGCTAAACGTATAAAAAGTGAACGAAGATTATTAAAAAAAAGTGGCTACGAAGTTTGAAGAAAATCGGCCCAGCCGCTTAGGCTGACGGACAGTATTTCAAATCCACTTTTTTGGGTTCCCCTATCATCGTATTGATAAAATCAATCAAAATCTCGGGGTCGAAAATTTTCATGAAAACAATATCTTTCCCTTAGGAAGTGAAAGTTAAAATCGTTTTTCTATTGCATATGCTATGGGGTAGAGTACACAAGTCGTTTTTATAAGAAAACGTATAAGAAGGCTACAGTCCGAATCGTGCCAATTTTACAATTCTACCCTATTTTACTATTAAATTGAACATCCCCTAAAAATGGGTGTGGCTAAAGACTTAACATAGGTTTAAGAGAGCGAGTGGAGATTGAGTGACAATTGGTAATCACTTGGCTCACTAGTCACGGGGTTACAAGTTCAATCCCCAATTGGGGAACAAAAATTGTTTCAAATAGTCTTACAGACAACTGAACGTTTAATTAGCGTCACTATTAATAGGAATCTAATGAGGACACTTGCTAGTGTCCGAAAAAGCAATTCCAACTAAGATAGTGGTGTCTCTACACAAGTTGTTGTTGTAAGGTCGATCATTCAAAATTCCTTTTCCGTTTGACCAAAGTCGAGGTTTTTTTTTGTTGAAAGTGGTTGTGGCCGTGTGCGCATTTTAGAAATATTTACTCCTGTATTGAATCCATAAATAAAGAGCTGATGTACAAAATTTCATTGTAATAGCTGAACATTTTCAGACTGACCAATCATCCCCATGATGGTTTTTAGAGAAAAACGCTCCTAAACAGTGATCGTAGTTTAAATGAAGTAATTTCATGGAATGATTTTTCGAATTACCTTAAAATTTTATTGAAAACCACTTTTTACTGAAAATTACCTTAAAAATGTGGGCGTAGCAAAACACTTTATAGATATAGAAATAAAAATTATCTAAATATCTTGTTCAGATAATTTTTCAATTTGTTTTTTCGGCTAAGCCAAAAACTACGTTTTATGAAAATTGTATATGGCAGAGGGCGGATTTAAAAACGGTTACACTTGTTCAGCTGTGAGCAACAAAGATTATGTGTACCAAATCCCAGCATTCTAACTCCAAATTTTATTTCTAAAAACTGGTGACGTACGAATAGACATGTATGGCTCATTCAGCTAGCCATTCTGAGTCGATCCATGTACTTTGAGATACAACTAGATAAAATATTTGTCTCTGTTAAAAACTATGTCCCAAAACTAATACAGTACTGTCTGGGTAGCGTGAACTATTTATTGCACAAGCTGTCCATACTAACCAGGTTGTTCACACTATCCAATATTTTACCCAGCAAGAAAAACATACTTCGACAACAGTTTAATTGTAGTTTCTTTTATTTAAAATAATCTTTAATGCATGTCTGTTTTTTTTTTATTTGCCAGCGCCTTCTGCACAGCTTTTTCAAGCATTTTTTTTTAAAACAAAAATATCTGAATAGTCAGACGTATTTTCTTCAGGACACTCTATCCCCTTATCAAAAATCTGAATAGCTTCTGATGCAGTTATTTTGGTTTGATTCTCAGTTTCGTCAATTTCATCTTCATCAGATGTTATAAGTTCGCATTCATCTTCATCTGGCTCTATTGTATCTTCAATTGCGTTCCATGCGTTGATATCCGTAACAGTCGGTGTTGCCTAATTTACATAAATCAATTGATATCTATGATTTAATTTCTTAATCATATGAAACAAACCTCTGGGATAATAATTTGTAGCAAGTTTTGCAATTCATTGATTTCTTCCAATTGCTGATGCCTTAACTTGTCTCTTAATAAATTAAGAGGGGTATCTTCCTCTTCATCTGAACTTTGTGTTTCGATGTGATATGTACAAATCTGTGGTAGAATATTGCGCCAACATTTTTCAATAACATCTGGTTTTAACTGACTCCATGCTATTGCGAATAAAGAAATTGCGTCTTTTATAGTCAACGACTTTAAGAAATTAAAAACATCTTTTTTTCCAACAGCTAATCGAAGAGGACTTTTTCTATAATAGAGCTTTGTAATACGAATTGCATTTTGATCCATTGGCTGAATCAATGGTGTCACGTTTGGTGGCATGTACATAGTGAAAATATAGCCATCATCTGTTTTTAAAAAGGCCTCCGAAGGATGCCATGGTGCGTTGTCGAGTAGTAAAACAGATTTTATCGGCAAACCTTCTTTTCGTAAGAAATCTTGCACCTGTTAAAAAATGTATGAGCCTATTTATGTACACTAATAGCTTTTCATCATGCGTCTTACCTGAGGGACAAATAAATTATGAAACCAATCTTTAAAAATATCGGTTGTCATCCATGCGTCCTTGGAGCTACGGTAATCAACAGGAATGTCAACATTTTTGAAGCAACGAGGTTTCGTAGATTTTCCAATGATCAACGGCTTAATTTTGTGAAGACCAGCAGCGTTTGTGCATGCTAAGAATGTAATTCTGGCTTTTTCAACTTTTCTACCTGGAGCAGTTTTTTCTTCTCTAGACACATACGTTTTTTCAGGCAACAACTTCCAAAACAAACCCGACTCATCAGCGTTATAAATTTGGTTCTGAGATAGCTGAAGTTCATGGATAGTCTTCTCGAAATCATTTTTGAATGGTGCAACTGCGCTGTGATCGGATGAAAGTTTCTCTCCACAGATTTTAAGAAGCCGAACACCAAAACGTGACTTAAATCCATCTAGCCAACCAGAACTAGCATTAAAGACTCCTTCCTCTTTTAGTTTTTCATGCAAGAGTTTTGCTTTATCTTTGAGCATCTCACCACCAACAGGTATATTCTTTCGACGCTGCTTTAAAAACCATTTATACAGCACCGGTTCCATATGAGGATACTCACCCTGTTTTAAAGTTTTTCTTTTGAGCGAACTGGTTTGGCTAGTGGCCACCACTTTAAAGAGTTTAGCCTTATTTTGTCTTATGGCCGAAATTGTAGATTTAGCAACACTGTATTCCCGGGATAAAATTGATGGGGCTACACTAGAGATGAGCTTAGGCGTGATTTTTAATTCACAGGTAAAACTGTGATTGTGATTTTCAATTCACTGTGATTTTAATCTGTGATCGTGAATTGTGATTTCTTACAGAATTGGTGCACGAAACAATAAAAATAAATTTCAATTCATTTCGTATTAGGTTTTTGCATACATATGAAAGCATTGTAAGATAAAATTGGGTTTTGATGCTTTGTAATTGTATTTAGATATGAATTAAAACGAAAATCTCAAGTGATAATACGGGTAAAAAGCAAACTCAAGAAATATTTGATTAAAATTCATGGTCTTATATTTTATTTAAGAAACAACACAATAAACATAACAATTAAACTTACATAAACATGAAATGTTTGAAAGGAAATAAAAATAAAAATCTGTAATAAAAAAATGAATATATGACTTCATGCTAGGAAAATAGATTTCTTTACTATCTTATAATAAGACTAGTTAGGAGCACTTTGTACATTTAAATTGCAGTTCAAAAATAGGAGCTCTTTTGTTTTTGTTGCACTAAGTCGGCTTCGCCTGTCCGAAACAATTTGACCCGCCTTTGAAAAGACCCTTTCACAAGGAACTGATGTGGCGATAGCACTAAGCCTTTCTTGAGCCACTAAAGCAAGATTTGGGAACATATATTTATTTTCCCTCCACCACTTAAGAGGATCTTCTGTTCTCTTTAGCTTGTCATAATCAACAAAGATCTGAACTTCTGCAGTTGCCTTGCTATTTAAATTTCCAACTGGTTGATATAGAGCAGCTTCTCTGTCGAATTCAGCCCAAATGTCATCATCATCAATATTATATTCGGTATTCGATGTTGAATTAGACGTCATTGGATCCAATTGAATACACTTATTTTCTTGTTCTGAAAACTTTTCAGCCACAAGAGATATTAATCTTTTCTTTGCATTTTCAGCATTTTTCTTCTCTCGAAAAGCTATTTGTTTAAACCTTGGATCTAAGTATGTTGCTAATGAGAGAATACTATTTTCTTCCAATCCATTTAACCTTGTGCATATTGCTTTGTGAATTTCCTCAACGGTAGATTTTATGCAGGTCTTGAATGGTTTCTTCAAAAATCCCGTATACACTGCTTCGAGTCCATTAGCGAGAGGAATAACAAGAGAAGCCGTTAAATATTTTTCTCCAAAAATGCTTTTTGTAATTTTTTCGAGTGGTATTAAAATTTCAAAGAGCTGTCGAACTGTTATCCAATCGTCTGCTGAGAGGTAGCTATTCGCATCCATATTGCTTAAGGCCATTGTTGATTTCACTGCTTCTTCGAGCTGAATAAACCTTTCCAGCATATAAAAGGTGGAGTTCCAACGGGTGGACACGTCCTGCAGTAGTCTTAGTGGGTTTCCGACGCCTTGATTCCGTTGATAGGCCAAAAGTCTTGATGTGGCAATGTAGCTTCTTTTAAAGTGACCAATAATATGCTTAACTTTTGAAAGGATTATGGTTACTTCTTCTACTTTCAAACCATCATTTGCAACGAGGTTTACAGTGTGGGCAAAGCAACCAAAATGATCCCATCTCAGCTCACTAAGAACCGCTGATTTGATATTAGCTGCGTTATCGGATACAACCATCAAAAGCTTTTCTTTTACATTCCATTCGGAAACAACTCTCTCTAGTTCAAGAGCAAGGTTTTTTGCTGTATGGCGGTCTGGCAAGTTCGCACATTCCAAAAGGAGGGAAACTAAATCAAAATTCTTAGTAAGAAAATGGACCGTGACTGCCATATAACTTTCCATATTTACAGACGTCCAGCAATCGGTTGTAACACATAATTTCATAGCAGTTTTTAATATATCCCGAGTTTCATTTAGACACTGCTCATATAATGCAGGAATGAGAGTCCTGGAAATTGCATGTCGATTGGGTAGCTCATAGGATGGATTTAGAGCGGCCACAAATTGGCGAAATGCAGTTTCCTCGACAATTCGAAACGGCTGAAAATTGTCAGTAAAAAGTCGAAGCAGTTTTTTGTCGATATTTTGCTTGGATTTTGGGGTAACTCGCTTCTGTATATACGAAGCCAGATTTGTTTGGCGAGGCCGAGAAGCAGCAGTAACTGGAGGATCACTTTGAGAATTGTTGGTAACCATCGATAATATCGGTTGCAAGTCGTCTTTGTTCAGCACTTCGGATGAATTTATATTTGCGTTTTTACATCGATTCGAGGAACGTCCTTCTGCATTGCTACTAATTGTAGAGGCTTGTAGCTGAGCATCCTGTTAATTTTTTTTTAATATTAAGAATTAACACACATAATTTGTGTTTGAGCAGATTAAAAAAAACTTACTTCATCCTCGTCTAGAATATCAGAGCTCGGGAAACGTTCATCTCTTGCAGAGGCTAACGACAAAGATACTGTTGGATGTTTGTTTTCCATGTGCCTTTTCAAATTTGAGGTGCTTGTTTTGTATGAAAGCTTTGTTTTGCAAATATTGCACTTTGCAAATTGTTCATCAATTGCAGTAAAAAAATTCCACAAAAAACTTATTTTTTTTCTATGCATTGGCATTGTCACTGTTCTATATATATATATTTTTCACGAAAGTCAAACATAAACAATATTTAAAAATTAAATTAATACTATCAACACAATCACACTTTAACGAAACACAAAAATTAAACTAGCGCCAATTAATTACCAAACCAAACTGCAGTCAAATTACAAAAACAAACATGAATTACAAAGAAGAATGAAAAAAACCGTTACAAAAAGTCTAGAAGCCAAAGCAACCTGAGAAACCAACACATTGAGTTAACATTTTTGCACTGATAAATAAATAAACTTGATATGCCGAAAAACGAATTGCACTGACAAAAAGGATACAAACCGGAGCTAGTCTCACGTTTTCAACTTTGAATCGTTTTTTTGTATTGCAATCAGTACAGACTCTATGAACAAAAACGGAGTATGCGATGCAAAAATGTATTTGTACGTGTGTGTCAAACTACGATGTTTAAAATGGAAGCATAAATTTGTTGTTCATGCTATCGAGGATTTTGCTGTTCACGCTATATAGTGCTCTGTATAAAACAATTGGTGTTCATGCGAGCCAGGTGTTCACCTAGCCCAGTGTTCACGCTACCCAGACAGCACTGTATACTCCTATGGGATGGGGTATACGTATAATGAACAACCCCAAAAAATGCTTTGACTGAAAAAGAAGTTTATTTAAGGAGTGTGCGTGGCAGGGGATGGATTTTAAAAATGTTAAGCATATTTTGGCGATACAAAGAGTTTCTATGCCAAATCTGTTAGTCCTAGAACAACATTTCCTTTACAGACAGGCTCACAATGCACAGACCATACCTAAAAAAGTAAACCATCCGAGGGTATAATCCTATAATAACCGAAAAAAACAAGATTTTTCAAAGCTTCATGCCTAAGGAGTATATTGGACATTTCTAATAATTTTGTGTTGAAAATTGAATTCTAAACATTCAGCTTGTATAAGTTTATGGATTATTGGGTACTCGTGGTTTAGCATAATTGTTTTCAATTTCAATTTTGAATGATATACCTGCCATTCAAAATGTATTTTGAACACAATTATTCAAAACTACGAGTACCAATTTTCAAGGCATTATAAAACTTCTTAAGAAAAACAATCTATTCTGAATGGCTGCAAATTGCAATTCCGACAAGCTTTGAGATCCATAGCGCTGCAACAATATCAAGGTAGTCTAAATGCTTAAGGGCCGCCCAGAATGTTATCTGTAGCTGGTATCTTGTATTGCTGTCATAAGAGAGGCACAATTATTGCATGAAGTTGCCATTCATTCAACTTCAAGTTACAGATTCGCATTGTGTAAGCGCTCACGGCTTGCCTTGTTCTTAACTTTTGACTCAGTTGCAAGCGTCAGCTACAGATACGCATCCTGGATGGCAATTTAAGTTGATGGTGGACGCATTAAATTTTTTTCCTAAAATATGATTTTGCAAAAGAAAATCCAAGTCCACCACGAACAAGAGGTTAATTCAACACCACCAACCTACAAGATATTACGAAAACCAATTACTGTTTTGTTAAGGTGTTCGTTTAATTCAGTTTGTTTTTTCATTGTGTACATACAACCATTAAGATTGAATTTACTTCTTCTTCCACAGACCGGAAGCGAGTCCGTATCCTCCGTAGTTAAGACCTCCATATCCAAGACCATGTCCGTAGGCGAGTGGTGCGTGAACAATTGGAGATCCGTGAATAAGTGGAGATGCGTGAACAATTGGTGCGTGGACAATTGGTGAGTGAACAATTGGTGAGGCAATAACACGATGAACACCACCATATCCTAGACCAACACCTCCAAGTCCACCATAGCCGAGACCTCCATATCCAAGACCTACACCTCCGTAGCCAAGACCGACTGCACCGTGTCCATAACTGGCGCTGGCGTAAGCCACAAGGGCGAGAAGAGCGACGAAGATCTAAGGAAAAATAAAGGACACAATTAGACAAATGCAACCACTATTATCCTTGTTAGGCTCTTACTTTCATGTTGATGTTTGTTAAGTGCAAAGAACTGAACTATACCAAGTGCCGCTCGAGCTATCTCTTATATAGGTGATCGATTTGCGAAAGAGCATCACGAGGAGCTTCACCCACCGTTAAGTGCAAGGTGAGGACATTTTCGAAAGTTGTTTTCATTTTCTACTGAAATTGTTTTGTTTTATGTCGAACTACTTTTTTTCTAAGAACTCGTTACTTCGCCACGACCTGGGTATGCCAAATATATTTTATTATTCAGAAATACAGTGTGACAAGCAAATATCACCGATTCTAGCAAAGGCATTGTGACGCCAATTTTTTTGAGGCAAAATATTCAAATGTCATTCGGTTATTTAATTTAATATGCAGATCATCCAATGCAAACCTAAATAGATATGGGATTCCAGACTAAAGATAGAAACTAGTTGGGCAGTAAATAATAATAAATCATGACGCCCTCTGCTTTACTCTGGCTTCATCCATGCAAATCATTGGCGTGTTCCACTTAACGAGAACTCAGAGATCTCATTCACTTCCTCACGGTGAAATGATTTACGTGAGGGATTCAACATTCGTAGATGGACACTCTTTTCTGTCAAATAACAACATCCCTACTCCGCCGATCGTAATAATGATAATTTTATGATTCACCGAACATAACCAGAAATCAGAATTTTATCAGAAAGGGTCGGGAGAATGGAGTCCAAGATGCAGCACAAAATCTGCGCTTTTTCAAGTAAGGCATCATGTTCCACTTAAAAAAAAAAAAAAATGTATGGCGCAACAGGCTCGTTAGTACCCAGGGCCTAGCTTTTTTTCTCACAACCATTCATGTGTGCGTATGTACTTCCTTGCACGATGGTAGGACCTCCTGTTTTATACCGAATCCGAACGGCTAATTTGAGATAAGCTATTCATGACAATTGATACTACGCGAATGATTTGTCAGATCATCAATAGAGGAGGGCCAGTGAAAAATCATTTAGGTGTTGCTACGGCTGGGAATCGAACCCAGACCTTCTGCGCGGCAGTTCAACGCACTAACCATCGCGCCACTGAGCCCTTCATCATGTTCCACTTACACATATTAAAAAAAATTACCAATGCATCCGTAAGTGGAACATGAACTTGTTAAGGTGCGGGTGGAAGAGTATTTTGTACCCGGTAGCAGAATGGCACGCTTGTCATTGCACGGCGACAGCTCGTCGGAGGGTTGGGATCTTTCTACTACACATTCACCTAAAAAAAAATAGTTACGCGCCAAGAAAAAAACTGTTGCATGCACTTTGCTCTTGCCGTTAAAAGCGATTGAGATCATTTGACAAGTGATACCCAAAGGAGGGAAAGAAAACGTCGCTGATATGCTCTCTTAGGCATACCCTCCCTAACATTAATGACCTAGATCATTGATGTCACCTTGACTATTTCTGCCTGTATGTTATCAATAGTCCCTATCACTGTCTACACAGATGGTCACACTTCTTTCACCATTACCTTCAGCTTACTCTCATCAGCCCATTTTGCAAATCAAAATTATGTTTAACACATAATGACAGAGAGTGTCATTTTAGAGTTAATTGTAACAATTTTATTCCAACCAAAAAAAAAAAAAAAGTTAAATTAAATCAAAGTTAGAGGTTTGATTCGGTACTCGTAATCAAATCGCTTAATAGGATCGATCAATTTATTATTAGCAGCAAACATTTTTGGTATAATTATTGAGAATATACTGATCTTAGGACGTATTATAGAAGATATAAAATTACTTAATTGGGATGTTGGGTTTTTAGGATAAAGTTTTAGTATATAATTAGATAATACAGTATAAGTTTTATTATGTATGATTGTATGTGTATGATAATTTATATGAATGCATGTGCATGAGTGAATAATTATGATAAAGTTAAAATTATATGTTTAGCTCTTCTTTTGAATGCAATTTTAGTTAATTTACTTTGAAATGTAATTTGATAATTTAAGATTCATAATTAGGTTCTTCAAGTGTAGTAACTATGGCAACGATGCCAACAAGCCATTAGATCAGCCGCTACTGATGTGCTAGGTTTCTCGCGCTCACCAGCAAGAAACCCTTGGTTTGATGAGGAATGCCGACAGATGCTCGCAGCCAAGAACGAGGCCTACAAGGCTAAGCTGCAGGTGAAGACGAGAGCTGCCGTTGAGCTCTATAGGCAGGGAAGAAAAGAAGAACACCGGCTTTTTAGAAAGAAGAAAAAAGAGGAAGAAAAGCGCGCGATCGAGGATATAGAGAGGTGCCACTCCAGGAACGATTTTCGCAAGTTTCTCCAAATTGTAGAACGTCAAAGCCATGGATACAAGGCCCGAACAGAATCCTGTCTAGATGAACAATGAATTGTCTTAGTTGAGACACAGTCGATGCTGAGGATATGGAAGAACCACTTCTGCAGACTGTTAAACGGCGATAACGAACAACATTCCGCTGTCAGGCAGAACGAACGATTCAATGCCAACCACCCGACCTGAGTGCAGTCATGATAGCAATATCTAAACTGAAGCTTAATCTGGCTGCCGGAAATGACGGCCTTCCCGCCGAGCTTTATAAAGCCGACGGAGATGACTTGGTAAGTAACATCCACCAGCTCATAAGCCGAATCTGGTCGGAAGAAAGTATGCCTGAAGAATGGAACCTCAACATCGTTTGCCCGATCCACAAAAAAGGAGACCCTCTGCACTGCACCAACTACAAAGGCATAAGTCTCCTCCACATCGCCTACAAGATCCTATCTTCCGTAATATGTGAACGCCTGAAACCGTTTACCAACAACCTGATCGGCCCTTATCAGTGTGGTTTTAGGCCAGGAAAGTCCACAACCGATCAAATCTTCACACTTCGGCAGATCCTGGAAAAAAACCCAAGAAGTCCAAATCGATACCCACCACCTATTCCTCGATTTCAAAGCCGCATACGACAGCATTTATAGAGACGAACTATACAGAGCCATGTCTAGTTTTGGTATACCGCCCAAACTCGTCCATTTGTGTAGGATGACGATGGAGAATTCTCGCTGCTCCATCAGGGTCGGAAACGACCTCACTGACACATTCGATACCAAAAACGGATTTAGGCAAGGCGATGCGCTGTCATGTGACTTCTTCAATCTGATTCTTGAGAGGATTGTGCAAAACTCCCGATTCACCACCAGAGGCACTATTTTCCAAAAATCGGTACAACTACTAGTATACGCCGGCGATATTGACATCATTGGTAGGACCCAACGTGATGTCATAGCCACGTTTGATAATACACCGAAGGAATCGGCAAAATTGGGCTTAGCAGGAATTAAGGCAAGACGAAGTGTATGCTGTCAAGACGAAAGGACACACAACATCGAAAAATTGGACAGAACTTCATCATTTGATGTAGTTCGGGACTTTGTCTATCTCGCTAAAAACTCTGACAACAACATCTCGTCAGAAATTAAACGAAGAATTACTCTCGCCAACCGCTGTTTCTTCGGGCTAAGAAGGTAATTCAGTAGGTAAGCCCTCACTCGAACTACTAAGGAGATCTTATATAAGACCCGGATCATCCTAGTCCTGCTGTACGGCGCTGAAGCATGGAAAGTCTCAAAAGCGGATGAAGAAATCCTTGGTCGATTTGAGAGGAAAACTCTTCGAAAAAACTTCGGTCCCGTTTGCGTTGACGGGCTATCGAGATGAAGATTCAACCGAGAACTATACGAGCTGTACAGCGACATTCCCCTGGTCAAAAAACTCCGCTAGGACATGTAGAACGAACGGACACCAATACTACGGCTCGCAGAGTTTTCGATTCCCAGCCAGACGTCGGACGCAGTAGAGGAAGAACTCGCCTTAAGTGGCGCGCACAAGTAGAAACCGACCTCTTGGAGTGCGCAACTGGAGGCAGTTAGCTAAGGACCGGGCTAATTGGAAAAGCAAGTTGGTTGATGCCCAGGTTCAATCCGGACTGTAGCGCCACTTAAGCAAGAAACCTTCGAATTCAAATGAAACACAAGAAAATCGTTTTATTGTCCATCAATTTGGCTTCATTAAAATGACAATTTTATGTCATTAATGTTCAAATATGATTTTGGGCATGTTTCCCCCGCGGCTGGTCCAATAAGGTTTAGTCTAGAGGTCCAATATTAAACCACTTTTTCGAGCATTTGGGGCTGTATGTCGGCAATAACGCCATGAATGTTGGCTTCCAAGCCCCCGAACGTTTCTGGTTTGTTGGCGTAGACGAGCGTCTTCAGATATCCCTAAAGGAAATAATCCAATGGTGTCAAATCATACGATCTTGGTGGCCAATTGACAGGTCCATTCCTCGAAATTATGCGCTCAACCAATGTTTCCTTCAATAAATCGAATGTGACGTGCACTGTGTGGCATGTAGCGCCGTCTTATTGGAACCACATCTCCTTATTCATGCCATCCAATTCTGGACAAAAAATTCGGTTATCAGCTTATCTGAGGCCACCTGTGCGATAATATGAGACAATATTAATCTATGTCTCCTCCTCTGTGCCACGTAGGTGTATGTTATATGTCTTTCCTTCTTTGTATCTATCTGTCTCTCTCTGTTGTATTAATGTCTTGATCTGTCCCAGCCGATGGCCTCAGTCGCCAGTGCTGTTATGTGTCTGTAGTTCGTTGCATTCATGTGCGAAGTACTGTGATGTCCAATGTCCAAATTCGGTTATCATGGCTCTATTACGGTCTCTATTAACTGAAACTGACTCTCCAGCATCATTCAGGAAGAAGTACAGCCCAATGACTCCACCATCCCATAGAGCACACCAAACAGTCAGTTTTTGTGGATGTAATGGCGTCTCAAGGATCTCATGTGGATTCTCGTCACTCCAAATGCGGCAATTTTGCTTGTTGACGTAGCCATTCAACCAAAACTGAGTCTCATCACTGAACAAAATTTTGCGATGAAATTCAGCATCGAGATCAAATCTCATTCTCGGCCCATACAACAAAATCACGACGCATTGCATGGTATCGCGTCTTAAATTCTTGCACAAGCTGAATCTTGTAAGGTCGTAAGTCAAGATCTTTGTGCAAAATCTTCCATCAAGTTGATGGACAAAAGTGCAATTGCTGTGTACGGTGGCGAATCTATTCATTCGGGTCGTCTTCAACACCTTGACCTACAGCGGCAATTGATTCTTCGATGCGCACTGTTCGACGTCTTTGCGGATGCGTATTATCACATGGAGTAAACGTAGTGCGAAAACGATCCATGGTTAACCGAATTATTTGCTTTGATGGAATTTGCGGTAAAATTCGTGAGCTGAACCATTATTTTCCAAATAAATTTGCACGATTTGCAAGCGTTGTTCATTTGTCAACCTGCTCATGATGAAATGGCAAAGCAAACCAAACATAAATGCTCTGGATAAATGGTGAACCTCCCGCACAAGTATTTACTATATAAGGCCTACAGAGATAATTGCACGTGGAAATTAAATTGTATTGCCATATGGAGGAAAAAATGTTAGTTTTGCATAGAAAAAGCTATAAGATACGACGCAACCAATAGCCTTGGAAAAGATTTATTTTATTGTTGACGGCCTTGCTAAGCGAAAAAAAGGCAACGACGAGTCGTTTCTGCTCTTTTGAATGTGAGAACATTAACAGGAGAGGAGCAGGCGAACGACTAGCGGAAGCCCTTAGCTGCTATAAAGCCGACATTACTGCCATCTAGGGAAAAGGATTGGATGGGCCGGGAAAAACGAGGATGAACAAATGTGACATGTTATTGTGAGCAGAAACCGCGACTATTTGGATGAGGATTTGTTATAAGTGCCAGACTTAAACAAGAAGCTTTACGTTTCCAAGGCATAAGCGAACGCATTGTAACAAAACCCATCAACGTAAAATTCTTCAACATAAGCCTTATATGCGTTCACCCTTCGACAAGATGATATAGCTAAGGATTGCCTCTACGAGCTCTTTGACAAAACCTATGAACTACTTCCGAAGTACGATGTTAAAATCGTGCTGGGAGATTTTAACGCAAAATTAGGAAGGGAAGAACATCTTAAGCAGTATGGTTGGAATACATAGTCTACACGGCGACACGTCTGGAAACGGACTTCTACTAATTGACTTCGCTTCGTGACGAAATGACAGTATAAGCAGCACAAGGATGCCTCACCGCGATAGCCATAAAGGGGGCATGGCGGTCTCCAGAACAACGCCCGGTCAACTAAATTGATCACATTGCGATAGACAAGAGGCACAGATTCAGTATTTTCAGTCCGAAAATTCACAGAGGCTGACATTGACGCGGACCACTACCTTGTTACAGTCAAGGTTATAGTGCGGATATCCACCACGCCACAACAATCCAGAAATACTATGAAAATTGTCTGTCGAAAGACAGCAATCGCAAGAGACCACAAAAACTTTCGCGCAACGCGTATCCCTGAACCTCTCGATTAACCATACCATACCACCAGCATCGAGTGTCGAAGAACGTCTCTTGTGGTCTGTAATTAAAGCTCGAATCCAAAAGTGTAGATTTGACTGAGTTTCCGATGATTTTTTGTTGGGTGGTATTAAAGGTTTATAAATGACAATGTGCAGATGCCGAATGAGGTAAATACACTATGGAGGTGGTAAACAGATAGAAAATTAAATGGAACACAGTTTCACTTTTACAGCGTGTGAACTCACACTCGATTTTTTTACTTTAGGAGGATATAGATCCCAAACTGAACCCTGACCATCACACTTTACGGAGCTGAAGTATAAACTATTAATGGTGTATGAAGAAATCCTTGGTTGTTTGATATATCATTAAGGGAATCCATTGTTATTATAGGCTGGAATGTAAGGAAACTGTCAACAGCTTTAAAAATGTTGAAAAATCCCTCAGAAATCGGAGGAACACGTCTATTTGCATGGGCGAAACATGAGTAAAGCAGCAGAGTATGTTTTTTTTTAGAGGGCGTCAATTTTATTGACTGTCCAACTAGTTTTCAATTCAACTTTCATATGTTCATAGGATTCCATTGGATCGCCTGCATATTCAATTTCAATGAATGACATTTGAATGTTGACTCAACAAATTGGCGTCATCATGCCTGTGCTAGTACGTATCGGTAACATTTGCTTGCCACACTGTTTTTCTGAATAATAAAATATTTATGGTACATCAAGATCGTGGCGAAGCAACGAGTTCTTAGAAAACATCGAGTTCGACATAAAACGAAACAATTTGAGTAGAAAATAGAAACAACTTTCGAAAATGTCCTCACCTTGCACTTAACGGTGGGTGATGCTCCTCGTGATTCTCTTTCGCAAATCGATCACCTATATAAGAGATAGCTCGAGCGACACTTGGTATAGTTCAGTTCTTTGCACTTAACAAACATCAACATGAAAGTAAGAGCCTAACAAGGATAATAGTGGTTGCATTTGTCTAATTGTGTCTTTTGTTTTTCCTTAGATCTTCGTCGCTCTTCTCGCCCTTGTGGCTTACGCCAGCGCCAGTATTGGACACGGTGCAGTCGGTCTTGGCTACGGAGGTGTTGGTCTTGGATACGGAGGTCTCGGCTATGGTGGACTTGGAGGTGTTGGTCTAGGATATGGTGGTGTTCATCGTGTTATTGCCTCACCAATTGTTCACTCACCAATTGTTCACGCACCAATTGTTCACGCATCTCCACTTATTCACGGATCTCCAATTGTTCACGCACCACTCGCCTACGGACATGGTCTTGGATATGGTGGTCTTAACTACGGAGGATACGGACTCGCCTCCGGTCTATGGAAGAAGAAGTAAATTCAATCTTAATGGTTGTATGTACACAATGAAAAAACACACTCAATTAAACGAACACATTAACAAAACAGTAATTGGTTTTAGTTTGTTATGAAGCTTGGTGGGGTGGGTTTCTAAAGGGTGATCCATTTCGAAGTTTCCCTACTTTTTTAAAGAAAAAAACACAGAAAATTCAAATTTAATGGAGAGAATGTTTATTATCATTTGAAAGAACATTCTTTGGCATTTATTTTTTGAAGATTATGTCTATCAAATGTTGGCCGTTGCTACGTCGCAGATGGTCCATCAGTTGAGTCCAATTTTCGA
Source organism: Rhingia rostrata (assembly GCA_949824845.1). Classification (NCBI taxonomy): domain Eukaryota; kingdom Metazoa; phylum Arthropoda; class Insecta; order Diptera; family Syrphidae; genus Rhingia; species Rhingia rostrata. The sequence continues at coordinate 173,866,748 of OX463755.1, read as the reverse complement.
TCATTCGTTCGAGCATTTCGACTGGTAACTGGCGAATGACACGCGTGATGTTTTCCTCCAAGGCCTGAATCGAAGCGGGTTTGTCGGCATAAGCTTTTGACTTTACATATCCCCACAGGAAAAAGTCTAACGGTGTGATATCACACGATCTTGGTGGCCAATCGACCGGCCCAAAACGTGAAATTATGTGCTCACCGAAATGTTCTCTCAATAAGTCCATTGATTGATGCGATGTGTGGGAAGTGGCGCCGTCTTGCTGAAACCAAATGTCGCGCCGAGATCACGAGCTTCAATTTCAGGCATCAAATAGTCGGTTATCATGGCACGATAACGGTCGCCATTGACGGTTACGTTCGGACCGGCATAATTTTTAAAGAAATATGGACCGATGATTCCACCGGCCCACAAACCACACCAAACCGTTGTTTTTTCTGGATGAAGTGGCAGTTCTTCAATCTCTTCAGGTTGCTCTTCGTCCCAAATGCGGCAATTTTGTTTGTTTACATCCCCATTGAGCCAGAAATGGGCCTCATCGCTAAACAAAATTTGCCTCGAAAACGTTGGATCTTCTTGGAACTTTTTAAGAGCCCATAGAGCGAAGCGATGTCGCTTGGGAAGGTCGAGCGGCTTCAGTTGTTGCACAAGCTGTATTTTGTACGCTTTCAATTTAAGATCTTGACGTAAAATGCGCCAAGTCGTTCCATACGTCAGTCCGAGTTGCTGCGAACGGCGCCGAATCGACTCTCTACGGTCTTCGTGTACACTCTCAGCTACGGCCGCTATATTTTCCTCACAGCGTGCTGGACGTGGTCTATTCGGTCGAATATTATCCAACAATGAATGCTGGGTCTCAAAATGGGTGATGGTGTTGCGAATAGTACGCTCAGTAGGCCGATTATGTTGACCATAAGTTGAGCGAAGTGCACGAAACACATTCCTCACAGAACGTGAATTTTCATAATAAAGTCGAACAATTTGTAAACGTTGTTCACGCGTAAGTCTTTCCATTATGAAATGCCAAACAATACTAAACAAAAATAACATGACAGCATGACACGACTCACACGTGATCTGTCAAAAAAGGCTATTGAAAAAAGTATCTCTACTTGGATCACCCGTTATTTGTGCCCGTCACTCATGGCGAAGTCACTCGCTACTGTGTCCGACGTTCCCCAACTAACAATTATTCCTCTATAAGGCAATTAAATTTAATTTCAACAAGCAATCACTTCTGTAGGCCTTATATAGTACTTGTGCGCGGAGGTTGAGCATTTTTGCAGTCGATCGTTTGGGTATGTAGTGTCGAGCGATTAAAAATGCAACACATAAACGATCGTCAGTTTATTGGTAACTCAATTTAAGGAACAAAGCTGCATTTAAAGACTTCTAAAATACGGGATATGCTAGCGGGAGGATCATACGATCACGTGACAAATCAAAGCACATGGTATCGGTTTCTATATATTTGCTAGTAAAAGTACAGTGTGTCGTACAAGACAATAGAGACTGATAGACTATTTGAAATTATTTAAAATAATCGAAGATATGTTGGTATAATCTCTGTAAAGTTGTTTTTAAGCTTCCGGAGATGTGTGTACATGTTCCATACATTAAGATGTTAAGATACAACTTCGCACTGAGTAACTCCGAAGCATAACATGTATGAAACATACGAATGAAGGCCTAAAAAAGCTAAGACTGCTTAAATGAGCTTCGATAGTCACTCGTCGAAATGATTTTATTAGTTGGTCTACCTTGTAATTGAATACTCTCAAGTCGGTGTTATTCGCTCTAAATTTTCTCAATCAGCTCAAAGGTCGTACTTTTTATTGACAAAGCCTATTTCGCTGTACAGCTCTTTGTTTTTCGGTTCTGTCAACGCAAACAGCACCGAAGATATTTTGAAGAATTTTTCTCTCAAAGGGAACAATGATTTCTCACTCAATTTTGATGCTGTCCATGCTTCAGTGCCGTGCAGCTGAATTGGGACGATCAGGGTCTTATACAGGATCTCCTAAGAAGGCAATTCAGTAGTAAAGCCCTCCCTCGAACTACTAGAGTAAGCGCCTTACTACTGAATTGCCTTCTTAGCCCGAAGACAAAGCGGATCGCAGGAGTAATACTTCGTTGTATTTCTGACGAGATGTTGTTGTCAGAGTTAATAGCGGAGCCGAGGTAGACAAAGTCCTGTACTACCTCAAAGTTAAATCTGTCAATGGTGAAGTTCTGTCCAATTCGTCGATGTCTTACCCTCATTTACCGTTAAACCCAACTAGCAATCGTTGCTATGACATCAAGCTGAGCCCAACCAATGATGTCAATATCGTCGGCGTATGCTAGTAGTTGCACCGATTTTTGGAAGATTGTGCCTTTCGTGTTGGCTCGGGAGCTTTGAACAATTCTCTCAAGAATACCATTTGAGAAGTGGTGGCCGCGGTGTAGTGGTAATGTGTTCGTCTGTTGAGTGGAAGGTTGCGCGTTCAATCCCAACCAAAATCCATTTCACTTTTATTTAAAAGAAATAAAAATTTCGGTGTAATACCTAAAAGTATGCACACCATCTTGAATTTCTTCAAATTTAACGAACACAAGAAAAAAAGTGACTCCCCGAAGGTAGTTAGGACACCACCCATGGAGTTTAAGTCTCCACTACATCCAAAATCTTTCCTATCCTCTCTTTCTTCCCCTTCTCTAACGCTCGTACTATGGTAACATATAAAGGGTATTCATAACCCCTTGAGTACATGTAAATTATAAAAAAAGAAACACCTTGCCTAAATCCTTGTTTGGTATCGAATGCGTCGTTGAGGTTGTTTCTGACCCTGATGGAGCAGCGAAAATTCTACATCATCACCCTATACAAACGGACGAGTTTGGGCGGTATACCAAAACTTGACATGGCCCTGTATAGTTCGTCTATATAAATGCTGTCGTAAGCAGCTTTGAAATCGATGAATAGGTGGTGGGTATCAATTTTGACTTTTTGGGTTTTTTTATTCAGGATCTGCCGAAGTGTGAAGATTTGATCATTTGTGGACTTTCTTAGGTCGGGCGGTTGGTAGTTTCCGCTGTCGTCGCCAGTAGTGAATGGTTTTGTGTCCCAACTACGATATATCGGTTTTCATCTCGTATTTACCTGCAGCTTAGCCTTGTAGGCATAGTTCATAGCAAACCAAGGAATTCTCGCTGGTGGGCACTAGAAAACTATCACACCAGTAGGTGCCGAGCTAATGGCTTGTTAGTATCGCTGCCATTCGATGCTGGTGGTATGGTGTTAATAGAGAGGTAAAGAGATACGCGAGCGTTGAGCGTTTATCGTTTAGCAAGTCAAATCCGGTTGGATGAGACCAGTACCCGATGGTTACCACTTGGAGGTTAAAAAAAAGAAATTGATGTGTGGTCAGAGTTAGAACCACTGGGCATTGGCAAGTTAAAGCCACTCAGAGCCTACACTCGTTCTACAACACCCAAAACATCAGCTAAATCATCTTTTTCCTCCGTCGAGTCGAGCCTTACATGAGTAAGGCTTTTGTTGGCGAATTTGCGTTCGCTGATGTCTTGGAAGCATATGACTTATGAAACTTATAACAAGCCCGCATCCGATTAGTCGCTGTTTCTGCTCACTATAACACGGCCCGTAGTAGATGTCGCAGGTTTTCATCCTCTTTTTGCATGGCCCATCCCATCGTATTTCCTGGTTGGCAGTAATGTCTGCTTTGCAGCAATTTAGGACTTCCGCAAGTTATTCGCCTGCACTTCTACTGTTCTATGTTCTCACAGTCCAGGTGCAGATACGGACGTCGTTGTCCTTTTTTTGTTTAGCCGTGTCGTCAACAATAAAATCAGTCCTTTCCAAGGCTATTGGTTGCTTCCATGGTTGGGGTAGTTAACCCAAAGCACAACCAACAACCTGGAGGACCAGTTCCAATTTATTAGATACCCCTAGGACACGGGGCCATCAGTATCCACTAAGGGATTGAGCTCTGCCGTTGGCCTTTCGGTTCATCCACCACCAGCTCTGTTCAAGGGGCATGACTAACCCTTGGAATTCCTAGACAACCTGTTGTCCGAATATATCGAAGCAGCTTGTCTAGGTTCGCCTGGGACAGCAGGCCGGGTATTCATTCCGTGCCATTCCGACCTGGGTGTCTGTAGTGTTGCTGTTTTTTTGTCTTGTTGTCAACACTCGCGCTTATCGTTTAACAAGTGAAATCCGGTTGGATCAGACCAGTATGCGATGGTTATCACTTGGAGGAAAATATTGGTACAATTGATATGTAGTCAGAGTTACAACCACTGGGCATCGCTTAGTTGTTGTAACATGTACAGCACCCAAAAATCGATCGTCAAATTAATAAACAATTGATTTGATAAAATATTCAGAAAAGTGTTATAAGCTTTTTATGGTATAGCACTTTTCGTCAGCCACCCTATATGCATCTTTTTATCGCTAATTTTCCAGCACTCGCAGCCCTATATTATGAGTTTTAGGACTAGGTCCAGTTAAGAAAGTGTTTGGATATATGATTAAGAACACAAATTTCTGATCACACTCTGAAAGCAGCCATATTTCTTTCCAAAATTAACCTTATCATCCCATTACCACCGTTCAATGCTGTAGCATGGATCTATAATGGATCTTGGACGTTTTGAGTACAATTTTCATCGAAAACTTTTCAAAGCATACAGGGACCTGATTAAAAAATTATGAAATCAGCTATCAGTTCATGTTCCACTTACGGATGCATTTACGATTTTTTTTAATATGTGTAAGCGGAACATGATGTCTTACTTGAAAAGCGGAGATTTTGTGCTGCATCTTGGACTCAATCCTCCCGACCCTTTCTGATAAAATTGTACAACTGGCTATGTTCGGTGAATCATAAAATTATCACTATTACGATCGGCGGAGTAGGGATGTTGTTATTTGACAGAAAAGAGTGTCCATCTACGAATGTTGAATCCCTCACGTAAATCATTTCACCGTGAGGAAGTGAATGAGATCTCTGAGTTCTCGTTAAGTGGAACACGCCAATGATTTGCATGGATGAAGCCAGAGTGAAGCAGAGGGCGTCATGATTTATTATTATTTACTGCCCAACTAGTTTCTATCTTTAGTCTGGAATTCCATATCTATTTAGGTTTGCTTGATCTGCATATTAAATTAAATAACCGAATGACATTTGAATATTTTGCCTCAAAAAAAATTGGCGTCACAATGCCTTTGCTAGAATCGGTGATATTTGCTTGTCACACTGTATTTCTGAATAATAAAATATATTTGGCATACCCAGGTCGTGGCGAAGTAACGAGTTCTTAGAAAAAAAGTAGTTCGACATAAAACAAAACAATTTGAGTAGAAAATGAAAACAACTTTCGAAAATGTCCTCACCTTGCACTTAACGGTGGGTGATGCTCCTCGTGATGCTCTTTCGCAAATCGATCACCTATATAAGAGATAGCTCGAGCGGCACTTGGTATAGTTCAGTTCTTTGCACTTAACAAACATCAACATGAAAGTAAGAGCCTAACAAGGATAATAGTGGTTGCATTTGTCTAATTGTGTCCTTTGTTTTTCCTTAGATCTTCGTCGCTCTTCTCGCCCTTGTGGCTTACGCCAGCGCCAGTATTGGACACGGTGCAGTCGGTCTTGGCTACGGAGGTGTAGGTCTTGGATATGGTGGTCTCGGCTATGGTGGACTCGGAGGTGTTGGTCTTGGATATGGTGGTGTTCATCGTGTTATTGCCTCACCAATTGTTCACTCACCAATTGTCCACGCACCAATTGTTCACGCATCTCCACTTATTCACGGATCTCCAATTGTTCACGCACCACTTGCTTACGGACATGGTTTTGGATATGGTGGTCTTAACTACGGAGGATACGGACTCGCTTCCGGTCTGTGGAAGAAGAAGTAAATTCATGTTTACAACTATAAAACAAACTGAATTAAACGAAAACATTAACAAATCAAAGACTTTTTGGTTTCAATAGTATTTTGCAGAGCATAGAATCGATATCGAGGGTGGAGTTCACTAGCTTCCTTATATGAAACAGCAAGTCACAATCGCAAATCATTTAAAGTGGACAGAGACACAATGTTTATACATGTTTACGCTAGGCTCCTGGGCTTTATTGACGTTCAGATGTTTGGCACAACAACACATTCCAAGTGTTGTTGTCCACTACAACAGCTGTTTGACTGTTTGACAGCTGCTCTTGGAAACTTTGAAAATCGTCTTCGGATAACTTGACAGTTGGTATAAATTATCGCAATCGTTTCAGGTAAATCATTTTTTGCCTTCGAAGTTATAGACATGCTTGGGACATGTCCTTTTTGTTTGGTTTCAATGTTTATTGTGTGGCGATAGTGTTTATATCTGGCCGTCCGCTCAAAAGCCTCTGTTGTTCCTCCGTTGTTCCATTATTTGGGAAACCAGACTGTAGGTTCCAAGGATCGTCTTCCCCAACCGATCATTATTGTGTGGGGTCAGCGAAAGATTGCTTTCCTTCACCCATCTATCCATTCAGAGTATCCTTTGGTAGGGGTCGCTATCTTTATACGAAAAGGCATTAGTTATAAGGTCATATATAGTGGTGTAGTGTGCCGATTCCGGCTGCTGGATGCCTCCGTCATATGCATATGCATTCCTCTCCAACAAGGGAAGCGACTGTATGTGATAGCGGCCTACGCACCGGAAGCACCTCAGCCTACACTTTTTACAACAGAGCTCGGAAAACTTTTCGAATCTCTAAGACTGAACTCAGTGGAGAACTTTTATCTTTTGGCCGGAGATTGAAATGCCAAAACACGAAGATTGGGGAATTCAATTACAAAATCCTCGGGGTAACCATCTTTACAATTGGATGGTCCACTACAATGTTGAATATAGGATCGACATTCTCGCCACCGATAGGCCATCGTTTCCGAGAAGCTGTGCTTTCCTGGATCTTTTACTGCGAGAGACACGACTGACAGTTACTAACAGAGTAGGTCAACACCCGCGAAACTGTTTACGGACGATCGAGTACGACGTGAACACTGCGGACTCGCCGCCGTAATACAGCTTCCGAACGAGCTTGTTACGCTGGAGGAGTAAGTGCCTGTGCATGCTTACAACTGCGGTAAGATGCGCTCGCTTCAGAAACGCCTTATCAAGAGAAATACGTTCGAGGGCCATTTCACCACCAAACAACAGAAACTTAATGAACAACGAAATCGACGAATACTTACAACAAATGGACGAAACAATTCAACGAACAATGAACAGGACGATACCGAAACACAAAGAACATGACATAACGTCCACGTACAGAAGCGAGACCATTGACGCACTACACAGACAAAAAAGCGGACTTCTCACAAGACTTAAACTCTTGTACAGACGAATGACAAACCCTCGCGACCCGGAGATTAGAATACTGAAGGCGTCGATCAAAAACATCAACCTATTGATCAAGGAGAACTATCGGTTGTCCATTAATTTGTTTTGGAATAACAGAATTCGGGGCGTAAATTCCAGCGACCCGAGTATGTTTCCACAAATTAATAAGATCTTTAGGAGCAAAGGTCATAACGACGTTCCGTGTATTAAGCTCCAACGAACAACTGACAATGCTAACATACTTTTGACAGCAGGAATTGATCCGGGGGAAGCCGTCTTCGATGACGATTTCTATGTTATTGAAGATCCCCAGGAGAAAGTGGAGGCAGTGGGGCCTGTCTTTCAGTTAGTGTATAAGGTGAATGATAGCATTCGCTTGAACCGTGTCCTGGAAAACAATGCCCTGCTTCATCATTTCTATCTCCGAAACGACAAACCGCAATGGCGATCTGAGAACCGTGGTTTCACACGGTTCGATGACGAAAACTTAGCAAACGCTATAGTCGCCGAGCGAAGTGGGTCTAGTCCCCTGTTAATCTCGAAGGTGGAACTCCAGATCATCTTCGATTCCATAAAGAAAAAGAAGTCAGCGGGAGTCGATGGTATATCCAACATTGTACTGCGACACTTACCCCCTGAAGCTGTGGGCATTTACGCCACGCTGTTCAACAACGCGCTGGATAATGCATATTATCAGGTGCATTGGAAGACGGCGATGGTTCATCCTCTCCCGAAAAAGGGAAAGGACAACTCCAATCCGGCGAATTTCTGGTCGATAAGTCTTCTTCCGAGTATCAGCAAGGTTTTCGAAAAGATTCTCAATCGAGCTCTGTTCAAGTGGTCTGAGGACAATAATATCATACCGGAGAACCAGTTTCAAGGCAGGACAAGACTCAATTCATGCTGCCTCCAAACTCGTCTCTGATATACAATGGAAGAAAGCCAAAAAAACAGTGCACGGGTGCATGTCTGGTTGATTTAGAAAAGGCTTTTGTCAGCGTATGGTTAGAGGGCCTCTATCTAAGGCTGACGAGACTTGGCATAAGTAAACCACTGCTATATATGCTTCATGACATGCTGACTGGTAGAACGTTTGTTGTCAAAAGTGGCAATGTAACTTCTACCACAGAATTTTGCATTAAGAATGATCTGCATCAGGGAGCGGTAAACTCGACGATTCTCTTTAGCATTCCACCAGTGATATGATAGGTAGTCTTACTCAGGCGATTGCGTATGCGGACGATCTTATCGCGTACAGAACAGCCCCTACTGTCGAAGTCATTCGAACTCTTTTGCGGCGGGACTTCGACAAGATCCAGAGATATTGTGATGACTGGAAGATGAAAATCAACTTTCAGAAATCAGAAACTATCCTGTTTAGGACACCGTTGTCTAGGGCCTCTAGGGATACGAGACAGAACTGGCGAAAGCTGGTGATCTTTGGACCAAACGGACAGCCACTGGCGAGTGTAGTAAAGTACCTTGGCATCTGGTTAGATCAGTATCTATATTTCGGAAGACATGTAGATGCTGCTCTGGCGAGATCTAGAGGAGCATTTGCGCTGACAAGACGATTGTTTTATAGCAATCGTCTTGACAGCAGGGTGAAGGTGATTTGCTACATGGCCCTCATTAGGCCGATGATTGCCTATATGTGTCCGGTGTGGTTCAACGTTGCCCCATCTCAAATGGAAAGGATACCGGTGTTTGAGAGGCAGTGTCTGAGAAGCTGCCTTGGACTTCACAGAACACCAGTACCTGACTACACAAAATACTATTCCAACCAGGTCCTATACAACGGGGCCAACATAAACATAATTTTCTGTTGAACCTTATTTGGTTACACGCTGCAAGAGCGATGGCTTCGAACAATAGTCTCATCTTTGGGGCCTTCTACCCCAATGATGAAAATTTTGAGAGTGCGCGTTTAAGCGGCTTTATTCCGCCCGAAGCTTTCCTAGATTTGGCTAGTCGAGGGCTGATACAGGAACGATCGACGGTTCCGCAAATCTACCACGTCTTCCGACGAACTGTGGATAGGCGGCTCCTATACGACCGAGACTTCGTCGCTCAGGGCGGACGAGAGCGCCTGTGGTTCAGCAGGAGTGTGTCCGATTGGGACCGTCGGAGTAGGTCACTAACTTAAGGAGTTTAAGTTAGTCGATAAGTAGTTTGAATTAGCATGTAAGTTTAAATGAAATAAAAAAAAGACAAGGAACCAGTGCCTTGTCTAGGTGGGTTGACCTTGGGCAATGGCATTGCCTTGACGGAATTTCGGGACGCGAATAAGAACAATTGGCGCATAACATCGCACTGTTTCTAGCGATAAAGTTCTTTCATATACCGATATGTGTCCATGCTTGCGAATTTTATGATAGACCTCCTAGGGGAGTTTCCGCCTTCACTTCAATAAGTCAAAGTGAACTGATGATAACATTGGCAGAGGCCGATGTTCATCATTGCTTCACTGGAGTAAGTTCGTAATTAAATGCCAATTCCAGAGGTTTTATGTGCTGATAGTATCCTAAAGAGAAGCCGGAGGACTCTTATGCCAACGGCATGGATTCAGAAGGTGTAGTTCTACTGTAGATACTATACGATAGGTTACTGCAACCTTGGAAAAAGCCAATAATGGTAAGAGTTGGAGGGGTATATAGTAATGCGGTGCGGTAGTAAAATTGGATGTCAAAAATTAGTTCAACTCTGCAAACTAGGGAACAACATCATTGGCCTAAGCGAATGCACTATAGATTCGCTTAGGCCAATGATGTTGTTCCTAAAAAAAAAAATGCTGAGCCATTTCGGGAAGGGGTTCCTAGTCTTCTATACCGATTATGGAGTTCCACAATGATCGGTATTAGGACCTATCCAATTGAACATTACGCTTGGAGTCCCATATGAGGCAGAAATCCCATATGAGACATAAATCTTGTGGCGGCATAACACCTGGAAGAAATAGAGGGCAAGTTTCGATGGATGGCAGCAGTTAGGTTAGAACTGGCAAAAGACAAAACAGAAGCAGTACTAGTAAGCAGTTGCAAGATGTTGTGACATAATTGCCTGCACCATCAGGGTAAGCGATCATGACATAACGGTAAAACCGGCCATCAGATACCTAGGTGTGATAATAGATATTCGACTCGCATACTAGAAACACCAAAAAGAACGTGCGACAAAGCTCGAAAGGGTAAGCACTATAGTAGCTAGAATAATGACGAACACTGGAGGACCCAAACAACAAAGGAGACTAGTTCTAAGATGCGAAAATTCAGGAACCCCGAACTTCAATCAAAGATACCAAGCCAGAAGAAAGACAGCGAAGCATGAGATCATTGCAGGAGAGATGGAACGAGTCTACAAAGGGAAGGTGGACCAATCGACTTATAACTGATATCCACAAATTTATGGACCGGAATTACGGAGCATATCTGAACAGGTTTGGTCTGAAGGAGTCTCAAAACTGTGCGGAGAGGTCAGAGAAGATGCGCTTGCGCAGCACATATTTTGCAAGTGCCCACTTTTTAGTGTGGAGCCGGAAAACTTATGGATAGAATTGCAGAAATATCAACTCCCGAGAAAATTGTGAACCATATGCTAACATCGAGCCCAATATGGGACTCGGTGAAACAGGTTGCAGCAATAATTATGAAGGACCTCCCGCAGTTGGTAAGAGTGAGGAGATCACCAGCAAAAACCAAGCCCAAACGGTAACAGCAAATGCTGAACCCAATGTTGAGCCACCTAGGTTAGGTTAGGTTGGTGGGTTGATGAGGTAGTCGGTGTGCGTCATCCTCGTCACACTCAGGTAAATATAGACTCATTGTGATGCCCGTTGGGGATCCACGTATACGGTTGGTTCCTTCATTATCCCGTTACTGTCCCTTTCCAGCCATTCAGATGTTGTTGCGAACCTGCAAAGATAAGAGAGAGGGATTTCGGATATATCCGTGAGGTCAAGGAACAAGTATTTTCCTAAGGTTCTCGTTCTTAATTGGTTGAGGCATGGGCAGTGGCACAGAAAATGGAGGGTATCCTCGTGTGTTTCTTCTTTACCGCAGCCTATACATAGGTTATCGTTTCTCTGCTACCGCCAATGCTGTGCTCAGGGAGACGAAAAGTGCTGTTTAGCTTTAGTGTCTCTGAAAACACAACGCCAACATCCATTTCTAAACCATCTGTGTAGATGGTTATGGTTTCGGTGCCCATTTCGTTGCTCTCCGATACCTCTCCAGAACCACCTAACAGGGAAAGAAGAGCATATATTTCTAATGGAATCAAGTATTAAGGTTTGCGAATAGTACATGCCAGTAAATCGTTTGCACGATCCACAAAAAAGGAGACCCTCTGAACTGTACCACCTACAGCGGCATAGGTCTTATCAACATCACCTACAAGATCCTATCTGCTTAATATGTGAACCCCTGAAACCGTTTACTAACAACCTGATAGGCCCTTATCAGTGTGGCCATACGCCGATGATATTGACATCATTGGTAGGACCCAACGTGATGTCATAGCCACGTTTGCTAGTATAGAGAAGGAAGTGGCAAAAATGGGTTTAGCAGCAAATGAGGGCTAGACGAAGTGTATGCTGTCAACACGAAAGGACACACAACATCGACGAGTTGGACAGAACGTCACAATTGGCAGATATAACTTTGAGGTAGTACACCACTTTGTTGTCTACCTCACCACCTCTATTAACTCTGACAACAAGATCTCGTCAGAAATTAAATGAAGAATTCATCTTTCCAACCGCAAGATACACCAATACTCCGGCTCGCAGAGTCTTCGATTCCCAGCCAGACGTCGGAGGCAGTAGAGGAAGACCTCGCCTTAAGTGGTACGCACAAGTAGAAACCAACTTCAACCAACAACTTGGAGTGCGCAACTAGAGGCAGTTAGCTAAGGCCCGTGCTAATTGGAGAGGAATGTTGGTTGAGGCCCATGTCCAGACTGTAGCACCACTAAAGTAGCACATGTCAGTGACCCGGATTAGTAGTAGGTATCGTTTGAAGATTACACATCCTTTGGTACAACAAAACAAAAAATCCCGCCGAGATGAACAAGGACAAAAAGTAGTTGAGTCACAGTCATGTACATGAACTACTACTGCTGGCTATTTTTTAAATTCGCCAATAAAGCCGATCGCAGTTTTTTGAGCGGTTATGCAGGTAAATCATTAAAATTATTCCGGTATTCGACTGCCATTAATCTTCTAGGTCCAAATTTATTCAAATCCCAGAATACGAATTTATTTTTACCTCTCGCACATAACTATTCATCAGTCCTACTCGTGAAAACACCGGTTCGCGGATTGATTTTGACTCATCCAAATGCAAAAAAAAAAAAAATAGTTGCATGACGTCAGAAGACTTACCATAAATGCCATACCACCAAACCTGACCAGTTAGTACGATAATGTATGCAAGTGATCCAATTTAGTATCGAATTCGATTTCTGCTACCATTCTTACTTACTTACTTAAGTGGCGCTACAGTCCGGAATGAACCTGGGCCTCAACCAACATGCCTCTCCAATTAGCCCGGTCCTTAGCTATTTGACTCCAGTTGCGCACTCCAAGTTGGTTGAGGTTGGTTTATACTTGTGCGCGCCATTTAAGGCGAGGTCTTCCTCTACTGCCACCGACGTCTGGCTGGGAATCGAAGACTCTGCGAGCCGGAGTGTGTGTCTCATCGTTCCACATGTCCTAGCCATCTTAACCGTCATATGCGGAGTTTTTTGACCAGGGGCATGTCGCTGTACAGCTCGTATAGTTCTTGGTTGAATCTTCGTCTCCATAGCCCGCCAACGCAAACGGGACCGAAGATTTTGCGAAGAATGTTCCTCTCAAATCGACCAAAGATTTCTTCATCCACTTTTGAGACGGTCCATGCTTCAGCATCGCAGAGCAGAACTGGGATGATCAGGGTCTTATATAGGATCTCCTTAGCAGTGCGAGTGATGGCTTTACTACTGAATTGCCTTCTTAGCCAGAAGAAACAGCGGTTGGCAAGAGTAATTCTTCGTTTAATTTCTGACGAGATGTTGTTGTCAGAGTGAATAGCGGAGCCGAGATGGATAAAGTCCCGTACTACCTCAAAGTTATATCTGTCAATGGTGACGTCCTGTCCAATTCGTCGATGTTGTGTGTCCTTTCGTGTTGACAGCATATACTTCGTCTTGCCCTCATTTACTGCTAAACCCATTTTTGCCGCATCCTTCTCTATATTAGCCAACGTGGCTATGACATCACGTTGAGTCCTACCAATGATGTCAATATCGTCGACGTATGCTAGTAGTTGCAACAATTTTTTGGAAGATTGTCCTCTGGTGGTGGACCGGGAGTTTTGCACAATCCTCTCAAGAGTCAGATTGAAGAAGTCACATGACAGCGCATTGCCTTCCCTAAATCCTATTTTGGTATCGAATGTGTCGGTGAGTTCGTTTCCTACCCTGATGGAGCAGCTAGAATTCTCCATCATCATCCTATAGAAACGGACGAGTTTGGGCGGTATACCAAAACTAGACATGGCTCTGTATAGTTCGTCTCTATAATTGCTGTCGCAAGCGGCTTTGAAATGGATGATGGGTTTCGATTTGGATTTCTTGGGTTTTTTCCAGGATCTGCCTTAGTGTAAGAATTTGATCGGTTGTGGACTTTCCTAGCCTATACCCACACTGATAAGGGCCGATCAGGTTGTTGGTAAACGGTTTTAGGCGTTCACATATTACGGCAGATAGGATTTTGTAGGCGATGTTGAGGAGACTTATGCCTCTGTAGTTGGCGCAGTGCAGAGGGTCTCCTTTTTTGTGGATCGGGCAAACGATGCTGAGGTTCCATCCTTCAGGCATACTTTCTTCCGACCAGATTCGGCTTATGAGTTGGTGAATGTTACTTACCAAGTCATCTCCGCCGGTATTATAAAGCTCGGCGGGAGGGCCGTCATTTCCGGCAGCCATATTAAGTTTCAGTTTAGATATTGCTATCCTCACTTCACTCAGATCGGGTGGTTGGAAGCTTTCGCTGTCGTTGCCAAAGTTGAATGGCTCGTTCTGCCTTACAACGCCGTTTAACAGTCTGCAGAAGCGGTTCTTCCATATCCTCAGCATCGAATGTGTCTCAACTACGATATTTCCTTGTTCATCTCGACAGAATTCTGTTCGAGCCTTGTATCCTTGGCTTTGACGTTTTACACTTTGGTAAAATTTGCGAACATCTTTCCTGGAGTGGCACCTCTCCATAACCTCGATCGCGCGCTTTTCTTGCTCTTTTTTTTCTTTCTGAAAAGCCGGTGTTCTTCCCCTCTTCTATGCCTATAGAGCTCAGCGGCAGCTCTCGTCTTCACCTGCAGCTTAGCCTTGTAGGCCTCGTTCTTAGCTGCGAGCAGCTGTCGGCATTCCTCATCAAACCAGGGGTTTCCTGCTGGTGGGCGCGAGAAACCTAGCACATCAGTTGCGGCTGATCTAATGACTTGCTGGCATCGCTGCCATAGTTCTTCGACATTCGATGCTGGTGGTATGGTGTTAATTGAGAGGTTTAGGGATACGCGTTTCGCGAAAGTTTTGGTGGTCTCTTACGATTGCAGTCTTTCGACATCAAATTTTTTTACAGTATTTCTGGATTGTTGTGGCATGGTGGATATCCGCATTCTAACCTTGGCTGCAACAAGGTAGTGGTCCGAGTCGATGTTAGCTGCTCGGAATGTTCGGACATCCAAATACCTCTTGTCTATCGCTATGTGATCAATTTGATTGACCGTTCGTTGATCTGGAGACCGCCATGTCCCCTTATGGATATCAAGGTGAGGAAACCGTGTTCTGGTTATAGTGGCATTTCGTTCCGTAGCGAAGTCAATTAGCCTAAGTCCGTTACCAGACGTGTTGTCGTGTAGGCTATGTTTTCCGACAAGACTGCTAAAGATGTCTTCTCTTCTACCTTTGCGTTAAAATCACACAGCACGAGCTTAACCTCGTACTTCGGTAGTCGCTCATAGGTTTAGTCAAGGAGCTCATAGAAGCAGTCCTTAGCTATATCATCTTGTCCCTCCGTTGGGGCGTGAGCGGATATGAGGCTTATGTTGGCGAATTTGGCCTTGATGCGGATCATTACAATACGTTCGCTAATGTCTTGGAAACATAAGACTTCTTCTTGCCTAAGTCTAGCACTTATAACAAATCCGCATCCGAATAGTCGCTGTTTCTGCTCACTATAACACGGTCCGTAGTAGATGTCACAGTTTTTCATCCTCTTTTTGCCCGGCCCATGCCATTGTATTTCCTATATGGCAGTAATGTCTGTTTTGTAGCAGTTTAGGATTTCCGGTAATTGTTCTCTTGCACGTCTTCTGTTTAATGTTCTCACACTCCAGGTGCAGATACGAACATCGTTTGTCCTTTTTCTTTTAGCCGTGTCGTCAACAATAAAATCAGGCCTTTCCGAGGCTATTGGTTGCTTCGTTAACGTTAGATTTTTCCATGGTTGGGTAGTTAACCCAAGGCACAACCCCCAACCTGGAGGACCAGTTCCAATTTATTAGATACCCCTAAGGCACGGGGCCATCAGTATCCACTACGGGATTGATTGCTGCCATTTGAATGTTGGTTCATCCACCACCAGCTCTGTTCAAGGGGCCTGACTAACCCTTGAAATTCCTAGACAACCTGTTGTCCGAATATGTCGAAGCAGCTTGTCTAGGCTCGCCTGGGACAGCAGGGGGGGTATTCATATCGTGCCATTCCGACCTGGGTGTCTGTATTGTTGCTGTTTTTCGTCGTGTTATCAACTCTCGCGCTTATCGTTTAGCAAGTCAAATCCGGTTGGATGAGACCAGTACCCGATGGTTACCACTTGGAGGTAAAAAATAAGCACTTGATGTGTAGTCAGAGTTACAACACTGGGCATTGCCAAGTTACAGCCAATCAGAGTCTACCCTCGTTCTACAACACCCAACCAACCATCTTCCAATGACGTATATAAACGAGAAGTCGACAACTACTTGATATATTTCGGTTCTTTGCGTTTAACAGACATCAACATGAAAGTAAGACGATTGACAAGGACATTGGTGGTTCAATTTGTCGCTCTTCTCGCTTTTGTGGCTTATGCAAGTGCTAGTGTAGGACACGCTGGAGTCGGTCTTGGATACGAACGGCTTGCTCTCAGATACAACGGTGTTGTTCTTGGCTACGGTCCACTCGGAGGTATTGGTCTTGGATATGGCGGTATTCGTTCTGTTGTTGCTGCACCAGCTGTCCATGCTCCAATTGCTGCCGCACCAGTTGTTCATGCATCACCAGGCTTTTACGGCAACGGTATCGGTTTTGGAGGTTATGTTCTTGGTGGAGTTCAATATTGCGCTTACGGACTCGGTTCCGGTCTCTGGAATAGGAAGTAAATTGAAAAAAGTTGTGTGTATGAAGACAATCAAATGAACTAATTGAAACAAAAAAATTGCGTTTTACTTTGGAAAGTTAAGTCTTAACGAACCTTGGCATCTCTACTAACTGAGGTAAATTGTCATCTGGCATGTTACACCGTCTGTTCCACATGTTGATCACATCCATATCTTGTTGTTTAGGCACTAAAAACTGGTTTATCATTACACGGTAACGGACACCTTTGATTTTTACTGCCTGACTACCTGCATTTTAGAAGGAGAATGGTCTGATAATGCCTCCAGCCCAAAACCTGCAACCTGGCCGCGGTGTAGTGGTAATGTGTTCGTCTGTTGAGTGGAAGGTTGCGCGTTAAATCCCAACCAAAATCCATTTCACTTTTATTTAAAAGAAATAAAAAGGTCGGTGTAATACCTAAAAGTATGCACACCATCTTGAATTTCTTCAAATTTAAGGAACACAAGAAAACGTGACTCCCCGAAGCTAGTTCGGACACCACCCATGGAGTTTAAGTCTCCACTACATCCAACATCTTTCCTATCCTCTCTTTCTTCCCCTTCTCTAACGCTCGTAGTATGGTAACATATAAAAGGGTGTTCATAACCCCTTGAGTACGTGTAAATTATAAAAAAAAAACATTCACGAGATGATCTGACAAATCATCCGGGTATTATTGTCAAGAAAAGCTTATCTCAACTAAGCCATGTGGAGTCGGCATAAAACAGGAGGGTGCGCCTCCTCATTGTAAACATTCACGCGTTGTAGATGCATTTCGTTCTCAAGCCCACGAGTCCGACAACTTTGACGATTAACGAAGCCATCAAAAAGAAAATTAACTTCACCACTAATGGAACGCCACAGGGTGGCGTCATCTCTCCTGTACTCTGGCTTATGGTTATGAACGAAATTCTAGTTAAACAAGACGAGGAACGGGTCAAAGTTTTCGCATATGCGGATGACGTGTTGATACTATCGCCATGAGAATTCCCCTCCGTGATAAGCGAACCATGGGTGCAGCTCTAGACAAGGTTGGGCTGCAGGTTGTGGTCCTGGCGTGAACCCGAGCAAAACGGAATTAATGCTATTCACCACAAAAACCAAAATACCCTACTTCACCCATGGGGAAGGCAAACCACTCACACTATTTTCTAGAGCTAGGTATTTGGATATTATGCTGAACCCAAACATAGAGTAAGGAAGCCGTGTGTTGCCTTCTATGCTTCCAGCAAAACCTTTCGAAAAAAAGTGGGAACTGCAACAAAAGATGACCTTGTGGATGTACACACCAGTGGTACGTTCAATTCTTACATTTGGCTCTCTAGCATGGTGGCCCACATTGAGTAAGGGCTACAACCTCATAAAACAAAAAAAGGCTGCAAGGAATAGCCAGTACAGCCACCACCGGCACGCTGAGGTCGGCGCAAACGGATGCACTTACCGTGCTATAGCATCACTTGCCTCTCGACCTATACATTAAAGATACCGCTTTATGCAGTAAGACTCAAGACTCAAGAAGTCAGGATGCTGGAATGCAAGGCCGTATGGCCACAGTAATATCCTGGACTCGTTTCAAAACCGCATGGTTACGTTTCCAATAGACTACATAACACTTATACAAAGCTTCAAGAAAGGCTTCCACTTAGGATTTCCTAACAGAGCTCAGTGGAAGAGAAAGGAAGTAGTAAGAGATTTCGACACGGTCGTCTACACCGAAGGATTTATTAACTTAAGTTTGGGTCCGGAGTTTATTCGGAATCACCGAAAATATCGGTTTCATATCGGATTTTGCCAGCGTATTCAAGGCGGAACTACTGGCTATCAGAGAGGCTTTTACGCAAGTAGGACGTGACACAACGGAAAAGCAAAATAATGCTATTCTCACAGATAGCCAATTGGCCAAATAGGCTATCAAATAGGCTTCCAAACTGGTACAGGAATGCCGAACGAACTTGCCCATCTTGGCCAACGTTCCAGGGTTACACTTCTCTGGGCTCCAGGGCACATCGATATTGAAGGAAAAGACCGACTCCAAATGAAGAAGTTAAACAAATTGCGTCATATCGAGGCCGATATGGCCGTCCCACGACAAAAAAAAAGGACCAACGATCTACTAAATAGATACCGCCCAGATACTGGGCGCTGGCCAATTGGAGACCATGCAGCCAAACTAGGAATCCCATACAATCCTCAGTGCCACAGTTGCGGGCACACAAAAGAGACAGAAACGCTCTCCCGTTTCGTCTACAAATGTCCGGCACTAGCAAGTGCCAGATTGGGTGCGTTAGACAAACCATTTTTCGAAAACCTTAGCGACATCGCAACAACATTAGCGAACTCTCTTCGCGCTGCATGGTTAGTCTTACTTGAGCCAATTTAACTGTGAAGACATGATGTCTTGACTACGAAAGAAATGCCAATACTCTCGCGAACTGCTTCGATGTTTTTTGTTGAACGATTTGTGACAGGACACGCAGGGTGTCTAAGATCACTAATTGTTCCAGTCATTCTAAATTTTTCAATTATTGTCTTCACATTTGAGGGTTTTGAAAAAGTCCACATTGACGATTAAGACAGCTTGACATGTTTCGTGACTTTGACTAGAAAAAAATGCATTTAGCTAAGGACCGGTTCGATTCAACTGATTCAATTAATTCAACCAAGCTATGGTCTTCGCAGTGTTCCAGTTGATGGTACTTATAAAGCACCGGCCGCCATTTTACTGTAAGGTGGTGGGTATAGTATTCTTATGAGACCTTATTCGAACAGCTGATTTTTAAGCAACTTTTGAAGAACCGCCATGTTTAAAATTCCGACCACGAGTTCATTTTAGTTCGTCAGTCTCAAGGATAGGTTTTTTTTTTTAATTAAATAAATGGCACGAATTTTTATGAAATTTTTCGGTTTCATTTATTTATGTTGTGGGTAATTTGTCATTAAAAGTATGAGCGGTTAAACTCTTAACGCGAACGGTGTGTATGTTCTTTGGCAGGCTGTCCTTTTTCAGATCGACAATGACATGACATAACCTGACATGACGACTCGTACGTATACGCACTTGTTTTGACCTTGAACTTGTTTTGGATAGTAAACCTCAGGAGCCATGACTCACAATCTGGAAACTAGAGTGTTGCGGTTAGGGTTCTTGCGGCTTCATGTATCGTTTAGACACGCGAAGGGTTCTCCGATTTCTCTCTAATGGTGGCATCAGTCATGAGTGTTGCTTTTTCCTTTCTTTTCCTTCTTTTTTTATAGAGGTACATGCGTAGTCACAGTATGGTAGCTTCCTCTCTTATTATTTTTTTTTTTTGATACTTTGGAAGGAACGAAATCTTTGTCGAGCAGGTGGTGTGTGGTGAGCAGGCAAGAACTACCCCGCCCGACAAGCTTAGCTGAGCGACCACAAGCGTGCCATGCCCTCCTCACCACAACTGGAGATGGCCACAGGGGCATCTCCAGTGGTGTTGACCCTGACTCGCAATAAGTCAGTTTGAGCCCTATTAGCATCCTTTGAGGTATTAGACATTTTGTCAAGGTAAAGGGTTTTTCAATAAGAGCGCTACAAAAGTTTTGGGTATCAACGAAATTCCTTTTTCCTGTGAAAGTACGTTCAATGCCATTATGTATGGAACTCGATTTCTTTTGCATGGCCACCACGGGCACGCTTGCAGAAGTCCAGACGCTGAACCCAATTTTCGACGGTTATCAAGCATAAATCGGCCGATACTGCTGCATTTTCACGTTCGATATTCGTACGAAGTTCATCAATCGTCGCTGGCTTGTTGGCATAGACCATAGACTTGACGTAGCCCCACAGAAAATAGTCTAACGGCGTCAAATCGCATGACCGAGGCGGCCAAGCGACTGGACCATATCGTGAGATAACACGTTCTCCAAACTTGGTTTCCAATAAATTGATTGTGGCATTCGCTGTGTGGTTTGTGGCACCGTCCTGCTGGAGCCACATGTCCTCCAAGTCCATATCATCCAATTGGGGCCAAAAATATTCGGAACGGTAGCGATTCCCATTCACAGTAACTTGCCGGTCTTGATCAACACGGAAGAAGTACGGC
This sequence comes from Rhingia rostrata, assembly GCA_949824845.1. Classification (NCBI taxonomy): domain Eukaryota; kingdom Metazoa; phylum Arthropoda; class Insecta; order Diptera; family Syrphidae; genus Rhingia; species Rhingia rostrata. The sequence goes on along the minus strand of OX463755.1, from coordinate 173,845,893 downwards.
CCAATGACGCCGCCGGCCCATAAACCACACCAAACCGTAATTTTTTCGGGATGCAATGATGACTCATGGAGTACGTGTGGATTGCTGCCTGAGCAATACCGCAAATTTTGTTTTTTGACGAAGCCATTCAGCCAGAAATGAGCCTCATCGCTGAAGATGATTTTTCGATGAAAATCCGAATCATTTTCAAGTTGTTGCTCAGCCCAATTCACAAACATACGACGCTTCTGGTGGTCAAGCGGCTTCAGTTCTTCGGCCAATTTAATCTCGTAAGGATGTAGGCCAAGATCTTTTCGCTAAATTCGCCACAACGAAGTCACAGAGATGCACAACGCTTGAGAACGACGTGTGAGAGACACATTTGGGCTTTCTTCAACTGAAGCCTCAGCGGCAGCAATATTCTCGACACTACGGGCACTTCTTTGTCTAACTGGCACGGGGACATTTTGTACTTTTCCTGTGGACTCAAATTTTTCCACTAGACGCTCAATTGTTGATCTGCTAGGACGATTATGACGACCATAAATTGGACGTAGCGCTCTTAACGTTGAGGCCACTGACTCCGAATTTCGGTTGTAAATTTTAATAATTTCGACTCGTTGTTGGATCGTATATCCTTGCATCATAAAATGGCAAACCTTACTGAAGAGAAATGTCAAAAGAGCGGCAAGATATATGGTGTCGTTTGCTGTCCCTGTCACTTAACTTTTGTAACGTCCCTGTTGACAAACCCGATATTTACGCCTTATGTGTGAAATGACTTATATTAGCCTTGGTTTTCATCCAGGTTGGGTGTTTGCTTCACCTTTCGTATTTTTAAGAGGATTGGAGGTCGGATTTCTACTGTTCACCCATTGCCCAGTATATGAGTTGCTCTCCAATTGGCTGATGATCCAAGATGTGTATGTGCAAGACTGACATGCGATATAACGTAGTTTATGCGCTTAAGAATTAAGCAGATTTTACTTTCTTCATGCACTGAGCAAAGGTATCTGAGGACTCAACGCTCAGTATATTTCATACCTGGCAGGTATCTTAAAAACACATTCAACTATTTTTTAAGGTGACGTCTTGTTTATTGCTGTCATTTAGTTATTGGCAGTTAATTGTCGTATTTAATTTTTATAGCACACCCCATTTTGTATATTTTTTACGTCTTCAATTTCGAGAGGAGTATCATCCAGCATAAAATGGAAGGTCCGGATTTTCCGAAAGTTGTTCTTTCCTGTTTTCAATTTAATTTTTTACGATCGCGGATTTGTTTCTGTTAATCCAATTAAACACAAAAATCATCTCGACTTAATGGTGATAAAACACATTAGGGTCATTATTCAAATTAGATACTCATTTGAATATCAAAACAGTGTTTGAGCCGGTAAACAGTATATTATTGCGTTCGTACATATGTTCGCTTTGATTATTCAAGTTAATGACTGGAAGGTCTACAAACAATTCGATGCTTAATGGTTTTTTTTAACGAATCTCGAGTAAAATTAATAAAATTTAGTATTCAGATGAATTAGTATTATTCTTACGAAAAATAGTCAGCATGATCATAAGACGAAGGCAGTATATAGCACCGAAAAAATCGATATGGCCATTTCGCTCTAAAGGTCTCGTTCAAATAAAGGCTTAAGCTTAGTTTGAACTGAACCCAAAATTACCTGGCACATACACGCGATAGGAAACTAATCTAGAAACTAGTTAAACAAGAACGAGCTAAAAAGCCCAGGTATAGGTATTCCTTACTCTTGAAAGAACAACACTGGTAGGAACACACTTACATAAGTCGCAGACGGACGGACGGCCGGACCGATAGACAAGCTCGATTGACTCAGCTAGTAAGTGTAAGTCGATCCATAAAGTATGCCTATCGAAATTATTTCTTTATGCTACGCATGCAGCATGTATGCTTTACTTACTTAAGTGGGGATACATTGCAGAATGAACCTGGGCCTCAATCAACGTGCCTCTCCAATCAGCCCAGTTCTTAGCAAATTGCCTCCAAATGAGTATTCCAAGATGGTTGAGGTCGGTTTTTTAATTATGCGCGCCACTTAAGGCGACGACTTCCTCTTCCAGACGTCCAACGTCTGGCTGGGAATACTTTGCGAGCCGTAGTATTTTTTTCCATTAATTCAATATGTCCTAGCAATCTTAAACGACCAATGTCGAGTTTTTTGACCAGGGGCATGTCGCTGTACAGCTCGTATAGTTCTTGGTTGAATCTTCGTCTCCATAGCAAATCGACCAAGGATTTCTTCATTCGCTTTTGAGACGATCCATGCTTCAGCGCCGTAGAGCAGGACTGGGATGATCAGGGTCTTATATAAGATCTCCTTAGTAGTTCGGGTGAGGGCCTTGCTACTGAATTTCCTTCTTAGCGCGAAGAAACAGCGGTTACTTACTTTCTTACTTAAGTGGCGCTAGAGTCCGGCATGAACATGGGCCTCAACCAACATGCCTCTCCAATTAGCCCGGTCCTTAGCTAACTGCCTCCAGTTGCGCACTCCAAGTTGGTTGAGGTCGGTTTCTACTTGTGCGCGCCATTTAAGGCGAGGCCTTCCTCTACTGCGTCCGACGTCTGGCTGGGAATCGAAGACTCTGCGAGCCGGAGTATTGGTATCCATTCGTTCTACATATCCTAGCCATCTTAAACGACCAATGTCGAGTTTTTTGACCAGGGGCATGTCGCTGTACAGCTCGTATAGTTCTTGGTTGAATCTTCGTCTCCATAGCAAATCGACCAAAGATTTCTTCATCCGCTTTTGAGACGGTCCATGCTTCAGCGCCGTAGATCAGGACTGGGATGATCATGGTCTTATATAAGATCTCCTTAGTAGTTCGAGTGAGGGCTTTGCTACTGAAGTTCCTTCTTAGCGCGAAGAAACAGCGGCTACTTACTTTCTTACTTAAGTGGCGCCAGAGTCCGGAATGAACCTGGGCCTCAACCAACATGCCTCTCCAATTAACCCGGTCCTTAGCTAACTGCCTCCAGTTGCGCACTCCAAGTTGGTTGAGGTCGGTTTCTACTTGTGCGCGCCACTTCAGGCGAGGTCTTCCTCTACTGCGTCCGACGTCTGGCTGGGAGTCGAAGACTCTGCGAGCCGGAGAATTGGTGTCCATTCGTTCTACATGTCCTAGCCATCTTAAACGTCCAATGCGGAGTTTTTTGACCAGGGGCATGTCGCTGTACAGCTCGTATAGTTCTTGGTTGAATCTTCGTCTCCATAGCAAATCGACCAAAGATTTCTTCATCCGCTTTTGAGACGGTCCATGCTTCAGCGCCGTAGATCAGGACTGGGATGATCATGGTCTTATATAAGATCTCCTTAGTAGTTCGAGTGAGGGCTTTGCTACTGAAGTTCCTTCTTAGCGCGAAGAAACAGCGGCTACTTACTTTCTTACTTAAGTGGCGCCAGAGTCCGGAATGAACCTGGGCCTCAACCAACATGCCTCTCCAATTAACCCGGTCCTTAGCTAACTGCCTCCAGTTGCGCACTCCAAGTTGGTTGAGGTCGGTTTCTACTTGTGCGCGCCACTTCAGGCGAGGTCTTCCTCTACTGCGTCCGACGTCTGGCTGGGAGTCGAAGACTCTGCGAGCCGGAGTATTGGTGTCCATTCGTTCTACATGTCCTAGCCATCTTAAACGTCCAATGCGGAGTTTTTTGACCAGGGGCATGTCGCTGTACAGCTCGTATAGTTCTTGGTTGAATCTTCGTCTTCATAGCCCGCCAACGCAAACAGACCGAAGATTTTTCGAAGAATTTTCCTCTCAAATCGACCAAGGATTTCTTCATCCGCTTTTGAGACGGTCCATGCTTCAGCGCCGTAGAGCAGGACTGGGATGATCAGGGTCTTATATAAGATCTCCTTAGTAGTTCGAGTGAAGGCTTTACTACTGAATTGCCATCTTAGCATGAAGAAACAGCGGTTGGCGAGAGTAATTCTTCGTTTAATTTCTGACGAGATGTTGTTGTCAGAGTTAATAGCGGAGCCGCGATAGACAAAGTCCCGAACTACATCAAATGATGAAGTTCTGTCCAATTTTTCGATGTTGTGTGTCCTTTCGTCTTGACGGCATACACTTCGTCTTGCCTTACTTTCCTGCTAAGCGCATTTTTGCCGATTCCTTCGGTGTATTATCAAACGTGGCTATGACATCAAGTTGGGTCCTACCAATGATGTCAATATCGCCGGCGTATGCTAGTAGTTGTACCGATTTTTGGAAAATAGTGCCTCTGGTGGTGAATCGGGAGTTTTGCACAATCCTCTCAAGAATCAAATTGAAGAAGTCAGATGAAAGCGCATCGCCTTGCCTAAATCCTTTTTTGGAATCGAATGTGAGGTCGTTTCCGACCCTGATAGAGTAGCGAGAATTCTTCATCGTCATCGTACACAAACGGACGAGTTTGGGCGGTATACCAAAACTAGACATGTCTCTGTATAGTTTGTCTCTATAAATGCTGTCGTATGTGGCTTTGAAATCGATGAATAGGTGGTGGGTATTGATTTCGACATTTTGGGGTTTTTTCGAGGATCTGCCGAAGCATGAAAATTTTATCGGTTTTGGAATTTCCTGGACTCAAACCACACTGATTAGGGCCGATCAGGTTGTTGGTAAACGGTTTCAGGAAGACGAAGTGTATCTATAAATAACTTCTGTGATAATTGGATCCGGAGAGTGCAACCAAGAGCGTGAAGTTGGAGCGCTAACTATGTATAGCTATTGAATCTGTAAATAACAACCTAATACGAATAAAGAGGCATTTCAGAGGCGGGGTGGTTAATTATGATGCAAGCCAGAAGTTTTACATTCACGGCCCACCAACGAGCAGATCCTTTTTTAATCATCCAATGTAATACTTCAAACCACACTGCGCACGGACAGAATTTTTTACAAGTTACAATAATCGCTTTTTAAAATCTGAATGTAAAAAACTCTCGATACATCAAAATAAACTTCACTCAAATAAAAATTAGGTATAATGCGTTTTTAGTTGATAGTCTTCCATCGGATGCGTCCTCGGGTGACGTATCGCATTTATGCGATTCAGGTGCGAAATAAATTTAACACTCGTGGACAACCTTTTTGAGGTGCTCCGACATAATTGGACAACAGATCATCTAGGAATTCCAAGGATTGGTGTGCCCACTTGAAAAGAGAGGTTGGAGGAAGTGCTGAGAGGCCAGCGGCTTTCTATTTTGCTGGCTGGTTGTGGGTTGTGCTTTGGGTTAACCTACCCACGAAAAAGTTGTTGTTACGAAGCAACCAAACCAAGAGCCTGAGAAACGACTGATTTTATTCTTGATAACAATTCCAAAATAAAAACGTATAACGACGTACGTATCTGCACCTGGAATTTGGAAACATTATCTAACAGGGGAGTGGTAGCTTAACATCTAGCGGAAAAACCCTAAACTGCTACAAAGAGGACATTACTGCCGTCCTGGAAATACAATAGGATTATCCGGGGAAAAATAATGCAAAAGATGTGGAGTTATAGCAAACCCACATCCGTGCTAGACTTAGGCAAGAAGTAAGACATTGGCGAACTGACTGTAACAATCCAAATCAAAGACGATATAGCGAAGGACTACGAGCTCCTTGACAAAACTTATGAGCGACTACCGGATGGGTAAAAAAAAAGGCACATAGCAGTATTGCCAGAAAATACAGCCGACACGACACCAAGGACTTAGGCTAAAGCGTCCACACATTCCACATGCATGCATGCGCAATATAGTGATTGCGCATGCGAACTGAGATTGTATGGTATTGACTGTACGATTGCACATGCGGCATGAGTGATTTCAGAAATTTTTTATATTTTCTTGTTTGTGAATGCATGCGTGTGTGTGTTTGAAATTGCGCAGTTACTGTCGAAAATTCCAGCAGAGTAGATGCAGTTGGCGCAGCTCAGAGGATCTCCTTTTTTGTGGATCGGTCAAATGATGCTGCAGTTCCATTCTTCAGGCATACTCTCATCCGACTAGATTTGGCTTATGAGTTGGTGGATGTTACTTACCAAGCCATCTCCGCCGGCTGTATAAAGGTCAGGGAGAGGGCCATCACTTCCGGCAGCCTTATTAACCTTCAGTTAAGATACTGCTATCCTCACTTCACTCATGTTTAGTGTTTTGCAGTTTTCGCTGTCGTTGCCAACCTTTAATTCTTCATTCTACCTGACAGCGGAATGTTGTTCGCTGTGGCCGTATAACACTCTGCAGAAGTGGTTCTTCTAGCATCGACTGTGTCTCAACTACGATATTTCCTTGTTCATCTCTACACGATTCTGTTCAAGCCTTGTATCCTTGGCTTGGGCCTCTTTGTTGCTCTTTTTTCTTCTTTCTGAAAAGCTGGTGTTCTCCACTTCTTCTCTGACTATAGAGCTCAATGGCAGCTCTAGTCTTCACCTGCAGCTTAGCCTTATAGGCCTCGTTCTTGGATAGATTTATACGAAAGTGTATGGATCGACACAGAATAGCTATCTGAGTCGATTTAGGCATGTCTGTCCGTCCGTACGTTAGCAGGTTTTAGGCCTTAGTTGAAATTGAAATTTTGTACAGTAAGTCTTTGTTGCTCCCAAAAGAACATTTTAAAAATCCGACCACTCCAACGCGTACCTTCATGTACATGGCTAAGTAAAATGCTTAGACAATCCTGATATCAATATTTCATGCATATAAAGTTTTGAAAACGGCCCCAAAAAAATAGACGTGGCATGTCCACTTTTTGAGGGCGTTTTCATTGAAAACTGTTTGCATTAAAATTTCAATCCTTGGGCTAAGAAGGCATTTCAGTAGTAAAGCTCTCACTCGAACTACTAAGGAGATTGTATATAAGACCATGATCATCCCAGTCCTGATCTACGGCGCTGAAGCATGGAACGTCTCAAAAGCGGATGAAGAAATCCTTCGTCGATTTGAGAGGAAAATTTTTCGAAAAATTTTCGTCCCGTTTGCGTTCACGGGCTATGGAGACGAAGATTCAACCAAGAACTAAACGATCTGTACAGCGATATGCCCCTGGTCAAAAAATTCCGCATTGGACGTGTATGATGGCTGGGATATTAACAAGGTGGGCCAAAAGAAGTCATCCGATGTTATTTGCCTCTAAGAATATCGGTTGTGGCTCGCGCAGTGTATGCCGTTGCTCCGTTCTGTTGGAACCACATGTCCTCCAGTCCTAATTCGTCCAATTTCGGCAAAAAACTCGTTTCACATGGCCCTGTAGCGCGCACCGTCCTCTGTTGTCGTTGGACCAGCGGCGTTCTCAAAAAAAAAAAAAAAAATGGCCCGATGATTCCACCACCGTGAATAGCGCACCATACATTAACTTTGAGCGGGTTTAATGGCTCCTCCTGCATTACTCGTGGATTTTCGGTGCCCCAGAAGCGACAGTTTTGCTTGTTCACGTACCCGCTGAGGTGGAAATGAGCATCATCGCTCATTATGATTTTGGTCGAAAAATAGTCCGCTTCGATTATTCCGCGTTCTTGGGGAGTGTATCGCTCCATAGCTTGTTCACTTATAGTCGACTAGACATATAGTCCACAAACGTCAAAACGGATTGGACATTGGCGGCCATTTGCAAAAATAACAGCATCTTCCAAAAGGGTGCTCTCTTGAGGATCACGGTTTTACCGTGATCTCTTGAGAATCACGGTTTTACCGTATTCAATGACGAAAACCCTTCAAATGGCAAAGTCGCCAATAGCCTGATGTTGTTCGTGCAAAAATATGAACTCCTGGACATCTTCGTGTCACTGAAAAATAAAAAAAGTCGGCGGGAGAGGACGATGTCCCAAACGTCTTATTGAGACATCTGCCAGCAGAAGCAGTCGATATTTTCACCACCCTGTTTAACAATTCACTGAATAATGCACATTTTCTGGTGCATTGGAAAACGGCGGTGGTACATCCTATCCCTTCTGCCGAATGCAAGCAAGCTTTTCGAAAAGATAGTCAATAGAGCTCTGTTTGGGTGGGTCGAGGAAAACAAGATTATTCCGGAAAATCAGTATGGTTTTCAAGCGAGGCATGGCACCATTCATGCCGCGTCGAAACTAATGTCCGACATTTAATGGATCAAGTCCAAAAAACAGTGCCAGGGGCCTGTCTGGTTGACTTTGAGAAGGCCTTCGACACCATATGGCTAGAGGGGCTTATCTACAAGCTGAACAGACTAGGCATGCGTAAACCCATGCTATATATGATTTATGAAATGCTTATGGGAAAGAAGTTCGTTGTCAAATGTAAAGTAAAGTCTTTGAAATTAAAAACGGTTTACAACAGGGGGCGGTGAACTCCCCGATATTGTTTAACATTTATACAAGTGATCTTGTAGGTTCTCTCAGACACGCTATAGCGTACGCAGATGATCTAGTGGCGTACAGATCAGGTCCGAAAATCGAGGTCATCAACACACTTTTGCAACGTGACTTCGATCACATTAAGGGATATTGCGATGATTGGAAATTGAGGATCAATTTCCAAAAAACCGAAACAATTCTGTTCAGGACCCCAGTGCAGAGGGCTTCTTACGATACCAAAAAAAAAAATTGTGTATCATTGGACAGCATAGACGGCAATTGGCAGTGAGAAGTGAAGTCAAATACCTTGGCATCTGGATTGACAAGTTTCTGTAATTTTATAAAAATGTGGATGCTTGTCTGGCCATGGCTAGGGGGGCTTATGCTCTGACAAGAAGATTGTTTCATAGCAGTCAACTTGATTCAAGGGTGAAAGTCATTTGCTACATAAGGCCGATCATCGCTTACGGTTGTCCCGTGTGGTTCAATGTATCACCATCCTACATGGAAGATATACGGCTGTTTGACAGGCGGCGTCTCCGATCCTGCTTATGATTGTACCGAACGCCGGACTGCGTGTATATAAAATGCTATCGCAACGAGGTCCTATACAATGGGGCTCAGTTGAATAGAATTGACAATTTCCCAATTAAGGTGATTCGAAGGCACGCTGCAAGGGCGATGAGTAGCGACAACAGCCTGATCTTCAGGGCTTATTACCCCAATGAAACATACATGGAGAGTATGCTCATGTCTGGCTTTGTTCCACCAGAGGCATTCATTTATATAGACTCGTTAAGGTTAGTACAGGAGAGGAACGGTATCCCGGTTTTATACCACCGCTACCATGACGCGCGTGACAAGCGGCTAATCCGCGACGGGTATGTCGACAATGCTCCGGAGCTCCTCCGCATTAGCACTTCGGTATCGGATCGCGATAGGACCGATGCCGAAAAGCAGCGAACGGAATTCTGTTGGCTACATGAGGAAGCTACACTTCCTCAGGACATTGCGGACTTTTAGTACACTGCTTAGCTAAGACTATAAAATTATTTATAAGGTCTGGGGCGGGGGCGTGTACACCAAATTGACGTACAATATGGTTGATTGCATGCTGCCTGGTGACCGAAAAACTCGATCAGGATGGCGACCCCTCGGGGCATATGCAACGAGTGCTCGCCACACCGATTATAATTATTTTAGTCTTAAGTAGTCCTAAGTAGTTGAGTAGTCCTAAGAAGTTAGTGTTTTTTTTATCTAGATTAAGCTTTTTATATAAAAACAAAATGTCACTCCTCAAAGTTTTTTAAATGTTTCTTTTAATATTAAAAACAAGATATATGCACATAAAAATAAAAACACGACATACTTAAGCCGAAAAGCACAATAAAACGGTTAGAAATAAGCCCACAACACCCGATAAGGGCCGATAAGTTAGGTAAGGAAAAAATGTTATTTAAAAGTTAGATTTAAGCATTTTTTTCTAGTGGTAAGTTAATATTTTAAGTTAATAAAAAATGAATTTAAAAAAAAAAAGCAAAAAGTAGGGTAATCTCTTTTGGCCCACCTTCTAGAACGAATCGACACCAATACTCCGGCTAGCAGAGTCTTCACTTCCCAGCTCGACGTCGGACGCAGTAGAGGAAGACCTCTCTTTAAGTGGGGCGCACAAGTAGAAACCGACCTCAACGAACTTGGAGTTCGAAACTGGAGGCAGTTAGCTAAGGACCGGGCTAATTGGAGACGCATGTTGGTTGGGGCCCAGGTTCATTCCGGACTGTAGCGCCACTTAAGTACGTAAGTAAGTTACAAACTATGTACCCAACGGGCCGTTAATCCGTCTGTTAATGTCACATATTTCGGGTTGCTTCTGATATCTTCCATCTTCGATTACACCGATTACACAAACTATTGATTTACACTTGTAAAATTCAGTTTATTGGATCTTTTTGTACATTTATGGGTTGAGTTGTAGTCTACTTCTTCTTCTTCAAGAGACCGGCACCGAGTCCATATCCGCCATATTGAATGCCACCAAGTCCGTAAGCGAGTGGTGCGGCAACATATGGAGTATCCAGAACTGGTGAGGCAACAACACGACTAATTCCACCGTATCCAAGACCAATAGCTCCGTTATATCCGGCGTATGGGGGGTATCCTAAGCCACTATATCCAAGACCAATTCCTCCGTATCCAAGACCGACTGAAGCTGGTACAACAACCGCAGCACTGGCGTAAGCCACCAAGGCGAGCAGAGCAACGAAGAACTAAAGTTAAAAAAAGGACCAAATTAGACAACCACCAGGATCACCATAACTTTTGTCAAGCGTCTTACTTTCATGTTTGTTTGTGTTAAGTGCAACGAACTGAACTATACCATATCAGAACCAAAGTTACTTCTTATATACGACTTTGTTGAGCAGTATCCATATGATGACGAAACGGATTATAATAATCTTTCAGAAAGCTGTCTCTGTCCCCCTTTAGCTGTTAAGCTGAAACTTTCTTGAATTTCTTAAAACTTGTTCCTTCGCCATGCTCTATATATTTAATTTTTTTAATTTTTTATGATGACTGGTTGGCCAACCAAATTACGCAAATTAGATTCGATCAAGTCAATATACACACAGAGAAAAAACAACGTAAAATCAAAGAAAACCACTTCGATTTAAATATTTTTTGGAATGATTTAGCTTCGACTACGAAAATTTTAAAATCAAAGTGGCATGACATTAATTCAAAGGGTTTCCCTACTCTTAAAAGTATATCGTTTTAATTTGATCTAACCACGTATGTACCTTGATTTGATGTAGGATCATGCTTAAATCAAATTCATTTATCTTTAAAACAAAGTTCGTAAAATTCGATTCAACCATGTTGAATCGTAGATTAAAATATATTCAACTTTGAAAATACTATGCTATAACTTTAATTTAACAATGACGCATCGTAGAATCAAATGTATTTGACTTTAAAAACACTACGAATACATTTTGAAGCAATGACTGTGCATTGTGTATTCAAACAAATCCAACATTGAAAGTACTATGCTTAAGCTTTAATTTAACTTTGTTCAGGCATTGATTTAAAATGAAACCATTTTGAATTAGCATTTTTTTAACCTAAATCTTACCATGATCCTTCGTAGATATAACCTCTTTCGACTTTTAAAATATCACGTTTATTTTTTGATACAACAATAGCTCGTTGTAGAATCAAATGTTTTTAACTTTAAAAGCCGTATATTTCAACTTTGATTTTACTTGATATAGGTATGTATTTTCAAAATAAATTTTTCGCAAAATTTTAAATTTTTGTACATACATTTTTGTTTTCTTGTTTAAAAATCAAAACAACAATAATTTTGAATTCATAAATTTTATTTTCAATGACATAATAACATAAAAAAACTTAAATTATTCATTATTAACCTAAATATACAATCAGTTTTTTTGCCTAGATAAAATTATTTTTGAAATATGTTTTCCCATTATTTACCGGATATAAATGTAATGGTGAGCTCGTAAAAAAGGATATATCTTTTTTCACTAAATGGTCACTTTTTTCGCCAATTTCAAACGCTTGGAAATGCTTACTAAAAGATTTTACTTAGCCCTGAATTCTGCTCTCTGGCCGATACTTCAGTTCCTATGGCATTTGTAATGTCCTCATTTGTTAGATAAACCAATCTAGAAAACGTTATGTCATTGGCTGAAATTAAATTATTTTTTAATAAGTAAAAAGCTTTTACATACAAAAAGTAATAAAATTTAGTGCAATCCTTTGAGAACTAATATGGAAATAATTTTTGTTTGTGCGTTGTTGTTGACTGCATGAAAAATTGTACTTCATTATACTAGGAATTTTTAGAAAATTAAGAAAAACAATGTAGGTATCCTTATTATGTGTAAATATACACATATGCACTAATTAACGATTTTGTATACATACACAGAATTAATTTTTAATCGAGCACTTAAAACCAGATCCAATTTTTTCGCACACGTGATTTTATCCCGAGGTATTAATATCGAGTTAATACCTATTTTTTACTTTAAAATTTTACAATATGGTTGTTAATAACAAAATTATTTCCATACAAACATGTTTAACTTACACTTCATTTGTAGGTTTCGCCTACGAATCAATGCACTTAATTTTATTTCTAATACATACCAGGAATTATATAGAATCACATAAAACTTACATTTTAACACTGGAAACAGGCACTGCATATCAAACTCGGTCAGTAATTTTTTTAATTTCTCGTCATCTTCAGACAACTGACACTGGATCTCTTGAGCCAAATCAAAAATATTTATTAGCTCTCCATTTTCGTTCACTACACTAATTTGATCCATCTTTACACAAGAGAAGTTGACACAAGAATAACAAAGACAATGAGCTCACCCTCACGTCGCGACACTTCGCGGAACTGTAATAAGTACATTTCCCGTTGAATCTACGTTGATCGTTATTGAAATGAGTAGCATCAATGCACATGTTCTACTTTGTTTCTAGATTGTTGTCACTTTAAAATGAATATGCAACACTTTATATCAACGTTCATTCAAGTTTGAAACTACAATGTGTGAAGAAAATGCATGTAAGTACGTTTTGAAGTTGATGGCGATTTAAAACAAAACGTTAAATTAACTATGCAACACTTTGAATGTACGTGGATGTGATTTCGTTACTTAATATTGGACAAATACTATCATGTTATTGAAGTGTAACATGATAGTAACTACGTTGAGAGTAGCTTAACTATTTAAAAAAATGGTTTCAATGTAAAAGTGAATACGTTTCACTTTGAATCTAGGATGACTTTATTTAAAATTACATTACGTATTCAAATCAAATATTTTCAACGTGAAAATAAATATTATTTATCAAAGTTGTCACAAAGTTTATTCAACGTATAATCAAATAGATCGTATTACATTTTAGTTTACATTTTTTCCCTGAGTGTACGTTGTGTTTATGCGTTATTAAGTATCAAAACCGTTACTAAGTTAATAAGTCAAAATAAACAAATAAACAATGCAAGTTGGCTTTGAATGATTATGGTGGCCTTAACTGGTAGGCAATGGTTGGTGAAGAAATCCTTAGTCGTTATGGACAATAAAATTGTTGGGAGAATCTTCGGTTCAGCTTGTTTCGACGGGCTATAGAGATGCGGTTGTTGCTTTACAACAACATTCTTCAAAAAATCTCCACATTGGATGTTTAAGATGGCTAGGATATGTAGAACGAAAGGATGCTAGTACTCTGGCTTGAAGAGTCATTGAACATTGTGGGTGGCCGCGATGTAGTGGTAATGTGTTCGTCTGTTGAGTGGAAGGTTGCGCGTTCAATCCCAACCAAAATCCATTTCACTTTTATTTAAAAGAAATAAAAAGGTCGGTGTAATACCTAAAAGTATGCACACCATCTTGAATTTCTTCAAATTTAACGAACACAAGAAAAAAAGTGACTCCCCGAAGCTAGTTAGGACACCACCCATGGAGTTTGAGTCTCCACTACATCCAAAATCTTTCCTATCCTCTCTTTCTTCCCCTTCTCTAACGCTCGTACTATGGTAACATATAAAAGGGTATTCATAACCCCTTGAGTACGTGTAAATTATAAAAAAAAAAAAAAACTCAGCCAGACGTCATGCGCAGTAAAGAAGACCTCACCTCAAGTACCGTGCATAAAAAGGCACTCACCGTAACCATCTTAGAGTGCGCAACTAGAGTTAGAAAATTCAGGACTGAGCTAATTGGAGGGACATTTTTGTTGAGTCGCAGGTTCATCCAAATCTGTAGCACCACTAAAGTATGTCTTAATACAATTGTGCCTCAGTATTTGGCAAAAGTTGATATCTTACAAAATGATGCCCTTATTAGGAACGGTATCAACTTTTTTTATGAAAGTTCGTATTCCCGGTTTATTGGTGAGTCTTAATAAGATCGTTATAAGACATGAATATGGCACACAGCTTTTGAAGATACTAACATGGAACGCAAATGGTCTCACAAACAAGATTGACGAACTAGAAGTTTTTCTACGGAAAAACAATATTGATATATGCTTGATATCGGAAACCCACTTAAAAAGGGGTTCTGGACCCAAAATAAATGGGTACAGTGGTTATCACGGTCAGCATCCTTCGGAAAATGCGAGAGGAGGATCCTCTCTTTACATCAATGAATGTAGGAAGCACTCTGAAAACATAACAATAGAACTCGATTCTATGCAAATAATTTCAGTGTCTGTAAAAATAAACCATTTAGACTACCTCATCGGATCAAGTTACTTCCCCCCGGGATATAGACTGGTAGACGACGACCTCGATCGCCTCTTTGACTCAATAGAGTCTAATTTTACCATCGGTGGGGACTTTAATGCGAAACACACTTTCTGGGGTTCAAGATGCAATTCAACGAAAGGCAGACTACTATACAAAGCCTGTATGAAGCGTGGGGTGGACTTTTATTCGACAGGAAAGCCAACGTATTGGCCATTTTTATCGCAAAAGGGCTAACTAAAAATCAGACGGAAGTCGAAGAATGCTATGATCTATGATCAGACCACTCAGCAGTCACTCTGAAAATGGACGGAAGTCTAGCAAAAAAAGAAGGACCTCCTAGGTTAACTAATAAAAAAACTAACTGGGATCTTTTAAGAAAAGACTGCAAGGAAAATGTGGTTTTAAATGTGCCACTAAACACACCGCTCGAAATGGAAGACGAAATTGACAAGCTCGTGGAAGCCATTCAGAGCGCAGCGTTGAAAAACACTCCCTTCCGGAAGACAGCAACACGCAACCAAAAAGTCAACTACCAGCCTGACATCGAAGACCTCATACGAGAAAAGAGGAGAACGCGCAAGAGATGGCAACAATCCCGCGCACCCCTTGATAAAACATATCTGAACTGGCTCTGTAACAAAATCAAGAATGAGCTACAGGATTTAAGAAATCGCGAGACTTCTACATACCTCGAGGGGTTGACTGCTGACAAGACTTCAAACTACTCACTATGGAAAGCGTTGAAGTCCATAAGGTAACCCAAAATACACTCGCCACCAATTAGAAAAGCTAACGGCGAATGTGTTATGTCCACATACTTAAGGGCGGTTATCTGATAATGAAAACACATCAGTAACAACATCAATATTTTAAACACATATTCACAGAAACAAACTTACTGTTGTGAAATTGTGGCCCGGTTGTTTTTGTCATCTGTGGAGTTTTGTTGTCAATCAGTTAGGTGGATATGGATGTATATATCTAATTACCTGACTGTACACCAACAATCCCTAACGACGAGGCACTGTCTCCCTCCAAATGTTGGACAAACACACCGTCGCTACAATGCAGAACTAGACTATGTCACAATTTCCAAATTTTTCAGGAGAGCGATTTGAAACCTTAAAAAAGTTATAACTCCGACACCTGTTATTGAAATTCCTTGGCGTAAAAAACACTATACTATTTTTTTATGCTGTAAAATCCAACTTTTGGTTTTATCTAAACAAATGCTTCATTCTGTTGATTTTTGGACATAGGATTATTGTGCATATATGTATATTTCGAGTGCAGTATGAGCTTATCTCCACAGTGTGGGCACTAAGATAATGAATTTCAAATTTTCTTTGTCTCTTAAAATGGACATAGGATCGACGACGAAAGAAAACTTGAACAAATTAATCACTTTAAATACTTTATTATTTTAAATAACAAAATGGAGGTCCATAACTTTATTTTTTGTATTAACAAAAGTGCACACAGACATCATTGCACAGAAAAAAATGTTAATTTTCATTTTAAAAACATAAAAAAAATGCATATTTTCATTGCACATAAAATAAATATTAGGTATTACCTATAACATTAACTTACAAATTAATTAGTTTAAATATAATCAGGTCATAAAATCCATATTCAGGTCATCATTTTGTTTAACACATAATAAAATACTTAATAAAGTTAAGTTTTTCAATGAATTCAGTTTTTTTTAAATAAAAGTAGTATATGTGAGAGAAATAGAATTTAATTCAACATTTTGTTAATCAGAATCGCAGTTGTCCGGTAAATCTGTAGATCTGCTCCCTTCTTGAAGATTTTTGTAAAATGGATGGTAAATTTCAGGAATTACCTTTTCTCGGCAAAGATCCATAAGATCCTTATACTTAAGTTTGGGTATTGGAACGATAGCTCCTCTTTTTCTTTCGATAGTATTAATCGTTTTAGTTTCACCATCATAGATATATTTAAATTTTATCAAATGGCGACTTTCTGGTAACGTTTGAATAACATTTACCTTGCTCCACTTAACGACGTTTCCTTCCTCGTCTTTCTTCGTTTTTAAATCAAAAATATCCTCCGCGTACATTTCTTTTACTATGTATGGCTTGGTCTTGCAAGCAGTACGCGCAACATTATATCACTGGTCTGGACAATAAATTGGAATGTTTTTTGTTGCTCTTTCGATGACACTGTGCATTGAGTCCCCTTCGTTTTGTGTGTGGCCGGGCTTTAGAAAATTGTGCCTTATTTCAACTTTAAGCTTAGCCGCGCAATATTGGTATAAACAAAACAAGAAACGATTTCTGTTCTGTCCGCTGCAGTTGTCTGAATAAAAACTATAGCTTTTTGTACCATTAGCAACTTTAGTTCTTATAAAAGATAACACACTGCTACCAATTTCGCATGCCCCTCTTGATGCGATAGCTTCGTGCCACATATAGCAAAATCCTTGACGGGAACCAATTTCATATACGGTCAGATTGTATGTGGAGATCTTACGTTTGTAGTACAGTTGTGAGATGTCAGCTTTTGGAGACAAAAGTGCTTTCTGTAGATCAAAAGCAGCCACGCAAAAATCAGGGGCCCAACTATGTAAATCGATTCTACAATAAAAATGTTCGAATTCGCAAAATTGTAACTCTGTAATTCTATAGCAAACGAAAATCGAACAGCTCTAGTGGTGCCAATTATATTTTGCATTTTGTTCGCAAGATTGGTACCCCGTAATTCGAAAGTCAATGTCAAAATCAGTCGAATTCGCGCATTTTTGTTCTAATGGTATTGTGTTGGCGAGCCAAGTGCAGGTCGAAGTTAAGCGAACAAAAAACAAGTAAAATGTAAACAATGTTAACAAAATAATAAACAATATCTCAAATTTAATTAGATGATGTTCTAAAAATCTAAATCTTCACAGGTAATCATCAAAAAGTGCAAGTACAAAGGCATCACAATTCAATAGCATTGTACATTTTATGACAAAGCACCCTAATTTGTCCAAGGGATACCTCAAAACACACGATTTGAATGTTCGTTCCGTTCACTACCCCAATAATTCCTGGGATTTGAGCTTTATCCCAAAAATACCTTTTAGATTTTGTTTTTTCTTCATCTGTCATTATGCAGTTGATGACCTTCGGGAACAATACTTTTTGGATTGCACGTAAAACATCTGCCAGCACTTTGGAAAAAGTTTGTTGTGCAAGTCCTGCATGTCTATCTCCGCCAATTTGATGTTGGTAGCCCCCCGTTGCTAAAAACCTTAGAGTTGATGAAACCTTAATTATAATAGGGACAGACGTTTGTCTACGGCGGATGTTAAGTTTGCTTGATATATTGTTAAGCACATATAAAAAAGCCTCTTTAGAAAGTCTGTAGTGTTTAATAAAACTGAAATGAAGTTATGGGATTATAAACGCTTCAAAATGTTTTCTTTACAACCCTTTTTTTGCTTAGCTCCAAAATATTGGAATTGTCCCTTATCCGTCTTCTCTGAATTTGCTCCACGCGTTCTCGATGTTCCTCATCCCAATACCACACTGCGACACTATCCATTTTTAATGACAAATGTATTTTGTATTCAATTGTGCAAATTAATTTTAGTTTGTTTCTTCGATTGTTTACTTTTGTTTTTTTTTTTTCCATCACCTTATGTCAGTCAATTATTCGAGACTCTATAGAAATTCGGAAATTTTTTTAGAAAATGGTTGGCAGCACTAACATTCGATTCTACTATTGTACAAAGTGCCACTTTAAAGTAGAATCGCAAATGACTTTCGAATAGAATCCAAAGTAGAACAGAATTACATAGTTGGGCCCCAGGAGAGGTTTCAGATAGAATTTTGTCTTTGGTTTTTTCATGTCTGGACAATTCCTTAGCCTTAAGATGCTTCGCCATTCTTTCACCCATATTTTCTTTTTCTATGCCGTCCGAGTTTTTAAATTTGTTGCAAAAATCGCATTGGTCTTTCTTAGGAATATGAAACGACAAATTAAACTCGTTTAAGAACACCTGCCGATACAGGCCGAACGATGCCTTCTGAGTGAAGTTAGCGGCTTCCCTGTACAGTTCGTAGAGTTTTGATATATTTAGGCCAGGTGGCAGATATTCTCTTTGAGAGTTTGATCTGTGTATTTATGAAAAATGTCAGACAAACTTTAACTTTTTGATGAGTTTTTTTGGATCGGCATGTAATAATAATATGAAAGGTTTCTTCGACTTTCTCTGTTTTCATTCTCATAATTGGCATTATTTGTCGTAGGCCTTACCCGTTTTCGTTTTTTTTCCAGGACGTCAACATACTTCGCAATATAGTCTCTTTGGCGATTTATGTCGCCCAGTTTCCAAAATTCTTTGAAAACATATTGTCTAGATTTTTCGTCAACTTTAAGGTTGCATTTTAGTCTGCATTTCTCAAGGCAAGGAGGTTTCATTAATCGTTCGCCTACCGTTTGATTTTTAGAATTTAGGTACTCCTGTCCAGTATTTCGAAGGACTTTTTTTTGTTTCGGTCCCATTCTGCCTCTTTTCGAATGCGTTTTCTTGAAACAATAGAACTACACTTACCGTGTGTAATGTCGTCTTCTCTTGAGTAACGAACTGAATGATCTCCATCTTTGGAAAGATTATGGTTTGATAGATTTTCATTACCATAATCAGATGAGGAAAACTGCTGTTTAAAGGATTGTAGTCTGAACCACCATCATCGGTTTCGAAAGGATCAAGTTCATCATTTAAAACCAAGTATGTTCTTTCTAATAATAATGATTGGTAATGATTTTTAAAAGACCAAAATGTACTTGTAATTTAACAAACCGTTTTCCGTTATAATGTTTTCACAATTATTGGGCTGATCTAATGCATTTTCTCCAAATATTCCTTGTTCTCTTTGTATTTCAAATGAATCTTGCAAAGGTTAAGATAATTTTATTTAGTCAAAAGTTTTAATTCAACTACTGTTAGAAATATGATAGATCATACCGTTTTCATTTGGATGATTGATTGAATTTTCTATAGATGTTACTGCTTCTCTTCGTATTTGAAATGAATCTTTAAAAGTAAAGATTAGTTAACTTAAGTATAAAGTTTGTAACTATTATAACATTATTAAATAAATAGATTATTTTCATAACGTTTGTTGTGAATTGTGAAATGTAATACTATACATATTATAAATTAGATGGTTCTATTTATAAACTTACCTGTATTACCGTGTCTTTTTAAGACAAGGCTGAGCATCTTTTGGCCTCTTGACATGTTTGACATTTTGGAAAACAACAAACAAAAATCGTTTTTTTTTTTAAATTCCGCTTTCACTTTAAGCACTGGTTTAACTATCCTAAGTCAATACAAAAACAATAAATATCTCGAATATAATAGGAATTAGTATAAATGCAAAACTAATCTATGTCCGTTAGGTGGACTTAGGTTAAAATTTTTGTACAGCATAAAAATCCTAAGTCCAAATAGTAGACATAGGCTAGTTTTGCAACATGAAAATAATGACTTAGGACTTAGGATTATTTTGTACTGTTAAAACTGTAAACGAACTACCGCAAGTATGCAGATGGTGCTCACACTGGAACGTGCGAAATGCAACTGTCTTCCATATGACGTAAAAATCTCAAATGTCGAATTTTTGGACTTAGTCTAGTTCTGCGTTGTAGCGACGATAACAGTCTAATGAAAATAAAAGAGACAAATTAAATTAACAACAAAATTCACAAAAAAAAAAAAATGAATTACCTACATCGGCTAGTTTCCTTTCGACAACTGTCACTGTCAACAACTGTCAAATGTCATGGGTATACAATTTGGACGAGCCCAGAATTATGAAGTGTTTGTAAACTTCGTAAAAAGGTTGCGAAAACGACTAAACGAAGAAGAAAATAATTCAAATATCCAAAGAGCAGGACGTTAGGAGAATCTGAGGAAGGTAGCACGATCTAGAAACGGATCTTGGACTGGACAGAAGAGTTAGTGGTAATGCTGGTGGAGAAATAGGGGACATTAAACATGAAGTGGGACAAAAGAAAGAATGATAGCTTCATTGTATAGTGAGCAACGCTAAGTGAAGTGTCGTAATGGCCACAGTGCCAACATAAAAATTTAATTTAAGTCGTTAAAATTCAAATAAGAAATAAATTTTGAGAGATAAGTCCCAGGACAAACAAAAGGAAAAAAGGTTAATCCAGAAAAAGTGGTGAGTTCTTAGGATTAGAATAGAAACAAAAAATTGTTAGATTGTCTTTTTTCTTGTTTTGTAGTGCAAAGTGAACACATAAAGGCGGTCATTGACAAATAGAAGTTATAGAATAAACTACAAGAACATAAAAGTCATGACCGCCAAAATTTTGTGTGTGAGACTACTGACTAATAGTGAGACCGAACGATTATATTGAGTACGGAATCGGAAACATAAAGGATAGGTAGAATTTTGTGAAAGTGAGTGCGGGGTCAAAGTCTATACGCGTCATAGTGAACAACGAGTGGGCAAAAATCACCCCTACAACGAATACCCCCTCACGCACAATATAATACAACTGTCCAGTTACCATCGTACGCAACCGTGCTGTGTGAAACAGTACGAAAACGGTCCCCTGCACTCGTCAGCCGTTATTGTTTGCTGGATCATCAGTTGTCTATTATTGTCTTAAGTGTTGATTTCTCTTTTGTAAATATATATTTTTTTTTGTCTTCCTAGCGTGATAAGATAAATTTAATTTCGTTCGTTGTAATTGTAATTCCCGGGCAGGAGAATTTCAAAAGTGAGAGTCCCCTATCGGGTAGTCATACGCGGAAAAGCCTGCTAGACAAATTTCTTATCTAAAGCGAGCTCGAGTTAGGTAGGAAATCGAATAGCGAGAGGTTAGGTCATCTTTGAGTTAAAACCGTAGGTGAAAATTGCCAGCACAAATAAAGGACACACAGTTTATGTTATTCGAAACCGGGAAAATAGTATTTAATCGTAAAACCCTTTTTTTTATTCTTTGTATTTAGTTAAATTTATTTGTCATTTTTTTTGTAGTCTTAAGTTAATTTATTACCAAAATAGTTTATGTTTAGTCTTGGAAAATTTTAATAAATGAAATGTTCATCACGCTTGGACCAATTAACGAACAAACAATTCTTTTAATTAATATGGCGTGCTAATTTAAATTTTCAGGGGATGTGGAGCGGTGATCTTTAGATCTTTCGGCTGATGGACTGATCAGCTGAGGCATCAGCGTCGTTGGGGAGGTTCACCTTGGCCGAAGAACCTCCAGGTTGGGAGGGAAAATGTCCAGGCCACGCTTACAACAGCTACAGCGCCCTCTCGATATGGTAGTCCGTCCGAATCTAGAAAAAGAATAATTGTCAATCAGGCACGATTTATGTTTTGTGTAGGTATAGTTGTTGTGCGATGGCAAGAACCTCACCCATCCGGCGGGTTAAGTCGAGCGAAGCAAGCGTGCCGCCTTCGCACACAACATTCATCCCCTCCCTTGTCAACTCCGATCCGCATCCATATCCAGATCCGGTCTCCTGACAATTTCACCTTCCAAACATCCGCTTATCCTCATACATGCCTATTACAAATGGGCAAAAGGAGACAAAGAGAAAGCGGATTTATTTGCCGAGCATCTAGAGGAAACGTTCAAGCCGTTCGATGGACAACCTTTGAACGAAGAACCGAATGCCAATACGGCAGCCGACAACTATAAAGTAAAAGCCGTATCCCTGTCCGAGCTTCGAAAGACAATTAGCAAGTTGAAAAATAACAAAGCTCCAGGATCTGATTTAATCACCGGCGAAATCCTGAAGGACCTACCGAAAATAGCATTAGTTAAGTTGCTCTACAATATAAATGCTTCTCTGAGACTTTTTTATGTACCAAGGCAATGGAAAGTCGCCAAAGTCATTATGGTTCCGAAACCGGGGAAAAGTCCAAACGATAAGAAATCGTATAGACCCATTTCGCTCCTGCCGATAACATCTAAGGTTTTCGAGAAAATTATGCTAAAACGATTACAACCAGTAATTGAAGAAAGACGCTTGATCCCAGATCATCAATTCGGCTTCCGGGTCAAACATTCCACAATCGATCAGGTTTATCGAATAACGAATGAAATTGAAAATACTCTAGAATGGAAAAAGATTTGCTCTGCCGCTTTTCTTGACGTCTCACAAGCTTTCGACAAGGTATGGCACGAAGGTCTAAGGTATAAATTAAGGACAACCCTATCGACAAAATTATACAAAATACTGGAATCCTACCTTGAAAACAGACTGTTTCGTGTTAGACATGAGACTGAATACTCAGAATTCAAAGAAATCCACGCCGGTGTTCCGCAGGGAAGTGTTCTCGGACCAATCCTATTCTTGCTCTACACAAGAGATATACCACAAGATGAAGGGACCATCGTAGCAACGTTCGCAGACGATACGACTATCCTCGCAATGGATGAGTCAGTCGAATAA
Organism: Rhingia rostrata; assembly: GCA_949824845.1. Classification (NCBI taxonomy): domain Eukaryota; kingdom Metazoa; phylum Arthropoda; class Insecta; order Diptera; family Syrphidae; genus Rhingia; species Rhingia rostrata. The sequence goes on along the minus strand of OX463755.1, from coordinate 173,822,825 downwards.
TCAACGGGAAAACTCAAACAAAGTATGTGAGTGGACAAAAACCTGGCGAATTGCACTTAACGAGACCAAGTCAACGCCTGTCAATTTTACGTACAAAAAGATAAACAACTTACCTGTTTTCAACAACTCTGCACAAATACCATACGCAAATGAGGCAAAATATCTAGGAATGACTCTAGACGCAAAGCTTAAGTGGAAGCCACAAGCCACACGTTAAAAAAAGCGGGACGAGCTCGCAATCAGACTCAGAGAAATGTATTGGCTACTTGGAAGACTGCTACTACTGCTTCTGTATAAGCAAGTGCTAAAACCTTGTTGGACATACGGTATTCAGCTTTGGGGTTGTACCAAACCAAGCAATATTGCTATACTGCAAACGTTCCAAAACAAAACCCTAAGAGCAATAGTGAATGCTCCATGGAATATTAGGAATAGTGATATTCACAGAGATTTAGGAATTGCTACCGTGAGTAACGAAGCAACAAACTTTGCTCGCAAACTTCGTACTCGTATATATGTTCATTGTAATAACGAAATAATCCGTACTCTGGACGTGACAAACCTTGAGCGCCTGCTACAAAGAACAAGACCGTTCTACCTAGCGCCATAAGGAAAAACCGCATGTAATGACGGTATTAGTAGGTGCGTTCACTGGAATGCTACCTACCAAACGCGATTAACACTACAGAAGCGTAAACTACTTGTTAAGGATACTTAGTCGTAGTCACCACAAAAAAAAAAAAAAAAAATGAGAGGAATAAATTCCATACTACTATGAGCACGCGCAGCCGGTTCTCATAGTGCCTCTCTGAGGGGTTAAACCTCACCCCTCGTAGGCATATATTGACTGACGCTAATGAAATAGTCAGGCCCGAAAATATATGAGTCGGGCATAACCAATGGTACGGACCACTGGTATCCTATGAGGATTACTCACCTCCGGGCGCACACGAAAAAAAAAATCATTCTCAGCAAATTAAATCGAATTCAGTTAAATTTTACGAAATGCAATGTTACCCTGGGCTACAACTGTTCGATTGATTATGATTACCGCTGATAGATAAGATAATTCGTAGCGTTTCGTAAGTGTGTTTCATCTAATTGACTATTGGTTATGTGCCTTGGTATTAGCAAAAAACGTGTTTTTTTAAACACAAATGAACATTTAGACCCTCTGAACTGCGCCAACTACAGAGGTATATGCGTCCTCAACATCGCCTACAAGATCCTATCTGCCGAAACATGTGAAAGCCTGAAACGATTTACCAACCCTTTTCAGTGTGGTTTTAGGCCAGGAAAGAAAACCGATGAAATGTTCACTCTTTGGCAGATCCTGGAAAAAAAACCCAAAAAATTCCAAATCGATACCCACCATCTTTTCTTGTATTTCAAAACAGCATACGTATACAGCATTTATAGAGATGAACTATACAGAGCCATGTCCAGTTTTGGTATACCGCCCAAACTCGTCCGTTTGGGTAGGATGACGATGGAGAGCCAACACCAGATGCACAATTTTCCCAAAATCAGTGCAACTACAAGCATACGCCGAAGAAATTGACATCATTGGTAGGACTCAACGTGATGTCATAGCCACCTTTGTTAGTATAGAGAAGAAAGCGGCGAAATTGGGTTTAGCAGTAAGTGAGCGCAAGACTAAACAAACACCAAAGGACACACAACATCAACGAGTTGGACAGAACGTGATCATTGAAAGATTTAACTTTGAGGCAGTACGGGACTTTGTCTACCTCGGCTCCGCTATCAACTCTGACAACAACATCTCGTCAGAAATTAAACGAAGAATTTCTCTTGCCAACCGCTGTTTCTTCGGGCTAAGAATGCAATTTAGTAGCAAAGCGTCACTCGAATTACTTAGGAGATCCTATATATAACCCTGATTATCCCGGTCCTGATAATCGGCACTGAATCATGGATCGTATCAAAAGCGGATGAAGGAATCCTTGGTCCCGTTTGCGTTGACGGGCTTTGGAGACGAAGATTCAACCAAGAACTATACGATGTATACAGCCACATGCCCCTGGTCAAAAAACTCCGCATTGGAAGGAGGTCGTTAGTGAAATCTCGGTTTTACCTGTTTGACAGACTTGCTAGACCCACATGTTCTGACTTCTCTGTCATCTTAATTGCAGGTTGGATAAAAATTTCGACTTCCATTCATTATATCAATACTTGCCATGTTACGAGCAAGAAAAAGGAAAGAAGGAATAAATTTGTCTCAGTCAAAGGAAAACTATGTCCCTTGTAGTTTTCCTGGGCGTGAGCCATATTCAGCTTCGAAATGTTGTACTGGCCGATCTTAATATTAATTTTTAAGACATTCACTCTAAAGACGACCTCATTAGCTTTGCATATTATGCCTTAAACAACCAACTATACTTCATCTGTGGTAGGTAATTATATTCTATATAACCTCACTTAACCTATCTAAATGGTGTGCATTCATCAACCTTAATACCATATAAAAAAATTACCATTTTTATTTAATTTACTTTATGAATTTTATGTTGTCTCCGTTTGGCTTAACATTATTTATGTATACCCCGACTAAAAGCTGTGTGAAGCGTCTTGAATTTATGACTAAATAGCAAATCACTACAGCGTGAATTTGGTGTCGTTACATTGTAGATACATCACATGTATCATTAGCTAAAAATGATTTTAAAGCCATGGGTGGTCAAATTTTACATTTAACATGATTACGGGAATGCAAATTAAATATTTTGTTTAAAAAACGGGTGATTTTTTAAACGAAGTTTTTTTTTTAAATCGAATAACACACTCACATTGGCATCCAATATTCAAAATTTTTATTGCAATCAACAAATAGGGGCCTTTGACATTTTTACATTCTAAAGACAACTTTAAGTAAAATGCTGTCCGCTGCTCCGTTTCAAATGGTCCATTCGGAAGGTCCAATTTTGCGTCAGTTTTTCGAGCATTTCGGCCTGTATTCCACGAATTACGTGTGTTATGTTATCCTGTAAGGCTTCAATCGTATTCGGCTTGTCCACATAGACTAACGACTTTACATAACCCCACAAGAAATAATCAAGAGGCGTTAAATCGCATGATATTGGCGGCCAACTCACATGGCCATTTTGAGTGATAAGCCGCTCACCAAATTCGTCCTTCAACATTTAGATTGTTTCACGAGCTGTGTGGCATGTGGCACCGTCACATGCTCAACTCAGCAAACTGGGGCAACAAAAAGAAAGCCGCGTATCATGGCTCAATATCGTTCGCCGTTGACGATAACGTTTCTTTCACGGTCGTCTTTGAAGAAAAATGGACTAATGATGCCACCAACCCATAAACCACACCAAACTATCGATTTTTTGGGATGCATCGGTAATTCCTGTATAACATGTGGCTATTCATCACTCCAGATGCGACTGTTTTTCTTATTTACGTATCCGTTGAGCCAGAAATGAGGCTCATCGCTGAACACGATTTTTCGATAAAACAGCGGATTTTCATGAAGCTTGTTCTAAGCCCCATTCAACAAAAATTAGATGTTGTGGTAGGTCAATCGGCTTCAATTCTTGCACAGGTTGAATTTTTTAGGCATTCAAGCCCAAAATCGACACGTAAAATTTTCCATGTGGTTGAGTAACACATGCCCAATTTCTGAGAACGGCGACGAATTGACGTTTTACGATCTTTATTAACATTCGGTGCTACGAATGCAATCATTTCTTCGGTACGCACTGTACGCATGCGAGTCGATGGATTAATGTTCAACAAAGTAAATTTGATGTGAAATTTTGTGATAACAGCACGAATTGTTGATTCACCAGGTCGTTTATGACAACCATAAAATGGTCGTGCCAAACGATACAAATTTTTCAGAGAACACAAATTTTGATAAAAAAATTTCAATAATTTGCAATTGTTGCTGGCTTGTAAGTCTCTCCATGATTAAACGGCAGAGTATACAGAAAAATTATTACTTTAAGAAATGACGTTTGGACGCCATTACTAGCCAGTGCTGCCAACCTGAAAAACTTAACTCTTAAATAATCACCTGTCACTTAGGTTTAGAAATTAAATAAATCTTTTCATAGGGGTGGACAAGCTTTTCTGTATTAAGACAAAAATACTAGAAAATGTCAGCTACCAAAGTTATATCACGTTCTAGAAAACAAAATTATGTTTTACAGAACGTTATCTTTAATTTTTTTGAAAACACTATTCAAAAAAATCCAAATGTACTGAACATGCTGCACTAAATTTTCAGACTAGCCATTCACATTACAGATGCCATGTGGAAGTGACAGTCCGAATCGGACTTCAGAAATAGCTTCTCCATTCATTTGTTGATATGTCCGAAGCTTTATTATTGCAACACAGAGTATGGAACCATCAGTTCCAGTTGAGAAGCTTCTCATTTTCCATAGGGGAACATACATTTCGCTACATAGTTTGTAACAAAGAGGAATAATTTTGCTGGACACACCTTACAGTATATGAATCGACTCAGAATCGATAGCTGAGTCGTCTTAGTCTGGCGGACATGGCGGTCTCCAGATCAACGAACGGTCAATCTAATTGATCACATAGCGATAGACAAAAGGGACGCGTCCAGTATTTTTAATGTCCAAACATTCCGAGGAGCTAACATCGACTCGGACCACTACCTTTTTGCAGGCAAGGTTAGAATGCGTATATCCACCACGCCCCAACAATCCAGAAATACTGTAAAAAAAATTAATGTCGAAAGACTTCAATCGCAAGAGACCGCCAATACCTGCGCGCAACGCGTATCCCTAAACCTCTCGATTAACACCATACCACCAGCATCGAATGTCGAAAAACTATGGCAGCGATGCCAACAATCCATTAGATCAGCCGCAACTGATGTGCTAGGTTTCTCGCGCCCACCAGCAGGAAACCCCTGGTTTGATGAGGAATGCTGACAGATGCTCGCAGCTAAGAACGAGGCCTACAAGGCTAAGCTACAGGTGAAGACGAGAGCTGCCGCTGAGCTCTATAGGCATAGAAGAGGGGAAGAACACCGGCTTTTCAGAAAGAAAAAAAGAGCAAGAAAAGCGCGCGATCGAGGTTATGGACAGGTGGCACTCCAGGAAAGATGTTCGCAAATTTTACCAAAGTGTAAAACGTCAAAGTCAAGGATACAAGGCTCGAACAGAATTCTGTCGAGATGAACAAGGAAATATCGTAGTTGAGACACAGTCGATGCTGAGGATATGGAAGAACCGCTTCTGCAGACTATTAAACGGCGATGGCAAACAACATTCCGCTGTCAGGCAGAACGAACCATTCAATGTTGGCAGTGAAAACTGGCAATCACCCTACCTGAGCATAGCAACATCTAAACTGAAGCTTAATAAGGCCGCCGGAAATGACGGCCTTCCCGCCGAACTTTATAAAGCCGGCGGAGATGACTTGGTAAGTAACATCCACCAACTCATAAGCCAAATCTGGTCGGAAGAAGTTATGCCTGAAGAATGGAACCTCAGCATCGTTTGCCCGATCCACAATTTAATTTTTAATTTTTAGTGGGGCAAAATGTCCCATTTATTTGGCTTAACATTAGCTAGCAAAAAAATACAATACAATACTTACAATACTAGAACTAAAAACTAAGACTTATAACTAGGAGTAAAAGCTAGGGTTTATGTAGAAGGAGGCTAAGTTTAATGGAGGAAGAGCTACGGTTGAAATCAAAAATGGAAATGTTTGAGTTTACTTTCCGTAGCATACGGGAAATTGGTTCGTTGGAGCCCTAGGACGTGCGGAGGGTTGGAAGATAGAAGAGACGGGGGTGTCTTAAATTACGAGGGTTAGTATTAAAGAAGATGGAGCTGTAAAGAGACGGGCAATCGATAGAGCCTGAGAGGAGGCGATGAATGAAGAGAATGTCTGCAGCATCTCTCCGGTCCTCAAGGCTATTAAGGTTAATGAGTTTGAGGCGGTCATGATAGGGAGGCAGAATTAGGGGATCGTTCCAAGAAAGACCGCGGAGGGCAAATCGAAGAAAACGTCGTTGTATGCTTTCGATTCTGGCTACATGAACTTGCTGATAGGGTGACCATGCTTGGCTGACGTATTCGAGGAGGGGGCGGACGAAAGTGATGTAGAGAGGTCTGGTTACGTAGGGATCAGAGAATTCCTTTGACCACCGTTTAATAAACCCAAGGGATGAATTGGCTTTACGAATTATCTCGTCAATATGCGAACGGGAATTAAGTTCCCGGTCGTACAATATGCCAAGGTCACGAAGAGACTGTACGATGGGTATAGGTTGATCATTAAAAAGGTAAAGACGGGGAGGAGACTTGTTGTACTTACGTGATAAGGTGATGGATTGGCATTTCGCAACATTTAGCTCTAGGCAGTTTTTGAGACACCAAATAGAAAAAGAATCTAGATCTTGTTTTTTTTTTTTTTTATAATTTACACGTACTCAAGGGGTTATGAATACCCTTTTATATGTTACCATAGTACTAGCGTTAGAGAAGGGGAAGAAAGAGAGGATAGGAACGATTTTGGATGTAGTGGAGACTTAAACTCCATGGGTGGTGTCCGAACTAGCTTCGGGGAGTCACTTTTTTTCTTGTGTTCGTTAAATTTGAAGAAATTCAAGATGGTGTGCATACTTTTAGGTATTACACCGACCTTTTTATTTCTTTTAAATAAAAGTGAAATGGATTTTGGTTGGGATTGAACGCGCAACCTTCCACTCAACAGACGAACACATTACCACTACACCGCGGCCACCCGCTTGTTGAAGCAAGCAGGGGTCTTGTGATGAAGATATGTGTTTATAAAATTTGGTGTCGTCGGCATAGAGAGAGATAGAGGAGTGTTTAATAACCCTTTCCAAATCGTTTATAGTTAAGATAAAGAGAAGGGGACCTGGATGACTACCTTGTGGTACACCAGAGGTGGCCAGAAATGGGGCAGATAGGACGGACCTGAAGCAAACGCTATAGAAACGGTTTTCCAGATAAGAGGATATCCATTTCAGCAGTATTGGTTCAAAACCAACGGCAGACAATTTGAAAATGATTAATTTGTGGGATATCTTATCGAAAGCTTTACTAAAATCGGTTGCAACAACATCGACTTCTTTACCACTTTCTAAGGCCGACAGCGCAGAGGACGTGAATTCAACGAGGTTTGTGGTGGTAGATCTACCTTTTAGAAAGCCAAAAAAAGGAAACACTCTGCATTGCGCAAACTACAGAGGCATAAGTCTCCTCAACATCGCCTACAAAATCCTATCTGCCGTAATATGTGAACGCTTAAAACCGTTTACCAACAACCTGATCGGCCCTTATCAGTGTGGGTATAGGCCAGGAAAGTCCACAACCGATCAACTCTTCACACTTCGGCAGATCCTGGAAAAAACTCAAGAAGGCCAAATCGATACCCACCACCTATTCATCGATTTCAAAGCCACATACGACAGCATTTATAGAGACGAAATATACAGAGCCATGTCTTGTTTTGGTATACCGGCCAAACTCGCCCGTTTTTGTAGGATGATAGGATTTAGGCAAGGCGATGCGCTGTCATGTGACTTCTTCAATCTGATTCTTGAGAGGATTGTGCAAAACTCGCGAGCCAACGACAGAGACACATTTTTCCAAAAATCTGTACAATTACTAGCATACGCCGACGAGATTGACATCATTGGTAGGACCCAACGTGATGTCATAGCCACGTTTGGTAGCATAGAGAAGGATGCGGCAAAAATGGGTTTAGCAGTGAATGAGGGCAAGACGAAGTATATGCTGTCAACGCGAAAGGACACACAATATCGACAAATTGGACAGAACGTCACCATTGACAGATATAGCTTTGAGGTAGTATGGGACTTTATCTATCTCGGTTCCGCTATTAATTCTGACAACAACATCTCGTCAGAAATTTAACGAAGAATTACTCTTGCCAACCGCTGTTTCTTCGGGCTAAGAAGGCAATTCTGTAGTAAAGTCCTCACACAAACTACTAAGCAGATCTTATATAAGACCCTGATCGTCGCAGTCCTTCTCTACCGCGCTGAAAAATGGACCGTCTCAAAATCGGATGAAGAAATCCTTGGTCGATTCGAGAGGAAAATTTTCGAGAAACCTTCGGTCCCGTTTGCGTTGACGGGGTATGGAGACGAAGATTCAACCAAGAACTATACGAGCTGTACAGCGACATGCCCCTGGTCAAAAAAACTCAGCATTTGACGGTTTAGATGGCTAGGACATGTAGAACGATGAGCCACTAATACTCCGGCTCGCAGAGTCTTCGATTCCCAGCCAGACGTCGGACGCAGTAGAGGAAGACCTCGCCTTATATGGCGCGCACAAGTAGAAACCGACCTCAACCAACTTGGAGTGCGCAAGTGGAGCCAGTTAGCTAAGGACCGGGCTTATTGGAGAGGTATGTTGGTTGAGGTTCAGGTTCATTCCGGACTGTAGCGCCACTTAAGTAAGTAAGTAAGTTCCGATGCGCTCAGTGATGCAGCAATGAAATTTGGTTCTTCCGTTGATTAATTTGTCGGCTTTCCAAAATTCTACCGAAGATCTCGATATATTCAGGACAGTTATGTTTCTTCGATCCAAACACTTTCTTTTCTCATAAAAAAGTTGTGCAAATTTTTTATTGGCATCTGCTTACATAATTTTGAAAAAAAGTTATATTTCCTCAACAGCTTTAGGAATGAGAACGTTTTCTCTCTAGCTTTTTGACAATCCTCGTCAAACCATCTCTGTTTACAAATATCGTTACTAGTTGTCGCTTAAGCACTTACTGGAACAGCTTTAATTATACTTTGGGTAAGGTCCATCATTTGTAATTGATTTTGCGACATACGTAATGCGAGTTCCAGGTATAAGTTGTTTTGGTAAGAGGTAAGTTCACTATCTCTCCACTTCAACTTGGGGAGCAGGCCCAGCTGTTTTGTATTGGACGCAAAATAATCACCCGATATTACGCACGCCACTTCCAAGGGCATGTGGTCTGAAAAAGTCTACTCCGCTGACTCACAATCGAATTCCACTTTCCCGACACAAAACAGTAATCTATGACTGAGCACGATGTTACACGAATAAACGAATATTCGCCATTTTTGGTCACCTTTGCAGCTCCCATTCAGCATCCTTGCATCCAGACTATCGGCAATATCCAAAATTTTATTAACTTTTCTATAATACGTTTCATCTTTTGATCTTCAACATAATACGTAGGTATACTCGGCCAAATTAAAAAAAAAGCCCAAAATGTTCACATTTGTGGTGGTTAAAGTTATCCTTCCCTGACAGCAAAGAGAAAGTTACATACGACCCATTCGAGAACCCTGTAATGTATTGACGCGTAAATATTGTCGATGACGCGATAACATGTGATGACTGTAATCGAATATGATGTACCTACCTGGTCAAGCCATCTTCATGAAATTACCTATAATTATACAAAAAATGTTTTGTTTTGAGCGTGACCAAGAAACGTGTTTTTTAGAATTTAAATTAAAAAGTCCTACACGACTTGACGAAACTTCCCCAAAAATTGACAAAACAATTGCGTGTGATCTAGTATTTGAAAAAAATAAAAAATAAATAAAAAAATTGGTTTATAGATGTTTTTGATATTTTAATACAAAAAATAACAACCATTCATGTAATGCTAAATTTTGAACTTCAGTTGCAAGTTTTGCAAGTTTTGAGAATAAAAATGTGAAAGGGGATTTTTTGAATTAAAAGCAAATAAATTCGAGTATATAAAGCTTATAAAAATAGTAAAACTAATTTCGATTTTCTATACCAACATAAAAATTAATTCACCCTTATCGAACAATGTCCGTATCCGAAACGGAAGTCAGTTCCGAACGGAACTTAATTTGCTTTTGAAGTATCCATGGGGTTTCCGAAAAAAAACACACACAATCGCGTTCGAAATTCAGCAGAAATCTTTGTCGGTTAACTTCGGAGGAAATTCATAGCACTCCTGGCAAAAATTGCAATTTGGTCGGTGGATATGTTCGAAAGTCTAATCGGAACGGATATATCGGTAGAAAATTTTCTGATTTCGAAGAACTCGTATGAAATTTTCTTCCGAACCGATACCTCAACAGAGGTGATTGATAATAAAAATGTAAAAAAAAGAATTGTAATTGAGTATCATAATTTGTAAAATTGTATACATAAGTGTTATTAATATAAAACATAAAATAAACTCTACGTAATCTGTTTCTATACACAAATCGCTCCGTCCCTTTTTGGGTATGTGAAATTTTTTAGGGGCAATTTGAATTGGATTTTACGAAACGAAAAAGTGTAATGAAAAAGAGACAAATAAAAATATTTTATTAGGATTATACTGTTAGGGAATGAGATAAAACATGATAAAGTAACGGGTGATCCAAGTAGAGATACTTTTTTCAATAGCCTTTTTGACAGATCACGTGTGAGTCGTGTCATGCTGTCATATTATTTTTGTTTAGTATTGTTTGGCATTTCATAATGGAAAGACTTACGCGTGAACAACGTTTACAAATTGTTCGACTTTATTATGAAAATTCACGTTCTGTGAGGAATGTGTTTCGTGCACTTCATCTTATGGTCAACATAATCGGCCTACTGAGCGTACTATTCGCAACACCATCACCCATTTTGAGACCCAGCATTCATAATTGGATAATATTCGACCGAATAGACCACGTCCAGCACGCTGTGAAGAAAATAAAGCGGCCGTAGCTGAGAGTGTACACGAAGACCGTAGAGAGTCGATTCGGCGCCGTTCGCAGCAACTCGGACTGACGTATGGAACGACTTGGCGCATTTTACGTCAAGATCTTAAATTGAAAGCGTACAAAATACAGCTTGTGCAACAACTGAAGCCGCTCGATCTTCCCAAGCGACATCGCTTCGCTCTATGGGCTCTTGAAAAGTTCCAAGAAGATCCGACGTTTCCGAGGCAAATTTTGTTTAGCAATGACTCCCATTTCTGGCTCAATGGGTATGTAAACAAACAAAATTGCTGCATTTGTGACGAAGAGCAACCTGAAGAGATTGAAGAACTGCCACTTCATCCAGAAAAAACAACGGTTTGGTGTGGTTTGTGGGCCGGTGGAATCATCGGTCCATATTTCCTTAAAAATTATGCCGGTGCGAACGTAACCGCCAATGGCGACCGTTATCGTGCCATGATAACCGCCTATTTGATGCCTGAAATTGAAGCTCGTGATCTCGGCGACATTTGGTTTCAGCAAGACGGCGCCACTTCCCACACATCGCATCAATCAATGGACTTATTGAGAGAACATTTCGGTGAGCACATAATTTCACGTTTTGGGCCGGTCGATTGGCCACCAAGATCGTTTGATATCACACCGTTAGACTTTTTCCTGTGGGGATATGTAAAGTCAAAAGCTTATGCCTACAAACCCGCTTCGATTCAGGCCTTGGAGGAACACATCACGCGTGTCATTCGCCAGTTACCAGTCGAAATGCTCGAACGAATGATTGAAAATTGGACTCAACGGATGGACCATCTGCGACGTAGCAACGTCCAACATTTGATAGACATAATCTTCCAAAAATAAATGCCAAAGCATGTTCTTTCAAATGATAATAAACATTCTCTCCATTAAATTAGAATTTTCTGTGTTTTTTTCTTTAAAAAAGTAGGGAACCTCGAAATGGATCACCCTTTAGTTCAATTGCTTTCTCTCTCTCTTCTCATTGTCTTACATAAAACAGTTTCACTTCTACAGCGTTTGAACATACACTCGCTATTTTCCTAAACCTTTCCCATATAAGTCAAACCTGTAACGCCCAAGATTTACTTCCTTACTTAAGTGGCGCTACAGTCCGGAATGGAACTTAACCTCAACCAACATGCTTCTCCAGTTAGCCCGGTCCTTATCTAACTGCCACCAGTTGCGCACTTCAAGTTGGTTCATATATGTTTCTAGTTATTTGTGCGCACCTCTTAAGGCGAGGTCTTCCTCTACTGCGTTCGACGCCTGACTTGGAATCGAAGACTCTGCGAGCCGGAGTATTGGTGTCCATTCGTTCTACATATCCTAGCCATCTTAAACGTCAAATGCGGAGTTTTTTGACCAAGGGCATGTCGCTGTACAGCTCGTATCGTTCTTGGTTGAATCTTCGTCTCCATAGCCCATTAACGCAAATGGGACCGAAGATTTTTCGAAGAGTTTATCACTCAAATCAATCAACGATTTTTTTTCTCGCTTTTGAGACTGCCATGCCGTAGAGCAAGACTTGAATGATCAGGAGATATAGGATCTCCTAAGCAGTTCAAGATAAGTCTTTAATTCTAAATTGCCTTCTTAGGCCAAAAATGCAGCAGTTGGCAAGAGTAATTCTTCGTATAATTTCTGAGGAGATTTTGTTGTAAGAGTTAAAGCGAAGCCGATGTAGACAAAGTCCCGTACTACATCAAAGTTATATCTGTGAATGGTGACGTTCTCTCCAATTGGTGGATGTTGTGTGTACTTTCATGTTGGCAGCATATACTTCGTCTTGCCCTCATTTACTGCTTAACCCAATTTCGCCGATTTCTTCTCTATACTAGCTAACGGGGCTAAGACATCACCTTATGTCCGACCAACGATGTCAATATCGTCGGCGTACGCTAGCACCGATTTTTGATTGATTTTTAAAAATTGTTCTCAGGAGTTTTGCACAATCCTATCAAGAATCAAATTAAAGAACTCACATGGCAGCGCACCGCCTTGTCTAAATCATTTTCAGGTATCGAATTTGTCGGTGAGGTCGTTCTACACAGACGGACCAGTTTGAATACCAAATCCAAGGTCTTCATAGTTTGTATATATAAATGCTGTCGTATGCGGTTTTGAAATCGATGAATAGTTAGTGGGTATCGATTTATACTTCTTGGGTTTTTTCCAGGATCTGCCGATGTGTGAAAATTTGGTCAGTTGTGGACTTTTCTGGCCTAAAACCGCACTGATAAGGGCCGATCAGGTAAATGGTAAATGGTTTCAGACGATGATATAAATATTAAAGCAGATAGGATCTTGTAGGCAATGTTGAGGAGACTTATGCCTCTGTACTTGGCGCAGTTCAGAGGGTTTCCCTTTTTATGGATCCAGGAAACGATACTGAGGTTCTATTCTTTAGGCATACTCTCATCCACATTTGGCTTAGGTGGACGTTATCTCTGCCGGCAGTATAAAGCTCAGCGGGAAGATCATCATTTCCGTTAGGCTTCTTAAGCTTGAGTTTAGGTATTGCTATCCTCACTTCACTCAGGTCGGGTGATTTCCATTTATCGCTGTAGTTGCCAATATTAAATGGTTCGTTCAGCATGACAGCGGAATCTTGTTCTTCATCTCAGGTTAATAATCTGCAGAAGTAGTTCTTCTATATCCTCTGCATCTACAGTGTATTAACTTTAATGTTTCCTTGTTCATCTCGATAGGATTCTGTTTGAGCCTTGTTTCCTTGGCTTTGACGTTTCAAACTTTGGTTAACCTGCGTATAATGCTCCTGGAGTGGCACCTCTCTATAATCTCGATCACGCGGTTTTCTTGTCCCCTATTTTCTTCTCTCTGAAAAGCCGGTGTTCTTTCCTTCTTCCTTTCATATAGGTATCAATGGCAGCGCTCGTCTTCACCTGCAGCTTAGCCACGTAGGCCTCGTTCTTGGATGCGAGCATCTGTCAGCATTCCTCATCAAACTGGTGGGTGCGATAAACCTAGTCCTTCAGTTGCGACTGATCTAATTGTTGGCATCGTTGCCATTATTCTTCGATATTCGATGATGGTGGTATGGTGTCAATCGAGAGGTTAAAAGATACGCTTGCGCAAAGGTCTTGGCGGTCTCTCGCGATTGCAGTCTTTGGACGTTTAATTTTCTCATATTATTTGTGGGTCTATAAATTTTAGCTAAGTTCAGTAAATACCTAAAATTTTCGATTTCAGGTTTAAAACTTTTGAAGTTTTTCTTTCATCCAAGACGCAGGATGTTGACGCCACACCGATTTAAGAAATCGGAGGCACTCGAAATAAAATGTCGCTGTTCCAATTGACTCAGCTCAGCCCATGCGTTTTTAGTTTGCCGCCTTTTTTTGCGAGTGCTTTTCAACTCGCAAGATTAAGATTACGTTTATGTCCAAAAACAGGATGAAAAAGATTGGAAACAGATTGGATCCCTGAGGGACTCTTGTTCAACCTTTTTCCTTTCACTCACTGCGTTCCTAACTTTTACACAGAACAGTCGGTCGTCCAGATATTTCCATAGGCATTCCGCCATTATTCCCCTTATACCTGATATGTCTCCCGTGCATAGACATTGCAGTACCAATACGTTGATACGTTGCAGAGCTTCTAGTCAGTTGGAATGGTTCATGGTTGGTGTGTCGAAACCTTTACTGTAATCCATGGAACGTACTAGAAAATACATGGTGGCTTCTGTTCAGGCTTGGTCTTACCAAATTTGAAAATTCAGACACAAGTTTATCTGTGCTTTTACTTTTTTGAAAGCTGTACTGATTGGTAGATTGGTCTTAATACAGCCTTCTCGAGCTCTGTTGGAATGTTTGTCTGCATCAAGCTGAGAATAATGAACCTGCACAGGATACGGGTAGATAAAATGTTGATTTGTAATAAAACACAAATTATTTAGGAAATTATTTTCATTTATTTTTTATTATGATAATATTGGTATGGGTCAGTTGTGTATAGAACAAAATATCGGCCAAATGGACGCCCCGACCTTGGCGGCACACCTCCATTCGATGGTCCAAATTTTCAGTGACGCTGAAGCGTAATTGAGGTTCTATGCCGTTAATGTGCCGAATTATCTCATCTTTTAGCTTTTGAATTGTTGCTGGCTTATTGACGTAGACCTTTCAAATAACACCAAAGAAAGAAGTCCGACGATGTCAAACCGCATGATCTTGGCGGCCAATTGGCATAGCCACCACGTGAGATAACACTTACTTACTTAAGTGGCGCTACAGTCCGGAATGAACCTGGGCCTCAAACAACATGCCTCTCCAATTAGACCGGTCCTTAACTAACTGCCTCCAGTTGCGCACTCCAAGTTGGCTGAGGTCGGTTTCTACTTGTGTGCGCCACTTAAGGCGAGGTCTTCCTCTACTGCGTCCGACGTCTGGCTGGGAATCGAAGACTCTGCGAGCCGGAGTATTGGTGTCCATTCGTTCAACATGTCCTAGCCATCTTTAACGTCCAATGCGGAGTTTTTTGACCACGGGCATGTCGCTGTACAGCTCGTATAGTTGTTGGTTGAATCTTCATCTCCATAGCCCGTCAACGCAAACGGGACCGAAGAATTTTCCTCTCAAATCGACCAAGGATTTCTTCATCCGCTTTTGAGACGGTCCATGCATCAGCGCCGTAGAGCAGGACTGGGATGATCACGGTCTTATATAAGATCTCCTTAGTCGTTCGAGTAAGGGCTTTACTACTGAATTGCCTTCTTAACCCGAAGAAACAGGGGGTGACAAGGGTAATTCTTTGCTTAATTTCTGACGAGATGTTGTTGTCAGAGTTAATAGCGGAACCGAGATAGACAAAGTACCGAACTACCTCAAAGTTTTATCTGTCAATGGTGACGTTCTGTCCAATTCGTTGATGTTGTGTGTCCTTTCGTGTTGACAGCATATACTTCGTCTTGCCCTGATTACTGCTAAACCCATTTTTGCCGCATCCTTCTCTATACTAGCAAACGTGGCTATGACATCACGTTGGGTCCTACCAATGCTGTCAATATCGTCGGCGTATGCTAGAAGTTGTACAGATTTTTAGAAAATTGTGCCTCTGGTGGTGAATCGGGGGTTTTGCACAATCCTTTCAAGAAGGATATAACACGGCCATTGAATTTGTCACGCATAGGAGCCATTGTTTCGTTAGCTGTGTGGCAAGTGGCAACGTCCTGTTGAAACCACATATCGTGCACATCCATATCTTCCAATTCATGCCATAAAAAGCTCGTTTTCATCTCACGATAGCAAACACCATTCAAAGTAACTGCCTGACCGGCCTCATTTTGGAAAAAATACCGCCTGACGATGCCGCCGTCCCATTAACCGCACCAAACAGTTACTCTTTGTGGGTGCATTGGTTTTTCGACAACCACTCTTGGATTATCATTCACCCAAATGTGGCAATTTTGCTTATTGACGAATCCACTGAGGTGAAAATGTGCCTCAGCACTGAAGATGATTTTCTTCGAAAATTGGTCATCCACTGTTGCCATTTCTTGGTGCCATTCTGACCATTAACGACGCTTGAAACGGTCAAGAGGCTTTAGTTGTTGAGTCAATTGCACCTTGTAAGCGTGTAAATGCCAAGTCTTTATGCAAAATGTTTATCAACGACGAGCATGAGAGGTACAATTGTTGCTCAGGACGACGAGTTTAGGTGGACGGCTCTTCAGCCACACTATTGCGAACAGCAGCAATATTTTCTGCAGTAGCAGTTGTACGAGCATGCACTGATGTTTTCAAAACTCCTAAAGACTCAGTTTGCTCAAATTTTTGCAGGATTTTTCCGATTGTACGATTAAATTGACCGAAAAAATCACGAAGTGCACGATATAAAAAAAAAATGTATGGCGCAACAGGCTCGTTAGTACCCAGGGCCTAGCTTTTTTCTCACAACCATTCATGTATGCGTGTGTACTTCTTTGCACGGTGGTGGGACCTCTTGTTTTATGCCGAATCCGAACGGCTAAGTTGAGATAAGTTATTCATGACAATTGAAACTACTCGGATGATTTCTCGGATCATCACGAGAGGAGGGCCAGTGAAAAATCATTTTGGTGTTGCTACGGCTGGGAATCGAACCCAGACCTTCTGCGCGGCAGTTCAACGCACTAACCATCGCGCCACTGAGCCCGTCAAGTGGCTCACGTGCACGATATGCATTTTCATTTATAAGTCTGAATATAAACGCGTTGCTTGATTGTGTATCTTTCCATGGGTCAAGTTGAGTTAGTCTGAAATTGACGAAATTTCAAATGAAATGCAGAAAAGTTTTGGTGTGGTTTACATTCAACATCGGCCCTTAAACTTTAACCACCCGTTATTTGCATGTTGCTTTATGTCAACTGCTTGAATTCTATCTTTACCTATCGATACCCTTTCTCGCAGCCCATCTTTTAACTTTTTCCTTATTCACTTATTAATTATTAGAATATTTGTACCGAAAATATCATTGAAACTGGTTTACTTTTTTTTTCCAAACTTCTGTTTTATCCCCAGGGTATCTCAAAATATAGAAACGTGTATAAAACTCAAATTTTCAAACGATCACAATACTCTCCTATACTGCATATACCGAAGAAGTAAACTGGTTTAAGCTTAATAGCTTAAGGGCGTTCTCGATGCACACCTTAAAACAAATTTGAATAGAAATTGAAAACAACTTTTGAAGAGGTTATCGATCATTTGTTATGCACTTCAGATGCGCTTATTCTATGCCAATAGATATGGATGCTGTTTGATGCAGTCCTATAAAAGAGGGAACTCGCTTGTGACTGGACTCAGTTCAGTTCTTTGCACTTCAACAACAAACAATGAAAGTAAGGCGCCTAACAATTACTATAATAGTTCAGGAGGTTTTCTAATTTAAAGTTTTTTTTTTATCGTTAGATCTTCGTCGCTCTTCTTGCTTTTGTGGCATACGCCAGTGCAAGTGTTTTATACCCTGCAGTCGGTCTTGGATACACTGGAGATGATAATCGAACCCCCATAACTGGTTCTATACTTGCTGCCGCACCTGGTGCACATGTAGCACCAGTTGCACACGTTTCACCAACTGTACTTGGCTCACTATTGGGACACGCTAAAGTTCCTGCTGCTGCACCTATTGCAAATGCCGTACCAATTGCCTCCTCAGTTGCCCAAACTCCAGTTGCGGTCGCACCAATTGCATATATTTCACCAGCTGCACTTGGCTCACTATCTGGGCAAACTAAAGTTGCTCAAGCCGGATCACACGCTTAAGGATTTGATGTGATGGATATCGACTTGTTTCCGATTTCTGACAGAAGAAAAAGTTAATTGTGACCTAAAGCTTAGAAATAAATCCAATAAACTCAATTCTTCAAGTGTAGCTTAATGGTTTTAATCCATGGATGGTTACGCCAGATTTCGTAAAACTACGATAGCGCGGTTTCGGCTATTCCAGATCGTAAATAATAAGCCAATGCCTGTATCATCTAAGACTGTATCTGGAAGGCTAAACAGCTCACGCACCATAGATTGGGTTAGGTTGCAGTGGCTGCACACGATGCGCATGCACCATATATTCGTTCGCCTAACTGAACCCTTCAGAGCTGACTTTATAGAGTAGGAGGTTTCTGACATTAATATAGGCCAGCTCACCTAGATTATCAAAGAACTAGCTTCCCAGATGGACAAGAGCAGATAAGGTGAGCAATACATTCCTCTTCTTCTTCGGCCAAGCAACTTCTACAGAAGTCATTGCTGAAGAGGGGAGTTGACTTTTTGTGTGTATGCCTATAGGAGAATTTCCTGTAAGGATACTGATTATGGTGCTGATCCGTATAGATTTGAATTAAGTAATTGGTTCCGATCGTATCAAACTCCCATTCAGGGCAACTGGGAATGGTTGACCTGAAGTTATGCTCAAAATTCAGTTAGGTAGTGGTGTGGTCGGTTTTTGTGTATGGTTAAGATTTTTCAGAACCTTTTTGTATTCACCTTGAGTCCATTGGTGGTGTCCATTGTGACGAGGCTCTCAGTATCACACCTGCACAAGATGTAGGAAACAATTTATGGCTGAGGATGGTGTGGTTTTTAGATTTGATTTTGATTTTGGTGGGGCAAAATGTCCCATTTATTTGGCTTAATACAAGCTAGAAAAAAAAAAACAATACAATACTTACAATACTAGAACTAAAAACTAAGACTTATAACTAGGAGTAAAAGCTAGGGTTTATGTAGAAGGAGGCTAAGTTTAATGGAGGAAGAGCTACGGTTGAAATCAAAAATGGAAATGTTTGAGTTTACTTTCCGTAGCATACGGGAAATTGGTTCGTTTGAGCAGTAGGACGTGCGGTGGGTTGGCAGATAGAAGAGACGGGGGTGTCTTAAATTACGAGGGTTAGTATTAAAGAAGATGGAGCTGTAAAGAGACGGGCAATCGATAGAGCCTGAGAGGAGGCGATGAATGAAGAGAATGTCTGCAGCTTCTCTCCGGTCCTCAAGGCTATTCAGGTTAATGAGTTTGAGGCGGTCATGATAGGGAGGCAGAATTAGGGGATCGTTCCAAGAAAGACCGCGGAGGGCAAATCGAAGAAAACGTCGTTGTATGCTTTCGATTCTGGCTACATGAACTTGCTGATAGGGTGACCATGCTTGGCTGGCGTATTCGAGGAGGGGGCGGACGAAAGTGATGTAGAGAGATCTGGTTACGTAGGGATCAGAGAATTCCTTTGACCACCGTTTAATAAACCCAAGGGATGAATTGGCTTTACGAATTATCTCGTCAGTATGCGAACGGAAATTAAGTTCCCGGTCGTACAATATGCCAAGGTCACGAAGAGACTGTACGATGGGTATAGGTTGATCATTAAGAAGGTAAAGACGGGGAGGGGACTTGTTGTACTTACGTGATAAGGTGATGGATTGGCATTTCGCAACATTTAGCTCTAGGCAGTTTTTGAGACACCAAATAGAAAAAGAATCTAGATCTTGTTGAAGCAAGCAGGGGTCTTGTGATGAAGATATGTGTTTATAAAATTTGGTGTCGTCGGCATAGAGAGAGATAGAGGAGTGTTTAATAACCCTTTCCAAATCGTTTATAGTTAAGATAAAGAGAAGGGGACCTGGATGACTGCCTTGTGGTACACCAGAGGTGGCCAGAAATGGGGCAGATAGGACGGACCTGAAGCGAACGCTATAGAAACGGTTTTCCAGATAAGAGGATATCCATTTCAGCAGTATTGGTTCAAAACCAAGGGTAGACAATTTGAAAAGGATTAATTTGTGGGATATCTTATCGAAAGCTTTACTAAAATCGGTTGCAACAACATCGACTTCTTTACCCCTTTCTAAGGCCGACAGCGCAGAGGACGTGAATTCAACGAGGTTTGTGGTGGTTGATCTACCTTTTAGAAAGCCATGTTGGTTTTGAGAAATTAAAGACTTGCATTGAAAGCTTAAGGATTCGTACAAAATACTTTCCAGGAGTTTGGGTATATGCGAAAGTTTGGCTATCGGGCGATAATTAGTAACTTCGCTCTTTAATCCCTTTTTATGAATTGGCGTTATGAAGGAGGACTTCCATATATGAGGAAAGACGCCTTGTGATAGCGAGAGTTTAAAGAGGTGCGAAAGGGGGTAGGAGAGCACGAGGGAGCATTTCTTAAGAAAAATAGCGGGTATACCATCTGGGCCTGGTGAGTATTCATCATTAAGTTTTTGTAATTTATTTTCAATTACAGTAGGTTCGAAAGTTTGAGAGAGAAAGGGGCCAATGGAGTAGTCAGGTAGGTAGTTGAAATAAAAGAGATCTGGAACAAAGGAGTTGTCGGCAAAAGATTGTTTAAAAAAGGTGGCATAAAAATTAGCAATGGTGTGTGGATCACTTGAAGATATGTTTTCGTAAGAGAGGGATGGAGGGTAACCGTCAGATTTTTTCTTGTAGTTAACGAATCGGAAAAAAGATTTAGGGTCGCTTATAAGGTTGACTTGCGCATTGTCAAAATATCGTTGATAGAGGGAGTTATAAGCCTGAGTGAATTGAAGGTATGAGCCGAGATAGTTGGAAAAGTCAGAAAAAGACTTGTTTCGAAGGAAAACTGACCATAATTTGTTTCTCTTGTTGCGTAACGATCGGAGTCTTCGATTGTACCATGGAGGGGATGTAGAGAAGGGTTTTGGCCGAGAAATAGGGACAAAAAGGGAGATAGAAGCAAATAGTTCTCTGTAAAACAAGGAGATGGCATCATTTACAGGGAGATTAGCAAACTCAAATGAGACTTTGCTGAGGTGTTCATTTATTTTCCGGAAATTGGCTTTATGAAAATCATAACACGGGAGGCCAGCGGGGGGTGTGGGCTGTAGTGGAGGGTCGTGAAAAAAAGAAAGAAGAAGCGGGGGGTGAAGGTTGTCAATAGTTGATAGAAGCAGGGGGGAGAGTGAGACAGAGGAGTTAAGTGGGTCAGTAGTGAAGATTAGGTCTAACTGCCTACCCATATAATTAGAGATGCCGCTAACTTGCCATAGACTTGAGTCGGTTAGTCGATCAATGAAGAGACATTCTTTAGTTGAGTTGGGATTTGAAGCAATGAAAAACGATTCATCATCAGATAAATCCCAGTGTAGTTGAGGCAGGTTAAAGTCGCCGAAAATAATGATGTCGTCAGAGGATTCAGATAACTCTATTACTTGATCGATCGCATTAACAGCAAGTTGGTAGGATTCAATAGGTTGGGCCGGCAGAATGTAGAAACACATTACGTATAGGGACTTGTGGGGGAGTGTTATTTTTATTGCAACAAAGTCGAGTTTTGAAGACGAAGAAGTAGCAATCGGAGAAGAGTCCAGGTCGTTATGAATAGCAAGAAGAACACCTCGACAAGGGGAGTCATCCGTTGGGCGGCTGATATCGTCCCGATAGACATTAAATATGGGTGGGAATAATTCCGGGTTCTTTATATCGGGAATCAGATTGGTTTCAGTTATAGCGTATATATCGAAAGGAAGAGCATGAGACTGGCGCAGAACAGCTTGGGTTTTTGTACGCAGGCCCCTTACGTTCTGATAGTAAAAGGTTAGAGGAACGCTATAATGGGAGGTTTGCTGAAGTCCTGCTATCAAATTATGGACGAAAAAAATTGTTGTGGTCAGCACGGGTGCCAAAAGAGCTTGACTATTGCATATGCAGGCTGATCTTTGAACTTTACCTAGAAGTTTGCGGTTGGAGGTTATTTCCAAAGCCGTACAATAGACTAAGACACCATACAGGAGTATGAGTCTAATGAAAGGCACGCCAGGCCAGTCCGCTACTGGGGCGTGACACTACGGAAGAGCAAGATATTGCTGTTCTTATAGATAGCCATACGGCCATAAAGGCCATCAACTCGGCTGGTACAAGAATGTCGGATGACCACCTTGGCGAACGTTTCAGGGTCACACTTTTCTATTTCCCAGGGCATAGTGACATTGAATGCAGACGAGCTAGCCAGACAAGGCTCAGCTATACACTATTCACTTGAAGCAATTGCCCATATCCCGCTAGGTGCGGGACAAATCCACCCATACTTTCTGGAAAAGGCCAACTCCAAATGGAGAAGGTTAACAAATTACGTCATCTTGAAGAAGATATGGCCTACTGAATTAAACCTGCCCAGGTATCACAAGAATTACAGCGATAGTCTGTAATGAGCCTGTGGACGAACTATACGAGAGCATAGCTGGTGTTAAGTCCTGGACGATGCAGCTGGGTGGCAAGCTGGCTTAAGCACGGCTTAGCTCGCCGAAATGGTCGGCGATCTTGCTGCGTAAGTTCTCACACAAAATTAAAATGATCGTGCCGGAAGAAGTAGTCAGAAGTATGTTTATAAAATAAAATGATCATGAAAATTAATTAAAAGAAGTATTGCATCACCACGCCTCTAGTAGGAATCGTTAGACTGCTAGATAATACTGCATAATAGTACACTTTAAATGCTATTCTACATGCACATACATTATAACCTTATTTCGATAGCACCGCTGTTATTGCCATCAGGGATTTCCCACCTCATATGGCCACCGAATAGATGGACACACCTTGTTATCTAATTCCCAAACATATAGATAACCCCTTAGTCGATCACTCACTCACTTTCTCTTGCTTACACTGATCTCACCTTTATTGCATGTTGCAATTAAAAAACATTATAATTCACCATACCACCAAAGAAAACATGTGAAATGTTGAATTCATACTCAATTTAATTTATGCTTACTATCTAACAAATTTTTAATTACTATTCTGATCTTTTTTTTTTTTTAATTCATTTTTTATTTTGTTTTTCTTAAAAACTAACTTAAATGCTAGACAAAAATTCATGAAAAAACTAGCCTACTTATCAACTACTTAACTAACTTACTTGCTCTATATGCGGGCGCCCTAAATTATACGATAACTTAATTCTAATGCCTTTCGGCCTATTATCTAATATATAAAAATATAAAGTAACAACATTTTTACCAAGAAAACTTTGAAAAACTTGGTTCCTCGTCTTTTTTTTACTTTATTTTATTTAAACTTACATACTAATTAAAACTACTTATTCGACTAACTTAAACTACTTAAAATTAATTAAAGCTACCTAAAAATAACTTAGAAACTAGAACAGCCACAGCAAACGGTTTTTTTTTTTTTGTGCCACCATGGCTGCTGTGCACCTAAACCTAAGACTAAAACTATGTAAGTCGGCCATAAAATAACAATCTTAAGTCAACTATCCTTATCTTTCATTCAACCACCACAACAGGTTCTCCTGTTGTGACCTACTCCGACGGTCCCAATCGGACACACTCCTGCTGAACCGCAGGCGCTCTCCTCCGCCCTGAGCGACGACGTCTCGGTCGTATAGGAGCCGCCTATCCACAGTTCGTCGGAAGACGTGGTAGATTAGCGGAACCGCCGATCTATCCTGTATCAGCCCTCGACTATCCAAATATAGGAAAGCTTCGGGCGGAATAAAGCCGCTTAAACGCGCACTCTCAAAATATTCATCATTGGGATAGAAGGCCCCAAAGATGAGACTATTATTCGAAGCCATCGCTCTTGCAGCGTGAAACCGAATGAGTTTCACCAGAAAATTGTCTATTCGGTTTATGTTGGCCCCGTTGTATAGGACCTGGTTGGAATAGTATTTTATGTAGTCAGGTACTGGTGTTCTGTGAAGTCCAATGCAGCTTCTCAGACACTGCCTCTCAAACACCGGTATATTTTCCATTTGAGATGGGGCAACGTTGAACCACACCGGGCACCCATAGGCAATCATTGGTCTAATGAGGGCCATGTAGCAAATCACCTTCACCCTGCTGTCAAAACGACTGCTATAAAACAATCGTCTTGTCAGGGCAAATGCTCCCCTAGATCTCGCCAGAGCAGCATCTACATGTCTTCCGAAATATAGATACTGATCTAACCAGATGCCAAGGTACTTTAATACACTCGCCAGTGGCTGTCCATTTGGTCCCACGATCACCAGCTTTCGCCAGTTCTTTCTCGTATCCCTAGAGGCCCTAGACAACGGTGTCCTAAACAGGATAGTTTCTGATTTCTGAAAGTTGATTTTCAACTTCCAGTCATCACAATATCTCTGGATCTTGTCGAAGTCCCGCCGCAAAAGAGTTCGAATGACTTCGACAGTAGGGGCTGTTCTGTACGCGATAAGATCGTCCGCATACGCAATCGCCTGAGTAAGACTACCTATCATATCACTGGTGGAATGATGAAGAGAATCGTCGAGTTTACCGCTCCCTGATGCAGACCATTCTTAATGCAAAATTCTGTGGTAGAAGTTACATTGCCACTTTTGACAACAAACGTTCTACCAGTCAGCATGTCATGAAGCATATATAGCAGTGGTTTACTTATGCCAAGTCTCGTCAGCCTTAGATAGAGGCCCTCTAACCATACGCTGTCAAAAGCCTTCTCTATATCAACCAGACTTGCACCCGTGCACTGTTTTTTGGCTTTCTTCCATTGTATATCAGAGACGAGTTTGGAGGCAGCATGAATACAATCATGTCCTGCCTTGAAACTGGTTCTCCGGTGTAATATTATTGTCCTCAGACCACTTGAACAGAGCTCGATTGAGAATCTTTTCGAAAACCTTGCTGATACTCGGAAGGAGACTTATCGACCGGAAATTCGCCGGATTGGAGTTGTCCTTTCCCTTTTTCGGGAGAGGATGAACCACCGCCGTCTTCCAATGCACCTGATAATATGCATTATCCAGCGCGTTGTTGAACAGCGTGGCGTAAATGTCCACAGCTTTAGTGGGTAAGTGTCGCAGTACAATGCTGGATATACCATCGACACCTGCTGACT
Organism: Rhingia rostrata; assembly: GCA_949824845.1. Lineage (NCBI taxonomy): Eukaryota > Metazoa > Arthropoda > Insecta > Diptera > Syrphidae > Rhingia > Rhingia rostrata. The sequence continues at coordinate 173,797,747 of OX463755.1, read as the reverse complement.
TCTTTTTCTTTATGGAATCGAAGATGATCTGGAGTTCCACCTCCGAGATTAACAGGGGACTAGACCCACTTCGCTCGGCGACTATAGCGTTTGCCAAGTTTTCGTCATCGAACCATGGTTTCACACGGTTCTCAGATCGCCATTGCGTTATGTCGTTTCGGAGATAGAAATGATGGAGCAAGGCATTGCCTGCCAGGACGCGGTTCGGGCGAATGCTATCATTCACCTTATACACTTCCTGAAAGACAGCCCCCACTGCCTCCACTTTCTCCTGAGGATCTTCAATAACATAGAAATCGTCGACGAAGACGGCTTCCCCCGGATCAATTCCTGCTGTCAAAAGTATGTTTGTATTGTCAGTTGTTCGTTGGAGCTTAATACACGGAAGGCCGTTATGACCTTTCCTCCTAAAGATCTTATTAATTTGTGGAAACATACTCGGGTCGCTGGAATTTACGGTCCGAATTTTGTTATTCCAAAGCAAATTAATGGACAACCGATAGTTCTGCTTGACCAATTGGTTGATGTTTTTGATCGACGCCTTCAGTGTACCAATCTCCTGGTCGCGTGGGTTTGTCAGTCGTCTGTACAAGAGTTTAAGTCTTGTAAGAAGTCCGCTTTTTTGTCTGTGTAGTGCGTCAATGGTCGCGTTTCTGTACGCAGATGTTATGTCATGTTCTTTGTGTTTCGGTATCGTCCTGTTCTTTGTTCGTTGAATTGATTCGTCCATTTGTTGTAAGTATTCGTCGATTTCGTTGTTTGTTAGGTTTCTGTTGTTTGGGGGTGAAATGGCCCTCGAACGTAGTTCTCTTGATAAGGCGTTGGTGAAGCGAGGCCAGCGCATCTTGCCGTAGTTGTAAGAATGCACAGGCACATACTCCTCCAGCGCCACAAGCTCGTTCGGAAGCTGTATTACGGCGGCGAGTCCGCAGTGATCACTGTCATACTCAATCGTCCGTAAACAGTTTCGCGGGTGTTGACCTACTCTGTTAGTAACTGTCAGTCTGGTGTCTCGCAGTAAAAGATCCAGGAAAGCACCGCTTCTCGGAAACGATGGCCTATCTGTGGCGAGAATGTCGATCCTGTATTCAACATTGTAGTGGACCATCCAATTGTAAAGATGGTTACCCCGAGGATTTTGTAATTGATTTCCCCAATCTTCGTGTTTGGCATTTAAATCTCCGGCCAAAAGATAAAAGTTCTCCACTGAGTTCAGTCTTAGAGATTCGAAAAGTTTTCCGAGCTCTGTTGTAAAAAGTGTAGGCTGAGGTGCTCGCACGGTCAGTGTTTATCACTGATCGTGGGCAAGCAAAAAAAAATGAGAAAGGTACCTGGTGTATTGTTGTTGTTATCGTGGTTATCTTTTGCGTTGGGTTTTGTACACATGTTTTGCTATATGTATTGATGTGTCTTGTTCTGCATGTGACTTTCAATTTTCCTTTTTGATGTGCAATCTAGAGTTATTGTGTTCTGTTTGCCTGGGGGTGGTGGGGAAGTGTGGGTAGCTGCTGATATTGGCTGCTTTCTGGTTTAATTGTTTTTCGATCAATGATGGTAGATTGATGAACCGAATGTGTTAAGCATATGCATCTACTAGGTATAGCAGATTTGCACGGGTAATACCAATCCACTAATTTCAGACAAATTATGAATCTAGATCACCAACACGTGGATTCAAACTAAAATATAGTTTTTTTTTTTTTTTTTTTTTAGCAAAAGTAGTGTGTAAGGCAAATTAAAACAAAACAAAAATGCAATTTACCTCGTGTGCACTTCGAATTGATGTTCACATGGATTTATAATGTTGTCTTCCCTATGCACGGGAAGACATTTGACTGATGCCACTTTCACAATCAGTTTTGTATTGTTTTTGACCAAGCTAAATCATTGGGCAATTAAACCTAAGAAAATAACTATTTTATATAACAACTAATAAGATTTTGTCACAATCGTACCTTTAAGCGATTATCACCACACTTCCACGCTGTTAAGAGGACAGAGATAAAAGACCGAGAAATGGATGGAAACTTTCTATACCGAATGCAACGCAAATCAACGCCAGTAATCGTGAGTCTAATGTCACGTTAAACATTTGACGAAAGGCATTGCAAAAAAATTGACAGGGTGTAGCGTACAAAACCAAGATTCAAAACGGACCCTTACTTGTGCAATTTCGTTATTCTAGCTGCATGCTACAAAATGTAAACATATATTATCAAAGTGTTCATGCTGTAAAATCCTTTTTTTTTAAAGAATAGATGAGCATTTTCGTCAGGAGGTTTTGCAATTTTGATAAGCGTACCATCGATACAAATTACTGTGCCAGGAATTTGGAAAAGTTTGTATGAATGGATCTTTGCTTCCATCTTTTCTTCTTCCATCATTTTTAAAGTTATCCTCTTAGTGCATAAGCATTCCTTTAATATATTTAAAGCTTCAGAGAGTGTGGTTGAGATGGTTGATTGAGCCATTGCGACATTGAAGCCTTGTCCAGTACCATTCTGATAACCTCCTTCAGCTATAAATCGTAGACATGCTGCCAGCTTGCATTCCGGTGTTGTCGATGAGGGTCTTGAAAATGGTGGCAGCTTACTTTTTAGTTCACTTAAAAAAATACTTAAATGCGTCTTTGTTAAGTCTGAAGTTCTTGATAAAACTGCAAGTCAAGTTCAAGAAGATATATGCACTGATTTTAATTTTATGCTTGTAACTGTAAAATATATTTTCCTCGCATTCTAACATCTTTTCTAATGCTCCTAGTATCAATTTTAATAGCTATTTCTTCAAAGTTTTGGAAAAAATCAATGCTATCCATGTTCGTATTTTTTTTTTTAAAACAAAGTCGAATGAGAAAAGATTTTTGTTTGACAGCTGACTCCCTGGACTACAAGCAATCGGAAATGAGGTTTTGTGGAGCGATAATGTAGTCCATCCGCAGTTTTTATTGATAGGTTTTCACTTGTGAAGTAATCAACTGCGGATCGGATGAATCTGTCGCAGTGAATCCGGCGGATTCAATGATCGGTCTGATTATAACATTAAGAAATTCAACCATAGTCTTCCGAAACGTGAAATAAATTTATTTTTTGTTCTCAAAATGTTGTTTTTTTTTAAACTTAAGAACGTGTAGCTATTTTTTTTTTGATCTTAAGCAAATATTTTGTTTACTAATTTATGATTGGAATCACGTTTATGCACCATTTTTGACGTTTGTGTATGATTCAAAGAAAATATTGACTTAAGTGGCATATAGCCGTATATGCCACTAAGTTTGGTATGAATTTAAATACCTAAAAAACTAAAATTATTTTATAACAACTTCCTCCATATTTTTAAAGTGGGTTTCCGTATAAATATCGTCTCATGAAATTAAAGAAAATCCCAGCGGATAATTTTTATGCAATAGGGTGTCAAAACTTTGAATGCGATTTCCCGAAAACATTCAAATGGCTTTTACGGCATCCCAACGTTGGGAGACGATTTGTAGTTTTTTTTTTGGCTAATAATGAAAAATCATTCGTTTCTCCCACATGTACGCTTTTCTTGATTTCCTACAAATTCAGATTAAGGCCTTTTATTATAATAATTTAAGGAACACTGATAAAGAAGCAAGTACGACTAAATCTTGCACTCACTTAAGTTTGATATGACCGCGATGAGATAAAAAAAAAACCAAACATCTTCAGCTTACCAGCCCGCATAAACTGCTGACTAATAAATTTTGACATAGACGTCATATTGACTTGAATTAATTATAAAAGAATCGTAAATTATCAAAATATTTTTAAATAGAGCGCAGTAAGGGAACGGGTTTTTGAAATTCAAAAAGCAAAAGCTTAAGGGAGAACTGGCTCGACACATCATAAAACCACTTGAGAAGAAAATGAAATCAGCTTTTGAAAAGGTTATCATCTTTTATTTCAACATGGTTGCTGATCAGGGTAGACCTTTGACGTGAACACTGCTCCACCTCGGGCCTATATAAGCGGGGACTCTGTTATCACTAGATGTAGTTCAATTCTTTGCACTTAACAAAAACAAACATGAAAGTAAGACGCTAAACAAAAGATAAGCTTATCCTGGTGGTAGTCTAATTTGATCCTTTTTTGTATCCTTAGATCTTTGTTGCTCTTCTCGCTTTGGTGGCTTGTGCCAGTGCTGCCCTTTTACCAGCTTCAGTCGGTCTTGGGTACGGAGGAGTTGGTCTTGGATACAGTGGCTTAGGATACCCCGCATACTCCACATACAGCGGAGCTGTTGGTCTGGGATATGGAGGATATGCCGCACCAGTTGTACATGCTCCATATGTCGCCGCACCACTCGCTTACGGACTTGGTGGCATTCAATATGGCGGATATGGACTCGGTGCCGGTCTCTTGAAGAAGAAGAAGTAAACTCAGACACTAAGCTTGAATGGACAAAACGATCAAATAAACTGAATTTTCAAGAGTAACTTATTGGTTGTAATTTTTGTAAGGAGCTGTGCCACTTGTTTATCCTAGAGTGGAGAAACTGTTTTCTCCGAGGACCAGAAATCAATCCCAGTGACTGACAGTATGGTTTTCATCTTGGTACAATGTTTCTTGATGTTCTTCTGGTCTGATATTTCTATACGCAATCAAGTTGTCGGTAATAAAATTTTTCACAACTACTTCAGATAGCATAGCCATGCTCCAATGTAATTACAATGTTATCCACCAATTAGTTTAATAACCAAAGAAGTGTACTCTAGGTTCCCCATGGCGCTGAGGATAATGTAGACCCATTTTGATTGTAATTGACTGTCAACAGTCTTGTTGATCTTCGTTTTGCCCTTTTTGAAAGATCCGAAAGGTCGTATATTCCTTTATAGTTAAAGTTTTCCCAGTGGCATAGAAAATAAAGGACATCCTTATGTGTTTTTTGACCGTTTTATACTGTGGTCAGAATCTCTCTTGATATCCAGTGATATTTAGTATTTGCAGTTCAATCCATGACATATCGGTTAACCAGTTTTGTTCATGATCAATTCCATTATACAGAATCAATATCGTAAAAAAAAAACTACTTTACCCGCTTCTTTCCTCATAATTACCAAAAGATTTTGGTCTCATCCAACGGACTTGACTTGCCAAAGGTATTAGTGCGAGTCATGAACCGACGTCGCACGTCTGAAAATTAGAAACGGCTCGTTGAATTCGCACACGGATACTTCACCTTGATACAAATAAAGAACACAAGGTCTCATGATAAAAAAAAAACGTTCAATCAATTGAGATGAAGGGCATAATTTGAAGGCTTTAGTTGCCCTAATATTTCAAGTACCTCACATCCTGTCTGACCACTTCCTTGTTGAAGCCAAGGTACGAATTCAGATAATTGAAAAACACTCTGAGTAGCTTCAATGTCAACTGTCTGCAACTGCAAGAGACCACTTGCAGACAGCGAATCCTTTAATCTCAAGATACTCAACATTTGTGAGGACAAGTAGCGACGTTGGCCTAAACCGCATGCAACTGATGTGCTAATTTCCTCTCTCAGGTAAACAGAGAATTTGGAGGTTTGTATTCGGCCTGCACGGTAGCGCTGAAAGTCACCCAGAAACTATCTTTTGGATCATCTAACATTTTGGAAAACATTTAGTTTTTTATACAAAAAAAAAAAACAAGCATGATCGTGACTCAAAAAGTAGAAATGGTGCTCGTTCTGTTCAGAATGAAGGGAAAATGATTACAAAAACGCATGATTGAGAATATATAGGGTGGCCTTCCAGAAATCATATTCGGAAATCTTACCATCTATCTCAACTTAATAAAGTGATGATAGCAACATCTATGATAAAAAGCGGACAAAGCTGTCGGTTATATCATACGACTTTATGAACACATCTTACTTTGACACTTTTTGCAACTCTTGAAGTTCAAAAACTAAACACACAAAAGGCTTAAACAGAGTTCTTCTCTAAAGGGATTAATATCGAACCGTGTCGAATGAAGATTAACTAATCCTAGAACATATGAAGCGCACAATTCATTGAAAATATCGTCAGTTACGCTGCAACAGGCGTTGCTCAAAAGCTTGCACAGAAAAATTGAATCGAATGGACTCCAATGATCCTTCGAGATGGTTCTTGCATTAACTAAAAAGACACACATGACCTACGACCGAGCATCTGCACTCATTTGACACAAAACCGTACATTTTACCGCCGATTGTTGTATGACATTTGAAGTGATGAACCGTGAAGAAACATTCAGTTAGTCACTTGTTTAAGTTTTGTGAGGAGTTCCAAGGGATTGCCATCAGGATGTGCTATCATAATTTTTTCAGCCCATCGCTATCAAATCCAATTTACAAACTTTGAATCGTGTTGACGACTCAAAGTTACCTTTAGCATGATGAAGTGTAGTTCTCTGGATGACAGCAATTGATGTTGATATGAGGGACTGAAACGCAATACTCAGAATTTTGATTTACTGCCAGAGTTTATGACTTCAAGCGCTAAGGTTGTTTATATTTGTAGTCTTCCGGAATAGCCTAGATTACTATCGACCCCTGAGGAGTTATTATGTTCCCTGTATCTTGGATAGTAGTGACTTGAGACACAAAGAAAAAACAATTTTCTGTTTCGTTAAATTTGGTTTATTTGATCGTCCTCGTACATTCAACTTGAGCGGTTGAATTTACTTCTTCTTCCAGAGACCGGAACCGAGTCCGTAAGCGCCATATTGAACACCACCAAGACCATAACCGGCAAGACCTCCAAGACCGACACCATTTCCGTAAACGATTGGTGATGAATGAACAATTGGAGCAGCAGCGATTGGAGCATGAGCTATTGGTGAGGCAAGAATTGGAGCACGGACAACTGGAGCGGCAATAACTGAGCGAATACCACCATAGCCAAGACCAACACCTCCGAGACCACCATATCCAAGACCAACTCCATTATATCCTAAACCGCTGTATCCCAAACCAACACCTCCGTATCCAAGACCGATTCCAGCGTGTCCGATACTGGCACTGGCGCAAGCCACCAAAGCGAGAAGAGCAACGAAGATCTAAAAATGACCAAAGGATGCAATTAGACAAGTTGGACCAGTTATCCTTATGAGTTCACTTACTTTCATAATTGAGTTTGTGAAGTGCAAAGAACTGAACTGTATCAAGTGTCAGCAGACGTTTGCTTTATATAGCCTTCTAGGCTTGAGAAGCACCATTCACCAAGGAATACAAGGTGACGAGCCGTTCGAAAGTTGTTCTTAATTTTATTAAGATAACGTCGTTTATGGAGACGCCTTCTTTCATTCAAGTCGTGATGATAAATCGAATTTTAAAAGTAATTCATCTCAGTATTAAAAAAACACCTAGCTGAAGGACTATTCAAATTCAAAGCTTGTTTGGACCTCTTGCATATATTAAATCGATTGAGTTATTCAAGTGTGTGACGTTTAATTTCTTTTACGCCTTCTGGCATTAAGATGACTCAAAGTAAAAGTGTCCAAAATGAATACATGAATATTCAGATGAACTTGGTGAACTACTGAAAAAAAAATGAACTAACAATCTGAGTCGTATAAAAAGCCACTCGAACAGTAGGGTTGCAATTAACAATAAGCAATCATTTTATGTACCGGGTGATCCAATTAGAGATACTTTTTTCAATAGCCTTTTTTGACAGATCACTTGGGAGTCGTGTCATGCTGTCATGTTATTTTTGTTTAGTATCGTTTGGCATTTCATAATGGAAAGACTTACGCGTGAACAACGTTTAAAAATATTGTTCAACTTTATTATGAAAATTCACGTTCTGTGAGGAATGTGTTTCGTGCACTTCGCTCAACTTATGGTCAACATAATCGGCCTACTGAGCGTACTATTCGCAACACCATCACCGGCCAGTCGATTGGCCACCAAGATCGTGTGATATCACACCGTTAGACTTTTTCCTGTGGGGATATGTAAAGTCAAAAGCTTATGCCGACAAACCCGCTTCGATTCAGGCCTTGGAGGAAAACATCACGCGTGTCATTCGCCAGTTACCAGTCGAAATGCTCGAACGAGTGATCGAAAATTGGACTCAACGGATGGACCATCTGCGACGTAGCAACGGCCAACATTTGATAGACATAATCTTCCAAAAATAAATGCCAAAGAATGTTCTTTCAAATGATAATAAACATTCTCTCCATTAAATTTGAATTTTCTGTGTTTTTTTCTTTAAAAAAGTAGGGAACCTCGAAATGGATCACCCTTTATCAAAGGGATCCAAATATGTTGATCGAAATATAATAAAGTTTAACAGATAGACGTAATGCAAAGGGAAATAGACTTTGTATTTAAGCGAAAACATAATTTGGTTTTTGAAAAAAATATTCTGCCCTAGCGATGTATCCGTCGTAGCGGACAATTTTCCGCAACGCATACTCCTTCGAAGGTTCGAATTCCATTCGAGGTATATGTCATCGGAGAAAAAATCACTTCACTACAATTCATAAAAAAATTCCGCGAACATTTTTTGTCGGAGGAAATCGAAAAAAGAATCGCACTGAGCTGTCAAAAATTGCACGAAAAATGTACCTGAACGCACTTTAACGTAATTCGCTAGCATGCGTTACAAAATGTCGGAGATATATACCGTACTGCTTTTCGGAAGAATACTAAAATCCCCCGAATCCTACAAAATCGGAGAATATTCCGCTCCGACGGATACCTCGTTAGGGCTGGTTGTGAAGTTTAAACTGTGTTTGCAAATAAGCAACTATACTCTGTCCAATATAAATTGGCAGTATAGGGAAGATAGGGATGTTTGTCGCTGATCCACACTCATTCGATTTCCGTAAGTTGTTATTCTACCAAAATATCATACAGGATTTTCGTAGTACATATGCATTTCAAATTACCAAAAATCAGAAAAAAGTATTATGTAGGGTTACCATCCCTATTTTTTTTATTCAAATTTTCATTTAAATTGTTTTACTTATAATCGAGTTGTGTATGCAGGACTGGGTCGTATGCAACTTTTTTATGTTAATCAAATGAATATCATTGGAGAATTGAACGATTTTCATAATTTGTCCAAAATACACAAAAATGATATAAAAATATCGTCGAAATGTGACTAAACGTTTATTCCGGAACTGGTGTATATGGGAACAATGACGATTTCCGTTATTGGCCATACTGGAAACTATGTTAATGGATACTCAGCCGTATTTTTTGACGTGTCGCAAGCTTTTGACAAAGTTTGGCATAGAGGCCTTCAATACAAACTAAGAGTAGTTCTGCCTGAAAAATTATTTATAATCCTCGTGTCGTATCTCGAGCATAGACTCTTCCGTGTGAAACTTGGAAACGATAATTCCGAGTTCAAAGAAATATTGGCAGGAGTACCGCAAGGAAGAGTCCTTGGCCCACTCTTGTACCTCCTATTTACACGTGATATCCCGCAAACAAACGATACAATAGTTGCCACGTTTGCTGACGGTACAGCCATTCTAGCAATTGGCACAACAATAGAGGAAACAAATATGAAATTACAAAACGCTCCTAACGAGGTTAATGAATGGACAAAATCCCGGCGGATTGCATTTTAACGAGAGCAAATCGATTCATGTAGATTTTTCGTATAAACGGACAAATATTTTGCCAGTATTTCTCAAATCGGTTCGAGTCCCGTTTGCAAATGAAGCGAAATATCTTGGAATGACACTCAATGCAAAATTGAAATGGAAGTCGCAAGTAACAAATAAATGCGAAGAACTTAAAAACTAATACACAGAACTGTACTTCTTACTCGGAAAATATTCGAAGCTTAACCTTGATAACAAGCTCATATTATACCAGCAAGAGATAAAGCCGGTCTGGACATTTGGTACACAACTATAGGGTTGTATCAGTGAAACAAATCCAAACATTTAAAAAACTTTTGGAAACAAAATGTTAACATCACTCGCCAATGCGACGTGGTATATAAGGAATGAAGATTTACGCAGAGATCTTGGTATTCCCGCGGTTAAAGTTGAAACGAAAAATATTTCCACGCAAACATATGAAACGTTTATTGGGGCACGTTAACACAGCGGTCCTCCAAATTCTTGACGAAACAAATTTATTGCGGCAAAGAACTAAGCCCTTAGGTTTGGCCCGATAATAAAAAACCGCGTTATAAGTTGTGGCAAAAGCAGGATTTCTCACAGGTAAGTTACCTGCCAAAGATTCATTACTCGTGATAAAAAAAATTGACAGATAAGTCACGCACTTAGTTGCAATACAAATACAAAAAGAGTGGTGGTTTTAGTTAGGGTTAAGGTCCCACACTACTCTACTTTAGGGTTAAGGTCCCACGCTGCAAGATCTACTAGATCTTTGCTCTTAAATTGCACCCCATTATCACACACGATCCATTTAGGGACACCAAAAACTTAAAACACCTGCTCTTCCAGAATAGTACGCACCGCCTGTGCAGTAGCCGTCCTGACTGGGTAAAACAAAGGAAATTTTGAAAAGAAGCCCACTATTGTCAAAATATAATAATACCCTTTCGTCGATCTTGGTAGAGGCCCAATGAAATCCACGCAAAGCATTTCCCATGGTCTACTGATATTTCTCCGAAATGCCAATAACCCTGCAGGTTTTCTTAAATCCGGTTTTACTGTCTGACAAACTCTGCATTTCCGCACATATTGGGCAATACTAGGTTTCATCTTTGGCCAGTAATATCTAGTAGCTACCCTATCTAAGGTCTTCTGAATTCCCCCATGACCACTAAGGATATCATCATGACATTTTTTAAGGACTTCTACTCTTCCTTCCTTTGGAATAACCTGTTTCCACTGGTCTTCGTCAGATGTGCTCAACTTTGGATATCTCAGGGCCACATGCTTAAGCAATACTCCCTCCGATAATTTCCAATCTGAATACTTAGCACTATTTTGTTTAACCTTCTCTAACATCCGCACATACCAGGGATCCGTAGAGACCACGGAAAGTGTCGCTAGTTCTTCTGCTGTTCTGGATAGGGCGTCTGGAACCAAGTGCTCCTTACCCTTCCTATGTATAATAGTAAAACTGTATTGTTGCAACTTGACTGCCCATCGAGCCAACCTACCCTGTGGGTCCTTCAAGTTATTAAGCCAGATTAAGGAATGGTGATCGGTAACCACAGTAAACGTACTTCCTTCCAAGTAAGGGCGCAGTTTCTCGATTGCCCAAATGACAGCAAGACACTCCCGCTCCGTAGTGGAATAGTTGCGTTCCGTTCTTGTCAATGTCCTGCTAAGGTAGCTTATCACCTTCTCACCCCCGTCTCCTTGATCCTGAGTCAAAATCGCCCCTATTCCGTAGCCGGAAGCATCTGTGTGTACAGTAAATGGTAGCTGAAAGTTTGGACATGTAAGTATGGGTGCAGTAACTAAATTTTCTTTCAAAACGCGAAATGCGTCCTCACATTCATCGCTCCATATAAAACGGCGTTTTTTTTTTAAAGTCCGGTTATGGGCGCAATGAGATCAGAAAAATTAGGCACAAATCGTCGATACCAAGACACCATATCCACAAATCGTCGTACCTGTGTAACTGTGCTTGGTCTGGGATACTCAATCATGCACTTCACTTTGTCAGGATCTACGAGAAGGCCATTAGCATTTACCACATACCCCAAATACTTCAACTCGTCCTTACAGAACTCGCATTTGTCTCGACTCAGGACAAGTCCGGCTTCCTGAATGCGTCTCAACACAATGTTGAGAATTTCTAAATGTTGCTCAAACGTTTCCGAAACAATAATCACATCATCAAGATACACAAACACAGGTCGGCTCCGATGACTGTATCAATAAAACGTTGCCAAGTCGCAGGTGCGTTGTGAAGCCCAAAAGGCATACGGCGAAATTGATACAGCCCCTTTCCGGGAATTGTGAACGCGGTGTATCTCTTAGATGATTCGGCCATTGGAATTTGCCAGTATGCAGACTTGATATCTAAAGAAGATAGAAATTTGGCATTCCTTAACTTATCAAGAGTGGCAGACACATAGGGAACCGGGTGAGCATCACGTTCGGTCACTTGGTTCAGCTTACGAAAATCAACGCAAAAACGATAACGGCCATCTTTCTTCTTAATTAATAAGATTGGGGAGGACCAAGGGCTAGAAATAGGTTCTATAACTCCTGTCTTGAGCATGTCATCAACCTCCATATTGATTTGCTCCTGAACTACAGGCGAAACAGGATAATAGCGCTGTTGGATAGGTTCTGCACTAGTCTTTATAAGCTGTTCGCCCATTGACATAAAAATCTCTACCACTAATCGGTCCAACTGAGCTTTCTGAACACCCGTAAGATTTGACCTACACTCGCTTTGACAAACCTCGTCAGCAAAAGTCCAGACACGCTTAGCTAAATCAGGGATAATAGAAAAAAGTTCCCAAAAATCGGCCCCCAATATTAGACTATGTGCCAATTTTGGAATAACGAGGACTTCCATAATTTTTACAGCATTCTCTACCTTAATTGGCACTTGAATTCCTCCCGTAACTTCTACCCCATCACCATTTGCAACTGTCACTTTCTCTACTCGTGCACGTGCTCATCATGCTTTGGAGGTTTCCACCAGCCTACGGGGAAAAAAAAACCTTATCTCAACTCCGCCGTTTGGAGTCGGCATAAAATAGGAGGTACCACCATTGGTTGTGAGAAAGCTCGGCCCTGGGTACTAATCTACCGTTTTCTAACAAATGGAGGTTACGTATAATTTTTATACGGCAGATACGGCAGTGTAGTGTAATTCAATGGTGTAATTCAATGGAAGCACAAATTACGAAAATCAATTACGTAACATTGCATCACCCAGACACCAATTTGAAATCAGTCTTGAACTAAAAACTCGAGTCTCAATAACTGCGGCAGTGATATGCCATAATCTGTCAGCGTACTTCACTTTGTACAGTAAAGAAGATCGGGTCGCGCTTTGTACGACATATGGAGGTAGGCTCCGTAGAAGAATTATAACCCCGACGACAAACATTACAAACGGCTAAAAGTTCAAAAAATTGCGAAGACTTATGACAATAAAAACCCTGGATATAAAGTTTGAAAAAAAGTTTGCCACGCCCAAAAAACTTTGTATAGAAAAAATATAGACATAAGGATTGTCTAGACATCTTGTTCAGACACTTTTTCAAAATTTTGAACGGTTCGGCCTAAAATTAGGTTTTACTAAAAAGAGGGCATGGCAGTGGGCGGAATTCAAAAATGTTTACACCTGTTCGAACAGCACGTACAACGATCACATGTACCAAATTTCATTATCCTAGCTCAAAATTTAAGGCACAAAAACCGGTTACTTACAGACGGACGGACGGCGGGTAGGACGGACAGACAGACATGTCTCAATCGACTATGTTACAAACAATGTATCAAAACTAATATACCCCTATCGGATAGGGTATCAAAAATGGGTCAAGCTGTTTAGGCTGCAGAGGCCATTACGGGCAGAAGGAAGAAATTCCAAAAACCACTTTTTTGGGTCCTCCTGTCATCGTAAAGTTGGAACCAGTCAAAATCTAGACGTCGAACATAATGATAGGGGTATATTAGTTTTGATACATTTTTCTATACCCACAAATTTAATTAATCGCGCCTGAATTTTCCTAATATTGTGTTAATCCCGATCAATCAAGATCAATGACGTTCTCAATCCTATGTACGAGTACATATTCATACCTTCTCTCGTAAATTCTTTGTTCGTAGATTCTTTTATATTAAAACCATTACTCAGCAATAAATATTTGAAATGACTACAACTGTTTTGCGCATAAATCAATATGCTACGACGATCGAAGCAATGATGTTCTAGGTTTTTTTTTTTTCATTTTGGCTATGGAGGTATTTGGGTAAGCCTCATAGAATGAGTTAAAAGCTTGACGTGTGTATAATTAGGGGCCACTTCAACAGATTTACCGGCGCGAAGTAGCCATGGTGCTATTGATAACCGTCATCAGCTGTCGATGGGTTAAGCCGAATATAAAGCGGGATTGTATCTCTGCTCAGTCGAGCCATCTGACTGCGTTCGCTTAAAATTATCTCTTTCAAACTTTCTTTCTTTATGCGTTTTCTTTCTTTTTATCTTCTCTCGATATTTTCCTAGGGTTATATCTTTGGACAAAGTTTGACGATCCTTTCATTCTATTTCTGCGTCTGTATCGGTTGATACAGATGCTTGGCACGTATTTATTTGTAGCGAGGAGTAGGTAGCGGTAAATTTGCTTCGTCAAGAATTTGGAGGACCGATGTGTTAACGTTCCACAATAAACGTTTCATATGTTTGCGTGGAAATGTTTTTCGTTTCAACTTTAACCGCGGGAATACCAAGATCTCTGCGTAAATCTTCATTCCTTATATACGACGGCGCATTGGCGAGTGATGTTAACATTTTGTTTCCAAAAGTTTTTTAAATGTTTGGATTTGTTTCACTGATACAACCCTATAGTTGTGTACCAAATGTCCAGACCGGCTTTATCTCTTGCTGGTATAATATCAGCTTGTTATCAAGATTAAGCTTCGAATATTTTCCGAGTAAGAAGTACAGTTCTGTGTATTAATTTTTAAGTTCTTCGCATTTATTTTTTACTTGCGACTTCCATTTCAATTTTGCATTGAGTATCATTCCGAGATATTTCGCTTCATTTGCAAACGGGACTCGAACCGATTTGAGAAATACTGGCAAAATATTTGTCCGTTTATACGAAAAATCTACATGAGTCGATTTGCTCTCGTTAAAATGCAATCCGACAGGATTTTGTCCATTCATTAACCCTTAACGAGGTTAATTTTGTTTTGTAATTTCATATGTGTTTCCTCTATTGTTTTGCCAACTGCTAGTACAGCTGTACCGTCAGCAAATGTGGCAACTACTGTACAAGAGCGGGCCAAGGACTCTTTCTTGGGGTACTACTGCCAATATTTCTTTGAACTCGGAATTATCGTTTCCAAGTTTCACACGGAAGAGTCTATGCTCGAGATACGACACGAGGATTTTAAATAATTTTTCAGGCAGAACTACTCTTGGTTTGTATTGAAGGCCTCTATGCCAAACTTTGTCAAAGGCTTGCGACACGTCAAAAAATACGGCTGAGTATCCATTAACATATTTTCCATGATGCGTAAAGTTGCAACCAGTCAAAATCTAGACGTCGAACATTTTAACGAAAACAGTAAAATTTTGTATGAGAAGTTTAATATTTAGAAAAACACACGTAACATCAAAATACGGAAGCGCGCTACGCAAACCTATGCAACTAACATTTTTCTTAAAGAAAACAGTTTACAATTTTGCAACTTAATTTTGGCGCATTTTCCACATATTACGAAAAATGCAAGAGATCGATACAAGATCACTACGATAACACCTATCGAACTTTTTCCAACGCTCTCAAACTAAAAACTCCTTAACAGAAACCCAGGAAAAAAAACTGCGCGAGTAGCCAAACGGAGACTTCTGGTAACTCTGAATGCACATCAATTTAATGGGGGTTGACCGGTTGAATAGCACCAGTCACAGCCAATACACTCACTCCTGAGTACACTCACTCCTGGGTACACTCACTCCTGCGTACACTCACTCCTGAGTACACTCACTCCTGAGTACACTCACTCCTGAGTACACTCACTCCTGAGTACACTCACTCCTGTGTGCGCTGAATATGACATGTTGGCTATACGTCAGATGCAATTGGGAGGGAACAATCACGACCTTCCAAGTAAATACTATGGGAGTGCGCAGTTAGTCGTACGTATACGTTCGTGCAGTTCCGATGTCCGAAAACAGTCCGAACTGGTTCCTTACTTACCTACTTAAGTATCGTTACAGTGCGGAATGAACCTGGGCCTCAACCAACATGCCTCTCTAATTAGCCCGGTCTTTAGCTAACTACCTCCAGTTACGCACTCCAAGTTGATTGAGGTCGGTTTCTACTTGTGCGCGCCACTTAAGGCGAGGTCTTCCTCTACTGCGTCCGACGTCTGGGTGGGAATCGAAGACTCTGCTTGCCGGAGTATTGGTATCCATTCGTTTTACACGTCCTAGCCATCTTAAACGTCCAATGTGGAGTTTTTTGACCAGGGGCATGTCGCTGTACAGCTCGTATAGCTCTTGGTTGAATCTTCGTCTCCATAGCAAATCGACCAAAGATTTCTTCATCCGTTTTGCAGACGGTCCATGCTTCAGCGCCGTAGAGCAGGACTGGGATGATCAGGGTCTTATATAAGATCTCCTTAGTAGTTCGAGTGAGGGCTTTACTACTGAATTGCCTGCTTAGCCCGAAGGATCAGCGGTTGGCAAGAGTAATTCTTCGTTTAATTTCTGACGAGATGTTGTTGTCAGAGTGAATAGCGGAACCGAGATATACAAAGCCCCGTACTACCTCAAAGTTATATCTGTCAATGGTGACGTTCTGTCCAATTTGTCGATTTTGTGTGTCCTTTCGTGTTGACAGCATATACTTCGTCTTGCTTCCTTCTCTATACTAGCAAACGTGGCTATGACATTACGTTGGGTCCTACCAATGATGTCAATATCGTCGGAGTATGCTAGTAGTCGTACAGAATTTTGGAAAATTGTGCCTCTGGTGTTGGCTTGTGAGTTTTGCACAATCCTCTCAAGAATCAGATTGAAGAAGTCGCATGACAGCGCATCGCCTTGCCCAAATCCGTTTTTGGTATCGAATGTGTCAGTGAGGTCGTTTCCGACCCTGATGGAGCAGCGAGAATTCTCCATCGTCATCCTACAAAAAACGGACGAGTTTGGGCGACATACCAAAACCAGACATGGCTCTGTATAGTTCGTCTCTATAAATGCTGTCGTATGTGGCTTTGAAATCGATGAATACGTGGTGGGTATCGGTTTGGACTTCATGGGTTTTTTCCAGGATCTGCCGAACTGTGAAGATTTGATCGGTTGTGGACTTTCCTGGCTTAAAACCACACTGATAAGGGCCGATCGGGTTGTTGGTAAACGGTTTCAGGCGTTCACATATTACGGCAGATAGAATTTTGTATGCGATTTTGAGGAGACTTATGCCTCTGTAGTTGGTGCAGTGCAGAGGGTCTCCTTTTTTGTGGATCGGGCAAGCGATGCTGAGGTTCCATTCTTCAGGCATACTTTCTTCCGACCAGATTCGACTTATGAGTTGGTGGATGTTACTTACCAAGTCATCTCCGCCGGCTTTATAAAGCTCGGCGGGAAGGCCGTCATTTCCTGCAGCCTTATTAAGCTTCAGTTTAGATATTGCTATCATGACTGCACTCAGGTCGGGTGGTTGGCACCTTTCGCTTACCTTGTTAATATTGAATGGTTCGTTCTGCTTGACAGCGGAATGTTGTTCGTCATCGCCGTTTAACAGTCTGCAGAAGTGGTTCTTCCATATCCTCAGCATCGACTGTGTCTCAACTACGATATTTCTTTGATCTCTCGACTGGATTCAGTTCGAGCTTTGTATCCTTGGCTTTGACGTTCCACACTTAGGTGAAATTTGCAAAAAATTCTGGAGTGGCACCTCTCTATATCCTCGATCGCGTGCCTTTCTTGATCTTTTTTCTTCTTTCTGAAAAGCCGGTGCTCTTCCCTTCTTCTCTGCCTATAGAGCTCAACGGCAGCTCTCGTCTTCAGCTGCAGCTTAGCCTTGTAGGCCTCGTTCTTGGCTGCAAGCATCTGTCGGCATTCCTCATCAAACCAGGGGTTTCCTCCTGGTGGGCGCGAAAAACCTAGCACATCAGTTGCGGCTGATCTAATGGCTTGTTGGCATCGCTGCCATAGTTCTTCGACATTCGATGCTGGTGGTATGGTGTTAATCGAGAGGTTTAGGGATACGCGTTGCGCGAAGGTCTTGGTGGTCTCTTGCGATTGAAGTCTTTCGACATTAATTTTTTTTTACAGTATTTCTGGATTGTTGTGGCTTAGTGGATATCCACATTCTAACCTTGGCAGCAACAAGGTAGTTGTCCGAGTCGATGTTAGGTCCTCGGAATGTTTTGACATCCAAAATACTGGATGCGTGCCTCTTGTCTATCGCTATGTGATCAATTTGATTGACGGTTCGTTGATCTGGAGACCGCCATGTTCCCTTATGGATATCGAGGTGAGGAAACCGTCTGCTGGCTTTAGTGGCATTTCGTTCCGTAGCGAAGTCAATTAGCCTAAGTCTGTCACCATAAGTAGTGTCGTGTAGGATTTGTTTTCCGACAATACTGCTAAAGATGTCTTCTCTTCTACCTTTGCGTTAAAATCACACAGCACGAGCTTAACCTCGTACTTCGGTAGTCGCTCATAGGTTTTGTCAAGGAGCGCATAGAAGCAGTCCTTAGCTATATCATCTTGTCCCTCCATTGGGGCGTGAGTGCATATAAGGCTTATGTTGGCGAATTTGGCCTTAATGCGGATCGTTACAATGCGTTCGCTAATGTCTCGGAAACATAAGACTTCTTGCCTAAGTCTGGCACTTAAAACAAATCCGCATCCGATTAGTCGCTTTTTCTGCTCACTATAACATGGTCCGTAGTAGATGTCACAGTTTTTCATCCTCTTTTTGCCCGGCCCATCCCATCGAATTTTCTGGTTAGCAGTAATGTCTGCTTTGTCGCAGCTTAGGGCTTCTGCTAGTTGTTCGCTTGCACCTCTCCTGTTTAATGTTCTCACATTCCTGGTGCAGATACGAACGCCGTTGTCCTTTTATCGTTTAGCCGTGTCGTCAACAATTAAATCTTCGTAACCGTTCGATTTTCCCATGGTTGCGTAGTTAACCCAAAGCACAACCCCCAACCTGGAGGGCCAGTTCAAATTTATTAGATACCCCTTGGACACGGGGTCATCAGTATCGACTACGGGATTGAGCGCTGACGTTGGCCTTTCGTTTCATCCGCCACCATCTCTATTGAAGGGGCCTGACTAACCCTTGGAATTTCTAGACTACCTGTTGTCCGAATATGTCGAGCTTGTCTAGGTTCGCCTGGGACAGCAGGCCGGGCATTCATTCCGTGCCATTCTGACCTGGCCTGTCGTGTTATCAACATCCGAACTGGTTGGATTTTTGCATAATTTGGTACGTCGAAACCACTTCACGAGAGCGATATCACCGAGACACATACTTTTTCTTACGATATTAATTCTGTCCCAAAGACGTGTACTGCCAATTTATGTTGGACAGAGTTAAAGACTTTTTTTGAAGTCAAACTTCCTTGGGCTCAACGGGGTTAATCCAAGATCACATGCAACGAAAATTAAACACGAATGGTCATGGGTAGGGATGGCGGGCAAACAACAACAACAAAACATGAGAGAGCACTCTGCAGTGAATCCAAAGCTCGGACAGAACAAATGTGCGACGAACAACAACATGCGAAAAAATGTCAACAAGTCTGTTGATGAGGATGGGCTTCTGTTATTTTTGGTAAACGTCGATGCATGAAGTTTAATTTCAACCTCGTAGCTCTCTACGGTCTCTTTTTTTCAGTTTTGTCTCGCCCTTTTTTTTTTCATATTTTTTTTAAATCCTCTTAGAACTTACTTACATGCTTGACAAAAATTCAGGAAAAACTAGCCTACTTATCAACTAGTTAACTAACTTTCTTGCCCTATGCGGGCGCCCTAAGTTAAGCTCTAACAACTGAATTTACTGCCTTTCGGCCTATTATCTAAAAGATAATTTAAAACAACCGCAGGCGCTCTTCTCCGCCCTGAGCGACGACGTCTCGGTGGAATAGGAGCCGCCTATCCACAGTTCATCGGAAGACGTGGTAGATTAACGTAACCGCCGATCTATTCTGTATCAGCCCTCGACTATCCAAATATAGGAAAGCTTCGGGTGGAATAAAGCCGCTTAAACGCGCACTTTCAAAATATTTATCATTGGGGTAGAAGGCCCCAAAGATGAGACTATTGTTCGAAGCCATCGCTCTTGAAGCGTCAAACCGAATGAGTTTCACCGAAAAATTCTGTTTGTGTTGGCTCCGTTGTATAAGACCTGGTTGGAATAGTACTAGGTGAAGTCAGATACTGGTGTTCTGTGAAGTCCAAGGCAGCTCCTCAGACACTGCCTCTCAAACACCCGTATCTTTTCCATTTGAGATGGGGCAACGTTGAACCACAACGGGCATCAATAGGCAATCATCGGCCTAATGAGGGCCATGTAGCAAATCACTTTCACCCTGGTGTCAAGACCAGTGCTATATGCTCCCCTAGCTCCCGCCAGAGCAGCATCTACATGTCTTCCGAAATATAGATACTGATCTAACCAGATGCCAAGGTACTTTACTACACTCGCCAGTGGCTGTCCATTTGGTCCCACGATCACCAGCTTTTGCCAGTTCTCTCTCGTATCCCTAGAGGCCCTAGACAACGGTATCCTAAACAGGATAGGTTCTGATTTCTGAAAATTGATATTTAACTTCCAGTCATCACAATACCTCTGGAACTTGTCGAAGTCCCGCTGCAAAAGAGTTCGAACGACTTCGACAGTAGCGGTTGTTTTGTCTCGCCATGTGAGGTGTAACAAATTAACCACCAAAAAAAGAGACAAGAGAAGTATTGACGGTACAAATAGGACCTCAGGCCTAGCTTTAATATTAATTAGAATGTGCGAAGTTAAATTTATGACACAACGAATGGGACCTTCAGTTAAACGATGATTTTTAGCAGCAGAATTGAAAAGCTTCTCAAGATAGATTTTTACTGTCAGACTTTTTATTTGACCGTACAATTTGTCAGACCTAAGCAAGAGGTTGTGAAAACAGATTATGTCTTCTTACTTTAAGAATTTAAACCAAAGACAACGTGATTTGTAGTCCAACGCTGTAACCACTTAGCCATTGCATATACCCACTGGGGACCGATTTATCTAGAGGGTTTGTAATTTGTGAAAATGGGGATTCGGAACACAAACTTTAGCCATACTTGCCATAATTATGATATACTTTTCCATACTTTTTATATCTACAAGAGAAAGGAAAAAATATTATTCGATGCAATGGCATTCCCCAGACTAATATAGTTTACGGGTTTCAAGCTGTAAAAACAATGTCAACCCATTAAACTTTAAAAATAAAAACATATTTCTGTATTTTTTTTTTCATTCAATTCAGTCTATTTGATCGTTCTGGACACTTAAGTTACGAAGTTGAAATTACTTCTTCTTCCAGAGACCGGAACCGAGTCCATAAGCTCCATATTGAATACCACCAAGACCATAACCTCCATAACCTCCAAGACCGATACCATTTCCGTAGGCGAGTGGTGAGGCTTGAACAATTGGAGCGGCAGCAATTGGGGCATGAGCTATGGGTGAGGCAACAATTGAAGAACGGACAAGTGGAGCGGCAACAACTGAACGAATACCGCCATAGCCGAGACCAACACCTCCGAGTCCACCATAGCCAAGACCAACTCCGTTGTATCCATTGTATCCCAAACCGCTGTATCCTAGACCAAGACCACTGTATCCCAGACCTCCATAACCAAGACCGAGTGCACCATGTCCAACACTGGCACTAGCATAAGCCACCAAAGCGAGAAGAGCAACGAAGATCTAAAAAGTAACAAAGGATGAGTTTTAGTAAAGTGAAACCGTAATCCTCCTCAAGAGCCTTACTTTCATGTTTATGTTTGTTGAGTACGAAGAACTGAACTACAACAAATGTCAGTTAAGTTCTGTCTTATATAGGTCTTCAGATTTTGGTAGGCCGCATCCATCAACGAATGCAAAGTGAGGATCTTTCGAAAGTTGTTTCTGTTGATTATTCAAATTTTTTATGACATGAATTTTTGAATTTTAATTAATTTTTAAGAATATATTACGGTGATTCACAATTTAAATGGCCTAGTGGTTAGTGCGTTGGACTATTAAACTGTGAGTGCATGGTTCGAATCTCAAAAGTTATAATTCGAACGTTTTTTTTTCACTCCGGCACCTTTTGCGTAAGCCTGACAAACAGCGAATAATACAAAACTGGTAGGAGAATCTTCTTAAGTTTCCTATTCTTGACGCCGAATAGGAAACTTAAGATGACAGGACGCCTTATTCTTTGATTCACTATTTTTTATAGCCTATCCCATTACATATAGGTGAAGATCGTCAGGAGATAGATAATTCTATAGGCGCTACTTTGAGACCACCTGGCACCTAAGTACGGTTATACTCAAAACCTTGAATCTGTATGGGCTGTATAAGGCAGACATTACCGCGTTGCAGGAAATATGTTCGACAAATAAAAAAAAAAGTTTGGCGCAACAGGCTCGTTAATACCAAAAGCCGAGCTTTCTTACAACGATTCATGATGATTCATGTGGACTTATTGCACGATGGCGGGATCTCCTGTTTTATGCCGTCTCCGAACGGCGAATTTGAGATAAGCTTTGCTTGACAATTGATACCACTCGGATCATTTGTCAGATGATCACCAGAGGAGGGCCAGTGAAAAATCATATAAGGTGTTACCGCGGCTTGGAATCACACCCAGACCTTCTGCGCGGCACTTCATCGCACTTACCATCGCTCCACCTAGCTCGTACAAATACGTTGGACAGGATCAGGAATACACAAACGAAAACACATTTATTACAGCTATCACCCAAGGCTGGAAATAGGAAATATTAGGAAGCGGATTAGTTATGACGAGCCGACTTAGGTCAAGAATAATCGACAATAACCGGTAAAAGATCGCCTTGCTGTGATCCACAGTAGAGCAACGTTTCGCAACATTCGCCTTATAATATGAACACATGTATATCGATGAGATGGAAGACCCTATCAAGGAGGAATTTCACGGAGGGACCCTGCGCAGCCTTTCCAGAATACGAATAATA
Source organism: Rhingia rostrata (assembly GCA_949824845.1). Classification (NCBI taxonomy): domain Eukaryota; kingdom Metazoa; phylum Arthropoda; class Insecta; order Diptera; family Syrphidae; genus Rhingia; species Rhingia rostrata. Next base: position 173,774,914 of record OX463755.1, on the reverse strand, counting down.
GGGGATGTCAATCCAAAACATCTTTGGCGAGGTAGTTAGAAACCGTTAATGGCTTCCGACAAAGCAACCTGGCGATCTCCAGATAACCGAACCCCCCAACCAAATCGACTATGTGCTCATAGATTCAAGGTACGTATCCGATTTATCTGGAAGTACACTGATTCAGAGGTGCAAACGTAGACTCTGACCTGTTGCCGACAAATTCTTAACCCGACTCGCAAACGAGAAATACTTTTGAATTTAGCAGAAAAAAAAATAGACTTCATGTTGGACGCCTTAGTGAGACGGAGATTGCCAGAGTGTACCAACATAAGCTGAGTAAGGGACTCTCCCGTGCTCTCATCCTCTACTGATGTCAACACCCAGGGTAAACAGTATCGCAATATAATCAAAGAAGTAGCCGAAACCACCAAAGGCTATACCATCCAAATCGAAGAGTCTCATGACAACAAGAAATCCAAACAGCTGGCAGCTGGATTCAAAATAGGCTCTACGAAATAATAATAGCAACCTAGTCAATGGCGCAGGAAAATGTAGATTTATTCAGGCTGCATTTCAAGCAGCTGCTTAATGGGCATAGCAGGGAGAGAGTCAAGAAACCAGCCCTTCTCAAGTCAACAGATCATGAATTTTTAAGCAAGTTAACACCTTCTCAGCGGGAGGTAATGGAACAATGAATAGAACTCCTCAAGTCGTTCGAAGAGATTTCTAAAATAACCAGGTCAGATATTTCCTTTTTTTTTGAAGTGATTGCATATGTTGTCACATTGTTGATATACCTGGGGAAGGAAGAGACAGAAGACAGACCACGAAATTCGATTGAAATGAGATATTCACTATAAGTAGAACTAAAAAACTTTGATGAGAACGAAAAATATCGGTTTGCAACTTTTCTTGACCCGCGGACTTAAAACTAGTTCCCACTGATAAGCTCAAACCGAAAGAGCAAAAAAAAAATTATATCAGGAACTCTGAAAAACCCTGATGAATCTTTTTTACTGAGGAAGATTCCTCTCCAGTCCGAAAAAAAAACAAACAAATATGATAAGACCAATGAAATACACGACAGTTTCAGGCAATGTTTTGATGAAGTCGCTATAGAGATCATTCATAATTTTTTTTTACTTTGTAACGTACCCCGAACGCTCGTCCCGCTGGCAACTGCACTTATGATGTGAAACGACGAACGAAGGACGAGAATGGAAATTCTTCAACAGGTACTAACACTCGTGCTGATAAAAGCCTAACCACTCCATATGGCTATCTTACCAACTCAAGAGACTCACATTCGGGTGTAAGCCACCTATTAACTTCCTCCACCCTTATGACCATAGAAGGGGTGTCCAGCCATCTTGTGGCACAGGCATGCTCCTCCGCTCGCTAGCTCCTCGGCGGCGTGGGATTTAACGACAAGACCTGGACTGGTGGAACATATTTTTTTGCATGCCTGTAGAATCACGAGCAGAAATATAGGTCTTACACGTCGCGAACGTAACCAATAGAAATGAAAAAAATTGCGTGCCTCGAGTTCCGTCTACATTTATTCCGTCTATATTCACTTCCGAAAAAAAGGAGAGAGAACAGATGGTAGTTCTCCCATTCCGGAGCTGGCCGACCCCATGACCAACACTTCGCTCCACTTGCGATGGCCCCTAGCCTGAAAGAGGGATAAAGCCAACCCCTGAGAAAGGCTGCCTACCCCTGACTACGTTTTTATTTTGTTTCAGCTTTCGGTTTTCTTTTCTGTTTAATTTTTTTATTTTCCCACGGTCACTAAGGAGTCTTAATGTCCGACACTTCGAAGAGGCTCGCACCTTCTTTTTTTTTTGTAGGATTTTAGCGGCTCGCAAGCAATAGAAATTACGAAGGCAAGCTATACCCGGGTATATATGTACAGATCGTGGCGTGGTTTTATAGAGCGTGTTAGCTATCGCGCAGTAATCGTTTTTTTTTTCTTTATACCATAACCGATAGGGTAACATAGTGAAATAATTGAGCTAGGTATACCTCAAAGTATATGGATCGACTCAGAATCGCTAGCTGAGTCGAAGGCGTCTTATAGTGCGTGTTAGCTATCGCGCAAAAATCGTTTTTTTTTCTTTATACCATAACCGATAGGGTAGCATAGTGAAATAATTGAGCTAGGTATACCTCAAAGTATATGGATCGACTCAGAATCGCTAGCTGAGTCGAATACGCCATGTCTGTCTGTCCGTCCACCCGTTCGAGTGTAGGTAACCGATTTTTGGGCTTTAAATTTTGAGCTAATATAATGAAATTTGGTACATGCGATCCTTGTATGTGCTGTTCGAACAAATGTTAACATTTTCGAAATCCGCCCACTCCCACGCCCCCTTTTTAGAAAAAACCTAATTTAGGCCAAACCATTAAAATGTTTGAAAAGTGTCTGAACAAGACATCTAGACAATCCTTATGTCTATATTTAGCCTAAACAATTTTTTTTGCCACGTCCACTTTTTGGGGGCGTTTACAGTAAAAAAAAAAACATTTTGCGGTAAACTTTAAAACATTTGGAAAAAAAATTGATGCAAAAAAATAGGTTTTGCTAATATAAACATTTCTTCCATATGTCATTTTTACCCACGCCCACTTTTTGTAGACGTTTTCCTACGAAAACCATTTGTATACCCTACGCCATACCATATGCAGGAGAAAAACGTTGTTTTCGGTCGAACCATACAAGATTTACATAAAATCCTCTGAACAATATGTTGCGACAATTTCATTTTTTCTATTTCTTTGCCATAAAACCCACATTTTATGGATATTAATTTAAAGGATGGGATGGGATAGGGTATAAAACGATCCACACAGTGGATTGTAGCCTTCTCATATGTTTTTTTTTATATATTTTTATTTGCGGCACTTAATTAGTTTTTTTTTGTCACTGGCGACAAACTAATACTACGCGATAAAACTGTACTTAAGCAGCTAGCTAAGCTCTCACCACCCACGTCTGCTTCGCATGACGTATCCGATAAAACAGGCCGTGCAATCAAATTACCGTATATACTGAGCGAAAATGATGGCCGTTTCCGATATTTTCTCTTGCTGTTTACGCTCACCACCATAATCTTACAGCGAAAATCGAATTCACAATAATTCCCCTCCTAATTAGCGATTCGACAGCTTGTTGGTTGGTCTTTGTGTGAGCTATGGATGACTAGTGTTTTTTTGATTTTCCCCTGAGGTTTCCCACAACTAAGCACAACTTAAAGCACTATAAAATCTAGCCTTACAGCCCCAAAAGCAACAAGGGGTGCTCAAATAGTTATGTCTTCCACTGTATTTTGATTGAGACACTACTGCTCTAGAAGATTACTTCTCGCCTTCAGCAAGGCTCAATATCATTAAGTATCTATCATCAAAGAAAAGTAATGTTCATGTTAATTCACTCTGTAATATCTCAAAGTTGTTCGTCTTAAGTAAATTGGATTACGCATTGGCCATCTACGGTTCCTGCCCTAAAATAACCAAAAGTATAATAGCACCTACATATCACCAAGCAGCCAGGAGAAGCCTAGGCGCTTTCCCAACCACACAGATCAAAAATTTACTCGCTGAGGCCGGGCTTCCGTCATTAGAAGAGCGCTACCTCGAAATCATCGCAAAACTCTATGTCAAGCTTTACCTCCAAACAGGATCGATAATAGATAAGGATGCTAATAAAGCTATTGCCCACACACGTGTCAGAAGGATTCCTTCCACAATACATATCATCCTGGAATCGGGTAATAAGCTAAGTCTATCTTGCAATAAAATAGCCAAATACACCCCGACACAACCACCATGGGCAATCCATAGAGATTCAGTGGTTCTCCTATTACAAGAGTTTCGCAAGGACACTACTAGTAATGGTATATATCAATCACTATTCCTCGAAATCTCAACGGACCTAAAACGTAAAGGCTGGAGCTTTATATACACAGATGGCTCGAAAACAGATACAAATACAGCTTTTGCAGTTGTAAATCAAGATGGCTCTACAATCATGCAAGGAGTCCTTCCAAATATTGCATCCATTTACACCATCCATCCATGAAGCACTGGCTATACTAGAAGCAGCAAAGAAAACTTCTCAAATACCCGGCAAATGGGTCATCTGCTCTGATAGTCTATCTGTACTGCAAGGCATCGTTAATCCTCATAATGACACACATGTCATAACCAAAATAAGAGACATCTTAAATAAATCGAGATTAAAGATAAAACTAATGTGGACACCAGGTCACGTTGGAATAAAAGGCAACGAGTTCGCAGATGTTGCCGCAAACTCCGTGCTTCAGGCTCCCACCTTCACATACTACACCTTCTCACGTTTAGACATACACCAGGAAAGCCAGAACAAACAGCTTCTTTAATGGGAACATTATGCACACCACTATAAAACAGTCAACCCAACCAGTGTCCAGCCAAATTTCCCAACAGATATCCCCAAAAGTGACGTAAAGAGGTTTATCCGACTGCGCCTTGGTCACACTGCATATACCCATCAGCACCTGCTTAAAAAGGAATCACCCCCAGCCTGCCCCAATTGTTTCGCGCCGATAACGGTAACGCATCTACTTCATCCATGTTTCCTATTATCACATCACTCACACCTAAACAACTATATAGTTCAAATCAAAATCTATTGGACCTACTCAGAGAACCAAATAAAAGCAATATTGTTAAGATAAAAGATATTTTAGAACAACTAAAAATTAAGATATAACTATCATTAATACCAAGAGCCGAAAGCCTTTGCTGCCAGTTTGCTCTTATCAAATATATTTTGTAACAATTTTAAATTGTATATTAATATTCTAATAAATAAATAAAAAAAAAACTTCTCGCCTTAGATCGTAAGTTAGTTTTACTATCAGTGGTTCACCAAGTTCGCCTCAACATTCATTTATTCATTTTGGACACTTTTACTTTGAGTCATCTTAATGCCAGAAGGCGTAAAAGAAATTAAACGTCACACACTTGAATAACTCAATCGATTTAATATATGCAAGAGGTCCAAACAAGCTTTGAATTTGAATAGTCCTTCAGCTAGGTGTTTTTTTTAATACAGAGATGAATTACTTTTAAAATTCGATTTATCGTCACGACTTGAATGAAAGAAGGCGTCTCCATAAACGACGTTATCTTAATAAAATTAAGAACAACTTTCGAACGGCTCGTCACCTTGTATTCCTTGGTGAATGGTGCTTCTCAAGCCTAGAAGGCTATATAAAGCAAACGTCTGCTGACACTTGATACAGTTCAGTTCTTTGCACTTCACAAACTCAATTATGAAAGTAAGTGAACTCATAAGGATAACTGGTCCAACTTGTCTAATTGCATCCTTTGGTCATTTTTAGATCTTCGTTGCTCTTCTCGCTTTGGTGGCTTGCGCCAGTGCCAGTATCGGACACGCTGGAATCGGTCTTGGATACGGAGGTGTTGGTTTGGGATACAGCGGCTTAGGATATAATGGAGTTGGTCTTGGATATGGTGGTCTCGGTGGTGTTGGTCTTGGCTATGGTGGTATTCGCTCAGTTATTGCCGCTCCAGTTGTCCGTGCTCCAATTCTTGCCTCACCAATAGCTCATGCTCCATTCGCTGCTGCTCCAATTGTTCATTCATCACCAATCGTTTACGGAAATGGTGTCGGTCTTGGAGGTCTTGCCGGTTATGGTCTTGGTGGTGTTCAATATGGCGCTTACGGACTCGGTTCCGGTCTCTGGAAGAAGAAGTAAATTCAACCGCTCAAGTTGAATGTACGAGGACGATCAAATAAACCAAATTTAACGAAACAGAAAATTGTTTTTTCTTTGTGTCTCAAGTCACTACTATCCAAGATACAGGGAACATAATAACTCCTCAGGGGTCGATAGTACCCTAGGCTATTCCGGAAGACTACAAATATAAACAACCTTAGCGCTTGAAGTCATAAACTCTGGCAGTAAATCAAAATTCTGAGTATTGCGTGTCAGTCCCCCATATCAACATCAATTGCTGTCATCCAGAGAACTACACTTTATCATGCTAAAGGTAACTTTGAGTCGTCAACACGATTTAAAGTTTATAAATTGGATATGACAGCGATGGGCTGAAAAAATTATGATAGCACATCCTGATGGCAATCCTTTGGAACTCCTCACAACTTAAGCAAGTGACTAACTGAATGTTTCTTCACGGTTCATCACTTCAAATGTCATACAACAATCGGCGGTAAAATGTACGGTTTTGTGTCAAATGAGTGCAGATGCTCGGTCGTAGGTCATGTGTGTCTTTTTAGTTAATGCAAGAACCATCTCGAAGGATCATTGGAGTCCATTCGATCCAATTTTTCTGTGCAATGAAAAGCTTTTGAGCAACGCTTGTTGCAGCGTAACGGACGATATTTTCAATGAATTGTGCGCTTCATATGTTCTAGGATTAGTATGTCTTCATTCGACACGGTTCGATATTAATCCCTTTAGAGAAGAACTCTGTTTAAGCCTTTTGTGTGTTTAGTTTTTGAACTTCAAGAGTTGCAAAAAGTGTCAAAGTAAGATGTGTTCATAAAGTCGTATGATATAACCGACAGCTTTGTCCGCTTTTTATCATAGACGTTGCTATCATCACTTTATTAAGTTGAGATAGATGGTAAGATTTCCGGAATATGATTTCTGGAAGGCCACCCTATATATTCTCAATCATGCGTTTTTGTAGTCATTTTCCCTTCATTCTGAACAGAACGAGCACCATTTCTACTTTTTGAGTCACGATCATGCTTTTTTTTTGTTTTTTGTTTTTTGTATACAAAACTAAATGTTTTCCAAAATGTTAGATGATCCAAAAGATAGTTTCTCGGTGACTTTCACCGCTACCGTGCAGGCCGAATACAAACCTCCAAATTCTCTGTTTACCTGAGAGAGGAAATTAGCACATCAGTTGCATGCGGTTTATGCCAACGTCGCTACTTTTCCTCACATATGTTGAGTATCTTGAGATTAAGGGATTCGCTGTATGCCAGCGGTCTCTCGCAGTTGCAGACAATTGACATTGAAGTTGCGCGGAGGGTTTTTTATTTATCTGAATTCGTACCTTGGCTTCAACAAGGAAGTGGTCGGACAGGATGTAAGGTACTTGCAATATAAGGGCAACTAAAGCCTTCAAATTATGCCCTTCATCTCGATTGTTTGAACGTTTTTTTTATCATGAGACCTTGTGTTCTTTATTTGTATCAAGGTGAAGTATCCGTGTGCGAATTCAACGAGCCGTTTCTAATTTTCAGACGTGCGACGTCGGTTCATGACTCGCACTAATATCTTAAGCAAGTCAAGTCCGTTGGATGAGACCAAAATCTTTTGGTAATTATAAGGAAAGAAGCGGGTAAAGTAGTTTTTTACGATTGATTCTGTATAGTGGAATTGATCATAAACAAAACTGGTAAACCGATATGTCATGGATTGGACTGCAAATACTAAATATCACCGGATATCAAGAGAGATTCTGACCACAGTATAAAACGGTCAAGAAACACCCAAGGATGTCCTTTATTTTCTATGCCACTGGAAAAACTTTAATTACAAAGAAATATACGACCTTTCGGATCTTTCAAAAAGGGCAAAATGAAGATCAACAAGACTGTTGACAGTCAATTACAATCAAAATGGGTCTAAATTATCCTCAGCGCCATGGGGAACCTAGAGTACACTTCTTTAGTTATTAAACTAATTGGTGGATAACATTGTAATTACATTAGCGTATGGCTATGATATCTGAAGTAGTTGTGAAAAAATTGGGATGAAACGGCGCTCTAAATGTTAATACCGACAACTTGATTGCGTATAGAAATATCAGACCAGAAGAACATCAAGAAACGTTGTACCTTGATCAAACCCATACTGTCAGTCACTAGGATTGATTTATGGTCCTCGGAGAAAACAGTTTCTCCACTCTAAGACAAACAAGTGGCACAGCTCCTTACAAAAATTACAACCAATAAGTTACTCTTGAAAATTCAGTTTATTTGATCGTTTTGTCCATTCAAGCTTAGTGTCTGAGTTTACTTCTTCTTCTTCAAGAAACCGGCACCGAGTCCATATCCGCCATATTGAATGCCACCAAGTCCGTAAGCGAGTGGTGCGGCAACATATGGAGCATGCACGACTGGTGCGGCATATCCTCCATATCCCAGACCAACAGCTCCGCTGTATGGGGAGTATGCGGGGTATCCTAAGCCACTGTATCCAAGACCAACTCCTCCGTATCCAAGACCGACTGAAGCTGGTAAAAGTGCAGCACTGGCGCAAGCCACCAAAGCGAGAAGAGCAATAAAGATCTAAGGATACAAAAAAGGATCAAATTAGACTACCACCAGGATTAGCATATCTTTTGTTTAGCGTCTTACTTTCATGTTTGTTTTTGTTAAGTGCAAAGAATTGAACTACATCTAGTGATAATAGAGTCCCCGCTTATATAGGTCCGAGGTGGAGCAGTGTTCACGTCAAAGGTCTACCCTGATCAGCAACCATGTTGAAATAAAAGATGATAACCTTTTCAAAAGCTGATTTCATTTTCTACTCAAGTGGTTTTATGATGTGTCGAGCCAGTTCTCCCTTAAGCTTTTGCTTTTTAATTTTTTCTTAAAACCCGTTCCTTTGCTACGCTCTATTTAAAAATATTTTGATCAAATAGGATTAATTTATAATTAATTCAAGTCACTGTGACGTCTATTTCAATATTTATGGGTCAGAATTTTATGTGCACTGGTAATCAGATGATGATCGACTTACCTCATCGCACTCAGGTTAGTATGGACCCATTCTGAAGCTAATTGAATGCCATCATGTTTATTCCTTTCTTCCCAACTCGGTGTTGTTGTAAACTTAAATAGATTAGGGTAGAGGGGGAGAAGGTTTGAAAAATCAGATTTTCCTAAAGATATATTTCTTAATAAATCTAAGGTTTGGCAGAAATGGAAGTAGAAGATGTTTTGACGAACTGTACTGACTTCATTCAATTCAAGTGTCAGATACCTTCCAGACCAAGACTAAATGAATTCCAGTACTAAGAGTGATTTATTTTTGTTACTTACCGTTATAGTGCATTATCATTAGTAAATAATAATTATATATGAGAAAGCACATCCTTCCGCTGCCATATTATGAAAATACTTGTTATATGACCAAAATTTACATTTTTTTTCTGAAAGAAGGTGTGGCTGTGGACGATTTTAAAAATATGTACGTAAAAAATTAATATGCTTAATATATATGTAATAGATATATAAAAATATGTAATATGCTAAGTCTTAGGCCCATACGTCATATGCTGTGCGATAGGGTATCAAAAATATTTGTTTTGGAAAACGCCCCAGGAACCAATTACTAAAAATGCTCCCTATACGAAAGATATACTAAGATTCGCAGTATTTGCATACATTTTTTTTAATTTTTCCTTTACTTACACAAAAATTCGTTTTTTTAATAGAACGCACCCAAACAGTGTTCTTGGGCAGAACATTATTTATGGATAAAGCAATGAGATACAAGGTGGCGCAAAAGTAATCCTCCTATCAAAAAAAGCTATACATTTTGCGATTGGCCCCTAATGTCAGTTCTGTTTTGACATTTGTGTAGCACACACATGCGAAATACACGTCAATAAACAATGTTACGCTACACTGCTCCAGAACGCGGAATATTGGTGACTATTTATTTGAGCAATAATCGGTCGGTGACTTTGGCACAACGTGAATTTCGTCGCAGATTTCCTAGCCGTCCAACGCGTACTGGTGAAACACTGCGACGTTTAGCCGCTCGCCTCGAAGAGACTGGCACAACACGAGATGCTGCCAGGCGTGGCAGACCCCGGAGTAGCCGTTCTGCAGAGAATATTGCTGCTGTAGCCGAAGATGTCATGGAAGCGCCGTCGACATCGACCAGACGACGTGCCACGCAAATGGATATCAGTCGACGGTCTTTACAGCGAATTTTGGTACAAGATTTGAAGATGTTTTCGTACAAAGTCCAGACGGTGCATCAGCTGTTAGCTGCTGACTGCCAATCGCGTCTTACACACGCTCAAGCCATCCTTAATCACCACCAAGAGGAAGATGATTTTTCATCAAAAATAATCATGAGTGATGAGGCCCATTTCCATCTTAGCGGGTACGTAAATAAGCAAAATTTACGCTTCTGGGGCACTGAAAATCCGCGTGTAACCCACGAGGAGCAATTAAACCCGCTCAATGTGACTGTATGGTGTGCTGTTTTCGCTGGAGGAGTCATCGGACCTTTTTTCTTCGAAGACGTCGCGGGCCAAACGGTTACTGTGAATGGTGAGCGCTACAGAGCAATGATCAACGAGTTCTTTTTGCCGCAACTTGATGAATTGGGATTGGAAAACAGGACGGTGCAACGGCACACACTGCACGTGCCACAACCGATATGCTGAAGGATGCATTTCCCGGGCGCCTAATCTCCCGTTTTTGCGATTTGCACTGGCCAGCAAAATCGCCTGATTTGACCGCTCCAGACTTCTTTTTGTGGGGCTTTTTGAAGTCGCGGTTTTCTGTCAACAAGCCTCAGACTCTTGCAGCTCTTATAGACAGTATCCGTCAAGAATGTGAGGACCTATCGCCGGAAGTTTTGGCCAAAGTGATGGAAAATGCCATAAAAAGGGCTCAAATGACAATCAACTGTGGCGGCGGCCATTTACATGAGACATCATATTCTCGACTTGATGTAAAAAATATTCAAAGACCAAATAAAAACAATCCACAAGAAGAATCAAAGTTTTTAATTTTTTTTTTTTAAATTACAGCCAAAAAACATCGGAAGGTTAATTTTGACCTTGTAGTATAAGACTTGTTCAGATTTTTTTGAAAGTTCTTATGGTTAAACCAACAAATGATGTTTATAAAAAAATTTGGCATGGAAGTGAAAGGATTGTCGAAAATTTTACAGAATAACAGTTATTCAATATCTTAGAGGATATAGGATAAAAACTTGTTAACAATTAAAAAAAAAACAAACGACAAACTCAATATAAAATTAAAATTTTATAAATGTTAGCACAAATAATTCAAGATTAATATTGAAACATAAAATTAAAACAATAAAATTATGCTGAAATAGAATATATTTAAGCAAATAATTTGAAAAGAAAGAAAGACAAATGTTGTCATTAAAGTGACGGAAAGTGTTGCCAGAGCATCTTCCTAAATTGGATTGTGCAACTCATTAATCGAAAAGTTCGAAGTAGAAAATTCCACGGCTCAATAACATGAATTAAAAATTGGCGCTTAGAAACTAAGTAAGGTCGGCTTGTTGCAATAAGTTTTAGAGTTTTTAAGGATAGTGAGTATATGATAAGATTAACCTTCGTACATTTTTTATGGTTACACCGTATATTGACTAAGAGAGAACGGAGATGTGGTCATATTATCTACGAACATAAATAAATAAATACATCGTGTTGAGTTGAGCTCGTAGCTGCAGTTATCATAAATAAATCACAGATCAGAGCGTCTACATACCAAATTTCATCATTAAAAGCTTGTGAACAAGTGAACAAACAGGGGCGATGAAATTACGAAGCTGAAATTCCAATTGTTGCAATCAAATCGAGTGTGAGTTCACACGCAATAGAAGTGAAACAGTATTCTGCTTGATTACTCTCTTTGTTTACCAACTCTTTAGTGTATTCATCTCAACTGAGATGGGTTGGACGGACATATTGACAATTGACTTCGGTATTTTTTGACGATTCTCAAGCTCTTGTGCTTATGCAAGGTTTATATGTAACTTTATTGGCTTTGCTTGTTCGAATTACAAAACGCTTATAAGAGCCGAGAGACCAACAATTTTGTACAGACTTAAGTTGGTGGAAAATTTGCTTTGATTGGTTTTCAACCTTATTCCACCGCACAGATTCGGTTGAAGAATTTATACAATTTCTTAGTCCAAACCTTACTTCCGTCACCTGCGGAAACGGTTTTATGCTAGTTGAACTCATCTCATTCTTATCCAGTAACTAACAACCGAGTACTAACCGAGATCGGCGTTGTTTGGTTTCAATGATCAGTATTTGATCTCTTTTTCGTTACAATTTTTCGTTTCATAAAATCCGATTCAAATTGTTCCAAAAGAATTTTCAGTTCAAGAAATCATTCATACAAAAATCCCTATTAGTCCCTCCTGAAAGATCTCCAGTGTGAAGATATTCTCTCTTCATTATGAGAACCTCACGAAATCAAACCAAAGCTACACACTTCACCTTTCGGAAAGACCTCCAAATATCGATTGAACCATCATGCGTTCGAATCAAAAGGCAATCTTAGCCAAAAGTACCGTTATACAACTAAATACCAACATCATAAAGTCTGAACACGTCGCCCTACCCGAATCAGACCAGATACCAATTTTCATCTTCAGCTTGCAGGCTCTCTCGTCCAATCTGTCCTTTTCAAAGAATCGCTATTTGTGTTTACACCCACAAACGTTAGAGCCGTTCTCAATATCTAGCATCTCGTTTTAAAAAATGTCGTCATATGAATAATGACGAAGCAACACTCCAATTCCAAAAATATATCTTCATTATAGCTAATCACATACACATCGAAAACTCAATCAAATCTAGCTGTTTGGATTCAAGCTTCAATTACAGACTCCAGACGTCAGACACAAACCTTCGCTAAACTACCTTTATGACATCAGAAGAAAGGCAGTACCATCGATCAATTGTATTCGAACATTCAGAGGGAAATAATCATTTTAGCTATCTACGTTCTACATGTTATCAAATGTCGCATCCATATATCTAAAGCGTTTTTCAATAAGAGCGCTACAAAAGTTTTTTTTTAAATAAAACAAAAACAGTTTTGGATATCAATGAAATTCTTTATTCCTGTGAAAGTAAGTTCGATGCCATTATGTATGGAACTCGAGTTCTTTTGCATGGCCACCACGGGTACGCTTGCAGAAGTCGAGACGCTGAACCCAATTTTCGACGGTTTTCCAGCATAAATCGGCCGATACTGCTGCAATTTCACGTTCGATATTCGTACGAAGTTCGTCAATCGTCGCTGGCTTGTTGGCATAGACCATAGACTTGACGTAGCCCCACAGGAAATAGTCTAACGGCGTCAAATCGCATGACCGAGGCGGCCAAGCGACTGGACCATTTCGTGAGATAACACGTTCTGCAAACTTGTTTTCCAATAAATTGATTGTTTCATTCGCTGTGTGGCTGGTGGCGCCGTCCTGTTGGAACCACATGTCCTTCAAGTCCATATCATCCAATTGGGGCCAAAAATATTCGGAACGGTAGCGATTCCCATTCACAGTAACGTGCCGGTCTTGATCAGCACGGAAGAAGTACGGCCCAATGAAGCCGCCGGCCCATAAACCACACCAAACCGTAATTTTTTCGGGATGCAATGATGACTCATGGAGTACGTGTGGATTGCTGCTTATTTTGTTTTTTGACGAAGCCATTCAGCCAGAAATGAGCATCATCGCTTGTTCAAGTTGTTGCTCAGCCCAATTCACGAACATACGACGCTTCTGATGGTCAAGCGGCTTCAGTTCTTGCGTCAATTTAATCTTGTAATGATGTAGGCCAAGATCTTTTCGCAAAATTCGCCACAACGACATCACAGAGATGTCCAACGCTGGAGAACGACGTGTGAGAGAAACATTTGGGCTTTCTTCAACTGAAGCCTCAGCGGCAGCAATGTTCTCGACACTACGGGCACTTCTTTGTCTCACTGGCACGGGAACATTTTGGACTGTGCCTGTGGATTCAAATTTTCCCACTAGCGCTAAATTGTTGATCTGCTAGGACGATTATAACGACCATAAATTGGACGTAGCGCTCTTAACGTTGAGGCCACTGACTCCGAATTTCGGTTGTAAATTTTAATAATTTCGACTCGTTGTTGGATCGTATGTCTTTCCAACATAAAATGGCAAACCTTACTGAAGAGAAATGTCAAAAGAGCGGCAAGAAATATGGCGTCGTTTGCTGTCTCTGTCGCTCAACATTTGTAGCGTCCGTGTTGAAAAACCCGATAGCAACTTCGTTTGGTTACTTACAAGAGTGGATATTGCCTTCCTGGACTCACCGGTGAGTTTTATAATTTGATCTTCCTGACACACAATCCCACATACCCAATTTCGGTTATCGACAGAGACCACACTTTCTTCGAGCATACCGGTGCACCAATGTCCTTTCTCCATCCAACATGCCAACACGAAACCATCCCTTTTTTTTTGCACACCAACGTGTTTCCTTGGTTACAATATTATCGCAACGAGGTTCTATACAATGGGGCTCAGTTGAATTGAATTGACGATTTCCTGATTAAGGTGACGCGAAGGCACGCTGCGAGGGCGATGAGTAGCGACAACAGCCTGATCTTTGGGCCTTATTACCCCAAATGAAACATACATGGAGAGCACGCTCATGTCGGGCCTTATTCCGCCAGAGGCATTTATTTACATCGATTCGTTAGGGTTAGTATAATACAGGAACGGTATCCCGGTTTTATAGCACCCCTATCGTGACGCGCGGGATAAACGGCTAATCCGCGACGGGTACATCGACAATGCTCCGGAGCTCCTCCGCTTTAGCACGGCGGTATCGGATAGCGATAGGATCGATGCTGCAAAACAGCGCACTGAATTCTGGTGGCTATATGAGGAAGGTGATTCTGCACTTCCTCAGGACTTTGCGGACTTTTAGTCCAACTCCATAGGTAAGATTTTAAATTAGGAACAAGGTCTGGGGTGGGGCTTGTGCACCATATTGGCGTACAATATGGTTGAACGCAGGCTGCCGTGGGACCGAAAGACGCAATCAGGATGGCGACCTTTCGGGGCAAAAAAACCAACAACATGCGATCACCGACATCAAGCAGCATCGGTTGTGGTTAGTAAGCACTTGGATGGATTACCGGATACACACCATCATCGTGATGTTTTTACGTTTCATAAAATCGAATTCACACCGTCTTAAAACAAGTTTCACATTAAAAAGCACCATGGTACGATCCAATAATTGCTCAGGTTTTGAAAGAAAGCTTTTTGAAACTTCAATTTATTTTAAATGCCCGTTCAAAGCACCGATATGTGTGCCGCATCACTGGAAAATAACTGAAGTCATTGTAATACCTAAAATAGGAAAACCTCCAACAGAAGTCTCCTCTTACAGACTTATATCGATTATACTTAATCTTGCGAAATGTTTTCGAAAAATTGCGAATGAAAATCAATCCGAATCACAAGTTTAGATTCAGGAATTCACATTCCACGATTGACAAAGTGCATCGTTTTTGCGATATTATTCAAAAAGGCGCTGTAGGAAACAAAAATCTGTTCGGCTCTATTTTTAGATGTAGCTCAAGCCTTTGACAAGGTTTGGCCCCTCATGCGAAATTCTGGTAAAAAATCGCATAGGGCTTAACCTAGAAAGGACTATGAAATACTAAAATCATATGTTTCAGAGACGAACAAGAATTTTCAAAACATAAGAAAGTCGAAGCAGGTATTCTGCAAGGAACTGTCCTAGTACCAACCCCGTATGAGCTGTCATGTCTACATTTGCAGATGATACAGCAAAACTGCTAGCTGAAAATAACGTTCTGGAAGTATCAGAAAACCTGCAGGATGCAGTCAATTAAGTTCAAGATTGGACGGAATAATGGCGTATAGTATCAAACTCAATGCGACAGATCCACTCATATAAACTTCACTTATAATAAGATTAGCAATGTTCCTTGATTCATTTACAACCAAGATGTAAGTACCTTGGCTGAATTTTAAATGGAAAGAGCACATCAAAAAGAAAAGCAAGAACTTGTCCTGATTACAGGGAAGAAACACAGACTTTTCTAGGCTGTTTCGGAGTATGGCATCCAATTATGGTTACAGAAGAGATGAAAATACACCAGATAGCCAAAGGTAATTTATTTTCGAATTTATTCTTCTTCACTGAAAGATGAGGATTGGCAAATGGGACACAAACAAAGCAACACATGAGGATGTCCTCCACTACCATTCCTACTGCCCAAGCCTCAGATTAATTAAGAAATATAAATTTAGGAAAATACTCTGGTACATTATTTCAAGGATTTTTCAAACCTTCTCCCCCTCTACCCTAATCTATTTAAGTTTACAACAAGATCCAGATGGCTGGAAAGGGATAAACATCTAGGCATTCAATTGGCTTCAGAATGGGTCCACACTAACCTGAGTGCGATGAGGTAAGTCGATCATCATCTGATTACCAGTGCACATAAAATTCTGACCCATAAATATTGAAATAGACGTCACAGTGACTTGAATTAATTATAAATTAATCCTATTTGATCAAAATATTTTTAAATAGAGCGTAGCAAAGGAACGGGTTTTTAAAAAAAATTAAAAAGCAAAAGCTTAAGGGAGAACTGGCTCGACACATCATAAAACCACTTGAGTAGAAAATGAAATCAGCTTTTGAAAAGGTTATCACCTTTTATATCAACATGGTTGCTGATCAGGGTAGACCTTTGACGTGAACACTGCTCCACCTCGGACCTATATAAGCGGGGACTCTATTATCACTAGATGTAGTTCAATTCTTTGCACTTAACAAAAACAAACATGAAAGTAAGACGCTAAACAAAAGATATGCTTATCCTGGTGGTAGTCTAATTTGATCCTTTTTTGTATCCTTAGATCTTTGTTGCTCTTCTCGCTTTGGTGGCTTGCGCCAGTGCTGCACTTTTACCAGCTTCAGTCGGTCTTGGATACGGTGGAGTTGGTCTTGGATACAGTGGCTTAGGATACCCCGCATACTCCCCATACAGCGGAGCTGTTGGTCTGGGATATGGAGGATATGCCGCACCAGTTGTGCATGCTCCATATGTTGCCGCACCACTCGCTTACGGACTTGGTGGCATTCAATATGGCGGATATGGACTCGGTGCCGGTCTCTTGAAGAAGAAGAAGTAAACTCAGACACTAAGCTTGAATGGACAAAACGATCAAATAAACTGAATTTTCAAGAGTAACTTATTGGTTGTAATTTTTGTAAGGAGCTGTGCCACTTGTTTGTCTTAGAGTGGAGAAACTATTTTCTCCGAGGACCATAAGTCAATCCTAGTGACTGACAGTATGGTTTTGATCTTGGTACAACGTTTCTTGATGTTCTTCTGGTCTAATATTTCTATACGCAATCAAGTTGTCGGTAATAAAATGTAATGCACCGTTTAATCCCAATTTTTTCACAACTACCTCAGATAGCATAGCCATACGCTTATGTAATTACAATGTTATCCACCAATCAGTTTAATAACCAAAGAAGTGTACTCTAGGTTCCCCAAGGCGCTGAGGATAATGTAGACCCATTTTGATTGTAATTGACTGTCAACAGTCTTGTTGATCTTCGTTTTGCCCTTTTTGAAAGATCCGAAAGGTCGTATATTTCTTTATAATTAAAGTTTTTTCCAGTGGCATAGAAAATAAAGGACATCCTTGGGTGTTTCTTGACCGTTTTATACTGTGGTCAGAATCTCTCTTGATATCCAGTGATATTTAGTATTTGCAGTCCAATCCATTACATATCGGCTAACCAGTTTTTTTTCATGATCAATTCCATTATACAGAATCAATATCGTAAAAAAAACTTCTTTACCCGCTTCTTTCCTTATAATTAGCAAAAGATTTTGGTCTCATCCAACGGACTTGACTTGCCAAAGATATTAGTGCGAGTCATGAACCGACGCACGTCTGAAGATAAGAAACGGCTCGTTGAATTCGCACACGGATACTTCACCTTGATACAAATAAAGGGACACACGTCTCATGATAAAAAAAAAACGTTCAATCAATTGAGATGAGGGGCATAATTTGAAGGCTTTATTTGCCTTATATTGCAAGTACCTTACATCGTGTCCGACCACTTCCTTGTTGAAGCCAAGGTACGAATTCAGATAATTGAAAAACACTCTGAGTAACTTCAATGTCAACTGTCTGTAACTGCAAGAGACCACTTGCAGACAGCGAATCCCTTAATCTCAAGATACTCAACATTTGTGAAGACAAGTAGCGACGTTGGCATAAACCGCATGCAACTGATGTGCTAATTTCCTCTCTCCGGTAAACTCAAGACAACACTTGCAAACTATGCAACTGGGACGAAGAAGCAACAGAACACATATTGCGTCACTCTAACTGCCCAATCAGATTACGTCAACACCATCTATGTAAGCACTACCTTGAGGCAGAGAACATATCTGACAGCCCCCTCAAGGATATACTAGGATTCATCACAAAGTCTGGTATCATGAGAGAACTCTATTGGAGTAAATCACAAAAGGCCCAACTGTGGATGCAGTGATATGGTATCTTGCTTCCAACTCCCTAACCTAATCTAATCTAATAGGTCTAGGTTTTTGAATAAAAAAAATTTTGTCAAAAAGTGAACCTTCTTGAACCTTCACCCCCGCTGTTGTTGGTTGACTTCATAATTGCAGACAATGTTGAACACATTTATGAGCGCAAGAGAGAGCTGTATGAATGCGCGTACCATGCTTTGACAAAATTGAGTTCACAATTGCATATAACAGGTGGGCCAACAGAGATCACCCTATTGGAAGATGCTCTTATTTTTGCAAATGGCCGCCAATATGAAATTTGTTTTGGTATTTGTGCACTAGACAGATATAGAATACAATTGAACTAGCCATGGAGCGATACACTCCCAAGAACGCGGTTTAATTGTGTCTATTTTTTGCGTAACAATTCGTCTGTAGTGTTGGCGCATCAACTAACATCCGACATCGACTGCGCAAATACTGCCCTGTTTGGCCACTAACCTTGAAGCGTATGGGACCACACGAGACGTTGCCAAGAGTGGCCGGCCCCGGTGCGCCCGTTGTGCCGAGAATATCGCCGCTGTTGCCGAGAATGTCGAGCTGTCTCCAGAAACATCGACCAGACGCCGTGCCTCGCAATTAGCCACCAGTCGGTCGTCCCTAAGGCGAATTTTAATCAAAGACTTGCGCATGTTAACGTGCAAAATCCAGTCCTTGCAACAGCTGCTACCTGTCGACCGCCAAACGCGTGTAACCTACACCCAAGCCATCCTCAATGAGGACGAAGTGGACGATTTTTCGACCAAAATCATAATGATCGATGGGGCTCACATCAACATCAGCGGGTACGTTGACAAGCAAAACTATCGCTTCTAGGGCATCGAAAATCCCCGAGTAGTGCACGAGGAGCCTTTACACCCGCTCAAAGTTACTGCATTGTGCGCTGTTCAAGCTGGAGGAGTCATCGGGCCATTTTTTTTTTATCGAGAACGCCGATGGTCAAACGACAACAGTGAACGGTGCGCGCTATAGTGCCATGTTAACCGAGTTTTTTTTTCTGCTGAATTTGGACGAATTGGGACCGGACGGAGCAACGGCACACACTGCGCGAGCCACAACCGATGTTCTGAAGACGGCGTTCCCGGGTCGCCTCATATCTCGTTTTTGCGATTTGCACTGACCCTCAAGATCGCCCGATTTAACCATACCAGACTTTTTTTGTTAGGTTTTTTGAAATCCTGTGCTTATGTGAACCACCCCGAGACCCTAGAAGCCCTTAAAGACAACATTCAATCTCTTCAGGTTGCTCTTCGTCCCAAATGCGGCAATTTTGTTTGTTTACATACCCATTGAGCCGGAAATGGGCCTCATCGCTAAACAAAATTTGCCTCGAAAACGTCGGATCTTCTTGGAACTTTTCAAGAGCCCATAGAGCGAAGCTATGTCGCTTGGGAAGGTCGAGCGGCTTCAGTTGTTGCACAAGCTGTATTTTGTACGTTTTCAATTTAAGATCTTGACGTAAAATGCGCCAAGTCGTTCCATACGTCAGTCCGAGTTGCTGCGAACGGCGCCGAATCGACTCTCTACGGTCTTCGTGTACACTCTCAGCTACGGCCGCTATATTTTCTTCACAGCGTGCTGGACGTGGTCTATTCGGTCGAATATTATCCAATAATGAATGCTGGGTCTCAAAATGGGTGATGGTGTTGCGAATAGTACGCTCAGTAGGCCAATTATATTGACCATAAGTTGAGCGAAGTGCACGAAACACATTCCTCACAGAATGTGAATTTTCATAAAAAAGTTGAACAATTTGTAAACGTTGTTCACGCGTAAGTCTTTCCATTATGAAATGCCAAACAATACTAAACAAAAATAACATGACAGCATGACACGACTCACACGTGATCTGTCAAAAAAGGCTATTGAAAAAAGTATCTCTACTTGGATCACCCGTTATATACGGCAATTTTTTTTTTTTGTTCCAGCTAGTCCCAAATTATATCGCATCAGACTTTTGGCTAGAATCAGTGACGTGAAAAAATTGCCAGTCGTTACCGTTCGTCCAGTGTTTTTGTAGGATTGTACTGACTTACCACTTGTTCTCCTTGGTGTATCGCTGGAGGCTGATCTGGTCTTTGGCTGTGTATATGCCAACATGTAGTGGAAATGCACAGTTTTTGCATTGCAAAACCACCAGATTTCAAAAACATGCTTTGCCGGTTTCGACGGTGTTTATTGAGTAAATTTCGTCCTACCACGGAAAGGAAAGAGTTGCTCGTTGACAGTAAGAGTCTCATATGCAAATTTTCGTTAAGCTTTGATGGAAATTTTTAAAATTACCAAATTTTGTGAGGAAAATTTTGATGAAAATTTTTAAAATTACCAAATTTTGTGAAGACATCGGGTGCGTCAAAAAAATCATAAAAATTAAAAATTTGGATGAAAAACTACAAATTATCTTCACCCCGGGGTCCTCACAAAATTTGCGAATTTTTTAAAATTTAAATTTTTGATGAACATTTTAAAAATTCGCCAATTTTGTGAAGACCCCGGGGGCGTCAAAAAAATCATAAAAATTAAGAATTTTGATGAAAAAATAAAAATTAACGTCACCCCGGGGTCCTCAGAAAATTTGGAAATTTTAAAAATTTTCATCAAAAATTGAAATTCTTCATGACCCTCGGGGTCGTCAAAAATTTCAATTTTTGATGAAAATTTTTAAAATTCCCCAATTTTCTGAGGACCCCGGTGGTGTCAAAAAAAACCATAAAATTACAAATTTTGATGAACCTTATTGGTGCAGCCCTATTACTTTTTCTACGCACTTTTCGAGTGCTTTCGCTGTCAAATCGTATATATTGGGAAATGCTCCAAATCCTGCATAGACTCATACTTGCCCTGTATAAAGGGTTTGAAGTTTTTTTCCAGCGGTCTTTGGTATGCTCGTAATTTGATCGGGATACGCCCGCAGTTATCATAATTCCTAGATAAGCATCGAATTCTTCTGAACTTACAGGCATCCAATCTCTACTGCACGCAGATGAGGATAGAATATCTAAATTCAAGTTTAATAAGGCTGCCGGAAATGACGGCCATCCCGCTGAGCTCTACAAAGCTGGCGGCGATGACTTGGTAAGTAACTTCCACCAAGACATAAGCAAAATCTGATAGGATGAAAATATGCTTGAAAAATGGAACCTTAGCATCATTTACCCAATCAACAGAAACGGAGACCCTCTGAACTGCGCCAACTGCAGAGTCATAAGTCTCCCCAACATCGCCTACAAGATCCCATCTGTCGTAACATGCGAACTCCTGAAACCGTGTACCAACAATCTTATCGGCCCTTATCAGTGTGGGGTTAGGCAAGGAGAGTCCACAACCGATCAAATTTGTACACTTCGGCAGATCCTAGAAAAAAACCAAGAAGGCCAAATCGATATCCACCACCTATTCACCCGCATTCGACAGCATTTATGGAGACGAGCTATACAGAGCCATGTCTAGTTTTGGTATACCGCCCAAACTCGTCCGTTTATGTAGGATGACGATGGAGAATTCTCGCTGCTCCATCAGGATCGGATATGACCTCACCGACACATTCGATACCAAAAAAGGATTTAGGCAAGGCTATGCTTTATCATCTGATTTCTTCAATTTGACTCTTGAGAGGATTGTGCAAGACTCCCTAGCCAACATCAGAGGCACAATTTTTCATAAATTGGTGCAACTACTTACATATGATGACGTATTGAAAGCTATGTCGCTTGGGAAGGTCGAGCGGCTTCAGTTGTTGCACAAGCTGTATTTTGTACGTTTTCAATTTAAGATCTTGACGTAAAATGCGCCAAGTCGTTCCATACGTCAGTCCGAGTTGCTGCGAACGGCGCCGAATCGACTCTCTACGGTCTTCGTGTACACTCTCAGCTACGGCCGCTATATTTTCTTCACAGCGTGCTGGACGTGGTCTATTCGGTCGAATATTATCCAATAATGAATGCTGGGTCTCAAAATGGGTGATGGTGTTGCGAATAGTACGCTCAGTAGGCCAATTATATTGACCATAAGTTGAGCGAAGTGCACGAAACACATTCCTCACAGAATGTGAATTTTCATAAAAAAGTTGAACAATTTGTAAACGTTGTTCACGCGTAAGTCTTTCCATTATGAAATGCCAAACAATACTAAACAAAAATAACATGACAGCATGACACGACTCACACGTGATCTGTCAAAAAAGGCTATTGAAAAAAGTATCTCTACTTGGATCACCCGTTATATACGGCAATTTTTTTTTTTTGTTCCAGCTAGTCCCAAATTATATCGCATCAGACTTTTGGCTAGAATCAGTGACGTGAAAAAATTGCCAGTCGTTACCGTTCGTCCAGTGTTTTTGTAGGATTGCACTGACTTACCACTTGTTCTCCTTGGTGTATCGCTGGAGGCTGATCTGGTCTTTGGCTGTGTATATGCCAACATGTAGTGGAAATGCACAGTTTTTGCATTGCAAAACCACCAGATTTCAAAAACATGCTTTGCCGGTTTCGACGGTGTTTATTGAGTAAATTTCGTCCTACCACGGAAAGGAAAGAGTTGCTCGTTGACAGTAAGAGTCTCATATGCAAATTTTCGTTAAGCTTTGATGGAAATTTTTAAAATTACCAAATTTTGTGAGGAAAATTTTGATGAAAATTTTTAAAATTACCAAATTTTGTGAAGACATCGGGTGCGTCAAAAAAATCATAAAAATTAAAAATTTGGATGAAAAACTACAAATTATCTTCACCCCGGGGTCCTCACAAAATTTGCGAATTTTTTAAAATTTAAATTTTTGATGAACATTTTAAAAATTCGCCAATTTTGTGAAGACCCCGGGGGCGTCAAAAAAATCATAAAAATTAAGAATTTTGATGAAAAAATAAAAATTAACGTCACCCCGGGGTCCTCAGAAAATTTGGAAATTTTAAAAATTTTCATCAAAAATTGAAATTCTTCATGACCCTCGGGGTCGTCAAAAATTTCAATTTTTGATGAAAATTTTTAAAATTCCCCAATTTTCTGAGGACCCCGGTGGTGTCAAAAAAAACCATAAAATTACAAATTTTGATGAACCTTATTGGTGCAGCCCTATTACTTTTTCTACGCACTTTTCGAGTGCTTTCGCTGTCAAATCGTATATATTGGGAAATGCTCCAAATCCTGCATAGACTCATACTTGCCCTGTATAAAGGGTTTGAAGTTTTTTTCCAGCGGTCTTTGGTATGCTCGTAATTTGATCGGGATACGCCCGCAGTTATCATAATTCCTAGATAAGCATCGAATTCTTCTGAACTTACAGGCATCCAATCTCTACTGCACGCAGATGAGGATAGAATATCTAAATTCAAGTTTAATAAGGCTGCCGGAAATGACGGCCATCCCGCTGAGCTCTACAAAGCTGGCGGCGATGACTTGGTAAGTAACTTCCACCAAGACATAAGCAAAATCTGATAGGATGAAAATATGCTTGAAAAATGGAACCTTAGCATCATTTACCCAATCAACAGAAACGGAGACCCTCTGAACTGCGCCAACTGCAGAGTCATAAGTCTCCCCAACATCGCCTACAAGATCCCATCTGTCGTAACATGCGAACTCCTGAAACCGTGTACCAACAATCTTATCGGCCCTTATCAGTGTGGGGTTAGGCAAGGAGAGTCCACAACCGATCAAATTTGTACACTTCGGCAGATCCTAGAAAAAAACCAAGAAGGCCAAATCGATATCCACCACCTATTCACCCGCATTCGACAGCATTTATGGAGACGAGCTATACAGAGCCATGTCTAGTTTTGGTATACCGCCCAAACTCGTCCGTTTATGTAGGATGACGATGGAGAATTCTCGCTGCTCCATCAGGATCGGATATGACCTCACCGACACATTCGATACCAAAAAAGGATTTAGGCAAGGCTATGCTTTATCATCTGATTTCTTCAATTTGACTCTTGAGAGGATTGTGCAAGACTCCCTAGCCAACATCAGAGGCACAATTTTTCATAAATTGGTGCAACTACTTACATATGATGACGTATTGAAAGACTCAATGTGATGTCATTGCCATGATTGCTAATATAGGGAGGGAGGCTGCGAAGATGGGTTTAGCAGTAAATGAGGGCAAGACGAAGTATATGCTGTCAACACGAAAGGACACACAACATCGACGAATTGGGCAGACCGGCACCACTGACAGATCTTACTTTGAGGTAGTACGGGACTTTGTCTACCTCGGCTCCGCTATTAACTCTGGAAACAACATCACGTCAGAATCAAACGAAGAAGTACTCTAGCCAACCGGTGTTTCTTCGGGCTAAGATAGCTATTCAGTTGTAAAGCTCTTACTCCAACTAGATCGTATATAACACAGTCCTGCTCTACGGCGCTGAAGCATGGACCGTATCTAAAGCAGATGTAGAAATCTTTGGTCGATTCGAGAGGAAATTTCTTCGAAAAATCTTCGGTCCCGTTTGCGTTGATGGGCTATAAAAAAAAACAAACAAATTTTTGGCGTAAGTACTCAGGGCTCCTAAGTACTCAGGGCCGAGCTTTCTCATCAACTATCATGTGTGTGTGTGTACTTCTTGCACGATGGCGGGACCTCCTGTTTTATGCCGACTCCGAATGCCGAAATTGAGAGATTTTCTTGACAATTGATACTACTCGGATGATTTCTCAGGTCATCATGGGAGAAGGACCAGTGAAAAATCATTGTAGGTTTTGCTACTACTGGGAATCGAACCCAGACCTTCTACGCTGCAGATCACGACTGAGCCGACCGGCTATGGAGACGAAGATTCACCATGAACTATACGATCTGTACAGCGACATGCCCCTGGTCAAAAAAATCCGCATTGGACGTGTAAGATGGCTAGGACATGAAGAACGAATGGACATTAATACTCCGGCTCGTAGAGTCTACGTTTCCCAGCCAGACATCGGACGCAGTAGAGGAAGACCTCGCCTTAAGTGGCGCGCACAAGTAGAAACCGACCTCAACCAACTTGGAGTGCACAACTGGAGGCAGTTAGCTAAGGACCGGGCTAATTGGAGAGGCATGTTGGTTGAGGCCCAGGTTCGTACCAGATTGTAGCGCCACTTAAGTAAGTAAGACATTGCTACATGCTGCATGCTGCATGCTGCATGCTGCATAGAGAAATAATAATTTAAAGTATACAGATGACTCAGAATCACTAGCTGAGTCGATCGAGTCTGTTTGTCTGCCCGTCAGTCCGTCAGTCCGTCCGTCAGTAATTTTTGTGCCTAAAATTTTAAGCTAGAGCGATGCAATTTGGTATAAAGTCTCTCTGTCCGACGAACCTGAACAATGGTAAACATTTTTACAATCCGCCCACTGCCACGTCCACCTCAACATATCAATAAAACCTTGACTTTGGCCAAATGGCTTAGAATTTTGAAAAACTGCCAAAACAATCTCAATATCTACATTTCTTCAATTTTTTAGGTTTTTTTTCACGCCCACTTTTTGGGTGTGTTTCTAGTTAAAAACATTTTTTCGGTGAAATTTAAAAATTTTTGAAAAACGTTCGATGCAAAATCAGTGGTTATGTCAAAACATAAATTACTTCTCTAGATCACTCTAGAACCCTCTCCCACTTTTGGAAGCATATTCAGGAGAAACGCGTTATTTTCTTGTCAAACCATAAAGTGTTTTGAAAAGCTGTCTCAATTCGTTGTGATAATGGCATTCACTGTCATTCATTTCAAACCCCATAAAGTTTTTTTTGACACATATTGCGGATATGAGTTTGAAACATAGGGTACCAAATGATCCGCACAGCGGATTGTAGCCTTCTCATATGTGTTAAGTAAGTTTTAGCTAACAGCATTGACATTGAATATCTAAATTTATTCCCATAAAAATACTATAAACGGTCACAAGACAAAATGACATTTAAAAATTGACTCATCCACACGACTGACAGACGTCATGACTATTCGAATGCGTGATATTGAAATGACCAGCCTGTCATAATGAATTCATGAATAATAAAATAAATTTTAAATAGAGCAGTGGCACGAACGGGTTTTAAGAAATTAAAAAAAAAGGTTTTGCTAACAGAACTGGATGGACATAATGTTGAAGCCATTCGTATAGAAAACAGAAACGACTTTCAAAAAAGGCCTCACTATGCAGTACATTGGAGATAGTGCTCCTGCAAGCATAACCGAAGTCCAATAGCACTTAACAAACATCAACACGAAAGTAAGACACTTCACCAGGATAATAGTGGTTGCATTTTTTCTAACTGTACCCTTTGTTTGTCAATAGATCTTCATCGCTCTTCTCGGTCTTGTGGCTTAATCCAGCGCCAGTATTGGACACGGTTCAATCGGTCTTGGATATGGAGGTCTTGGTCTGGGATAGAGCGGTTTAGAATACAGTGGATTGAACGGAGTTGGTCTTGGATATGGTGGACTCGGAGGTGTTGGTCTCGGCTATGGTGGTGTTCGCTCAGTTATTGGCGCTCCACTTGTCCGTGCTCCAATTCTTGCCTCACCAATAGCCCACGCTCCAATTGCTGCCGCTCCAATTGTTCATGCATCACCAGTCGTTTACGGAAATGGTATTGGACTTGGAGGTCTTGCTGGTTATGGCCTTGGAGGAGGTCAATATGGCGCTTACGGACTCGGCTCCGGTCTGTAGAAGAAGAAGTAAATTCTATCACGAAGGCTGAATGTGTAAAATGATCAAATAAACTGAATTTTATGACTGAAGCTTTATGTTTGTATTCTAAGTCTAGAAACGATGACAATTCAGGTAAAGCATTATCTTTATCGGAGGTAATAAATCGATGCTTCAGCGCCATGAAGTAGGAAGCCAAACGGTGCCAAATCACATGATCTTGGCGGCCAATTGACATCGCCACCACGTGAGATAACACTTACTTTCTTACTTAAGTGGCGCTACTGTCCGGAATGAACCTGGGCCTCGACCAATATTCCTCTCCAATTAGCCCGGTTCCTAGCTAACTGCCTCCAGTTGCGCACTCCAAGTTGGTTAAGTTCAGTTTCTCCTTGTGCGCGCCACTTAAGGCAACGTCATCCTCTAATGCATCCGACGTCTGGCTGGGAATCAAAAACTCTGCGAGTTGGATTATTGGTGTCCATTCGTTCTACATGTCCAAGCCATCTTAAACGTCCAATGCGGAGTTTTTTTTGGACCACGGGCATGTCGCTGTACAGCTCGTATAGTTCTTGGTTGAATCTTCGTCTCTATGGCTCGTCAACGCAAACGGGACGGAAGGTTTCTCAAAGAATTTCCCTCTCGAATCGGCCAGGGATTTCTTCATCGTCTTTTGAGACGTTCCATGCTTCAGCGCCGTAGAGCAGGACTGGGATGAATAGGGTCCATTGTGGGATCTCCTTAGTAGCTCCAGTGATGGCTTTACTAATAAATTGCAGTCTTAACCCGAAGAAACAGCGGTTGGCAAGAGTAATTCTTCGTTTAATTTCGGACGAGATGTTGTCAGAGCTAATAGGGAAGCTGAGGTAGGCAAAGTCCCATACTTCCTAAAAGCTAAATCTGTCAATGGTGACGTTCTGTTTAATTCGTCGATATTGTGTGTCCTTTCGTGTTGACAGCATATACTTCGACTTGCCCTCATTAACCGCTAAACCCATTTTCGCCGCTTCCTTCTCTATACTAGCAAACGTGGCTATGACATCACGTTGAGTCCTACCGATGATGTCAATATCGTCGGCGTATGCTAGTAGTTGCACCGATTTTTGAAAAATTCTGCCCCTGGTGTTGGCTCGGGAGTTTTGCACAATCCTCTCAAGAATCAAATTGAAGAAATCACATGACAGCGCATCGCCTTGCCTAAATCCTTTTTTGGTATCGAATGTGTCGGTGAGGTCGTTTCCAATCCTGATGGAGCAGCGAGATTTCTCCATCGTCATCATACAGAAACGGACGAGTTTGGGCGGTATACCAAAACTAGACATGGCTCTGTATAGTTCGTCTCTATATATGTTGTCGTATGCGGCTTTGAGATCGATGAATAGGTGGTGTGTATCGATTTGGACTTCTTGGGTTATTTTCAGGATCTGATGAAGTGTGAAGATTTGATCGGTTGTGGACTTTCCGGGCCTAAAACCACACTGACAAAGGCCGATCAGGTTGTTGGAAAACAGTTTTAGGCGTTCACATATTACGGCAGACAGGATCTTGTAGGCGATGTTGAGGAGACTTATGCCTCTGTAGTTGGCGCAGTGCAGAGTGTTTCCTTTTTTGTGGATCGGGCAAACGATGCTGGTGTTCCATTCTTCAGGCATACTTTCTTCCGACCAGATTCGGCTTATGAGTTTGTGGATGTTACTTACCAAGTCATCTCCGCCGGCTTTATAAAGCTCGGCGGAAGGCCGTCATTTCCTGCAGCCTTATTAAGCTTCAGTTTAGATATTGCTATGCTCACTTCGCTCAGGTAGGGTGGTTGCCAGTTTTCACTACCAACATTGAATGGTTCGTTCTGCCTGACAGCGGAATGTTGTCCGTCATCGCCGTTTAACAGTCTGCAGAAGTGGTTCTTCCATATCCTCAGCATCGACTGTGTCTCAACTACGATATTTCCTTGTTCATCTCGACAGGATTCTGTTCGAGCCTTGTATCCTTGGCTTTGACGTTGTACACTTTGGTAAAACTTGCGAACATCTTTCCTGGAGTGGCACCTCTCTATATCCTCGATCGCGCGCTTTTCTTGCTCTTTTTTCTTCTTTCTAAAAAGCCGGTGTTCTTCCCTTTTTCTCTACCTATAGAGCTCAGCTCTCGCAGCTCTCTCGTCTTCACCTGCAGTTCAGCCTTGTAGGCCTCGTTCTTGGCTGCGAGCGTCTGGTAGCATTCCTCATCACACCAGGGGTTTCCTGCTGGTGGGGGCGAGAAACCTAGCTTGTCGGCATCGTTGCCATAGTTCTTCGACATTCGATGCTGGTGATATGGTGTTAATCGAGAGGTTTAGGATTACGCGTTGCGCGCAGGTCTTGGCGGTCTCTACGATTGCAGTCTTTCGACATTAATTTTTTTTACATTTTTTCTGGATTGTTGTGGCGTCGTGGATATCCGCATTCTAACCTTGGCTGGAACAAGGTAGTGGTCCGAGTCCATGTTAGCTCCTCGGATTGTTCCGACATCCAAAATACTGGATGCGTACCTCTTGTCTAACGCTATGTGATCAATTGGATTGACCGTTCGTTGATCTGGAGACCGCCATGTCCCTTTTTGGATATCGAGGTGAGGAAACCGTGTGCGGGCTATAGCTGCATTTCGTTCCGTAGCGAAGTCAATTAGCCTAAGTCCGTTACCGGACGTGTTGTCGTGTAGGCTATGTTCTCCGGCAATACTGCTAAAGATGCCTTTTCTTCCTACCTTTGCGTTAAAATCTCCTAGCACGATTTTAATATCTACTTCGGTAGTCGCTCATAAGTTTTTCTGGCACTTATAACTAATCCGCATCCGAATAGTCGTTGTTTCTGGTCACTATAACAGGGTCGGTGGTAGATGTCACAGTTGTTCATCCTCGTTTTGCCCGGCTCATCCCTTCCTATTTGCTGGATGGTAGTCATGTCTGCCTTCAAGCAGTTTAGGGCTTCCGCCTCATGTTGGCTCGCATCTCTCCTGTTTAACGTTCTCATATTCCAGATACAGATACGAACGTCGTTGTACTTTTTAACTTTCGCTTACAAACAGAAAGACGATGCTCTTCTGAAAATTTTCAACCTTGAGATTTTTATTTATTCTAACATTACGATGATAGCGGAACCTTAACAAATTAAGAATTCCGTCCGTCGCTTTGTCGGTTCGTCGGTCAGCCTGACCGTACTGGTCTCTCAAGCCTAAGCGACCAGACCGATTTTCTTCAAGCTTCGGGATCAAACATTTGGGATCTACTCAGCGTTTTATTCCTCCGAAAAAATTAAGCAAATCTTGCAATGATGTGAAATGATTCTGCTATTCCAATCAATTTCTGACGGCGTCACTCACCAACATATTTAAGTGATAAGTGGCGCAATGTACATACTACGCGTTGGGCTGGATATCCTCGCGTTCCTGGAATCTGATTTAATTATATTCTCAATGTGGAAATATTCACTAGTTCAATATAAAATTTGTAAGTCTGAGTCCGATGGGCCCACTGAGCTTGGGGAGCAAGGGGCACGGCCTCGTCTAGCCCTTTGATAGCTATGCTACTGCCCTGAATAAAAGATAAATATTGACAGATATCACCAGACTTAAAGCAAAACTTCTCGTATGCCATTGATGACCGCATTCACGACATCAATAAACTTATACGACTTTAAGGCGCAAATTCCACAAAGTAGAACAAATTATTAAAAACAACAAAATATTTCCATTTTTCATTCAATTCAGTCTATTTGATCGCTTGAACAGTTAAACAATAAAAAAATTAAATTTACTTCTTCTTCCACAGACCGGAGCCGAGTCCATAGCTGCCATATTGAATACCACCAAGACCATAACTGCCATAACCACCATAACCTCCAAGACCGACACCGTTTCCGTAAAGGACTGGTGAGGAACGGACAATTGGAGCGGCAGCAATTGAAGAATGGGCTAGTGGTGAGGCAAGAATTGAAGAACGGACAACTGGAGCGGCAATAACTGAGCGAACACCACCATAACCAAGACCATAACCTCCGAGTCCGCCATAGCCGAGACCAACACCTCCGAGTCCACCATAACCAAGACCAACTCCGCCGTATCCTAGACCAACACCGCTGTATCCCAGACTTCCACCGAGTGAACCATGTCCAATACTGGCGCTGGCATAAGCTACCAAAGCAAGAAGAGCAACGAAGATCTGAAACAGAGGAGAGGACGTGATGTTATAAAATCTTTCAAATGAAATCCTATGCAGGAGTCTTACTTTCATGTTTAAGTTTGTTAAGTGCAAAGAACTGAACTATACCCAGTGTCAGTCAAGTTCTGTCTTATATAGGTCGTCAATTTTTTTAAAAGAGCATCACCAACAAGGTGAGGACTTTTTCGAAAGTTGTTTCATGTTCAAATATCTTCCTACGGCTTTGTTCTCGTGCCGATTTAAATACTCGTATTGTGAGTATTTTCGTGTCTTCACTTTTGCATTTGTTGACATTTGACTAAATGAGTGAATATATTATGACAGGTAGGCGGTCAACATGAATGGTTGCATGTTGTGGAACAAGGGTGGACTCTGATAGGATCAAGCCTGGGAATTCACAGTGGCTGTAAGTCTTATTGCACATCATATGTGCGTATTCTTACATCCAAATGGTAATCATCGGATACTGGTCTCATCCGGCCGGATTTGTCTTGCTAAACGATAAGCGCGAGTGTTGATAACAAGACGAAAAACAGCAACACTTTAAACAGGCTGGTCAGAATAGACCGGAATACCCAGCCTGCTGTTCCAGCGAACCAAGATGGGCTGGTTCGGTTTATTCTAGGAATTCCAAGGGTAAGTCAGTCCCCTTGAACAGAGATGGAGATGGTGGCGTATGAACCGAAAGGCCTTCGGCGGCGCTCAATCCAGTAGTGGATACCCCCTGTCCTATGGGTAACTAATAAATTGGAACTGGCCCTTAAGGTAGGGGGTTGTGCTTTGGGTTAACTACCAACCCATAAAAAAAAACTATTGTAACGTGGCAACCATAGCCTCGAAAAGGACTGATTTTATTGTTGACGACCCTGCTAAACGAAAAAAGGACAACGACGTTCGTATCTGGAGCTAGAATGTGAGAACATTAAACAGAAGATGTGCAAGAGAACAATTACCGGAAACCGTAAACTGCTACAAACCAGACATTACTGCCACCCAGGACATACGCTGGGAAGGGCCGGCAAAAGGAGGATGAAAAACTGTGACATCTACTACGGACCGTGTTATAGTGAGCAGAAACAGCGACTATTCGGATGCGGATTTGTTATAATTGCCAGACTTAGTCAAGAAGTCTAACGTTTCCAAGACATAAGTGAACGTATTGTAACAATCCGCATCGATACCAAATTCGCCAACATAAGCCTTAAATGCGCTCACGCCTCGACGGAGGAAAAAATTAATTTGGCTAAGAACGACTTCAACGAGCTCCTTGACAAAACCTATGAGCGACTACCGAAGAACGATGTTAAAATCGTGCTGGGAGATTTTAACCTAAAGGTAGGAAGAGAAGACATCTTTAGCAGTATTGTCGGAAAACATAGCCCCCATGACAACACGTCTGGTAACGGACTTAGGCTTTTTGACTTCGCTACGGAACGAAATGCCACTATAGCCAGCAAACGGTTTCCTCAACTCGATATCCTTAA
This sequence comes from Rhingia rostrata, assembly GCA_949824845.1. Taxonomy (NCBI): domain Eukaryota; kingdom Metazoa; phylum Arthropoda; class Insecta; order Diptera; family Syrphidae; genus Rhingia; species Rhingia rostrata. The sequence goes on along the minus strand of OX463755.1, from coordinate 173,742,209 downwards.
ATGGACATGGCGGTCTCCAGATCAATGAAAGGTTAACCAAATTGATTGAATTGCGATAGACAGGAGGCACGCATCCTGTATATTGGATGTCCGAACATTCCGAGGAGCTAACATCGACTCGGACCACTACCTTGTTACAGCCAAGATAAGAATGCGGATATCCACCATGCATCAAAAATCCAGGAATACTGTGAAAAAAATTTAATGTCGAAAGACTGCAATCGCAAAAGACCGCCAAGACCTTTGCCCAAGGCATATCCCTTAATCTCTCGACGAAAATTATACCACCAGCATCGAATGTCGACAAACAATGGCAGCAAGCCGTTAGATCAGAAGCAACTGATGTGCTAGGATTCTCGCGCCTACCAGCAAGAAACCCCTGGTTTGATGAGCAATGCTGACATATGCTCGCAGCCAAGAAAGAGGCCTACAAGGCTAAGCTGTAGGTGAAGACGAGAGCTGCCATTGAGGTCTATAGGCAGGGAAGAAGGGAAGAACACCGGCTTTTTAGAAAGAAGAAAAAAGAGCAAGAAAAGCGTACGTGATATAGAGAGGTGCCACTCCAGGAACGATGTTAGCAAGTTTTACCAAAGTGTAAAACGTCACAGCCAAGAATACAAGGCTTCAACATAGTCCTGTCGAGATGAACAAGGAAATATCGTAGTTGAGACACAGTCTATGATGATGATACGGAAGAACCACTTTTGCAGACTGTTAAACGGTAATAACGAATTACATTCCGCTTTCAGGCAGAACGAGCCATTCAATGTTGGCAACGACAGCGAAAACAGCAAACCACCTGACTTGAGTGCAATGACGACAGCAATATCTAAGCTCATGCCTAATGAGGCTCCCGGAAGTGACGGCCTTTCAGCTGAAGCCCTCAGAGATGATGTATGTAACATCCACCAACTCATAAGCTAAGTCTGGTCGGAAGAAAGTATGCCTTAAGAATGGAACCTAAGCATCATTTGCCCAATCCCCAAAAAGGAAGCCCTCTGACCTGTACCAACTACAGAGACATTAGTCTCCTCAACACCGCCTACAAGATTCTATCTGCCACAAAAATGTGAACGTCTGAAACCGTTTGGTCTTAGTACTGGAAAGTTCACAACCGATCAAAATTTCAAAATTGGGCAGATCCTGGAAAAAACCAAAGAAGTGCAAGTCGATGTCCACCCATATATCCATCGATTTCAAAGCCGCATACGACAGAATTTATAAAGACGAAGTATACCGCCCAAAACTCGTCCATCTGTGCAGTATAGCGAATGAAGATTCTAGCTGCAGAGTCGGAAACACCCTCACCGACACATTCGATACCAACAATTTTTTAAGGCAAGGCTATGGAGTGTCATGTGACTTCTTTAATTTGGTTCTTGGGAGGATTGTGCAAAACTCCCGGTCCCACAGGAGAGGCGCAATCTTCCATAAATCGCTGCAACTATTAGCAAAAGCCGACGATATTGACATCATTGGTTGGACTCATACAGAGAAAGGAGCGCTAAAAGTGGGCCTAACAGCAAATGCGGATAAGACTTAGTTTATGCAGTCAACACGAAAGGACGCACAACATCGACGAATTGGACAGAACGTCCCCAGTGACGGACATAACTTTGAGGTAGTTCGTCGCTTTCTCTACCTCGGCTCCGCTATTAACTCTGACAACAGCATCTCGTCGGAAATTAAACGAAGAATTACTCTTCCCAACCGCTGTTTCTTCGGGCTAGGAACGCAATTTAGTAGTTAATCCCTCACTCGAACTGCTACGGAGATCCTATATAAGACCCTGATCATCCTGGTCCATCTCTACGGCGCTAAAATATGGACCGTATTAAGAGCGAAATCTTCGGCCGCTCGAGGTGAAAATATTTCGAAAAATCTTCGGTCCGGTTTGCGTTGACGGGCTATCGAGACAAGGATTCAACTAAGAATTTTACGAGCTGTGCAGCTACAAGCCCCTGGTCAAAATTCTCCGCATTGGACGTATCCACTGCGCTTTGACTTTGCTGGAGCATGAGGGCACAGCGGAGAGTCTCTCAACCAGTTTTTGTTTGTTAACAATGGCAATCTCCAGCTCATTGAGGCGTCCAAAGTGATGTGTCTTGCACCATTCGCAGCTTCTTCATTGGAACTTGGCTACGACTAAAAAGATTGGACGTTTGCCCCTCAGAATGTTTGATGCGTGCCTTTCATCTATGAGCACATGATTTGGTAGGCGGTTCGACAATCTGGCGATCGCGATGTTGTTTTGTGGATTCGAAGTCGTGGGAACCAAGTATGACACGCTGCCGCGAGGTCTGTTAGTCAGATGCCTTTATCTGTTGCCTTTAGTTCTTTCTAACTAACCCACTTAGATGTTTTCCTTACCCATTTTCGCATTGAAGTCCCCATTTACTATTTCCACAGGCTCCGTAAGCTCCGTCTAGCAGATCGTGATATTCATCCTTGATATGGTCTTCAATCTTATCGGCAGGGGCGTGGGCTCATATATCCGGATTATAGCAAGGCGATCTTTTACCCCGGCTTACAGATTTTCGATTAATCATCACATGATTTCCTAATTTTATCAATCTTCGCTGACAGCTGTATGTAAGGTCGCATTTTTTTTATGTATTTCTGATCTTTTCCAACGTATTTCCTGGATTGCAGTAATGTATGCCCACTTTCGAACGAAGGGGGTAGACGTGCGTGCGTACATGCCAGGTGCATACTGGTAAGTTGGTAAGTCGTTGTCCGTAGACCTTCCAATCCTGGTTGGTACTTAAGCACATCTGTACTCCGACGCTGTTGTTTCTCTCATCACTAGATATTTCTCGCGTGGTAAGGAAGTTACTATGACGACACATCCGTCAACCTGGATTGTCAGTTCCAATTTATTAGGCAAACGTGCCTTAGGTCTAAAACGGTACCAACGGTATCCGGTACCGGATTGAGCTCAGCCGTTGAAATTTCGGCTCATCCGCCAACATCTCTGTTTAAGCAGCCTGACATACCTTTAATATTCCCAGAAGATCTGTCATTCGGAACACAGGTCTTCTGGGAATGACAAAGCAGATCATTTACGTTATTCACTTTGTCCATACTAACTGCGACTGCAGACTGGGACTGTAGTTCTGTTGCTGCCACCTGTGCATATGTACATAAGTGTGGGCTCTCATCTGCTGCCACATAGGTTTACAAAGGTATAGATAGCCTGTAGTTCTGTTGCTGCCACCTGTGCATATGTACATAAGTGTGGGCTCTCAACTGCTGCCACCTAGGCTTACACGATAGATAGCCTATCTACGGCCGTGGTACTAGGATACACTCAGTGTTCGCCACGGGAAGACTGAGGTTGGGAGTTCTTTTTTCATCAGCAAGGTGAAAATTCAAGGTTCCCTATAATCGCAATGTGTCTACCATTAGACTGCCTTTGAAGTTCCGTACGCAGATAAAAGTGATTCTTAGGAGCATCTATACTGAATATCAAGGTAAGAGCGAACAGGGGTGATTGATCGCCGAAAAGATGGCCTCTGAGTAGCGCCTATTATTATTTTTATCCGAATGATCTTCACTAAAGTAGTCTATCACAGAATTAGACTTCCTGTTTAACGACGATTTCGAATGGGAAATTTGAAAAGCTTCTCCTAACAGTTTTGTATGCATCGGTGATTGTCAGACTTTCGCAAGAGGTGATGCAGTGAGAAAAGCGTAGGTGTTATCACTTTCAGGATTTAAACAAGATTGCCAGCGTTTAATAGTCCAAAGCACTATCCACTAGGCCATTTAAATTGTGTATCACCATAATAAATTTTTAAAGTGAATTAAGATTCAAAAAGTGTTAACATATACGCAGACGCCATCGTGCCATAAAAAAATTTAAATAATCAACAGAAACAACTTTCGAAAGATCCTCACTTTGCATTCGTTGATGGATGCGGCCTACCAAAATTTGAAGACCTATATAAGACAGAACTTAACTGACATTTGTTGTAGTTCAGTTCTTCGTACTTAACAAACATAAACATGAAAGTAAGGCTCTTGAGGAGGAATACGTTTGCATTTTACTAAAACTCATCCTGTGTTACTCTTTAGATCTTCGTTGCTCTTCTCGCTTTGGTGGCTTATGCTAGTGCCAGTGTTGGACATGGTGCACTCGGTCTTGGCTATGGAGGTCTGGGATACAGTGGTCTTGGTCTAGGATACAGCGGTTTGGGATACAATGGATACAATGGATACAATGGAGTTGGTCTTGGCTATGGTGGACTCGGAGGTGTTGGTCTCGGCTATGGCGGTATTCGTTCAGTTGTTGCCGCTCCACTTGTCCGTTCTTCAATTGTTGCCTCACCAATAGCTCATGCTCCAATTGCTGCAGCTCCAATTGTTCAAGCCTCACCACTCGCCTACGGAAATGGTATCGGTCTTGGAGGTTATGGAGGTTATGGAGGTTATGGTCTTGGAGGTATTCAATATGGAGCTTATGGACTCGGTTCCGGTCTCTGGAAGAAGAAGTAAATTCAACTTAAGCCTACAGAACGATCAAATAGACTGAACTGAATGAAAACTTAATGAAATTTGTTTTAATTTTTAAATTATATACGGTTGACATTCTTTTTACAGCATGGAACCCTTGATCTATATTAGTCTGAGGTATGCCATTACATCAGAAAACAATTTTAGTTGTAGATATAAAAGAATAGAAAATTATTTCGTCATTTTGGCACGTATGTCTTAAGTTTGTGGTCCAAATCCCCCTGTTCCCAAATTACTAACCCTCTAGGTATACCATATTTGGGTAATATCGGTCCTAAGTGGGTGGATGTAATGGGTAAGTGCTACGTGCGTTGGACTACAAAGCACGTTGTTTTGGTCTTAATTCTGAACAACCTCTTGCTAAGGTCAGATAATAAAAAATTATCTTGAGAAGCTTTTAAAGTCTGCTACTAAAAACCATCGATTACCTGGAGGTCTCTTTCGTTGTGTCATAAATGTTACTTCGCTCATACAAATTAATATCTAAGCTAGGCTTGAGGTCCTGTGTGTACCGTTAATGTAAGATGTTCCTCCATTCTATTTATAGGTGTTGAAGTTGGCACTGTTCATTGGGCGAGACACAATTAAAACGGAAAATCAGAATGAAGACTGTATTCTGTAATCTGTTATTGGACCCAGAACCCAAATTACCGGATGGGATTAATAACAGAAAAACGAATCATTGGACACTTTCGTAAGTTGTGTCAATACCTTTTGGTTCGATACCGGTTCAAGCCATCCTCTAATATCGACAGTCAGTGACAACGTTGGCAACAAGCTGTAAGACCGGCCGCCACTGATGTGCTGCGTTTCTCCTGCAACCAGATAGAAACCCCTGTTTTAAAGAAACAAAAATGCGGAGAGATGCTCAGAGCCTAAAATGATATTAAAAAACAAACGGAAACAGACTTCTGTCCGAAATAATGAAAAATAAATCAGTCAGAGCCGATGCTGAGAATATTCTACAGACTGCTAAACAGCTGTTGTTGGGTGCTGTAGATCGAGGGTAGACTCTGATTGGCTTTAACTTGGCAATGACCAGTGGTTGTAACTCTGACTACACATCAAGTGCTTATTTTTTAACCTCCAAGTGGTAACCATCGGGTACTGGTCTCATCCAACCGGATTTGGCTTTCTAAACGATAGGCGCGAGTGTTGATAATACGACGTGAAGTAAATCTCTATCCATCACAATTCCTAATGGGATGCGGTAGCTTCCGGGAATACCTACACAGGTTTAGACTTGCTGATGAACCATTCTGTTCATTCATTGTGATGGCAAGTTCCAAAAAGCCGATCACGTGATGCTTAAATGCCGAAAGTATGCAGCTGCGAGAAATGCACTAGAAAAAGGATGCTGACCCCACGAAGCCCTCACAATATATATGTTATAGACAGATGAAGCATGGTAGGGAAACTTCAACTAGCAGTATTGTATAAATATAAGGGAACACCTGAGGCGGGAAAACCAAACGAGACCACAAGAGGGTGAAACCCAACAGTACCTTAGGGACTTACGGGACAGGATAAGGAGGGTGTTTTAGACACGTATACATGAGTTAGCATAACTCGCAGCATGTACAGCAGAGTATCCGCAAAGGATGTCACCTCTCCAGCGATAAAAAAACTTATTTCCACATAGGGAATGATTTATACAACTGGAACAGAGCTCAGGATTAGCCTTATGAATCTTTACAGTAATCTCGTTTCGAATGGAAAAATACATTTCACGGAGCTTGTAAAGTCGAAAACGCTTCCAATTGTTATGAGTTCGACATACCTGAATCGTTATAAGTACCAGACCTAAGCAAAAAGACTTATGTTTCGAAGACATAAGCGAACGCATTGTAACATTCCACATCAAGACCAAATTCGCCAACGGAGGAAAAAGATGATATAGCTAAGGATTGCTTCTATGAGCTCCCTGACCAAGCCTATGAGCGACTACCGAAGTAAGATGTTAAAATCGTGCTGGGTGATTTTATAGGAAGAGAAGACATCTTTAGCAGTATTGTCGATGAACATAACCTACAAGACAACACGTCTGGTAACAGACTTAGGAAAATTGACTTTGCTACGGAACGAAATGCCACTACACTCCTTACCTCGATATCCAATAGGGGACATGGCGGTCTCCAGATAAACGAACGGTCAACTGAATTGATCATATCACGATAGACAGGAGGCACGCATCCAGTATTTTGGATTTCCGAACATTCCGAAGAGCTAACATCGACCCTTGTTGCAGCAAAGGTGCGGATATTCACCACGCCGCAACAATCCAGAAGTACTGTGAAAAAATTTTATGTCGACAGACTGCAATCGCAAAAGACCACAAAGACATCCGCGCAACGCGTATCTCTTAACCACTCAATTCAGACCATATCATCGAAATTTCAAAGATCGATGGCAACTACGCCAACAGGCCATTAGATCAGCAGTAACTGATGTGTTAGGTTTCTGGCGCACACCAACAAGAAACCCTTGGTTTGATGAGGAAGGCCGACGGATTCCGGCAGACAAGAACGAGGCCTACAAGGCTAAACTGCAGGTGAAGACGAGAGCTGCCGTTGAGCTCTATAGGCAGAGAAGAAGGGAAGAACACCAGCTTTTTAGGAAGAAGAAAAAAGTGCAAGAAAAGTGCGCGATCGAGGATATAGAGAGGTGCCATTCCAGGAATGATGTTCGCACATTTTACCAAAGTGTACAACGTTAAAGCCAAGGATACAAGGCTCGAACAGAATCCTGTCGAGAGATCAAAGAAATATCGTAGTTGAGACACAGTCGATGCTGAGGATATGGAAGAACCACTTCTGCAGACTGTTTAACGGCGGTGAGGAACAACATTCCGATGTAAGGCAGAACGAACCATTCAATGTTGGCAGTGAAAACTGCCAACCACCCTACCTGAGCGAAGTGAGCATAGCAATATCTAAACTGAAGCTTAATAAGGCTGCAGGAAATGACGGCCTTTCGCTGAGCTTTATAAAGCCGGCGGAGATGACTTGATAAGTAACATCCACCAACTCATAAGCCGAATCTGGTCGGAAGAAAGTATGCCTGAAGGATGGAACCTCAGCATCGTTTGCCCGATCCACAAAAAAGGAAACCCTCTGCACTGCGCCAACTGCAGAGGCATAAGTCTCCTCAACATCGCCTACAAAATCCTATCTGCCGTAATATGTGAACGCCTACGACCGTTTACCAACAACCTGATCGGCCGTTATCAGTGTGGTTTTAGGCCAGGAAAGTCCACAACCGATCAAATCTTCACGCTTCGGCAGATCCTGAAAAAAACCCAAGTAGTCCAAATCGATACCCACCACCTATTCATCGATTTCAAAGCCGCATACGGCAGCATTTATAGAGACGTACTATACAGAGCCATGTCTAGTTTTGGTATACCGCCCAAACTCGTCCGTTTGTGTAAGATGACGGTGGAGAATTCTCGCTGCTCAATCAGGGTAGGAAACGACCTCGCTGACACATTCGATACCAAAATAGGATTTAGGCAAGGCGATGCGCTGTCATGTGATTTCTTCAATTTGATTCTTGCGAGGATTGTACAAAACTCCCGAGCCAACACCAGGGGCAGAATTTTTCAAAAATCGATGCAACTACTAGCATACGCCGACGATATTGACATCATCGGTAGGACTCAACGTGATGTCATATCCACGTTTGCTAGTATAGAGAAGGAAGCGGCAAAAATGGGTTCAGCAGTAAATGAGGGCAAGACGAAGTATATGCTGTCAACACGAAAGGACACAGATCATCGACGAATACAGAACGTCACCATTGACAGATATAACTTTGAGGTAGTACGGGACTTTATCTATCTCGGCTCCGCTATTAACTCTGACAACAACATCTCGTCAGAAATAAAACGAAGAATTACTCTTGTCAACCGCTGTTTCTTCGGGCTAAGAAGACAATTCAGTAGTAAAGCCTTCACTCGAACTACTAAGGAGATTTTATATAAGACCTTGATCATCCCAGTCCTGCTCTACGGCGCTGAAGCATGGACCGTCTCAAAAGCGGGTGAAGAAATCCTTGGTCGATTTGATGGAAAATTCTTCGAAAAATCTTCGGCACCGTTTGCATTGACGGGCTATGGAGACGAAGATTCAATTAAGTACTATACGAGTTGTACAGCGACATGCCGCTGGTCAAAAAACTCCGCATTGGACGTTTAAGATGGCTAGGACATGTAGAACGAATGGACACCAATACTCCGGCTCGCAGAGTCTTCGATTCCCAGCCAGACGTCGGACACAGTAGAGGAAGACCTCGCCTTAAGTGGCGCGCACAAGTAGAAACCGACCTTAACCAACTTGCAGTGCGCAACTGGAGGCAGTTAGATAAGGACCGGGCGAATTGAAGAGGCATTTTGGTTAGTACTCAGGTTCATTTCGGACGGAAGTAAGTAAGCACTCTGAAAGTCGGTCAAGCCAATTAGTCTTTACACCTTTGGTAATAAAATATTAACTGACAATAGAAGGCGTCCAACGAAATATTTTTAAACTAATTTTGGTTAAGTGCTACCAAACATTATAAAGGCATACAGATGACGCACTGCATACAAGAAAATTTATGCTATGGCGGTCTATGCCCGGATCTTGTTTCTCATGTGTGTACGTGCACACCTTCCGTCCGTACCTTTAAGCTGGTGGGCAAACGTTTCTGTTTTTTATTCTTAGTGCGTCCTCCGGTGCTTCGCAACAATAATCAAAACGAATTTTTTTTTTGTATTTCTTATCCTTATTTATTTTAAAGCTTCTATTACTAAACTTAGTTCTTCAAGATTCCATTATGGCCATGATGGTGGACACCTCCAAGTCCGGCACCAGTCAGACCGACTCCTCTCAGACCAGCACCAGCGATACCAACACCTCCGAAACCAACACCACGTCCGTAAGCCTTAGCACCACCCAAAACGATAGGAGCGGCAACAACTGGAGCATGAACAATAGGTCCAGCAACAATAGGTGCAGCAACAACTGGAGCATGGGCAATTGGTGCGGCAATAATTGGAATATGTATCAATGGCTGCACAATGCCAATGTGATGAACAGCGCCATGTCCAAGTCCTACTCCTCCGAGTCCGCCATGGCCAAGACCAGCACCCACGAGTCCTGCATTGCCCAGCCCACCATAGCCAAGACCGACTCCAGCAATTCCATGACCGCCGGCATTGACATAAGCCACTAAAGCGAGGACTGCAACGAAGATCTAAGGAATAACAGGATAAACAGGATAAAGCGTTAAGACTAGCTGATGAATCGCTCTCCTTTGTATTTCCCTTACTTTCATGATTAGGTGTGTTAAGTGCAAGTAAATGAATTGGACTATGTCAACGGTCAGTTTAGTCCGATCTTTTATAGCAGATCTTGAGGAAAGCGTTGACTCCTTAGTTTACATGCAAAATTTTTCGAAAAATCGTTTTGATGTTTCTCTATTTCATTGATCTTCCCAAAATCGAAGATCTATAAAAGACAGAACTTTACTGACACTTGGTACAGTTCAGTTCTTTCGACTCAACAACACTCACAAACATGAAAGTAAGACGCATACAGACGATTTAGGTTCATCAAATTCTGATCCTTTGTAATTTTTAGATCTTCGTTGCTCTTCTCGCTTTGGTGGCTTATGCTAGTGCCAGTGTTGGACATGGTGCACTCGGTCTTGGCTATGGAGGTCTGGGATACAGTGGTCTTGGTCTAGGATACAGCGGTTTAGGATACAATGGATACAATGGATACAACGGAGTTGGTCTTGGCTATGGTGGACTCGGAGGTGTTGGTCTCCGCTATGGCGGTATTCGTTCAGTTGTTGCCGCTCCACTTGTCCGTTCTTCAATTGTTGCCTCACCAATAGCTCATGCTCCAATTGCTGCCGCTCCAATTGTTCAAGCCTCACCACTCGCCTACGGAAATGGTATCGGTCTTGGAGGTTATGGAGGTTATGGTCTTGGAGGTATTCAATATGGAGCTTATGGACTCGGTTCCGGTCTCTGGAAGAAGAAGTAAATTCAACTTAAGCCTACAGAACGATCAAATAGACTGAACTGAATGAAAACTTAAAAAAATTTGTTTTAATTTTTAAATTATATACGGTTGACATTCTTTTTGCAGCATGGAACCCTTAATCCATATTAGTCTGTGGTATGCCTTTACACCAGAATACATTTTTACTTGTATCGGGTTTTTCAACAGGGACGCTACAAAAGTTGAGAGACAGGGACAGCAAACGACGCCATATTTCTTGCCGCTGTCTTGACATTTATCTTCAGTAAGGTTTGCCATTTCATGATGGAAAGATATACGATCCAACAACGAGTCGAAATTATTAAAATTTACTACCGAAATTCGGAGTCAGGGGCCTTAACGTTAAGAGCACTACGTCCAATTTATGGTCGTCATAATCGTCCTAGCAGATCAACAATTGAGCGTCTAGTGGAAAAATTTGAATCCACAGGCACAGTACAAAATGTTCCCGTGCCAGTGAGACAAAGAAGTGCCCGTAGTGTCGAGAATTCTGCTGCCGCTGAGGCTTCAGTTGAAGAAAGTCCAAATCTTTCTCTCACACGTCGTTCTCAAGCGTTGGACATCTCTGTGACGTCATTGTGGCGAATTTTGCGAAAAGATCTTGGCCTACATCCTAACAAGGTTAAATTGACGCAAGAACTGAAGCCGCTTGACCATCAGAAGCGTCGTATGTTCGTGAATTGGGCTGAGCAACTACTTGAAAATGATTCGGATTTTCGTCGAAAAATCATCTTCAGCGATGAGGCTCGTTTCTGGCTGAATGGCTTCGTCAAAAAACAAAATAAGCGGTATTGGTCAGGCAACAATCCACACGTACTCCATGAGTCATCATTGCATCCCGAAAAAATTACGGTTTGGTGTGGTTTATGGGCCGGCGGCGTCATTGGGCCGTACTTCTTCTGTGATGATCAAGACCGGCACGTTACTGTAAATGCGAATCGCTACCTTTCAATGATAACCGAATATTTTTGGCCCCAATTGGATGATATGGACTTGGAGGACATGTGGTTCCAACAGAACGGCGCCAAATGCCACAAAGCGAATGCCACAATCAATTTATTGGAAACCAAGTTTGGAGAACGTGTTATCTCACGAAATGGTCCAGTCGCTTGGTCACCTCGGTCGTGCGATTTGACGCCTTTAGATTATTTCCTGTGGGGCTACGTCAAGTCTATGGTCTATGCCAACAAGCCAGCGACGATTGATGAACTTCGTACGAATATTGACAAATATACGATTAAATATAAGGTCGGACAGTACAAAACTATCTTGAGAAGGTTTTAAAGTCTGTTGCTTTGAATCGTCGTTTAACTGAAGGTCCAATTCCTTGTGTCATAGATATAACTTCGCACATTTAAGTTTATATTGAAGCTTTGCTTTGGTCCTGTTTGTCCCGTAATATTTCTCTTTTCTATTTATTAGGGTTGAAGTTGTCACACCTAACAAAGCGATACAAAATTTAAAAAAATAACGTTCAGTGGTACGAGGTTGAAGTAAAACTTCCTACATCGACATTTTGCAAATAACAGAATTCCTTCCTCATCAAAAGAACTGTTGACTTTTTTTTTACAAGTTATTGTTGGTCGCACATTTGTTCTGTCCACATTGCCCATTCAATTTTTGACGTGAATACTTTGGATTCAATGCAGAGAGCTCCCTCATGCTTACGCTCTTGCTCTCTTTTGCTGATACAAGTTTTTGCTTGTTGTTTGCCCGCCGTAGTCCCACCACGCTAGCCTTCGCCTACCAATGACCTGCATTTTCCTGTTAAAATTTCGTTTCATCTGAGTTTGGTTTTACTCCGACCAGCCCAAAGAAGTTTCACTCAAAAAAAAATTGCGACTGGAGGCTGTGTTCTATAACCTATTAGTGATCTTGGAACCCAAGCAACCGGACGGTATAAATTACAGAAAAATGCTTCGTTAGGCACTTTAGTAAAGTGTCGCAATTGTGCAGTGAAATAACCCCCACGGAAATAAGGCCCATGGGGCTTAGTTCCGAAGAAAAAGGAAAAAGCCCCGAGCGGCTTATTTCTTTTTGGAAATGCAAATAAGTTCTATGGTTTTCAATGCCTTTATGTTTGTAAGGTTTGTTTCCTTTTCATGCATCAAAACTCGCACACATCCCTTATACGACAGTTAGCGCAGGCAGGGAAGTTGCAGGGGGAACAGTATGCCCCCCACACAGATTCAAGCTTTGCATACATCAACTTGAATAGAATGCCAATTTCAAATGGCAATAACACCTGCGGGGGTTAATGCTTTTTCGTGGTGGGGCTTGTTTCCATTTCAAAATACAAATAAGCCCCTTGGCAGTTTTGACTTGTGGGACTTAGTTTTTACTTTGAATATCTACAGGACATCTACAGGCATTCTCCTTGCTGGTGGGCGGAAAAAACCTAGCACATCTTTTGCGGACGATTAAATAAATACACCAATTGAAGTTTATTTTTCCGTTATTTGTTAGTTTCGGTAAGGCTTTGATAGGGAAACCTTATAGAGTAGCGCAGAGTGTGCCAAACCTGTTTCTATAAGACTTTATGCAGCTAATATTGCTAAAGGGGAAATAGCTTCGATAGTGATTTTATCGAAGTTAAATTATTAGTTGTGTTTCTTGATCTTAATTTTGAAAAGATGATATTGTTTCCTCTCTCCTTGCCAAAAAGGCCACGAGATGGCTCTCATCTTAACCTGCAGCTGCAGGTTTGCCTTGTGGGGGTTATTTTTTACTGTGAATATCTGCAGGATATCTACAGGCATAGTTCGTTAGGATTTTCCTGCTGGTGGGTGGACGAAAACCTAGCATATCTGTTGCGGAAGATTTTTAGAAAAAATCTCTAGTTTGATACTTTTATGAAACTAATACTCGCCCAAGGGATTATGCCTATTAAGCTATTTTTACTTGTTTCTATATAAAGGGTGGTTAAATTTTAAGGGCCGAAGAAGAATATGAACCACACCGAAGTTTCAAGTTTTTTTCGGCATTTAATTAAACATTTCTCATTTTTGTATTGACTCAATTCGAACCATGGAAAGATACACAATCGAGCAGTGCGTTAAAGTTATTCAGGCTGATTATGAAAATGGGCGTTCACATCAAAATGCATATCGTGCACTTCCTGATTTTTTCGGTAAATTTAATCGTCCAAATGTGCGTACAATCGGAAAAATCGTGCAAAAATTTAAGCAAACCGGGTCTGTAGTAGATGTGAAAATACCAGTGCATGCTCGTACAGCTCATAATGCAGAAAATGTTGTTGCTGTTCGCGATAGTGTGGCTGCAGAGCCGTCTACCTTAACTCGTGGTCGTGCCCAACATTTGCACCTCTCACGCTCGTCGTTGATGAACATTATGCACAAAGCCTTGCATACACGCTTAAAAGGTACAATTGTCTCAAGAACTAAAGCCTTTTGACAATTTCAAGCGTCATCAATGGTGACAAGATGGTGACAAGAAAGAATTTTCGAAGAAAATCATCTTCAGTGATGAGGCATATTTTCACCTCAGTGGATTCGTCAATAAGCTGAATTTCTGCAATTAGGAGAACGACAATCCAAGAGTGATTGTCGAAAAACCAATGCACCCATAAAGAGTGACTGTTTTATTTTTTAGTTTTTTTTTTTTAGTTAGTTAAATCGACTATTTTTATTTCTTTCTTATTTCATATTTCATACAATCTTAGTCTCTATGGTTTGGCTTTTGAGCCGTCTACCAGTATGACCTTATTTACTTAGATATTTATTTTATTTTGTTTAATTTTAGATTTTACACATATAAATTAGAAAAAACAAAGACAGCTCTTAATGTGCTGAAGTTAAAAGCTTTCATCTATTATACAATTTCTGTATCGCATTGCGTTTACTGTATAGTTGTACAGAAGGTCCCAACCTCTTTCGCCATTAAGGATACTCATTGCTTCGTCTAAATCAAGCACCTGTACACCAAAGAAAATGAAGCGAAATTCTTTTAGTACGGGACATCTCGCGATGAAGTGGAAAACATCCTCACGCTCCTTTAGGTTGCACAGGTTGCATAAAATTGGTAGTTCGGCACGGTGCGGTATAAAAATTTAGATTAAGAAGTTCTCCTCTTATTTTAAAGATTGTGCTTATCTTATCAGTGGAATTGCTGATCAAAAAATATGTCCTAGACTGTAAATGATGCTCCAATCGACTATAGTAAGCTCTGTATTGCGATGACTGTGCTTCGTTTACTAAAGTATCGTAGATTCGTCGGCCCGTTTTCTCCAATAAGTCGTAACATTTTTGTTTTAGTAGACTCGATTGATCGTTTGGTCTAACTGAAAAGTCATAAACGCATTCCAATCCTAGAACTTGCCACTCTTGAACACATTTGACTTTATATCGTAGAATTGAGGAAATCACTATTCTGGGCAGGAGTTCTGGATTCATTGCCATGACTTTTATGATATAATCGAAATGGAATTTGAGTGTATCCAGAAAAAGTGGTGCCACTCCCGTTTCCAAGTATATCATGTAGTTGGGGCAGCTACTCGGTACTCTAAAAATTCGCCTGATAAAAAACCGTAAAAATTTTTCTACGACTTCAAATGAGCAGTATCCCCAAACTTGCGATGCATATAGAAGGATCGCAGTTGCAGTAGCCCGAAATATTTTTTGTTTAGATGTGTGCGAGATATTTTTATTATTAATATACTTTCCCCAAACCGCACAAATTGCCCTTTTAGCTTCTGCAAGTTTAATCTTAAGGTGAATGTTCATGTTCAAGTTTGGGGGTAATCACAACTCCAAGATACTTATACTGCTTGACGATTTCGATTTGCTCCCCTTGAAATATCCATTTTTCATTTTGAGCATATCTTCCCCCGCCATCTCTGAATATCATCATCTTTGACTTCTCTAAGTTAACTGTCAAATTCCACGTTCTGCAATAAGAATCTAGCCTATTTATCATTAACTGCATGGTATCCACTGTATCCGCAAGAAATACGATGTCGTCTGCAAACATTAGTGCTGGAATTTGAGTTCCACTTAGTTGGATTCCTCCTTTAACGTACTCAGTAATGTCGTTTATGTACAAAATAAATAGCAATGTACTTAGGACGCATCCTTGTTTGACACCCATTGTTGTCTCAAATTCTTCCGACAAATGGCTGCCATCCCAGATATAAGCAGAATTATTTTTATACATAGCTCTTATCACGTTTATCACCTTGGATGAGACTTTATATTTATAGAGCTTGTATAAAAGCATTTCACGCGGAATCGAATCAAAAGCAGCTCGAAAATCTACAAAAAACGCGTAAAGCTTTTTTTCTTCTTTTTATAAATTTCGCTTATGTTGATCGGCGAAAATATTTGGTCAACCGTTGAATAATTTCTCCTGAAACCCGCTTGAAACTCCAAGAGAATCTTCTTATTTTCCACCCAGTCGGTAGTTCTACTAAAAAGTAAACTAGCAAACAGTTTGGCAGATGTGTTAAGAAACGAAATCCCCCTATAGTTTGCTCGGTCGTCGTAGTTTCCTTTTTTATGAAGTGGAACAATAATCGCTTTCTGGAAAGCCAATGCCACATCAGCTGTTTCGAAAATTCGGTTGAATTCCATGGTAAGAGCTGATCGGAATTCCAATGTGGAATTCTTATAGAATTCAAAAGGAATGCGATCATTTCCTGGTGCTTTATTATCCTTGGAGTTCCCAATAACGAAATCCACTTCAGCCACCGTAAACGGTTCATCCAAAAAAACATCAACTATCATGGGTGCAGCATATTGTGGGGATGGAGATATCTGTACTGAGTTGAGAAGAGTTTTAAAATGGTCTCTTAACTGCTCTGCTTCCAATCCTAGTGCTAATCGGTTCGTTTTACCATTAATAGTCTTAACAGCTTTCCAAAAGTCGGCTGATGATCTTGATCTGTTAATCAAGTCAATTTGTTGTAGATCGAATGAAATCTTTTTTGTATATAGCAAAGTTGTTTGTACTTCTTATTTGCTTCCGTATAGCTTTGAACGTGGAACTATTGTAAATTCTTATCAATTTTAAAAATGAAAATGATCTGCTCCTCGCTAACATACATTCCCTATCAAAAGAGTGACTGTTTGGTGCGGTTTATGGGCTGGCGGCATCATCGGGCCCTATTTTTTTCTTCCCCTAAATGAGACCGGTCAGGCAGTTACTGTGATTGGTGTTCGCTATCGAGAGATGATAACGAACTTTTCATGTCCTGAATTGGAAGATATGGATGTGGACAATATGTGGTTTCAACAGAACGGTGCCACTTGCCACACAGCTAACGAAAAAATGGCTCTTTTGCGCGACAAATTCAATGGCCATGTTATCTCACGTGGTGGCGAAGTCAATTGGCCGCCATTATCATGTGATTTGATACTGTTGGACTTGTTTCTTTGGGATTATTTGAAAGAAAAGGTGTACGTCGATAAGCCAGCAACAATTCAAGAGCTAAATGATGAGATAGTGCGGCATTTACGGCATAGAACCTCAATTATGACTCAGCGTCATCGAAAATTTGGACCATCGGATGGAGGTGTGCCGCTGAAGTCGCGGCGGCCATTTGACCGATATTTTGTTCAATAATTAATTGAACCATACCAATATTATCATAATTAAAATAAACGGCAGTAAATTCTTAAATAATTTATGTTTTATTCAAAATCAATATCGGCCCTTTAAATTTAACCACCCTTTATAAGCTCGCGCTATATGCCATACATATTTTGAAGATGCTAATAGGAAACAAACGTTTATAACTACTGAGAATGAGACCGCTACGATCCCTAAAGCCTGATTTGTACTAATTTCAGAAAGTTAGTTATGCTGCCACACCATGTATTGAAGACCTTGATCTTCCTAGCCCTCATATACATTATCGAAGCATGGACAGTATCAGAAACGGATAAAGAAACCCTTGGTAATTTTAAGCCAAAAATTCTTCGGAAAATCCTCGGTCCTGTTTGTGTTTACGGGCTATGGAAACAATGATTCAGCAACGAACTTTACTAGCTGTAGAGTTACATAGATTTGAAGCTTTAGATGTAAAATGTTGAGCGAATAGACAGCAATGCTCCAGCATGAAGAGTCTTTGATTCCCAGCCAGATGGTAGATGCAGTAGAAGATGTTCCCCCGTCAAGTGTCACACATAGGTGGCATCAGACCTCAACCAACTTCAAGTGCACCAGTAAATAAAAATCGAGCTTAATGTTAGTTGAGGCCTTGGCTCATCCAGAACCTTAGCGCCACTTACGTTTATAAGCGAATATTTAAGCTGAGATTCATTTTGCGGATCAATGGTGTAATTGAAAGGTGTTGGGAAATTGGTGGCAACTCTAATTTAAATTTAAAAAAAAAACAATTACTGTCAAGTGATCTAATATTTTACAAAATGTGATAATATAACATGTTGTAGCCAGTCCCTAACGCAGTACGTACATGAAACCTGCATCATAAATCTCCTGCATCATCAAGCGTTACCAACATTCGTCTAATCAACTCTACACAAAAGCAAATGAACCCACAACTTCCCAAACAAGCATTCACAAGGGAATCCTTTTACATTCACCATCATGCCGTTACGTTATAATGATTTAGGATAAACGAAAACATGCCACAAGCCCTATTCTTCCAAAACATCCGGACCTGGTTCCTAGTTGTTAAGGATTTAGAAATCCTCATCCTCACATTATTTCCCCATGTTTTACGTTTCGTTTCTCCTTTCACATCCTGTTGTGCAACCACAAAAAAAAGGTTCACACCTAGGACTACTTTATACAATGTGGGCCAAAAGAGATCACCATGTTGGAAGATGCTCTCATTTTTGCAAATGGCCGCTAATGTCAAATATGTTTTGACATTTGTAGACTAGACAGATGTAGAATACACGTGAACGAGCCATGGGGCGATACACTCCCCAAGAACTCGGAATAATCGTGGCGGATTCCGGCCGTCCGACACCGACTGCGTAAAGACTGCGTCGTTTGGCCACCAAACTTTAAGAGTATGGGACCAAACGAGTTGTTGCCAAGAGTGGACGGCCACAGAGCGCCCGTTGTGCCGAGAATATCGCCGCTGTTGCCGAGGATGTCGAGCTGTCGCCGGAAACATCGACCAGACCCCATGCCTCGCAATTAGCCATTAGCCGGTCATCCCTAAGGCGAATTTTGGTCAAAGACTTGCGCATGTTTTCGTACAAAGTCCAGTCTGTGCATCAACTGCTGCCTGTCGATCCATCCTCAATCTCGAGGACGAAGTGGACGATTTTTCGACCAAAGTCATAACGAGCGATGAGGCTCATTTCCACCTCAGCGGGTCAAGCAAAACTATCGCTTCTGGGGCACCGAAAATCCACGAGTAATGCACGAAGAGCCATACACCCGCTCAAAGTTACTGCATGGTGCGCTGTTCACGCTGGAGGAGTCATCGGGCCATTTTTTTTTTTCAAGAACGCTGCTGGTCAAACGACAACAGTGGACGGTGCGCGCTATCAAGCCATATTAACCGATTTTTTGCCGCAATTGGACGAATTAGGACTGAAGACATGTGGTTCCAACAGGACGGAGCAACGGATCACACTGCGCGACCCACAACCGATATTCAGAAGGCAAAACAACATCGGATGACTTCTTTTGGCCCACCTTGTATATAGGGTGGGTCGTCATGTATGATCCAGTTTTTCTATTTACTGCTTTAGTAAAAATTTAATGCACACCGCGTGGTATTTACTTTTTGGTCCACCAGGTTTGAGAATTATATCCCATAAAAAACGACTTGACATTTGCCATTATGGACCACTCTGTACACACAACATTGCCAACTTGCTATCAACACAAATATTCCCGAATCAAAAAAGAAATGAAAGTTTCTTACAACGCGTGCCTGGTGTCGCGTAGATTCTGGTCAACATCCATCCATACAAAACGGTGCTGACCACCCGTTTCGATATTTGATTTTGAAAACAAAAGTGACATTTAAAATAATTTTCTCATTCATATACGATTAATGTTACAGACGTCACAATGACTTAACGCCAATCTCTGATATTTAAATGACAACCCATTCATAATGAATTCAAAAATTAATCAGCACGTTAATGAAGTATTACCGTGTGATCTAGAAATGTCTAAATCGTTATAGCTATAGAAACAGGCCCGCTGGATACATGGCAGGTAGGTATAGCAAAAGTTTTTCTATATGTCCAACGAATTGGAATCAGAAACAACTTTCAAAAAAGTCCTCACCTTGGATTAATTGTTGGATGGTGATCTTCCCAAAATCGAAGATCTATAAAAGACAGAACTTTACTGTCACTTGGTATAGTTCAGTTCTTTCGACTCAACAACAATCACAAACATGAAAGTAAGACGCCTACAGACGATTTAGGTTCATCAAATTCTGATCCTTTGTAATTTTTAGATCTTCGTTGCTCTTCTCGCTTTGGTGGCTTATGCTAGTGCCAGTGTTGGACATGGTGCACTCGGTCTTGGCTATGGAGGTCTGGGATACAGTGGTCTTGGTCTAGGATACAGCGGTTTGGGATACAATGGATACAATGGATACAATGGAGTTGGTCTTGGCTATGGTGGACTCGGAGGTGTTGGTCTCGGCTATGGCGGTATTCGTTCAGTTGTTGCCGCTCCACTTGTCCGTTCTTCAATTGTTGCCTCACCAATAGCTCATGCTCCAATTGCTGCAGCTCCAATTGTTCAAGCCTCACCACTCGCCTACGGAAATGGTATCGGTCTTGGAGGTTATGGAGGTTATGGAGGTTATGGTCTTGGAGGTATTCAATATGGAGCTTATGGACTCGGTTCCGGTCTCTGGAAGAAGAAGTAAATTCAACTTAAGCCTACAGAACGATCAAATAGACTGAACTGAATGAAAACTTAATGAAATTTGTTTTAATTTTTAAATTATATACGGTTGACATTCTTTTTACAGCATGGAACCCTTGATCTATATTAGTCTGAGGTATGCCATTACATCAGAAAACAATTTTAGTTGTAGATATAAAAGAATAGAAAATTATTTCGTCATTTTGGCACGTATGTCTTAAGTTTGTGGTCCAAATCCCCCTGTTCCCAAATTACTAACCCTCTAGGTATACCATATTTGGGTAATATCGGTCCTAAGTGGGTGGATGTAATGGGTAAGTGCTACGTGCGTTGGACTACAAAGCACGTTGTTTTGGTCTTAATTCTGAACAACCTCTTGCTAAGGTCAGATAATAAAAAATTATCTTGAGAAGCTTTTAAAGTCTGCTACTAAAAACCATCGATTACCTGGAGGTCTCTTTCGTTGTGTCATAAATGTTACTTCGCTCATACAAATTAATATCTAAGCTAGGCTTGAGGTCCTGTGTGTACCGTTAATGTAAGATGTTCCTCCATTCTATTTATAGGTGTTGAAGTTGGCACTGTTCATTGGGCGAGACACAATTAAAACGGAAAATCAGAATGAAGACTGTATTCTGTAATCTGTTATTGGACCCAGAACCCAAATTACCGGATGGGATTAATAACAGAAAAACGAATCATTGGACACTTTCGTAAGTTGTGTCAATACCTTTTGGTTCGATACCGGTTCAAGCCATCCTCTAATATCGACAGTCAGTGACAACGTTGGCAACAAGCTGTAAGACCGGCCGCCACTGATGTGCTGCGTTTCTCCTGCAACCAGATAGAAACCCCTGTTTTAAAGAAACAAAAATGCGGAGAGATGCTCAGAGCCTAAAATGATATTAAAAAAACAAACGGAAACAGACTTCTGCCCGAAATAATGAAAAATAAATCAGTCAGAGCCGATGCTGAGAATATTGCTGAGAATATTCTACAGACTGCTAAACAGCTGTTGTTGGGTGCTGTAGATCGAGGGTAGACTCTGATTGGCTTTAACTTGGCAATGACCAGTGGTTGTAACTCTGACTACACATCAAGTGCTTATTTTTAACCTCCAAGTGGTAACCATCGGGTACTGGTCTCATCCAACCGGATTTGGCTTTCTAAACGATAGGCGAGAGTGTTGATAATACGACGTGAAGTAAATCTCTATCCATCACAATTCCTAATGGGATGCGGTAGCTTCCGGGAATACCTACACAGGTTTAGACTTGCTGATGAACCATTCTGTTCATTCATTGTGATGGCAAGTTCCAAAAAGCCGATCACGTGATGCTTAAATGCCGAAAGTATGAAGCAGCGAGAAATGCACTAGAAAAAGGATGGTGACCCCACGAAGTCCTCACAATAAATATGTTATAGACAGATGAAGCATGGTAGGGAAACTTCAACTAGCAGTATTGTATAAATATAAGGGAACACCTGAGGCGGGAAAACCAAATGAGACCACAAGAGGGTGAAAACCCAGCAGGACCTTAGGGACTTAAGGGACAGGATAAGGAGGGTGTTTTAGACACGTATACATGACTTAGCATAACTCGCAGCACAAACAGCAGAGTATCCGTAAAGGATGTCACCTCTCCAGCGATAAAAAAAGCTTTTTCCCACTTAGGGCATGATTTATACAACTGGAACAGAGTTCAGGATTAGCCTTACGAATCTCCACAGTAATCTCGTTTCGAATGGAAAAATAAATTTCACGCAGCTTGTAAAGTCGAAAACGCTTCCAATTGTTATGAGTTCGACATACCTGAAAGAAGGTACGTTATGAATCGTTATAAGTACCAGACTTAAGCATTAAGTCTTATGTTTCGAAGACATAAGCGAACGCATTGTAACATTCCGCATCAAGACAAATTCGCCAACGGAGGAAAAAGATGATATAGCTAAGGATTGCTTCTATGAGCTCCTTGACCAAGCCTATGAGCGACTACCGAAGTACGATGTTAGATTCGTGCTGGGTGATTTTATAGGAAGAGAAGACATCCTTAGCAGTATTGTCGATGAACATAGCCTACAAGACAACACGTCTGGTAACGGACTTAGGCCATTTGACTTTGCTACGGAACGAAATGCCACTACACTCCTTCCCTCGATATTTAAAAGGGGACACGGCGGTCTCCAGATTAACGAACCGTCAACTAAATTGATCATATCACGGTAGACAGGAGGCACGCATCCAGTATTTTGGATTTCTGAACATTCCAAAGAGCTAACATCGACCCTTGTTGCAGCCAAGGTAAGAATGCGGATATTCACCACGCCGCAACAGTCCAGAAGTACTGTGAAAAAATTTTATGTCGACAGACTGCAATCGCAAGAGACCACAAAGACATCCGCGCAACGCGTATCTCTTAACCACTCAATTCAGATCATATCATCGAAACATCAAAGATCGATGGCAACTACGCCAACAGGCCATTAGATCAGCAGTAACTGATGTGTTAGGTTTCTGGCGCACACCAACAAGAAACCCTTGGTTTGATGAGGAAGGCCGACGGATTCTGGCAGACAAGAACGAGGCCTACAAGGCTAAACTGCAGGTGAAGACGAGAGCTGCCGTTGAGCTCTATAGGCAGAGAAGAAGGGAAGAACACCAGCTTTTTAGGAAGAAGAAAAAAGTGCAAGAAAAGTGCGCGATCGAGGATATAGAGAGGTGCCATTCCAGGAATGATGTTCGCAAGATTTACCAAAGTGTAAAACGTCAAAGCCAAGAATACAAGGCTCGAACAGAATCCTATCGTGATGAACAGGGAAATATCGTAGTTGAGACACAGTCGATGCTGAGGATATGGAAGAACCACTTCTGCAGACTGTTTAACGGCGGTAAGGAACAACATTCCGATGTAAGGCAGAACGAACCATTCAATGTTGGCAGTGAAAACTGGCAACCACCCTACCTGAGCGAAGTGAGCATAGCAATATCTAAACTGAAGCTTTATAAGGCTGCAGGAAATGACGGCCTTCCGCCGAGCTTTATAAAGCCGGCGGAGATGACTTGGTAAGTAACATCCACCAACTCATAAGCCGAATCTGGTCGGAAGAAGGTATGCCTGAAAAAAGGAACCTCAGCATCGTTTGCCCGATCCACAAAAAAGGAAACCCTCTGCACTGCGCCAACTACAGAGGCAAAAGTCTCCTCAACATCGCCTACAAAATCCTATCTGCCGTAATATGTGAACGCCTGAAACCGTTTACCAACAACCTGATCGCCCCTTATCAGTGTGGTTTTAGAGCAGGAAAGTCCACAACTGATCAAATCTTCACACTTCGGCAGATCCTGGAAAAAACGCAAGAAGTCCAAATCGATACCCACCACCTATTCATCGATTTCAAAGCCGCATACGGCAGCATTTATAGAGACGTACTATACAGAGCCATGTCTAGTTTTGGTATACCGCCCAAACTCGTCCGTTTGTGTAAGATGACGGTGGAGAATTCTCGCTGCTCAATCAGGGTAGGAAACGACCTCACTGACACATTCGATACCAAAATAGGATTTAGGCAAGGCGATGCGCTGTCATGTGATTTCTTCAATTTGATTCTTGCGAGGATTGTACAAAACTCCCGAGCCAACACCAGGGGCAGAATTTTTCAAAAATCGATGCAACTACTAGCATACGCCGACGATATTGACATCATCGGTAGGACTCAACGTGATGTCATATCCACGTTTGCTAGTATAGAGAAGGAAGCGGCAAAAATGGGTTCAGCAGTAAATGAGGGCAAGACGAAGTATATGCTGTCAACACGAAAGGACACACAATATCGACGAATTGGACAGAACGTCACCATTGACAGATATAACTTTGAGGTAGTACGGGACTTTATCTATCTCGGCCCCGCTATTAACTCTGACAACAACATCTCGTCAGAAATTAAACGAAGAATTACTCTTGTCAACCGCTGTTTCTTCGGGCTAAGAAGGCAATTCAGTAGTTAAGCCTTCACTCGAACTACTAAGGAGATTTTATATAAGATCCTGATCTTCCCAGTCCTGCTCTACGGCGCTGAAGCATGGACCGTCTCAAAAGCGGATGAAGAAATCCTTGGTCGATTTGATGGAAAATTCTTCGAAAAATCTTCGGCACCGTTTGCATTGACGGGCTATGGAGACGAAGATTCAATTAAGTACTATACGAGTTGTACAGCGACATGCCGCTGGTCAAAAAACTCCGCACTGGACGTTTAAGATGGCTAGGACATGTAGAACGAATGGACAATAATACTCCGGCTCGCAGGGTCTTCGATTCCCAGCCAGACGTCGGACCTCGCCTTAAGTGGCGCGCACAAGTAGAAACCGACCTTAACCAACTTGCAGTGCGCAACTGGAGGCAGTTAGGTAAGGACCGGGCGAATTGAAGAGGCATTTTGGTTGGTGCCCAAATTTATTTCGGACGGAAGTAAGTAAGCACTCTGAAAGTCGGTCAAGCCGAAGGCATACGGATGACGCACTGCATACAAGAAAATGTATGCTATGGCGGCTTATGCCCGGATCTTGTTTCTGATGTATGTAGGTGCACACCTCCCGTCCGTACCTTTAAGCTGGTGGGCAAAAGTTTCTGTTTTTTGTTCTTAATGCGTCCTCTGGTGCTTCGCAAAAATAATCAAAACGAATTTTTTTTTGTATTTCTTATCCTTATTTATTTTAAAGCTTCTATTACTAAACTTAGTTCTTCAAGATTCCGTTATGGCCATGATGGTGGACACCTCCAAGTCCGGCACCAGTCAGACCGATTCCTCTCAGACCAGCACCAGCGATACCCACACCTCCGAAACCAGCACCATGTCCATAAGCCTTAGCACCACCCAAAACGATAGGAGCGGCAACAACTGGAGCATGAACAATAGGTGCAGCAACAATAGGTGCAGCAACAACTGGAGCATGGGCAATTGGTGCGGCAATAATTGGAATATGTATCAATGGCTGCACAATGCCAATGTGATGAACAGCGCCATGTCCAAGTCCTACTCCTCCGAGTCCGCCATGGCCAAGACCAGCACCCACGAGTCCTGCATTGCCCAGCCCACCATAGCCAAGACCGACTCCAGCAATTCCATGACCGCCGGCATTGACATAAGCCACTAAAGCGAGGACTGCAACGAAGATCTAAGGAATAACAGGATAAACAGGATAAAGCGTTAAGACTAGCTGATGAATCGCTCTCCTTTGTATTTCCCTTACTTTCATGATTAGGTGTGTTAAGTGCAAGTAAATGAATTGGACTATGTCAACGGTCAGTTTAGTCCGATCTTTTATAGCAGATCTTGAGGAAAGCGTTGACTCCTTAGTTTACATGCAAAATTTTTCGAAAAATCGTTTTGATGTTTCTCTATCTCATTTGAATGAATTCATCAGGAAGTCTATAGGCGGTTTTTGCATCCAATGAAATCATAAATATTCATCAACACGACTATTTAAATGGTCTGCCCATTTGGTGTTCCAAAACTTCGATGCCTACATTTGAAAATTATGCAGAATGTGAATCGTATTTTTAGGTCTTTCATTGGCATACATTTTAGAATGATTTTCATGACGTTCATGAAGTTTTGGGGGTGTGCCAAAAAGTTTTTGTTTTTTTTAACACTGAATATGGATATCGCTTAGCAAATTATGCTTAAATCTTGTAAAGGGTGATCCATTTCGAGGTTCCATACTTTTTTAAAGAAAAAAACACAGAAAATTCAAATGTAATGGAGAGAATGTTTATTATCATTTGAAAGAACATTCTTTGGCATTTATTTTTTGAAGATTATGTCTATCAAATGTTGGCCGTTGCTACGTCGCAGATGGTCCATCCGTTGAGTCCAATTTTCGATCACTCGTTCGAGCATTTCGACTGGTAACTGGCGAATGACACGCGTGATGTTTTCCTCCAAGGCCTGAATCGAAGCGGGTTTGTCGGCATAAGCTTTTGACTTTACATATCCCCACAGGAAAAAGTCTAACGGTGTGATATCACACGATCTTGGTGGCCAATCGAGCGGCCCAAAACGTGAAATTATGTGCTCACCGAAATGTTCTCTCAATAAGTCCATTGATTGATGCGATGTGTGGGAAGTGGCGCCGTCTTGCTGAAACCAAATGTCGCCGAGATCACGAGCTTCAATTTCAGGCATCAAATAGTCGGTTATCATGGCACGATAACGGTCGCCATTGAAGGTTACGTTCGCACCGGCATAATTTTTAAAGAAATATGGACCGATGATTCCACCGGCCCTCAAACCACACCAAACCGTTGTTTTTTCTGGATGAAGTGGCAGTTCTTCAATCTCTTCAGGTTGCTCTTCGTCCCAAATGCGGCAATTTTGTTTGTTTACATACCCATTGAGCCAGAAATGGGCCTCATCGCTAAACAAAATTTGCCTCGAAAACGTCGGATCTTCTTGGAACTTTTCAAGAGCCCATAGAGCGAAGCGATGTCGCTTGGGAAGGTCGAGCGGCTTCAGTTGTTGCACAAGCTGTATTTGGTACGCTTTCAATTTAAGATCTTGACGTAAAATGCGCCAAGTCTTCCCATACGTCAGTCCGAGTTGCTGCGAACGTGGTCTATTCGGTCGAATATTATCCAATAATGAATGCTGGGTCTCAAAATGGGTGATGGTGTTGCGAATAGTGCGCTCAGTAGGCCGATTATGTTGACCATAAGTTGAGCGAAGTGCACGAAACACATTCCTCACAGAACGTAAATTTTCATAATAAAGTCGAACAATTTGTAAACGTTGTTCACGCGCAAGTCTTTCCATTATGAAATGCCAAACAATACTAAACAAAAATAACATGACAGCATGACACGACTCACACGTGATCTGTCAAAAAAGGCTATTGAAAAAAGTATCTCTACTTGGATCACCCGTTATTTATGTACTTTTGACCGCGTATCTTCATCCAAAGTAGGCTTTACTATAAGCTGATTAAGGCCTGTTGCTGAAACGGAATATAAATCTTATACATAGCTATGTTCCACATACGTTCTATGTGAAGCCTAGATTTATGTATGTTGCAGAAAACAAAATTTATGTTCAACATAGTAAGTGGTGACTTTTATATGAATACTAATTTCAAGTCGGTTTACCCAACTGTCAAAATATTGTGCTCAAATATTCGTTTTTTTTTTTCATTTTATCGTCTTTAAAAAGCTGCGTAATGTCTTCAAATAATAAGAAAAGAAATCCGAACCTCTTCTGCATTGTGTCTGCGATGAAAAGGAAATCGTAGAGAATAAACAAACTGAAGTTCCAACGTCGAAGGATAATGAGAACGCTTGACTCCGAATCGAGACAAATTCTAACAGCCAATCCACAGCTTGTTTTAGAAATTCAAGCCAGGCATCCGCGACATTGGTTCAGTAAGACCAATATTGCAACAATGACAGCTGATATTGAATGCCAATACTGATCAAATATTTCTTTGCATAAAAATAAAATTTGGTAAATGAACACCACGACTACAGGGGACAGTGGTAAGTTTTAAAGACCACTAAGGGGAAGTTAAACCTACGCCAAAATGTTTTGATTCGCAGGGAATAAGCTGGGTGATGGGTTTTATCAAATTTTAGAGTGACGTCTAACGAGTATTCAAAGTGAGGTCCGACGAGTGGTGTGAAGTGACATTAGGGTTCTATTTTAACGCTCTACGAAACTTTGTGGGTAGTAAGTCTATTTAATAGTATTGTAAGCTTGGGGACGACAATTCAGGATCTGCAAAAAACATAGCTCGGGAAATATTAATACTACATAAAAAACCTATGAGAAGTCTGCAACATCAGCACAGCTGATCATTTAATACCCTATCCCATCCCATCCCATCCCTAAAACAAAAATCCCCAAAATGTCGGCTCTATGGCTGTGAAATATAGGAAATCTTATTGTCAGAACACATTGTTCAGACCGTTTATCGAAAACTTTTATGGTTCGACAAAAAACAGCGTTTTTCGCCTGGTTATGCTGTGAGGTATAGAAATGGTTTTTGTATGAAAACGCCTCCAAAAAGTGGGCGTGGCTTAAAATGATAAATGGATGATGTGTTTGTATTAACAGAATGATTTTGCATCACGATTTCTTTCGAAATGTTTAAAATTTTTCCGAACGTTTTTTTAAAACTAAAAACACCCCCAAAAAGTGGGCGTGGCACAAAAAAATGTGTATGAACAAAATATAGACATTATGGTTGTCTAGATATGCTGTTCGTTCGGACACTTTTTCAGTGTCTCAAGAGGTTTTATGGCAACTAAAAAACAGAAATATGAAAAGAGGCAACAAAGGAAAAAGGTTTAAGCATTCAAACATTCAAACAGGAAGAGGAAAACCATTTACACCTTCTGTCCTTAATTTTGATCTGACCGTTACCATTATGAACACAAAAACAATTTTCGGTTCCGAGAATGAATTTGATGGTGACAAACAGGTTGAACAACAACAAAACGAAAAGGTAACCTAAATTAATATTTAAAACAACAGTTTAGACCGTTTACATACACTAAAAAATACTTTGTAGTGCCATGAGAAATGAAATAACCGCGACGAATAGAGTAACCATAAACCGTCAATGCAAAAAAATTCATCCGAAATGGAAAAATCTAATGGTGCCGACGCAACCAATAGCCTAGGAAAGGACAGATTTTTTTGTTGACGACACGGCTAAACGAAAGAGGACAACGACGTTCGTATCTGCACCTGGAATGTGAGAACACTAAACAGGAGAGGTGCAAGCGAACAACTAGCGGAAGCCCTAAACTGCTACAAAGCAGACATTACTGCCATATAAGAAATACGATGGGATGGGCCGGGCAAAAAGAGGATGAAAAACTGTTATATCTACTACGGACCATGTAATAGTGAGCAGAAACAGCGACTTTTCGGACGCGGATTTGTTATTAGTACCAGACTTAGGCAAGAAGTCTTATGTTTTCAAGATATTAGCGAACGCATTGTAACGATCCTCATCAAGGCCAAATTCGCCAACATTAGCCTTATATGCGCTCACGCCCCAACGGAGGAAAAAGATGATATAGCTAAGGACTGCTTCTATGAGCTCCTTGACAAAACCATTGAGCTAACGAAGAACGATGTTAAAATCGTGCTGGAAGATTTTAACACAAAGGTTGGAAGAGAAGACATATTTAGCAGTATTGTCGGAAAACATAGCCTACACGACAACACGTCTGGTAACGGGCTTAAGCTAATTGACTTCGCTACAGAACGAAATGCCGCTATAGCCCGCACACGTTTTTCTCACCTCGATATCCATTAGGGGACATGACGGTCTCCAGATCAACGAACGGTCAATCAAATTGATCACATAGCGATAGACATGAGGCACGCATCCAGTATTTTGGATGTCCGAACATTCCGAGGAGCTAACATGGACTCGGACCACTACCTTGTTGCAGCCAAGGTTAGAATGCGGATATCCTCCACGCCACAACAATCCAGAAAAACTGTAAAAAAAATTAATGTCGAAAGACTGCAATCGCAAGAGACCGCCAAGACCTTCGTGCAACGCGTATCCCTAAACCTCTCGATTAAGACCATACCACCAGCATCGACTGTCGAAGAACTATGGCAACGATGCCATCAAGCCATTATATCAGCCACAACTGATGTGCTAGGTTTCTCGCGCCCACTAGCAAGAAACCCCTGGTTTGATGAGGAATGCCGACAGATGCTCGCAGCCAAGTACGAGGCTAAGCTGCAGGTGAAGACGAGAGCTGCCGTTGAGCTCTATAGGCAGAGAAGAAGGGAAGAACACCGGCTTTTCAGAAAGAAGAAAAAAGAGCAAGAAAATCGTGCTATCGATGATATAGAGGGGTGCCACTCCAGGAACCATGGTCGCAAGATTTATCAAAGTGTACAACGTCAAAGCCAAGGATACAGGCTCGAAGAGAATCCTGTCGAGATAAACAAGGAAATGTCGTAGTTGAGACACGGTCGATGCTGAGGATATGGAAGAACAACTTCTGCAGACTGTTAAACGGCGATGACGAACAACATTCCACTGTCAGGCGGAACGGAACTTCGACGTCTGGGAATCGAAGACTCTGCGAGCCGCAGTATTGGTGTTTCTTCGTTCTACATGTCCTAGTCATCTTAAACGTCCAATGCGGAGTTTTTTGACCAGGGGCATGTCGCTGTACAGCTCGTATAGTTCTTGGTTGAATCTTCGTCTCCATAGCCCTCTGGGGTTGGCTCGTGAGTTTTGCACAATCCTATCAAGAATCAGATTGAAGAAGTCACATGACAGCGCATCGCCTTCCCTAAATCCTTTTTTGGTATCGAATGTGTCGGTAAGTTCGTTTCCTACCCTGATGGAGCAGCGAGAATTCTCTATCGCCATCCTATACAAACGGATGTGTTTGAGCATCGATTTGGACTTCATGGGTTTTTTTCAGGATCTGCCGAAGGGTGAAGATTTGATCGGTTGTGGACTTTCCTGGCCTAAAACCACACTGAAAAGGGCCGATCAGGTTGTTGGTAAACGGTTTTAGGCGTTCACATATTACGGCAGACAGGATTTTGTAGGCGATGTTGAGGAGACTTTTGCCTCCGTAGTTGGCGCAGTGCAGGGGATCGGGCAAACGATGCTGAGGTTCCATTATTCAGACTTACTTCCTTCTGACCAGACTCGGCTTATGAGTTGATGGATGTTATTTACCAAGTCATCTCCGCCGTTTTTATAAAGCTCTGCGGTAAGGCCGTCATTTCCGGCAGCCCTATTTATCTTCAGTTCAGATATTGCTATCCTCACTTCACTCAGGTCGGGTGGTTGGCAGTGCATGTTTCGTTCTGCCTGACAGCGGAATGTTGTTCGTCATCACCTTTTAAGAATCTCAACTACGATATTTCCTTGTTCATCTCGATAGGACTCAGTTCAAGCCTCGTATCCTTGGCCTTGACTTTTTACATTTTGATAAAACTTGCGACCATGGTTCCTGGAGTGGCACCCCTCTATATCATCGATAGCACGATTTTCTTGCTCTTTTTTCTGCTTCTCTGCCTATAGAGCTCAATGGCAGCTCTCGTATTCACCTACAGTTTAGCCTTATTGCCCTCGTTCTTGGCTGCGAGCATCTGTCGGCATTCCTCGTCAAACCAGCGCTTTCTTGCTGGTGGGCTGGAGAATCCTAATCCTCTTATGGATATGGCGGTGATGAAACTGTGTGCTGGCTGTAGTGACATTCCGTTCCGTAGCGAAATCAATTAGCATTAGTCCGATACTAGATGTGTTGTCGTGTAGGCTATGTTTTCCGACAATACTGCTAAAGATGTTTTCTCTTCCTAGCTTTGCTGTAAAATATCCCAGCACGATTTAAATATCGTACTTCGGTAGTCGCTCATAGGTTTTGTCATGGAGCTCGTAGAAGCAATCCGTTGCTATATCATCCTTTTACTCCGTCTGGGCGTAAGCGAATATAAGGCTAATGTTGGTGAATCATGCCTTGGTGCGGATTGTTACAACGCGTTCGCTAATGCCTTGGAAACATAAGACTTCTTGAATAAGTCTGGCACTTCTAACAAATCCGCATCCCAATAGTAGCTGCTTCTGCTCAAGCTGTTATAAATCCCGTAGTAGATGTCACAGTTTTTCACAGCGGTGTGCCTTATCGTTATGAGTTTGACCCATCGGAAACATATTTAGATGGTCAGAAGCCTGCTGTTTTGTTGTAAATCCAAAACTCAACTAGTCCTCTTTAATAACAAGATATCGACGACAGAGTTTGTTTCACCGACTATGTATCCACCCTCACACTGTCAGCAAGTGCCAATTAGCTGAGGGTGATACATGACTCAAAGCTAAACTGGAATCTAAAGTAAAAGCGAAAGCGAAAAGTAAAAAAAACGAACATTCCACTGTAAAGCTGCAATAGAATCTGCGGAAAGAAATGGGGACTCTCCCCGAAGTGGCTGTTGTGAGAGCAATCTTTTCTTATGCTTGTCTAGTCTGGTGGAGTGCCTCGAAAAAGACAAAGCATATGATTGCACAAACAAAATTACAAACAGTGGGCCTTCTCATAGTTGAAGCTATGCGCACCAACCATCCACAAATTGACCAACAGATCAATGACGAGGCAGCGAAAGGGCGCAGCACTTCTCAAAGAGGCGGGTAGCCTTTGTATCATACCGTTTGGTCATAGCGCTGTCTTGAGACTTGTACTAAAGGAGAATAAGCCACACCATCCCATATCACGATTTTGACAATAATTGCTCAATCAGATTACCAAGTAGGGACGAATGGTATTCCACCAATGTGGTATTTAGCACTGAAAATACCAATTTACACCAAAGGGTCTGAAATGGTCGATTCGAGAAAAAAATTCACCAGAACCGGGTGCGTTGACGCGCTATGGAGACAAGGATTCAATCAAGATCTGTTAAAGCTGTACATCGACACTCCCCTGGTCAAAAAACTCCGCATTGGATGTTTTAGATGGCTAGCCAGTTTTTTTTACCAGGGGCATGTCGATGTAAAGCTTTAATCAACACTCCGGTTCACAGTGTCTTCGATTACCAACCAGACGCCTTAAGTGGCACTCACAGGTAGAAACCGACCTAAATCAACTTAACGTGCGAACTAGAGGAAGTTAGCTGACAACCGGGCTAATTGGAGAGGCATGTTCGTTGACGGTCAGGTTCATTCCCGACTGTAGCGCCACTTAAGTACGTACGTATCCAAAGTTGGCGCAAAGAAGTTATGTGTAAAATATTCTCGTAACAGCTTCGAAAGTTAATTAAAGCAAAAATCTATGGTAGTACTTAACTTAATTTATTTTATAGTTATGCATAGCTTCCGTGGTTGTACTCAGTTCTTCAAGATTCCATTATGGCCATGATGGTGGATACCTCCAAATCCGGCACCAGCAAGACCGACTCCTCTAAGACCAACACCTCCGAAACCAGCACCATATCTGTGAGCCCTAACACCGCCCAAAACGAGAGGTCCAGTAACAACTGGGGCATGTACAATAGGTGCGGCAACAATTGGGGCATGGGCAATTGGGGCATGAACAATTGGAGCATGGACAAGTGGTGCGGCAACAACTGGACCATGAACAATAGGTCCGGCAACAACTGGGGCATGTACCAATGGCTGTACAATACCAACTTGACGAACTGCACCATGTCCAAGTGCTACTCCTCCGAGTCCTCCACCAAGTCCGCTATAGCCTAGTCCATTACCAACGAGTCCACCATATCCGAGTCCACCGTAGCCGAGACCAGCACCTCCGAGTCCACCATAGCTGAGACCATTATAGCCGAGACCACCATAGCCGAGACCAACACCTCCAAGACCGCCGTTAATAAGGCCGATTCCAGCATTTCCATGACCGCCGGCATTGACGAATGCCACAAGAGCGAGGATAGCAACGAAGACCTAAGGATAAACAGGATAAAGCATTAAAACAAACTGAACTATCACCCTTCCTTTCAAGCGCCTTACTTTCATGGTTAGGTATGTTAAGTGCGAGTAAATAAACTGGACTATGCCAAACTTCAGAATGGTTCTCCCTTATATAGTAGTTCTTCAGATATGCTCAGACCCCTCATACAACATAAAAATTCTTTCGGAAAGTTGTTTTCATGCTAGTCTATCACGTTCAGGTAAATAAATCATCCGGAAGTGTGCATGCGTTTGTACCAGTATTCAATTAATCCATAAATATTCATCTAAGGCCATAAAACTAGATTTAGAATCTCTGATCGTTTGGATTTTTTAGAACCCGATGCCTACATTGTCAGACAAACGATATGCAGAATAGGCTATGGAGATCAGGTCTTCGAAGTGACGCACATCGTAATAGTAGGTCTGTTATGAAGTGTTAACAAAATTTTCTTTTGTTTACCTAAACACTGAATATGGATATCGAATAACAGATTATATCTTTATTTGTATTTCTGACAGATTGTATCCACAATCAACAACAAGAAAGCAATTTTTATGCGAATTTTTGATACAACAGCTCTTAGTACATAGGATAAGATTTTTTTTTTTTTTGTTCAAAAAAATTGACCTCGAAGAAACCGAAAGGGAAGATGGGGAACCCCGCTACGTCGGTGAGGGTAACCCTTTCAAAGAGTTAGCCGAGGTCGATGAAACGCCGGCTATAGATGATGAGGAGGGAAAGCTAAACCGAATCATTGCAAAACTTCTAGAAAAACTAGAAAAAATTCGAGAGGCAAAAAAAATAGAAGCCCTCGAAGAAAAGAACAATAAAATGCAGCACAGACAACAACAAGAGTTGAAAGCGGAGCAAATGCTTCAGCGCCAACGAAGTAAAAAACTGCAACCAATGCAGCAAAAACAACCACAGCAGAAGAGGAAGCAACAGCCGAATCGAAAGCCGCAGCAACAACTGTAGCAGCAACAACAGCAGCAACAACAGCAGCAGCAACAAAAGCAGCAGCAGACGCAACCACAACAGAAAAAGAGGGAAGAAGTACCCCCAATTAGTGTAAGTAACTTAGCAAGTAGTTATAGCATAGAATTATGTAAGGTAGCTGTTAAGGACTTCACGGTCAAGCACATTTCGGCCCAGAAGCATAAAATTGTGGTTAATAATTTGGAGGACCACAAAAAGGTCCGCAAAGCACTAGAGGGAATTAAGGCAGAATACTTCACGTATACGCCAAAATCCGAGAAATTGAAAACGGTCATCCTGAAGGGAATCGATACCGGGGTTGATGCGGAGGAGCTCCTAAACGAGCTCAAGAGTTACGAGAGCAACGACCTTAAGTTCGTCGGTATAAAGCCGTTTTCCGCGGTCAATGGTAGGGGTGGTAACCGAAGGTTACCATTTTTCCTAGTTCAACTAACCCCCAACAGCAAACTTGATTGTCTACGCAGAATTAATCGCGTATACTATCATGCTGTATATTGGGACAAATTAAAAAGGTCAAATCGCATACTGCAATGTATGAGCTGCCAAAGGTTCGGGCATGCCGCTTCTAATTGCAACATTCATATTAGATGCGTTAAGTGCGATGAGAACCACAATTTAAATGAGTGCCCTCTAGGTAGCGAAAGGGTTGAAGACATGAGTAAGCTCACATGTGTTCTTTGCCGGAATGCGGGGCACCCTGCTAACTATAAGGGATGTCCTGTATTCCAACAGAAAAAGAAGAGTATGCTAGGTCGGAAACAGGCTGTCGAAGAAGAAAGGCGACAGAAAAGTCGGTCTTACACAAATCGGGTTGAGCCCAACGTGTCCTTTGCCCAAATGGCAGCTGGATCGGGTAAGCCCCAGGCATTAAACATGCCAAAGGTTGCTGAAAAAGCACCTGAAGCTTATACGGATCTGAAGATGTTCGTGCTACAGTTGAGTAGCAAGATCGATCAGTTCCAGAAACAACTGAACGAGCAAGCAGCCCGAATAGATTATATCTATTCGATGTTTGCCGTGTCTAGCGCGCCATGAATATGATGAGTACGCTGGATGAGGTAAACTTTAGGATCCTAGCTGTGAATGTTAATTCATTAGTCAGGGTCGAGAGAAGAACCGTCCTTACAAACCTGTTGAAAAACCAACTCCCGGATGTAGTTTTGGTCAGCGAAACTAAGCTAAACCAGAAACACAAATTGGGATACAGCAACTACCATGTAGTGAGAAGAGACCGACCCCACTCCTCCCAAGGGGGTGGGGTCGCTGTCTTATTACGCAAAGGCTTACGCCATAACATTATATATAGCGGGGATGTACGTAGGTTCCAGGTGTTGGAAGCATGCATAGTATGCATTCCTCTCCATAGTCGGAGGAGAATGTATGTGGTGTCGCTTTATGCACCTGAAGCAACTCAACAAACTCAATTTATAGCAGAGCTCGAAACACTTTTTCGTTGCCTACAGCTTCAATCGGCTGATAATTATTACTTTTTGGCCGGTGATCTTAACGCTAAGCACGCGGCTTGGGGAAATGCAATCTCGAACACTGCGAACGACTGCTTCAAAATTGGAGGGAGCAAAATATGATTGAGTACAAACTTAGTTTGTACGCAACGGATATCCCGTCTTTCCCGAGAGGAAATTCTTTTCTGGACTTAGCCCTTATGGACAATAGACTAGAACTGACAAATAACGAACACGCGCGGAACTGTGTACGAGCATTCGATTACGATGACAGTGACCACCTCGGACTCGATGCCGTATTCAGGATCCCAAACGAGCAAACTCAACTGGAGGAGTTCGACCAAGTGCGTTCTTTCGACTATCGAAGGACGAACTGGCCGCGCTTCGCCAGAGTTGTAAAGCGAGAATTACGAGCGAAATCAACCCTCCGACAAACCGAAACCTTACTAACGAAGAAATCGACCAAAATTTATTGAAAATGAATGAGGTCATCACAAGGTCAATGGATCGAGCTATCCGTAAGGTAGCTTGTTCTGACGATCAGACGGAGAAATATCGAACGCCAACAATCGATGCACTCCACAAACACAAAAGCAGACTGGTCTCGAGGCTTAAACGGCTGCGTAGACAATTTACTGACAGACAAGACCCGGAGGTTCGGACATTGAAGTCGTTGATAAAAAACCTTAAGCAGTTAATATCGGAGAATTACAAACAATCTGTAAGTTTTTACTGGGGCAAGAAAATTCAGGCTATAAAAGTCAGTAGCCCGAATATGTTCCAGCAAATAAATAAAATATTCAGGCGAAAGGATCATAATGACATTCCATGTGTCCGGATTTCCCAAACGACAGAGAACAGACAGACACTCACGGCTGTTGGTATAAGTCCGGAAAGTGTTGACTCTAACGACGGTTTTTTCAATCTAAGATCCTCAGGAGAAGGCGAATACGATAGGCGCTGTCTTCGCAACCGTGTATACGGTGAACAATCCTGTTCGCCCAAATCGCGATATTGAGGAGAGAGCCTTTCTGAATCACTTTTATCTACGTACTGAACTCCAAGCTTGGCGATCTGAGAATCACGGTTTTACCGTATTCAATGACGAAACCCTTCAAATGGCATAGTCGCCAATAGCCTGATGCTGTTCGTGCAAAAAGATGAACTCCTGGACATCTTTGTATCACTGAAGAATAAAAAGTCGACGGGAGAGGACGGTGTCCCAAACGTCGTATTGAGGCACCTTCCGATGGAAGCGGTCGATATTTTCACCACGCTGTTTAACAATGCACTGAATAATGCACATTATCCGGTGCACTGGAAAACGGCGGTGGTACATCCTATCCCCAAAAAGGACAAGGACAGAACAAACCCTGCAAATCTTCGGTCAATAAGCCTTCTGCCGAATGTAAGCAAGGTATTTGAGAAAATAGTCAATAGAGCTCTGCTTAAGTGAATCGAGGAAAATAAAATTATTCCGGAAAATCAGATATTGCGAGGATTGGAAATTGAGGATCAATTTCCAAAAAACCGAAACAATTCTGTTCAGGACCCCAGTGCAGAGGGCTTGTTACGATACCAGAAAAAGCTGGAAAAAATTGTGTATCATGGGACAGCATGGACGGCCGTTGGCGGTGAGAAGTGAAGTCAAATACCTTGGCATCTGGCTTGACAAGTTTCTATATTTTAATAAAACTGTGGATGCTTGTCTGGCCAGGGCTAGGGCTAGTTTCATAGCAGTGAACTTGATTCATGGGTGAAAGTCATTTGCTACATGGCCCTCATAAGGCCGATCATCGCTTACGGTTGTCCCGTGTGGTTCAATGTATCACCATCCTTCATGGAAAGGATACGGCTGTTTGAGAGGTGTTGTCTCCGATCCTGCTTAGGATTGTAACGAACGCTGGACTCCGAGTACATAAAATATTATCGCGACGAGGTTCTATACAATTTGGCTCAATTGAATAGAATTGATAATTTCCTAATTAAGGTGACTCGAAGGCACGCTTCAAGGGCGATGAGTAGCGACAACAGCCTGATATTCGGGGCTTATTACCCCAATGAAATGTAAATGGAGAGTGCGCTCATGTTCTAGCTTTATTCCGCCATCCTCCGCTTTAGCACGGCGGTATCGGATCGCGATAGGACCGACGCTGAAAAGCAGCGCACCGAGTTTTGGTGGCTAAACGAGGAAAGTATTTCTGCACTTCCTCAGGTCTTTGCGGACTTTTAGTCCACTCCTTAGTACTTAAGTAAATTAAATTTAGGTACAAGGTCTGGGACTGGGCTTATGCACCATATTTTATTTAATATGGTTGCATAAATGCTTGCTGGACCCAATGACGCAATCGGGATGGCAAACCCTCGGGGCATATGCAACGAGTGCTTGCCACCCCGATTATAATTAAGTTAGGTTTAAGTAGTACTAAGTAGTTTAAGTTAGTTTTAGTCTAGATTAAGTTTTTATATAAAACAAAAAAAAAAATGGTTACTGTTTAAAGTTTTAATTTTTTCTTTGAAAAATCAATTAAATGTCTTAAAATTAATAATAAAAAAACAAGTGACAAATTTAAGCTGAAAAGAAAAAGAAAAATGTTAGTTATAAGCTTACAGCGCCCGCTATGGGCCGATAAGTTAGATTTAAGCATTTTTGTCTAGTATTAAGTTAATATTTTAAGTAAATAAAAAAAAATGAATTAAAAAAAAAAAAAAAACCTTCTGCCTGCAATAGTGAGGGACTTTAACCCGATCTAAAAAACCTCCCGAAGACTGACTTTTGTATGTCTTCAAGGAATCGCACCTAGTCGTTAGACTAATCAGCAATTTATTTTTCACATGTATACATTTTATAAATATATAAAAATTTTAAAAGAAATTCCGACGTTGGTCAGTATTTGTTTTTTTTTTTTTATATAAAGGGTGATCCATTTCGAGGTTCCCTACTCTTTTTTGAAAAAAACACAGAAAATTCAAATTTAATGGAGAGAATGTTTATTATCATTTGAAAGAACATTCTTTGGCATTTATTTTTTGAAGACTATGTCTATCAAATGTTGGCCGTTGCTACGTCGCAGATGGTCCATCCGTTGAGTCCAATTTTCGATCACTCGTTCGAGCATTTCGACTGGTAACTGCCGAATGACACGCGTGATGTTATCCTCCAAGGCCTGAATCGAAGCGGGTTTGTCGGCATAAGCTTTTGACTTTACATATCGCCACAGGAAAAAGTCTAACGGTGTGATATCACACGATCTTGGTGGCCAATCGACCGGCCCAAAACGTGAAATTATGTGCTCACCGAAATGTTCTCTCAATAAGTCCATTGATTGATGCGATGTGTGGGAAGTGGCGCCATCTTGATGAAACCAAATGTCGCCGAGATCACGAGCTTCAATTTCAGGCATCAAATAGTCGGTTATCGTGGCACGATAACGGTCGCCATTGACGGTTACGTTCGCACCGGCATAATTTTTAAAGAAATATGGACCGATGATTCCACCGGCCCACAAACCACACCAAACCGTTGTTTTTTTCTTTTGGATGAAGTGGCAGTTCTTCAATCTCTTCAAATTGCTCTTCGTCCCAAATGCGGCAATTTTGTTTGTTTACATACCCATTGAGCCAGAAATGGGCCTCATCGCTAAACAAAATTTGCCTCGAAAACGTCGGATCTTCTTGGAACTTTTCAAGAGCCCATAGAGCGAAGCGATGTCGCTTGGGAAGGTCGAGCGGCTTCAGTTGTTGCACAAGCTGTATTTTGTACGCTTTCAATTTAATATCTTGACGTAAAATGCGCCAAGTCGTTCCATACGTCAGTCCGAGTTGCTGCGAACGGCGCCGAATCGACTCTCTACGGTCTTCGTGTACACTCTCAGCTACGGCCGCTGTATTTTCTTCACAGCGTGCTGGACGTGGTCTATTCGGTCGAATATTATCCAATAATGAATGCTGGGTCTCAAAATGGGTGATGGTGTTGCGAATACGGCCGCTCTTATCTTATATTATTTATGCGAGGGAAAGCTATATCAGGGGCTCCTAATATTAATGGTACTAGTCAATTTCCGAATCCTCCAATTATGATTGGCATAACTATAAAAAAAATTATTACAAAAGCATGCGCAGTTACGATTACATTATAAATTTGATCATTACCAGGCCGATTATGTTGACCATAAGTTGAGCGAAGTGCACGAAACACATTCCTCACTGAACGTGAATTTTCATAATAAAGTCGAACAATTTGTAAACGTTGTTCACGCGTAAGTCTTTCCATTATGAAATGCCAAACAATACTAAACAAAAATAACATGACAGCATGACACGACTCACACGTGATCTGTCAAAAAAGGCTATTGAAAAAAGTATCTCTACTTCGATCACCCGTTCTATTGTTTTCCTCCATTAACATTTTTTTTCCTCCAACTTCATTTTCTTCTCTGCTATTTCTTTATATGCGGCCAAGCCGTCGTCAGTGGCGTTATTTAATGTACGCCTTGGCCGTTTTCGACGGTTGCCTATATAAATGGACGTTAATGGAATTTCTTCTCTTTCAGCTGAAGGATACAGCACGTCGTCGTCTTTAATAATAGGATCTGGACCTTCTTCATGTTGGATCTGAAAAAAAGAGTACAATAATATATTTCTAATTGACTGAAGTTTTAAGTGCACCTCTAAAGTTACGATTATAGGCTTAAATCCGATCTCGCTCACGATTGCTGAGACCCCTTCCACGGCTTCTGGAGTAATAATGTTGATTACCCTTCTGTCTAGATCCGTAAGATCTTTAATAGGAATAGGTCCATCAACGCCGCTATTCTGGCGCTGTCCTTTAATGGCGCTGTCACGGCTTCGCAAACTTATTCTGTATAAATATGAAAATATTATGAATTTCTTATTGTTTCATTGATATTATTATCTATTAAACTTACTTTTAATCTTTCCAGTACTTCCTCCACTTCGGCCCATCTTTGAAGGTACCGCCTAAGCTGTTCAGAAGGAAGCTTAGTTCCTTCCACTCATGATCACGGGTATGAGCACCGTCAGCTGTTGTAAATCTGTAAATTTATTTTTTTTTAAGTTTATATATTTTCAACGCAGAATATAATATTTATATTAATTAAAGGTTACTTACTTGTTATGGCCAAATCAGGCCTGTTCTCCAGAAAGTGGATTAAATATTTTTTTTGGGGTTTCTTAAGACCTTTGTTCCCGTTTAATTTTGACTTCCATCACTTTTTCACACTTCTTCACAAATGAAATTGCTGTGATAAAAAACTTATCATATGAAAAGATTTTGACATTTGTTTTCATTTTTTCATAGATCGAGAATCGAATTCAGAGTGAACTTGTGAAAACTCTTTTTATTTCACAGTACATATCACAGAACGGGAATTGACCCTCTGGTCTTAAAAGTTTTCCTTCTTGTATTAGTCATGATGATAGGTGCCACCAACATGACGGGCACCACAAAGAAAGCCTTTAAGAGAAATATTGAGGAAGTAAATTTCACGACATAGATCATCAAAAATTTATGCATTTGCATTATGCATATAAACAAAAGTTGAAAAGTTGTATCCGAATATCGAAAAGATCACGAACCGGTGTAGCTGCATTAAATAGTTTTATATTGCAATCATTTTGTTCTTAATTTAAGAATTTTATAGACTCAGGCATTTAGTCAGATAAATTTTTATCAAATTATTGTTGGTGAATGTACAAAAACTCTGTATAGCAGATGTTCAGTTGCTGTTTAGTCATCTAATTTCATTCATAAATATTTGTATAAACATCACATACTACTCAAACATCGATAACAGGTGTGTGGGATAAAATTATCTCAATTTATGTGCACTTCCACATATTATTTCGGAACTAGTTATCTAAAATTAAAACCCGTCTTCGTGTGTTTATTGATTTATACGTAGAGAGTAACGAATTTAAATAAATTTCTGGTCGCATTATACAATCCTCACGATAGAATTATGTTTATCATACACTCGTAGTTTAAATACGTAGTTTGTAAAATTGAGAAAACTAAACGGACTCAAGACATCTTCTTAGCAATGTAGATGTCTTTCCGTCCGTCTTTTTCAGAGCTCATAGTTTTATTCTCTAAATATAGAAAACCCATCCCATAGGGGTTTATTAGTTCTGACAGAAAATTTGTAACATAGGGGAATAATTTAGCAAGATATACCTAAAAGTATGTGGGTCGACTA
This sequence comes from Rhingia rostrata, assembly GCA_949824845.1. NCBI lineage: Eukaryota > Metazoa > Arthropoda > Insecta > Diptera > Syrphidae > Rhingia > Rhingia rostrata. The sequence continues at coordinate 173,699,694 of OX463755.1, read as the reverse complement.
TGAATATATAGCTGAGTCGATTTACCCAGGTCTGTCTGTTCGTCCGTACGTCACCAGCTTCCGAGCCATAAACGATGAGCTAATAGCATACACAAATATGGTAGACATGCTACTTTGTTGGATTGTGCGTTGTAGAACGATGGTAGACTCTGATTGGCTCTAACTTGGCAATGCCCAGTGGTTGTAACTTTGACTACACATCAAACGCTTATTTTCAACCTCCAAGTGATAACCATCGGGTACTGGTCTCATCCAACCGGATTTAACTTGCTAAACGATAAGCACGAGTGTTGATAACACGACGAGAAACAGCAACACTACAGACACCCAGGTCGGAATTGCAGGGAATAAATACCGGCCTGATGTCACAGGTGAACCTAGAAAAGCTGCTTCGACATATCCGGACAACAGGTTGTCTAGGAATTTCAAGGGTAAGTCAGGCCTCTTGAACAGAGATAGTGGCGGATGAACAGAAAGGCCAACGGCAGCGGTCAATCACGTAGTGGATACTGATGGCCCCGTGTCCTAGGGGTATATAATAAATTGGAGCTGGCCCTCCAGGTTGGGGGTTATGCTTTGGGTTAACAACCCAACCATGGAAAAACTAAATGTTACCAACCAATAGCCTTGGAAAGGACAACGACGTTCGTATCTGCACTTGGAATGTGAGAACATTAAACAGGAGTGGTGCAAGCGAATAACTAGCGTAAGCCCTTAATTGCTACAAAGCAGGCATTACTGCCATTATGAAAATACGATGGGATGGGTCAGCCAAAAAGGGGATGAAAAACTGTGACATCTACTACGGACCATGTTATAGTGAGCAGAAACAGCGAATATTCGGATGCGGATTTGTTATAAGTGCCAGACTTAGGCAAGAAGTCTTATGTTTTTAAGAGATTAGCGAATGCATTGTAACAATCCACACAAGGCCAAATTCGCCAACATAAGTCATATACTCACGCCCCGATGAAAGAAAATAATGATAAAGCTAAGGATTGCTTTTACGAGCTCCTTGACACAACCTTTGAGCGACTACCGAAGTACGATGTTAAAATCGTGCTGGGAGATTTTAACGCAAGGTAGGAAGAGAAGACATCTTTAGCAGTATTGTCGGAAACCATAGCCTACACGACACTACTTAGGGTGACGGACTTAGGCTAATTGATGAAATGACACTTTAGCCACCACACGGCTTCCTCACCACGATATCCATAAGGGGACATGGCGGTTTCCAGATAAACGAACGGTTAACCAAATTGATCACATTGCGATAGACAAGAGGCACGCATCCGGTATTTTGGATTTTCGTACATTCCGAGGATCTAACATTGACGCGGACCACTATCTTGTTGTAAGAATACGCATATCCAACACGCCACAACAATCCAGAAATACTGTGAAAAAATTTAACGCCGAAAGGCTGCAATCGCAAGAGACCGCCAAGACCTTCGCGCAACGCACATCCCTAAACCTCTCGATTAACATCATACCACCAGCGTCGAATGTCGAAGAACAATGGCAACGATGCCAACAAGCAATTAGACCTGCCGCAACTGCTGTGCTAGGATTCTCCGGCCCACCAGCAAGAAAGCCCTGGTTTTATGAGGAATGCCGACAGATGCTCGCAGCCAAGAACGAAGGCTACAAGGCTAAACTGCAGGTGAAGACGAGAGCTGCCATTGAGGTCTATAGGCAGAGAAGAAGGGAAGAACACCGGCTTTTCAGAAAGAAGAAAAAAGACCAAGAAAAGCGCGCGATCGAGGATATAGAGAAGTGCTACTCCAGGAAAGATGTTCGCAAGTTTAACCAAAGTGTACAACGTCACAGCCAAGAATACAAGGCTCAAACAGAGTCCTGTCGAGATGAACAAGGAAATATCGTAGTTCAGACACAGTCGATGCCGAGGATATGGAAGAACCACTTCTGCAGACTGTTAAACGGCGATGACGAACAACATTCCACTGTCAGGCAGAACGGAACTTTAAATTGGCAACGAAAGCAAAACTGCCAACCCCCCGACCTGGGTGAAGTGAGGATAGCAATATCTAAACTGAAGCTTAATAAGGCTGCCGGAAATGACGGCCTTCCCGCCGAGCTTTATAAAGCCGGCGGAGATTACTTGGTAAGTAACATCCACCAACTCATAAGCCGAATCTGGTCGGAAGAAAGTATGCCTGAAGAATGGAACCTCAGCATCGTTTTTCCGTTCCACAAAAAAGGAAACCCTCTGCACTGCGCCAACTACAGAGGCATAAGTCTCCTACACATCGCATACAAAATTCTATCTGCCGTAATATGTGAACGCCTGAAACCGTTTACCAACAACCTGATCGGCCCTTATCATTGTGGTTTTAAGCCAGAAAAGTCCACAACCGATCAAATCTTCACCCTTCGGCAGATACTGAAAAAAACCCATGAAGTCCAAATCGATACCCACCACCTATTCATCGATTTCAAAGCCGCATACGGCAGCATTTATAGAGACGTACTATACAGAGCCATGTCTAGTTTTGGTATACCGCCCAAACTCGTCCGTTTCTGTATGATGACGATGGAGAAATCTCGCTGCTCCATCAGGATCGGAAACGACCTCACCGACACATTCGATACCAAAATAGGATTAAGGCAAGGCGATGCCATATGACTTCTTCAATCTATTTCTTGAGAGGGTTGTGCAAAACTCACGAACCAACAGGCACAATTTTCCAAAAATCTGTACAACTACTAGCATACACCAACGATATTGACATCATTGGTAGGACCCAACGTGATGTCATAGCCACGTTTGCTAGTAAAGAAAGAAGCGGCGAAAATGGGTTTAGCAGTGAATGAGGGCCACACGAAGTATATGCAGTCAAGACGAAAGGACACACAACACCGACGAATTGTACAGAACGTCACCATTGACAGATATAACTTTGAGGTAGTACGAGACTATGACAACAACATCTCGTCAGAAATTAAACGAAGAATTACTCTTGCTAACCGCAGTTCAGTAGTAAAGCCCTCACTCGCACTGCTAAGGAGATAATATATAAGACCCTGATCATCCCAGTTCTGCTCTACGGCGCTGAAGCATTGACCGTCTCAAAAGTGGTAGATTCGGGAGGAAACTTCTTCGAAAAATCTTGTGTCTTGTTTGAGTTGACGTTCTATGCAAACGAAGATTCAACCAAGAACTATACGAGCTGTACAGTGACATGCCCCTGGTCAAGAAACTCCGCATTGGACGTTGACTAGGGCATGTAAAACGAATGGACACCAATGCTCCGGCTCGCAGAGTCTACGATTCCGAGACAGACGTCGGACTAAGTAGAAGAGGACCTCTCCTAAGTGGCGCTCACACGTACAATCAACCAACACTTTTCTATGGTTCTGATATTTGGGTAGGCCTACCCTGAAATAATGGCTCTAATGGCTAGGTGTTCAGGTTAAACATGCTTACATTATCTGTATCACTAGTATCATGGACAATACTCTGGCAAGTAACAAGTGTGATGTCTAATCCGGTTGTAGCTATGTAACTTGTTTTGAAGACTACTGAGCCCTTGTCTCATGAAAGTCACCGAATCTTTTCTACTTCGCCATTTTGTTTCTAAAAAAAAAAATCGATCAGTCGAGATTATCATCATTATCTCCGATTATAAAACTTCTACGACTCTTCTATCGTGCCAAATTGTGGCCCTAAATTTTTGGTAAGCAGATTAATTGCATTGCTATCCATTGGAAGCCGAATATCTCTCAGCCAGAAAATTGTTGCTGCTCACATTAGTATGCCAAGTTGTGCCTTAGTTTGTAGGGGCTCTTCCTAAAAGCTATAAAAAGCTCGTAATGTGTCTGTGTCCCTGTTATATTACATTATCTGACCTTTTTTTTTTACGAAATTGGTGATGTCCAGTAGTCTCAACCAATGAATATGGACTTTCGAGGAACAGTATAAACATGTGCGTTATGTGACTAGCCGGATGGCAAAGTTGTCTTGATCATATTTCGATCTCCATTCGCGAAATTATTTATTCAGCTATCCTGGCATTTCCCTAAGAAGATCTCAACCATGTAACCATTGGTTAAATGAATACGAGTGTTGGAAGTATCCCTTAACCTCGTTTTACTCAAAAACCTATTTATTTGCAGTGATTTTGAGAGCCTATCTATACGACTTTGCAAGGAACATTAAATAAGGACGGTAACAGCTTTCATTGGTATCACAATAACCGCGTTAATACCAAAAGATGATGAAAAACTTAAAGTAGAAATTTCACATGAAACCAACAACAAAGCACAAATCATTGACACATCCCCCCACTCCAAAATGCATAAAAAAAACTCCAAATGCCTAATATTCGGAAGACAAAGCCGGCATTTTAATAGCATTCTGCAAGATAAAACGCGAAATTGCTTATGCATTCGATGGATACAACGAGTTTTTGGGGATCAGAATGAGCATAGAATCGGAATTGAGATTTTAATGGCGTCTAATATGCATAGATAACCGACGACTTTGTTTTTTTTTATATTTAAATATAATTTGGAACTTCCTTCACCTATGCAGCTATGTCATTCGGAGTCATATATAAGACCATACTTGACTGATAGCTCTCATAGTTCAGTTCTTTTACTTGCACTTAACAAACATAAACATGAAAGTAAGACGCCTAACGGTGGATCATCTTCAATTTGAATAAAAGCATCCTTTGATTATCCTTAGATCTTCGTTGCTCTCCTCGCTTTTGTGGCTTACGTCAGCGCTGGCGGTTATGGTAATGCCGGACTTGGAGGAGTTGGTTTGATCAACGGCGGTCTTGCTGGATCCGGTCTTGGCTATGGTGGTCTAGGAGGAGCTGGACTCGGCTATGGTGGACTTGGCGGTGTTGGTCTAGGACATGGCGTAGTTCGTCAAGTTGGAATCGTGCAACCAATTGTTCATGCTCCAGTTGTTGCCGCACCTGTTGTTTTGGGTGGACTTAGGTCTTACGGACATGGTGCAGGTGTCGTTGGTGCCGGTCTTGGAGGAGTTGGTCTTAATGCCGGCCTTGGAGGTGGACGCCATCAAGGTCATTTGTAAATGCAACCGTAATGGAAAAAAACATACAAAGCTATGAAATAAACTATATTAAGAGAAACACTGAAATTTGCTTTTAAAATTATGCTGAGCGGGCTTATAGTGGAAGTCGAAGTTTGTTAACAACACCTTTCAGCTAATACCTATGCGGATATAGATACATAGATATTATATGCTACCGTGACTCAGCGAATGTAACCAAAAGTTTGCTTAAACAACTCTGGAGACTGATGTGTGGTATACGAAAAAGAGTATGCACGACTGGGTCTCATGTATTTGCTCCTTGCATGCTTGGACTTTAATAACATATACATACGTACAAATCTAAAAGGTGTTCATACCAAAAACATTAATAAGTTTCTATCTGCGGTATCCATAACAGAAAATTCATGTTTAGATACATTTTAATCAGAAATTGTTATTCAGGTTGGTAGTAATTCAGTGTATTAGAGGATCTGGAAAGGTTCTATTCAAGATAGGGAGGGTATGAGGGTTTTTCCAAGTTTATTTTTACCTAGACGGATAGTTTTTGGTGATGTAAAATGCGTGTTAGTTGACAACCGCGGATGCTGAATCATATTTTATTTTATTTTTGCCACAAGGAATGGGATGTACTTTTCAACGCCGACTCTTACAGTCAAATTGGGGAAGCTTTTCATGACAATTTTATACTCTTGAATGTTTGTCAGACTTTTGAATGAGAAGGCACGTTAGTACCCAGGGCCTAGCTTTTTTCTCGCTACAACTCATGTGTGCGTGTGTACTTCTTTGCACGATGGCGGGACCTCCTGTCTTATGTCGAATCCGAACGGCTAAGTTGAGATAAGCTTTTCATGACAATTGACACTACCCGGATGATTTGTCAGATCATCACGAGAGGAGGGCCAGTGAAAAATCATTAAGGTCAACACCTACGGCTGGGAATCGAACCCAGACCTTCTGCACGGCAGTTAATCACACTAACCATCGCGCCACTGAGCCCGTCATGATAATACCTCGGTTAATATTTTATAAGCTAAACATGGCTTATCATTGCAGAGGGGCATGTAAATCTGGTTGATAATTTAATTTTTTATTTTCGTTAGCTCTTTGTTCGGAGCGTTATTAGAGCAGAATCCGCTCTGAACTTTATATGACCGAGCGTCCTTAGCACGAACCTAGTAAGGTCAATTTGGTATTTGGAAACAGGAGTTACATAAAAAAAATATGATATGACATCATCAACGTAAATGAGTTTTTATTTGTGGGCGGCCGCAGTGTAGAAGTAATGCGTTCGCCTGTTGAGCGGAATGTTGCGCCTTCAATCCCAGCCAAAATCCTTGAACATTTTATTTAAAGAAATAAAAAAAAGGCGGTAACAGTCACTGCTAAAAGCATACATCATCTTAGAAAGTTCTGCGAATTTCAAGAACCCAAAAAAAACTGCAACTCCCCGAAGTTAAATCTGACACCAACCGTGGGGTAAAGTCTCCACTCCATCCAAAATCTTTCGTATCACTCTCATATCCCTATCGTAGGGTGGCAACACATTTAAAGGGTATTCATAACGCCTTGAGTGCGCGTCAATTTTAAAGCAAAATTATGATTTAAGTTCGTAGAATACTAAGCAGGGAACAATCATTTGAGGCCAATTCCATTCTTGGCCATCTTCAGTGTTCTTCAAACAATCTTCGAGGTTATTTCGCCGGCTGAGTCATTAGAAAGCCGAGAAGAAGACGAAATATAATTTATAAACGCATCGGTAATAGCTAACAGATGGTTTTTGCAAACTTCGACTTCCACTATAAGCCCGCTCAGCATAATTTTAAAAGCAAATTTCAGTGTTTCTCTTAATATAGTTTATTTCATAGCTTTGTACGTTTTTTTCCATTACGGTTGCATTTAAAAATGACCTTGATGGCGTCCACCTCCAAGACCGGCATTAAGACCAACTCCTCCAAGACCGGCACCAACGAGACCTGCACCATGTCCGTAAGACCTAAGTCCACCCAAAACAACAGGTGCGGCAACAACTGGAGCATGAACAATTGGTTGCACGATTCCAACTTGACGAGCTACGCCATGTCCTAGACCAACACCGCCAAGTCCACCATAGCCGAGTCCAGCTCCTCCTAGACCACCATAGCCAAGACCGGATCCAGCAAGACCGCCGTTGATCAAACCAACTCCTCCAAGTCCGGCATTACCATAACCGCCAGCGCTGACGTAAGCCACAAAAGCGAGGAGAGCAACGAAGATCTAAGGATAATCAAAGGATAAGTTTAGTCAAATTGAAGATGATCCACCGTTAGGTGTCTTACTCTTTCATATTTATGTTTGTTAAGTGCAAGTAAAAGAACTGAACTGTGTCATCTATCAGTCAATTTCAGTCTTATATAGGACTCCGAAGTTCCAAATTATATTTAAATATAAAAATAAACAGTAAAGGCCTCATATATGCATATTAGACGCCATTAAAATGTCAATTCCGATTCTATGGTTATTCCGAGCTCCAAAAACTCGTTGTATTTATCAAATGCACACCCAATTTCGCGTTTTATCTTGCAGAATATAATTAAGATGCCGGCTTTGTCTTCCGAATATTAGGCATTTGGAATTAATTTTTATAACATTTCTATGCATTTTGGAATGGGGGGGTGTGTCAATGATTTGTGCTTCAGTGTTGGTTTCATGTGAAATTTGTTTCTCGAATTTATTATATTTTTGTTCATATGATAAAATTGTCACCGGAAATACGTACAGCCAAGCTGTGAACATCACTGCATTCAGGCCAAATAAGAAGGTTACATAAGTTGTGGCGATTAAGGGCTACTTGTACCAACACTTCTTTCAACTAGCCGATGGTTACCTATTTGATGCTTGGATAGCTGAATAAATAAGCTCGTTAAAGTCATCCTAAGGACATCAAAATTGCATCCAAATGAAATTTAAGTTCTGGCACTTATGGGCCATAAAGGCTCTCAATCCGTTCGTTGTTTTACGATGTTTTTTTTTTGGCCCAAAGAATGGGAACTTCTCTTAAACGCAGACTCAAAACTAAGATTTTGTTACACTCTTATACGTTTGTCTGACTTCCACTTGATGTAGAACAGTAAACATTAGGGCAGTTGTCACACTGCGCCTAACAATCCAGTGCACTAACCACTAGGTCACAGCACCTACTATATCAACATTGGTATACTACTCTGCAAAGCCGAGTGGTCAGAACTAGACATCTCACATTTCGCAATATCAAGATCGAAAAATGTAAAATAACAAGAACATCGGTACGTTAAGAGTAAACAAAAATCCTTCTCTCGCATGTAGGGTCCCCTATTGATAAGGCACTATCCCAACAGGAACTACAAATGCCGCGTATAGAAATGGAACAAATAGCAGTGGTCAGGGTCAGAGAAATTAGGCTTCCAATGGAAAGGCAAGCAAATGCATCGGCTTAGCAAAGATTGGTAGTCTCAAGTTAGCACATTAGAATGGTGATAGCAGACTTATAATAAAAGATGGTGTTGAAAATCTAGCTAAGATTTTTTGCAATCTAGAAACAAAATTTAGCGACACTAACGATTGGGTGCGTTTCATAAGACAAGGACTCGCAAGAGCTTCCGAACAAGTTATTCTTGATAGATGGCAGAGTCTTGTCGATTTTGAAGTTGAAGTGGTTGTGTTACCACCTAAGGTGTTACAAATTTAGAAAAAAAACATAGCAGATCAGATGCCAGATTCCTTCATTCCAGATTCCTACTTAATGTTGGAAGAGGGAATCGACCCAGAAACATAACTTACTTTTGAAGGAAATATTTATCAAAATAAAATCACTTGGCATACTCTGGATAAATGAATCGTTGAATCATCCACAACAACAACCGTGAAATGGATCATGAACGTTGCTAAGTACACTTTACTTGTTGCTCCATATATATATATTTACAAGATAAAGCTATACCACTGCCCGAAACTACAAAAGACGGCCAGCAATGCAGCGAACTAACATGGTGCTACACAGATGCAGCAACATCAAAGTGGCATTCAATATTTAGCCTTAGTGTCCCTCAAGACAAACTGACCGCACAAAGGTCAATTTTTCTTAGTTGGACGAAATATTTTCATCAGCTGCTGATACGAATCGTGCGTTGCACGTTAACGCTCAAAGAAATAGAAAAACTCTGCAAATCAGCTCTTCAAATCTTAAAAACGATATTCAAGGCCATTCCATTGTGAATGGTGACCAATTTTTTGCTTTGTCAGATTGAACACTTTCCCCGGAAATACAATCCAAGCGGCAATTAATTCTTAAACGTACATGAACGTATAGACGAAAATTAATTAGGGACGTGATCAGTAAATTCTAGACTCGAAAAGTGGTTGAGCCAGATGAGATACCGTCTGGGAAAATATGGATGGTAACAGGGAAATACGACCAATGATTCTCTTCTCCAAATTTTTGACAGGAGTTCCAATACCTTGTGAGTGGAGCGCTAAAGTCATCTTTAGTATGACGATTACTTGAGTCTGTAATGAGACTAAACGCTAGCAGACTTATCGTCTCTGTTGAATGTAATAAGGATCACAAAGAAAATGTCACGTAAGTCTTTAAAGGGTTGGCATGAGCTTCGAAGACAAATTTAAAAGCCAACTAACAAATGTGGTATGTGTATCGCTTAAACATCATAATTCCATCAGTTCCTGACACTTTCATAGAGGTAATAGATTTGGTGCGAAGAACTAAAGTCATAAGCAAAATACCTCTCTAGTTTCACCAAAGACTTTCTAATAGAGGTCGGTTCGCATCAGGAAATCTTCTTTAGTTCTTTGATTTTATATAAAACATTTATTCCCTGCTTGAAGGAATTCCTGAGAATCCGTTGGTGCAGCAGTTATGACTTGCTGATGATGAAGCCATCGTACATTAGGATGAATGCCTTTGCAAAGATCTCTTGCTGATTTTGAGGGAAGTTGGTATCGAATCAGCTAAGAAAAAGAGACCGTGCCAGTGTAAGTGTTAATACCTTCGAAACACCCTTATTTATTGGAATGAAATCGACCCTTCCCAAGAAGAAGAGTTCATATGTCTGCAGACTGTGCTAAAGGGCAGCAAGCAGTGACGCGATGAAATGGAAGACAAAGTGTTCAGTGAATTTTGGTTTATTTTATAGTTTTGTACATTTTCCACTTCCGGTTGCATTTAAAAGTGACCATGACGGTGGCCACCTCCAAGACCGGCATTAAGACCGATTCCTCCAAGACCGGCATTCAGACCGATTCCTCCAAGACCGGCACCAACGAGACCTGCACCATGTCCGTAACTCCTTTGTCCACCCAAAACGACAGGTGAGGCAGCAATTGGTTGCACGATTCCAACTTGACGAACTACGCCATGTCCTAGACCAACACCGCCAAGTCCACCATAGCCGAGTCCAGCTCCTCCTAGACCACCATAGCCAAGACCGGATCCTGCAAGACCGCCGTTGATCAAACCAACTCCTCCTAGTCCGGCATTACCATGACCACCAGCGCTGACGTAAGCCACAAAAGCGAGGAGAGCAACGAAGATCTAAGGATAATCAAAGGATGCTTTTAGTCAAATTGAAGATGATCCACCGTTAGGTGTCTTACTTTCATGTTTATGTTTGTTAAGTGCAAGTAAAAGAACTGAACTATGAGAGCTATTAGTCAAGTATGGTCTTATATATGACTCCGAATGACATAGCTGCATAGGTGAAGGAAGTTCCAAATTATATTTAAATATAAAAAAAAACAAAGTCGTCGGTTATCTATGCATATTAGACGCCATTAAAATCTCAATTCCGATTCTATGCTCATTCTGATCCCCAAAAACTCGTTGTATCCATCGAATGCATAAGCAATTTCGCGTTTTATCTTGCAGAATGCTATTAAAATGCCGGCTTTGTCTTCCGAATATTAGGCATTTGGAGTTTTTTTTATGCATTTTGGAGTGGGGGGATGTGTCAATGATTTGTGCTTTGTCGTTGGTTTCATGTGAAATTTCTACTTTAAGTTTTTCATCATCTTTTGGTATTACCGCGGTTATTGTGATACCAATGAAAGCTGTTACCGTCCTTATTTAATGTTCCTTGCAAAGTCGTATTGATAGGCTTTCAAAATCACTGCATTGCCACCAAATAAATAGGTTTTTGAGTAAAACGATACTTAAGGCTACTTCCAACACTCGTATTCATTTAACCAATGGTTACATGGTTGAGATCTTCTAAGGAAAATGCCAGGATAGCTGAATAAATAATTTCGCAAATGGAGATCGAAATATGATCAAGACAACTTTGCCATCCTGCTAGTCACATAACGCACTTGTTTATACTGTTCCTCGAAAGTCCATATTCATTGGTTGAGACTACTGGACATCACCAATTTCGTAAAAACAAAAGGTCAGATAATGTAATATAACAGGGACACAGACACCTTAAGAGCTTTTTATAGCTTTTAGGAAGAGCCCCTACAAACTAAGGCACTACTGGGCATACTAATGTGAGCAGCAACAATTCTCTGGCTAAGAGATATTCGGCTTCCCATGGATAGCAATGCAATTAATCTGCTTACCAAAAACTTAGGGCCACAATTTGGCACGATAGAAGAGTCGTAGAAGTTTTATAATCAGAGATAATGATGATAATCTCGACTGTTCGATTTTTTTTTAGAAACAAAATGGTGAAGTAGAAAAGATTCGGTGACTATCATGAGACAAGAGCTCAGTAGTCTTCAAAACAAGTTACATAGCTACAACCGGATTAGACATCACACTTGCTACTTGCCAGAGTATTGTCCATGATACAAGTGATACAGATAATGTAAGCATGTTTAACCTGAACACCTAGCCATTAGAGCCATTATTTCAGGGTAGGCCTACCCAAATATCAGAACCATAGAAAAGTGTTGGTTGATTGTACGTGTGAGCGCCACTTAGGCGAGGTCCTCTTCTACTTAGTCCGACGTCTGTCTCGGATTCGTAGACTCTGCGAGCCGGAGTATTGGTTTCCATTCGTCTTACATGCCCCAGTCAACTTAAACGTCCAATGCGTCACTGTCACTGTCAACGTCACTGTACAGTTCGTATAGTTCTTGGTTGAATCTTCGTTTGCATAGAACGTCAACTCAAACAAGACACAAGATTTTTCGAAGAAGTTTCCTCCCGAATCTACCACTTTTGAGATAGTCAATGCTTCAGCGCCGTAGAGCAGAACTGGGATGATCAGGGTCTTATATATTATCTCCTTAGCAGTGCGAGTGAGGGCTTTACTACTGAACTGCGGTTAGCAAGAGTAATTCTTCGTTTAATTTCTGACGAGATGTTGTTGTCATAGTCTCGTACTACCTCAAAGTTATATCTGTCAATGGTGACGTTCTGTACAATTCGTCGGTGTTGTGTGTCCTTTCGTCTTGACTGCATATACTTCGTGTGGCCCTCATTCACTGCTAAACCCATTTTCGCCGCTTCCTTCTTTATACTAGCAAACGTGGCTATGACATCACGTTGGGTCCTACCAATGATGTCAATATCGTTGGCGAATGCTAGTAGTTGTACAGATTTTTGGAAAATTGTGCCTGTTGGCTCGTGAGTTTTGCACAACCCTCTCAAGAAATAGATTGAAGAAGTCATATGACAGCGCATCGCCTTGCCTTAATCCTATTTTGGAATCGAATGTGTCGGTGAGGTCGTTTCCGATCCTGATGGAGCAGCGAGATTTCTCCATCGTCATCATACAGAAACGGACGAGTTTGGGCGGTATACCAAAACTAGACATGGCTCTGTATAGTTCGTCTCTATATATGCTGTCGTATGCGGCTTTGAAATCGATGGATAGTTGGTGGGCATCGATTTGGACTCCATGGGTTTTTTTCAGTATCTGCCGAAGGGTGAAGATTTGATCGGTTGTGGACTTTCCTGGTCAAAAACCACACTGATAAGGGCCGATCAGGTTGTTGGTAAACGGTTTCAGGCGTTCACATATTACGGCAGACAGGATTTTGTATGCGATGTGTAGGAGACTTATGCCTCTGTAGTTGGCGCAGTACAGAGGGTTTCCTTTTTTGTGGAACGGAAAAACGATGCTGAGGTTCCATTCTTCAGGCATACTTTCTTCCGACCAGATTCGGCTTATGAGTTGGTGGATGTTACCTACCAAGTAATCTCCGCCGGCTTTATAAAGCACGGCGGGAAGGCCGTCATTTCCGGCAGCCTTGTTAAGCTTCAATTTAGATATATCTATCCTCACTTCACTCAGGTCGGGTGGTTGGCAGTTTTCGGTGTCGTTGCCAATATTGAATCGTTCGTTCTGCCTGACAGCGGAATGTTGTTCGTCATCGCCGTTTAACAGTCTGCAGAAGTGGTTCTTCCATATCCTCAGCATCGACTGTGTCTCAACTACGATGTTTCCATGTTCATCTCGATATGATTCAGTTCAAGCCTCGTATCCTTGGCTTTGACATTTTACACTTTTATAAAACTTGCGACCATGGTTCCTGGAGTGGCACCCCTCTATACCATCGATAACAAGCTTTTCTTGCTCTTTTTTCTTCTTTCTGAAAAGCCGGTGTTCTTCCCTTCTTCTCTGCCTATAGAGCTCAATGGCAGCTCTCGTCTTCACCTACAGCTAAGCCTTGTAGCCTTCATTCTTGGCTGCGAGCATCTGTCGGCATTCCTCATCAAACCAGGGGTTTCTTGCTGGTGGGCGCGAGAAACCTAGCACATCAGTTGCGGCTGATCTAATGGCTTGTTAGCATCGTGGCCATAGTTCTTCAACAGTCGATGCTGGTAATATGGTGTTAATCGAGAGGTTTAGGGATACGCGTTGCACGAAGCTCTTGGCGATTGCAGTCTTTCGACATTAATCTTTTTTACAGTATTTCTGGATTGTTGTGGCGTTGTGGATATCCGTATTCTATCCTTGGCTACAACAAGGTAGTGGTCCGAGTCCATGGTAGCTCCTCGGAATGTTCGGACATCCAAAATACTGGATGCAAGCCTCTTGTCTATCGCTATGTGATTAATTTGATTGACCGTTCGTTGATCTGGAGACCGCCATGTTGCCTTTGGAAATCGAGGTGAGGAAACCATGTGCTGGCTATAGTGGCATTTCCTTCCGTAGCGAAGTCAATTAGCCTAAGTCCGTTACCAGACGTGTTGTTCTGTTCCTACCTTTGCGTTGAAATCTCCTTTGCTAATGACTTGGACACATAAGACTTCCTGCCCAAGTCTGACAAATCCGTATCCGAATGTTCGCTGTTGCTGCTGACTATAACACGGTCACAGTTGCTCATCCTCTTTTTGCCCGGCCCATTCCATAGTATTTCCTGGATGGCAGTAATGTCTGCTTTGTAGCAGTTGAAGGCTTCCGCTAGTTGTTCGCTTGCACCACTCCAATTTAATGTTCTTACATTCCAGGTGCAGAAACGATCGTCGTTGTCCATTTTTCGTTTAGCTGAGTCGTCAACAATAAAATCGGTCCTTTCAGAGGCTACTGGTTGCTTTGTAATCGTTAGTTTTTTTGATAGTTGGGTAGTAAACCCAAATTATTGCCATCAGTATCCACTACGGGATTAAACGCTTCCGTTGGCCGTTCGGTTCATCCGCCACCATATATGTTGAAGGGGCCTGACTAACCCTTGAAATTCCTTGACAGCCTGTTGTCCGAATATGTCGAAGCAGCTCGTCTAGGTTCACCTGGGACAGCAGGCCCGTGCTATTCTGACCTGGCTGCTTATAGTGTTGCTGTTTTTCGTCGTGCTATCAACACTCGCGCTTATCGTTTAGCAAGTCAAATCCGGTTGGATGAGATCATGGTTACCACTCGGAGGTTAAAAATAAACACTTGATGTGTAGTCAGAGTTACAACCACTGGGCATTGCCAAGTTAAAGCCAATCAGATTCTACCCTCGTTCTACAACAGCCACACCATGCACGCAGAAAGGAGTAGAAAATAAATTTAAAATCACTAAGGATCAGTTCTTCAAACTTTGAAACTTTGACTAAAAATTTTAGGCTATGATTGTCAAGTGAAAAGTTTCCCAAGAAATAGTTTTCATATGCCGATTAAGCCAAAAACTCATCATCGTGTACACGAAATCATGTATGAGAGGCGTTTCAATGCCTTATTAGTGGGGGAAAACTTATCTCAAACTGTGATTACGATCGTTTTATTATGGGTACGTTGAGTCAGTAATATTTAGTAACCCGGCTTAGAAGACTAAACGTTAGCACATTATGGGTTGTGGCTGACGAATTACTGAGACCAATCCGTTCTGTTAAATCATAATGAAAAGGTCTCATGACTCCATGCATCTTATATATATTCCTCAACAATAAATTTGATTACCAATCAAGTTATTTGATATGTGTAGCGCTGAGACCTTCATATAGCTAATGGATATGGTACGAGGAACCAAAAACAAAATTCTTCTCTAGTAGATATCACCAAAGGATTTCTAAAGAAAGTCGGCTTGCAATACAAAATTTTATTTAGTTCTTTGATTTTTATAAGAAACCTATATTCTCTGCTTGAAGAAAAACCTGAGAACCAGAAAGTACAACAGTAAGTCATTGCTGAAGTCTTTATGGAACCTGATGTATGTCCCTACAAAGAGCTCTTTCGCTATTCTTGAAAATTTTTATCGGATATGCCGATACAAAGGCACAGTACCAACCCTGCAAACGTAGAAGTACTAATATAACTGCTGAAACATGTACGGAAAAGGAGTTCTTTCTTTCCACTGAAAAAGGATAGGAGCTCGGGAAAAATCTCAGTTATATACATTCTGTATATAAGAATACGGGAAGCACCCATCCCCTTCTAACATATTGAAAAAAGTACTGCCTTGAACCTGTGTTTCAACGTAAAAGGAAGTACTAAAGAAGTACTTTGTCCCTACGTAAAAGGAAGTACTTCAGAAGTACTTTGTTCCAATGAAAATGAAGTACTAAAGAAGTACTAAAGAAGTACTTTGTTTATATGAAAAAGCAAGTACCTCTTTTCAACGTAAAAAGCAGTACTAAGGAAGTACATACTTTGTTTCTGCTGTGCCTTCAAACTATAATAAAAATACTAACATTCTTAATTCAATTAATTTTTATTTACAGAGAGATCAAAAACATTTATTCGGTGTCTCGTTTTTTTTTTGTAGTAGCGATTGTGTGCATTAAGAACGAATCGACGCATCTCCTTGTCGAATTTTTCTTGGCCGAGTAGCCTACCACAAGCATCTGAAAATAGAATTTAAGTAGTTGTTAGATAGAATTGTTCATACAACTTTCAAGTTTTTAATTCCATACCAAAACAAAAGTTTTTTGTACAACGTCAACGAGTTCAGCCATCTTTTTCCTACTCGTCCATCTACATTAAAATCGACATAAACGATGTCCGTAGCAAGGAAACGAAAAACGTTTTCTAATTTCGAGCGATATTTTCTTAAATAAGTTTCCTAAAATGTTTGTTTAAGTTAATAGTCACTTGTTAGCTAAATTGAGTTATATTTACCAATTTTCCCGCAAACACAGCATCTCCTAGACGAAGCTCTACATCACTCATCTGAGCGAGTGTTTTCATAGGAAAGATTGCTTCGATTTCAATTGTGCACTCATTCTTGTCATCTCCAGAGAAATTAGTAATCATTTTGTGCATTTGCCGATTTAATATTAAGCTTTCCCTTAATATTTTAACTCCACATTTTTCCAGAACGTTCTGATCTTTTTGAAATTCGAGTCGGTGGTGAACCAAATCACGTCTCTGTTGGAATGCTTCATCACTTCTTGCTTCTGCAATTTCTTTACTAAAAACTATCCTTTTATTAAGATATGTTGCTTCCTGAATACATTTGGGGCAACTGTTTTTTCCCGATATATAAGCTCTTGCTGGACTGTCACATGTAAATAATCTCACTTTAAACGCTTTCAGGCTTGGACTATCTCCTACTTGAACACCATTTATCTCAGAAATCTCCTGCGCAAACAGTTTGAGGTAATCATTGACGGAATTGGGTCTCTTAAAACCGGAATTACAGCCTATGAGAAATGGAACTTCTGTTTTAAAGCTTGAGAATACTCCAATTATTGGCCATAGCACTCGTCGGGAACTTTTAAAAACATGCAGTCCATCGATTCCGACATCAATCAATAAAGTTTTTTCCTTTGCAAGAAAAGTAAATTTTTGTAATTTTAAAAAGTTCTGTATACCAAAATGGTAATATTCCCCGGGTTCCATTTTGATAACATTAATTGCAGCAGTTTCTGTGGCCAGTAATTTTGGAGCCGTATGTGGCAAATTCTTCACACCCGAAAGACTTAATGTTATTACAAGATCATATACTTGATTATGGGGTACTTTGTTCCTTAGAACCCACTGTTTGAGATTTTTTTTTTAAAGTTGGTTCTACTTCTGAGTCAGAACTTGAAAGTGACATTTCGTCATCGAATAAAGTATTTACTCTTGAAGCCTGATTATCCAAACCTGACCCATCTGAGCCAGACACCATCTCTTCCATATCGCCACTACTGCAACCTGCCTTTGGCTGATTTTCATCATCCCTACTCAAAGCAAATGTATTCAATTGCCTATACCGCAAAACATCACTTTTAAAAGTACGCAATTCTTTGCTTATTTTATTCGAAATTGTTTTTTTTTTTTTCATTTTTCTAAACTATAAAAACACTTAAATAACTTAACTTACCAATTCATTGTTTATTTTATAAATTTTTATTGTTTAGTTTCATTATTTCACTTTTTTTTTTTCATTTTACAGAGATTTGATTATGATTTTATCTTTCTACTGAAATATTATTTTTAATGGTTAGAAGAATTTATAAAGAAAAAAGAATAAACTTGAAGGAAAATACGAAAAAAACCTCCAATATAAGAAAAAAAAAAATAAAATAAAATAAAGGATAAATAATTAAAAAAAAAATTACAATTGCCATTAAATTGGTACATTGATAAATAAATAAATAATAAATAAATAAATAAATAAATAGATAAATAAATAAATTAATTAATTAATAAATAAATAAATAAATAAATAAATAAATAAATAAATAAATGAATAAATAGACAAATAAATTAATAAATAAATGATTAAGTTAATAAATAAATAAATGAATAAACAAACAAAAAAAAATAAATAAACAAATAGAAAAGTAAAATAATAAGCACTATTATACATTAAGGTAACAAATAACAAATATCCCATAAATAAATAATAACAAATGAGTACAAATTTGTACAGCAATAATATAAATATAAACAATAAGTACGAGTATGTAGAAATTATAATTGAACAATATTAGGTATTTAGTTGATTTACAAGAGGATTGTCAGCGAAACTGCATCTTGTCTTGAAAGTGTTGTTAAGTTTTAGAATTCTATCAGCTATCATTTCAACATTCGCTCTTTCATGAATGTTAATAGTTGAGTGGTACCAAGGTAAATCTGCCATCATTTTTAACAGTTTGTTTTGCGATACTTGCAATTTTTGTATATGACACTTTGCGGAGTTGCCCCATACCTGACACCCATATAATAGAATTGCCTGGAAAATTACTTTATGTAAAATTATTTTGTTGTCAGTAGAAAGTAATGATTTTCTATTAATAAACGGGTAAAGCATCTTGATTCCTATACCTATTTTCTTTATAGATTTATTAATGTGGTCCTTAAAAGTTAACTTGGTATCTAAATAAATACCTAGATATCTAATAGAAGGTTCCCAATTAATACTATTACCATTGAATTGAAGGTGGCCGGTGGGAAGGAAACAAGACTTTCTTTTTCGGGTGAAATAGATAGCTTGAGTTTTACCTTCATTCAATTTGATTTTCCATTTGTGATAGTATTTTATTAATATTTCCAGTCCATTTTGGAGAATCCTCTCAATATTGAGAGCGAATTCATGGGATGAAAATATTGCGGTATCATCTGCAAAGATGGCTATATTACAGTGCGGTAATTTAGGAATATCATGTGTAAATATGTTGTATAATATTGGAGCAAGAACTGAGCCTTGTGGAACACCTGATGGAACATATACCAAGTCGGAAACACTACTATTAACATGGACTTTAAAACAGCGATTGGACAAAAAGCTTTGGACTATATTACAAATATATGGAGGGAAGTTAAGACTTATCATTTTGTATATCAGGCCCTGGTGCCAAACTGAGTCAAATGCTTTTTCAATGTCTAGTAAGACCAAACCTGTAGATTTTCCTTGGCTTCGATTGAATTTAATACAGTTACATATTCTCAGTGCCTGATGGGATGTACTGTGGTGACGCCTAAAACCAAATTGTTCATCGGGGTAAATTTGTTGAACATCAATGAATTTTAAAATTTGTTCTTTCAACACATTTTCATATATTTTGCTAAGATTACTTAGAAGGCTGATAGGTCTATAACTTTCCGGCCTTTCAGAAGACTTACCAGCTTTTAATATTGGTACCACTTTTGCAAGTTTCCAGATATCGGGAAAGTACTGCATTTTAAGGCATGCATTAACAATAAGCGTGACATTATTTCACTTTATTTCACAACCGACAAGTAGCACGCACTGAAAGCCAGCACACAAATGATTCGAGATTTACATTACCTTGCAGCTCCGTTTGCATATTTTTCCAGACATAAATCGCACCTGCATTTGGAGAGTAACCTGAATACTAATCTAAGAGACTACTAATCTAAGAGAGCGCAAACACATTCACATAAATATGTGTCTCTGTAGTAGTGTTTTCGATAAGCTACTGACTTTTGGTTTGCAGGGAATGTATCCCGTTGTTTTATGCATACCTATACCTATCTACTTTATGCAATTGAATGAAAGCGACCCTTTCCCAGAAGAAAAGTTCCAGTCTCTGCAGCACTTGTGCAATGCTGCAGCAACTTGTGAGGTAAGAAGAGGTACGTTTTCGCTTAAGATATTTATTTCGATAGTTTTGTACATTTTGCCATTCTTGTTGCATTTAAAAATGACCATGACGGTGGCCAGCTCCAAGACCTGCATTCAGACCGATTCCTCCAAGACCGGTGCCAACGAGACCAGCACCATGTCCGTAACTCCTAAGTCCACCCAAAACAACAGGTGCGGCAACAACTGGAACTTGGGCAATAGGTGCGGCAACAATTGGTTGCACGATGCCAACTTGACGAACTGCGCCATGTCCTAGACCATATCCTAGACCAAGTCCAGCTCCTCCTAGACCACCATAGCCAAGACCGCCGTTGATCGAACCAACTCCTCCTAGACCGGCATTGCCAAGACCGCCGGCGCTGACGTAAGCCACAAAAGCGAGAAGAGCAACGAAGATCTAAGGACAAACAAAGGATGCGTTTAGTCAAAATGAATATGATCCACCGTTAGGCGTCTTACTTTCATGTTTATGTTTGTTAAGTGCAAGTAAAAGAACTGAACTGTGTCAGCTATCAGTCAAGTTAGGTCTTATATAGGACTCTGAATAACATAGCTGCAGAGACGAGGGAATGATATTTAAATATAAAAAAAAAACAACAAAGGCCTCGTATGCATATTAGAACCCATTAAATTGTCAATTACAATTCTATGCTTATTTCAGCATTCAAAAACTCGTTGTATCTATCGGATGCATACGTAAATTCGCGTTTTATCTTGCTAAATATTATTAAGGCGCGTCTTTCTCTTCCGAATATTTATTTTTATGACATATTTAGTCATTTTGGAATAGGGGTTGTGACAATGATTTGTCATTTAGTATTGGTTTCATGCGAAATTTCTATTTGAAATTTTTGAATTTTTTTTTTATTCATAAACAACTAGTTGATCCAACAGACGTTGTCTTGTCTTGACCATGAACGGTCAATCGGAAGATTTACACATAAGTAGAAAAATTATTAACCAAACAAGATGTTTTATAAAATAAAATTTAAATTTACAATAACTGTGGAAATATTTATTTTACACCTTGAAAGTTATAAGGTGTTTACTTTTTGGTACTCAACCTATTTTTTGACGTTTTCTGGCGGGTAAGCAAATAAGTCTGCTGGTTTTTCAAAACTACAAAAGGCGGCGTATAATTGACCATTTAAGGAGCATGTATTTTCCGTATTAAAGCAGCAGACACATAAGCACTACGATTTGTTTGTCGACATTGCGGATGCAAGCCGCACTAGTAGTTGCAGCGACAACTATGGCAAAACTTGAAGGACATAGGTATAGGGAAACAGTACCAAAATAGAGATAAAATTATCAATGTCGATTTATTGAACAAAAATTTTGTATCCTTACCCTTTCCAACCCTTTCAGACAGTACCAACGATATAGCTGAATCCTCTTACGGGTTATCGCCGGATGTGATGTTCGTCTGCACACCTATTGAAAGCACTGACAGTGTTGATAGTATTTAATCTGTTAAGTCGAATGCTGTTGGAATTGACTCGATTCATCTTGTTTTCATGAAGTCTATTTAACCTTTTGTCCTGCCTTATAACACAAACGCCTTCAACACTATCTTAATGACGGGTTTATTTCCAACCCTTTTGAAACTAGTTAAAGTTCTGCCCATCCCGAAAAATGCAAGTGGGAATGAATTCCGTCCAATTTCAGTGCTCCCTTTTCTGTCCAAAGTTTTCGAGAGGACTTTGCAAAAACAGCTGAATGTCCACCTTAGAGCAGATAATATCCTTAACCCCCAGCAGTCAAGGTTTCGCCAGAAGCACAGCTGCACTACCGCCATTTTAAACATCGTTGAAGATCATAGGTTTGCCTTATATGACGAGCGTGTTACGTTCCTAGTACTCCT
Source organism: Rhingia rostrata (assembly GCA_949824845.1). Taxonomy (NCBI): domain Eukaryota; kingdom Metazoa; phylum Arthropoda; class Insecta; order Diptera; family Syrphidae; genus Rhingia; species Rhingia rostrata. Next base: position 173,677,846 of record OX463755.1, on the reverse strand, counting down.
TGAATTTTTCAAATGAATTCGACAAGGTGGACCATGCTAATTTATGCCGCAAACTCTCCGTATATTACGGTGTCTCATCTTCGGCAGTACGTTTGATGTTATCCTATCTGTGAGATAGAAAACAAACAGTCAGCATTGGCAACTCAATTTCTAATTTTTTTCCGACTACTAGAGGTGTCACTCAGGGCTCGATTCTAGTACCTGTTCTTTTTTCCTTATATCGGGTTTTTCAACAGGGACGCTACAAAAGTTGAGTGACAGTGACAGCAAACGACGCCATATTTCTTGCCGCTCTTTTGACATTTCTCTTCAGTAAGGTTTGCCATTTCATAATGGAAAGATATACGACCCAAAAACGAGTCGAAATTATTAAAATTTACAACCGAAATTCGGAGTCAGTGGCCTCAACGTTAAGAGCGCTACGTCCAATTTATGGTCGTCATAATCGTCCTAGCAGATCTACAATTGAGCGTCCAGTGGAAAAATTTGAATCCACAGGCACAGTACAAAATGTTCCCGTGCCAGTGAGACAAAGAAGTGCCCGTAGGGTCGAGAGTATTGCTGCCGCTAAGACTTCAGTTGAAGAAAGCCTAAATGTGTCTCTCGTACGTCGTTCTCAAGCGTTGACGTCGTTGTGGCGAATTTTGCGAAAAGATCTTGGCCTACATCCTTACAAGATTAAATTAACGCAAGAACTGAATCCGCTTGACCACCAGAAGCGTCGTATGTTCGTGAATTGGGCTGTGCAACAACTTGAAAAGGATTCGGATTTTCATCGAAAAATCATCTTCAGCGATGAGGCTTATTTCTGGCTGAATGGCTTCCTCAATAAGCAAGATACGCGGTATTGGTCAGGCAGCAATCCACACGTACTCCATGAGTCAACATTGCATCCGCAAAAATTTTGGTGTGGTTTATGGGCCGGCGACGTCATTGGGCCGTACTTCTTCCGTGATGATCAAGACCGGCACGTTACTGTGAATGGGAATCGCTACCGTTCAATGATAAACGAACATTTTTGGCCCCAATTGGATGATATGGACTTGGAGGACATGTGGTTCCAACAGGACGGCGCCTAAAATCACACAGCGAACGCCAAAATCAATTTATTGGAAACCAAGTTTGGAGAACGTGTTATCTCACGAAATGGTCCAGTCGCTTGGCTGCGTCGGTCGTGCGATTTGACGTCGGTAGACTATTTCTTGTGGGGCTAGGTCAACTTTATGGTCTATGCCAATAAGCCAGCGACGACTGATGAACTTCGTACGAATATCAAACGTGAAATTGCAGCAGTATCGGCCGATTTATGCTTGAAAACCGTCGAAAATTGGGTTCAGCGTCCGGACTTCTGCAAGCGTGCCCGTGGTGGCCATGCAAAAGAAATCGAGTTCCATACTTAATGGCATTGAACGTACTTTCAAAAAAATAAAGAATTTCATTGATATCCAAAACCGTTTTTGTTTTATTTAAAAAAAACTTTTGTAGAGGTCTTATTGAAAAACCGTTTATATAAATGAACTTCCAAATAAGATTACAGGTTCTTCAATCTAAATGTATGCAGATGATGTGCAACTCTACAAAAGCTGTCCACTTGGACTTATCGAAGATTGCGTTCTTACTATCAACAAAAATCTTGAAGAAATCTCGATATGGTCAGCATCTAATGGTCTTTTTCTAAGTCCATTGAAATCGGAATGCCTTTTCATTAGCAAAAAAGCCGTAAACGTTGAATACCTCCCCATTTTATACCTAAAAGCCATAAACGTTGAATACCTCTCCATCGTATACCTAAATGGTTTACCTATAGCCTATGTATCAAAGGCAATGAAGCTTGCTATGCTTTTCAATAATACTCCGACCTGGAATATGCATATCAACGCCGCCGTTGGAAAGGTTTATGGTGTACTCGGTATGCTCTGGTGTTCGCAACATTATACTCCTCTGAAAACTCGTTTGCTATTAGCTAAAACACTAGTAGTGCCTGTACTCACATATAGGTGCGAAGTTTTTTTGTCATTGTGATGCAATCAGCAAGAGATAACTCAATGTAACGTTCCATAATACTGCGCGCTATGTATTCGGCTTGACCATTTATCAGGTTTCTCTGTGCAAATCTATCAAATCTACCTCTGTGCAAAGATCAGCTCCTACATAGTACATCATTAGGAGTTTGGTCCACCACTTTGCGTTGTGAAATTGGGTTCAGTGGCCGACCTTCCTGAAAGAGTTGCTGACCGAAATATTCTCCCTGAAGACTTGGCGGAAGCTGTGAGGCAGATTATTGTAAATAATCACCCCTATCGAGGTATCCGTTCGGAACAAAATTTTCTCCAAAATGTTCGATATCGGAGAATTTTGTACTGAGGTATCAGTTCGGATTTGCATTTCGAACAAATCTTCCGACAAAATGAATCGCACATGATCGCGCGACGGGTTTATGCGCTAAGTCAACATTTTTTGACAGCTACGCGTTGAATTTCTTCGAAAGTTCTCCGACGAAAAATTGTTGAGGAATTCTTACGAAAATGGAAACCACACCCAAAAAAATGGGTGACTAAAATACGAAATAAAATTATTTTGTGTATTACGACAAACCGACAAGAACGCAACAAGAAAAGTTCGTTTAAATATTTTGTCGCTCACTTTTCACGTTTATAAAATTACACAGCTGACAGATTGTCAAACATGCGCGAATGTATGCTTCATATAACGGGTGTTTTTGTTTTTATAGATTGATTTTTCGAATAAAGATAAAACTGACATTTTGTTGTCAAATCGGGCGACTCTAATGTCATATATGTTCAGCTTGGTTTGCCACTTTATCATGAACGCTTGCAAATCGTGGAAATTAATTTCGAAAATAATGGTTCAGTTCGCGAAGTTTACAGCAAGCTCCGTCCATTTTATGGTCGACATAATCGTCCATCAGAGCAATTATTCGGTTAACCATGGATCATATTCGCACTATGTAACTCTATGCGATAATACGCATTCGCAGAGATATCGTACATTTCGAACCAAAGAAACAATTGCCGCTGTAAGGCAAAGTGTTGAAGAGCACCCAAATGAATCGATTCGCCACCGTGCACAGCAAGTTGAGCCTTGTCCTTCAACTTTATGGAAGGTTTTGCGCAAAGATCTTGGCTTACGACCTTACTAGATCCAGAATTAAGGCCACGATACCATGCAGTGCGTCGTGATTTTGGTGTATGGACCGAAAATGAGTTGATCTCGATGCTGATTTTCATCGCAAAATTTTGTTCAGTGAGCAAAATTTCCGCATTTGGAATGAATACAATCCACATGAGACCCTTGAGACGCCGTTATATCCACAAAAACTGACTGTTTGGTGTGCTGGAGAGTCAATTACCGTTAATGGAGACCGGTATAGAGCCATGAAAACCGACCATTTTGTTCCCGAATTGGATGGCATGTGGTTCCAACAAGATGGCGCTACATGCCAGACAGCGCACGTCACAATCGATTAATTGAAGCAAACATTCGATGAGCGCAGTATTTCTCGGAATGGACCTGTCAATTGGCCACCAGGATCGTGTGATTTGACACCATTGGATTATTTTCTTTGGGGAAATGTGAAGTCGCTCGTCTTTGCCAACAAACCAGAAACGTAAGGGGACTTGGAAGGCATTATTCGTGGCGTTATTGCCGATATACGGCCCCAAATGCTCGAAAAAGTGATTGAAAATTGGACATCTAGACTTGGCTTTAATCGAACAAGCCGCAGGTGCCACCTGCCCAAAATTATATTTAAACATTAATGGCATTACAATATCCTTCCAATAAAGCCAAACTAATGGACAATGAAAGGATGTTCTTGTATTTTATTTCAATTTGAAGTCCTATACCTCTTAGAAAAAAAAAACTCCCTTTAGTTGTCATGCACTCACTCGGAAAAACTAAGCAGATCCTGTATAAGACCCTGATCATCTCAGTCCTGCTCTACTGCGCTGAAGCATGGACCGCCTCAAAAGCGGATGAAGAAATCCTTGGTCGATTTGAGAGGAAAATTCTTCGAAAATTCTTCGGCCCCGTTTGCGTTGACGGGCTATGGAGACAAAGATTCAACCAAGAACTATACGAGCTGTACAGCGACATGCCCCTGGTCAAAAAACTCCGGATTGGAGGTTTAAGATGGCTAGGACATGCAGAACGAATGGACACCAATACTCCGGCGCGCAGAGTCTTCGATTCCAAGCCAGACGTCGTCGGGCGCATTAAAGGAAGACCTCGCCTTAAGTTGCGCGCACAAGTCGAAACTGACCTAAGGACCGGGGTTGGATATCCTCTAACACAACCCAAATCCAAAAGTGAGCTCAATCAGGGGGGTTGCAAAGGTATTTAAAATTTGCGTATACGCAAAACACGCCTCTGACTTATGCCAAGCACGTTGGGCTTGTTCACTGCTCAGCGTTGGACTTGTGTTAGGCGAAATATTGGAATGAGTTGGGGAGATCAACCAAAGATGACCTTGTGGATGTACACAGCAGTGGTATGTCCAATTCTCACATACGGCTAACTGGTATGGTGACCCGCATTGAGTAAAGGATACAACAAGGAGACTAAGAAAGCTGCAAAAAACAGCCAGTATAGGCACCACGGGCGCTATGAGGTCGGTGCCAACGAATGCCCTTACTGTAATATTTCATCTCTTGCCTCTCGACCTTCACATTAAAGATATCGCTTTATGCAGCTGGGTAAGGCTCAAGAAGTCAGGGTGCTGAAATGCAAGGCCGAGTGGCCACAGCAATATCCTGGACTCATTACCAAACGGCGTGGTCACGTTTCCAACAGACTACATAGCACCTTTTCTAAGCGGTCAATAGTGTTGGTCGAGAGGTTAAGGGGAACGCGTTGCGCGAAGGTCTTGGAGGTCTCATGCGATTTATAAACAAATGATTGTTTTATTAAGGTGGGCCAAAATAGATCACCCTATTGGAAGATGCTCTCATTATTGCAAATGGCCTCCAATTTTAATTCTGCTTTGAAATTTGTGGACTAGACAGATGTAGAATACAAGTGAACAAGCCATGGAGCGATACACTCCCCCAAGACGCGGAATAATCGTGTTTATTTTTTTGCGTAACAATTCGTCTGTAGTTTTGGCGCAGCGCGAGTTCCGTCGCCGATTCCCCGGCCATCCGACAACGACTGCGCAAACATTGCGCAATTTGGCCATCAACGATGAAGAGTATGGGACCACACGAGACGGTGCCAAGAGTTGCCGGCCCCGGAGCGCCCGTTGTGCCGAGAATAACGCCGCTGTTGGCAAGGATATATCGAGCCGGATATATCGAACAGACGCCGTGCAATAAACCATCAGCCGGTCGTCCCTAGGGCGAATTTTGGGCAAGACTTGCGCACGTTCCCGTACAAAGTCTAGAAGGTGCATCAGCTGCTGCCTGTCGACCGCCAAACGCGTTTAACCTAGCCCAAGCTATCCTCAATCTCGAGTACGAAATGGACGATTTTTCGACCAAAATCATAATGAGCGATGAGGCTCATTTCCACCTCAGCGGGTACGTGAACAAACTATCGCTTCTGGGGCACCGAAAATCTACGAGTAATACACGAGGAGCCATAACTCCCGCTCAAAAGTACTGCATGGTGCGCTGTTCACGCTGGAGGAGTCAGCGGGCCATTTTTTCGAAAACGCCGCTGGTCAAACGACAACAGTGGACGGTTCGCGATATAGGGCCATGTTAGCCGAGTTTTTTTTGCCGCAATTGGACGAATTAGGACTGGGGGACATGTGGTTCCAACAGGACGGAGCAACGGCACAAACAGCGCGAGTCACAATTGATATTCTGAAGGCTAAAAAACATCGGATGACCTCTTTTGACCCCCCCAAAGCCTATCTTTACAGCTAATCAAGAAAGATTTTTAGATAAATTTCACATGAAACCAATACTTAAGCACAAATCATTGAGACAATCCTCATTCCAAAATGCCTAGATATGTCACACGAATTATATATTCGGAAGACAAAGCCGAATCTTAATAATATTCTGCAAGATAACAAGCGAATTTGCGTATGCATTCGATAGATACAACGAGTTTTTGGATCTCGGAATGAGCATAGAATTGGAATTGACGTTTTAATGGGTTCCAATATGCATACATGATGCCTTTGTTTTTTTTTATGTTTTATTTAAATATTATTTGGAACTTCCCTCACCTATGCAGCTTTGTTATTCAGAGTCCTATATAAGACCGAACTTTACTGATAGCCGACACAGTTCAGTTCTTTTACTTGCACTTAACAAACATAAACATGAAAGTAAGACGCCTTACTGTGGCTTATATTCAATTTGACTAAACGCATCCTTTGATTATCCTTAGATCTTCGTTGCTCTTCTCGCTTTTGTGGCTTACGTCAGCGCCGGCGGTCATGGTAATGCCGGACTAGGAGGAGTTGGTTTGATCAACGGCGGTCTTGCTGGATCCGGTCTTGGCTATGGTGGTCTAGGAGGAGCTGGACTCGGCTATGGTGGACTTGGTGGTGTGGGTCTAGGACATGGAGTAGTTCGTCAAGTCGGAATCGTGCAACCAATTGTTGCCGCACCAATTGTTGCCGCACCAATTGTTCACGCTCCAGTTGTTGCCGCACCTGTTGTTTTGGGTGGACTTAGGACTTACGGGCATGGTTCTGGTCTCGTTGGAGCCGGTCTTGGAGGAATTGGTCTTGGAGGAGGCCACCATCATGGTCATTTCTAAAGGCAATCATAAACAAAACTATAAAATAAAATTACCTAAGATAAAAACGTTGTCTGTTTTTTTTTTCATCGACGAGAGTATCACAGCTTACTGCCCCGTTTGTGATATCGATTTTGTTTTCCAGCTGTGAGTTTTGGAAAACGTAGGAACTTTTCTGTAGAAGAAAAGGCAGCGATTATATTCCATTTGGAGTCTGGCGTAAAAAATAGTACAATCGCTGAGGAGTTTTGTGTTTCACATTCGACCGTATCAAGAATAGGAAAAAAATCGTGGAAAAAACTGAAAAAAGCTTTGAAGAATGCTGCATAAAAAATATAAAAATTCGACAGTCAGCCAATCCTGAAAACGACGGAAATGGTTTGAGAGTAAGAGAAGACAAAATATCCCAAAAAATGGACAAAATCGTATCGGCCAAGCTAACAAGTTTGGAATATTATTCGGAAAGAAAGACTACAGATGTTCTGAGGCCTGGATAAGACGCTTTAGGCAACGTCAGAACATTGTTTTTGGAAAAGTTTCAGGCGAAGCAGCCAACGTCGATGCTACATTGTTTGACGAATGGATTCAAAAAGTTTGGCCTAATCTTCGATAGGGTTATTCAGATGAGGACATCTTCAACGCTGATGAAACCGCACTATAATCTTGCCCCGGATAAGTTCTTCTGGTTTTGAGGCGAGCGCTGCTTGGGTGGAAAATTCTCCAAAGAAAGAGTACCGGTTATGGTTGCTAGTAATATCGATAAAAATAAAACTTTTGGTGATAGGAAAATCGAAATCCCCTCGTTGCTTCAAAAATGTTAAATCCTTACCGGTCTTTTATGAAGCAAATAAAACTGCATGGATGACGTCAAATATTTTTGCTCATTACCTTCATATATGTGGTAAGGAGTTAAACTGACAAACAAAGAGAATTATATTGACTGTAGAACGGAGCCGGTGGCGGATAAACCGAAGGCCAACGGCAGCGCTCAATCCCGTTGTGGATATTGATGGCCTCGTGTCCTAGGGGTATCTCATAAATTGGAACTGGCCCTCCAGGTTGGGGGTTGTGCTTTGGGTTAACTACCCAACCATGGAAAAATCTAACCGTTACGAAGCAACCAATAGCCTCGGAAAGGACTGATTTTAAAGTTGGCGACACGGCTAAACGAAAAAAGGACAACGACGTTCGTATCTGCACCTGGAATGGTGAGAAAATTAAACAGGAGAGGTGCAAGCGAACAACTAGCGGAAGCCTTAAACTGCTACAAAGCAGACCTTACTGACATCCAGGAAATACGATGGTGGGACGGGCAAAAAGAGGATGAAAAACTGTGACATCTACTACGGGCCGTGTTATAGTGAGCAGAAACATCGACTATTCGGATGCGGATTTGTTATGGGTGCCAGACTTACGCAAGAAGTCATATGTTTCCAAGACATTAGCGAATGCTTTGTAACGATCCGCATCAAGGCCGAATTCGCCAACATTAGCCATATATGCGCTCACGCCCCAACGGAGGAAAAAGTTGATATAGCTAAGGACTGCTTCTATATGCTCCTTGACAAAACCATTAAGCGACCAAAGAACGATGTTAAAATCCTGCTGGGAGATTTTAACGCAAAGGTAGGAAGAGAAGACATCTTTAGCAGTATTGTCGGAAAACATAGCCTACACGACAACATAGCCTACACGGACTTAGGATAAGTGACTTCGCTACGGAACGAAATGCCACTATAGCCAGCACACGGCTTCCTCACCTCGATATCCATAAGGGGACATGGCGGTCTCCAGATCAACGAACGGTCAATCAAATTGATCACATAGCGATAGACAAGAGGCACGCATCCAGCATTTTGGATGCCCGAACATTCCGAGGAGCTAACATCGACTCGGACCACTACCTTATTGCAGCCAAGTTTAGAATGCGGATATCCACCACGCCACAAAAATTCTGAAAAACTGTAAGAAAAAATTAATGTCGAAAGATTGCAATCGCAAGAGACTGCCAAGACCTTCGCGCAATGCGTATCGCTAAACCTCAGCCGCAACTGATGTGCTAGGTTTCTCGCGCCCACCAGCAAGAAACCCCTGGTTTGATCTGCTTCACTCTGAAAAATTAAGTTATTCGGCCTTTGTACGTTTCGGAGGATTTTAGCTTCGAGGTATTCTTCCGAACTGCTGTTCGGAATATTTCTCTGACATTTTGTAACGCACCCCGGCGAATTGCGTTGGAGTGCGTTCAGGTGCATTTTTCGTGCAATTTTTGACAGCTTAGTGCAATTCTTTTTCCGATTTCCTCCGGCACAAATTCTTCGCGGAATTTATTTACGAATTGTAGCGAAGTGATTTCTCTCCGATGATACATACCTCGAATGCAATTTGAATGTCCGACGAAGTATGCGTTGCGGAAAATTGTCCGCTACGACGGATACCTCGCTAGGACAGAATTACTTAAGTTATGTCGGTATGTGAATATTAAATACTTACTTACTTAAGTGGGGCTACAGTCCGTAACCACCTTGGCCTCAACCACCTTGCCTGTTCAACAAAAATTATAAAGTCATACAGATGACGCACTGCATACAAAAAATTTTATGGCGGGTCGTTCTGGCACAGCATGCCATATGTTCGGATTACATTTCTAAGGTATGCACGTGCACGCCGTCCGCCCTTACTTTGAAGCTGTTGAGCAAGAGCTTCTGATGTTTCGTTCTCAATGAGTCATCTGTATGACTTTATATTCCTTGCTCTCCAATTAGCCAGATCCTAAGCTACCTGCCTACAGCTGCGCTGTCCAGTTGGTTGAAGTCGGTTCCAACTTTTGTGCGCTACTTAAGGCGAGGTCTTCCTCTACTGTGTCCAACGTCTGGCTTTGAATTGAAGACTCTGCGAACCGGGGTATAGGCGTCCATTCGTTCTACACGTCCTAGCCATCTTAAACGTCCAATGCTGAGTTTTTTTTTCAACCGGGGCTTGTCGCTGTACAGCTCGTATAATTCTTGGTTGAATCTTCGTCTCCATAGCCCATTAACGCAAACGGGGCCGAAGATTTTTCGAAGAATTTTCCTTTCGAATCGACAAAGGATTTCTTCATCCACACTTGCCATGGTCATGGTCGCAAGTCTTACTAAAGTGTCAAGGCCAAGGATACAAAGATCTTACATAATCCTGTCGAGACGAACAAGGAAATATGTGAGACACAGTCGATGCTGATGATATGGAAGAACCACTTCTGCAGACTGTTAAACGGCGATGACGAACAACATTCCGCTGTCAGGCAGAACCAAACATACAATATTGGGAACGACATCGAAAACAGCCATCCAGCCGACCTGAGTGAAGTGAGGATGGCAATATCTAAACTGAAGCTTAAAAAGGCTGCCGGAAATGACGGCCTTCCCGCCGAGCTTTATAAGGCCGGCGGAGATTACTTGGTAAGTAACATCCACCAACTCCGAATCTGGTCAGAAGAAAGTATGCCTAAAGAACGGAACCTCAGCATCGCTTTTTCGTTCCACAAAAAAGGAAACCCTCTGCACTGCGCCAACTTCAGAGGCATAAGTCTCCTCAACATCGCCTACAACATCCTATCTGCCGTAATATGTGAACCTGAAACCGTTTACCAACAACCTGATCGGCCCTTATCAGTGCGGCTTAGGCCAGGAAAGTCCACAACCGATCAAATCTTCACCCTTCGGCAGATCCTGAAAAAAACCCATGAAGTCCAAACCGATAGCCACCACCTATTCATCGATTTCAAAGCCGCATATGACAGCATCTATAGAGACGAACTATACAGAGCCATGTCTAGTTTTGGTATACCGCCCAAACTAGTCCGTTTGTGTAGGATGACGATGGAGAATTCTCGCTGCTCCGTCAGGGTCGGAAACGACCTCACCGACACATTCGATACCAAAAAAGGATTTCGGCAAGGCGATGCGCTGTCATATGACTTCTTCAACCTGATTCTTGAGAGGATTATGCAAAACTCACGAGCCAACACCAGAGGCACAATTTTCCAAAAATCTGTACAACTATTAGCATACACCGACGATATTGACATCATTGGTAGGACCCAACGTGATGTCATAGCCACGTTTGCTAGTAAAGAAAGAAGCGGCGAAAATGGGTTTAGCAGTGAATGAGGGCCAGACGAAGTATATGCTGTCAACACGAAAGGACACACAACATCGACGAATTGGACAGAACGTCACCATTGGCAGATATAACTTTGAGGTAGTACGGGACTTTATCTATCTCGGATCCGCTATTCACTCTGACAACAACATCTCGTCAGAAATTAAACGAAGAATTACTCTCGCCAAGCGCTGTTTCTTCGGTCTAAGAAGGCAATTCAGAAGTAAAGCCCTCACTCGAACTAAGGAGATCCTATATAAGACCCTGTTGGATGTATGGATGGATGATGGACCGTGTAAAAAGTGGATGAAGAAATCCTTTGTCGATTTGAGAGGAAAATCTTCGGCCCCGTTTGCGTTGACAGGCTATGGAGACGAAGATTCAACCAAGAACTAGACGAGCTGTACAGCGACATGCCCATGGTCCAAAAAAACTCCGCATTGGACTTTTAAGATGGCTAGGACATGTAGATCGAATGGACACCAATACTCCGGGTCGCAGAGTCTTCGATTCCCAGCCAGACGTCGGACGCAGTAGAGGAAGACCTCGCCTTAAGTGGCGCGCACAAGTAGAAACCGACCTCAACCAATATGGAGTGCGCAACTGAAGGCAGTTAGCTAAGGACCGGGCTAATTGGAGAGGCATGTTGGTTGAGGCCCAGGTTCATTCCGGACTGTAGCGCCACTTAAGTAAGTAAGTAATTTCAAATTTGAATACAAAAAATTCGTTTAACTGCGATAACGTTGCACACCCACATTTCACATTTAAAAATATTCGTCCACGCGGTATTGATTAAAAAAAAACAAGCCGATGTATTTCAATTATTTTAATTTGTCAATTAAAATTCGTCAAAAATAATTATGTCGAATCGAATTTACATTAATCATCAATAAAATGCAAATCTAGATACACTTAAGCCATTTAAGAAAAAATAATCACATGCCCTATGAAATATCACGTAGCTTAGGATAGCTTTTATAAGCCATGATTTAAGGCATATGAATAAATTAAACACAGGCTTAGCTCATCCGTCTTTGCACTCAAGTTGATAGTGTGAGAAAAAATGAGTCTGCATAGCACCAACCTGTATCAGTAGGTCAGATCTAAAAAATTTAGTAGATGTCTAGGCGGATTTGCAAAGTTTCAGCAAAGATGATAAACCTCATGAAGACAAAACCAAATCAGAAAAAAAGCTGCTTACGAGCTTTCGCTTGAAAAGCATCATCAGGTTTGTCTGTCTATCTTATTCTCTATTCCCTCTTATACTATATAGTCAGTGTGACCAGTGTAGAATATTTTCGAATAAATCAAGCGCATACAAAAAATTATCCCTAAGTTTTAGCACATTTTTACTTATTCCATGGTTATATACGGCTGCATTGATTTCATGAAAATAAAAGGTCGAACACAGCTCGGCAATATTTTAACAGGAATGTAGAAAAATATTGAATTTCATATGAATTTTGAAAACATCCAATTTCGCTGAATAGTCTATTTTAATGTTAAACGTCATCGTTCGCGCGCACGCACACCGTCAGCACACAGGGACTTACACATCTGTTGGTACCACCATAAGTTTGGTGATGACGCAAAAAAATGTCGCAAACCGTGCAAGAGAGTTTTAAACTAAAAAGTCTGTCATCAAGGACGGTGAATGACATACTTAACGCACCAAACAACCGTCTTCTCGTAACCGACACCAACACAAACACGAAGTTTCTAATCGACACTGCTGCCGACGTCAGTGTCATTCCCCCCACTCGTTCACGACGTCTATCTCCAGATAACAATATATTTCTGTACGCAGCCAACAAATCACGAATTAAAACATTTGGAGAAGAGACGATGGTGCTCAACCTGGGACTGCGCCGACCCTTCAGGTGGACTTTCGTTGTGGCCGACGTGTCACATCCAATATTGGGGGCAGACTTCTTGTCCCACTTCAACATACTAGTTAGTCTACGGCATCACAAATTGATTGAAGGATTAACGAAAACAAGTAGTGGATGCACCACCACTCAGATACAAAAGGTATTAAATAACTTAGGCCCGTTTGCTGATTCGGAACATAAATCTTATGCATAGCTAAGTCCCACATAAATTCTATGCGATACTTAAATGTATGTTAGAGTAATGGTACTTGTTGTGGTAAAGTATAGGAAGTAAACATCGCTAGGCCCCACAGTGCAGTGGCCGCACTGTGGTGCATTTCGTTTATGTTACCTTCTGTGGATGTGTGAAGGGAATGCCTAAAGTAAAGGTAATGTGAAATACCAATGGAAGGAGCTGTGAGAGTTTCAGCTGTCCTTCGTTAAGGTTTACCTTCTGTGTATGTGTGAAGGTAACGAATGTCGATAGACATATCTGTGAGAGTTTCAGAAGTCAGTTGATCGTAAGAAACCAGCACGGGTAGATGTGCCACAGAATTGTTGGTGATCGACTGTCGTTAGTATACCAACTAATATGTATGTGAGTTGCACGAACAAATATATGTTCAACATAGTAAGCGACCACTTTTGAATCATAACTATCTTCAAGTCGGTTTCTGCAAACGTCAAATTATTGTCAGTTTTGGTTTGTTTCTGTTCAAACGTTTTTTGCGGTACATATTTTGATTTGAAAAATGTCTGGAAATAAAAAAAGAAACCCAAATTTTTCGCAAAATGAAAAACGCTTCTTCTTCATTGTGCTTTTGATGAAAAAGAAGTCATCGAAAATAAAAAAAACCGATGGCGCAACGTGGAGAGATAAAGAAAATGCTTGGAATCGAATTGAGAACAAATTTAACAGCCAGTCGGGATCATGCTTTAGGAACAGCGAATCGCTAAAGAGGATTTATAACAACTACAAAGCCGAAATAAGGAAGGAGGCAGCAAAAGAAAAAAGTTCTGCTATGCAAACAGGAGGAGGTAAGCCATTCACACCTTCTGACCCTAATTTTGAACTGGCAGTAACAATAATGAATCCGAAAACAATTTATGGTCTGGAAAACGAATTCGATGGTGACGGCTTTGTGGAACAACAAGAAAGCGGCAAGGTAACATCTAAATAAACTTTAGAAACTATAAACTGTTTACTATATTTACAAATCTTTTGTAGTGCGACGAGAATGAAAAATCCAACAACGACTGGAGTGATTACAAGCCCTCAATGCTAAAAAAAAACATGTTCACCCGAAAATGAAAGCCCCAGCCCACAGAACCGAAGACATACTTGTTGAGGATGAAATTTCGCCTGATACTGAATCCGGTTCTACACAACAAATAGTGATGACAAAGGGCTTTAAAAAACAATTTTGTAGTTCCGAACCACTGGATAATGCTCCATGGACTGCAAGACGAAGACCAGTCGCCTCTACATTGCACAGCAGCAAAATATCAGAGCAGTACTCCGAGCTTTCAAAGATTAAAATTGAACTAGCCAAACTGCAATTTGATACCTTAAAAGAAGAAGCAATACAAAAAAATATCAAAGCAATGTTGAGCATCAATTAAAGCAAAAATCTCTGGAACTAGACATCGCAATTAAAAGTGAAGTTTAAAAAAAAATACAAAAAGAAGAGTGCACAACAAAAGATGCCCATAATCTTTTAAAAGACATTGAAATGGTTTTCAAAGAAGTTAATCGTTGACTGAAGTAAAACTAATTTTATTTTGAGTTGAATTTTTTTTTATTTCTGTTTTTGATCTAAGAAGTTTGATATTATCCTGCGAAATAGTTATTTATCAAATCCGTACGCTTTTGCATACTAAAATTCAACGTCGAGCTTGAACTGTTGTTTTGAGAGGGGTTTTCAGTATGTATCTGTCCATTAGTAATAGCACGTTGTAGATCTTCTTCACTGAAATCGAAGCTTTCAGTAGGGTCTTCAAATATACCCTTATGCCTCAAAATATTGTGCAAAGTGCAGGTAGCAATTATAATTGTTAATACTGTACTCAGTTTTAATCGAGCACCATAAGCCAAAACGGGAAATCTTCTTTTTAAAATCCCAAAAGCTTTTTCTATTACACCTCTAGAACGAATTTGAGACTCATTATACAATTGTTCTGGTGGACTTCTTGGATTGAGAATAGGAGTCATCAAATAAAATTTTTGAGGATAAGCTGAATCTCCTGTTTTATAGAAAAAATATAACCTACAAATTAACAAATTTATATGAAACCTACCCAAGAGAAAGCATTCCACATTTGCATTTGACTGTCTCTCCAAAGCATTTTTTATTGCACAATTATTGAAAATTGTTGCGTCATGAGTTGATTCGGGCCATCTAGCCACCACATTAGTAAAAATCATTTGAGCGTTGCAAATCGCTTGAACGTTGATAGAAAAATAACTTTTCCTGTTTCGAAAAACTTCACCATCAGGCCCACCTAAACGTACCAATAGATATTATTTTTGGAGTCAATCTTATGTAATAATATACCGGGCGACTGAATTTTGACGTGAGTGCCGTCAATAGCTCCAACTACATTTGGAAACGACGCTATATCAAAAAAATCACGCTTGGTTTTTGAAATGTCGGTGGCAGTTTCAGGAAATTTTATATAATCATTTCCCAGTTTAGCTATTGCTCTTGAAACTCTATCTCTAAACTACTATTCTTGAAGCTGTTGAGACATGCATTCCACCAAAATCTGCTATACTTAGGAGATGGCTTCCCGTGGCGAAAAAGCGTAGCGCAACCAATAGTTGGTTAACAGGAGCGATTGAATTATTCCTTTAGGAAGGCAAATACTTTTATATATACAAACTAACTTTAATATACAGTGCCGCTCACTTGAATAGCACCCCCCATTGTGCATAATGAAACTGAAAATAATTCGAGTCTCTGAATATGCAACGGTTCAATATGTTTATAATATTTTGTATATAGCAGGTGGCCATGGCTCAGAGGAATGCGTAGTTGACTGCTAAGCCAAGCGCTGCGGGTTCAAGCCCCAGCTTCGGCAGCATTTGTTTTCTACGAAAATTGCCAGCTTATCTGAGGCCACCTGTGCGATAACATGAGACAGTATAAATCGATGTCTCCTCCTCTGTGCCACGTAGGTTAATGTTATATGTCTTTCCTTCTATGTATCTATCCGTCTCTCTCTGTTGTATAAACGTCTTGATACTTGTACTGTGATGTCAATGTCAATGTCAATGTCAATTTTGTATATCTGTTTAAACACTCTCTCTGTGAGCGAGTTCATGCATTGGAAATGCCCCGTTAACTAGTTTTTGCTATTATGTTTAAAATTACTGGGAAAAATTTAGTTTTATTTTGGTTCACTTTAATAGCAACCCCCCTCTATAATCAGTTTTCGTGTGGAAGCCAAATCAGGTGGTTATGCAAAAGTATTTTCTAATAATCATTTAATTAATTTAAGATAATTTTAGTTAAAATGGGTCGTGGCAAATCACTGACAGAGGACGAGAAAGCTAAAATCAAGGCTTACAGTGAGTGTGGCCTGTCTATTCACCAAATAGCCAAAAAAAAACTCAACGAAGCCACAAAGTGATATCCACATTTTTACGGAACGAGTCCAACTATGGCAAAAACATGAAAGGACGAACAGTTAGTGCCGTTACCCCAGCTGGAAAAAGAGCAATTCTGCGGCTCGCGTCAAATTCGCACGACTCTGCAGCCAGAATAAGAGAAAAAAGTGGTGTTAAAGCAAGCGTGTCCAGAGTAAAGCGGATTATTTCGAAGGCTAAGCACTTAAAGCGATTTAAATTAAAGAAAAAACCACCGCTTAACCCATATCGCAAAGAGCAACGCCTTAGTTTCTGCCGTGCTAATATGACATGGAGCAAGGAATGGTACCGTGTTGTTTTCTCCGACGAAAAAAAATTTAATTTAGAGGGTCCTGACAATTTTAATTATTACTTTCATAATTTGCGGAAGGAGGAACATCAATTGGATCGTTTGCACAGTCGAGTTGGCGGTGTTATGATTTGGGGAGCCATAACGTACTATGGCACCTTGGAGTTGCAGTTCCTAACTCCTCGTATGAATGCTCAGTCCTACATTGGAGTACTAGAGAACGTTATCCCTTCCATTAATGGATTATTTGGTGACTTGCCGTGGAAATTGCAGCAGGATAACGCACCAATTCACAATGCCAGAGTGGTAAAACAATTTCTTGGGCGTCAAAACATTTTATTGTTGGAATGGCCACCATACTCGCCAGACCTAAACATCATCGAAAATGTTTGGGGATGGCTTGCTCGGAAGGTGTACGAATCAGGGAAGCAATACTTAAATAAGGAGGAGCTAATAGCAGCAATTAGAAGTAGCTGGGCCTCCATTTCGCTGGATTACATCAAGAAATTGTATGATTCCCTAACTAACAGGATGTATGAGGTTATTTATAACAAAGGCGGAAGCACCCGTTACTAATTTTTTTTTTTTGAATTCAAATTCAATTCAAAATTAAATTCTTAATTGTGTTCCTAATAAATTTTTAAGTCCAACAGTGTGAAAACATTTTTAAATAATTTTTTTTATGAAGGGGTGCTGTTCAAGTGAGCCAAAATGTGATGTGTATATTTTGAGTCATATCGCTTCAAAATCTATAAAAAAATTACCACTGTAAATATGAATTCCATTCCTTCTGTTTTATTTACAGAATTTAATAAACTTTCATTAGAAAAAAAACAAGTCATTACCATAATTATTTTTGAAGATATTAAGCTTAAAACTCATAGCAAAGGGGGGTGCTATCCAAGTGAGCGGCACTGTATATAGTTCAAGCGTAACGTACCTGTTGGATGGACATTCTAAAGAGTATTCTATTTGGTTTCAAATAGTTATGGATATTTCCTTTCTTGATCGAAATCTTTTGTAAAAGGAAAATTCGTCAAAAGAATAAAAATATTCATTCCTCTCGTAAATTTGACGTGGAACTCCTACTTCTAGAATTTCAAGAACTTCCACATCATCTTCGATCAAGTCCGGTAATTCAAAATCCATTTATATTTACTTTTTAATTAAATTGTCGTACCAGTATCTTCACAATTCATGAAAAATAAGTCGAAACGAAAATAAATGTCTGACTTAAATATCTTATGTAGCACTTTTTCTTCTACCTAAGTTATGTTCAACTTAAGGATTTTTATGTTTGAGTTTACTTTTGGTGCAAAGCAATAAGTGTCACTTAAGGGTTTATGTGAAACATAAGTATTTATGTTCCGAATCAGCAAACGGGCCTTAACTCGTATTAATCACGCACTAACGTTCCAGGATTTACTTACTGAGTTCAAGGACATCAAGCAGAACAACATATTACCGAAACCTGCACCTCACAAAATAACTCACTACATCGTTGCAACAGGCCCGCCAGTATTTGCCAAGCCAAGACGACTGTCGCCTGAGAAACTCAAAGCAGCCAATGTAGAAATCAAGTTCCTTCTTGAGTCTGGTATATGCCGGCCTTCGCGAAGTCCATGGGCGAGCATATTGCACATGGTGCGTAAGAGAAGAATGGTGAGTGGAGACCATGTGGCGATTTTAGGCGATTAAACAGCATCACTGAACCGGATCGATATCCGATTCCGCAATTGCACGATGTCACTCAAGGTTTACACGGATGCCAAATCTTCTCAACCATTGACCTACGATGAGCGTACCATCAACTGCCCGTGGAGTCAGCTGACGTACCAAAGACTGCCATCAAGACTCCATTCGGTATGTTTGAGTTTGTCTTTATGTGCAACTCCGGACAGACATTCCAGAGATTTATGGATTACATCCTCCGCGAATTCGCTTTCGCTCGACCATACCTAGACGATATACTCATATCCTCAAAAGACCTAGACGAACATCGCCAACACCTTCGTTTTGTTTTTGAGAAGCTGCGGGAGTTCGGCGTCGTTATCAATACATCGAAATGTGTACTAGGCAAACCTGATGTACGGTTCTTGGGTTATTTGGTCAGTAAGGAGGGTGTCAAACCACCGCCAGAGGGTGAATCGAGGCGCTAAGAGATTTTAAGCCACCCGAAGGAGCGTGCGATCTAAGACGTTTTTTTTTTTGGGAATGATCAACTTTTTCCGGAGATTTTTGCCCATGCCGCGAAAGAGCAGCTGATCAAGACAAATCAAGGGTAACAAGAAAAATGATAAATCGATGATCAACTGGACGGACGATACCATACTGGCATTTCAACGCTGCAAAGACAGTTTATGCAAAGCCAGACTGCTTAATTCCCCGAAACCAGGTGCACCCTTGTCATTAACGTTCGATGCCTCCAGCAGTGCTCTAGGAGCAATTCTTCAACAACATGTCGGCGATAATTGGCAGCCTCTTGGATTTTACACTGAATGGCTCAACTCAGCTCAGCAAAGGTACAGTACCTACGATCGCGAGCTCCTTGGTGCGTACAAGGCTGTAAAATATTTTCAATACATGCTCGAGGGCAGAGAATTTACGATTTTTACGGACCATGAGCCGTTGCAGTTCGCTTTCCAACAAAAAATCGAGAAGGCTTCGCCGAGGCAAACACGGCATTTAGATTTTTTGGCGCAATTCACAACTGATATTCGTTACCGTCCTGGAAAAGACAACATCGTGGCGGACACTATGTCGCGCATAGATGCTATTCATGTTCCGGAGACGATCAGCTTTAAGAAAATAGCGGAGAGTCAGTCGAACGACGACGAGCTAAAGGCATTTTAGCTGAGAAGTTCGTTTGGCCCAATTTAAACGTTAACTTTAGAAGTGTTAGTGCAACTTTCTATTAGATCCGACGATTTATCTGCTTCACTCTGAAAAATTAAGTTATTCGGCCTTTGTACGTTTCGGAGGATTTTAGCTTCGAGGTATTCTTCCGAACTGCTGTTCGGAATATTTCTCTGACATTTTGTAACGCACCCCGGCGAATTGCGTTGGGATGCGTTCAGGTGCATTTTTCGTGCAATTTTTGACAGCTTAGTGCAATTCTTTTTCCGATTTCCTCCGACACAAATTCTTCGCGGAATTTATTTACGAATTGTAGTGAGTGATTTTTCTCCGATGATACCTCGAATGCCATTTGAATGTCCGACGAAGTATGCGTTGCGGAAAATTGTCCGCTCTGACGGATACCTCGCTAGGACAGAATTACTTCAGTTATGTCGGTATGTGAATATTAAATACTTACTTACTTAAGTGGGGCTACAGTCCGTAACCACCTTGGCCTCAACCACCTTGCCTATTCAACAAAAATTATAAAGTCATACAGATGACGCACTGCATACACAAAATTCTATGGCGGGTCGTTCTGGCACAGCATGCCATATGTTCGGATTACATTTCTAAGGTATGCACGTGCACGCCATCCGCCCTTACTTTGAAGCTGTTGAGCAAGAGCTTCTGATGTTTTGTTCTCAATGAGTCATCTGTATGACTTTATATTCCTTGCTCTCCAATTAGCCCGATCCTCAGCTACCTGCTTACAGCTGCGCACTCCAGTTGGTTGAAGTCGGTTCCAACTTTTGTGCGCTACTTTAGGCGAGGTCTTCCACTACTGTGTCCAACGTCTGGCTTTGAATTGATGACTCTGCGAACCGGGGTGTAGGCGTCCATTCGTTCTACACGTCCTAGCCATCTTAAACGTCCAATGCTGAGTTTTTTTTTCACCCGGGGCTTGTCGCTGTACAGCTCGTATAATTCTTGGTTGAATCTTCGTCTCCATAGCCCATTAACGCAAACGGGGCCGAAGATTTTTCGAAGAATTTTCCTTTCGAATCGACAAAGGATTTCTTCATCCACACTTGCCATGGTCCATGCTTCAGCGCCGTAAAGCATGACTGGGAAAATCAAGGTCAATTATAGGATCTCCTTAGAAGAAACAGCGGTCGGCAAGAGTAATTCGTCATTTAATTTCTGACGAGATATTGTTGTCAGAGTTTCCTGGCCTAAAACCACAATGATAAGGGCCGATCAGGTTGTTGGTGAACGGTTTCAGGCGGTCACATATTACGGCAGATAGGGTCTTGTAGGCGATATTGTGGCGGTTTATGCCTCTGTAGTTGGCGCAGTTCAGAGGGTCTCTTTTTCGGGCAAACGATGCTGTGGTTCCATTCTTCAGGCATACTTTCATCCGACCAGATTTGGCTTATGAGTTGGTATTTGTTTCTTACCAAGTTATCTCCGCCGGCTTTATTGAGCTCATTTCCGGAAGCTTTATTAAGCTTGAGTTTAGATATTGCTATCCTCACTTCATCCCGGTGGGTGGTTGGCAGTGAATGTTCCGTTCTGCCTGACAGTGGAATGTTGTTCGTCATCGCCGTTTAACAATCTGCAGAATTGGTTCTTCCATATCCCCAGCATCGACTGTGTCTCAACTCGACAGTATTCTGTTCGAGCCTTGTATCCTTGGCTTTGACGTTTTACACTTTGGTAAAACTTGCGAACATCTTTCCTGGAGTGGCACCTCTCTATATCTTCGGTCGCGCGCTTTTCTTTCTCTTTTTTCTTCTTTCTGAAAAGCCGGTGTTCTTCCCTTTTTCTCTGCCTATAGAGCTCAACAGCAGCTCTCGTCTTCACCTGCAGCTTAGCCTTGTAAGCCTCGTTCTTGGCTGCGAGCATCTGTCGGCATTCCTCATCAAACCAGGAGATTCTTGCTGGTGGGCGCGAGAAACCTGGCATATCAATTGCGGCTGATCTAATGGCTTATTGGCATCGTTGCCATTGTTCTTCGGCAATCGATGCTGGTGGTATGGTGTTAATCGAGAGGTTGAGGGAAACGCGTTGGGCGAAGGTCTTGGCGTTCTCTTGCGAATGCAGTGTTTCAACATCAAACTTTTTCACAGTATTTCTGGATTGTGGGGTGATGGATATCTGCATTCTTACCTTGGCTGCAACTAGGTAGTGGTCCGCGTCAATGTTATCTTTACGGATTGTTCGGACATCCAAAATACGGGATGCGGGCCTCTTGTCTATGGCAATCTGATCAATTTGGTTGACCGTTCGTTGATCTGGAGACCGCCATGTCTCTTATGGAAATTCAGGTGAGGAAACCGTGTGCTGGCTATAGTGGCATTTCAAGTCAATTAGCCTAAGTCCGTTGCCAGACGTGTTGTCGTGTAGGCTATGTTTGTCCTCTCTTCCTACCTCTGCATTAAAATCTCACACCACGAGATTAACATCGTACTTCGGTAGTCGCTCATAGATTTTGTCAAGGAGCTCGTAGAAGCAGTCCTTAGCTTTATCACCTATTTCCTCCGTTTGGGGCGTGAGGGCATATAAGGCTTTTGTTGGCGAATTTGGCCTTGATGCAGGTTGTTGCAATGCGTTCGCTAATGTCTTCGGAAAATAAAACTTTTTGCTTAAGTCTGGCACTTACAACAAAAGTCGTTGTTTCTGTTCTTTATAGCACGGTCTGTAGTAAATGTCATAGTTTTTCATCCTCTTTTTGACGGGCCCATCTCATCGTATTTCCTGGATGGCAGTAATGTCTGCAGTTTTTTGCTTTCGCTAGTTGTTCGCTTGCACCTCTCCTGTTTAATTTTCTCACATTCCAGGTGCTGATACCAACGTCGTTGTCATTTTTTTGTTTTGCCGTGTCGTCAACAATAAAATCAGTCCTTTCCGAGTCTATTGGTTGCTTCGTAACCGTCAGATTTTTCCATCGTTGGTTAGTTAACGCAAAGCACAACCCGCAACCTGGAGGGCCAGTTTCAATTTATTAGATACCCCTAGGAGACGGGGCCATCAGTATCCACTACGGGAATTAGCGCTGCCGTTGGCTTTTTGGTTCATCCGCCACCAGCTCTGTTCAAGGGGCGTGACTAACCCTTGTAATTCCTAGACAACCTGTTGTCCGGATATGTCGAAGCAGCTTTTCTAGGTTCACCTGTGACATCAGGCCGGTATTTATTCCCTGCAATTCCGACCTGGGTGTCTGTAGTGTTGCTGTTTTTCGTCGTGTTATCAACACTCGCGCTTATCGTTTAGCAATTCAAATGCGGTTGGATGAGAGCAGTACCCGATGGTTACCACTTGGAGGTTAAAAAAAAACCACTTGATGTGTAGTAAGAGTCTACCCTCTGTCTACAACATTCAACCATCATACGTGCTGTATGTAAACATTTTCGATTGAAAATCAAAACAGTCGATCGAGAGCCTTGGCCCTGCATATTTCCAAAGCTTTGGATCGAGTTCGGCACAGGGCTTTATTAGCTAAATTCACATTATACAGACCTCTTCAAATAGATTGCGGCTCGATAGAAAACTTCCTTTAAGACAAATCTTGGCAAGCATTGGTGGATAGAGGTTCCACAGGTAGAATCTCTATATAAACGCTTGGGTACCTCAAGGATTAATTCTCTAATCTGATCTAATGCACATTACTGGTCTTTCGAGGACAGATAACAGTACTCTGATAGTGTTATGCCCATTAGCACAAATGCTACACAAAAGCAGTGATCGGATTGCACTCGCTTTACAAACCAACACCTACATAAGGTTATACAATGAGGAATTGAAAACCTAGTACAGTTCGAACCAGTCGTGGTTCCGCAAATCGAAATGGAAGATACAGTCCTCAAATCTGGAAAATATAGGCATCACGATTGGGTCAGATATATAATGGCTACAACATGTAACCTCTATTGCCAAATCAGCTGAGCTAAGACATATTTTAGACCATCCCACCTTGTTTTCTCTCTTCAAAGTCTTAGTACGACCGGGTTTTGAACACTGGTCTCATGCATGGAGTTTGGACCCAAAATATTAAGTGAGTTTACTGGGCTCTATTAAAAGACGTCATATCCCCCTTATTTACGATGCTTTACTTGAAATCTGAAACCATTCCCTCAGGGAAAACCTGTATAAGGGCTTTCCCCTTATTTCCAATATTCTAACGACCGATGTTTGGGGAAGCTTAGAGAAATCATCTTAAGACTTTTTGAACTTTTACAACCTACACAACCAGACAAGCAGTAGCAGCTCATAGGCACACAGTTCATCTTGCAACGACAAGAGCACGTAGTTCTAAGACTCCAAAATTTTTAATCTACCGAACCTTTATCTTACAAGTCCTACTTACGGCGCCGAGAGCTGGTCATTAAGCAGGAAACCGGGGAAAATTATTCGTCGAATTTTTGGTCCTGTACGCAAAGACGAAAATAGTGCTGAAAATATAACGGCGAACTCTATGAGATATACCAAGTTGTGGATGCATTACAAAAGCTTAGAACACGTAGACTACATTGGCTGCGCTACATCGGGCGAACGACTCAGCCAAGTGCTTCATCGAATCTCAACATTCAGGTGCCAGAAGTCAAGGAAGATCGAACCTATGGTTTAAGGCTGCATTGATCGTGGATACTTGGCTGCTCGAACTGGATAACTGCAAGCAACGCACACAAAATCAAAGAGGCAGCCTTGTGCCAATCAGAGATCTTCAACGAGTTGTGGTCCAATAAGTAAGATATTAGAGATTCTACGGCGCTTTGTCTATACGACTGGAATCAGCGTGCCTCTGATCCATGAAGGCTTAGGCAGAGACCCTCAACTGGTCGGTTCGGTAGTCCTTATGTACGATCAATAATTAGGGGAAAGCTTTGGTTAGTTCTGGTGTCATTCACCACGCATATGGCCCAGCCATCCAGATGAACAAACGAGCATGTCATCGATGTTAGAATTACATTTCACTTGGATGACCACAATGTTATCGGGTGCCATCTAGCTATGACACTGTTATGAATGTCAAAGAGATGACGTTCAAAGAGCCAATTTCCAGTTGGCCATCTATCCGTAGGTTGATGATATAACTTACAAAATTTTACACAAACCTTTCGCTATCCAGATGTTAGCAATACCCGAAGTCCAAAAGCAGAACGATTATGTAAGCCGGAAGATATCAACTAAAGAACTTAACATTCCGAACTCACTTTATATGTAAAGTAGAACCAAAAAACGCACTACCTGTAAACAAAATTTAATGGCCCTTCTAGATTCGTCTCCTATTACAAGTCTTGACAACTTTTTGCTCCATATATCTCATACAGGTTTTGCTTCCTCGGTTTTACGTTGAGTAAGGTCAGAATAATTTGCCCATTAACTCGCAACACTAATCGCTCCAAAAGGAAATAAAAATCCAAATTAATTCTCAAACCAACGCGCCCATATTTTTTACAAGTCCATCTCCATGAATGGAACCGCCTATACCAGTTCTAACCCTTAGTACAGCCATATTCCCATTCAAGCATCTTTTCGGAAGATCCAAAATCAATTTCAAGTTATGGAGATTCGTCAACGGGTTTATTGCTCCCAAGCTTGTAGATTTTGCGTTTCCAAAAGCCTACAATTTACATAATATTTTGGGTCTTCCAAATGGACCTCAACTAGCTCGAGTTTGATTTTTTTATATAAAATCTCGGCCACAAACAGATCGAAAATATTCCGTTTGTTCTGTTCGAGCTGTGAAGTGATCATCATGAAAGTGAGTTCAGTGAGATACCTTTCGGATTATTTTGGAGTGTACTTATCCGGGATATTTTGTGTTCTAGGTCCTCGTTTGCTTGTTCGCCTTGTTGGCTGTTTCAAATGCCACACTTTTGAAGCTTTTGAAGGTCGGTGGTATCGGTGCTCTTGGTGCCGGTGCTATTGGTGGACATATTGGTGGTGGAGTAAATGGTGGACACTTGGGTGGTTATGGTGGTGCATACGGTTATAGTTCTGCTCCAGTTGCATACTCTGCTCCAGCTGTGAGCTATGTACAATCTGCTCCAGTACACTACTCTGCTCCAGCACAAGCTGTGAGCTATGTTCAATCTGCCCCAGTGTACCACTCTGCTCCAGCACCAGTGCACTACTCTGCTCCAGCTCCAGTATCATACTCTGTTGCATCAGCACCAGTTCAATACTCTGCTCCAGCTCCAGTATCATACTCTGTTGCATCAGCACCAGTGCACTACTCTGCTCCAGCTCCAGTTTCATACTCTGTTGCTTCTGCTCCAGTCCACTACTCTGCTCCAGTTGCTTCTTATGGAAGTTATGGAAGTGGTTACGCTACAGGTTACGGCAATGGATACAGCAACTACGGAAGTGGATACGGAAACGCTGGTGGCATCACTAAGATCATCAAAATCGTCAAGGGTCAATGGTAAATGTCGATAGACTTAGGAATGGTGTGAATAAAAACTAGTGGAACATTATATTTGACGGACTTGGAATTTCATTTTCACTTATACGTTTAGGGTCTATGGAAGGGTTCTATGGAAGGTCTTCTTCAATCATGCTTTCGTAAGTTATTTAAAAAAAAAGCTCAAGCATCTCAGATAATTTGGCATTTCGATGATTGGACTGGAATTCAAGGGTCATGTTAACCGGATCATTCTTGTTTTAGCTCTGAATATAGGTGACAATGTCGTCGAACCTGTTTTTTTCCTTTTGTTTGTATAACTCATAAGGATCGTGGCAATATCTTCTGCTCTATGCACCTCCTTCCCATACTCGCTTGGTAGTGCCTTACTATATTGAAAATGAAGGCTCTATCCAGCAATGATATAATAAACCGATTTGGGTCAAAATATACCGTTTTGTTGGACAACTTGTTGCAATATTCAAGGTTTTTCCATTAAGCCTCCTTTATAATAGCTCGCGTCTATATTGGCAAATCCCTTCTTGAGGCCAATTATTCAACAGATAATTGTTCGCATGCACCGAAACCATATAACAATCAGTTAGTTCCAGTTCGATACTATGGGGTGGATGAATAGGAACCCCCCAAAGAAGTTCTGGCGATTCTGGCGAGTGACATTGATATGTTTTTGTCATGACGTTAGCCTGATGAAACACGATTCTTCCACAATATCTCAAAGCTGTCTGTTTATTGGACTGGGATTCCTTCCGAAGGTCCACAAGTCCCTGGTCCAACAGAACCTGGGCCTCAACCAACATGCATCTCCCATTAGCACGGTCATTAGCTAACTACCTCCAGTTGCGCACTCCAAGTTGGTTGAGGTCGGTTTCTTCTCGTGTGCGCCATTCAAGACGAGGTTTTCCTCTACTGGTCCGACGTCTGGCTGGGAATCGAATACTCTGTGAGCCGGAGCATTGGTGACCATTCGTTCGACTTGTCCTAGCCATCTTAAGCGTCCAATGCGGAGTTTTTTTTACCACGGGCATGTCGCTGTACAGCTAGTATAGTTCTTGGTCGTTTCCATAGCCCGTCAGTGCAAACGGGACCTTTTCGAACAATTTTCCTCTTGAATCGACCAAGGATTTCCTCATCCGCTTTTGAGATGGCTTAAGTAGGATCATCTTAGTAGTTCTAGTGAAGGCTTTACTACCTAATTGCCTTCTTAGCCCGAAGAAACAGCGGTTGGCAAGAGTAATCCTTCGTTAAATTTCTGTCGAGATGTCGTTGTCAGAGTTGATAGCGGAGCCGAGGTAAACAAAGTCCCTTACTACCTCAAAGATATATCTGTCAATGGTGACGTTATGTCCAATTCGTCGATGTTGTGTGTCCCTTCTTGTTGAAAGCATATGATTAGTGTTGCCTCAGTTACTCCTAGACCAATTTTTGCCGCCTAATTTTTCAGGGCCTAAAACCACACTGATAAGTGCCGATCAGGTTGTTGGTAAACGGTTTCAGGCGTTCACATATTACGGCAGATAGGATCTTGTAGGCGATGTGAGGAGACTTATGCCTCTGTAGTTGGCGCAGTGCAGAGGGTCTCCTTTCTTGTGGATGCGGCAAAGATGCTGAAGTTCCATTCTTCAGGCATACTTTCTTCCGACCAGATTCGGCTTATGAGTTGGTGGATGTTATTTACCAAGTCATCTCCGCCGGCTTTATATAGCTCGGCGGGAAGGCCAACATTTCCGGCGGCCTTATTAAGCTTCAGTTTAGATATTGCTATCCTCACTTCACTCAGGTCGGGTGGTTGGCAGTTTTCGCTGTCGTTGACAATATTGAAAGTTCCGTTCTGCCTGACAGTGGAATGTTGTTCGTCATCGCCGTTTAACAGTCTGCAGAAGTGGTTCTTCCATATCCTCAGCATCGACTGTGTCTCAACTACGACATTTCCTTGTTCATCTCGACAGGATTCTGTTCGAGCCTTGTAACCTTGGCTTTGACGTTTTGCTTTTTGGTGAAACTTAGAAAAATCGTTCCTACAGTGGCACCTCTCTATATCCGCGATCGCATGCTTTTCTTGCTCTTTTTTCTTCTTTCTGAAAAGCCGGTGTGCTTCCCTACTGCTCTGCCTTTAGATCTCAATGGCAGCTCTCGTCTTCACATGCAGCTTAGCCATGTAGGCCTAGTTCTTGGTTGCGAGCATCTGTCGGCGTTCCTCATCAAACCTCGGGTTTATTGCTGGTGGGCGCGAGAAACCTAGCAGATCAGTTACGCCTGATCTTTTGGCTTGTTGGCATCGCTGGCATTGTTCTTCGACATTCGATGCTGGTGGTGTGGTGTTTATCGAGAGGTTATGGGATACGAATTGCGCGAAGGTCTTGGCGGCCTCTTGCGATTGCAGTCTTTCGAGATATAATTTTTCACAGTATTTCTGGATTGGCGTGGTGGATATCCGCATTCTTACCTTGGCTGCAACAAAGTAGTGGCCCAAGTCGATGTTAGCTCCTCGGAATATTTGGACATAAGAAAATGCATGCGTGCCTCTTGTCTATCGCAATGTGATCGGTTTGGTTGACCATTCTTTGATCTGGACACGCCATGTCCCCTTATGGATATTGAGGTGAGGAAACCATGTGCTGGCTATAGTGGCTATAGCCTAAGTCCGTTACCAAACGTGTTGTAGTGTAGGTTTTTCGACAAAACTGCTAGAGATGTCATCTCTTTCTACCTCTGCGTAAAAATCTCCCAGCACGATTTTAACATCGTACTTCGGTTGTCGCTCATAGATTTTGTCAAGGAGCTCGTAGAAGCAATCCTTAGCTTTGTCAGCTTTTTCTTCTATTGGAGCGTGAGCGCATATAAGGCTTATGTTGGCGAATTTGGCCTTAATGCGGATTGATGCGTTCGCTAATTTCTTGGAAACATAAGATTTATTGCCAAAGTCTTGCACTTATAATAAATCCGCATCCTAATAGTCGCTGTTTCTGCTTACTATGACACGGTCCGTAGTAGATGTCACAGTTCATCATCCTCTTTTTGCCGGCCCTTCCCATCGTATTTCCTGGATGGCAGTAATGCCTGCTTCCTAGTAGTTTATGGCTTCCGCTAGTTCTTCACTTGCACCTCTCCTGTTTAATGTTCTCACATTCCAGGTGCGGATACGAACGTTGTTGTCCTTTTTTCGTTTAGCAGCGTCGTCAACAATAATCAGTCCTTTCCGACGCTATTGGTTGCTTCGTAACAAAAAGTTTTTTCATGATTGGGTAGTTAACCCAAAGCACAAGCCCCAACCTGGAGGGCCAGTTATAATTTATTAGATACCCCTAGGACACAGGGCCATCAGAATCCACTGCCGTTGGCCTTTCGGTTCATCCGACTCCATCTCTGTTCCAGGGGCCTGACTAACCCTTGAAATTCCTAGACAACCTGGTGTCCGAATATGTCGAATATTCTAGGTTCGCCTGGGCAGGCCGGGTATTCATGCCGTGCCATTCTGGATTGGATGTTCATAGTTTTGCTGTTTTTCATCTTGTTATCAACACTCGCGCTTACCGTTTAGCAAGTCAAATCCGGTTGGATGTGACCAGTACCCGATGGTTACTACTTGGAGGGCCAACATAAGCATTTGATGTATAGTCTGAGTTAAACTACTGGACATTGCCAAGTTAAAGCCAATCAGAGTCTACCCTCGTTCTACAACACCCAACATCCTATTACATCTCCTAGCATTTTATTAGCCCATTCGATTGCCATTCTCAGTCCATTTCGAGTCTCGTATAAGACTCATCACAATGTTTCATGATTCATGATTAGGGAGTTAATCCGAAACAAAACGTCGAACTTTTACATGCATTCCAGGCTATCGGCGGCTGACATACATTAAAAAAAAAAAACTACTCACTCACAATACTTCCCATTACTATGTACACTAAGGAATTAAAATTTTGGTGTCAACATTACGTGATTGGAATTCCCAAGACACAAGTTGACTTTCCGATAAGTCTAACGTCTGCAAAGATCAGTGTAATCAACTGCATACTGCTGATCGTGATCATTTTCAAAAAGACGCTGCCTACAACAGACCTAACAAAGTTCAAACCCAAAGGCTTACGAAAGACTACGCCAAATCGGCCGAACTCGGGCGCAGCTTCTGTGCAATTTGTCAAAATTGTTTCCACTTACACTAGGCACTCCCGACTACATCGAATGACAAATTATGTTACAAGGAAGTCCTATTATTCCATGCACCATACATCATTGCATAATGGACGCCTCTGGCGATATATGCGTGTGGGCACCGTTAACTCAATTTTGTGATTTATAAAACCATTATCGCACAATCACACTCGCGCACATAGTCACACTCGACTTGGAGTAGGCAATTTACTGTTGGCCAAGTGTAATTTGTCTTACCGGCCATATACTCTCAGGCTAACAGTGTGACGCTGTAACCCACCTGAAAGCGGGGCACGCTTTTAATTGCAACTGCCAACTGCCAACTGAACCGAGAGTGCAATGAGCAATCAAATTATTAACAAATCGACACACGCCAGCGCACTGTCACAAAGCGCACCGATCTGTCAAGCATTTCAATTTTGCATCATCCTTGATCTATGCTTAGATATAGGTAGCCCCCTATTGGACGCCTGCCATTAATGCCATCAATGACCATATTGCCAAAGCGCCTGACACTCATGATGTCGTCTGCTAGCTGATCTAATCCCGACACTAGACATAGGCACCTTAAGGCAGTGCTAAGGCAGACTACTGAACACACAACAGACACTATCTAGCTAAATAGCGCATGTGCAACAATGCAGGCTTACATAAGATGGCTAATCTAAGTGCCACCATTATAACGGAGTTGCAGGCAGGAAATGCAGTAGATACTCACCACTCAGCTGATTGTTTCGATGTCTCGACCAAATCTAGTAATTTGCTAAACAATTAGAGTGGATCCAAATTCCGAATTCGAATCAGAAAGTAGCAGAACGAGTGCAGAGCTTCCCCCGAGGGGGGTGTGTGAACCAGTTGTAATAGCACACCTGCAGGTACACGTACTATGAGTGTACATAGGAGCGTTTTAATTGAGCTATCTTTTCATAGTTCCTCAGGGGTATAACGTGATTGGACTTCACAAGACACCAGGTTGCCAATCGTGAGATCCTATGATCTGTTGAGATCATGGTGAGTTTATTTTTGGCCAACAATGGGACGTGATCGTTTTAAAGACGACGCACGTTGCGCTGCCTTGTATTTGTTTCGTGTCTTCTTCAATTCCTTGACACAACTTCGTGGTGTGCATGTAGATAAATAAAAAAATTAAAAAAAAATTATCGCTGCGGACAGGATTCGAACCTGTGCCCAATGGATTTCAAGTCCATCTCCTTAACCACTCGGACACCGCAGCTCTTTGTTATTTGATGCATAAAGATGTACCAGATGCGCCGATATAAGATAATATCTGAATTATTATCTAACACCGTTGAGGAGTATCTTTTTGGGGGTTTACTCTAGATAGGTTACTCTTGTTTGCTTATAGGTTAAGACGTTGCTTCTGGGGTTTTGTTATCTACAAGTTGTCAGCTCATTTCATGTTTGATAAGGTCTGCGGTTGAAGTGTTGAACGTTAGCTTATCTTTTTTTTTTATGCCGCAACTACGTAATGCGTAACTATGAACAAACCACATAGGTAAGGGTAGGAGATAGCAGGCATGAAGAACATTTATTTCGCCCAGGTATACACTAAGCGTAGTAGAAATTCGGTCAATGGAAAAATTCTTCAAAAATTAAACAAAAAAAAATTATAACGGGTTAGCTAAATGTTGTGTTTCTGTTTTAAGAAGAAATAAGCTCCAGACGCACACAAATGTGAAAGAAAAACATATGACAAGGCTACAATCCACTGTGTGGATCGTTTTATACCATACCCCATCCCATCCTTAAAATTAATATCCCTAAATTGTGGGTTTCATGGCAAGGATATATTAAAATTGAAATTGACGCAACATGTTGTTCAGACATATGTATTAGCAAAATCTTGGATGGTTCGACCAAAAAAAAAAACGTTTTTCTCCTGCATATGGTATTGCGTTGGGTATACAAATGGATTTTGTATAAAAACGCCTCCAAATAGTGGGCGTGAATAAAAATAATTTATGAAAGAAATGTTTATATTACCCAAGGCAATTACTTTGCATCAAACAATTTTTTCGAAATGTTTAAAATTTTACCGAAAAACGTTTTTTTACTGAAAACGCCCCCAAAAATTGAGCGTGTCAAAAAACTTTGTATAGACGATATGTAGATATTAGGATTGTCTAGATATGTTTTTCAGATACTATTTCAAAATGTTGAATGGTTTGGCTTAAATTTAAGGTTTTTCAACAAAGGGGCGTGGCAGTGGGCGGATTTCAAAAATGTTTACATCTGTTCGAACAGCACGTACAAGGACCACATGTACTAAATTGTATTATGCTAGCTCAAAATTAAAGGCCCAAAAACCGGTTAGGTACCTACAGACGGACGGACGGACGGACGGACGGCAGACACGGCTTGATCGATTCAGCTAGCGATCAAACAATTTTTTCGAAATGTTTAAAATTTTACCAAAAAACGTTTTTTTTACTGAAAACGCCCCCAAAAATTGAGCGTGGCAAAAAACTTTGTATAGACGATATATAACTAGATATAAGGATTGTCTAGATATGTTTTTCCGACACTATTTCAAAATGTTGAATGGTTTGGCTTAAATTTAAAGGTTTTTCAACAAAGGGGCGTGGCAGTGGGCGGATTTCAAAAATGTTTACAACTGTTCGAACAGCACGTACAAGGACCACATGTACTAAATTGTATTATGCTAGCTCAAAATTAAAGGCCCAAAAACCGGTTAGGTACCTACAGATGGATGGACGGACGGCAGACACGGCTTAATCAATTTTTTCGAAATGTTTAAAATTTTACCGAAAAACTTTTTTACTGAAAACGCCCCCAAAAATTGAGCGTGCAAAAAAACTTTGCATAGACGATATATAACTAGATATAAGGATTGTCTAGATATGTTTTTCCGACACTATTTCAAAATGTTGAATGGTTTGGCTTAAATTCAAGGTTTTTCAACAAAGGGGCGTGGCAGTGGGCGGATTTCAAAAATGTTTACAACTGTTCGAACAGCACGTACAAGGACCACATGTACTAAATTGTATTATGCTAGCTCAAAATTAAAGGCCCAAAAACCGGTTAGGTACCTACAGATGGATGGACGGACGGCAGACACGGCTTAATCAATTTTTTCGAAATGTTTAAAATTTTACCGAAAAACTTTTTTACTGAAAACGCCCCCAAAAATTGAGCGTGCAAAAAAACTTTGCATAGAAGATATATAACTAGATATAAGGATTGTCTAGATATGTTTTTCCGACACTATTTCAAAATGTTGAATGGTTTGGCTTAAATTTAAAGGTTTTTCTACAAAGGGGGCGTGGCAGTGGACGGATTTCAAAAATGTTTACATCTGTTTGAACAACACGTACAAGGACCACATGTACTAAATTTTATTATGCTAGCTCAAAATTAAAGGCCCAAAAACCGGTTAGGTACCTACAGACGGACGGACGGACGGCAGACACGGCTTAATCGACTCAGCTAGCGATCAAACAATTTTTTCGAAATGTTTAAAATTTTACCAAAAAACGTTTTTTTTACTGAAAACGCCCCCAAAAATTGAGCGTGGCAAAAAACTTTGTATAGACGATATATAACTAGATATACGGATTGTCTAGATATGTTTTTCAGACACTTTTTCAAAATGTTGAATGGTTTGGCTTAAATTTAAGGTTTTTCAACAAAGGGGCGTGGCAGTGGGCGGATTTCAAAAATGTTTACATCTGTTCGAACAGCACGTACAAGGACCACAAATTGTATTATGCTAGCTCAAAATTAAAGGCCCAAAAACCGGTTAGGTACCTACAGACGGACGGACGGACGGCAGACATGGCGCCGAATTGATGAATGGGAGGAATTCAACTGGCTATTTTATTTGAGCATTGGTTGCTAAAGTATCGATAAAACGAGCTAAGGCAAGAGCTATTTGCGCGATGTTCGAGCGAAACAGAATAGTTCGCTTTTGTTGGAGGTGCAGTGTTGTTTTTGGTGCAACCGACCAGACGAGGGCATTGAATTCAAGTTGGTGGCATTTAAATGCTTCATATATATTGTGGTCGGATCAGAAAGGATGAAATATTTCTTACATCGATATAGGGAACCTAGAGACGTGGGTACTAACAAGCCTGTTGCGCCAAATATTTTTTTTTTTTTAGATATTTCGCTGGGTTTTTAGCGACTTTCTATCCAACGTACTGTGTGAACGTATAAAGGCAGTACCGGTGTGGCTTCCGGCCCGGCAGATAGACTAAAGGCCAAATTTTCAAAAAGGCAAATCCTGGGAAAGACCAATGTTAAGTCGAAACTGACTACCTATTCGTCGACTTCAAAGCCAAGTATAACAGCATACATCGTCAGGAGGTCTATACGGCGATGATCGAATTCAGAATCCCGGCAAAACAGAACCAGCTGTGTAGCGTGATGCTGGATGGAGAACATGCCTGCAATGTGATAAAAGCGTTCACGGCGATTGAAGAACAGTCGAAATCCGTTGGCCTTAAACGTAAACGAGAGCAAGACTAAGTACATGACAGTACATGAGTACCTACAAGCAAACAAGCATCTGTCCACCGCCTAAAACAAAAGTATTGACAGCAACAATTCCTCCTTTGAAAGAAAAACAAATACTCCGCGGATTTTTGGTGCTGTGCGTGAAGAGGGCGAACGGAGGAGAAGATGCAACTATGAGCTGCACCAAGATGTGGATGTATTCCGAAAGCCAAAACACGGTCATATCGAGCGAATGGACAAAAATGCTCCATCTAAGGGGATATCCGAGTCCCTGCCCCAGATTCGAGAAAACAAGGAAGACCGAACATCCGCTTCAAAGACCAAGCCATCGCGGTTGCCAAAGCGCTTTATCTGGACAATTGGAAGCAGCCTGCCCGGGACCATAGAGGATGGAAGGCTGAAGTGTCTCAGGCAGAGGTTTTCGTGTGTTGAGAGCCCGATAAGCAAGTAAGTAAGTCTTAGCGCGTTCGAATATTTGGTCGTTCCAATGTAAGTGGTGACAAAAACACACACCGAGCAATTGAGTGTGGAAACTCACCACGGAGCAACTTAAGCGTGCGACAGGCGGTCCATGAGAATATAGCGTCTTCGAAACCCACAGACGGTGGGAGCTTTCGAAGGGCAGCATCAGACGAAGCGGTTTGGATGTTTCGATGGATGGCGAGAGAGTTACCTCGTCGACCCCAACAAGATGATGACGGTTGAGGGAGGACAATCCTTAAAGTCTACACCCCAACGAATACTTTGCGCCATCGTATTATTGGTTCAATGTCATGGAGTAGACGTTCTATTATTTCAGGACGGCACAAAAGGCACTCCTCCAACATAGCTAAACAAAAAAAAATTAAATTTATGGCGCAACAGGCTCGTTTGTACACAGGGCCTAGCTTTTTTCTCACAACCATTCATGTGTGCGTGTATACTTCTTAGCACGATGGCGGGACCTCCTGTTTTATGCCGAATCCGAACGGCTAAGTTGAGATAAGCTATTCATGACAATTGATACTACTCGGATGATTTGTCAGATCATCACGAGAGAAGGGCCAATGAAAGATCATTTAGGTGTTGCTACGGCTGGCAATCGAACCCAGACCTTCTGCGCGGCAGTTCAAGAGCCCGTCCCTCCAACATAGCTGCGAGTATAAAAGTTAGGTTTGATAGCCAAGAGAAGACGGTCTTACTCCTCCTACGCTGGAGCAACGTAGGATCAACCGAGGTTTTAAGGCAGACGTTCTCAAGACATTCTCAAGAAAACAAAAGCGGGCATCGAGCACACTCTTCCAGTTCACAGTCCAGTGCAATAACTTCCGCGGAGTTGACCGTAATTATGGTTCTAAAAATCATCAAATGAAATAAAATCATACCGGCCGATTTCACTTCTTCCAATAATTTCAAAATTTTTTGAAAGGATATAACTCGAATCGTTTTTTTCCTCACCAGTGATTTGGGTTTAGAAGTAAACATTCGACGGCGGACCAAGTACATCGGATTACTGATGTTTTCAAAGAAAAGACAATTTGCTTAGCCGTATTTCTTGACGTGTCGCAAGCTTTCGACAAGGTGTGGTCTTCAACACAAATTAAGACAAGTTCTGCCTGAACAATTATATAAAATTCTTGTGTCGTACCTTGAGCATAGACCCTTCCCCGTGAAACTTGGAAACGAATATTCAGAATTCAAAGTAATAACGGCGGGAGTACCACAAGGAAGCGTCCTTGGACCACACTCTTGTACCTACTATTTACACGATTTTACAAATGTTGAGATCATTCGTCAATGCGCCGTGGTATATAAGAAACGAAGATCTACGCAGAGATCTGGGTATTCCCACGGTTAAAGTTGAAACGAAAAATTTTGCACACAATCATAAAAAAAACGTTTACAGCGGCACGTTAACACAATGGTCCTCCAAATTCTTCACGAAACAAATTTGCTGGTGGCGTCTTTAAAGAATTCAGCCCTTGGATTTAGCCCGATAATCACAAACCGCGCTATAAATTGCGTATAAAGCAGGAATTCTCAAAGGAAAGTTACTTACTTACTTACTTAAGTGGAATGAACCTGGTCCCCAACCAACATGCCTCTCCAATTAGCCCGGTCCTTAGCTAACTGCCTCCAGTTACGCACTCCAATTTGGTTGAGGTCGGTTTCTACTTGTGCGCGCCACTTAAGCCCAGGTCTACCTCTACTGCGTCCGACGTCTGGCTGGGAATCAAAGACTCTGCGAGCCGGAGTATTGGTGTCCATTCGTTCTACAAATCCAAGCCATCTTAAACGTCCAATGCGGAGTTTTTTTGACCCGGGGCATGTCGCTGCACAGCTCGTACAGTTCTTGGTTGAATCTTCGTCTCCGTAGCCCTTTGGTGTTGGCTCGTGAGTTTTGCACAATCCTCTCAAGAATCAGATTGAATAAGTAACATGACAGCGCATCGCCTTGCCTAAATCCTTTTTTGGTATCGAATGTGTCGGTGAGGTCGTTTCCGACCCTAATGGAGCAGCGAGAATTCTCCATCATCATCCTACACAAACGGACTAGTTTGGGCGGTATACCAAAACTAGACATGGCTCTGTATAGTTCGTCTCTATAAATGCTGTCGTATTCGGCTTTGAAATCGATGAATAGGTGGTGGGTATCGATTTGGCCTTCTTGTGTTTATTCCAGGATCTGCCAAAGTGTAAAAATTTTATCGGTTATGGACTTTCCTGGCCTAAAACCACAATGATACGGGCCGGTCAGGTTGTTGGTAAACGGTTTCAGGCGTTCACATATTACGGTAGATAGAATTGTGTAGGCGATGTTGTGAGACTTATGGCGCAGTAGTTGCCGCAGTGCAGAGGGTATCCTTTCTTGTGGACGCCGCAAACGATGCTGAGGTTCCATTCTTCAGGCATACTTTTTTTTTTATAATTTACACGTACTCAAGGGGTTATGAATACCCGTTATATGTTATTATAGTACGATCGTTTAGAGAAGGGGAAGAAAGAGAGGATAGGAAAGATTTTGGATGTAGTGGAGACTTAAACTCCATGGGTGGTGTCCGAACTAGCTTCGGGGAGTCACTTTTTCTTGTGTTCGTTAAATTTGAAGAAATTCAAGATGGTGTGCATACTTTTAGGTATTACACCGACCTTTTTATTTCTCTTAAATAAAAGTGAAATGGATTTTGGTTGGGATTGAACGCGCAACCTTCCACTCAACAGACGAACACATTACCACTACACCGCGGCCAGATTCGGCTAAAGAGTTGGTGGATGTTACTTACCAAGTCATCTCCGCCGGCTTTATAAAGCTCGCCGGGAAGGCCAACATTTCCGGCGGCCTTATTAAGTTTCAGTTTAGATATTGCTATCATCACTTCACCCAGGTCGGGGGGTTTGCAGTTTTCGCTTTCGTTGCCCATATTGAAAGTTCCGTTCTGCCTGACAGTGGAATGTTGTTCGTCATCGCCGTTTAACAGTCTGCAGAAGTTGTTCTTCCATATCCTCAGCATCGCCTGTGTCTCAACTACGATATTTCCTTGTTCATCTCGACAGGATTCTGTTCGAGCCTTGTATCCTTGGCTTTGACGTTTTACACTTTGGTAAAACTTGGGAACATCTTTCCTGTAGTGTCACCTCTCTATATCCTCGATCGCGCGCTTTTCTTGCTCTTTTTTCTTCTTTCTAAAAAGCCGGTGTTCTTCCCTTTTTCTCTGCCTATAGAGCTCAACGGCAGCTCTCGTCTTCACCTGCAGCTTAGCCATGTAGGCCTCGTTCTTGGCTGCGAGCATCTGTCGGCATTCCTCATCAAACCAGGGGTTTCCTGCTGGTAGGCGCGAGAAACCTAGCACATCAGTTGCGGCTGATCTAATGGCTTGTTGGCATTGTTGCCATAGTTCTTCGACTTTCGATGCTGGTGGTATGGTGTTAATCGAGAGGTATAGGGATACGCGTTCCGCGAAGGTCTTGGCGGGGTCTTGCGATTGCAATCTTTCGACATTAAATTTTTTTTACAGTATTTCTGGATTTTTGTGGCGTGGTGGATATCCGCATTCTAAACTTGGCCGCAATAAGGTAGTGGTCCGAGTCGATGTTAGCTGCTCGGAATGTTCGGACATCCAAAATACTGGATGCGTGCCTCTTGTCTATCGCTATGTGATCAATTTGGTTGACCGTTCGTTGATCTGGAGACTGCCATGTCCCCTTATGGATATCGAAGTGAGGAAACAGTGTGCTGGCTATAGTGGCATTTCGTTCTGTAGCGAAGTCAATTAGCCTAAGTCCGTTACCAGACGTGTTGGTCTGTAGGTTATGTTTTCCGACTATACTGCTAAAGATGTCTTCTCTTCCTACCTTTGCGTTAAAATCTCCCAGCAGGATTTTAACATCGTACTTCGGTAGTCGCTCATTGGTTTAGTCAAGGTGCTCATAGAAGCAGTCCTTAGCTATATCGTCTTTTTCCTCCGTTGGGGCGTGAGTGCATAAAAGGCTAATGTTGGCGAATTTTGCCTTGATGCGGATCGTTACAATGCATTCGCTAATGTCTTGGAAACATAAGACTTCTTGCCTAATTCTGGCACTTATAACAAATCCGCATCCGAATAGTCGCTGTTACTGCTCACTTTAACACGGTCCGTAGTATATGTCACAGTTATTCATCCTCTTTTTGCCCGGTCCATCCCATCGTATTTTCTGGATGGCAGTGGTGTCTACTTTGCAGCAGTTTAGGGCTTCCACTAGTTGTTCGCTTGCATCACTCCTGTTTAATGTTCTCACATTACAGTTGCGGAAACCGACGTCGTTGTCCTTTTTTCGTTTAGCAGGTTCGTCAACTGTCATTTCCAAGGCTATTGGTTGCTTCGTAACATATAGTTTTTCCATGGTTGGGCAGTTAGCCCTCCAACCTGGAGGGGCAGTTCTAATTTATATGACACCCCTAGGACACATGGACGTCAGTATCCCCTACGGGATTGAGCGCTTCCGTTGGCCTTTCAATTTAACCGCTACCATATCTGTTCAAGAGGCCTTACTAACCCTTGGAATTCTTAGAAAATTTGTTGTCCGAATATGTCGAAGCAGCTTGTCTAGGTTCGCCTGGGACAGCAGGCCGGGTATTCATTCCTTGCCATTCTGACCTGGCTGCTTATAGTGTTGCTGTTTTTCGTCGTGTTATCAACACTCGCGCTTATCGTTTAGCAAGTCAAATCCGGTTGGATGAGACCAGTATCCAATGGTTACCACTTGGAATTAAAAAAATAAGCACTTGATGTGTAGTCAGAGTTACAACAGTGGGCATTGCCAAGTTAAAGCCAATCAGAGTCTACCCTCGTTCTACAACACCCAACCATCCTCAAAGGAAAGTTACCTGCCAAATAGTCAGTACTCGTGTATTTCATACTTAGTTGCAACACAAATTCAAAGCGAGTGGTGGTTTTAATGAGTAAAAATCTCACACTACTTTGGGCACATGTTCATCGTGTCTGTGAAGATTTCCACCAGCACATGGAAAGAAATCTCTGTATATATACTCAGAGCAAGGAAGAAAAAAGGCATACAAAATCAAAACTTCAAAAACGCAAATTTGTCCATTATTCTCCGGTCATTCTAACGCTCCCTGGATCACCTTGATAGTAAGTTGAAGAAGAAACACCAACAGTGGCATGAGAACCCAAAACCTAACCCGTTGTGAAAACCTCAGGCTTCAAATCACAACCTATTATCACTCTCAGAAAAGTCATCGCAAATTCTGCGTCATGACTGAAAATGCACCCAAAAATCACCGCGGTCCTTGATCAAATGTCTGTCTAAGATGTCTGTCTCCTTGACCGATCTGCAGCTTTCAAAGACTATTTCGCCGTCGAAGTTCTTTACATACGCGACGTAGATGAAAAAATCACTTATGGTGCCCAGCTCGTTCAATGTTTGCTTATAAAATTCCTCGGATGAGGTAAACGTTTAGGATGTCCAAATGCATAAATATTTCCTTATCCCATCGCTGCACAAGGACCCTTATGATAGAATCAGAAATAACAAAAAAAAACAAACACTACTACAAAAACAAAATTTAATTATACAAAATGGCACATTTGACTAGAAAATATTGGTGTAGGTCGGCTGCAGTTTCGGTCTTCCTATCTACGCATTAATCTGAACGCATATTTTACTATACCTGTGCAACACATGCCGCAAAGATACCTCACATCCAGTTGCAAGCATATCGATCATCCATGGAACTGCATAGTATACATCGTGAAAGTAACTCCTTACATCCTCCAATGCAGATCGAACGATATATTCGCATAAACGTTGCGAAAACGCAATGCCGCCACCCATCTTTTTATGTACTTCATCCAGCATGTTAAGATCGTTGTGTCGATAGTATCTCAATGTTGTGCAGCACTTTTTACACTCCAATTAGTGGACTTTTCGTTGAAGCTGCCAAATATTTACTAATTCACCTTGAGCTGGTGAGAATCCGATGGGAATGTATCATCACTTAAATTTTTATATTAATTCTGTACTTCAGAGTAGTAATCGGATAAAAACAAGTTCCTTGCAAGCATAAAACTGCGACCTTTAACCTTTCATTCGATTTCGAAAACAAAACCAAATAATTATTTGAAAATCAAAAGATCAAACTAGCTATGCAATAATTTGTAATCGCGTTTTGAAATGCATTAAGGTATTTCGCCTCTTCGTATATCGAATCAAGTTGGTTCATTCCAATTAAGCGGTTATAGCCCGGTGCGCAGTATCCAGTTTCGATTGCTTACACTGACGTAGTAATCGGATAAAAAAAAATGTTCGCACACAGGCACATACATGCCAAAAAGTATCTTTTGTTGGGTTTTAGTTTATTTCTTCTCGTTTATCAACCACGGCAAGTGAAACAAATCCACGCTGAGTGCTGACATTGAATTTGAATTTTAACACACTGGTAGTAGTAACTCATCGACAACTTTAATTACTTCTTCCGAACAGCATCAAAAGTATCTACACGGTCTCTTCTTTGTTACGGTGTAATAAAAACACAAATAAACAATTATTCACGGCATTAAAATAATCACCTTATAGCCGGTATACACTCTTCGAGGCCTACTGAAGAAAACTTCCGACGAAAAATAAAAATCCAATTAACCAACGAAAATGATAAGAAAACGTTGTTTGTAGGTACAGTCAGCGACGTTTTATGTGGTCAGGTTTTTTTTTTTTTTTTTGGAGTGGCTACGCTCGACATTAATTTGTGACAACTATACATGGTGTTTGCAGAGAAGTGTTAGTTCTTTTGTCGCCATGTAAATTGACTCTTATCTATTGATATCGGATTTTTCAATAAGAGCGCTACAAATTTTGGCATAAATATACTTTAGCTGCCTTTCACTTTTTGCACTTTTCTTTATTAATCGATTCGTCTCTGCGCACTGATCATTTATATGCTTTGAAAAATTGTCGCTCACATTTAGTTTAAAAGTTATTAATAAAATAAAATTGCACTTTTTGGGTTATAATCCCATACAAATTGTTTGTAGTTTGACACTTCATTTATTTTTTTTTTGCTGCGGTGTACGCAGCATTGCCATGTTGAAAAAACCATACCAAATAAAAATATTTTAACAAAAGATATGTTGACTAAGGCGCCTGCTTGACGACTTTAAATACCCTGAGCGGAGCAACGAAGTTGCGTGAGCGTGGACTGTCCACAGAAAGAGAGTTGAAATCCTTTGTTCCCGCGAAGCGGGCCACGCAGAGTACCGCTTAATAGAAAAACTGTTGACTTAGGCGCCTGCCTGACGACTTTAAATACCCTGAGCGGAGCAACGAAGTTGCGTGAGCGTGGACTGTCCACAGAAAGAGAGTTGAAATCCTTTGTTCCCGCGAAGCGGGCCACGCAGAGTACCGCTTAATAGAAAAACTGTTGACTTAGGCGCCTGCCTGACGACTTTAAATACCCTGAGCGGAGCAACGAAGTTGCGTGAGCGTGGACTGTCCACAGAAAGAGAGTTGAAATCCTTTGTTCCCGCGAAGCGGGCCACGCAGAGTACCGGTTAACAGAAAAACTGTTGAGTTAGGATTTAATTTATTTATTATATTATACTAATTTATGATGAATCGTCAGAATCATTAGAACATGGTTCTGGAATTGCTTCTTGCCCGTTGTATAGTTTGCCGGCACATTTAAAAAATTCTTAGAGGGGGTCTAAATTTTCGTTACGGCATTTTTTTAAGATATTTTGTTTAGTCAATTTTTATTATTAATTAATGATTGATGATTTTTTACATTTTTTACATTTCTTTACATTTTGGGAAATATGTAATTTTTTTTT
Organism: Rhingia rostrata; assembly: GCA_949824845.1. Taxonomy (NCBI): domain Eukaryota; kingdom Metazoa; phylum Arthropoda; class Insecta; order Diptera; family Syrphidae; genus Rhingia; species Rhingia rostrata. The sequence goes on along the minus strand of OX463755.1, from coordinate 173,634,960 downwards.
TCTATCTTGCAATGCTCCATTGGAATGTTTTTCTTCATATTTATCATTCAGCTATGTGTGAACTGTCAAAAGTTGGTTGATTTCTATAGGGATTTTTGGAAATTTCATTGTTTAATAACTTTTTAACTAATTGAGAGCGACAAAAAAAAATTGCTAAATTTTTAGCTTAATTTAGTGAGTGGAACAAAAAAAAAAGTGAAAAAAGTGATTGGAAGCTAAAGTAACAATGTTCCCAAATTTTTTTTTAACCTTCGTGTCAATACGAAAGGAGTACACGGTAAGTCAGCGCGACGGGTACCTGGGTACCCCCATATATTTTGTAGACGTGCTGAAATAAAATTATGTTGAAAAAGTAATAAAAAAGTAGCCAAGAGTAAATTTAATTCAAGTTTAGAATCTATATTTCAATTATTGCAAGAATGACATTTATTAATAGTTAAATTATGCTGGTCACATATAGGTTTTTGACAGAAGTTGCAGCATTTTCTAGTTTTTCGCCTGGGCATGCGTTGCTTAGAGCAAACATGGCATGATCCTTGTATTTTGAGACGTCCATCGGGGCCCCTTCGTATTATTCGTGATGTTGATGGATCATTTGAGTTACGTGAACGTATGTTCTCACCAAGCATAGCATCAATGCCATTTCTGGTGTTGAAATTCCGGTATATAAGTGGATTTTCGGATCTTTCCAGAATACTCGGCATGCACAACTGCTTTCCCAAATCTTGCAGGAATTTTCGGCGGTTATCCTTTTTCATAGCAGCTGCTTTGTTGTGCTCATTATAAGGAACGTAGGCCGCCAATCCACAAACGTCGAGTATATTATAAAACATCGCAACTGGCCACCGTCTAGTAGCTCGTTTTGTAGAATAATGTGATACCATTTTGTCCATTACATCCACACCGCCTTTTGTACTATTGGAGTATTTTATGATGTCGGGCTTATTTTCATCATCCGATATGGCATTGTCTTGGTGAATTGTAGATAACAGTATAACGGCTTTATCTTTTTTCGGAACATAGGAAACGATGGTCTTACTACCCATGAACCCAAATAGAGACGACTGGACTCTACGTGATCTATTTTTCAGCATTTCTTTTGGGATGCAAGCTTTATTAGCACGTAACGTTCCAACCAACGTTAGATTTTTACTCAATCGGCGAGATCCATAGTAGTGAAAAAGTTGTCCATTGTAATATTACGGCCGGATCCTTCGTAAAGACGAACTAACCGTTTGACTACCTTTTCCCCTACTTGTGTTTCACGTGGGCCATTTCTCGGTTTTCCGGTGTATATTTCCCCTTTTAGAGGATAGAATGTCTTTGAATCACAAGCCCACCACACTTTCATACCATATTTGGCTGGTTTCGATGGTATGTATTGTGTGAATTGTGTTCTACCTCTGTAGGGGAAAAGCTGCTCATCGATTGTTAGGTTTTCTGATGGCCTATAGTTCTTGTTGAGACTTGCATTCATTATGTCCCATAAATCTCGAATTGGGGCAGCTTTGTCGTCTATCAGTCGATGCATTCGGGTCAGATAGTTATCAAATCGAATAAATCGATTTATGGCCCAAAATCTATTGATGCTCATTGTAGCCCGATATAATGGCAATGCAGTAACCTTCCAGAGCTCTAGAGAATGTTCGTTATTGGAATGGTGGGCACCAGCTGTTATTAGTATTCCAAGATAACCATTAAGCTCCTGAGTTGTAAGTGGCTTCCAAACTTTAGGCTCTCGCGAAGGATTATTTGCTTTCATAATAGCATAAACGCTCACAGCCTTCCGGTTAGTTTCACGAACTACAATAGTTGACATATCGGTGCTGAAAAATAAATTGAACAGCTTTGATTCCGACAGCAATTGAGTTGATTGAAAAGCCCCAGTTCTGCCTCGAACGATGTTATGGCTTGGCGTTCGGGTTGCTTGCTTCTGCGGATTCGTAAGCCATATGGTCCGTTCTTCAATTTTTTTGTGCCTGCCCATCAGCTTTGCTGGTAACACATCGATTATCTCAGGCGCCGTTTGGTCATCCTCATTAGTCATGTTTATAATTATTACCGTCATCGTAAGCATCAGAATCAGAACTCTCAGCTTGTTCAATCACATCATTATTGTCGATGTCGTCTATGTCCGAGTACTCACCGTGATTATGGGTACCCGGGTGTACTTCGCATATAACGCCGTATTAGAGTTGAAAAATGTATTTTAGAAAATTTACAGATCGGAAATAGTTTAAATGGAATACACCATTCAATGCAGAATTATATTTCAAGAAGGTACTGAAAATGCCATTATGTGGTCCTATGGACGAAATTATGTTTTTATTGATTCAAATTCCAAATGGATACGCGGGTGCCCTCGTATTGACACGAAAGTTAAATAAAACAAAAAACGGTTTTGGATATCAATGGAATTTTGTATTCCTGTGAGAGTACGTTCGATGTGGGAACTCGATTTCTTTTGCATTGCCACCACGGGCACGCTTGCAGAAGTCCAGACGATGAACACAATTTTAGACGGTTTTCAAGCATAAATCAGCCGATACTGCTGCAATTTCACGTTCGATATTCGTACGAAGTTCATGAATCGTCGCTGGCTTGTTGGCATAGGCCATAGACTTGACGTAGCCCCACAGGAAATAGTCTAACGGCGTCAAATCGTACGACCGAGGCGGCCAAGCAACTGGACCATTTCGTGAGATAACACGTTCTCCAAACTTGGTTTCCAATAAATTGATTGTGGCATTCGCTGTGTGGCTTGTGGCGCCGTCCTGTCAGAAGCACATGTCCTCCAAGTCCATATCATCCAATTGGGGCCAAAATTATTCGGTTATCATTGAACGGTAGCGATTCGCCGGTCTTGATCATACCGGAAGAAGTACGGCCCAATGACGCCGCCGGCCCATAAACCACACCAAACCGTAATTTTTTCGGGATGCAATGATGACTCATGGAGTACGTGTGGATTGCTGCCTGACCAATACCGCTTATTTTGTTTTTTTTTGTCGAAGAAATTCAGCCAGAAATGAGCCTCATCGCTGAAGATGGTTTTTCGATGAAAATCCGAATCATTTTCAAGTTGTTGCTCAGCCCAATTCACGAACATAAGACGCTTCTGGTGGCTTCAGTTCTTGAGTCAATTTAATCTTGTAAGGATGTAGGCCAAGATCTTTTCGCAACATTCGCCACATCGACGTCACAGAGATGCCCTATGCTTGAGAACGACATGTGAGAGACAGTTGGGCTTTCTTCAACTGAAGCCTCAGCGGCAGCAATATTCTCGACACCACGGGCACTTCTTTGTCTCATTGGCACGGGAAAATTTTGTACTGTGCCTGGGGATTCAAATTTTTCCACTAGACGCTCAATTGTTGATCTTCTAGGACGATTATGACGACCATAAATTGGACGTAGCGCTCCTAACGTTGAGGCCACTGACTCCGAATTTCGGTTGTAAATTTCAATAATTTCGACTCGTTGTTGGGTCGTATATCTTTCCATCACAAAATGGCAAACCTTACTGAAGGGAAATGTCAAAAGAGCGGCAAGAAATATGGCGTCGTTTGCTGTCCCTGGCGCTCAACTTTTGTAGCGTCCCTGTTGAAAAACCCGATACATTCTTTATTTTATTTAATAAAATTTCTATAAAACATTTTGCAGGATTGTCACCATTATCTGAATTTTTAAAAAACAATATCAGTATATTGCTTGGATTTCCCAACACTAAGCTTGCAATAGGAAATGTTATTTAGTTCCTAGCAGTCAAGAAATAAAAGATCCACTACTATTCGCCCAGACTACCTTGAAGCTTAGTTAAGTTTTGGTACAACCTTTAAAAAAAATCCACTTCTGTCAAATAAGTTTTAGTCTATCTCCGTCATAAAAAATCATAAGGTAAGTGTAGTTTTATATTTTTCTCACAATCATTTATCGGTGCGTGTGTACTTCATGCACGATGGCGGGACCTCCTATTTATGTCGAATCCGAAAATGCACTATCGAAGCTTTTTCCGAATTAGCAATATTACCTGTATGAAGTTTTATGGAAATAAAAAAAATATTAGGCGCAATTTTAGGAAGCTATTTACTTAAATAAGATTTCTTTAAATACTTATAAAAAGCCTTAAAGAAAAAAAACTTTGTTTACTTATAGAGTACCTACTTATAGAAGCAAAACATAGGCTTCCAAAAAGTCCAAAGAAGTTGAAAAATAACATCCTTATACCCTACCCCATAGTGGTATATTAGTTTTGACATTAAGTTTGTAACATAAAGAAATAATTTCGCTAGATCTACCTCAAAGTATATGGATTGACTCAGAATCGCTAACTGAGACGATCTAGATATGTCTGTCTGTCCGTCCATCCGTCTGCCTCTGTGTCACTGGTTATTGGGCCTTAAATTTTGAGCTAGAGTTTTGAAAATTGTTTTTTAGACTCCCTATCCGATAAAGCACAACAAGTGCAAAATATTTTGAAATCCGCCCACTGCCACGCCCACTTTAAAGAAAATCGTTCTCTTTGGCTAGTTTTTCACGGTTTCTCAGTTTTTTTTGGATTGTTGTCGCGTGGCAGATATCCGCATTGTTACTTTGGCTGGATCAAGTTATTGGGTAGAATCGATGTTAGCTACTCGGAATTTTCGAACATCGAAGATATTGGATGCGTGCCTGTTGTCTATCGCAATGTGATCAATTTGGTTGACCGTTCGTTGATCTGGAGACCGCCATGTCCACTTATGGATATCGTGGTGAAAAAACCGTGTGCTGGCTAAAGTGGCATTTCGTTCCGCAGCGAAGTCAATTAGGAAAATTCCGTCACCATAAGTAGTGTCGTGTAGGCTATGTTTTCCGACAATACTGCTAAATATGTCTTCTCTTCCTAACTTTGCGTTCAAATCTCCCAGCACGATTTAAATATCGTACTTCCTTAGTCGCTCAAAGGTTTTGTCAAGGAGCTCGTAGAAGCATTCCGTTGCTATATCATTTTTTTTCACCGTCGAGGCGTGAGCGCATATAAGGCTTATGTTGGCGAATCTGGCCTTGATGCGGATTGTTACAATGAGTTCGCTACTGTCTTGGCAAGAAAAGACTTCTTGTATATGTCTAGCACTTATAGCAGATCCGCATCCGAATAGTCGCTGTTTCTGCTCACTATAACATGGTCCGCAGTAGATGTCCCAGTTTGTCATCCTCTTTGTGCCCTCCCCATTTGATCGTATTTCCTGAATGACAGTTATGTCTGCTTTGTAGCAGTCTAGGGCTTCCGCTAGGAATTTTGAAAAAGTTTGTGAAAAAGATATTTAGAGAATCCAAATAACTATACTTGGACTTTTTGGAGGGGTTTTCAGTAAAAATGTTTTTCGGTCATATTGTAAAATATTCGAAAAAACGTTTGATGCAGAATTATTGGTAATGATAATATCAACATTTCGTCTATACACCATTTTAAGCTAGTCTCAATTTTTGGACGCGCTTTTCAACAAAAAACCATATATTCCCTACCAATATGCAGGAGAAAACGCGGTTTTTGTCGAACCATACAAGATTTTGAAAATCTGTCTGAACAATATGTTGTGACAAAATTTAATTTTCTATATTTTGTCGCCATAAAGACCACGTTTTCGGGATATTTATTTTAAGGATGGAATAGAGTATTAAACGGTTTGCATAGCGGACTATAGCCTTCTCATATCTTTTATTATCGTTTTAAAGCGAAGGTAGCTTTTTTACGGACGGTCAATGGGTCACGTAGAAAACTTATTCAAAAAGATGGGAAGTGAACCCAGAAAAAGTGAAATCTTGACCCTCACCGTACCGCTAACTCCCCCCTCAATTAGTCCCAAGTGTTAATATGTGTTAATTTATATATATATATAGAGAGCGAGAGAGGAACAGAGAGATTAATCGAATGGCAGTGCACTATGCAAAATAAAAATGAATTTAAAATAAGCCGCCACGTGACACGGGCCAATACGTAAAAGCTTTGCTTCTTTCCGTCCCACGACGACTCAAAGTTTTTTTTTATATTTTCTTAAAATATTAACTTTCATTAATTTCAATTTCAAGCTCCTATAATTAAAGTCCAGTAAAATTCAATGCAATTAATTATATAAAACTCTTATCTCACTGGGATTCCAACTCACGTTCCATCGCACGGTCGTTTAACACGCTGTCCACTGTATTCTGGAACATGAAAGATCAGTAAGTACAACGAAGATTCTCCGGTAGATTCCCGATTTGTTCACCTTTTTGCCGATCTTTTCCTTTTTCCCAATCTTTTCCTTTTTCCCGATCTTTTCCTTTTTGCCGATTTTTTCCTTTTCCCCGATCTCTTACCATGATCACACATACTCGGCAGCTAAAAATCAACCTTGCAGTGGTTTTACCATCAAAGCTTCAATTATGCTTGCGAAATTTCCTGCATAATGTCTTAAACAGTGTTTTAGCCAAACAATCGACTGCAAAAAAGCTCAACCTCCATGGACAAGTACTATATAAGGCCTACGGAAATAATTGCTTGTGTAAAATGAATTCTATTGCCTTATAGAGGAATAATTGTTAGTTATACAAATAAAAATTTTTGTCGCAAATTTCAAATAGCTGCACTCGCAAGAGACCGCCAGGAGTTGTCTTTTATCCTACGAAGAACTCCCTTTATCTCTCGATTAGTATCATACCACCAGCATAAAACTTCGAAGTACAAGCGCAAAGCTGCCAGCAAGCCATTAGATTAGCCGCAACTAACTTGCTAGGTTTCTCGCGCCCACCAGCAAGAAACCCCTTGTTTGATAAGCAATGGAAGCAAAGCGGCAGGTCAAGACCAGAGCTGGCATTGAGCTCAGTACGCAGAGAAGATGGAAGGAACACTGGCTTTTTAGAAAGAAGAAAAAAGATCAAGAAAAGCGTGCGATCGAGGATATAGAGAGGTGACACTCGAGGAAGAATGTTCGCGAGTTTTACCAAAGTTGTAAAACATCCAAACCGATACAGGGATCGAACAGAATTAGGATGCCGGATATGACGGCCTTTCCACTGAGGTTTCTATAGCCGGCGGAGACGACATGGTAAATAAGATCCAACAACTCATATGCCAAATCTGATCGGGTGAAAGTATGCCGGAAGAATGGAACGTCAGCATCGTTTGCCGGATTTCCAAAAAGTGAACCCACTGAACTGTGCCCAATACAGAGGCTTCAGTCTCTTTAATATCAACTTCAATGTGAACATACAATGCGAACGCCTGAAACCCTTTGCCAACAACCTGGTCAGCCCTTATCAGTTGAAGGTGATTTTAGGCCAGGAAAGTCCATGACTGATCAAATCTTCACGGTTCGGCAGATCCTTGAAAAAATCCAAGAAGTTCAAATCGATACCCACCACCTGCCGCAAACGAGAGCATTAATGGAGACAAAACAAACAGAGCCACATATCTATGACGATGGAGAATTCTCGCTGCTCCATCAGAGTCGGACACGACCTCACCGACACATTCGATACTAAAAAAGGATTTAGGCAAGGCGATGCGCTGTCATGTGAATTCTTCAATCTGATTCTTAAGAGGATTGTGCAAAACTCACGAGCCAACAACAGAGGCACAATTTTCCAAAAATCTGTACAACTACTAGCATACGCTGACGATATTGATATCATTGTTAGGACCGAACGTGATGTCATAGCCAGCCACGTTTGCAAATATAGAGAAGGAAGCGAATATAGAGAAGGTCTAGCAGCAAATGAGAGCAAGACTAAGTATATGCTGTCAACATGAAAATACACACAACATCGACGGATTCGTCAGAACGTCACCATTGACAGATATAACTTTGAGGTAGTACGGGACTTTGTCTACCTCGGCTCCGCTTTAACTCTGACAACGACATCTCGTCTGAAATTAAAAGAAGAATTACTCTTGCCTACCGCTGTTTCTTAGGGTTAAGATGGCAATTCATGAGTAATGCCGTCACTCGAACTACTATGAAGATCCTATATAACCCCCTAATCACCCAAATCCTGCGCTATGGCGCTGAAGCAAGGGCCGTCTCAAAAGCGGATGACAAAATCCTTGGTCGGTTAGAGAGGAAAAGGGGATATGGAGACGAAGATTCAACCAAGAACTATACGAGTTGTACAGCAACTGCCCCTGGGCACAAAACTCCGCATTGGACGTTTAAGATGGCTAGGACATGTTGAACGAATGGACACCAATAATCCGGCTCGCAGATTCTTCGAGTCGCAGCCAGACGTCGGTCGCAGTGGAGGAAGACCTCGCCTTTAGTGGCGCGCAGAAGTAGAAACCGACCTCAACCATCTTGGAGTGAGCAACTGGGGCCAGTTAGCTAGGGAACGGGCTATTTGGAGAGGCATGTTGGTTGAGGCCTAGGTTCATTCCGGACTGTAGCGCCACCCAAGTAAGTTTACGGTTCTAGTATGAAGTCTGGCATGACTCGTAGCATGGACCACAGAGTATTCATAAAGGATTTCACCACCAGGCCCAAAAAAAAAGGATAAAGCTCCTTGGCTCAGCTCTTCATGGCTCACTCACGGCAAAGGTACGTATACCGCTGGGTGCGATAAAGGCACACAAATACACTCATACTTCTTGAAAAGCCCGACTCCAAATGGAGAAGGTTAACAAATTGCGCCATATATAGGGCGATATAGCCCTCCTGCGACAAAAACAGTACAAACAATTTACTAAATAAAACCCGCCCAGATATCGCAAGAATAACGACGATAGTCACAGGGCACTGTCCAATTGGAGACCATGAGGCCAAACTAGTGATCCCATACAACCCTCAATGCCGCGGGAACACATATGTGAGAGAAACCCTCTAGAGAAACGAGAGAAACCCACTAGCAAGAGCCAGTTTGCGTGCGTCAGACCAACCATTTTTGGAAAAACCTTAGCAACATCTCGGGTAAAAGAAGAAAAGATCGTATCCGTGTTCTAAGCCTCGCAGGCTGGATCTAGAGACCGCCTGTATCATATCCACAACAGCAGTCATAATATTGGTCACACGAATCGTGGTAACAAAAAGGCACATAAGTGCTACTTGGGTTCATGCCGAACCGCCACTTCTACCCCTACCCTACCTACCTTGGAATGATCATAGATAGCCATTTTGCATGGCACGAACACATACACCAATTGCAACAACAACTGAAAAGTTTTTTTTTCAATGTCATGTCTCAAGAGATACAAATGCAAGTTTACTATTCGCTTGCAGAATCCCGAATGAGATATGGAACATTCGTGTGGGAAAATGTGTCAAAAATACAAGTCGATCAAATTTCGTTTCTTCTAAGACTCATCATAATTATAATCAATTCAAAGTTTTTTTTTTTTTGAATGCAAGATTCATTTTTATTATGACAGCTCTCTTGCAGTAACTTGACGACTTCCGGTTTCACTCACAATCAAAACACCAGAAGATGAGCTCAACAACTTTTGGAAAGGCGTTTGTTATGCCAACAATTTTAAACTCAAATCTAAAAAGCATTCGTAATTTAAAAAAGAACCTAAAAACGAAAAAAATTTCACATCTTGAATAATAATTTCACTCGCAGAATATTACAAAATTATAGAAAACATTTTTTTTGGTATAAAAAATAGAATTGGTATATTTATTTATAGCAAAATTAAACACCAACTGATAAAAAAAAAAACTCGAAGAATTAAATCGTTGACAAAACAGCGTCTCATCGAATCTTTTATTTGGACACGAGCCCAACACAGATCCGATTCACAGATCCGATTCACAGAGCGATTCACTTTCTACACCTTCTTTTCAAACGCCGAAACTGTGAAAAACCACTATGAACCTAGAAAAGCCTTTTAAATGCGTACGAATTATTAAAAACGTATTAAGATACAAAATGTATCTTTCTATCTTATCCCGTATTTATTGTACTGTCACTGAGTGTCCAGCGAAAAAAACGGTTTCCTACGTTCAAACGATAAATGTCTGACCTACATCGGGTTCGATTTCAATATGATCCCAACCAATCACATCCCATCCGACCCGACCCGACCCAGCTTCAAAATCTTTGTCCAAAATTCAAATCTCGTCGCTGGGTCATATTTGCGAATATGCGCGAAGCGTCCGTCGCCTCGCACCGGCTTAATACCAATGGCACTGGTAATTGGATGGAATTATATTATTTAGCCACTTGTATCTATGCCAAGAGGTGAACAGTGACTAAGAAACAAGAAGTTGAATACAATGACAAACCGCCGAAGTCGAACTCGTAGCAGAAGGTAAGCGCAACAAGAAGAAGAAGAAGAAGGTTACATAATGGCTCACGTTTTGACAAGGCTATGCTGATTTTGGAGTGTCAGCTGAACATAGCCCAAGTTTGTATGTGTGTGTGTGTGTGTTGGATCCCCCCCTCCACATGGTCGCAAAATGAGTCAATCTTCGAGGCGGTCTACACTAAGGAGGCAATAGTGGTTTGGTGCACTGATTTTCCTCACCATATCGCCAGACAGAAGGAAAAACTCCAAATGCTGGTATAAAAAGATGCCGCTGCGGCGGTAGAAGGCATCAGTCTTGATTGTGCTATCGTTCGCTTTACACTTGGACTATAACGGAATGAAGGTGAATACTTTGCGCTGATGCACATGATAAGGGATACGCTCAAGGATATTAATCGTTTTCTCTCCCCCTGTAGGTATTCGTTTGCTTGTTGTCGATCGCTGCGGTTGCTTCCGCTGGATTCCTTGGAGGTGGCGGCGGCGGCGGCGGTGGATATGGTGGTGGCCACGGAGGCAGCTTCGGTGGTGGTAGCTATGGAGGAGGTGGTGGCTATGGCGGCGGTTCTGCCGTGAAAGTTGTCAAAGTCATCAGTGGCGGAAGTCTAGGTGGTGGACTCGGTGGCGGACATGGTGGATGGTCTGGCGGTGGCGGATACAGCAGCGGTGGCGGATACAGCAGCGGTGGCCTCGGAGGTGGCTACGGAGGTGGCTACGGAGGTGGCTACGGAGGTGGCTACGGAGGTGGTCATGGAGGCAGTATCGGAGGAGGATATGGCGGTGGTGCTCAAGCTGTTAAGGTTATCAAAGTTATCTCTGGCGGAAGCTCCGGCGGCTATGGCGGTGGTATCGGAGGCGGATATGGTGGCGGCAGCAGCCACGGTGGATGGCAAGGAATCAGCAGCGGAGGTTATGGAGGTAGCAGCGGTGGCAGCTACGGAGGTGGCTACGGAGGTAGCAGTGGTGGCAGCTACGGAGGTGGCTACGGAGGTGGCTATGGAGGTGGCTCCAGCATTGGTGCCGTCAAGGTCGTTAAAGTCATCAGCGGTGGTAGCTCCGGTGGATATGGAGGCAGCTCCGGCGGATGGTCTGCTGGAGGTAGCTCCGGTGGATTCGGCGGTGGATACGGAGGTGGCTACGGAGGTGGTGCCAGTGGATGGTCCTCCGGCGGAAGTGGCGGTTGGTAAGAAGCCAACTGTTGGATTTTCCAGTTATTCCTGAATTTTGTTTTACAAACACGAGCAACCACTTGTGATCTTTTGAACGGATGAAGAAAATTGTTGAAATCTAAATCGTACAAGATTTATGTGTTGTTAAAGATGAAATAAAAAGTTTTCTAAAATTTGTGATAAATAATATTCCCTGTGTGTTTTTGTTGTATTTTTTGTGTAAGGCCTATGGATAGGTATTAACATATTATATGTATAAATTTTTAATAGATTCGTTGATGCTGAATATTCTGATTTATCTTCCGGGAATCTGGTTAAATCAACTTTGGATGTAGCAAATTTACATGGAATACTAGTGCGTAGATTACTTCTGGTTTGGATTTTCTTTTGAAATATTTTTCTTATTTTTTTCTCCGAGTCCAATCTTCTAAAGCCAGTTCCAGCAGACAAGTGAACATGACGCATAATATACCCGGATGTGCGAAATTGGAGTCGCTTTTTCAACGAAACATTTGGTTACACGATTTTGATGCACAATTGCGATCGTACATATCAAATAAAAAAGGCCCTTTCAACAATCGCTTAATAAAATTATATCCCAAGGGTTTTCTGTTTCCATTTTTAATTACTTTTCCATCTTAAGGCATCCTAGGCATATCCTTTATTCAAACGCTTGCAAATATTTTTTGAATCTGCACTTGAATTGTTGTGGATTGTATACTTATATACTTAAGTGGAGCTGCAGTCCGGAATGAACCTGGGCTTCAATCAACATGCCTCTCCAATTAGCCCGGTCATTAGGTAACTGCCTCCAGCTGCGCACTCCAAGTTGGTTGTGGTAATTTTCTACTTCTGCGCGCCACTTAAGGCGAGGTCTTCCTTTACTGCGTCCGACGTCTGGCTGGGAATCGAAGACTCTGTGTTGGTGCCCGCTCTACATGTCCTAGCCATCTTTAACGTCCAATGCGGAGTTTTTGACCAGAGACATGTCGCGGTACAGCTCGTATAGTTTTTGGTTGAATCTTTGTTTCCATAGTCCGTAATTTCAAACGGGACCAAAGATTTTTCGAAGAATTTTTCTCCTGAATCCATCCATCCATTTTTGATACGGTCCATGCTTCAGCGTTGAAGAGCAGGACTAGGATGATCAGGGTCTTATATAGGATCACCTTAGTTTTTCGAGTGAGGGTTCGGCTGCTAAATTGCCGAAGAAACAGCGGTTTGAAAGAGTAGTTCTTCGTTTAATTTCTGACGAGATGTTGTTGTCAAAGTTTATAGTGGAGCCGAGTTAAAAAAAGTCCCATACTACCTCAAAGCCATGTCTGTCAATGGTGACGTTCTGCCCGATTAGACGATGTTGTATGTCCTTTCGTGTTGACAGCATATACTTCGTCTTGTCCTCATTTACTGTGAAACCCATTTTTGCCACTTCCTTCTCTATACTAGCAAACGTGGCTATGACATCACGTTGAGTCCTACGAATGATGTCAATATCGTCGGCGTATGCTAGTAGTTGCACCAATTTTTGGAAGATTGTCCTCTGGTGTTGGCTCGTGAGTTTTGCACAATCCTCTCAAGAATCAAATTGAAGAAGACAAATCAAAGCGCACCGCCTCCCCGAAATCCTTTTTTTGGTATCGGATGTGCTGGTGAGGTCGTTTCTGACCCTGACAGAGCAGCGAGAACTTTCCATCGTGATCCTACACAAACAACCGAGTTTGGGCGGTATACCAAATCTAGATATGGCTCTGTGTAGTGTCTCCATGAATTCTATCGGATACGGTGGACTTCTTAGGTTTTTTGCATGATCTTCCGAATTGTGAAAGTTTGATCGGTTGTGAACTTTCCTGGCCTAAAACCACGCTGATAAGGACCGACCAGGTTGTTGGTAAACGGTTTCAGGCGTTCACACATTACGGCAGATAGGATCTTGCATGTATTGTTGAGGATACTTATGCCGCTGTAGTTGGCGCAGTGCAGGGGGTTTCCATTTTTGTGGATCGGGCGAACGATGCTGAGGTTCCATTCTTCAGGCATACTTTCATCCGACCAGATTCGGATTATGAGTTGGTGGATGTTACTTACTAAGTCATCTCTGCCGGCGGTATGAAGCTCAGTGCAAAGACCGTCATTTCTGGCGGCCTTACTAAGCTTGACGTAAGATATCGCTATCCTCACTTTATTCAGGTTGGGTGATTGGCAGTTTTCGCTGCTGTTGCTAACATTGAATTCATTCTGCTGACAGCGGAATGTTGTTCGTCATCGCCGTTTAACAGTCTGCAGAAGTAGTTCTTTCGTATCCCCAACATCGACTGTGTCTCAACTATGATATTCTCTTGTTCATATTGACATTGTACTGTTCGTGCCTTGTATCCTTGGCTTTGACATTTCACACTTTGGTAAACTTCCGAACTTCGTTCCTCTCTTCATCCTCGATAGCTCGCTTTTCTTGACCTTTTTTCTACTTTCTGAAAAGCCGGTGTTCTTCTCTTCTTCTCTGCCTATAAAGCTTAACGTCAGCTCTCGTCTTCACCTGCAGCTTAACCTTGTAGGCCTCGTTCTTGGCTGCGAGCATCTGGCGACTCAACGGCAGCTCTCGTCTTCACCTGCAGCTTAACCTTGTAGGCCTCATTATTGGCTGCGAGCATCTGTCGGCATTCCTCATCAAACCAAGGGTTTCTTGCTGGTGGGCGCGAGAAACCGAGCACATCAGTTGCGACTGATCTAATGGCTTGCTGGCATCGTTGCAATTGTTATTCGACATTCGATGCTGGTGATATGGTGTTAATATAGAGGTTAAGGGATACGCGTTGTGCGAAGGTCTTGGCGGTATTAATTTTTTTCACAGCATTTCTGGATTGTTGTGGCGTGGTGGATATCCGCATTCTAACCTTGGCAGGATCAAGTTAGTGGGTACAGTCGATGTTAGCTCCTCGGAATTTTCGGACATCGAAGATATTGGATGCGTGCCTGTTGTCTATCGCAGTGTGATCAATTAGATTGACCGTTCGTTGATCTGGAGACCGCCATGTCCCCTTATGGATATCGTGGTGAGGAAGCCGTATTGTGGCTAAAGTGTCATTTCATCAATTAGCCTAAGTCCGTCACCCTAAGTAGTGTCGTGTAGGCTATGTTTTCCGACAATACTGCTAAAGGTGTCTTCTCTTCCTACCTTTGCGTTCAAATCTCCCAGCACGATTTTAACATCGTACTTCGGTAGTCACTCAAAGATTTTGTCAAGGAGCTCGTAGAAGCAATCCTTAGCTTGATCCTCTTTTTCGGCCGTTGGGGCTGAGCGCATATAATGCTTATGTTGGCGAATTCGGCCTTAATGCAGATTCTTACAATGCGTTCGTTAATGTGTTGGAAACATAAGACTTTTGGTCTAAGTCTTGCACTTATAGCAAATACGCATCTGAATAGTCGCTGCTCACACTGTCCGTAGTAGATGTCACAGTTTTTCATACCTTTGTGCCCTGCCCATTCAATCGTATTTCCTGGATGGCAGTAATGTCTGCTTTGTAGCAGTTTAGGGCTTCCGCTAGTTGTTCGCCTGTGCCTCTCCTGTTTAATGTTCTCGCATCCAGTTGCAGATACGAACGTCGTTGTCATTTCTACGTTTAGGAGTATCGTTTCTTACCGAATCCACTAAAACAAATTTTTTTGAAACACCCTGCATAAGAGATTATGTGATTCCATCTGTGATTCCATAAAAGTTCCGCAGTTACTTCGGCATCACTGGTACAATCTCTACAATTATTGGAAACTATATTTAGCCTTTGGCTACCATCATCGTATTTCCAGCTTCATAATTAATTGATTTATGTCAAAAGTGAATTAACAAAATATGTATAAACAATGGGCGATGATTGATCGAACTGTTTATGTTCAAAATTCGATGGATCACCAACCTTTGGGGTAACTAGTATTTCAGGTTCAAGTTCAGCCAAGCGATTATTACATAACGATTATTTTTCAAACCTGATATCAAGCTGGAGAATCTTTTGACAAAATTATGCGAATCAGAAAAGCTAGCAACTGGTAATGGGTATAATCTTCCCTAGCGAGGTATCCGTCGTATCGGACAATTTTTCCCAAACGCATACTTCGTCGGAGGTTCAAATTCTATTCGAGATATGTGTCATCGGAGGAACAATCACTTCAGCGAAGAATTTGTGTCGGAGGAATTCGGAAAATTAATTGCACTTAGCTGTCAAAAATTGCAAGAAAAATGCACCTGAACACACATCAACGCAATTCACCAACATGCGTTACAAAATGTCGGAAAAATATTTCGAACAGCTTTTCGGATGAATACCTCGAAGCTAAAATCCTGCGAATCGTACAAAATCGGAGAATTTTGCGATCCAATGGATTCCTCGCTAAGGCTGAATATTGTCAACAGATTTACCTACGTAATTATTTAAGTGGCGCGACAGTCCGGAATTAAAGGGTCTCAACAAACATAAACCTCAATCCTTCGCTAACTCCCTTCAGTACAGCACTTCAAGGTCGTTGAAATCAGTTTCTTCTTTTTTACGCCACTTGAAGGGAGTTTTCGTGGTTAGTCCCCTTAATTAACTTCATTTATCCGCTTAGATATTCGCATTCTTTCCTTGGATGCAACATGGAAACCACGAGTAGATTTTGTATAGCGCAGCGGGCTTAATTTTAAGTTGAGAAAATCATGTACTGGCCATAGTGCCACTACGTTCCAGAGGGAAGTCCATCCTCGGGGTAACCATCTTTACAATTGGATGGTCCACTACAATGTTGAATAAAGGATCGACATTCTCGCCACCGATAGGCCATCGTTTCTGAGAAGAGGTGCTTTCCTGAATCTTTTACTGCGAGACACAAGACTGACAGTTACTAACAGAGGAGGTCAACACCCGCGAAACTGTTTACGGACGATCGAGTACTACGAGTACTACAGTGATTACTGCGGACACGCAGCTTCCGAACGAGCTTGTGGCATTGGAGGAGTATGTGCTAAGAGTATGTGCTACGGTAAGATGCGCCGGCCTCGCTTCACCAACGCCTTATCAAGAGAAATACGTTCGAGGGCCATTTCACCACAAAAAAACAGAAACCTAACGAACAACGAAATCGACGAATACTTACAACAAATGGACGTAACGATTCAACGAACAATGAACAGGACGATACCGAAACACAAAGAACATGACATAACATCTGCGTACAGAAACGCGACCATTGACGCACTACACAGACAAAAAAGCGGACTTCTCACAAGACTTAAACTCTTGTACAGACGAATGACAAACCCACGCGACCAGGAGATTGGTACACTGAAGGCGTCGATCAATAACATCAACCAATTGATCAAGGAGAACTATCGGTTGTCCGTTAATTTGTTTTGGAATAACAGAATTCGGGCCGTAAATTCCAGCGACCCGAGTGTGTTTCCACAAATTAATAAGATCTTTAGGAGGAAAGGTCATAACGACGTTCCGTGTATTAAGCTCCAACGAACAACTGACAATACAAACATACTTTTGACAGCAGGAATTGATCCGGGGGAAGCCGTCTTCGATGACGATTTCTATGTTATTGAAGATCCTCAGGAGAAAGTGGAGGCAGTGGGGCCTGTCTTTCAGGGAGTGTATAAGGTGAATGATAGCATTCGCTTGAACCGTGTCCTGGAAAACAATGCCCTGCTTCATCATTTCTATCTCCGAAACGACAAACCGCAATGGCGATCTGAGAACCGTGGTATCACCCGGTTCGATGACGAAAACTTAGCCATAGTCGCCGAGCGAAGTGGGTCTAGTCCCCTGTTAATCTCGAAGGTGGAACTCCAGATCATCTTCGATTCCATAAAGAAAAAGAAGTCAGCGGGAGTCGATGGTATATCCAACATTGTACTGCGACACTTACCACCTGAAGCTGTGGACATTTACGCCACGCTGTTCAACAACGCGCTGAATAATGCATATAATGGTTCATCCTCTCCCGAAAGAGGGAAAGGACAACTCCAATCCGGCGAATTTCCGGTCGATAAGTCCCCTTCCGAGTATCAGCAAGGTCTTCGAAAAGATTCTCAATCGAGCTCTGTTCAAGTGGTCTGAGGACAATAATATTATACCGGAGAACCAGTTTCAAGGCAGGACATGCCTGTATTCATGCTGCCTCCAAACTCGTCTCTGGTATGCAATGGAAGAAAGCCAAAAAAACAGTGCACGGGTGCATGTCTAGTTGATTTAGAAAATGGTTTTGACAGCGTATGGTTAGAGGACCTCTATCTAAAGCTGACGAGACTTGGCATAAGTAAACCACTGCTATATATGCTTCATGACATGCTGACTGGTAGAACGTTTGTTGTCAAAAGTGGCAATGTAACTTCTACCTCAGAATTTTGCATTAAGAATGGTCTACATCAGGCAGTGGTAAACTCGCCGATTCTCTTCAGCACTTACACCAGTGATATGATAGGTAGTCTTCCTCAGGCAATTGCGTATCCGGACGATCTTATCGCGTAAAGAACAGCCCCTACTGTCGAAGTCATTCGAACTCTTTTGCGGCGGGACTTCGACAAGATCCAGAGATATTGTGATGACTGGAAGTTGAAAATCAACTTTCAGAAATCAGAAACTATCCTGTTTAGGACACCGCTGTCTAGGGCCTCTAGGGATACGAGAAAGAACTGGCGAAAGCTGGAGATCGTTGGACCAAACGGACAGCCACTGGCGAGTAAAAGTGTTGTAAAGTATCTTGGCATCTGGTTAGATCAGTTACTATATTTCGGAAGACATGTAGATGCTGCTCTGGCGGGAGCTAGGGGAGCATTTACCCTGACAAGTCGATTGTTTTATAGCGGTCGCCTTGACAGCAGGGTGAAGGTGATTTGCTACATGGCCCTCATTAGGCCGATGATTGCCTATGGGTGCCTGGTGTGGTTCAACGTTGCCCCATCTCAAATGGAAGAGATACGGGTGTTTGAGAGGCAGTGTCTGAGAAGCTACTTTCGACTTCACAGAACACCAGCATCTGACTACACAAAACACTATTCCAACCAGGTCCTATACAACGGGGCCAACATAAACACAATTTTCTGGTGAAACTCATTCGGTTTCACGCTGCAAGAGTGATGGCTTCCAACAATAGTCTCATCTTTGGGGCCTTCTACCCCAATGATGAATATTTTGAAAGAGCGCGCTTAAGCGACTTTATTCCACCCGAAGCTTTCCTATATTTAGATAGTCGAGGGCTTATACAGGATAGATCGGCGGTTCCGCTAATCTACCACGTCTTCCGACGAACTGTGGATGGGCGGCTCCTATACGACCAGACGTCGTCGCTCAGGGCGGAGGAGAACGCCTGCGGTTCAGCAGGAGTGTGTCCGATTGGGACCGACGAAGTAGGTTGCTACAGGAAGACCTTTTGTGGTGGCTAAGGAAGATACAGATAGTTGACTTAAAAATTGTATGGCCGACTTCCATAGTTAAAGGTTTTAAGATTTAAAGGTCTAGGTTAGGTACAACAGTCAGGGTGGCGAAAAAAAAAGGAAGTCCATGTTGGCTATCTTTTTTCAAAATATTCTCAAAGATGTTAACGCAGTACGAAAATAAATGAATGGGCTGCAGCAGGTGCTAGATTTCACTGCTTTTTGAACCCAAGACCGCTTTCATTTTACTTTTCATAGACAGATGAGAATACCATTTTGAGTGAGTAATATAGGCCCTATAATACAACCCTTATAAAGGGTTTTTCAATAAGAGCTCTACAATTTTTTTTTTAAATAAAACAAAAACGGTTTTGGATATCAATGAAATTCTTTATTCCTGTGAAAGTACGTTCGATGCCATTATGTATGGAACTCGATTTCTTTTGCATGGCCACCACGGGCACGCTTGCAGAAGTCCAGACGCTGAACCCAATTTCCGACGGTTTTCAAGCATAAATCGGCCGATACTGCTGCAATTTCACATTCGATATTCGTACGAAGTTCATCAATCGTCGCTGGCTTGTTGGCATAGACCATAGACTTGACGCAGCCCCACAGGAAATAGTCTAACGGCGTCAAATCGCACGACCGAGGCGGCCAAGCGACTGGACCATTTCGTGAGATAACACGTTCTCCAAACTTGGTTTCCAATAAATTGATTGTGGCATTCGCTGTGTGGCTTGTGGCGCCGTCCTGTTGGAACCACATGTCCTCCAAGTCCATATCATCCAATTGGGGAAGAAAATTTTCGGTTATCATTGATTAGCGATTCCCATTCACAGTAACGTGCCGGTCTTGATCATCACGGAAGAAGTACGTCCCAATGACGCCGCCGGCCCATAAACTACACCAAACCGTAATTTTTTCGGGATGCAGTGATGATTCATGGGGTACGTGTGGATTGCTGTCTGACCAATACCGCATATTTTGTTTATTGACGAAGCCATTCAGCCAGAAATGAGCCTCATCGCTGAAGATGATTTTTCGATGAAAATCCGAATCATTTTCAAGTTCTTGCTCAGCCCAATTCACGAACATACGACGCTTCTGGTTCAGTTCAGTTCTTGCGTCAAATAAAATCTTGTAAGGATGTGGGCCAAGTTCTTTTCGCAAAACTCGCCACAACGACGTCACAGAGTTGCCCAACGCTTGAGAACGACGTGTGAGAGACACATTTGGGCTTTCTTCAACTGAAGCCTCAGCGGCAGCAATATTCTCGACACTACGGGCACTTCTTTGTCTCACTGGCACGGGAACATTTTGTACTTTTCCTGTGGGCTCAAATTTTTCCACTAGACGCTCAATTGTTGATCTGCTGGGACGATTATGACGACCATAAATTGGACGTAGCGCTCTTAATGTTGAGGCCACTGACTCCGAATTTCGGTTGTAAATTTTAATAATTTCGACTCGTTGTTGGATCGTTTATCTTTCCATCATGAAATGGCAAACCTTACTGAAGAGAAATGTCAAAAGAGCGGCAAGAAATATGGCGTCGTTGGCTATCCCTGTAGCTCAACTTTTATAGCGTCCCTGTTGAAAAATCCTACACATATATAAAATGAAACGAAAATGTAGACATATCCCGAAAATTATTGTCACAAAGGCGGAACTAGGCGAAACTATAAGCGCCACCATTTTTTTTTCATTCATAAATTTCAACTCTGACCTCTTCAATGGCATTGTTGGGGAAATCCTTTTGTTGTTGGGTAATCTTTTGGAACACAAAAAATTAACTGCGTTGCGACCCTTAGACCATATAAGCCCGTTTTGCTAGAGCATGCTCTGTAATTGCATATCTCCCATAGTCATTGTAGCAGAGGAATAAAAGTCAGTATTTTCGCAATAATGCTTAGCCAATGAAATCTAGCAGATCTAACACACAGATCTGGCAGTGTCATTGGTCGATATTTCTTTGAAAACGACAGCGAGTGCTATATGCCAATGGTTACCAACTTATGATAGCCTGGATTGGAGGATATGGACATCAACGACATATGATTTCAACTGGACAGACCGCGCGCCGCCGCACAGTTTGGCAAGCGTAGTAAAAATTAATTTTACGCGGGTGTGAATTTTAATGATTAATTATTCGTTTCTAACAGTAAAATAGTTGTTAAATCAAGAAATGATAAGCATTTGCCAAATAAAATTTTCTGAAACCTGAAGTTTAGCGCTCAAAGTAAAAAATAAGAGAAATAGATAAAAATACGGTTAATTTTTACACGATCCGTTCACCCGCAAATCTGAACTTTTTCAAATTGATTCCTTCACTTACAAGATTAAGACACCCATTGAGTAAAAAAAAAAAAAAGATTTTAAATATTTTGTATATAAAGAACTTAATATAAGCAACCATTGCCAGTCACATAAGGTTTTAAGTACTTGTGCCAATCAGCTCCAATGATTCGTTATTTTCGGCAGATTGTCGGCGAAGAACTCATCCGGATACGTCCGGATTCGACCACCAATACTATTTGAAGTGGGAATGTCATACACACTTGAAAAAAATGATGCTATGGACTAAATAATCAGGGGCCTGACTTGCGTTTTTTTGTTAAAAATATTTTTTTTTCATATTTTATTGTTTACATTTATAGTTACAGTTATACATCAATCATCTCGAAAGATCAACGACCGTCTTCAATCCGCTATTGTCGAGCTCTTAGGCTTTCTTTTTTGAAAGAAACGCCTGACGTAGTAAGGGGGGAACGGGAACACGTAGAAAGTGAAATACGGGATCTTCGAGACACTAAAATCGAATACAACGGATCACTCATCAAAATCACCCTTACATACTTAAGTGGCGCTACAGTCCGGAATGAACCGGGGCCTCAACCAACATGCCTCTCCAATTAGCCCGGTCCTTAGCTAATTGCCTCCAGTTGCGCACTCCAAGTTGCTTGAGGTCGGTTTCTACTTGTGCGCGCCACTTAAGGCGAGGTCTTCCTCTACTGCGTCCGACGTCTGGCTGGGAATCGAAGACTCTGCGAGCAGGAGTATTGGTGTCCATTCGTTCTTTATGTCCCAGCTATGTTAAACGTCCAATGCGGAGTTTTTTGACCATGGGCATGTCGCTTTACAGCTCATATAGCTCTTGGTTGAATCTTCGTCTCCATAGCCCGTCAAAGCAAACGGGACCGAAGGTTTCTCGAAAATTTTCCTCACAAATCAACCAAAGATTTCTTCATCCGCTTTTGAGACGGTCCATGCTTCAGCGCCGTAGAGCAGGACTGGGATGATCAGGGTCTTATATAGGATCTCCTTAGTAGTTCGAGTGAGGGCTTTTCTACTGAATTGCCTTCTAAGCCCGAAAAAACAGCGGTTGGCAAGAGTAATTCTTCGTTTAATTTCCGACGAGATGTTGTTGTCAGAGTTGATAGCGGAGCCGAGGTAGACAAAGTCCGGTACTACCTCAAAGTTTTATCTGCCAATGGTGACGTTCTGTCCAATTCGTAGACGTTGTGTGTCCTTTCGTGTTGACAGCATATACTTTGTCTTGCCCTCGTTTACTGCTTAACACATTTTAGTCGCTTCCTGCTCTATACTAACAAACGTGGCTATGACATCAAGTTGGGTCCTACCAATGATGTCAATATCATCGGCGTATGCTACTAGTTGCACCGATTCTTGAAAAATTGTGCCCCTGGTGTTGGCTCGCGAGTTTTGCACAATGCTCTCAAGAATCAGATTGAAGAAGTCACATGACAGCGCATCGCCTTGCCTAAATCCTTTTTTGGTATCGAATGTGTCAGTGAGGTCGTTTCCGACCCTGAAGGAGCAGCGAGAATTCTCCATCGTCATCCTACACATACGGACGAGTTTAGGCGGTATACCAAAACTAGACATGGCTCTGTATAGTTCGTCTCTATAAATGCTGTCGTATGTGGCTTTGAAATCGATGAATAGGTGGTGGTTATCGATTTGGACTTCTTGGGTTTTTTTTCAGTGTCTGCCGAATTAGGAAAATTTGATCGGTTGTAAACTTTCCTGGCCGAAAACCCACAACTTTCTGTGAATGATAAAGTTGCATACGACTTAGTCGTACATCCGCAACTCGTTTGATTTGGAATTCTTAGAAAAAACGATGAGAATGCATGTTTCCTTGTGCTTCGGCTTCATACAACTCTTAGTCGCACAACAACACTTTAAACCTTGGGACCTTGGGACCTTGGTAGATCCATCCAAGTGTTGGACTTAGCTATTCCACTGCAATCAAAAAGAAATAAATAAACATCAATATGTACGTAATAAAAGGGCGTTCAAGCATGACCACCGATTCAAATGGATTAACTACGTTTTGCATCCTGCTCTGGGTACAGGTATTACTGGCTTCTGATTTTTTTATGAGTCGAATACTAGTGACATTTTCTTTACGCAACTCTTGAAGGCACATTCATCTGTGCCTTTAAGACAACATACACTATGCGTAATGTGTTTTAATGTTTAGCGTCCCATTTTACAACAACACACACAAAAAAAAACGATCCCAATCTTACAGTGCGCCCCAGCAGGGGCTTGCAGATGCATACACATCTCACTGTTTAAACGTCGAATAATTTTTAGTAATTTTATTTTTTCCCAAAAAAAACATAAAATTATCAAATTTGTTGGCTTTTATTAATTAATTAGAGCAAAGAACTTCAGAACTTTTTTTTTTTACAGTTTTGAAAAATACACTTACAATTTTTTTTTATCTTCTTTTCCTAAATTTTTCAGATTAATTTCAGTTTTTTTTCCCCAGATTTATTCATAGATTTACTCGGTTTACAAATTATCCAATAGAAACACGAATTGGCTCTAAAAAATGTGTACTACAAAATTGTAAGTATTACCGTTACTTTTTCAATTTTTTTGTATTATTAGTAATTTTTATGAAATTGCATCTCTCGCCCAAACGCAAGGAATTATACCCCCTTCCCGTAGTAAAAAAAATCATTTGACCTCTCTACGAAATACCGTTATCAATTTTTGGCGGGAAAACATCTCAAAAAACGCTTGTGGAATAATACGATCTATTGGTGAAATTTTTATAGCAATAATATGGAAAAAAATGGGCCTGCAATAATCTTCGTATGGATTTTGTCTAAATATGTTGTTTAAACATTTTTCCAAAATTCCTGCCGTTTTGGTCAAAAACAACGTTTTTCTGAAAAGTGTGGTTGGCATTGAACGGATTTTGAAAATGTTTGCAATTGTCCTGGAGGCATGGACAAAGACCATATATACCAAATTTCAATATCCTACGGACAGTCTTGCCTTATACAGCATTTAATTGTTCTCAGTGACTATGGCTGCGCGTACAGTAGTGCGAGAAAGCGATGCGTTTCGTGAAAGCGATGCGATTCGTGATAGCGATGCGATGAGAGAAGAGTTCGAGTGCGAAGAAACTGTTCGTTTGTATTCTTATGTACCCGTGCATAGTGTAGCGGTTTTTTTTGTGACAAATGCCAGCTTCTGGCAAACATCTCGCACACAAACTCTTCTGACCACATTTTCAAGCGATTTGTGCGAGAACTGTTTGTTTTGACGTTTAATAAAAAAAAAATTAAACCGGTAATTTCAATGCTTGCGTTGTGTGGTGCAATTTTTAAATAATTTTGACGCATCTAACTATCGCATCTTAAATCGATTGTCGCATCGCTTTCCCGCAATACTGTGCGCAGAGCCTAAGTGATCCGAAATCGAGAGTCTTGATGACACTTTGAAATTGAATACAGATGAACCGGTTGGGGCCATTACCAACACTTCAATCTCTCTTGTGAGAGTATAATAAACAAAAAAAAAAGCAATTACTTAATTAAGAGGATTATAATCCCTGTTATCGGGATTATTACCTCACAAGCCCATGTGTTCCGTTGTCCCGGTTAGTTTAACGTGCTCGAGTTTTAAATTGACATCAATCAATCACATAGTGCTTCCAAGCATTTGCGAAAAAGTTTACCATGCAGTTGCATTTTGACGTCGAGGAAATGCGCACTACTGGCATAAATCTTGTGTTGAGTCATAACTTGCATCAGCTAAAAAGATATCCGCAACAGATACGCACAACCGTCTAGTTCCATTAATCAAAACGTATCCTACCCAGCCTTCTCATTTGCACTTTCAAGAACATAACTCTTGATTTATCCACTTGCGAAATTGTTGGGTAGGCCTCGTATCTTCGATACCTAAAAACACCTCGCGTACCAAAGAGGTAGCAGCAAGCACTTCGTGATTAATTAAGAGAAGTATTTCAACTTCAATTTCACGATTTAGCCAAAATCACTTGGCATGACTGACCATCTAACAGTCGCAGTCGCAACAGCTACAGTAACATCAACATGATGGATGGACAGTACTTGACCACCTACATCAGGCGTACACAGCCATAGCTCTCATCATGGCCACGTTTCCTTCCCCACACGTAGGCTCAGTCCAAATCAATTGTTTGCATCCGCAAGCACTAGGTCATTTGACTTTTCTTCAAGCCATAAATAGGAAATTCAAAACCACGCTTCATTAAACGAAATTGTTTGCGCATTAATACGCAAGCGCTAACGCATCATCTGTCATGTCTTGCGGCGTAAGAGGTTTTTCTTGGAAAAATTGCAGAAGCACAATTGGTGGCTCAATAATGGTACTCAAGCTAAAATACCACCAGACAACGTCTTCTAAGTTCAACTGCGTGAATGTGTTATTATCTGACAACTCTGTTTGCCTTGACAAATTAATTGAAGGCAATTTGGACGGACGGTGGTCGTATAAGCATTTGATCTCTCATTTGAGTTTTTTTTTTTTTTTTTACTGGGAAATTTCGTTACGAGACTTGGGCTGTTTGTTTTTGAATTACGAACTCAATGGGGCTTGATGGAACCCATGGCGGCGAGTCGTGAGGAGTTTCATATTCATCAATGAAGCATTGAATGCGCCTTGACTTTGGACACTACGAACTCGCAGATGATGTTGGTACCTGGCAGATATTGGAAAATCGCAGATTTTAAGAGTTGTAATCCGGTGTTGAAAACATTTGAGTCCACAACCTGCTGTGGAAATCGTGAACTACCCAATTCTGTATATCAATATGAAGGTGTCCAAACAAATCTAAATCTTCAGATAACATTTCAAGCCATTCTTCTTTAAAAGTTTGATGTCCAAAATACAGTCTTTGAATATTTTGCAAGATTGTAGCAAAATATTATTTTCCAAATATATCCATAGAGTGCCAATAAAATAGTTGGCTTTGTGCAAAATCCTCCTAGATTTCATCCAGATAGAAATGTAAAAAAGTGTCTAGAATTTATGCCCGATACAGGCCCTCAAACCTAGCTTCTTGTTTATTTGTGGTTGTGAAGTTTTATTTTCTTGCCACAAAGCTAGAAATTTAAGCTTCGAAAATTGATGACGTATGATTGATGGACAAACAGGCATTGATAGATCGACTCAGCTGTCGATTGTGAATTAATTCATACATTCGACGAAAGGCATTTATTTTACCAACTAAATGCTGATCTTAAAAAACTTGCTTTACTTACTTAAGTGGCGCTCCAGGCCGTAATGAACCTGGGCCTCAACCAACATTCCTCCCCAATTAACCCGGTCCTTAGCTAACTGCCTCCAGTTGCGCACTGCAAGTTAGTTGAGGTCGGTTTCTACTTGTGCGCGCCACTTAAGGCGAGGTCTTCCACTACTGCGTCCAACGTCTGGCTGGGAATCGAAGACTCTGCGAGCAGGAGTATTGGTGTCCAATTCGTTCTACATGTCCTAGCTATCTCAGTCGTCCAATGTGGAGTTTTTTGACCATGGGCATGTCGCTTTACAGCTCATATAGCTCTTGGTTGAATCTTCGTCTCTATAGCCCGGCAACGCAAATGGGACCGAAGATTTTTCGAAGAATTTTCCTCTCAAATCGACCAAGGATTTCTTCATCCGATTTTGAGACGGTCCATGCTTCAGCGCCGTAGAGTAGGACTGGGATGATCAGGGTCTTATATAGGATCTCCTTAGTAGTTCGAGTGAGGGCTTTACTACTGAATTGCCTTCTAAGCCCGAAAAAACAGCGGTTGGCAAGAGTAATTCTTCGTTTAATTTCCGACGAGATGTTGTTGTCAGAGTTGATAGCGGAGCCGAGGTAGACAAAGTCCGGTACTACCTCAAAGTTATGTCTGCCAATGGTGACGTTCTGTCCAATTTGTCGATGTTGTGTGTCCTTTCGTGTTGACAGCATATACTTTGTCTTGCCCTCATTTACTGCTAAGCTCATTTTTGTCGCTTCCTGCTCTATACTAGCAAACGTGGCTATGACATCACGTTGGGTCCTACCAATGATGTCAATATCGTCGGCGTATGCTACTAGTTGCACCGATTCTTGAAAAATTGTGCCTCTGGTGTTCGCTCTGGAGTTTTGCACAATCCTCTCAAGAATCAGATTGAAGAAGTCACATGACAGCGCAACGCCTTGCCAAAATCCTTTTTTTGTATCGAATGTGTCGGTGAGGCCGTTTCCGACCCTGATGGAGCAGCGACAGTTCTCCATCGTCATCGTACACAAGCGTACAAGTTTGGGCGGTATACCAAAACTAGACATGGCTCTGTATAGTTCGTCTCTATAAATGCTGTCGTATGTGGCTTTGAAATCGATGAATAGGTGTTGGGTATCGATTTGGACTTCTTGGGTTTTTTCCAGGATCTGCCGAGGTGTGAAAATTTGGTCGGTTTTGGACTTTTCTGGCATGAAACCACAATGATAAGGGCCGATCAGGTTGTTGGTAAACGGTTTCAGGCGTTCACATATTACGACAGATGGGATCTTGTAGGCGATGTTGAGGAGACTTATGCCCTTGTAGATGGCTCAGTTAAGAGGGTCTCCTTTCTTGTGGATCGGGCAAACGATGCTGAGGTTCCATTCTTCCGGCATACTTTCTTCCGACCAGATTTGGCTTATGAGTTGGTGGATGTTACTTACCAAGTCATCTCCGCCGGCTTTTTAAAGCTCAGCTCAGCGAGAAGGCAGTCATTTCCCGCAGCCTAATTCAGCTTGAATTTAGATATTGCTTTCCTTACTTCAATCAGGTCGGGTGTTTGGCAGTTTAAGCCATCGTTGCCAACATTAAATAGTTCGTTCTGCCTGACAGCGGAATGTAGCTAGTCGTCGCCGTTTAACAGTCTCCAGAAGTGGTTCTTACAATTCCTCAGCATAGACTGTGTCTCAGCTACGATATTTCCTTGTTCATCTGAAAAGCATTCTTTTGGAGCCTTGTATCCTTGGCTTTGACGTTTTACACTTTGGTAAAACTTGGGAACATCGTTCCTGGAGTGGCACCTCTCTATATCCTCGATCGCGCGCTTTTCTTGCTCTTTTTCTTCTTTCTGAAAAGCAGGTGTTCTTCCCTGCTTCTCTGCCTGTAGAGCTCAATGGAAGCTCTCGTCTTCACCTATTGTTTATCATTGTGGGCTTCGTTCTTGACTGTGAACATCTGTCAGCATTCCTCATCAAACCAGGGGTTTCTTGTTAGTGGGCGCGAGAAACCTAGCACCTCAGTTCCGTTCGATCTAACGGCTTTTGTTTGCATCGTTGCCATTGTTCTTCGACATTCGATGCTGATGGTATGTTGTTAATTGAGATGTTAAGGGATACGCGTTGAGGGAAGGTCTTGGCGGTATTTCACATTATTTCTGGATTGCTGTGGCGTGGTACATATCCGCATTCTTACCTTGGCTGCAACAAGGTAGTGGTCCGAGTCGATGTTAGCTCCTCGCGGAATGTTCGCACATCCAAAATACTGATGCGTGTCTCTTGTCCATCGCAATGTGGTCAATTTGGTTGACCGTTCGTTAATCTGGAGACCGCCTGTTCCCTTATGGATATCGTGGTGAGGAAATCGTGTGCTGGCTATAGTGGCATTGCGTTCCGAAGCGAAGTAAATTAGTAAACCAGGTTAGCATAATAGACTACTTGCGCAGTTAGAAGACGGATGTTTCGATTTTCGGCAAACGAGGATCTGGTATTAGATTTGGCAGGCCGTTTGTCAATGCTGAAAAAAAACGACGGAGTCAGCCGAAAGTGTGTATGAAGGGTTTTTAGGTGATTTTTCAAATGGGCAGGAAGATAAATGTGCTGAAATAGAAGTGGTTTTTGAAAAAATTTGTGAGTTGTATTTTAAGCACAGAGGCAACTTACTTGAATGCGATGGACAAATTAAGGACAGAGGAAACCAAGGACGATGTTACCGAGACCGGTTTGAACATAACAGTATTTCATCACAACCCATATATTCGTTTGAAAGATATTCCAGTGCCGGTTTTAGCGGGTAATTATGAATCTTGGCGGGGTTTTTGGAGATTTGTTCACTTCTTTGGTTCACCGTAATGCGTCTCTCACTGAGATACAAAGATTAGAATTCTCACAACTAGTGTGTCGGGCGAAGCCGGAAGAATTTTAGTTCATTTGCCAATTGCTAACGCTAATTTCAGAAAGGCTTGGGATATTTTGAATGATAGATATGAGCACCAACGATTTCTGTTTTATTTTTTTTTTCATCAACCGTCCACAACACAAGAACGGTCTGAACCAATTAAGGAATTGTTGGATACCGAAGTAGTTCACAGCTTAAGGAGTTTGATGGTGTCGGTTCAACATTGGGATGCGGTGCTAGGGTACGTTATTCTTCAAAAACTGCCGTCAAAAACGCAATAGTTTTGGGAAGAAAAGCTGTATTCCAAGGAAAACACCAAGGAATTGGCCTCGTTTGTGATATTTAAAGAGTTTCTGGACTCAAGATTCCGTACTTTTCACAGCTTAATGAGTTTGATGGTGTCGGTTCAACATTGGGATGCAGTGCTTGTGTACGTTCTTCTTCAAAAACTGCCGTCAAAAACGCAATAGTTTTGGGAAGAAAAGCTGTATTCCAAGGAAAACACCAAGGAATTGGCCACGTTTGTGAAATTTAAAGAGTTTCTGGACTCAAGATTCCGTACTTTTCACAGCTTAATGAGTTTGATGGTGTCGGTTCAACATTGGGATGCAGTGCTAGTGAACGTTCTTCTTCAAAAACTGCCGTCAAAAACGCAATAGTTTCGGGAAGAAAAGCTGTGTTCCAAGGAAAACATCAAGGAATTGGCCTCGTTTGTGATATTTAAAGAGTTTCTAGACTCAAGATTCCGTACTTTGGAAACAGTGAGTTACCAGAATGGTAATCCGTTTGTAGAATTATCTAAAAAGGTCGCCCATCGAAATTCCTTTCACTCACAGGCAAGTTCATCTAAATATTCGTGCAGGTTGTGCAATAAGGACGCACATTCCATTCGATATTGCAGTCTGTTTAGAAAAATGAGCGTCCACGACCGCTGTCAAAGCATAGTTAGACAAGGTTTGTGTAAAAACCGTCTTGAATACATGTACAGCTCCGAAAATTGTACGAGTATCGATAGATGTCAGTACTGTCAGTAGCAGCATCATTCCACAAAATATTTTCCACAAAACGTTCTATATGTAGATCATCCGCCGCATACTTCCTCCTGTAATATGGTAACCCATTTTAAAAAGTCCTCAAACCCAAACAATATGAATGATCTTACCTCAGCTGTGAACGCTAATGCTCATCCTCAATCCCCCCGAATATGGAACACTCTACATCAATGCAGTGTCGTGCTCCGAATGCCCAACCGTCAGATAAATCCTCTTTGCCAGAAATCATATTTAAATTATAATGCCAGAAGCTTGTTTGTTGGGGAACTATTGCATAAAGTAAAATTGTAACATATAAAACTTATCATGTGTCAGATTTTTGCTCTTTTCTTTGATTTCTCCTTCGTTTGTAATTAACGTAATATTGTTCCGTTAACAACCTCTCTTGTAAAATGAAAATGAAATGTATCACTCACTTGAAGTTAAACCAGCAAACAATAAGGACATTTTCTAAAAGAAGTGCTTTTTTTAATTCTTCATCATATGGTCCTTCGAGCCGGATTTCCGAATGAACAACTTATGTCAGTCATGGCCAGCTCTTTCATATGTCCCAGCCTCAGGTATTCACGCATAAATTTAACATACTGTTCTTTTAATGATGGATCTTTCTCAAACCGACGTTCTACTGATAAAAGCCGAGAAAGAGCACCATTGTATGTATTTCCAAATACGGGCTGCTCAGTTTTAAATGGTAGGTTGACACAGTATTTACCATCGGCACATCTTCTGACAGTAGATAGGAAATAGCCTTCAACCATCTCGTCGTTTTCCGAATAATTTTTTATCGCCGATGATGTCTCCTCCAATTCCCAAAATAATCGTAACGTGTTGTCAATGTTAATTATGCTATTATAGGAAGATATTGAACCAACGCAAGTAGAATTTGAATTGGAGCTTATAACTATCCAACCAAATATTGACGATTGTGCTATTGGATGTCCATCATCTCCGAATAGTATGTCACTAGTGAGGACATTCCAAAACTGATCAGCTCCTAATAATATATCGATAGCTGCGGTTTTATCGAACGAAGGATCTGCTAACCTTAGCGACCGTATTTTACTTAGTGTTGGGGTATCGAGTGAGAGTGCTGGTAGACTTGATGTTAATATAGGTAGAATGTACGCAGTTATATGTATGTTGTCTGATGAAACTCGAGACTGAATATGCAAATTGCAGCTACCACGAGTAGTTCCACCATCCGAGGATGAGATACCTGTGATTGAAAGGTTCGCAGCATTTCTTCGAAGACCAAGACGACGTATGCAGTTTTCAGATATAAACGAAATCTGTGAACCCGAATCAAGGATAATACGACATGGTTGAATGCCTCCATACACGTCAAGTACGTTAACGACAGCAGTAGGAATACATGCGAGCAACTGATGTTGTTGAGTCGTAACATTAACCGAACAAGAAAGTGTTTTCGAAGTGCCTGTTAGCGAGGAGTGAGATGACGAAGGGTAAGATTGCGAAGATTGAGTTGACGAAATGTGAGGTGACGAAGAGTGAGATGACGAAGAGTGAGATGACGACGTGTTAAATTGCGAAGGTTGAATTGACGAACTATTAGGTGAAGATGAAGAATTCGGTGTCAAAGATTGCGATGTTTGGAGGGAAGAAACGCCAGAAGAGGTTGAGGTATTCGAATGGACTAGCGAGTGATGACGGTTACCGCATTCGTTGCATCGGTGCGACGATCGACATTTTTTTGAAGAATGTCCCTTGCGGAGACAGTTAAAACACAATCCATTATGTTTTACATATTGGCGACGCGAAGCAAGATCCATTGCTCGAAATTGTTGGCATTGGAAAAGCAAATGGTCATCATTGCATTTTATGCAATTAACTGACCCCTGATTGACAGTGCTAATGGATTGCGCGACAAAGGTGCGAGCCGACTGCTGATGCGATTTCTTTTGCCCGGAACGAAGGTTATTGCAGCTTAGCTCTAGTGCTTCAAAAAGGTTACGAAATCGGTTATTGTAGGGCTCTTGTTCGCAACACTTGATTCTGCCCACGCATGGCGAGTATCTGGGTCGACCTTATTAAGTAACAGAAATATCAACCAAGAATCTCGTCCGCTTCGTTTCATAGCTTCTAAGCCCCGAACGACTTGGTCGGCTCCATCAGAGATCTTACGAAGAGTAAAAAGATCCGTGGCATTACAAGATGGAAGGTCCATAAATGTTTTAATAAAATTGTTGACAATTTGCATGGGACGATCATACCGTGTTTCGAGACGCTCCCAAGCATGGACATAGTTTTGATCGTTAACAGTCATATACGCGAGAAGATTTGCGGCGTCATCCCGCAAAAACGATTTTAAATATTGAAATTTGAGGGTATCTGACAACTGGGTTTTATTCGCAATCGAACTTTGGAATAGGTCTTTAAATGAAGGCCAATCCTTATAGGACCCAGTAAAATGTGGAATGCTAATTTACGGCAATTCGCATTCTTTAATAACCGTTGAATTTTGACGCGAAGCTGGTGCAGAAATTTAGTACGAAAAATGACCCATGATTGTCTTAAATGCTTTCGCCAACGACAACAAACCAGTCAGCAATATATGGCGAATCTTCCGCCGACACGGGTAAATCAAGCGTATCCCTTTGAAAACACAGGATGTGACTATGCAGGACCCATCACTTTAAACAGGGCCTAGCATTTTCTCACAACCATTCATGTGTGCGTGTGTACTTCTTTGCACGATGGCGGGACCTCCTGTTTTTCATGACAATTGATACTACTCGGATGATTTGTCAGATCATTACGAGAGGAGGGCCAGGGAATCGAACCCAGACCTTCTGCGCGGCAGTTCATCGCACTATACATCGCGTCACTGAGCCCGTCAAAGTTCTATACCTCAAAAAAATAAGCACCCCTTCTTCACGTACATGAAACGACTTAAAATGATTAAAACGACGTTTTCAAGGCTTCCAAATTGAATGGCACACATTATGTTTTTATAAAGCTGTCTCGAGCACAACCCGATCTGACCCTAAATTAACCGCGGATACGTGCAACCACAACACCTTATCCACATTATATTTAATCGCCGCTCTGTACAGATACACGACGTATGTATCTACCAAAAGAAAACCATAAACGGTCAGATAATTTTGTTGATGAATGGTGTTGGATAATTGCATTGGGTAGATACGCTCCTTTAGCATATCAATTAGATGGTAATACGACATTTTATCTGACCATTTAAAGATGGTAATCTGCCTTGATGGCGTTGTGAAAAATATACAAAAAGAGTACGCGATTACAGAAATTCGTTAGATTGCACATGGAATGGCTTTGCATATGTTGATGGGCATAGAATAGTTAAAACACAAAAAACCCAATCAAAAAAACCCTGGAATTTGAAAAAAAAAAAAACAAATGACAAGCATGACGAATTATAACCAAAAAAGATTTAACCTTTGGTTAGATTTATCAAATTTGTTAACTCATAATGTTTCCGTGAGAACGTTTTAATTGTTGCAAATAAATCATTAATCAACCAAGGCAGGCCTTAGTAATCACTGGATTCTCATCTCAGTTGAGAAGAAATTCAAGCAAATATGCGGTTGATATCTGAAATAGAATAGTCTTTCCGTTGCCATTAGTTAACATCGTAATTTATTCAGGTGTAACTATTTGTACGAAATGTATCTATGTGAACTAAATTTGCAGTTTTGTCTTAAAACGAAAAATCGCTTTATTCTGCAACATGAACGTCTTTATTATGTTCCATGCTTGTGATGAGCGCTAAACGAAAAAAGGCCAACGACGTTTGTATCTGCACTTGCAAGGTGAGAACATTAAACAGGAGGTGCAAGCGAACCACTAGCGAAAGACCTAAACTGCTTTGAAGCAAACATTACTGCCATCCAGGAAATACGATGGGATGGGACGGGCAAAAAGAGGATGAAAAACTGTGACATCTTCTACGGACATTGTTATAGTGAACAGAAACAGCGACCATTCGGATGCGGATTTGTTGTAAGTGCCCGACCTAGGCATGAAGTCTTATGTTTCCAAGACATTAGCGAACGCATTTTAACAATCCTTATCAAGGCCAAATTCGCCAACATTATCTTTATATGCACTCACGCCCAAAAGGAGGAAAACGATGCTATAGCTAAGGATTGCTTCTATGAGCTCCTTGACAAAATCTATGAGCAACTACCGAAGTACGATGTTAAAATCTTGCTGGGAGATTTCAACGCAAAGGTAGGAAGAGAAGACAGCTTTAGCAGTATTGTCGGAAAACAAAGCCTACAAGACAACACGCCTGGTAATGGACTTAGGCGAATTGACTTCGATACGAAACAAAATGCCGCTATAGCCAGCACACGGTTTCCTCACCTCGATATCCATAAGGGGACATGGCGGTTTCCAGATCAACGAACGGTCAAACAAATTGATCACATAGCGATAGACAAGAGGCACGCATCCAGTATTTTGGATGTCCGAACATTCCGAGAAGCTAACATCGACTCGGATTACTACCTCGATGCAACCAAGGTAAGCATGCGGATATATACTACGCCACAACAGGCCAGAATTACCGTGAAAAAAATTTAATGTCGAAAGACTGCAATCGCAAGAGACCGCCAAGACCTTCATGCAACGCGTATCCCTAAACCTCCCGATTAACACCATAACACCAGCATCGAATGTCGAAGAACAATAGCAACGATGCCAATAAGCCATTAGATCAGCCGCAACTGATGTGCTAGGTCTCCGGCGCCCACCAGCAAGAAACCCCTGGTTTGATGAGGAATGCCGACAGATGTTCGCAGCCAAGAACGAGGCCTACAAGGCAGGTGAAAACGAGAGCTGCCATTGAGCTCTATAGGCAAAGAACAAGGGAAGAACATCGGCTTTTCAGAAAGTTGAAAAAAGAGCACTAAAAGCCCGTGATCGTGGCTATAGAGAGGTGCCACACCAGGAACGATGTTTGCAAGTTTTATCAAAGTGTCAAGGCCAAGGATACAAAGATCTTACATAATCCTGTCGAGATGAACAAGGTAATATGTGAGACACAGTCGATGCTGAGGATATGGAAGAACCACTTCTGCAGACTGTTAAACGGCGATGACGAACAACATTCCGTTGTCAGGCAGAACCAACCATACAATATTGGGAACGACACCGAAAACAGCCATCCGGCCGACCTGAGTGAAGTGAGGATGGCAATATCTAAACTGAAGCTTAATAAGGCTGCTGGAAATGACGGCCTTCCCGCCGAGCTTTATAAAGCCGGCGGAGATGACTTGGTAAGTAACATCCAACAACTCATAAGCCGAATCTGGTCAGAAGAAAGTAAGTCTGAATAATGGAACCTCAGCATCGTTTGCCCGATCCACAAAAAAGGAGACCCTCTGCACTGCGCCAACTACAGAGGCATAAGTCTCCGCAACATCGCCCACAAAATCCTATCTGCCGTAATATGTGAACGCCTGAAACAGTTTACCAACAACCTGATCGGCCCTTATCAGTGTAGTTTTAAGCCAGGAAAGTCCACAACCGATCAAATCTTCATACTTCGGCAGATCCTGGAAAAAACCCAAGAAGTCCAAATCGATACCAACCACCTATTCATCGATTTCAATGCCGCATACGACAGCATGTATAGAGACGAACTATACAGAGCCATGTCTAGTGACGATGGAGCATTATCGCTGCTCCATCAAGGTCGGAAACGACCTCACCGACACATTCGATACCAAAAAAGGATTTAGGCAAGGCGATGCGCTGTCATGTGACTTCTTCAATCTGATTCTTGAGATCATTGTGCAAAACTCGCTAGCCAACACCAGAGGCACAATTTTCCAAAAATCGGTGCAACTACTAGCGTACACCGACGATATTGACATCTTTGGTAGGACCCAACGTGATGTCATAGCCACGTTTGCTAGTATAGAGAAGGAAGCGGCAAAGTGGGTTCAGCAGTAAATGAGGGCAAGACAAAGTATATGCTGTCAACACGAAAGGACACACAACATCGACGAATTGGACAGAACGTCACCATTGACAGATATAACTTTGAGGTAGTACGGGACTTTGTCTACCTCGGCGCCGCTGTTAACTCTGACAACAACATCTCGTCAGAAATTAAACGAAGAATTACTCTTGTCAACCGCTGTTTCTTTGGGCTAAGATGGCAATTCAGTAGTAAAGCCCTCACTCGAACTACTAAGGAGATCTTATATGAGACCCTGATCATCCCAGTCCTGCTCTACGGCGCTGAAGCATGGACCGTATCAAAATTGGATGAAGAAATCCTTTGTGGATTTGAGAGAAAAATTCTTCGAAAAATCTTCGGTCGCGTTTGCGTTGACGGGCTATGGAGACGAAGATTCAACCAAGAACTATACGAGCTGTACAGCGACATGCCCCTGGTCAAAGAACTCCGCATTGGACGTTTAAGATGGCTAGGACATGTAGAACGAATGGACACCAATACTCCGGCTTGCAGAGTCTTCGATTCCCAGCCAGACGTCGGACGCAGTAGAGGAAGACCTCGCCTTAAGTGGCGCCCACAAGTAGAAACCGACCTCAACCAACTTGGAGTGCGTAACTGGAGGTAGTTAGCTAAGGAACGGGCTAATTGGAGAGGCATGTTGGTTGAGGCCCAGGTTCATTCCGGACTGTAGCGCCGCTTAAGTAAGTAAGTTGCTTGTGCGGAAATGTTGCTTCTAAGACAAGCTTTACAGAAACTCTAGCAAATTCAAAACTATTTATGATCTTACTATACTGAAATTTTAAACTTGACTTCAATCGGTGGATTTACCGCTTAAGGCTCTTATTATTATCGTCCACGATATAGTGAATGATTTTCCAGGACTAGAAACCTTATAGGGGTTAAATTTAGCTGAATGGAGGTTAATGAAACTTCAGAATGCAGGATTTGTTTCGAACACTCATTGCATATATCTGAGTGGATTAATGTATCTACAAATGACAGCCCATCATCGTCACGTGACAAATACAAAACCTAAAAAGAAAAAGTATGTTGCTGTATGCGTTGAAAGTGTTCAACTTACATTCACCTGAAACATAAATTGTTTGTTCATCTCAGCTACTTCCATAATAATCAAGACTAAGTCTTGCGTTATTAAATATTAAATCGCGTTAACAAATCACTTGGCTAATTTAATCAGCTCCCCCCCCTTTGAGGGCTCTGCATTTTAATTCAACGAATTTCCAAATTCTTCTCTACACCGACAATAACCTGCACCGTCTAGTCTAGGTTCCCAAAAGCCATTCACTTCCTCGAGCATGAGGAAACCCTCATTATGTGCACACCTTCCAGTGTTTCAGAATTGAATTAAAATTTTGATTAATTGTCGCGTGTGAATTGTACGTTAATCTTCCCATCAAAGTCTGGACCTCTGTACGAGGGTCAGACGAATAATGGAACTAAAGACGAGACAATCACCTTTTCCTCAACTACCTAACGAGCGATTATTCTCTCGTTACGTCTGACATCATCATCATGTAAACAGATTTTGATTGTTTGTTTTGATTGTAACCAACTTAGCACTACAAAGAGGATGGTGAAGCCATCAATGCAAGACCCACAAAGAAAGACCAGATTTAGCACAGCACTGTCATGAGTTTATTTCAGATTCGTTTAGATACATTTAGCCTCAGAAAGGCAAGTTGATGTTGGAAGGTATTTACCAACCACTGTTTGCCCATCCGGACTTGGCACCGGTTGCCCAACCGGAATTACCGCCGGAGCTACCAGCCCAAGCTGATTGACCAAAATTTCCAGCACCGGAAGCATAACGACGACCATTGGAGAGTCCCTGTGAAAGGCCAGCACCTA
The DNA here is from genome assembly GCA_949824845.1 of Rhingia rostrata. Lineage (NCBI taxonomy): Eukaryota > Metazoa > Arthropoda > Insecta > Diptera > Syrphidae > Rhingia > Rhingia rostrata. The sequence goes on along the minus strand of OX463755.1, from coordinate 173,596,788 downwards.
CTCCGAGAGTGGAGACACCTCCTTGCCCACTTCCATATGAGTAGCCAGCAGCACCCTGGGAGGCACCTCCAAGCCCATAGCGTGAAGCACCACCGAACGATGAAACACCGCGATATCCTCCTCCAAGTCCGAAACCAGATGATGAACCGAGTGAATAGCTTCTGCCATGTGATACTGCTGCATGTCTGCCACTGAGTCCTAGGCCAGATGAGGCACCAAGTCCATGTGATACACCGGAGGATAAGAGTTTTTGGCTGAATCCTAATCCAGAGGATCCACCAAATCCGCGAGAAATGCCACCTTGCCCGAATCCAGACGAGATACCAGAAACACCACCAAAGCTAGAGGAGATGCCAGAAGCACCGCCGAAACCAGATGAACCATGACTGATACGAGAGATACCACCGTGTCTACGGGAAACGCCAAAGCCTCCATGTCCGGTAGATACACCGTGACTGATGCCAGATGAGACACCTCCGAATCCATAGCTGCTACCTTGAGAAACCGAACCGAGTCCAATGCCAGACGAGACACCTCCAAGTCCATAGCTGCGACGTTGAGAAATCGAACCGTGACCAATACCTGACGAGGCACCTCCAAATCCATGAGAAATCGAACCGTGACCAATACCTGATGAGGCACCTCCAAATCCATGAGAAATCGAACCTTGACCAATACCTGATGAGGCACCTCCAAATCCATGAGAAATCGAACCGTGTCCAATGTCTGATGAGGCTCCTACAAGAGCATATGATCCGCCACCGAGTCCTTGGCCAGAGGAAATGCCTCCATAAGAGCCACCCCCAAGTCCTAGTGTGCTAGCACCACCCAAAGAACCACCGAATGAGCCTCCAGTTAAAGCTGCTGAATGACCACCACCTTGCGAAAAACTTCCACCAAGTCCGGCACCACCGAAACCACCTCCAAGGCTTGATCCTCCAATATTGGCTCCACTAAAGCCACCAGCACTAGCGCCAGCAAAGCCACCACTTCCACCGAACGACTGTCCACCACCTCTGGGCAAATAACCTCCTCCACTAGCATTAGCCAAGGCTAATGATACCACCAAACAGATGAAAATCTACAAAAACAAGGTTTAATCCAATGAGTTGAGATCCTCGCACATCCTCCACAGGTATCCTTACTTTCATGTTGAGAGTTTTGAAATCTTTGAACAACTGAGCTCGTTAGACTGATGATTACTTAGCCGAATGCCATCACTTTTATATGGCCAGAACCAAAATCTAGAAGAATGCTGAAATCTAAGCAAGCCCCCCCCCACTGTGTTCTTCAGATAATGACGCAACTCAAACGAAAAAGCATTGCTCCTGAGAAAAACCCAAGAAAGCAAGGAATATAATAATTAGCCTCGTCTAGAACTACTCATCCATTCGATTATGGTCAATGATTTGCATAACATGATCTCGTGAGGTTAAGACAATAAACCCGAGTTGGATGTACCATTACCAGCTCTATTGCATTAAGCTATTTAAACACGGGATCCTGACACCCCACCTCCACCGAAATAGAAATATAAATCAAACTAATTGAAGGCGATGAAGCTTTTGATGGTGTCCATCAAGTCTAGCATCAGCACAAGCCACAGCGGTTAGTATCTAAATGGCTTGGGGAGAATAAGCCGGCTGATTAATTTTTGGCTATTATAAGACGTGGGTATTGTGAGAGAGTTAATTGTGTTGAACTTTTTTTTTTATTCATTCAGAGACGGACTTGTAGACTAATTGGCCTAGGCTAAGCGAGGTCTAATAATCGAAAGTAGGAGGTCTGTCTGCATATAAGTCCATTGAGAACGGATATAAATTTTGGGGAATCGAAAAGAAAAGTAGTTCAGGATTAGTTTCCGGGAATTGCTAATAAATTATATGGAGGGGAGTTCCCTCAAAGGCAGCGAAAGCTGCCAACCACCTGACCTGAGTGAACACACAGGTTTAACAACAACCTGTGTGTTCCCTTATCAGTGTGGTTTTAGGCCAGGAAAGTCCACAACCGATCAAATCTTCACACTGCGGCAGATCCTGGAAAAAACCCAAGAAATCCAAATCGATACCCACCACCTATTTATCGATTTCAAAGCCGCATACGACAGCATTTATAGAGACGAACTATACAGAGCCATGTCTAGTTTTGCTATACCGCCCAAACTCGTACCTTTGTGTACGATGACGATGCAGAATTCACGCTGCTCCATCAGGGTCGGAAACGACCTCACCGACACATTCGATACAAAAAAAAAAGGATTTTGGCAAGGCGATGCGCTGTCATGTGACATGTTCGTTGAACCATGGACCGTCTCAAAAGCGGATGAAGAAATCCTTGGTCGATTTGAGAGGAAAATTCTTCGAAAAATCTTCGGTCCCGTTTGCGTTGACGGGGTATGGAGACAAAGATTCAACCAAGAACTATACGAGCTGTACAGCGACATGCCCCTGGTCAAAAAAACTCCGGATTGGACTTTTAAGATGGCTAGGACATGTAGATCGAATGGACACCAATACTCCGGGTCGCAGAGTCTTCGATTCCCAGCCAGACGTCGGACGCAGTAGAGGAAGACCTCGCCTTAAGTGACGCGCACAAGTAGAAACCGACCTCAACCAATATGGAGTGCGCGACTGGAGGCAGTTAGCTAAGGACCGGGCTAATTGGAGAGGCATGTTGGTTGAGGCCCAGGTTCATTCCGGACTGTAGCACCACTTAAGTAAGTAAGCAAGAGTTCCCTCAAAGGCAGTGAAGTGTGCATTGAAAGCTATACTTAGCTTAACAAGGGGAGAATAGGGTTCTTGTGTAATAGACCTGGAAGTGATGCATGTAGGTAGGTAGAGGTGGCGGTTCAGCATGAACACAAGTAGCACTGATGCCGTGATATAAGGCCAAGCGTCATAAGTCCACATTTATAAATTTTTCCTAATGTCGCTTTTTGTCGAAGTGTCATAGTGCCCCAGGCTCAGTCCTCTTCGGTAGGGGCGTGTGCATATATGAGACAAATGTTGCACAACGTTGCCTAATACAGATCACAGCACGGCGATCACTAACTGGCATAAGTTGGATTATCCTTGATCGAAGTCGGCTTCCCAGCCTTGTGGCAGCTGTAAGACGTGTCGCATGTTTTTTGTTTGGTCTCGTCTTACGTATTTCCTGAATCGTGATATGTCACCCTGTAAAGCGCGTGGTCAGATTCAAGTATTGAAGGGTTCTGGATCCATATCTCTTCGTTATTCGTTGTCCATTGTCTTTGCATTATCAGAGGCTCTTGTCTCTCTCATAACCGTCAATTTTTTACGTGGTAAGGAAGTTATCCTGAAGGCACAATCCACGATTTGAAGGGCACTGATGTGTCTTTTTGTTACCACGCATGACCTTTATGATGATGATAATTGGGGTTGTGATACAAGGTGTAAGGTTTAGAAAACCGATAGGATCTTGTATACTTTTACCAAGATATTGCCAAGGTTGTCGAAGAATGGTTGGTCTATAGCACGCGATCTGGCTCCTGCTAGTGCCGAACATTTACAGAAAAGTTTTCTCTTTTATTTATTTTCCCGCAACTGTGGCATTGAAGGTTATATGGGATCTCTAGTTTGGTCAGATGGTCTCCAATTGGCCAGCGCCCCGTGACTATCGCCGTAATTCTAGCGATATCTGGGCGGGTTCCATTCAGTAGGTCGTTTGTACTGTTCTTGTCGTGGGTAAGCCACATCTTCCTCGATATGACGCAAATTTCCTAACCTTTTCCATTTGGAGTCGGCCTTCTTCCGTAAGTATGAGTGGATTTGTCCCTTAACCTCAAGGAGCCGTGTAGAGCAGAGACTTGCCTAGCCAGCTCATCTGCCGGCTTGTTTCCTTCAATGCACTGTGGCCTGGGACCCAGACGAGTGTGTTCGTTCCGGCATTTCTGTACCAATTTGGTGGATATGTTAGCCGAGTTGATGGCCTTAACGGCAGCTGGACTATCTATGACGATATAGTTGTATGCCAGTAGTTATATCGATTTTTGGAAGATTGTACCACTGGTTTTGACTCGGGAGTTTCGCACAATCCTCTCTAGAATCGAATGAAAGAAGTTGCATGACAGTGCATCGCCTTGCCTAAGTCCCTGATGTCGAATGTGTCGGTGAGGTCGTTCCCGAAGCTAGAGCAGCGCGAATTTTCCATCCTGCTAAGACGGACGAGTTTGGGCAGTATACTAAAACTAGACATGGCTCTGTACAGTTCGTCTCTATAGATGCTGTCGTACGCGGCTTTAAAATCGATGAACAGGTGGTGTGTATCGATTTCTACTTATTGGATTTTTTCCAAGACCTGCCGATGTGTGAAAATTTGATCGGTTTCGGAGTTTTCTGGCCTAAAATCGCACACAGCTAATACGGGCCGATCGGGTTGTGGGCAAGGGTTTCAGACGTTCACACTACACCTTCACATTGTAGGCCATATTGAGGGACATATGCCTCTGTAGTGAGTGCAGCTCAGAGGGTCCTCTTTTTTTGTGGATCGGGCAAACGATTCTGAGGTTCCATTCTTTAGGCATACTTTCATCCGACCAGATTTATCTTATAAGATGCTGGATGTTACTTAACAAGTCATCTCCGCCGGCTTTGTAGAGCTCAGCGGGAAGACCGTCATTTCCGGCAGCCTCATAAGGCTTGTGTTTAGATATTTATATTCTAACTTCACTCCGGTTGGGTGGTTGGCAGTTTTCGCTGTCGTTACTGTTCGCCTGACAGCGGAATGTTGTTCGTCATCGCCGTTTAACAGTCTGTAGAAGTGGTTCTTCCATATCCTCAGCATCGACTGTGTCTCAACTACGATATTTCCCTCTTTATCTCGACAGGATTATTTTCAAGCCTTGTATCCTTGGCGTTGACGTTTAACACTTTGGTAAAACTTGCGAACATCGTTCCTGGAGTGGCACTTCCCTATATCCCCGATCGCGCGCTTTTCTTGCTCTTTTTTCTTCTTTCTAAAAAGTCGGCAAAAAAACGGCAGCTCTCGTCTTCACCTGCAGCTTAGCCTTGTAGGCCTCGTTCTTGGCTGCGAGCATCTGTCGGCATTCCTCATCAAACCAGGGGTTTCTTGCTGGTGGGCGCGAGAAACCTAGCACATCAGTTGCGCCTGAGGTTTAGTAATACGCATTGCGCGAAGGTCTTGGCGGTCTTTTGCGATTGCAGTCTTTCGACATTAAATTTTTTTACAGTATTTCTGGATTGTTGTGGCGTAGTGGATATCCGCATTCTAACCTTGGCTGGAAAAAGGTAGTGGTCCGAGTCGATGTTACCTCCTCGGAATGTTCGGGCATCCAAAATACTGGATGCGTGGCGCTTGTCTATCGCTATGTGATAAATTTGATTGACCGTTCGTTGATCTGGAGACCGCCATGTCCCCTTATGGATATCGAGGTGAGGAACCCGTGTGCTGGCTATAGTGGCATATCGTTCCGTAGCGAAGTCAATTAGCCTAAGTCCGTTACCAGACGTGTTGTCGTGTAGGCTATGTTTTCCGACAATACTGCTAAAGATGTCTTCTCTTCCTACATTTGCGTTCAAATCTCCCAGCACGATTTTAACATCGTACTTCGGAAGTCGCTCATAGGTTTTGTCAAGGAGCTCATAGAAGCAGTCCTCAGCTATATCATCTTTTTCCTCCGTTGGGGCGTGAGCGCATATAAGGCTAATGTTGGCGAATTTGGACTTGATGCGGATCGTTACAATGCGTTCGCTAATGTCTTGGAAACATAAGACTTCTTGCCTATGTCTGGCACTTATAACAAATCCGCATCCGAATAGTCGCTGTTAATGCTCACAGTTTTTCATCCTCTTTTTGCCCGGCCCATCCCATCGTATTTCCTGGATGGTAGTAATGTCTGCTTTGTAGCAGTTTAGGGCTTCCGCTAGTTGTTCGCTTGCACCTCTCCTGTTTAATGTTCTCACATTCCAGGTGCAGATACGAACGTCGTTGTCCTTTTTTCGTTTAGCCGTGTCGTCAACAATAAAATCAGTCCTTTCCGAGGTTATTGGTTGCTTCGTAACCGTTAGATTTTTCCATGATTGGGTAATTAACCCAAAGCACAACCCCCAACCTGGAGGGCCAGTTCCAATTAGATACCCCTAGGACACGGGGCCATCAGTATCCACTACGGGATCGATCGCTGCCGTTGGCCTTTCGGTTCATCCGCCACCAGCTCTGTTCAAGAGGCCTGACTTACCTTTGAAATTCCTAGACAACCTGTTGTCCGAATATGTCGAAGCAGCTTGTGTAGGTTCGCCTGGGACAACAGGCCGGGTATTCATTTCGTGCCATTCTGACCTGGCTGCATATAGTGTTGCTGTTTTTCGTCGTGTTATCAACACTCGCGTTTATCGTTTAGCAAGTCAAATCCGGTTGGATGAGACCAGTATCTGATGGTTACCACTTGGAGGTAAAAAAAAGCACTTGATGTGTAGTAGTCAGAGTTACAACACTGGGCATTGCCAAGTTAAGGCCAATCAGAGTCTACCCTCGTTCTACAACACCCAACCATTTGTGGTCAAATCGGACAACTTTAATGTCATTTATGTTTAGTTTGGCTTGGCATTTCATCATAAACAGGTTGACAAATGACCAACGCTAGCAAATCATGCGAATTTATTTCGAAAATATTGGTTCAGCTCGCAAAGTTTACCGCAAGCCCCGTCAATTTTATGGTCGACATTATCGTCCATCAGAGCAATTGATTCGGTTAACCATGGATCGTTTTCGTACTACGTTTACTCTATGGGATAATACGCATCCGCAGAGACGCCAAACAGTGCGCACCAAAGAAACAATTGCCGCTGTAGAGCAAGCTTTTGAACAGGACCCGAATGAATAGATTCGCCATCGTGAAAAAGCAATTGGAGCCTTGTCCATCAACTTTATGGAAGACTTTGCGCAAAGATCTCGGCTTACGACCTTACGAAATCCAGCTTGTGCAAGAATTAAAGCCGCGGACCATGCAATGCGTCGTGATTTTGGTGTATGTGGCCAAAAATGAGATTGATGCTGATTTTCATCGCAAAATTTTATTCAGTGATGAGGCTAATTTTTGGTTGAATGGCTACAAAAACAAAAAATTTGATGACATAGCGATAGACAAGAGGCACGCATCCAGTATTTAGGATGTCCGAACGTTCAGAGGAGCTAACATCGACTCGGACCACTACCTTGTTGCAGCCAAAGTTAGATTGTGGATATCCACCACAGTTGACGCTGATTTTCATCGCAAAATTTTATTCAGTGATGAGGCTAATTTTTGGTTGAATGGCTACAATAACAAGCGAAATTTGCCGCATTTGGAGTGAAGGGAATCCACATGAGACCCTGGAGACGCCATTACATCCACAAAAATTGACTGTTTGGTGTGCTCTATGGGCTGGCGGAGTCATTGGGCCATACTTCTTCCGAAATGATGCGGGAGAGTCAGTTACCGTTAATGGAGACCGGTATAGAGCCATGATAACCGACTATTTTGTTCCCGAATTGGATGGCATGAATGTAGATGAGATGTGGTTCCATCAAGACTGCGCTACATGCCACACAGCGCACGTGACAATCGATTTTTTTGAAGGAAACATTCGATGAGCGCATAATTTCGCGGAATGGACCTGTCAAGTGGCTACAAAGAGCATGTAATTTGACACCATTGGATTATTTTCATTGGAGATATGTGAAGTCGTCGTCTACGCAACTAACCTTTTTTTTTTATGATATACCTATACACGTACTCAAGGGGTTATGAATATCCTTTTATATGTTACCATAGTACGAGCGTTAGATAAGGGGAAGAAAGAGAGGATAGGAAAGATTTTGGATGTAGTGGAGACTTAAACTCCATGGATGGTGTCCGAACTAGCTTCGGGGAGTAACTTGTTCTTGTGTTCGTTAAATTTGAAGAAATTCAGGATGGTGTGCATACTTTTAGGTATTACACCGACCTTTTTATTTCTTTTAAATAAAAGTGAAATGGATTTTGGTTGGGATTGAACGGGCAACCTTCCACTCAACAGACGAACACATTACCACTACACCGCGGCCACCGACAACCATAAACGTTAGGGGCCGTTGGAAGCCAACATTCGTGGCGTTATTGCCCACATTCGGCCCCAAATGCTAGAAAATGTAGTTGAAAATTGGACCTCTAGACTTGGTTTTATTCGAACCAGTCGCGGCGGTCACATGCCCGAAATCATATTTAAACATTAATAACATAAGATTATCCTTCCAACGAATTCAAATTGATGGGCATTTAAACGATTTTCTTGTGCTTTATTTCAATTCAAAAATTTTATACCACTTAACCAAAAATGATATTTCACCACAAAATGGCTAAATGAACGAATATTAGTCGACATAACCTCAACTAACCAACAGTGCATAATTTAATAAATACTGCACTCCAACTTAGATTTATTAAGACCATCTGTTCATATGATTGTGTTGACTCTAACGGTTTATCCAATTATAAATCCGAAATAACCACTTTCACTGAATTGATAGCATTTTCTGAATCACCTTGCGGTTTTTTTTTATGGGCGATAGGGTTAATGTGTTAATTACCACATCCTGACTTGCGCAGCCACTTAGCAAACCACTGAAACAATGTAAGACCGTTGACTCCTAAAGTACTCCCCTTCGATGTGTGTAAACGCTTCCGTAAGTATGGGTCATCTCAATCGGTTTGAACCTCAACTAGTTGCACCCAGTTCCGATTAAGACATCTTTACCAAACGCTAATTGATTGCTAATTTATGCAAATCATTAATATTTCTTGTCGTTGATTGCCAGGTAAATTGGCAACATTATCGACTTTCATAATAATGAACATTCCCATAAATTTCATGTGTCATCATATATTACCCTCGGGGGCCAATTTTTTCAGTTTTTTTTTAAATTTTTCAGTTGAAAAGGTGACCCCTTTACCCTGATTTATTGCTAGACAAAGTGATAACATTTTCAGATTTGTTTTGACTTAAAACCTAAAACCGGACATTGACATGTTTTACTTGCACTTTGTGGGGAAAATCACAAACAAATTGGACGCTTTTAATCAAGAGACCGGTTCACCTTGGATTCAGCATGAATGAGAAAAGACTTAATTGTAGAATAAATCGTGGGCTCACAAGCTAAAGGCGGTAAGCCAAAATAGCGCTGATTTTCGAAAATTAAAATCTTAATATGTTCTTAAAAAAAAAATGTTTGCTTATTCCATTAATACCGAAGAACGAGCTTGATATAAATTGTTTCGTAAATTTATGGAAAAAAAAGAAGCAATCTTGGAAAAAAAACCCGAAAAAGGCCACCCAACTTTGTGCCTTCATAGGCAATATATTTTGATAAAAGGCTTCCTGCACGTAACTTTTTTTAGGTAGAAATAAAGTGGATTCAAGAAGATTTGGTCTAGATTCGATGAATATCTGAAAACAATACCCAGACCTTCCTTAATCTTTTGAGATATTCATCAAACCACATGCGCAGGTTATTGTAGAACGAGTGTAGACTCTGATTGCCTTTAACAATGGCAATGTCCAGTGATTGTAACTCTGACTATACATCAAGTGCTTAACCTCCAAATGGTAACCATCGGGTGCTGGTCTCATCCAACCGGATTTGACTTGTTTAACGATAAGCGCGAGAGTTGACAGCAAGTAGATAACCGGAAGCAAAACGAACAGCGTGGTGAGAATGGCACGGAGTTAACACCCGGCCTGCTGTCTCAGACGAACCTAGACAAGCTGCTTCAACATATTCGCACAACAGGTTGTTTAAAAAATTTCAAGAGTAGGTCTGACCCCTTGAACAAAGATGGTGGCGGTTGAACCGAAAAGCCAACGGCAGCGCTCAATTCCGTAGAGGATATTGATGGCCCTTTGTCCAATTGATTTGAAATAAATCGGAAATGGCCCTCCAGGTTGGGAGTTGTGCTTTGGGTAAATTCCCCACCCATTTAAAACAAACTTTGTTACGAAGCAACCAATAGCCTCAAAAAGGACTGATCTTATGAATGTCGACTATGCTAAACGGAAAAAGGAAAACGACGTTCATATCTGCACCTGGAATGTGAGAACATAAAAGAGCCCTAAACTGCTACAAAGCAGACAATACTGTCATCCAGGAAATACGATGGGATGGGCCGGGCAAAAAGAGGATGAGAAACTGTGACATCTACTACGGACCGTGTTATAGTGAGCAGAAACAGCGACTGTTCGGATGCGGATTTGTTATAAGTGCCAGACTTAGACAAGAAGTCTTATGTTTCCAAGACATTACCGAACGCATTGTAACGATCCGCATCAAGGCCGAATTCGCCAACATAAGCTCTATATGCGCTCACGCCCCAACGGAGGAAAAAGATGATATAGTTAAGGAATGCTTCTATGAGCTCCTTGACAAAGCCTATGAGCGACTACCGAAGTACGATGTTAAAATCCTGCTGGGAGATTTTAACGCAAAGGTAGGAAGAGAAGACATCTTTAGCAGTATTGTCGGAAACCATAGCATACACGACAACACGTCTGGTAACGGACTTAGGCTAATTGACTTCGCTACGGAACGAAATGCCACTATAGCCAGAACACGGTTTCGTCACCTCGATATCTAAAGAGAACATAGCGGTCTCCAGATCAACGAACAAAGTGATCACATAGCGATAGACAAGATGCATCCAGTATTTTGGATGTCCTAACATTCCGAGGAGCTAACATCGACTCGGACCACTACCTTGTTGCACCCAAGGTAAGAATGTGAATATCTACCACGCCACAAAAATCCAGAAATAAAGTGAAAAATTTTAATGTCGAAAGACTACAATCGTAAGCGACCACCAAGATCTTTGCACACACCGTATCCCTAAACCTCTTGTTTCACACCATACCATCAGCATCGAATGTCGAAGAACAATGGCAACGATGCCAACATGTCATTACATCAGCCGCAACTGATGTGCTAGGATTCCCGCGCCCACTAGCAAGAAACCCTTGGTTTGATGAGGAATGCCGACAGATGCTGGCAGCCAAGAACGTGGAATACAAGGCTGAAGGCGAGAGCTGCCATTGAGCTCTATAGGCAGAGAAGAAGGGAAGAACACCGGCTTTTCAGAAAGAAGGAAAAGAGTAAGAAAAGCCGACGATCGAGGATATAGAGAGGTGGCACTCCAGGAACGATGTTCGCAAGTCTTACTATAGTGGAAAATGTCAAAGCCAAGGCTACAAGGCTCGAACAGAATCCTGTCGAGATGAACAAGGAAATACAGTAGTTTATGCACAGTCGATGCTGAGGATATGGAAGAACCACTTCGGCAGACCGCGGTGTAGTGGTAATGTGTTCGTCTGTTGAGTGGAAGGTTGCGCGTTCAATCCCAACCAAAATCCATTTCACTTTTATTAAAAAAGAAATAAAAAGGTCGGTGTAATACCTAAAAGTATGCACACCATCTTGAAATTCTTCAAATTTAACGAACACAAGAAAAAGTGACTCCCCGAAGCTAGTTCGGACACCACCCATGGAGTTTAAGTCTCCACTACATCCAAAATCTTTCCTATCCTCTCTTTCTTCAATATAGCAATATCTAAACTGAAGCTTAATAAGGCTGCCGGAAATGACAGCCTTCCCGACGAGCTTTATAAAGCCGGCGGAGATGACTTCGTAAATAACATCCACCAACTCATAAGCCGAATCTTGTCGGAAGAAAGTATGCCGGCAGATTGGAACCTCAGCATCCTTTGCCCGATCAACAAAAGAGGAGGCTCTCTGTATTGCGCCAACTACAGAGGCATACGTCTCCTCAATATCGCCTACAAGTTCCTTTCTGCCGTAATATGTGAACGCCTGAAACCGTTTACCAACACAATGATCGGCCCTTATCAGGGAGGTTTTAGGTCAGGAAAGTCCATAACCGATCAAATCTTTACATTTCGGCAGATCCTGGAAAAAACCCAAGAAGTCTTAATCGATTTCACCACCTATTCATCGATTTCAAAGCCACATACGACAGCATTTATAGAGACGAACTATACAGAGCCATCCATGTCTAGTCGTGGTATACCGCCCAAACTCGTCCGGTTGTATAGGAGAATTCTCGCTGCTACATCAGGGTCGGAAACGACCTCACTGGCACATTCGATACCAAAAAAGATTCACTTCTTCAGTTTGATTCTTGAGAGAATTGTGTAAAAATCACAAGGAAACACCAGAAGCACGATTTTCCAAAAATCGGTACAACTTCTAGCATACGCCGACGATATTGACCTCATTGGTAGGGCTCAACGTGTTGTCATATCCACGTTTGCTAGTATAGAGAAGGAAGCGGCAAAAATGGGTTCAGCAGTACATGAGGGTAAGCCTAAGTATATGCTGTCAACACGAAAGGACACACAACATCGACGACTTGGACAGAACGACACCATTGACAGATATAACTTTGTAGTAGTACGGGACTTTGTCTACCTTGGCTCCGCTACCAACTCAGACAACAACATCTCGTCAGAAATTAAGCGAACATCATTGGTGTCTCGTCTGCGTTGACCTGGTACAGACTCAACCAAGCACCATCCGAGCTGTACACTGTGTACAGCGACATTCACCTGATCAATAAGCTCCGTATCGGACGTTTAGGATGGCTAGGACATATAGGACGAATGGGAACCAATACTCCTACTCGCAGAGTCTTCAATTCCCTACCAGATATCGGACGCAGTAGCGGAAGACCTCGCTTATAGTGGCGCGCACAAGTAGAAACCGACCGTAACCTACTTGGAGTGCACAACTGGAGGCAGTTAGCTAAGGACCGGAATAATTGGAGGGATATGTTGGTTAAGTCCCACTTAAGTAACTTAGTAAGTTAATAATTTGAAAAGATGAGACTTTAACAATATGCCGGCTATCAACTGTCAAATTTCGGAAGTCCCTATTGGAAGACCATTTATATGTAAAACTTTGTTCAGGTGGATTGCTCCCAAGTTCAATTTTCCAACATGTGTCTTCGGGTGCTTTGCTGTTTTTGTATTGATGAAACCTGTAATTGTGTCAGGGCTGTATTTTCAGAATTTTCCTTAGTGTGGGAGTTCAGGCAGTATTCGATCTACCAGCGCGATCTATTGATGAAACCTGTAATTGTGTCAGAGCTGTATTTTCAGAATTTTCCTTAGTGTGGGAGTTCAGGCAGTATTCGATCTACCAGAGCGAAAGGAAGAACGGTACGTTCCAACGAAAGAGCCTCGGTAGTTGGTGTGCAGTGCATGGGATTGCATTTTTTTATGCATGGGGTATTTGGAACTGCCCCATAGCTATCATCCAGTTTTTGCCTGATTACATACGTATAAAGATTCCTGCGCTTATGTGACTAGGATGACTTTTTTTTCAAAATGCCGCGTTATTTCGCTTTTGCAAAATGAAATAACGCCGAATCTCAGAATTCGGCTTCATTTTGCTCCACGTAATTTCATGCCACCCTTCAGAACTGCGTAGAAGCAAATGTGTACCTCGAGCTTCAATTCTTGATAAATTTATGTTTCGTTAGAACAGACCCAAGTCTATTCGCTGAATTTCCTGAAAAAGACTTAAAATAAGTGCTTGAAGTGAAATGACATTAACTTGTAGATCATGACATCGATAAGAGGTGCTAAAAATTTTGTTTGCATCCATTTTGCAGATGACATACACAATAAATCATCTTGTCTTCAATTTGCCGATGGCAGTTTGCTTCCGTATAATTAATATTTTGGGGCTTTCTTCGCGAATGTTCAACTTGACCTTGAAGAAAATCGCTTCTAGCATTTATCTCTATTTGTATTCTCAGACACATTCGTTGTTATCGGCTGATACCCACGAAGTTTGTCGAATTGTACTGTGAACACTTCACATAACACATCCTCTTGAATGCCGCACAAAACGTAATTCTTCATGATTGTCAATATTCAAACCATGCCTCCATTTACATGTTCAATGACTTCCATGAGGTGTCGTTCCAACAATCAATTGTTATGCTCAAACACCAAAACCAGTTCGCAGTTCAACTCTTTCGTTTAACGCGATCGCTTGAATTCAAATGGCAACCAATGCACGCACCGAGTCTAGTGCGCCGCTGTGGGCTCCCTCTATGAACATAAGCGTACACTTAATGTGAGCTTCTAATAATTTCAAACCAATTCCCAGAGATGGAGCCTGTGGCTTAACACAAAAGCTCGACTTGTATGCATGGGATTCCTAAGCCGGTGCCGGCTTCATTTCATTTGTTTGTATCGGTCTATGATGTATTTTCACATGCATTCAGTGTTGTGATTTTTTTGTTGACACTGCAGACATTGTTGTACCATGAAAGATGATTCCGGCGGTGACTGTGACTCTGATGGATGATGATGATGTTAATGATGCATCCGTTGGATGTTGGCTGATGGGAAAGTGAATGTTGAAAAGAAAGTCAGATTCAAGTTCAAAGTCATTGGTGTGGCATAACTGGTTCTCTTACTTCGTGCTCCCGCAGAAAGTAAGGTTTCGTGTTCATTTTGAAGATGTTCGTCGATGTTATGTCATATGATTCAGTTGGCTTTAGTGAGGTGAATAAGATTTTATTAAATCACAGCTAATCAATACGTTTTCAGTTTGCGTTTTTAATTTGCAATTCTAATTGAATGTTTTACGTGCTCTTGGAATTGGTTTACATTTTATAGAAATATAAATAATAAACGGCTCGTGTTGTGTGCGGTAGTGTGCAATTAAAAATCATAAAACAATTAAGTTGAAATTATTCTTTTGAAAAGCAAACAGAAAACAGTTTTTCCCACACTAAAATTTAGAGATTCCCTTCTGAACTTGCACCTTTGACGCACTTTTGACAACCCAAGAAGTCAAAATCGATACCCACCACCTTTTCATAGAATTCAAAGCCGAATTCAACAGCATGAATGCAAAATGCTTAGTCCGGCAATAGGTTTCTGAGAACACATGACTATCATCCTTTGGCATTTATTTCAGTTGGTGTTATACAAACAAACTAGCTGATGAATCAAGCAATTGGTTTACACAGCGCCAGACCTTTGCTCAAAGGAGCATCATATACACCATTTTCCATCGAATTCGTTCTGGTACTCCAATTGGAATGTTACTTACGTACTGAAGTGGCGCTACAATAAGGAATGAACCTGCCTCTCCAATCAACATGCCTCTCCATTTAGCACAGTCCTTAGCTAACTGCCTCCAGTTGCACCCGCCAAGTTGGTTGAGGTCAGTTTCTACTTGCGCACGCCACTTAAGGCGAGGTCTTCCATTACTGCGTCCAACGTCTGGCTGGAATCGAAGACTTTGCGAGCCCGAGTATTGGAGTCCATTCGTTCTTCATGTCCTATCCATCTTAATCGTTCAATGGGGAGTATTTTGACCAGGGGCATGTTGCTGTACAGCTCGCATAGCTCGTGGTTGAATCTTCGTCTACATAGCCTGTAAACGCAAACGGGAACGAAGATTTTTCAAAGGATTTCCTCATCCAGTTTTGATACGGTCCTTGCTTCAGTGTCATAGAGCAGGACTGGGTACTAGAAAGGATCTCCTTAGTAGTTGGAGTGAGGGTGGGAAAGAGTAAGTCTTCCTTTAATTTTTGACGAGATGTTGTTCTCAGAGTTAAAAGCGGAGCCGAGATGAACAAACTCCTGTATTACATCAATGTTACATCTGTCAATGGTGCGGTTCTGTCCGATTCGTCGATGTTATGTGTCCTTCTTGTTGACTGCATATACATCGTCTTGCCCTCATTTACTGCTAAACTCATTTTCTCCGCTTCCTTCTCTATACTAGCAAACGTGACTATGACATCACGTTGATTCCTTCCAATATCGTCGGCGTATGCAAGAAGTTCTACCGATTTTTGGAAAATTGTGCTTTTGGTGTTGGCTCGGGAGTTTTGCACAATCCTCTCAAGAATCAGATTGAAGAACTCACATGACAGCGCATCGCCGTGCCTAAATCCTTTTTTGGTATCGAATGTGTCGGTCAGGTCGTTTCCGACCCGGATGGAGCAGCGAGAATTCTCCATCCTCATCCTGCACAAACGAACATATTTGGGTGGTATACCAAAACTAGATATGGCTCTGTATAGTTCGATTCTATAAATGCTGTCGTGTGCGGCTTTGAAATCGGCGAACAGGTGGTAGATATCGGTTTGGACTTCTTGGGTTTTATTTCAGGATCCGCCGAAGTGTTAAATTTCATTGGTTTTGGAGGCCTAAAACCACGGATAAGGATCTTGTAGGCGATGTTGAGGAGACTTATGACTCTGTAGTTGGCACAGTTCAGAGGGTCTCCTTTTTTTGTGGATCGTGCAAACGATGCTGAGTTTCGATTCTTCAGACATACTTTCATCCGACAAGATTTGGCTTATGAGTTGGTGGATGTAACTTGCCAAGTCATCACCGCCGGCTTTATTAAGCTCGGCGGTGAAACCGTCGTTTCTGGCAGTCTTATTAGGCTTGAGTTTAGATATTTAGGTCGGGTGGTTGGCAGTTTTCGCTGTCGTTGCCAATATTGAATGGTTCGTTCTGCTTAACAGCGGAATGTTGTTCTGAATTGCCGTTTAACAGTCTGCAAGAGTGGTTCTTACATATCCTTAGCATACACTGTGCCTCAACTACGATATTTCCCTGTTCATCTCGACAGTATACTGTTTATACATCGTTCCTGTAGTGGGACCTCTCTACATCATCGATCGTGCGCTTTTCTTACTCTTTTTCTTCTTTCTGAAAAGCCGGTGTTCTTCACTTCTTCTCTGCCTATAGGGCTCAATGGCAGCTCTCGTTTTCACCTGCCTAGTAGGCCTCATTCTTGGCTGGGAGCATCTGTCGGCATTCCTCATTCCTATGTCTCCCGACAATACTGCTAATGATGTCTTCTCTTCCTACCTTTGCATTAAAATCTCCCAGATCGAATATATATAAGATCCTGATCATCATGATCATGAAGCATGGACCATCTCAAAAGCGGATGAAGAAATCCATGGTCGATTTGAGAGGAAAACTCTTCAAAAAATCTTCGGTCCCGTTAGCGTTGACGGGCTATGGAGACGAAGATTCAACCAAGAACTACACGAACTGTACAGCGACATGTCCCTCGTCAAAAAAACTCCGAATTGGACGTTTAAGATGTCTAGGACGTGTGAAACGAATGGACACCAATACTCCGGCCCGCCGAACCATCGATTCACAGCCAGACGTCAGACGTGGTAGAGGAAAACCTCGCTTAAGTAAAAACCGACCTCAACCGGACTAATTGGAGAGGCATGTTTTTTGGGGCCCATGTTCATTCCGGACTGTAGCGCCACTTAAGTAAGTAAATAGTACGATGCAACCTCGTAAAGGGTTTTTCAATAAGAGCGCTACAAAAGTTTTTTTTTAAATAAAACAAAAACGGTTTTGGATATCAATGAAATTCTTTATTCCTATGAAAGTACGTTTGATGCCATTATGTATGGAAATCGATTTCTTTTGCACGGCCACCACGAGCACGCTTGCAGAAGTCCCGACGCTGAACCCAATTTTCGACGGTTTTCAAGCATAAATCGGCCGATACTGCTGCAATTTCACTTTCGATAGTCGTACGAAGTTCATCAATCGTCGCTGGCTTGTTGGCATAGACCATAGACTTGACGTAGCCCTACAGGAAATAGTCTAACGGCGTCAAATCGCACGACCGAGGCGGCCAAGCGACTGGACCATTTCGTGAGATAACACGTTCTCCAAACTTGGTTTCCAATAAATTGATTGTGGCATTCGCTGTGTAGCTTGTGGCGCCGTCCTGTTGGAACCACATGTCTTCCAAGTCCATATCACCCAATCGGGGCCAAAAATATTCGGTTATCATTGAACGGTAGCGATTCCCATTCACAGTAACGTGCCGGTCTTGATCACCACGGAAGAAGTACGGCCCAATGACGCCGCAAGCCCATAAACCACACCAAACCGTAATTTTTTCGGGATGCAATGATGACTCGTGGAGTACGTGTGGATTGCTTATTGACGAAGCCATTCAGCCAGAAATGAGCCTCATCGCTGAAGATGATTTTTCGATGAAAATCCGAATCATTTTCAAGTTGTTTCTCAGCCCAAGTCACGAACATACGACGCTTCTGGTGGTCAAGCGGCTTCAGTTCTTACGTCAATTTTATCTTATAAGCATGTAGGCCAATATCTTTTCGCAAAATTCGCCACAACGACGTCACAGAGATGCCCAACGCTTGAAAACGACGTGTGAGAGACACATTTGGGCTTTCTTCAACGGAAGCCTCAGCGACAGCAATATTCTCGACACTTCGGGCACTTCTTTGCCTCACTGGCACTGCAACATTTTGTACTAAACCCGTGGATTCAAATTTTTCCGCTAGACGCTCAATTGTTGATCTGCTAGGACGATTATGACGACCATAAATTGGACGTTGCGCTCTTTACGTTGAGGCCACTGACTCCAAATTCCGGCTGTAAATTTTAATAATTTCGACTCGTTGTTGGATCGTATGTCTTTCCATCATGAAATGGCAAACCTTACTGAAGAGATGTGTCAAAAGAGCGGCAAGAAATATAGTCTAGCACTTGTAACAAAACCGCATCCGATTGTGACTGTTTCAGCTCACTATAACACGGTCCGTAGTAGATGTCATAGTTTTCCGGACACTTTTTACCCGGCCCGTCCCATCGTATTTCCTGGATGGCAGTAGTGTCTACTTTGCAGCAGTTTAGAGCTTCCACTAGTTGCTTGAACCACTCCTGTTTAATGTTCTCACATAACAGTTGCGGACACCAACGTCGTTATCCTTTTTTCGTTTAGCAGGTTCGTCAACAATGAAATCAGTCCTTTCCAAGGCTATTAGTTGCTTCGTAACATATAGTTTTTCCATGGTTGGGTAGTTAGCCCTCCAGTCTGGAGGGGCAGTTCTAATTTATATGATACCCCTAGGACACATGGAAGTAAGTATCACCTACGGGATTGAGCGCTGCCGTTGGCCTTTCAATTTAGCCGCTACCATATCTGCTCAAGAGGCCTGACTAACCCTTGGAATTCTTAGAAAATGTTTTGTTCGAATATGTCGAAACAGCTTCGCCTGGGACAGCAGGCCGGGTATTTATTCCGTGCCATTCTCACCTGACTGTTTGTTTCGTTGCAGTTTTCCGTCTTGCTGTCAATACCCGCATTTATCGTTTAGCAAGTCAAATCCGGTTGGATGAGACCAGTACCCGATGGTTACCACTTAGAGGGTAAAAATAAGCACTTGATATGTAGTCAGTACGCACTATCAAGCACTAATGCAAGATAGTGGCCTTTGTAGCTTGTATCAGGTTACACACCCATTGCCACAACCCTAAAAAAATCATGTTTTAGGGGCTTATGGCTGCCATGGTACCAATATATAGCCTGTGATCAGGCCTCAATAGCTGCCTAGGTCTATTTTAGATGAGTAACTTAGTACCCGAGGTCTACCGCCAACAGAGGTAAGTAGATCAATCAATAGCCGGACAGTGGCCAGCCTAGAATTTCATAAGAATCCATTCATCTCAAATACTCTTTTTACAAATCAACGATTTTTTTGTACTTTTGCGATGGGGGGCCTTTACAGCTTTCACTGCTTCATTTGTATAGGCATTGTATCAACGCGGCATGCGGTCGTGCCTATATACGAGTACCAACGGCCCAGGTCTACTAAAGGACAGAAGTATGTTAGAGAACTTCAATGCGTATAAATTATTTCTAGATATGATTAATTAAGCCACGAAAAGCTTAAACCTTCGGTAACTCAAAATCACTTTCGAAGTTCAGAAACATTTTGTATACCCATACATGGTATATGATAACCGCTCATATTGGACAAAACCAAAAAGTCTTCACCCCATTACACCGCGTCTCCAAAGTATCTCCGAAACATTCGCCACTTAGCACCAAAAGTAAGCAACTAATACGATTTGTCGTGGGGAAATCCAAACTACCACCCCAAGAGACAATTATTTCCTCTTCCACTGGATTGCTCATGCCCGTTGTCATATTGGAAATGCAAATTAGAACACAGTTGTGTACTTATCCGAAAATCGTGATTCTAATTTCTTAAACCCGCTTTAAGACGCCACTCCCGCCCGCAAACAACTCTCTTGGTACTTGAAGACCTATGACTCTGCACTGGTCGCCCTTGTCCCAAGCAATAAAACTCAACTGCCAGTAAAGTATCTACATCTCAAGTGTTCTACAGCAGCAAAAAGGTATTCTCTTGGCAGAGCTAAGCCACATCAAGCCATACATTGCTATGCGAGAGTAGTTCAAGTTCTGATGCTTCTTTGTGCCTGACACTGGGCACGCATGCGGAATGGCTAATTGAGTGGCTTTGGGTTTTTGAAATCGTTTTTGAGCGATCATTTAAAAATAACTTGTTGTGTTGTCCTATGGACAGAGCTGATGATGGAATACACTCGGGCCAAGATGACAGTGACGGATTTATTCAACATGAAGCTACGTAATGATGATCAACAGCCGTGATTGACGATAGGGATGTGTTGGATAGGCGTGATCGGTTAGCACAAATGAAGTTCAGAAAAATTGTAAACAGACGAGAATACAAGTGAGAAATTGCGTGACGGAAGTAGAGTGTAGATACTATAGCTGTAGGATGTATTCGATGAGTGTGAATGTGAATCATCGCTACGTGAAAGCGATTATGATTGATAATGAATTCGTTGGGGCAAACATGTTGTGGTCGCCGAGATGGGGTTAATGTCTCCTAATGTGGAATTTCCAAGATTTTAACATTTTAGGTGAACAACGAAATCAAAAGAGGGTCGGTAAGAAGATGGAAATTTTGGGAAAAAGATCACCAACAAAGCGGTAAGCACATGTTGTTTGAATGTGATGTAAGAGAGCCTTTAGAAGCCTTACCGAAGCATACCAACAGATAATGAACAAATGTATAGGCAGATGTTGTTTGAATGTTTGTGAGTAAGCCTATAGAAGCTTTACCAAAGCATAGCAAAAGATAACCAACAAAGGGGTAAGCCCATGTTGTTTGAATGTGATGTAAGCTAGCCTTCAGAAGCTTTACCGAAGCATCTGTTTTGGATGGAATTATATATTTAACCATCTCTATAGAAAGAAAAGTGACCCAGTAACATCAAGCGTTTTCCGTGCTTTCTATTTATTTGTTGAAAGTGAAATGATCAATCAGATTCACAAAATATTTATGGAACACATCATGGGGAGCCTTTCATATCACAAGGGGATTACTTCGCACACACAGCTCCATTAACGTAAACTATTCTTCTCATCTCAAGGAAGACAAACGTCTTTAGATTTTGGCTATTCAATGTGGACACGAGACCGCGAAGGACTTCAGACCAATCAATCTTACCTCCTGTGTATTAAAAAAAAATTGAACGTGTTCCAGACATCCACATGCGAACTTTTTTAAGGAGAATCTTCGCTATCCAAATGTACCTCCAAGCTGGTACATGAATGCCGTAACGAACATGCACGCCTGGGTGACCGCTTGATGGTCACACTTCTCTGGGTCCCAGGCGTAGTGACATTGAAGAAAACGAGCGTGCAGATGAGCTGACCACGCAAGACTCAGCTCTACATGGCTCACTTGTGGCAAGGGTCCATATGCCACTAGGTACTGTTAAGGAAGAATTCCACTAAAACTTCCTGAAGATGGACGACTCCAAATGGAGAAGGTTAACAAATTGCGTCATATCGAGGAAGAACAGAACAAACGAAGTACTAAATGTAACCCGACCAGATATCGCTAGAATAACGGCGATAGTTACGGGACTCTGCCCAATTAGAGACAATGCGGCCACACTAGGGAACCCATACAACCCACAATGCCGCAGTTGCGGGAACGGTATGAGAGAAAAGCTCTCTTCCATTTCATCTGCAAATGTCAGGCATAGCCACAGAGCTGGATCGCGTGATTTAGAACAAGCATTCTCCGAAAACCTTGGCTTGGATATAAGGTCTTATCGGTTTTCTCTGCCTCATAGGGTGGATCTAGATACTGCTTGTATAACCAATACATACCTACTCTGGGCTATTCAATGCTGTTTAGCTTCATCTTTGAGACGGTAGATGTATTGCTAGTCAATTTGATTGTTTCATATCTGCCCTTACCTCTGGTTTACAAGGTTTTGTATGCCAGTTTCGTTAAGACGAGGGTTCCATTTTAAGACGGGACTTACTGCTGCTCGCTAAGACTGACAAACAAGTTGATGAGCTAAGAGGTGTCAGGCCTCAAGTGGTAAGACCCGCATCTTGTAATCGATCTTGATAGAATGTGAAGCTTGACCAGAGGCTGAATTCTGGTAACGTGGTAGTCAGGAGCTCATTAGATATTGCTGATCTGCGTACTGTGTGGCTTAGCTCATTTAGGAGGTAGACGGGGTAGACCACATGGAAAAAGGGTTCATGAGCGAGAAGATTATCAATTCTTAAGATCACGTGAACTAAGTCGGGAGAAAAAATTTTTTTTTTACTGGATAAGATACCAGTGAAGCATAAATTGGGCAGATTCAAAATTAACGTTTAAGACTGTTCTTCTCCAACTATACTGACACATTTCTGATCATTATAAGGCGGGTTTCTGCTTTACCAAGCTGAAGAATTAATAAGATAAAGTCAGAGTGAACAGTTATAACAACTCAATGTTAGGACAAGAAGTCATCTAGGATCCAGGGTTAGTCAAGGGCAGAGTCAATAAACATCTGGAAGGTAAGCACCATTTCAGGGCACTTATGGGGCATCATTATATGTTTGTTTCACCTGAGAGAATGTTATCAACACAGAAATAGCGACAGAACGGTCTATTAGCCACCGGCAGCGTGAAGATTGGCTCGTGTCCTTAAGGTATTTTCTAAATTGAAACTGGCCACCAAGGTTGGGGGCTGGGCTGTGAGGGTAACTTCCTTACCACGTGAGAAATAACCGGATATGAAATAGGCAACAGCCTCAGATAACGGATCCCATCACCATCAATGTCCATGAATGCAACCATAGGTTCTAATGTGTGTAGGGATGTTTTTACAGATTTGTCCTTGCAGTACTCATGTTGGGATGCAAATAGTTGACAAACATCATTGCTGCTGCGGAGATGAATGTCCATCAATCTTTCCAGGGTTTACAGTAAGAATGATGATAAGCCAATCGGTCTCAGGTTTTTTTGGATTGACGTGAGAACTTTTACGAGATTTGAGTATGAGTAAGTAGTACTTTCACATCCCTCCAAACCTTGGGAATGTAAATCAGCTCGAAGCAACCCCTTAGGACGGCTTCCATCCATAGTAGGATGAGATCCAAAGAGCGCTGTAGCTCGGCTGGTACGATGGTTCCGCGGATTTGAAAAGCTTGAAGCTGTGTATAGGCCAAAGTATTTTATCTCTTGTGATAAGATCCTCTTAGTTGACGGTCAATACTGACTTCAGTGGCCCTACAGTCTGGAAAAAACCTGGGCCTCAAAAAAAACAGGAATCTCCAATTAGCCCGGTCCTTAGCTAACTGCCTCCAGTTGCGCACTCCAAGGTGCTTTTGGTCGGTTTTTACTTAAGCGAGGTTTTCCTCTACTGCGTCCGACGTCTGGCTGTGAATTGAAGGTTCTGCGAGCCGGAGTATTGGTGTCCATTCGTTCCACATGTCCTAGCCATTTTAAACGTCCAATTCGGAGTTTTTTTTTTGGACGAGGGACATGTCGCTGTACAGTTCGTGTAGTTCTTGGTTGAATCTTCGTCTCGATAGCCCGAAAACGCAATAGAATTTTCCTCTCAAATCGACCAAGGATTTCTTCATCCGCTTTTGAGACTTACCGTGCTTCAGCAATGTAGAGCAGGACTGTGATGATCAGGGTCTTATACACGATCTTTTTAGTAGTTCGAGTGAGGGCTTTACTACGGAATTGCCTTCTTAATCCGAAGAAACAGCGGTTGACAAGAGTAATTCTTCATTCAATTTCTAACGAGATGTTGTTGTCAGAGTTAAAAGCGGAGCCGAGATAGACAAATCCCTGTACTAGCACAAAGTTTTATCTGTCAATGGAGACGTTCTGTCCAATTCGTCGATGTTGTGTGTCCTTTCGTGTTGACAGCATTAACGGTCAATAGATTGGTTTTATTGATGTCCGCTTGGAAAGCTTTCTGTTAACTACCGAGGAAACTGATTTCCATTAGTAACTCTAAGGATTCTTTGCTTGATGTACCAAAACCTTATCATACCTGAACTCCATTACGTTGATGAGTGCTGGACAATGAGCACAACAACGGGCTGGAAAATTAGTGAAAAATGCTTCCTCTAATGTTCGCTCCTGTATGCCCAGAAGGCGACTGGAGGAGATGTGGTGAGATGTGGTCATGTGGTTATGTGTATGGTAAGATAGTAAAAAAAAACACGCTGACTATGTTGCCTCGAAAAAAATGGACAAATTAACAGTAATGCCCGAGTCAAGAGAACCTTCGAATCCCAGCCTTCCAAAGATTAAACCTCTGCCAAGAATATGCCATTCAGTCAAAGCGAAAGTTGAATGACTTGAAGCAATCTTCCAGGCAGCGAAGACGATTGAATTCTACTTTTTCTTAGGCAGATACCCTAAATAGAACGAGAGTCCTTTATGTAAAATTAAGTATAGGGTTATGATGAACATGGATAAGAAGTCTCACTCTCTAGATGAAGTGGGACACCTGATCCATGTTCATCCTTACTCTCTAAATGAAGTGAGACACCTGATCCATGTACACCATAATCACTCTCTAGATGAAGTGAGGTACCTGATCCATGTTCATCATAGTCTTATACTCACTTCATCAAGAAAACGAGGCAACCGGAGTAGGTTGACCCCCAAAAATCCGGCAAAAGTAGAATCAGCTGATTTTGAGAATGTTGCAGGCGTAAACTGGTGCGCAAAAGGAAGGTCTTAATGTGATTCCTAACCGTAGCAACTCAAAATGTGTTTCACTTTGCCACTTTAAGAAATAATTTTCGCTCTCCTGAGCCCTGACATATCATATTTGAATCCGGCATAAGAATTGTTCTATGGCGGGTCGTACTGGCGCAGCACGCCATATATTTGGATCTCGTTTCTCATGTGTGAACGTGCACACCGGCCACCCGTACCATGAAGCTGGTGAGCAAAAATGTCTGTTTTTTCGTTCTCAATACGTCATCGGTATGGCTTTATAATCTTTGATCCAAACACCCCTGCAATGGTGACACAATCATTTTCTGTCGCCATTTCAATACGTCGTCAACTGTAAGGGTCTGTGATCTCATCGTCACCTCAAAACCCCAGCCTCACTTATTTCACGTCACCAAAATACCTCATCACTTGCGGGCGAGTGGTTTATCCAAATGTTGCACCATAACATCTCAGTGCAGTACCTCGTTCTAGGAAACCCCCAAAGCCAACCAAGCGTAACTGGAGAGCAGCCCTTTCACAAAGAGATAGCAAAACTTGAATAAATTTATTCACATACCAGACACCGATGATGTATTCCCTTATCAACGACCACCTGCAGCGGTAAAGCCATCAATTAATTGCGTGTTCGAATGATGCATCCGGAGGTACACTCCCACGGGTAGCCAAGCCAGACCAACTTCACCTCCAACACAATGAGGTAACTCGAGCGAGCGAGAGGAAGAACACTAAAACAAAAGTAAAACGACGATTACCAGCGGAATTCCCAGTTTATATCGTGAACAAACTTAATTGCCAAGCTTTGGAGACGATCCGTATGTGTGTTCTAGCTACGCGACGCCTGTATAATTCTGCCCGACCGTTTGGATTCGAAATGTGTGGACATGATTGGAATAATTTCCCAGCCTGGCAAAGTATATAAGTGATTGTCAACAGAACGGGGCAGTTCAGTGTAACAAGTGATCTTGGATCTTATCAAACTAAAAAAACTTTCCACCACGCAGCAATGAGAACGGTAACAAGGATGAAGGATACGCGTCTATACCGGTCTCGTATTAATCGCACGTTTTCGATATCTTTTCAGGCGGCGATATTATTTTTGATCGGCATTTCGGGTGCAATGGCAACACCAACGTTTCACAAGTTGAAAGGTGCCTTAGGTGGTGGTCTGGGATTGAATATTGGCCTATCGAAGCATATCGGACTAGGCGGTGGCTACAGTGGTGGATATGATGGCGGACAGGGTGGTGGCTATGGCGGTGGTGGATATGCACCTTCCTATTATGGAGGCGGTGGTGGTGGAGGTGGTTATTCTGTTCCACAGACCGTACAAGTTCATACAGTCCAGCATGTTCCTGTTCATACAATCAAAACGGTACCAGTTCATACGGTAAAATCGTATCCAGTGACGGTTGGATACACTGGACACGGTGGTCAAGGGGGATATGGTGGTCAAGGTGGATATGGTGGTCAAGGTGGATATGGTGGTCAAGTTGGATACGGTGGTCAAGGGTATAACCCAGGTAGTGGATACATTGCCAATGCCAATGCTGCAAGCTCGGCGAATTCTGGTTCATGGGGTGGAAATGGTGGTAATCAAGGATATCCATCGAACGGAGGATGTGGAACGTGTGGAAATAATGGAAATGGTCAGGGTGGTTATGGAAGCAGTGGTTCATATGCAAACTCTCAGTCATCGGCATGGAGTAATAGTCGTTCCGGTTCATGGTAGGGGACACTGAGAATTTAAAAAAACAAAAATGTTTGTCAGAGTCATAGTGTTAAGTTGTAATGTTAGTGAGTGTGGAGTAATAAAGAAAGTGAGATGAAAAAAAAAAACGTGCATAGTGGTGTGTCTTGGTTATATGGCTCCAATGTGATTTTCAAAAAGTGTATCACAGGTATATTTAGCCTTTGACACAAGTTTTAAGATTTTTAAATTATTACTATGGCTTCCACGAAAGGTATCTAGTGGATATATCGTCACCGATAAGAATATTTTTAGGCTGCTACACATTTGGGATACACCTGGAAGCATTTGTACAAAATTCATATCACATCTACATGTAGTTGAATATAATCACTCGGTTCCTTGCAAATCCGATTTTACTTACCGACTTAAGTGGCGCTACGGTCCGGAATGCATCTGGCCACAACATGCCTCTCCAACTAGCCCGGTCCTTAGCTAACTGCCTGCAGTTGTGCACACTAAGTTGGTAGAGTTCGGTTTCTACTTGAGCGCACCACTTAAGGCGAGGTCTTCCTCTACTGCGTGCTACGTCTGGCTGGGAATCGAAAACTGCGAGCTGGACTACTTGTCCTATCGCTCTTAAACGTCTAATGCAGAGTTTTTCAACCACGGCCATGTCGCTGTACAGCTCGTAAAGTTCATGGTTGAATCTTCATCTCCATAGCCTGTCAACGCAAACGGGGCAGGAAAATTTTCAAAAAAATTTCATCTCGAATCGACCAAGAATTTCTTTATCCGCTTTTGATACGGTCCAGCCTTAGCGCCGTAGAGCAGAACTGGGACGATCAGGCTCTTATATAGGATCTCCTTAGTAGTTAGTTTGAGTGAGGGCTTTACTACTAAATTCCCTTCTTAGCCCAAAGAAACAGCGGTTGGCAAGAGTAATTCTTCGTTTAATTGTTGACGAGATGTTGTCAGTGTTGATAGTGGAGCCAAGGTAGACAAAGCCCCGTAAAGAAGTCAAATGACAGAGAACTCGTTGCATATGCCCCGAGTGGTCGCCTTACCGATCGAGTCCTTCGGTCACCAGGCAGCAGGCAATCAGCCATATTGTACGCCATCATGGTGTACACCCCAGCCCCAGACCTTTTTCCTAACTTTAATTTTCTTAAAAATTAAGGAGTGGACTAAAAGTCCGCAAAGTCCTGAGGAAGCGCAGAATCAACTTCCTCATGTAGCCACCAAAATTCCGTACGCTGCTTTTCAGCATCGGTCCTATCGCGATCCGATACCGTAGTGCTGAAGCGGAGGAGCTCCGGAGCATTGTCGACGTACCCGTCGCGGATTAGCCGCTTGTCACGCGCGTCACGGTAGCGGTGGTACAAAACCGGGATACCGTTCCTGTCCTGTACCAACCCTAACGAATCGATATAAATAAATGCCTCTGGTGGAATAGAGCCAGACACAAGTGTACTCTCCATGTATGTTTCATTGGGGTAATAAGCCCCGAAGATCAGGCTATTGTCGCTAGCCATCGCCCTTGCAGCGTGCCTTCGATTCACCTTTATAAAGAAAATTGTCGATTCTGTTCAGCTGGGCCCCATTGTAAAGGACCTCGTTGCGATAATATTTTATGTACTCAGAGTCCGGCGTTCGGTACAATCCTACGCAGGATCGGAGACAACGCCTCTCAAACAGCCGTATCCTTTCCATGTAGTCAGGTGAAACATTGAACCACACAGGACAACCATAGGCGATGATCGGCCTTATGAGGGCCATGTAGCAAATGACTTTCACCCATGAATCAAGTTCACTGCTATGAAACAATCTTCTTGTCAGAGCATAAGCCCCCCTAGCCCTGGCCAGACAAGCATCCACATTTTTGTTAAAATACAGAAACTTGTCAAGCCAGATGCCAAGGGATTTGACTTCACTTCTCACCGCCAACGGCCGTCCATGCTGTCCAATGTTACACAATTTTTTCCAGTTTTTTCTGGTATCGTAAGAAGCCCTCTGTACAGGGGTCCTGAAGAGAATTGTTTCGGTTTTTTGGAAATTGATCCTCAATTTCCAATCCTCGCGAAAACCCTTAATGTGATCGAAGTCACGCTGCAAAAGTATGTTGATGACTCCGATTTGCGGACCTGATCTGTACGCCTTTAGATCATCTGCGTACCCTAGCGTGTCTGAGAGAACCTACAAGATCACTTGTATAAATTTTAAACAATATCGGGGAGTTCACCGTCCCCTGATGTAAACCGTTTTTAATTTCAAAGACTTTACTCGAAGTTACGTTGCCACATTTGACAACGAACTTTTTTCCCATAAGCATTTCATAAATCTTATATAGCATGGGTTTACGCATGCCCAGTCTGGTTAGCTTGTAGAAAAGCCCCTCTAGCCATACGGTGTCGAAGGCCTTCTCAAAGTCAACCAGACAGGCCCCTGGCACTGTTTTTTGGACTTGATCCATTGGATGTCGGACACTAGTTTCGACGCGGCATGAATGGTGTCATGCCTCGCTCGAAAACCAAACTGATTATCCGGAATAATTTTGTTTTCCTCAACCCACTTAAGCAGAGCTTCTTCTCAAATACCTTGCTTACATTCGGCAGAAGACTTATTGACCGAAGATTTGCAGGGTTTGTTCTGTCCTTGTCCTTTTTGGGGATAGGATGTACCACCGCCGTTTTCCAGTGCACCGGATATTGTGCATTATTCAGTGCATTGTTAAACAGCGTGGTGAAAATATCGACCGCTTCCATCGGAAGGTGCCTCAATACGACGTTTGGGACACCGTCCTCTCCCGTCGACTTTTTATTCTTCAGTGATACAAAGATGTCCAGGAGTTCATCTTTTTGCACGAACAGCATCAGGCTATTGGCGACTTTGCCATTTGAAGGATTTTCGTCATTGAACACGGTAAAACCGTGATTCTCAGATCGCCAAGCTTGAAGTTCGGTACGTAGATGAAAGTGATTCAGAAAGGATCTCTCCTCAATATCGCGATTTGGGCGAACAGGATTGTTCACCGTATACACGGTCTCGAAGACAGCGCCTATCGTAGTCGCCTTCTCTTGAGGATCTTCGATCGTGAAAAACCCGTCGTTAGAGTCAACACTTTCCGGACTTATACCAACAGCCGTGAGTGTCTGTCTGTTCTCTGTCGTTTGGGAAATTCGGACACATGGAATGTCGTTATGATCGGCAGATAGGATCTTGTAGGCGATGTTGCGCCAACTGTAGTTGGCGCAGTGTAGTGGGTTTCCTATTTTGTGGATCGGGCAAACGATGCTGAGGTTCCATTCCTCAGGCATACTTTCTTCCGATCAGGTTCGGCTTATGAGTTGAAAGATGTTACTTACCAAGTCATCTCCGCCGGATTTATAAAGCTCAGCGGAAAGGCCGTCATTTCCGGCAGCCTTATTAAGCTTCAGTTTAGATATTGCTATCCTCACTTCACTCAGGTCGGGTGGTTGCCAGTATTGAATGGTTCGTTCTGCCTGACAGCGGAACGTTGTTCTTCATCGCCGTTTAACAGTCTGCAGAAGTGGTTCTTCCATATCCCCAGCATACTACGATATTTCCCTGTTCATCTCGAAAGGATTCTATTCGAGCCTTGTATCCTTGGCTTTGACGTTTTACACTTTGGGAAAACTTGCAAACATCGTTCCTGGTGTGTCACCTCTCTATATCCTTCATCGCGCGCTTTTCTTGCGCTCAGTGGCAGCCTCCATCTTTAGTTGCAGTTTAGCCTTGCAAGCTTGTTCTTGGCTGCAAGCATCTGACGGCATTCCTAAACAATCCAGGGGTTTCTTTTTGGTGGGTTCAGACGCGGCTAATCTAATGGTTTGTTGGCATCGTTGCCATTGATTTCTGATATTTGATGCTAGCGGTGTGGTACAAATCTAGAGGTCCGGGGATACGCGTTGTGCGAAGGCCTTAGCGGTATTAAAATTTTTCATTGTATTTCTGGACTGTTGTGGCGTGTTCGATATCCGCATTCTTACCTTTGCTGCAACAAGGTAGTCCTCCGTTTTGATGTTAGCTCCTCGGAATATTTGGACATCCTAAGTACTGGATGCATATCCCTTGTCTATCGGAATCTGATCAATTTGGTTGACCGTTCGTTGATCTATAGACCTCCATGTTTCCTTATGGGTAGCGAGGTGAGGAGTCCGTAAGCTGGCTATAGTGGCATTTTGTTCCGAAGCGAAGTCACTTAGCATTAGTCCGTTACCAGAGTATAGGCTATGTTTTCCAAAAATAATGCTTAAGATGTCTTCCTAAGTCTGGCACAAATCCGCATCGGATTTTCACTGTTCCTGCTCACTATAACACGGTCCGAAGCAGATGTCATAGTTTTTGATCCTCTTTTTGCCCGGCCCATCCCATCGTATTTCCGGGAGGCCGCTTTTTAGTAGTGGGTAAGTAGTTAACGCATATCACAATGAAAGCCAGTTCCAATTTATTGAAAACCCCTAGGACCTGGGTACAGTAGCCACCATGGGATTGAGTGCTGCCATTGGCCGTTTGGTAACCGATGCCATATCTACTCAAGGCGCCTGAATATATCGAAGCAACTTGTCTAGGTTCGCCTTTGACAGCAGGCCGGTTGTTCATTTCGTGCCGTTCTGACCTGTTTGCTTATAGTTGTGATGTTTTTCGTATTGTTACCAACACTCGCATTTATCGTTAAGCAATTCAAATCCGGTTGGATGAGACCAGTACCTGATGGTTACCATTTGAAGGTAAAAATAGGCACAGTCGATGTGATGTGTAAACGAGGTGGTCAATTCATAGGTCTATTTCTTGAGATGTTTCGGTCACCAAACGTTTAGCTCAACAAATGCATTATTACACGCGATGTTTGGCATATTGCGCTATCTTGTTGGAACCCTTTTTCATCCAAATGATTTCAATTGACATGAGGAATAACAAATTACAAATCATTTGCTGTAGCTTTCGCCATTCACGGTAATGGTGGTACCAGTTTCGGATTAAAGGACAGATGGGCCGATGATGCCTTCGGCATGTTAGCCGCACAAAAAAGGAATTTTTGCGGTATCAAATGGAGTCTCAAGAGTCTCATGAGGATTGTTCCCACCCCAAATCGATATTCCTGCTTATTTACATACCCGTGCACCCAGAAATGAGCTTCACTCCTCAAGATGATTTAACGATTAAAATTCGGTTCAACTTCCAGTTGCTTCTCACCTAACCCACCGAATGTACGACGAAATTGATGGTCGTCTGGCTTTAACTCTTGCACCAGTTGGGTCTTATATAGTTGAAGGCCAAGATATTTTCTTAAAATTATTTAAGTAGTGGAAGGGCTGAGACTGATTCGCTAAGAACGGCGTCGTTCACGTCTACAGTGGTGATAGCTTCTTCTGTACCCATGGTGTGGGATATTTTTGGATGCAAATTATCAAAAATTATCACTAAATGTGGTCATGAATAAGCTGCTATATAAATTGGCGAATAGAGCGCAAATTTTGAAAAATAAAATTCCCACGATTTGTAATCGTGGTTCTGGTGTAAGGGCTTAGGGCTTCCGCTAGTTGTTCGCTTACAACTCTCCTGTTTAATGTTCTCACATTCGAGGTGCAGTAACGAATGTCGTTGTCCCATTTTTGTTAAGCAGGGTCGTCAACAATAAAATCAGTCCTTAGAGTTTAATAGACGCATGATTTTGACATATTATCGATTCAGATACTTTTTTGGGAAGAGTCTGATGGTAGATTGTTATATAAAGTGTGGTTAAATTTTAAGGGCCGTTGTTAATTTTGAATAAAATACAAAAAACTTAAGAAATTATTGTCATTTCTTTTCATTATGATAATATTGGTACGGTTTAATTATGCTTGGAACAAAATATCGGCCAATTGGTCGCCGCGGCCTCGGCGGAACACTTCCATCGGATGGTCCAAATGTTCCATGACGCTGAGGCATAATTGAGGTTCTACGCCGTTAATGTGCCGAGTTTTCTCATCCTTTAGCTCTTGATTTGTTGCTGTCTTATCGACGTACACCTTTGCTTTCAAATATCCCCAAAGAAAGAAGTCAAACGGTGTCAAATCACATGATCTTGGCGGCCAATTGACATCGCCGCCACGTGAGATAACACTTACTAACTTACTTAAGTGGCGCTACAGTCCGGAATGAACCTAGGCCTCAACCAACTTGCCTCTCCAATTAGCCCGGTCCTTAGCTAACTGCCTCCAGTTACGCACTCCAAGTTGGTTGAGGTCGGTTTCGACTTTTGCGCGCCACTTTAGGCGAGGTCTTCCTCTACTGCGTCCGACGTGGGCTTTGAATTGAAGACTCTGCGAGCCGGAGTATTGGTGTCCATTCGTTCTACATGTCTTAGCCATCTTAAACGTCCAATGCGGAGTTTTTTGACCAGGGCCTCAACCAACTTGCCTCTCCAATTAGCCCGGTCCTTAGCTAACTGCCTCCAGTTACGCACTCCAAGTTGGTTGAGGTCGGTTTCTACTTTTGCGCGCCACTTAAGGCGAGGTCTTCCTCTACTGCGTCCGACGTGGGCTGGGAATTGAAGAATCTGCGAGTCGGAGTATTGGTGTCCATTCGTTCTACATGTCCTAGCCATCTTAAACGTCCAATGCGGAGTTTTTTGACCAGGGCCTCAACCAACATGCCACTCAAATTAGCCCGGTCCTTAGCTAACTGCCTCCAGTTTCGCACTCCAAGTTGGTTGAGGTCGGTTTCGACTTTTGCGCGCCACTTAAGGCGAGGTCTTCCTCTACTGCGTCCGACGTGGGCTGGGAATTGAAGACTCTGCGAGCCGGAGTATTGGTGTCCATTCGTTCTACATGTCCTAGCCATCTTAAACGTCCAATGCGGAGTTTTTCGACCACAGCATGTCGCTGTACAGTTCGTATAGTTCTTGGTTGAGTCTTCGTCTCCATAGCCCGTCAACGCAAACGGGACCAAAGATTTTTCGAAGAATTTTCTTCTCAAATCGACCAAAGATTTCTTCATCCGCTTTTGAGACAGTCCATGCTTCAGCGCCGTAGAGCAGAACTGGCATGATCAGGGTCTTATATAGGATCTCCTGAGTAGTTCGAGTGAGGGCTTTACTACGGAATTGCCTTCTTAGCCCGAAGAAACAGCGGTTGGCAAGAGTTATCCTTCGTTTAATTTCTGACGAGATGTTGTTGTCAGAGTTAAGAGCGGAGCCGAGATAGATAAAGTCCCGAACTACCTTAATGTTATATCTGTCAATGGTGACGTTCTGTCCAATTCGTCGATGTTGTGTGTCCCTTCGTGTTGACATCATGTACTTCGTCTTGCCCTCATTTGCTGCTAAACCCATTTTTGCCGCTTCCTTATCTATACTAGCAAACGTGGCTATGACATCGCGATGGGTCCTACGAATGATGTCAATATCGTCGGCATATGTTAGTAGTTGTACAGATTTTTGGAAAATTGTGCCTCTGGGGTTAGCTCGTGAGTTTTGCACAATCCTTTCAAGAAGGATATAGCAAGGCCATATTGAATTTGTCACGCAAAGGAGCCATTTTTTCCTTAGCTGTGTTGCAAGTGGCACCGTCCTGTTGAAACCGCATGTCGTCCACATCCATATCTTACAATTCGGGCCATAATAAGATCGTTATCATCTCACGGTAGCGAACACCATTCACAGTAACAGCCCGACCGGTCTCATTTTGGGAAAAAAACAGCCCGATGATGCCGCCAGCCCATAAACCGCACGAAGCAGTCACTCTTTGTAGGTGCATTGGTTTTTCGACAATCACTCTTGGATTATCATTCGCCCAAATGCGGCAATTCTGCTTATTGACGAGTCCACTGAGGTGAACATGTGCCTCATCACTGAAGTGGATTTTCTTCGAAAATTTATCATCCACTGTTGCCATTTCTGACCATGGACGACCTTTGAAATGGTCACCATTTTGACCATTGACGACGCTTGAAATGGTCAAGAGGCTTTAGTTCTTGAGTCAAATGCATCTTGTAAGCTTGTTAATGCAAGTCGTTATGCATTATGTTCATCAACGACGAGCGCGAGAGGTGCAATCCTTGGGCACGAAGTCAAGTTGCAGTGGACGGCTCTTCGCGAACAGTAGCAATATTTTCTGTACGAGCTGGACTTTTCACATCTACTGAAGACCCGGTTTGCTCAAATTTTTGCACGATTTTTCCGATTGTACGCACATTTGGACGATTAAATTGACTGAAAAAATCACAAAGTGAACGATATGCATTTTTATTTCAACGCCAATTTTCATAATAAAGCCTGAAAAACATACTCGCGTTGTTCGACGGTGTATCTTTCCATGGTTCAAATTGAACTGAAGTTGAGAAATGTCAAATGAAATGCAGAGAAAAACTTGACGCTTAGGCTTGGTTCACATTCAACATCGGCCCTTATAATCTAACCACCCGTTATCTGCAATAAACTATAGAGTGTGTTTACAACCAATCCGCTTACATCGCAGATATCCAAACAATTGAATGTCTTGAATTATTGTTTCTCAGAAAATAACCACAGCATCATATAATAACGTTGAAGCACGTGTTTCTACGTCTCTACCTAATTAACTGCCCAAATCTGTGCCGCAACAAATCGCGTTATGATAAATTCAAGGTTATCTCTTCATAAATCGCTAAAAATCCGCCTAACTAGCTTCATAGATACGATAATAAAGATAGATAGATACACACACTCAATTGTTCATGCGATTAACCAATCCACACATCGACCATTTGGCAGATTTATATATCGCACATGCTCATGCACGAACTTGTGCAAAACGCAACTTTAATTTTGGTTTCATTAACAATCTCGTCAGTCATAAAAGAAACACGAATTACGAATTGCAAGTACCTTGTCAGTCAGCAGTGCATCCGCCATGTCATGCGAATCTTCGTCGTTTTGAATTTATCTTCTGTACAATGAAACAAAACCGCAAACGCAATCCACACGTTCCACCACTCACCGGAGAAGGTTAGCTTTAGAATTTGCACTTTGCAACTCATGTTTTGGCTGGAGTATCTTTCGAAATGTATCTCATTATTGTTATTTGAGTGAGGTAAAGTTAATTAGGTTGTACCTACGATACGTTTGACTTTTGACTTTGGGTAAATTAATTCTTGAGATTAATGGAAATCGGCGTGCAGCACAGATGCAAATGGTTGGCAACACCCAAAGACAAGGGATCAACTCGAGGTTTTATAACCTGAAATTTAATTTCGGTGTGCAACTATTTTAGTAGGTGCGGACCACAGTTTCCCAGAAATGGAGCATGTTATTTTATCGAAAGGACCGAACAAATCGTAGAGAATAAGTGAAGAGTTGAAGATTTTAAATTAAAAGTGAGGTTGCAAGAGGAAACGCCATAGCTGGGGACGGAACAATTAAAATACATGGACCATCGATACGCTAGGAATTGTGTAAACCCATTGATGGCGAAGCGAAAATGTAGGTTTCCAGCAAAAAAAAAGATCTGGAAATGTCAGCTCACGTTATACCTTATAGCAGCATTGGCTGCCTAGCATCCCTTCATATCGATGACCACTACTCCTTTTGATATTCTTAGACTACAACTGAATATAGTCTCGCAGCTTACAAATTGTTTTTTCGGTTGTACCCAATCACCTGTTTTTCAAATATTCCTAGATGCTATACCTTAAGATACATTGCGATTCCATCAGAAGTACAAGGGCTCCATTTCTTAAATTTTGCGGAAAATCAATTTAAGCGCTGAACGAGAACCGGACATACTTAAGTTAATCAGACCTTTCTGAACGCTGCTGAAATGTGCACTTAAGTCGGTTTCTTTAATTTACGTGCACTACTAGGCAGCAGACATTACTGCCGTCCAGGAAATATGATGGGATGGGCCGGGCAAAAAGAAGATGAAAAACTGTCACATCTACTACGGACCGTGTTATAGTGAGCAGAAACCGCGACTATTCGGATGCAAATTTGTTATAAGTGCCAGACTTAGGCAAGAAGTCTTATGTTTCCAAGACATAAGCGAACGCATTGTAACAATCCGCATCAAGGCCAGATTCGCCAACGTTAGCCTTATATGCGCTCACACCCTGACGGAGATAAAAGATGATAAGGACAAGGATTGCTTGTACGTGCTCCTTGACAAAACCTATGAGGGACTACCGAAGTACGATGCTAAAATCGTGTTAGGAGATTTTATCGCAAAGGTAGGAAGAGAAGACATCTTTAGCATTATCGGCGGAAAATATGGCCTACACGGCAACACGTCTAGTAACAGACTTAAGCCAATTAACTTCGCTACGGAGTAAAATGCTACTAATAGCCAGCACATTTTTTCCTCACCGCGATATCCATAAGGGACATGGCGGTCTCCAGATCAACGAACGGTAAACCAAATTGATCACATTGCGATAGACAAGATGAACACATCTTATGTTGGAAGTCCAAACATTCCGAGGAGCTAACATCGAATGCGGATATCCTACACGCCACAACAATCCAGAAAGACTGTGAAAAAAATTTAATATCGAAAGACTGCAATCGCAAGAGACCGCCAGGACCTTCGTACAACGCGTATCCCTTAATCTCTCGATTAACACCATACCACCAGCACCGAATGTTGAAGAGCAATGGCAACGATGCCAACAAGCCATTAGATCAAGCGCAACTGATGTGCTAGGTTTCTCGCGCCCACCAGCGAGAAACCCCTGGGTTGATGAGGAATGCCGACAGATGCTTACTGTTCTGTACTAGGGGAGTACAGAATACAGATTTGTTGGTCTAAGTAGGCGACTCAGACAATCCCGATCAAAAGGAGGTCAATTTGGCGAATTGACACGTTATCACCTTTAAAGGGAATGATGGGCAAAGAAAACGCTTGATTTCACGTTATAAAGACTATTTATTTGAATGTAACTCTTACAGTGATCTCGGTAGAGTGATTTGCATTCTGCTATGTTACCATCGAGGAAATCACGTTTTCTTATGTGTGTAGCCGAATGCAATTAACAGCTGTTATTTATTTTTGGTCAGTGACCTTACACGTATTTAATCTAATTTTCTATTACTAACACTAACAATACTACTATACATTAACATTGCTCTCTTTTGTTTATATTCTAAACAATGCCCCACTATCTCAGTGTTAGTGTGAGTAGGAAAGTCCTCCCTTCTCCAGTGTATTCGTCCATCATTAACATTAAGGTTTTATAATTTGCCTAATTGGTTGGTGACACCCACTATGTACCTTCTTAATGTGGGTGCTGTACGTTGGAGAAGAGAGGCTGTATTGGCATTCTAACGCATTGACACATTTGACAGTTCCGCGTGTTTTGTTTTCATTATCGGTTGTGCGCAAGCCCTTTCGAGTTTTTATTATTAAATTTGAATTTTTTAATTAACATTCTTGGCTTTCAAGTGTTCTCTGTCTTGACGATAGTTACCGGCAATGCGTAGCCTCTGTTTTGAGTGCATAAATTGCATGCATTCCGGAAACTATCTCAATCCATAAATGCGTCATAACCACAAGTCAAATGTGTCGCGCCCCGGGGAATTTTAAGTTTACAAAAATTTGTGAAAATGAATTTAAGTGTTGAGTCTTTGCTGTTGAGTGTTGAGTTATGTTGGGAACCAACATGCTCCCCGCCTCGGGCCCTTGGTTTTGGTGTCTTGGTCAATCTTCTTCTGTTGATATTGTTGTTGCCTTGTTTGCCGTCATCGTGCTCTCCTCGTTTGCGTTGATTCCAGGTTTACGAGATGCAATTGGATTTAGCATGTAAACAAAAAACAATTATTAATAAGTGCTACTTAATAAATGCTACAGTATATGCGAATATAAGTGCATTAACAAGGGTCAGTTTTGTGGTTATAGGGGTATTTTGTAATTCATATTATTTCGTGAGTAGATATGTTCTCTTTTGTTATTTTAGTGTTTTGTTTGTTTTTATTTGTGGATCGTTCCGATATTTTTTGTTGTCCGGTAGTTAATAGTTCCTTTTTATTTTTTGTTTTGTTATGCCGACGGATTTGATACCGGCAAAGGGGAAATTTTTGCGATTGGTCGTTTAAGAGTTGCATTTTTTGTTTTAATTGTCACCACGCGCGTTAGACCGTCCGCCCCGGGGTGTAATTGAATTACTCGCGCGAGTAACCATGCCGATGGTGGAAGATTGTCTTCCTTAACGAGGACAATGTCTCCCATCTTTATGTTTGGGTGCTGTTGCAACCATTTTGGTCGTTGTTGGAGCAGATGAAGATACGTTGTGCTCCACTGCTTCCAAAATTCTTGTGTGAGTCGTTGCACATATCTCCATCTGTCTAGTGTGTTTATGTTTTTCTCCATTATGTTTCTGTCCGGAATGGTTCCTATTGGTGCTCCTATGAGGAAGTGTCCCGGAGTTAACACATTCAAATCGTGTGGATCTGACGTCATCGGGCACAATGGTCGTGAGTTGAGGCAGGCTTCTATCTGTGATAAAAGTGTTGCAAATTCCTCAAATGTCAGCTTCGATGATCCTAGCGTTCTCTTGAGATGGTGTTTGATCGACTTTACCCCAGCCTCCCAAAGTCCTCCAAAGTGTGGTGAAGAAGGGGGGTTGAAATGCCACATCGTGCCTTGTGATGCTAGGTCTTCTGCAACTTCGGTTGACCATTCAGCGGAAATAAATTTGTTGTCCTTTGCCAGTTCATTGCGTGCTCCCTTAAAGTTGCTGCCGCAATCGCTAAATATGTTGGCGCAATTTCCTCTTCTTGAAGTAAATCTTCGGAAAGCCGCGATGAATGCTGCTGTGCTTAGGTCGCTGACTAACTCGATGTGAATTGCCTTCGTGGAAAGACAAACAAATACCGCAATGTAGCCCTTTGTTGACCTGTTGCACCTACCCTTCCATGCCTTGATATCCAAGGGTCCTGCATAATCTACCCCAGTGTTGGTGAATGGTCGCGCTACCTTTACTCGTTCTTTTGGTAAATTTCCCATTAATTGTTTTTGCATTTGGGCGTTGTATCGATGGCATCGGACACATTTGTGAATTGTGCTCTTTACCAATCGTTTTAAATTGGTTATCCAATACGTGTTTCGTATTTCAGCCATCATCATCTGTTGTCCGCCATGTAAGGTCCCTAGATGTATTTCTCTTACAACCAGATGTACGTAATGGTGAGAATCTCTCAATATTAGTGGATGTTTTTGATGAAAAGGGATTGTCGCGTTTGATAATCTGCCTCCTACGCGTAAAAATTCGTCTTCATCTAAAAATGGGTTGAGATTGGTTATCGAACTTCCCTTCGCAATGCATTTTTTTTCTCTGAGCGACTCAATTTCATCGTGAAATTGCTCGTTTTGGACTATTTTTGTGAGTTTCGATTGTGCGGATATCAGTTCGTCCGCTGTAATTGGATGGGTGTCTAACGGTATTCTCCCCTTGACGTGTTGAAGGTTGAACATATACCTTCGCCAGATCGCTACAATGCGAACTAGGCGCTTTAGAGTGGAAAATTTTGAGACAAAGTTGTTTTCGATCATTAGGCAATGACATTGTCGTGTATCTTTCTTTGTTTCTACCTCTGTCTCCCATGTATTTGTTGGTAAACTATCTTCTCCTGTGAATGTTTGAAGAAAGTTTGGTCCCTGCCACCATAATTTGTTGCCAATAAGGTCATCGGGCGATAGACCTCGAGACCCCAAGTCAGCTGGATTATCCTTACTGGGTACATGTCGCCCCACCGATTTGCTTGTTAAGGCTTGGATTTCGGTTATTCTGTTTGCTACGAATGTTGTTCGTGTGGCTGGACTTCCGTTGATCCATGCTAGAGTAATCGTAGAGTCGGACCAAGCAAATGTTTCCAACTGTTGAAAATTCATAGCTGATGATATTCGTTGAAGCAGTTTCGCTAATAACACGGCTGCACAAAGTTCCAGTCGTGGAAGGGATACCTTTTTTACCGGAGCGACTCTTGTTTTTGATGCTAGCAACTGAATTTGTTTGTTTCCGGATTGCGTTATTCGTGCGTAGATAACTGCAGCATACGCCTTCTCGGACGCATCGCTGAAACCGTGAAGTTGGACCTTGGATGAGTGTGTGTATCCAAGCCATCTTGGAATTTCAATTTGATTCAGTTGACATAAACTATTCCTTAATTCTTTCCATGACTCCTCTATATTGGAACTTAATGCTGAGTCCCACGATGATTCCTCTACCCACAGCTGTTGTAACATCATTTTTGCCTTTACGATGCAAGGCGATATCCATCCCAGCGGATCAAACAATCGTGCGATGTCAGCCAGAACAGATCGTTTGGTGTGCTTGACCACCTTGGGTAGGTTGATCGAGAATGTGAACGTGTCCTTAGCTGGATGCCATTGAATGCCCAACGTCTTGACGGCTTCCGGTGAATCGAAGTTCAATGGAAGATTCACTTCCCTTTCCGTTTCAGGTATCGGCTCCAAAATGTTTGATGAATTGCTGGCCCATTTGCGAAGAGGAAATCCGGCAGAGCTTAATGTCCCCAGAACATCTCTTTGCAGCCGGATGGCATCATCTTCTGTGTCAGCTCCATACAAGAAGTCATCTACATAAAAACCATTGTTGAGTGCCTTGGCTACATGCGGTTGAGTGAGTTCTACATCCATGGCCACTTGTTGCAAGGTTCTTACCGCTAAGTATGGCGCTGATGCGGTCCCAAACGTGACTGTGTTGAGTGCAAACGTTTTTATGGGCGCATTACATTCGTCCCTCCATAAAATTAATTGATACGGTGTATCCTTCGGTGCCATCCAGATTTGTCGGTACATCATACTGATGTCGGCTGCCATAGCTATCCGAAACATCCTCCACTGTGCGATGAGATCAATGATGTCTCTTTGCAACCGTGGACCCACCATCAGACAATCGTTTAGCGAAACTCCCTTCGATGTTACGCATGACGCATCGAATACCACTCTCAGTTTTGTGGTGGAACTCGATTCTTTGAATACTGCATGGTGGGGAAGAAAGTAGTGTTCACTACACACCTTTTCTACTCCCTCCTTCATTTCATCCATCTGACCGAGTGTTATGTATTCTCTAATACATTTTGTATATTCTTCTTTCAGCTTTTTGTTTGATGATAAGCGTTTTTCTAATTGGAAGAATCTTGCCATCGCTGCCCTTTTTGAATCGCCAAGCCTTGGTCGTATGTTATCCTTAAATGGCAGTCGCACCTGGTATCTTCCATCGCTCCTCCTCGTCATCGTTTGTTGATAATGTTCTTGACATTTTTCTTCTTCCGTGGTTAATTTTCTTTTCTCCAGGTTCTCTTCCAATTCCCAAAATTGCTTCAATTGTGCCTCCAATGTAGTGTGGTGAGTTTGGACCATTCTTATCGTATTTCCTGGAAACCTGGAATGTGTTGGGCCCGTAAGAATCCAACCAAACTCGGTTAGTTGTGCCATAGGAGATCCCTTTTGACTCTTCATTAAACCTTCCAACATGATGGATGCATATACGTCGGCGCCTATCAGTAGATCAATTTTCCCGGGATAGTTATATGCTGGATCTGCAAGAGGTAGTTTTGACAGATGGGTCCAATTCGATACCTGTGTTTGGCTAGAGGGTAACAATGAGGTTAAGTGAGAAAAGACAAACGCCCTAACACTCAGACTGAATTTGGGATTGGTAAAGGAGAACATTTTTAACTCAACCTGATGTTTTGAAGTACCAGTCGACGTTTGACCTAAACCTGTAACATTTGCTACTGTTTTTTGCCGTTTCAAGTTTAACAGCTGAGCAACATTTTCGGTCAGAAAAGTTGCTTCTGATACAGGGTCTATTAATGCCCTGAGGGCATGTTCAGATCCATTGGTTGCAAAAACCTTAACTAGAGCAGTGGCCAACAGAACCTTGGACTGCATTTGGTTAAGATGTGCTGAGTACCGTTGATTCGGAGACGACGAAGCTTCGTTCTGTTGACTATTCCAGTCATTCGCCCCACTGTTGAAGTTCGTTGTTTGAGCCACATGGTTGTTGTACCCAACTTGATGTTGTCCTTGATTTTGCGCTGCATGTAGGTTGTTTGAGTAGTTGTTATTGCAGGCTTGCTCCATATGCAGCATGGTGTGATGCTTCTGTCCACATCGTTGACATCTGTTGCTGCTTTTACATTGTGATGCATGATGTTCGTATCCCAAGCAATTTGCGCATATGGAGTTCCTTTTTACTACTTCAGCTCGTGCCCTTACCTCCATTTTGTTAAACATCTTACAATGCCGAATTCCATGAGAGGCCTTGCATAGACGGCAGAGAAATTTTTTGGTTTCAGGTGATGCCTTGACATGGAAAGCCGCAGGCGTCGATTTCCTGTTTGTATTGAGCCCCCCCTGATGCTTGTAACCCCTGTATTGTTCCTGCATGTTTTCCAGGGAACTAAATCGTCCTTCAATAAACTGTGAAAACATTTTCCACTCTGGTAGTAGCTTGGATGTCCCTAACTTATCTTCCCAGTCTCGCTGGGTCTGGAATGGGAGTTTGTTGTATATTATATAAATAAGAATAGAGTCCCAGTTTTCGACTGCTATTCCCAAATTAGCTAATGCATGGATACATTCGGCGCTTGTATCATGCAAGGATTTTAACCCTTCGGCAGATTCATGGTTTAATTGCCTTTGTTCCATCAGTATTCTTAACTGCGCGTTGACCAACTTTCGCTTGTTTTGATACCGTTCATTTAATATATTCCAAGCAGGTGAATAGCTTTTGCCATCCATTGGAAGATGCTGAATTAGGCCAGCTGCTTTTCCGACTACTTGGGTTTTTAAATATTGGAGCTTTTGAATGTCCGAAAGCTCCACGTTTTGGTGTACTAAATTCTCAAATAAATTGTGAAATTCACACCAATCATTAAATTCGCCAGAAAATTGTTTAATTTGAATCGTTGGCAGACGAATTTCACAACCTGACGATCTAGTTGTGT
This sequence comes from Rhingia rostrata, assembly GCA_949824845.1. Classification (NCBI taxonomy): domain Eukaryota; kingdom Metazoa; phylum Arthropoda; class Insecta; order Diptera; family Syrphidae; genus Rhingia; species Rhingia rostrata. The sequence continues at coordinate 173,553,210 of OX463755.1, read as the reverse complement.
TTAACTGAGAAGATTCTAAGTTTGAACTGCCACTTTGACCGAATTTATCGAGTTCGTCCTGTAACGAACCCATGAAATTAAAATAAATTCTTTTTATTTTAGAGAACGTTTCGACTTCAAAATATGCATCTTTAATAGGATCAGTCGCACTGTTAACGATTGCTTCATGATCCTTTTTTGCACGTTTGAAGCCTTCTTCAATGTCTGCAAGACATGCTTGAAGATAACCCTTCAATTTCCGCGAAGCACTTTCTTTGTTAAATTCATCGAAATCTGTTTGAAATTCTTTCAGGATTAAATCCTGTCGTTCCACGTATTTTGCTAATTTCGACATAACCTTTTTGTGACACTCACTTGAAATGGGCTTTATTTTTTTGTATTATAATTTTATTGTTTTATAATAATTCTTTATTTAAAAAAAGAAGCAAAAGTATAAAATAAATATTTTTCTACCTTGCTATGCTTATGCAACTGCCACTTAAGTATTTTACTATCAGTTGCAGTTGCAGAAGGCTTTTGGTTGTTGCACGTTGATGCACGTATTCTTCGCAATAAAAAGGACATAAGAAAATCAATTTCTTACCTTAATATGCTCTTGCAACTGCCACTTCAGTATTCCACTGTTAGTAGCAGTTGCAGAAGTCTTTTGTTGTACAGCTCCTTTTTACCGCTTAATGACCGCTTGTGAATCCCGCTTGATGACCGCTTGCTGACCGCTATGCTAATCCCGCTTGCTGACCGCTTGTGAATCCCGCTTGATGACCGCTTGCTGACCGCTTTGCGATTCTCACTGTGGGCTTTTCCGTCGGAGATCCGTTGCTTGCGGATTTTGATCGGTGGGTACTGTGGCCGATTGACTGTCCGTCGATGATCGGATGTATATTTGCTTGGATGTTGCTGATCCAATTATACTCTACCCACAGTACACTTTTATTCACTTATTCACTTTTTCACTTTTACGCTTATGCGATTTGTCTTTGTTTTTGGTGTATCACTAGCACTGTTCCATTTAAAAGGCTCGAAGGACCAATCCCGATCAAAAGGAGGTCAATTTGGCGAATTGACACGTTATCACCTTTAAAGGGAATGATGGGCAAAGAAAACGCTTGATTTCACGTTATAAAGACTATTTATTTGAATGTAACTCTTACAGTGATCTCGGTAGAGTGATTTGCATTCTGCTATGTTACCATCGAGGAAATCTCGTTTTCTTATGTGTGTAGCCGAATGCAATTAACAGCTGTTATTTATTTTTGGTCAGTGACCTTACACGTATTTAATCTAATTTTCTATTACTAACACTAACAATACTACTATACATTAACATTGCTCTCTTTTGTTTATATTCTAAACAATGCCCCACTATCTCAGTGTTAGTGTGAGTAGGAAAGTCCTCCCTTCTCCAGTGTATTCGTCCATCATTAACATTAAGGTTTTATAATTTGCCTAATTGGTTGGTGACACCCACTATGTACCTTCTTAATGTGGGTGCTGTACGTTGGAGAAGAGAGGCTGTATTGGCATTCTAACGCATTGACACATTTGACAGTTCCGCGTGTTTTGTTTTCATTATCGGTTGTGCGCAAGCCCTTTCGAGTTTTTATTATTAAATTTGAATTTTTTAATTAACATTCTTGGCTTTCAAGTGTTCTCTGTCTTGACGATAGTTACCGGCAATGCGTAGCCTCTGTTTTGAGTGCATAAATTGCATGCATTCCGGAAACTATCTCAATCCATAAATGCGTCATAACCACAAGTCAAATGTGTCGCGCCCCGGGGAATTTTAAGTTTACAAAAATTTGTGAAAATGAATTTAAGTGTTGAGTCTTTGCTGTTGAGTGTTGAGTTATGTTGGGAACCAACACTTACAGCCAAGAACAAGGCCTACAAGGCTAAGCTGCAGTGAAACGCAAGAGCTGCCGTTCAGCTCTATAGGCAGAGAAGTAGGGAAGAACACCGGCTTTTCAGAAAGAAGAAAAAAGAGCAAGAAAAGCCCGCGATCGAGGATATAGAGTGTTGCCACTCCAGGCACTATGTTCGCATGATTTACTAAAGCCAAAGATACAAGGCTTGAGCAGAATCCTGTCGAGATGAAAAAGGAAATGTTGAGACACAGTCGATGCTGAGGTTATGGAAGAACCACTTCTGCAGACTGTTAAACGGCGATGACGAACAACATTCCGCTCTCAGGCAGAACGAACCATTCAATGTTGGCAACTACAGCGAAAACTGCCAACCACCCGACATATTCAAAGGGACGACAGCAATATCTAAACTCAAGCTTACAAAGGCTGCCGGAAATGACGGCCTTCCCGATGAGCTTTATAAAGCCGGCGGAGTTGACTTGGTAAATAACATCCACAACTCATAACCCAAATCAGGTCCGAAGAAAGTATGCCTGGAGAATGGAACCTTAGCCTCGTTTGCCCGATCTACAAATATTTAGATCCTCTGAACTGCGTCAGCTACAGAGGCATAAGTCTCCTCGTCATCGACTACAAGGTCCTACCTGCCGTAATATGTGAACGCCTGAAACCGTTTACCAACAACCTGATCGGCCATTAGCAGTGTGGTTTTAGGCCAGGAAAATCCACTACCGATCAAATCTTCACACTTCGGCAGATCCTGGAAAAAACCCAAGAAGTCCAAATCGATACCCACCACCTATACATCGATTTCAAAGCCGCATACGACAGCATTTATAGAGACGAACTAAACAGAGCTATATGTCTAGTTTTGGTATACCGCCCAAACTCGTCCGTTTGTGTAGGATGACGATGGAGAATTGTCGCTGCTCTATCAGGGTCGGAAACGACCTCACCGACACATTCGATACCAAAAAAGAATATAGGCAAGGCGATGCGCTGTCATATGACTTCTTCAATCTGATTCTTGAGAGGATATGCAAAGCTCCTGGTCCAACACCAGAGGACAATCTTCCAAAAATTGTTGCAACTACTAGCATACGCCGACGATATTGACATCATTGGTAGGACTCAACGTGATGTCATAGCCACGTTGGCTAATATAGAGAAGGAAGCAACAAGAATGGGTTTCACAGAGAGTAAGACGAAGTACATGCTGTCAACACGAAAGGACACACAACATCGACGAATTGGACAGAACGTCACCATTGACACACATAACTTTGAGGTGGTACGAGACCTTATCTATATCGGCTCCGCTATTAATGCTGACAACAACGTCTCGTCAGAGATTAAACCGCTGTTTCTTCGGGCTAAGAAGACAGTTCAGTAGTAAAGCCCTCACTCGAACTACTAAGGAGATCTTATATAAGACCCTGATCATCCCAGTCCTATTCTACGGCTCTGAAGCATGGACCGTCTCAAAAGCGGATGAAGAAATCCTTGGTGGATTTGAGAGGAAAATTCTTCGAAAAATCTTCGGCCCCGTTTGCGTTGACGGGCTATGGAGACGAAGATTCAACCAAGAACTAGACGAGCCGTACAGCGACATGACCCTGGTCAAAAAACTCCGCATTGGACGTTTAAGACGGCTAGGACATGTAGAACGAATGGACACCAATACTCCGGCTGGCAGAGTCTTCGATTCCCAGCCAGACGTCGGACACAGTAGAAGAAGGCCTTGCCTTAAGTGGCCCGCACAAGTAGAAACCGACCTCAACCAACTTGGAGTGCGCCACTAGAGGCAGTTAGATAAGGACCGGGCTAATTAGAGAGGCATGTTGGTTAAGGCCCAGGTTCATTCCGGACTGAGCGCCACTTAAGAAAGTAACTACTAGGTAGTTAAGGTTGGGGAGATGGGTTGTTGAGGTAGTTGGTGTGCGTCTTTATCATCACACTCAGGTCAATATAGACCTGAGTGTGATGATGGTTGGGTCCTTCATCATCCCGCTATCAAGATGTTGTTGCAAACCAGAAAAGATATGACAGAGAGGGATTTCGGATAGATCCGTGAGGTCATGGAAAAAGTATTCTTGTTCTTAATATCTGAGGCCAGGGCAGTGGAATAGAAAGTGGAGGGTATCCTCGTGTGTTTCTTCTTCACCACAGCCTCTACAGAGGTCATCATCTATAAGACAAATTTTCAGTTTGTGGCTTTTTTGTGTCCCTTATTATAATCCCAACTAGAATCGAGACAGATTTCCAATTTCTTCGAAATAGCTTATGGATTCTGGCTCTGTCATACTCAGGCCGCACCCTTTTGGGAGTTTCACAGGTTAGAAGGGAGTTCCACCTGTTTTTGTCAATATTCAGTGTTTTCTGTCCCACCCGAGATTTGAGATCACATAGTGGTGGTTTGACAGACTGATCTGCCTGGTCAATGCTGCAGGCAGATACTTTTCTCGCCAGCAATTTCATTGCCCTGTATGCCTCTGTGTCCGGGGACCCAGCAGAACCTTTATATCTTCACGACAACGCTTCACAAGCTTAGGTTTTATTTCGACAGCAGATATGGCTTTTATTGCAGCCTGACTGTCAATAAAGATGGTGATATCACCTGGTGGTATAGCCAGCATTCCAGTCGCTTTGGCTGCCTCTACAGCCAATATCTCAGGCTGGAAGACACCCCTGTTTAGCTTTAGTGTCTTTGAAAACACTAGAGCTCTAACACCTACATCCATTTTTGAACCATCAGTGGAGATGGGTATGGTTTCGGTGCATAGTTCGTTCCTTTTCCACTCCTGGAGAGATGCAGGAGAATTGTCTTTGAAAATCATGGTAAGGCAGCATGTAGTAAGAGGATACAGCTGAGTCCAGATATCTGTGTACAATTTTTCAGCAGTTGAGCTAACTGTTTCTTAAAGAACTTTTGGCTGCAAATTCTTGCATGTAAAGGTCGAAAAGTAGCAGGTTAAGGTTGGATTCCAGTCCCGCTGTTGGTGTACCTTTGTCATATTTTTCAGATTGCTGACTTTTTTTGTGGATTGCCACCAGACAAGAACCCCATATGCTAATATAGGACTTACAATGACAGTGTACATCAATAGGTTGGTCCAAGGGTTTGGACGCCATTTTTTCGAATATTCGATTGCACGTTTAGAAAGCGATTGTGGCCTTTTTAATGCTTTCGAACACGTTAATGTTTCAGTTGAGTTTTCTATCAAGAATGATAGATACCCAGATATTTTGCGCAATCGGATAGTTTGAGGGTTATCCCGTCGATAACCGGTAGGTCGAATATTGGTAACTTTCTCATTTTAGTAAAGGGAACGAGCTCTGTTTCCTGGGGATTTATGCCAAGTCCACGTTGTTTTGTCCACTCGTTGAGAGTTTTCAATGCATGCTCGAGTAGCTCACTGATAGTTGGTAGGAATTTCTCTTGAGATGTGTCACTGCCAGCTTCGTATTTATATTTCTCTGGCTGAGCATACGTCCAATAAAATGTATCAGAGGTTGGTCCACGTTTTTCTCCACGTGGTTTCTTTTGACTGCTTTTGTCTTCACATTATTGAAGGCTCCTTTAATGCTGGCAAATGCAGCGTTAGTATATTCCTTCTCGTGAAGAGATTTTTCCTTTGTACTGACGATATCATGTAGGACATTTTCGACTCCCTTACCTTTCGTGTAGGCATGTTGGGCCGAGGATATGTATTCGAGATCGAGTTTGTCACGAATGTTTGTTTTCCGAGGGTTTTCAGTACTAAGGATGTAAGACTCATTGGCCTAAAGTCCTTCGCGGTAGTGCGGATGTGCTTCCCGGCTTTTGGCATAAGGACTTCCTTTACTTTCCACCAGCACCTAGGTATATAACCGCATTTTAGACTTCCAACGTTGAGTATCTGATTGCAACTTACTTAGTTACTTTAGTAGCGCTACAGCCCGGAATTAAACTAGGCCTCAACCAACATGCCTCTTCATTAGCCCAGTCCTTAGCTAACTGCCTCCAGCTCCGCACTCCAAGTTGGCGAGGTTGGCTCCATTCAAGGCGAGGTCTTCCTCTACTGCTTTTGACGTTTGGCTGGGAATCGCACACTCTGCAAACCGGAGTATTGGTATCCATTCGTTTAACATGTCCCAGCCATCTTAAACTTCCAATGCGGAATTTTTTTGACTACGGGCATGTCGCTGTAAGTCTCGTATAGTTCCTGGTTGAATTTTCGTCAGTTGAATTGCCTACGTCACACTATTTTTTACTTGACGAATACTTACAACAAATGGACGAAGCGATTCAACGAACAATGAACAGGACGATACCGAAATACAAAGAACATGACATAACATCTGCGTACAGAAACGCGACCAATGACGCACTACACAGACAAAAAAGCGGACTTCTGACAAGACTTAAACTCTTGTACAGACGACTGACAAACCCACGCGACCCAGAGATTAGAACACTGAAGGCGTCGATCAAAAACATCAACCAATTGATCAAGGAGAACTATCGGTTGTCCATTAATTTGTTTTGGAATAACAGAATTCGGGCCGTAAATTCCAGCGACCCGAGTATGTTTCCACAAATTAATAAGATCTTTAGGAGGAAAGGTCATAACGACCTTCCGTGTATTAAGCTCCAACGAACACCTGACAATACAAACATACTTTTGACAGCAGGAATTGATCCGGGGGAAGCCGTCTTCGACGACGATTTCTATGTTATTGAAGATCCTCAGGAGAAAGTGGAGGCAGTGGGGGCTGTCTTTCAGGAAGTGTTTAAGGTGAATGATAGCATTCGCCCGAACAGCGTCCTGGAAAACAATGCCCTGCTCCATCATTTCTATCTCCGAAACGACATAACGCAATGGCGATCTGAGAACCGTGGTTTCAACCGGTTTGATGACGAAAACTTGGCAAACGCAAAAGTCGCCGAGCGAAGTGGGTCTAGTCCCCTGTTAATGTCGAAGGTGGAACTCCAGATCATCTTCGATTCCATAAAGAAAAAGAAGTCAGCGGGAGTCGATGGTATATCCAACATTGTACTGCGACACTTACCCCCTGAAGCTGTGGACATATACGCCACGCTGTTCAACAACGCGCTGGATAATGCATATTATCAGGTGCATTGGAAGACGGCGGTGGTTCATCCTCTCCCGAAAAAGGGGAAGGACAACTCCAATCCGGCGAATTTCCGGTCGATAAGTCTCCTTCCGAGTATCAGCAAGGTTTTCAAAAGGATTCTCAATCGAGCACTGTTCAAGTGGTCTGAGGACAATAATATTATACCAGAGAACCAGTTTGGTTTCAAGGCTGGACATGACTGTATTCATGCCGCCTCCAAACTCGTCTCTGATATACAATGGAAGAAAGCCAAAAAGCAGTGCACGGATGCATGTCTGGTTGATTTGGAGAAGGCTTTTGACAGCGTATGGTTAGAGGGCCTCCATCTAAAGCTGACCAGACTTGGCATAAGTAAACCACTGCTATATATGCTTCATGACATGCTGACTGGTAGAACGTTTGTTGTCAAAAGTGGCAATGTAACTTCTACCACAGAATTTTGCATTAAGAACGGTCTGCATCAGGGAGCGGTAAACTTACTCAGGCAATTGCGTATGCGGACGATCTTATCGCGTGCAGAACAGACCCTACTGTCGAAGTCATTCGAACTCTTTTGCGGCGGGACTTCGACAAGATCCAGAGATATTGTGATGACTAGAAGTTGAAAATCAACTTTCAGAAATCAGAAACTATCGAGAAAGAACTGGCGAAAGCTGGTGATCGTTGGACCAAACGGACAGCCACTGGCGAGTAAAAGTGTAGTAAAGTACCTTGGCATCTGGTTAGATCAGTATCTATATTTCGGAAGACATGTAGATGCTGCTCTGGCGGGAGCTAGGGGAGCATTTGTCCTGAAAAGTCGATTGTTTTATAGCAGTCGTCTTGACAGCAGGGTGAAGGTGATTTGCTACATGGCCCTCATTAGGCCGATGATTGCCTATGGGTGCCCGGTGTGGTTCAACGTTGCCCCATCTCAAATGGAAAAGATACGGGTGTTTGAGAAGGAGTGTCTGAGGAGCTGCCTTGGAATTCACAGAACACCAGTATCTGACTACACAAAATACTATGCCGACTAGGTCCCATACAACGGGGCCAACATAAACACAATTTTCTGGTGAAACTCATTCGGTTCCACGCTGCAAGAGCGATGGCTTCGAACAATAGTCTCATCTTTGGGGCTTTCTATCCCAATGATGAATATTTTGAAAGTGCGCGTTTAAGCGGCTTTATTCCGAGCGAAGCTTTCCTATATTTGGATAGTCGAGAGCTAATACAGGATAGATCGGCGGTTCCGCACATCTACCACGTCTTCCGACGAACTGTGGACAGGCGGGTCCTATACGACCAGACGTCGTCGCTCAGGGCGAAGGAGAGCGCCTGCGGTTCAGCAGGAGTGTGTCCGATTGGGACCGTCGGAGTAGGTCACAACAGGAGAATTTGTTGTGGTGGTTGAATGAGCGTTGAAGATAGTTGACTTAAAATTGTTATTTTATGGCGGACTTACATAGTTTTAGTCTTAGGTTTAGGTACAAAGCAGTCATGTTGGCAAAAAAAAAAACGCTTTTTAACGGTTTTAAGTTATTTTTAGGTAGTTTTAATTAATTTTAAGTAGTTAAGCTAGTCGATAAGTAGTTTTAAATTAGCATGTAAGGTAAATACAATAAAAAAAAGACAAGGAACCAAGTTTTTCAAAGTTTTCTTGGTAAAAAATTTGTTACTTTTATATTTATATCTTAGATAATAGGCCGAAAGGCATTAGAATTAAGTTATCGAGTAATTTAGGGCGCCCGCATAGAGCAAGTAAGTTAGTTAAGTAGTTGATAAGTAGGCTAGTTTTTTCATGAATTTTTGTCTAGCATTTAAGTTGGTTTTGAGAAAAATAAAATAAAAGTGAATTAAAAAAAAAAATACTATTTTTTACTTACTAGAACCTGTCACATCTTTCTATCGTCAAATTAAATTAAATTACCAAATCATTTCAAAATTAAAAGCGGTGGAATTAATCATTAAAGGTAACAACATTTATTAGGTAAAAATGAAAAGCTTATACAGCAACAATATCTTTGTTTTGGAAGGTTTGTATTCTTATTAAGTTTGTCTTGCATGTGCATGCCCACAGCTGGAGCCCATAGGTCCATACTGGTTGTTGAATTTGCTTATATAGCAATAATTTATTGTAAAGGGTGATCCATTTCGAGGTTCCCTACTTTTTTAAAGAAAAAAAAAAACAAAGAAAATTCAAATTTAATGGAGAATGTTTATTATCATTTGAAAGAACATTCTTTGGCATTTATTTTTTGAAGATTATGTCTATCAAATGTTGGCCGTTGCTACGTTCCAGATGGTCCATCCGTTGAGTCCAATTTTCGATCACTCGTTCGAGCGTTTCGACTGGTAACTGGCGAATAACACGCGTGATGTTTTCCTCCAAGGCCTGAATCGAAGCGGGTTTGTCGGCATAAGCTTTTGACTTTACATATCCCCACAGGAAAAAGTCTAACGGTGTCACACAATCTTGGTGGCCAATGGACCGGCCCAAAACGTGAAATTATGTGCTCACCGAAATGTTCTCTCAATAAGTCCATTGATTGATGTGATGTGTGGGAAGTGGCGCCGTCTTGCTGAAACCAAATGTCGCCGAGATCACGAGCTTCAATTTCAGGCATCAAATAGTGGGTTATCATGGCACGATAACGGTCGCCATTGGCGGTTACGTTCGCACCGGCATAATTTTTAAAGAAATATGAACCGATGATTCCACCGGCCCACAAACCACACCAAACCGTTGTTTTTTTTCTGGATGAAGTGGCAGTTCTTCAATCTCTTCAGGTTGCTCTTCGTCCCAAATGCGGCAATTTTGTTTGTTTACATACCCATTGAGCCAGAAATGGGCCTCATCGCTAAACAAAATTTGCCTCGAAAACGTCGGATCTTCTTGGAACTTTTCAAGAGCCCATAGAGCGAAGCGATGTCGCTTGGGAAGGTCGAGCGGCTTCAGTTGTTGTACAAGCTGTATTTTGTACGCTTTCAATTTAAGATCTTGACGTAAAATGCGGCAAGTCGTTCCATACGTCAGTCCGAGTTGCTGCGTATTGTGTCTTTTAATAAAACACGATGTTAAATTCTTAACACTTTATTTAATTGTTAAAACTTATAGTAGTTAAGGGAAAACACGGGTTATTCGGTTGAAGGTTAGGGCAAAAAGAAGGAAAGAACTCAATATGAAATGTCATAATTATTAAAGAAAAGGAAGTGTTCAAAAACGGAAGACACCATTAAGGTTATAACACTTTGTCTTAAGTTATCGGAATATATAACAACTTTCCCCCTTTTTGCTCAAGCCTTCATATAATAGCAAAGTAACTAGTTATTTAAACTTCGGCTTAACATAATCAGAAAAAGTAAACCGCTTAGGTTTTTTCCTATCCCTTTGAGATCTTCTTAATGGCGAACTTAAGTCTTCAAAAATTACTTCTTTTTCTAAATTACATGTTTCTTTTTCAGTTTTAACTAACTTAGGTTCTATTTTACAATTTCCATTATATAAATCCAAAGTTTTAGTATTAAGATACATATCATCTCTTAAATGTTTTTTACGTAACTGATTTTGATGAACCATACGTATTCTATCATTTATTTTTGCTAAATAAGTTAGCTTACTTATTATTTTTACAATTTTAGCTGGTATCCATCGTATAAAATGTTTAAAATGATACTGATACATTACATCTTCTCCCTCCTTAAAAACAAAATTATTTCTTATTATTTTATCAACTTTACAATTATTTTTCTCAATATTTACTTTAGAATAATCACAATTACTACTCAAATTCAAATTATCATTCTTAATTCTATCTAAAATAATTCTCGGTTTATACGAGAAAAGCATCTCTGATGGCGTTTTTGAGGTTGAGGAGCAAATAGTATTGCGATTGTGCTGTAAGTATTTAAGAATTTGTTCTTGAATTGGTAACCTGTTACCACGATCTAGACAAAAGCGCTTCAAAACCTTTTTGACACTTTGTACACCGCGTTCTGCTAAGCCATTCGAAGCAGGGTGATAAGGAGGAGAATGTATCAACTGAATTCCTCTACACTGACAAAATTTTCTTAAAACAAAAGAATTGAATGGTGGGCCATTATCTGAAATTATTTTATCGGGAAGACCATACGAAGAAAAAATTTAATTTATAACCCTTGTTAAAGAATCGACGTTTGTGGAATTCATTATTTTTATTTCACAAAATTTACTGTATGAATCTACTAAAATTAGAAACATTTTCCCCTCAAAATGAAAAAAATCCACGTGAACTCTTTCAAAAAGGTATGAAGTTTCTGGCCACTTTGTTCTCACCACTTCTTTTTTGACAATTTGTGTTTGATCACAAACTTCACAACCTTTTACTTTGTTCTCAATATCCTTATCACATAATGGCCACCAAACGTAAGATCTGGCTAATCTCTTCATATTAACGATACCAGCATGGTTATCGTGAAGAATGCTTAAAACTTTATCGCGAAGACATTTGGGAATAATAATACGGTTGGCATAAAATACACATCCGTTATCCGTAGACAAACTATTTCTTTTGAGATAAAAAGGCATTAACTCTTGTTTCACCGGAAACGACCACGACTTCAGTAAAAAATCATGCACTGACTGTAATATTGTATCGTGTTTGTAGTGTTCCAAAACTTTTTGAAAATCTATCAATGGCTCTTCAGATTGAAAAAAATTAATAGGAGACTCCTCTATATCTGAACTGCCCGGAAGTGGAAGACGTGAAAGAGCGTCTGCATGGCCCATTTGCGAACTGCGACGGTATGAAATTTTATATTTATACATGGAGAGTAAAATTGACCATCTTTGCAGACGAGCTGCAGCTACTGAAGCTGTGCCTTTTTTGGGATTGAAAATTTCTTTCAAAGCTTGATGATCAGTATATAACGAAAACTCTTGACCATAAATATAGTTATGAAATTTTTTTAGTGCAAAGACGATAGCAAGAGCTTCTCTGTGCAATTGAGAATAATTGCGCTCTGATGGACTCAAACTACTCGATGCGAAAAGCACGGGTTTTTCAACACCTTCAACTTCATGAGACAATACAGCCCCTACACCATAGGGACTGGCATCGGTAGCGACTATAATCGGTTTTTGCGGATCATATAGAGCGAGAATATTATTGTTAAGCAAAAGCTCTTTACTTTGCCTAAAAGCTTTTGAGCACGAGTCAGACCAAATAAAAACTGAATTTTTCCTAAGCAGACTATATAAAGGTGACAACGTTGTTGCTAAGTTTGGTAAAAATCTTCCATATTAAATAAGTAGCCCGAGATACGATTGTAACTCAGCAACATTTTTAGGAGCCGGAGCTTCCACTATGGCTTCCACTTTCTCTTCATTAGGACAAACTCCGTTTTGAGAAATCGAATGACCTAGATACTTCACGCAATTTTGTAAAAACTTTGACTTTCCTAGATTTATTCTAACATTATGGCGACTTAGACGACTTCAAATAACTTTACACGACAATCATTCTCATCAACTCCCCCTATTATAATGTCGTCTAAATAGCAAAAGACCTTTTTTAAACCTGTTAAAATCCTATCCATAACCGACTGAAAAATAGCGGGGGCCGAACTAACTCCCAGAATTAATCTTGTCTAAGCAAAAAGCCCTTTCAAAGTGTTAATCACGAGAAGTTTACAAGAACTTTCCGAAACAGGCAACTGCTGATATGCTCCCGTCAAATCGACTACGCAGTTGAGTAAAGATATCTTCAATTTTTGGAAAATTGTAATGAACAGTCTCAATGCATTTGTTAATGGTAACTCGACAATCGACACAGATGCGGATACTACCATTCGCTTTGGGAACTATAACTATTGGGCTTGCCCAACGACTTTGTTTCACTGCCACTAAAATCCCTTCATCCACCAACCTGTCCAGTTCCTTATCCACAATTTCCCTTAACCTATAAGGCACACTGTACGCGCAGTGAAAAATAGGTGTTTGATCCTCTTTAAGCACGATATCGGCTTCATACCCGACGATAGGTGTATTCAACTTTGTACTAGTTATACCCGGAAAAGATTGTTCTATCTCTTCCACTAAAGTTTTACTACAACTTACTTGGTTTACTGGAACAATACTAAACACGCTTCTCCAATCCGGATACAAATTATCAATCCAAGAACGACCCATAATGCACTTAGATGGTTTATCACATTCAATAATTATCAGCTGTAATTGATGCTCTCTTCCTCCAAACGCCACCTGAACCTTCATCGCACCGATTTCTTTTATTAGACCACCTGTAACTGTACAAAGTTTATTTTGAGACTTTTCTAAATTTAAATTAACAAATTTTTTCCTAAGCTCCATTTCGCTCATGACTGACTCTGTAGCCCCGGTATCCACCTCCATTTCGACATGGACTCCATTTATTTTAACTTTGCAGCACACTGGCTGCTTCTGCTGCTCTTGGATACTGTGTACGACTTTGATTGCTTTGCTGTTTCTGCAGACGACTGATGTGTGGCCCCTTTTGCCACACGAAAAACATTCCCACTCCTTGGCTGGACAGTTATATTCTTGATGACCACGACCACATCTGTGGCATCGCTTTGTATCTCTGCCTTGACTCTGCGCATTATGCGAAGACGACTTCCTCCACTTAGGGTTAGACATTTGTTGATTCTTTTGGCTCGACTGTTGCTTCGGATCGGGATTCTGCTTTTTAGAATAACGGCTTGTGACATTTGATGATATTGAATGAAAAGCATGCGGTTGCATGTTTTTTGATGCTTTTTCGGAGGCTTCCATGTTCAAAGCCTTTTGACAACATTTTTCGAAATTGCTTCCATCATCATTAAGTAGACATTGCTGAATTTTTTCATTACGTAGACCGATGATAAACCGATCAATTAAAACATCATCCAGAATGTACGACTTGTATCTTCCGAGATCACTGATTACAGCGGCGTTAATTGTGGTATTTTTTTCATCGCGTTCTTTGTCCAAAAAACCTCCAAAATGATGAGTAGTGGTGTTTGACCTTCAGCTAGGATATCATTTATTTTAAAAAATTGGCGAAGCCTGTCCTCGTATGCTTTGAAATTACCACCAGGTAAAAATGGTTCGATATTGCCGACTAATGGAGCCATTTAGTATCGTTTGCTGCACGTGTACTTAACCTTTCCCAATTTGGCAAACACAACTGCGATTCCACTTATTAGACTTTACTACTATATTAAAACTTTAGAGACTTTACTTCTTTTACACGCGGACTTATTGAATTTTCCTCGTCGCCAACTATTGTGTCTTTTAATAAAACACGATGTTAAATTCTTAACACTTTATTTAATTGTTAAAACTTATAGTAGTTAAGGGAAAACACGGGTTATTCGGTTGAAGGTTAGGGCAAAAAGAAGGAAAGAACTCAATATGAAATGTCATAATTATTAAAGAAAAGGAAGTGTTCAAAAACGGAAGACACCATTAAGGTTATAACACTTTGTCTTAAGTTATCGGAATATATAACACTGCGAACGGCGCCGAATCGACTCTCTACGGTCTTCGTGTACACTCTCAGCTACGGCCGCTATATTTTCTTCACAGCGTGCTGGACGTGGTCTATTCGGTCGAATATTATCCAATAATGAATGCTGGGTCTCAAAATGGGTGATGGTGTTGCGATTAGTACGCTCAGTAGGCCGATTATGTTGACCATAAGTTGAGCGAAGTGCACGAAACACATTCCTCACAGAACGTGAATTTTCATAATAAAGTTGAACAATTTGTAAACGTTGTTCACGCGTAAGTCTTTCCATTATGAAATGCCAAACAATACTAAACAAAAATAACATGACAGCATGACACGACTCACACGTGATCTGTCAAAAAAGGCTATTGAAAAAAGTATCTCTACTTGGATCACCCGTTACATTTTTTTTTATCTGTCGTTTATATAATTTTTTTTTTATTTTTTCTATTGTTGTTAGGAGGAGATTTTACCGCGGAATCAATTTGGGTTCAAAAGAAATCACTCGGCAGTGCATGCTATTACAAAATTGATTTCGGATGTTAATTGGAATCTCAACGCCAAAAGATGTACAGCTGCCTGCCTAGTGGATATCGAAAAAGCCTTTGACACGGTTTGGATTGACGGGTTAATTTACAAACTTATTCGATATGAATTTCCATCTAATCTTACAAAGATGATAGCATCCATGCTATACGGAAAGAAATTTGTTGTAACAGATAGAGAATATACGACAGCTGAAGTTTTTAATGTCAATAATGGTCTACTTCAAGGCACAGTAACTGCTCCACAGCTCTTCAATATCTACATTTCTGATATACTTAGGGAACTCGATAATTCATTGGCATTTGCCGACGACGCTACACTGTCTGCAAGCGGCTCAAAAATTGAAGACATTCAAATCCAACTTCAAAGCAAGTTTGATAGGTTTCAAGCTTTCTGCTCCGAATGGAAGCTCAAAATAAACTATACGAAATGTGAAACCATATTGTTCCGCACTCCAATAAGACGAGGTAATTCAGATTTGAGACGCAACTGGAGAAATCTCAAAATAACGAGTTCAAATGGTCTTCGGATCGAGTCGAGGACCGTGGTAAAATATTTGGGTGTTCATTTGGACAAGTTTCTGTATTACAATGAGCACATAAATATTCAATAAGACAAGGCAAGAGCGGCATTCATGTCGCTAAAAAGCCTGTTTTATTCCAACTATCTTAGATCCGATGTGAAGATAATTTGTTATCAAGCATTCGTTCGTCCAATTCTGACTTATGCGAGTCCAGTGTGGTGGAACATTAACCCATCGTATATGGAAAAACTACGAGTGTTCGAGCGTAAATGTCTTAGAGCCTGCACACAGATGTATAGGAGTGCACATTCCGATTATAGGCATTATGACTCAAACAAAAGACTTCTGGATGCTTCCGGTGTGTCCAGAACTGACAATGTCATTCTAGATTCTGTAAGGAATCACTTTGTTCGTTCGGCAAGTGTTAGCGAAAACGAATTAATCTCTGGATTATTCTATCCGAATCCTGGGTATTTCAGAAATGCCTTGGAAAGTGGATACATTCCGCCAGAAACATTTCTGTTTCTGGATGCATATGGCTACCTATCGGATTCAACGAACGTTCCAATAATATACCATGCTGCAAGGAGAGCAACAGATAAAAGGATCCTTTATGAGCCTTTTGAGTCGGGGGACGGGAATACTGATCAAATTAGATACTGCATTAGCATACCTGAAAGCGACAAAAGTAACACTAACAGGTTAAATAGAGACCGATACTGGTGGCTAGACTGGGCTGAAGCCGATACTTAGGTTAAGTAAAACTAGGCCCTGACATGTGATCTTTGATCTAACGATGACTTGTTAGTCGATGGAATAGAGATCACATGACACGGCCTAGATAGATTTAGATAGGTTTAGATAGGTTAAGTTAGTCTTGTAGGTTTTAGTTTTATATAAAAAAAAAAAAAGTTGCGACTGTCTTCTAATAGGTTTTGATTCACATTTTCAAAAAAAAAATATATATAGTACATAACAATAAAACAAAAATTCACAAAATATAAAAATTGAATTAAACAAACAAATTATATATCATGTAATGCGAACCATAATGGTCTTTTACTTTGGCAAAATTTAAAAATGTCTAGTCTTTAAGTTTATTTAGGCTATTAATTAATATTAAAGAAATTGTGAATAAATAAACGTTGAAAAACAAAAAAAAAAATTGTTTCACCTACTTAATTTATTTAATTGGCATTTGTTTTAGTTGTTATTTTTTAAATTGTTATTTATTTATTTGTTATTTATCTAATTGTTATTTATTGAATTGTTGTTTATTTAACTGTTTTATTCTTTTATGTTAAGTGTTATTTATTACATTGTTATTTATTAAATACGATTGAAGTTGTTTATTTATTTATTTAGTTATTTAGTTATTTAGTTATTTAGTTATTTAGTTATTTATTTATTTATTAATTTACTTATTTTTTTTTTGTTATTCATTTATTTTTCAATTAATTAATTAATTTTATTTATTTAATATTGCTAGTCATAACATATTTTTACTTGCATTTTTAACTTTTTTTTTTTACCTTTATATTTCTTCATTAAATTTTTTTTTCTTTATATTTGGAGTTTTTATTTTGTATTTTTTCTCCAAAAAACAATCTTATATTTGTCTCTCATACAGTGGTGGATACCAAATTAGCACACCTAGTTTTTTTTTTAAATATATTTGATAATAGTAAGAAAAACAGTATTAAGTTTGAAAATAGATTTTTTTTTTTTAATTTTTATTAATAAATTCACTTGTTTTGTGACTTATGAGAATCCATATATTTTTTGATTTCAGCAATTTCTGTTAGAAATAAAAATTAATAAAAAAAGTTGTTATGAATTTCCACATTTTTGCTTGGACATATAATTAGCACATAAGACGAAACTACCAATTTTACCTGTAATTCTTGGGAATTAAGCTAATATTTAGTTGGAAATCCTTTATTTGCTATAACAGCTTGACATCGCCTCGGCAAACTTTCAACTAATTTCCTGCAGCGTTCAATTGTTGTTGAATACCAAGCACTTTTGATATTTTCCCATAATTCACTTAAGTTTTTAGGATTTCTACCTTCAATTTGGCGTTCAATGTCGTTCCACAGGTTCTCAATCGGGTTGAGATCGGGAGACTGAGCTGGCCATTTCAAAACATTTACTGTATTGCTTTCTAAGCACGATTTTACCAATCGGGAAGTATGTTTGGGATCGTTGTCGTGCATAAAATACCACGTAAGAGGCAAATTGTCATCAGCGTAAGGAATCATATGGTCTTCTATGATGCCCTTGTAAACGTGTTGATCCATTCTGGTATCAATTTTAACAATAGGCCCCACACCGTGCCAAGAAAAGGCTCCCCACACCATTACATTTCCTCCTCCGTGTTTAATTGTTTTTAGTGTGTATTTTGGGTTGTATTGTTGATTCGGAGGACGCCACACATATTTTTTTCCATCCGACCCGAATCTACAGAACTTCGACTCGTCACTCCAGAGCATATTTTTCCAAAACTGCATGGGTTTGCGCAGATGTTCCTTGGCAAACTCCATTCTACACTTCACATTTTTTATTGAAACAAACGGTCATGCAGTGTATTTCAAGCAGAGATCCTAGCCGTACTAGATGCTGCCATATCAGCGGGAGTATTGGACATATCACAAGAGAATATCTCTATTTACGTTGACAGTCTTAGTCACTTACTTAAGTGGCGCTACAGTCCGCAATGAACCTGGGCATCAACAAACATGCCTCAACAATTAGTCCGGTCCGTAGCTTACTGCCTCCAGTTGCGCACTCCAAGTTGGTTGAGGTCGGTTTCTACTTGTGGACGCCACTTAAGGCGAGGTCTTCGTCTATTGCCTCCGACGTCTGGCTGGGATTCGAGACTCTGCGAGCCGGAGCATTGGTGTCCATTCGTTCTACATGTCCTAGTCATCTTAAACGTCCAATGCGGAGTTTTTTGACCAGGGGCATGTCGCTGTACAGCTCGTATAGTTCTTGGTTGAATCTTCGTCTCCATAGAACGTCAACACAAACAGGACCGACGATTTTTGGAAGATTTTTCCTCTCAAATCGACCAAGGATTTCGTCAACCACTTTTGAGACGATCCATGCTTCAGCAGGACTGGGATGATCAGGGTCTTATATAGGATCTCCTTAGTCATTAGAGTGAGGGCTTTACTACTAAATTGCCTTCTGAACCCGAAGAAACAGCGGCTGTCAAGAGTAATTCTTCGTTTAATTTCTGACGAGCTGTTGTTGTCAGAGTTAATAGTGGAGCCGAGATAGAAAAAGTCCTGTACTACCTCAAAGTTATGTCTGTTAATGTTGTCATTCTCTCCAATTCGTCGATGTTGTGTGTGTTTACTTGTTGGAATCAATTACTTTGTCTTGCCCTCATTTACTGCTTAAACCATTTTCGCCGCTTCCTTCTCCATACTAGCAAACGTGGCTACGACATCACGTTGGGTCCTACCAATGAAGTCAATATCGTCGGCGTTTGCTAGTAGTTGTACAGATTTTTGGAAAACTGTGCCTCTGGTGTTGGCTAGTGAGTTTTGCACAATCCCCTCAATAATCAGATTGAAGAAGTCACATGACAGCGCATCGCCTTGCCTAAATCCTTTTTTCCTTTCGAATGCATCGATGAGGTTTCTCGATGAGAATTCTCCATCGTCAGCCTACACAAACGGGCGAGCTTGGGCGGTATACCAAAACTAGACATGGCTCTGTATAGTTCGTCTCTATAAATGCTGTCGTAAGCGGCTTTGAAATCGATGAATAGGTGGTGGGTATCGATTTGGACTTCTTGGGTTTTTTCCAGGATCTGCCAAAGTGTGAAGATTTGATCGGTTGTGGACTTTCCTGGCCTAAGCCCACACCGATAAGGGCCGATCAGGTTATTGGTAAACGGTGTCAGGCTTTCACATATTACGGCAGATAGGATCTTGTAGGCGATGTTGAGGAGACTTATGCCTCTGTAGTTGGCGCAGTTTAGAGGGTCTCCATTTCTGTGGAGAGGACAATCAACGGTGAGGTTCCATTCTTTAGGCATACTTTCTTCCGACCAGATTTGGCTTATGAGTACGGCCTCTTAAATTATTTTCATTTAACCGCCGTCTGATTGTTCGAGAAGACACAGAGATACGGTATTGTGACTCAACGTCGTACTTAATCTGCTTAGATGTCTTGAAGGAGTCTACAGCCGAAGATCTGCGTATTAATTTGTCTTCTCTGGTGGTGGTTTTTCTTGCACGGGGAGCTCTTGCAACGTTTCTTGCAGTTCCAAATGTCTCAAAATGGCGGATTGCATTGTAAACAAGCTTTCTGGAACAGCCTATTAATTTTGCTATTTCTGAAACCGTTTTTCCTTGTGATTTCAGCTCAATAATCAGAGTTCTTTTATCCGTAGTGCAGTGTAGTCCTTTTCCCATGTCTAGGGCATTAGTTTGATAAAAAAATGTATTTCGTAAGTAATTAAATACTTACCTTACGAATTCAAGGTCCAAATGAAAAAAAATAATTGAAAATGTTTACTTAATTCAAGTGTGCTAATTATATGACCAGGCTTTAGCAATGATACTTCACGACTATTCGCTTTACCATTAGTATTATATTACAAATCATAGTAATTGTAACGGATCTATTTTCTCTAATTGCCACATGTTACATCAAACTAGAAATGCCGTTACTTTAAGATAAGAGATGGAGTTTGTATGCAATTAAACACACGTGGTAGAAAGTGTGCTATTTATGTGTCCACCACGGTAGTTATCTAATTATCTAATATACAATATTTCAGAAGAAAAGTACTTGTTATTAAATCTCTGTGTAAAATGTGCGGTAACAAACCTAATGTAAAATTATATACAAAATAAACTATCTATCTATCTATATCTTCCTCATATCCTGTTTGAGAGGAGCATGTTAAAGGAGAAAATAAATTCAAATGGGAACTCATGCTAACGCAATTGAATCTAAATGAAGGCATATATTGATTTGCTATTGGTGGTATAAGTATCCGAAATAATTGTTAGCATTCTATTGAATATGTATAACAAGAAAGTTTCCACTTGATTGTCAAACAGATGCGAAATACCATCTCACACATTTTAATTAAATTTTAACCAAACTCGGTTAATCATTTGCAAGCCTAGCCTAGTCATTCCCAATGCACACCCATTTGTAACCAAATAACGATCGGATTGTGTCATTTCAAATAAAAGATCAGATAAACCAAGGCATCTCTGGCACGCAATGTTATCCCATCGATACAGTGTTGACATGACAGTTATTGGATTGATCTCGTGCAGTGGCTTGGCATGTCCACACATTTGCTAAATGTTTTCACAGATGAAGCGTCGCAGATTGACAAGCCTTTACCACGAAGGGATAGTGCCAGTGAATTCGCAATGAGTGTTTGACTTGGATAACACACATTTTTATAGCCAGTCAATTAAAATGTACGCAACGAATTTTGGCTTGAACTGCCATCGATTACTTAATAGCTGCGGTCTTTTTTTTTTTTTTTTGATTTGCATATTTAAATAACCGGCGGATACGGCCATGGAATTCCATAAATCTACCGCAGTCGGTATGATTGACTAAAAAAGTGATAAAATGCTAATTTTACGTTCAATTGTAATGGGCGACATATTGTCTACCATTTTTTCCCACAAAATGATGATTTACTATTCACAAGATTTAAAAATAAAAAAAAACATCAACAACCAAAATAACAAGGTGTGTTCGTTTCACACGCAATAGTCGGCAATAAAAAAAAAATTTAAATATTTTATAAATACAAAAAAAAAATTAACGAATATCAGACGGAAGCAGTGATTTGCAACCCTAATTCAACGAAAAGAAATATTTAAAAAAAATTTAACGACCAAAGCAACTCTTATTCAATTTGGAGATTATGCCGAGTTACATGTTTTTTTATTTTCTCTTGAATTATTAACAAAAAAATGCTAAAATCTAACTTACCATTACCATTGCTAAATTTTAATCTCACAAGCTTACCTCTGAATTGTTTTCTTAATGCCATGCGGCCTTAAATTACCTACACGATTAGTATTTTTATTAAATTTTCAAAATTTTGTTAATTTTTTCGTCGTTTTATATCAAACCTTTAGCTACTTAAAATTTAATCCTTAACTACCTACACTTAACTTAGATAGTTATAAACAGGATGGCAAGCACTCGTTGCCATATTCCCTGAGCCTTTGTTGGCTGCCCGGTCAGCCATTGTGAAACATCGTTCATCTTCTGGACAACTTCCTCCTAAGATCTTCTATTGAACTAAATGCACTTGATTGACATTGACATCACAGTACTTCGCGCATGAATGCAACGAACTATAGACACGCAACAGCACTGGCGACTAAGGCCATCGGCTGGGACAGATCAAGACAACAGAGAGAGAGAGACGGATAGATACATAGAAGGAAAGACATAAAACATAAACCCACGTGGCACAGAGGAGGACACATAGATTTATATTTTCTCATAATATCGCACAGGTGGCCTCAGATAAGCTGGCAATTTTCATAGAAAACAAATGCTGCCGAAGCTGGGGCTTGAACCCGCAGCGTTTGGCTTAGCAGTCAGCTAAGTATTCCTCTGAGCCATGGCCACCTGCTAAATGTTACCTAGGCCTGCCATAAGTACTGTTACAACTTCAACGTCCCATAGAAAAAAAACGAGTAAACATATCGAATTAATTTGAAAAAAAAATGCTTCATTCAAAATGGCCGCCGTTTGCTTTCACACAAGCCTTCAAACGTATTGGCCATTGGGCTATCGAGACACGCACGGTATCCATGGATATCTCGGACGCTGCTTTGGTCAATGCTGTTTTCAGGCTTTCCAAATTTCTGTGGGGAGTCTTGCAGACCACAAACCATAATCCAGTGGATTCAGATCTTGACTCCCCGAGGGCCAATCTTCAGCTGCTATGAAGCCAGGAATGTTGAGCCTGAGCCACTCCTGCGTGGTTTTGGCTTTATGCGCTGGAGCAGTCTTGCTGGAAGATCCACCTGTTTCACCTTTGAAAAGGGTATTGGTCAAGCCTTTAACAAGACCCTCTAGCACGTCCTCTTGATAGACCTTTGCCCCAGTTTTCACGCCTTTTTCACAGAAATGGAGGGATGTGACACCTTGGTGGGACACCCCCCCACCAAACCATCACGGACGCTGGATGATGGCCTATTTTAACCCTAGGAACATTTTTTTTGCTTCCTTAGATGAAGTGGCATAAATCTTATCATTTTGCTTATTGAAAACTTCTTCAACGGTAAAAATTTTTTCATCCGTAAACAAAATGTTTTCATGGCCATTGGCCGCGTGCCACTGCAGAAGTCTCTTGCATCTTTCCAGCCTAATTTTTTTCAGTTGGAGAGTTAAGAGATGACCAGTGGACCGACGATAGGCTTTCATATGGAGATCGTCCCGAATCAACCCTGACATCGATCTGGTTGATATCTCCAACTCCTTGGACATTATTTTCTGTTTTCTAAGGGGATTTCTCCGAATTCGCTCACGCACTGCCTTCACTACCGCACTTGTACTTAGAATTAAGTTGTGGACTAAAAAAATGGAAAGTCTTTCTTCACTGGCGATTCGTCACCGAAATTGAGTGCGCTGCTGTTCACCCTAAGTTTTATTAGTTTTATCGAGGTCTGATATTGTAGTGCGAATTTCGCACTGCAAAAACTGCGTTGTCGACGTATACGTTGCGGATTAGCAGCTTAATCAGCCCGCAAAGGTACTTACTTGACGGACTCAGTGGAGCGATGGTTGGTGAGATGAACTGCCGCGCAGGATGTCTGGACTCAATTCCCAGCTGTAGCAACACCTAATGACTTTTCACTGGCCCTGCTCTCGTGATGACAAATCATCCGAGTAGTATCAATTGTCAAGAAAAGCTCAAATTCACCGTTCGGAGTCGGCATAAAACAGGAAGTCCTACAATCGTGAAAGATGTACACACGCACACATGAATGGTTGTGAGAATGTTAGGCCATAGGTGCAAACGATTCTGTAGCAGCAAAAATTTGTTTTTTTTACTTAGGTGACGCTACAGTCCGGAATTTAACTGGTCCTCAGCCAATATGCCTCTCCTATTAGCCCGGTCCTTACGTGACTGCCTCCAGTTGCACAATCCAAGTTGGTTGAGGTCGGTTTCTATGCTTGTGCGCTCCACTTAAGGCGGGGTCTTCCTCTACTGCGTCCGACTCTAGCTGGGGATCGAAGACTCTCCGAGCCGGAGTATTGGTGCCCATTCGTTCTACATGTCCTAGCCATCTTAAACGTCCAATCCGGAATTTTTCGACCAGAGGCATGTCGCTGTACAGCTCGTTTTTGGTTGAATCTTCATCTCCATAGCCCGTCAACGCAAACGGGACCGAAGATTGTTCGAAGAATATTCATCTCGAATCGATCAACGATTTCTTTATCCGCTTTTGAGACGCTCCATGCTTCAGCGCCGTAGAGCAGGAGTGGGATGATTTGCGTCTTATCTATGTTCTCCCTAGTAGTTCGAATTAGGGCTTTACTATTAAATTGCCTTCTTAGCCCGAAGAAACAGCGGTTGGCGAGAGTAATTCTTCGTTTAATTCCTGACGAACTGTTGTTAACAGATTCTATCAGTCGATCTATCTATGTCGTACTATCTCAAAGTTATATCTTTCAATGGTGACGTTCTGTCCGATACGTCGATGTTGTGTGTCCTTACGTGTTGAAAGCGTATACCTTGCCATATCCTCATTAGCTGCAAATTTTTATGACATCACGTCCTACCAATGATGTCAATATCGTCGGCGAATGCTTGTAGTTGTACCGATTTTTGGAAAATTGTACTTCTGGTGTTTCCTTGTGATTTGCGCAATCCTCTCAAGAATCAAACTGAAGAAGTCACATGACAATGCATCGCATAGATAGGATCTTGTAGGCGAAGTTGAGGAGACTCATGCCTCTGTAGTTGGCGCAGTTCAGAGGGTCTAATTTTTTTTGATCGGGCAAACGATGCTGAGGTTCCATTCTTTTTCTTCTACTTTCTTCCGACCAGATTTGGCTTTATAAAGCTCAACGGGAAGGCCGTCATTTCCGGCAGCCTTATTAAGATTGAGTTTAGCTGTCATCACTTCACTCAGGTCGGATGGTTGGCAATTTTCGCTTTCGTTGCCAATATTGAATGTTCTGTTCTGCCTGACAGCGGAAAGCTGTTCGTCATCGCCGTTCAACAATCTGCAGAAGTGGTTCTTCCATATCCTCAGCATCAACTGTGTCTCTACTACGATATTTCCTTGTTCATCTCGACAGGATTCTGTTCGAGTCTTTTAACCTTGGCTTTGACGTTTTACACTTTGACAAAACTTGCGAACGTCGTTCCTGAAGTGTCATTTCTCCATTTCCTCGATCATGCGCTTGTCGTTCTCTTTTTTCATTTTTCTGAAAAGCCGGTGTTAATCCTCATCGCCTGCAGCTTAGCCTCGTAGGCTTCGTTCTTGGCTGCGAGCATCTATCGGAATTCCTCATCAAACCAGGGGTTTCTTGCTTGTGGACGCGAACAACCTAATACATCAGTTGCGGATGGTGTAATGGCTTGCTGTCATTGTTGCCATTGTTCTTCGACATTCGATGCTGGTGGTTTGGTGTAAATCGAGAGGTTAAGGGATACGCGTTGCACCAAGATCTTGGCGGTCTCTTGCGATTGCATTCTTTCGACATCAATTTTTTTCACAGTATTTCTGGATGGTTGTATCGTGGTGGATGTCCGCATTCTTGCCTTGGCTGCAACAGGGTAGTGGTCCGAGTCGATGTTAGCTCCTCGGAATATTAGGAAATCCAAAATACTGGATGCGTGCCTTTGGTCTATTGCAATGTTATCAATTTGGTTGACCATTCGTTGATCTGGATACCGCCATGTCCACTTATGTATATCTAGGTGAGGAAACCGTGTGCTGGCTATATTGGCATTTCGTTCCGTAGCGAAGTTAATTAGCCTCAGTTCAGATGTCTTTTCGTGTAGAATATGTTTTCCGACAACAGTGCTTAAAATGTCTTCTCTTCATACCCTTGTGTTGAGATCTCCCAACACGATTTTAACATCGTACCTCGGTAGTTGCTAATAGGTTTGGTCAAGGAGCTTATAGAAGCAATCATAAGCTTTTTCCTGCGTTGGGGAGTGAGCGCATATAAGGCTTATGTTTGGCGAATTTGGCCTTGATGTGGATTGTTACGATGCGTTCGTTAATGCCTTAGAAACATAAGACTTCTTGCCTAAGTCTGGCACTAATACAAATCCGCATCTGAATAGTCGCAGCTTCTGCTCACTTTAACACGGTCCGTAGTAGATGCCACAATTTTTCATCCTCTTTTTGCCCGGCCCATCTTATCGTATTTCTTGAATGGTTAACCCAAAGCACAACCTCCCACCTGGAGGGCTAGTTCAAATTTTTTAGATACCCCTAGGACACGGGGCCATCATTATCCACTTCGGGATTGAGCGCTGCCCTTGGCCTTTCGGTTTATCCATCACCATCTCTATTCACGGGGCCTGATCTATCCTTGAAATTCAAAGACAACCTGTTTTGCGAATATGTCGAAGCAGTAGATCCCCCAGGGACATCAGGCCGGGTATTCATTCCGTGCCATTCGGACTTGGCTGTTTCAAGTGTTGCTGTTTTTCGTCGTATTATCAACACTCGCGCTTATCGTTTAGCAAGTCAAATCCGGTTGGATGAGACCAGTACCCGATGTTTACCACTTGAAGGTTAAAAATAAGCACTTGATGTGTAGTCAGAGTTACAACCACTGGCCATTGCCAAGTTAAAGCCAATCCACCAAGAGTGTATCCTCGTTCTACAATACCCAACTATGTGGTTACTCAGTGGGAAAACCTTTTGGTTAGCTAGAGCTACGTCAACTTTTGAGCTCCTCCACTTGAGCATGGACACAGCCATTGCATTTCTACAAAATGATTGTTTGGTGCAACATTTACGGTCGAAAATTGAGGATGCCGACGGTTACACTTTAACCCTTAGCACTACGGACAGATGTGTTGTACGACCTGTTTTGCAGATGACTTTTCAATTAAGTCTGACGCATTGACGCTCCAACAGGACATAGCAGTTGCTGAGATAGCTCAGGCAATGATGCAGATTTTGAATACCGGAACAGAATTAGAACATCAGATTTAAATCGCCGAAATGGTATATCATACGGACGATCCACCTTTTCGGCGTTTAAAATCTGATTTCGCCAGACGCCTTCCTTTCGGGTTTTTTTTAGAAACTCGAGGTTGCCACATCACAAACTACAAACCACAAACCTTAGCCCTGTTAGTAGCAAGACAAAGTTGTCTATCCCCCACCTAATTAGAGAAAAGCACAGTTTATGATCTCAAAAAATTAAGGGCTAACGCCCCGCAGGATATGCATTGAGCTTGTGCGGCCACACCGCCAATAGGGCTGCACACAAGAAAATTATGACGAGTAAGCAATGATCTTTGAAAGTTATCTTCAAAAAAAAAACGAAAATATCCAGATATATGATGAACTTCGACTTAGATTGAGGGACAACACTTTCGACTGTCTAGTAGGCCTAGATGAAATGAACATAAGCAGGGTCCATCATTGGAAGCTTGGTGTACAAAAAAGCAAATTTTTGTCGCGACAGGCTCGTTGATACCCCTTGCCCAGATTTCTCACATTCATTTGTGCGTATGTAGTTCTTGTACGATAGCGGGACCTCCTATTTTATGCCGACTCCGAACTTTAGGTAAGCTTTTCCTGAGAATTGATGCTACTTGGATGATTTGTCAGATCATCACGAGAGGAGGGCCAGTGAAAAATCATTCAGCTAATGTTATGGCTGTGAACCGAACACAGACATTTTGCGCGGCAGTTTGAAGCTTGGTTTAGATTTCAAAAATAACAGCAGTACATCCGTTTTTGGTTTAAAGTTACATCACAAAACGAACTTCTTGTCAAACAAGGCGGTCCTCCAAATTCTTGACCAAACAAATTTATTGCGGCGCCTTCAAAGAACTAAGCCCTTAGATTTGGCCCGATAATAACAAACCGCGCTGTAAATTGCGGAAAAAGCGGATCCTCTGAAAGTAAAGTTACCTGTCAAACACTCATTACTCGTGATAAAAAAATGTCTAGATCAGTCGCATAATAAGTTTCAATACAAACACAAAAAGTCTGGTGGTTTTATTAAGTTGAAGTGTCACACTACTCACATCGTGTCTATGAAAATTTCCACCAGCTCTCGAAAAAGAAAAAAAAAATCTTCTCAAAGCCTAATCTTTGTATTACATAAATATCCATCCGCCTTTGAAAATTATATTGACAATTCAAAACATGACAATCCTAATTTAATCGCCCCGACAAAGGTCTAGTTAAGCCTTCTTGAGATGTTATTCCACTTGGCCTTGTCAATATTGCACGTCTTTGTATCGCTTAAAAGGCAAGCGACAGGCATGCTTCTGAAGAAAAAAAAAATCGCATTTGCTAAGCCCATGCTCCAAATTCCATTGTAAGCTATTTGACTGTGAAAGCAAAAACTATTCCGGCCTTGAGCAATAAAAACTCTCAGATTAATATAAAAAAATTTGTTAGGCTACTTTTATTTGCACTTCTCTTTGGACATTTAATCAAAATGAAAATTAAACTAAAATCTTCCCCATCTTTGGTTACCATCCAGAAGAGGCTCCATAGGAGCCTTGTGAACCATAAGAATCGTGGGAACCGTATGAACCAGCATTGCTATAGCTACCACCATGACCACCACTGGAATATCCCCCGTGTCCACCTTCACTGATGACTTTAACGATTGAAACTGATGGACTTGAGCCGTGGCTGTAACCTCCGTGTCCACCGCTGCTGTATGAGTCGGTACCGTATGAACTGCCGCTGGAGTAACCGCCAGAGTATCCGCCAGAGTATCCGCCAGAGTGACCACCATAGCCTCCTGATGAATATCCACCATGACCACCGGAGTATCCTCCATGTCCACCAGAGTATCCACCATGACCGGATGAACCAGCATCGATAACCTTAACAACAGTCACTGGGGCTGATGAGACAGAGCTTCCTTCGTATCCACCGCTGGAATATCCGCCGGCATATGATGGAGCATCATAATATCCACCCGAATAGTGTCCGCCAGATGAATGACCACCACTATATCCACCATATCCACCGGAGCTGTGGCCACCATCGATGACCTTGACAACAGTCACTGGAGCGCTGTTGTAACTTGGTGCTGGAGCGCTATAAACAGGAGCCGGTGAATTATAAACTGGTGCAGGAGCACTGTAAGTTGGGGCGCTGTATACCACAGATGGAGCGCTATAACTGACAGATGGAGCGCTATATGAAACACCACTAGAGTATCCACCTGAGTGTCCACCAGAGTGTCCACCAGAATATCCACCGGAAAATCCACCAGAGTATCCACTAGAATGTCCACCCGAGTATCCACCACCTCCAAGTCCTCCCTTCAACGACTGCAGGATACCACCAATTCCACCACCACCTGAACCGCCCTTGCCCAGCAATTCACCAATAGTACGCTTTTGGCGCACCAACTCCTCGCTGCTAACAACGGCGACCGCTACGGCCAAAACTGCGAATACGGTGAAAGCGTTCATCCTACAATACGGTCCAAGTAACTATCGGAAACTAATCGTCACCACCGGCCGTCAGATTATTTTATAGGCCAACGCTTTACGTTTTCCCACATTTACATACGTTTCCCCTACCGAAAAACACTTCAATTGAACGGCCCGCGCATGCGCGGCGGTATTTTTTCGCAACAACAAGCTTAATGGGTCTGTAAATCTAGGCGGTGGCTTTGGCCAACAATATTGCTCCGCAAACACGTGCTACCAATGTCAAACGAATCGCTGGTAGTACGTCGATAGTAGCTGTCTGTCCATCGATAGTTGTTATGCAGATTTGCCATCTCAAGTTATTTGAATTCCCTTCTGCGGTAATATATCAACTGATGTGCCTTTGCTAGGGTCCCCGTGACATCTCAAGTCGTGTAAGGTCAAGGGAGATTCGCATGCTCAAAAGGGTTGGGCTGAAAACCGGTCATAAGCCAATATGGACACGCATGAAGCATGAGGGATTTAATTAATTGGATTCTAATCGGGCGATGAGGTGATACTAAAACCTGAGTAATTGAGGTCTTGAGTGCTTTGCTCATTCGGTTGGGTGAAGATGTAGGGACAGGGCGATGAAGTGGTTTACAGGGGTATGGATGCTGATTCAAGTGACAGACAAACAAAATGCTAATTCAGCTTTTAAGTAGAATTAGGTTTTGAAAACTAGAGGCTGAGGTGGTTAACGAACAAGACATTCAACGAAGTAGATAGAGCTGGTGCTGTTGTTGAAGTTGTCAATGAGAACGGAAACTGTGTATTTCCATTAAGTTCATCTACCCATTAAGCCCTATATCTAGGTCTAAGGTAAGTCTGATCTTGCTTCATCGATTACGAACTGGTTTTTAGTCTTGGAAATTCCCCCGAGGGGCTTTTTTCCTTTTCGAAATGGAAATAAGCCCCTCAACAAAAAGCATTAACATCGGAGACTGTAATTGCCAGGTGCGATGTAATCACCCGCGCGGGAATCAGCCCCATGGTTCCCAAAAAAAAACGAAATAGGCCCCACTGGGTTATTTGGGCTCACTGTTGGATTTGGGTTGCGTGCGAATCGGGATGCATGCAAGGAAATAAACCGCACAACCTAAAGGCATTAACAGCAGCGGGACTTATTTCCATTTCCGAAGGGAAATAATCCCTGTGGGGGCTTTGTTTTTTTTTTTAGGAAATTAAGCACCATAGGGCTTGTTTCCTCAGGGATTGTTATATAGCACCGGTATTGCTATTTGAAATTGGAATTCTATTCAAGTTTTTGTGTACGCAATATCTGAATATGGATGGTTGGGTGTTGTAGAACGAGGGTAGACTCTGATTGGCTTTAACTTGGCAATGCCCAGTGTTGTAACTCTGACTACACATCAAGTGCTTATTTTTAACCTCCAAGTGGTAACCATCGGCAACTGGTCTCATCAAACCGAATTTGAATTGCTGAGCGATAAGCGCGAGTGTTGATAACACGACGAAAAACAGCAGCACTACAAACAGCTATGAAAGAATTGCACGGAATGAATACCTGGCCTGCTGTTAAAGGCGAACTTAGACAAGCTGCCTCGACATATTCGGACATTAGGTTGTCTAGGAATTTCAAGGGTCAGTCAGGCATATTGAACAGAGATGGTGGCGGATGAACCGAAAGGCCAACGGCAGCGCTCAATCCCGTAGTGGATACTGATGGCCCCGTGTCCTAGGGATATCTAATAAATTGGAACTGGTCCTCCAGGCTGGGGGTTGTGCTTTGGGTTAACTACCCAACCATAGAAAACCAATAGCCTCGGAAAGGACTGATTTTATTGTTGACGGCACGGCTAAACGAAAACAGGACAACGACTTTCGTATCTGCACCTGGAATGTGAGAACATTAAACAGGAGCGGTGCAAGCGAACAACCAGCGCAAGCCCTAAACTGCTACAAAGCAGACAATACTGCCATCCAGGAAATACGATGGGATCGGCCGGGCAAAATGAGGATGAAAAACTGTTACATCTACTACGGACCATGTTATAGTGAGCAGAAACAGCGACTTTTCGGATGCGGATTTGTTATAAGTGCCTGACTTAGGCAAGAAGTCTCATGTTTCCAAGAAATTAGCGAATGCATTGGCACAATCCGCATCAAGGCCGAATTCGCCAACATAAGCCTTATATGCGCTAACGCCCCAATGTGATATAGCTAAGGACTGCTTCTATGAGCTCCTTGACAAAACCTTTGAGCGACTACTGAAGTGCGAAGTAAAATTTGTGCTGGGAGATCTTAACGCAAAGGAAGGAAGAGAAGACATCTTTAGCAGTGTTTTCGGAAAACATAGCCTACATGACAACATGTCTGGTAACGGACTTAGGCTACTTGACTTCGCTACGGAACGAAGTGCCACTATAGCCAGCACACAGTTTCCTCACCCCGATATCCATAAGGGGACACCGCGGTCTCCAGATCAATGAACGGTCAACCAAATTGATTACATTGCGATAGACAAGAGGCACGCATCCAGTGTTTTGGATGTCCGAACATTCCGAGGAGCTAACATCGACTCCGACCACTACCTTGTTGCAGCCAAGGTTAGAATGCGGATATCCACCAAGCCACAACAATTCAGAAACAATTTGGAAAAACTTAATGTCGAAAGACTGCCGTCGCAAGAGACCGCCAAGACCTTCGCGCAACGCGTATCCCTAAATCTCTTGATTACCCCTGCTTTGATGAGGAATGCCGACAGATGCTCGCAGCCAAGAACGAGGCCTACAAAGCTAAACTACAGGTGAAGACGAGAGCTGCCGTTGAGCTCTATAGGCATTCTTACCTTGCCTGCAACAAGATAGTGGTCCGAGTCGATGTTAGCTCCTCGGAATGGTCGGATATCGAATAGAATTATCGCAATGTGATCAGTTTGGTTGACCGTTGGTTGATCTGGAGACCGCCATGTCTCCTTATGGATTTCGAGGTGAGGAAACCGTATGCTGGCTATAGTGGCATTTCGTTCCGTAGCGAAGTCAATTAGCCTACGTTCGTTGCCTGACGTGTTGTCGTGTAGGCTTTGTTTCTTACAATTATGCTCAAGATGTCTTCTCTTCCTACCTTTGCGTTAAAATCTCCCAACAAGATTTTAACATCGTACCTCGGTAGTCGCTAATAGGTTTGGTCAAGGAGCTTATAGAAGCAATCATAAGCTTTTTCCTCCATTAGGGATTAAGCGCATATAAGGCTTATATTGGCGAATTCGGCCTCGATGCGGCTTGTTACAATGCATTCGCTAATGTCTTGGAAACATAAGACTTCTTGCGTAAGTCTGGCACTTATAACAAATCCTCATCCGAATAGTCGCTTATTCTGCTCACTTTAACACGGTCCGTAGTATATGTCACAATTTTTCATCCTCTTTTTGCCCGACCCATCCCATCGTATTTCCTGGATGGCAGTAATGTCTTCTTTTTAGCAGCTTAGGGCTTCCGCTGGTTGTTCGCTTGCACCGCTCCTGTTTAATGTTCTCACATTCCAGATGCAGATGTGAACGTCGTTGTCCTTTTTTTTCGTTTAGCAGTGTCGTCAACAACAAAATCAGTTCTTTCCGAGGCTTTTAGTTGCTTCGTAACATAAAGTTCTTTCCGCGGTTAGGTATTTAACCCAAAGGACCAGCTTATTAGACACCACTAGCACACGGGGCCATCAGTATCCACTACGGGATTGAACGCTGCCGTTGGCCACCATCTCTGTTCAAGGGGCCTGATTAACCCTTAAAATTCCTGCACAACCTGTGGTCCGAAAATGTCGAATTAGCTTTTCTAGTTTTGCCTGAGATAGCAGGCCAGGTATTCATTCCGTGCCATTCTCACATAGCTGTTTGGAGTGCTGCTGTTTTTTGTCGTGTTATCAACACTCGCGCTTATCGTTTAGCAAGTAAAATGCGGTTGGATGAGACCAGTACCCGATGGTTACCACTTGGAGGTTAAAAATAAGCACTTGATGTATGAGTCAGAGCTACAACAACTGGGCATTGCCAAGTTAAAGCCAATCAGAGTCTACCCTCGTTCTTCAACACCCAAACCGTCTGAACAATATGATCTGACAAAATTCACTTTTCCATAATTCGTCGCCATAAATCCTACATTTCGGGGATATAAATTTAAAGGATGGGATGAGATAGATGATTGTAACCTTCTCATATGTTCTTATGAAAATTTCTTTTACATGGATAGATATTTTGGCTAACCCACCATAGGTAAAGGGGAATTTTCAGCTCAATAGATACTTTATGCGTGTTATGGGTTTTTATTTGTCATTTTTAACCGAAACATCTCTTTAATTCATCAGTCGAAATTTTTCTCAAACCAGTTGTCGCAAGAAACCAGTTCGCCATGCTAACCGCAGAACTTTGATTCTTGTAAATATGGAAAAACAAAAAGCCGCCCATCATGGATATCTATGTGTTAAAAAAAAATGCAAATTTTTATCTCAACTTCAAAATTTATTATCAACAACTAGTTACGATATGAATATTAAAACAGAACAACAATTTTTTTTTCATAGAAAAACTAAATTCAACAAAAACTAGCTAACAATGGATGTCGACCTAATCCCATTTGCTTGGAGCTGGTCCACGAGCTTTCTTCTGGTTGTACACCTTGCTGGCACCTTGCCATACATTTTTCTGTGTCTCCCATCCACTGGCATCGATGTCCTTTTCCCATCCGCTTGAGATTGATTCTTTTTGCCACATGCTGGGATCAGCATTTTTCTCCCACATACTCATGGCTGCGTCCTTTTCCCAACCACTTGCAAGGGCTTCCTTCAACCATGCCTTAGCGGCGGTGTTCATGTTCCAGCCTTTTGCTGAAGTCTCCTTTTGCCATGCATTGAAGTCTGAATCGGCATCCCATTGACTAACAGGTGCATCCTTTTGCCAGCCGATTGTCACTGATCCGGATTTCCATACACTGGGATCAGCCATCTTTTGCCACATATTCATGGCGGCTTCTTTTTCCCAGCCACTTGTTAGGGCATCCTTCATCCAGGCCTTTGATGCGGTATCCATATCCCAGCCCATGGCGGATGTCAGTTTTTGCCATGCCATGAAGTCAGCTTCAGCATCCCAGATGGTTGTATCCTTTTCGAGATTTACTTCTTTTTCCCAACCTGCTGGTGCAGTACTCCATGCAGCAGGTGTGGTATCCTTTTGCCAACCATCATCTGATGTAGTCTTCTTCCATCCAGAGGAGGTTGAAGGCTGATTCTTCTGCCATGCAGCGAGAGCGGCTTCTTTCTTGTACTCGGCATAATCAGCATCGGCAGCGGCGTACTCAGCGACGGTTTTCCCAGTAAAGGCGGATTGTTTTTCCCATCCTGATGACTGCTTCTTTTCCCAGGCAGACTTTGTGTCCCATCCAGAGGAAGGTTCCTTTTCCCATGCAGGTGCGGAAGTCGTCGTAATCACCGAAGCACGTTTCCATTCCTCCTCGGATGCTTTTTTATCCCATCCATTGGCTGGTAGAAGAGATTTACCCCAACCGCTCAGTTGCAACATTGGTAGTGGATGCTTAACAATGAGTCCCTTGGCAATTTCTTTAACAGCCGGATTCACCGCAGCCTTATTCCAACCGCTGTTTGACTTCTTTTCATCCCATCCATGTTCGGTGGTCTGCTGGTTGACCTTTTGCCAGCTAGTTGGTATGGATTGCGGTTTGAAATCTTCACCGCTCTCGGAAGATACCCAACCATGTCCTAGAGCATCTTCATTCACCTGCTCGTCCTTCCATCCGCTTCGCTGACTTACTTCAGTTTTCCAGCCCGAAGAGGGCTTAGTACTCCATGCACTTGGAGGGAGTGCTACCGTCAGGGATGCTAGGCACACCAACGTTGAGATACAAAAGAATTTATTCATCTTCCGGGATAGTTTGCTGGGTGGAACTGATTCCAAGTTGAACTGTACTGTTATGTGAGTCGATGTGATCTTATACCTATTCCAGTCGATATCAGCGCTATATATAGTGCCGGTCTAATGTGGCACCATTGCATAGCTCATTACTCCCAAGGTGTAGTGCAATTCCAACAAAAACAACATCGATATCGAATCCGTCAGTCTTGTGTAAGGTCTGACGTATAATCCTCTTCGTGTGGTGACATTGTAAAGGTGGTGCTCTGTAAAAATACTTCAGGCTAATCAGCAATCGACCAAGTACAATGGGCTCTATGGCTATGGTTCGTTATTACCGCTGTTCTTGAATTCAAGTTCAATTTTTTGTGGACAAGCTGAAGTCGAACAGATTATAGACAAGAGTGTGGATTTTTTTTTTTTTTTACAGTGGTGGGTAACTGTTTTTGTTTATTGACCTAGATAAAGATTTTCATTCATTCCAAGGTGACGAGTTATATTTTGTCAGCAGGTAGTGAGGCTTTGATTTGTTTGTAGGTTCAGAAATTTGCCAACTTTAGTCGACATCGTATGTGTTGTGTAGTCTTTTGCAGTTTTTTGTGTCCTTAAAGCCCTTATTTCAAAGTTTTATCGTTTTTAATGAAAGAAGCAGTTATACAAGTCCAAGAAGATTTACATCATAGTACAAGCTCTTCAGAAAATGAAGATCCAAAATAATAACTCAGCCAACAAGCACCCAAGAATTCCTTTAAGAATTAGGATCGTCCTCTGATTCCTATATAAAAACACAGCACAAGCATTACAGGTCATGTTATGGTAAGAGAGCTGAGTGCATCAGGGTTAAGCGTGAGAGATTGATCTCAGAGATTTCTTATAACAACGCTTATGCGGCCCTTAGAAACATCAACCCAAATGCAGGACACCTGTTTTTGTAAACAGGCACTTCAAGCTTTCAGGAGATCGCTTAGTGGAACTCATTCGTGGCTGTTAGGTTTGTGTTAGGTTGCAGTGGCTGGACGCGATAAAGGTACTTTTTGGTATCAAGTGGATCTGTCGACTTTCTTTTATTCGTTCGCCTAATTGAACCATTCAGAGCAGAAGAAGAGTAGGAGGTTTCTGACATTGATATAAGCCAGGGCTCACCTTTATTGTCGAAGGATTAGTCTCTCAGATAAAGCTTCCTTTTTCCTGATACAGCTGGACAAGAGCATGGAAGGTAAATACTAATTTCCTCCTCTTGTTCGTTCAAGCAGCTTCTATAAAACTCATTGCTGAAGAGGTCTAGTCTTCTTGCATGCTGTCCTATAGAACAGTGTCCTGTATGGGCAACGATCAGACTGCTGATGTTTGATGTGCTCAGCATTGTCAAGCAGATGCAGCGCTTCTGGTTAAAGTTTGGCCACAGTTGCCTGGATATTTGGCATATACTGCCGTTTATCCATCTGCGGTTTGCTTTCTTCGTCGCAATTAGTTGTATTTTAGCTAGGGGCATACCTAACACATCCACTTGCGGTAGAATATCAAGAGAAGCACCCTGGCTAGCACATCTGGTATGCCTCTGCGGCCTGGTACCCAAATAAGCTGACTGGTAAAATGCTCTGCCATCTCGTTAAGCGACAGTCGGCATTCCTGGGCTGATTTCGAATTAAACGAGATGGCTTCCAGGGATTTGATTTCCACATGGCTGTCACTAGAGATGTTAATATACTTTGCTTACTAACATACTTAACTGGCGCTAAAGTCCCGAATAAATATGAGCCTCAAACAACATGCCTCTCCTATTAACCCGATCATTAGCTAACTGCCTCCAGTGGCGCACTCCAAGTTGATTGAGGTCGGTTTCCCCTTATGAGCGCCACTTAAGACGAAGTCTTTCGATACTCCGTCCGACGTCTGGCTGCTAATCGAAGACTCTGCGATACGGAGTATTGGTGTCCATTTGCTCTACATGTCTTAGCCATCTTAAACGTCCAATGCGAATTTTTTTGACAACGGTATCCGTATCGTATCCATAGTCCGGGATCGCAGATTTTGGTAGATGCTTCAGCGCCATAGACCAGGACTGGAACGATAAGGGTCTTGTATAGGAACTCCGTAGTAGGTCGAGTGAGGGCTTTGCAACTAAATTGCCTTCTTAGCCTGAAGATTGTTAATTCCCGTACTACATCAAAGTTATATCTCTCAATGGTGGCGTTCTGTCTAATTCGTCGATAACGTGTGTCCTTTCGTGACAGCATATACCTGGTCTATCCCTCATTTACAGCTAAACCCATTTGCGCCGACTCCATCTTCATACTAGCAAACGTGGCTATGACATCATGTTGAGTCCAACCAACGATGTTAATATCGTCGGCGTATGATAGCAGTTGCATCGATTTTTGAAAACTCTGCCTCTGGTGTTAGCTTGGGAGTCTTGCTTAATCCGCTCAAGAATGAAATTAAAGAATTCACAAAGTAGGCAGTGCATCGCCTTGCCATAATCCTTTATTTGGTATCGAATGTTTGGATGAGGTCGTTCCCGACCCTGATGGAGAAGCTAGAACTCCCTCGTCATGATACACATACGAAAGGAGTCTAGGCGCGGTATAAATAGTTCGTCTCTATAAATCCTGGAAATCCATATGGATTTGGACTTCTTGTTTTTTCTTAGTATCTGCGAAGTGTTAAGAATTGATCCGTTGTCGCTTTTCTCGACTAAAATCACAACCAGATAGACCCATGTTGCTGGTAAACGGTTTCAGGCGTTCAAATATTACGACAGATGGGATCTTGTAGGCGATTTTGAGGAGACTTACGCCTCTGTAGTTGACGCAGTTCAGAGGATCTCCTATTTTGTGCTGATGTTCCATCTGCAGGCATACTTTCTTCCGGGCAGATTTTTATTATGAGTTGGTGGATAATACTTACCAAGTCAACTCCGCCAGCTTTGTAAAGCTTAGCTTGAAGGCCTTCATTTCCAGCAGTCTTATTAAGCTAGAATTTAGGTGTTGCTATCCTCACTTCACTCACATCGGATGGTTTTCGCTGTCGTCGCCAATATTGAATGCTTGGTTCAGACTGACAGCGGAATGTAGTTCGTCATCGCCGTTTATGAGTCTGCAGAAGTGGTTCTTCCATATCCTCAGCATCGACTGTGTCTCAACTACGACATTTCCTTGATCATCTCGACAGGATTCTGTTCGAGCCTAGTACATTTGGCTTTGACGTTTTACACTTTGGTAAAACTGGCGAACACCGTTCCTGGAGCGGCACCTCTCTATATCCTCAATCATGAGCTTGTCTTACTCTTTTTTCATGTTCTCCATTTCTTCTCTGCCTATAGAGCTCAATTGCAGCTCTCGTCATCCCCTGCAGCTTATCCTCGTAGGGTTCGTTCTTGGCTGCAAGCATCTGTCGACACTCCTCATCAAACCACGGGTTTCTTCCTGGTGGGCGCGAGAAACCTAGCACATCAGTTGCGGCTGATATAATGGCCTGTTGGCATCGTTGCCATTGTTCTTCGACATTCGATGCTAGTGGTGTGGTGCTAATCGAGACGTTAAGGGGTTGCAGTCTTTCGAGATTACATTTTTTCAGAGTATATCTGGATTGTTGGGGCGTTGTGGATATAAGCGCGATTTTAGCTCCTCGGAATGTTTGGACACCCAAAAGACTGGATGCAAGTGACACGCATCGCAATGGGGTCAATTTGGTTGACCGTTTGTTGATCTGCAGACCACTATGTCCTCTTATGGATATCGAGGTGAGGAACCCGTGTGCTGGCTATAGTGGCATTTCGTTCCGTAGCGCAGTCAATTAGTCTAAGTCCGTTACCAGACATTTTTTCGTGTAGGCCATGTTTTCCGACAATACTGCTGAAGATGTCTTCTCTTGCA
Source organism: Rhingia rostrata (assembly GCA_949824845.1). NCBI lineage: Eukaryota > Metazoa > Arthropoda > Insecta > Diptera > Syrphidae > Rhingia > Rhingia rostrata. The sequence goes on along the minus strand of OX463755.1, from coordinate 173,514,261 downwards.
ACCTTTGCGTTAAAATCTCCCAACACGATTTTAACTTCGTACTTCGGTAGTCGCTTATAGGTTTTGTCAAGGAGCTCATAGAAGCAATCCTCAGCTATATCATCTGTTTCCTAAGTTGAGGCGTGAGCGCATATAAGGCTTATCTTGGCGAATTCGGCCTTGATGCGGATCGTTACAATTCTTTCGCTAATGTCTTGGAAACAGAAGATTTCTTGCCTAAGATTTGAACTTTGTTACAAGTGCATCCGCATCCGCATCCTCATCCGCATCCGAATAGTCGCTGATTCTGTTCACTGCACCACGGTCCGTAGTAAATGTGTCACAGTTTCTCATCCTCCTATTGACCGCCCCATCCCATTGTATTTCCTTTCAGTTATGTCTGCCTTGTAGCAGTTACGGTCTTTCGATAGTTGTTCGCTTGCACCCCTCCTGTTTAATGTTCTCACATTCCAAGTGCTGATACGAACGTCGTTGTCCTTTTTTCGTTTAGCAGGGTCATCAACAATAAGATCAATCCTTTCCGAGGCTATTGGCTCGATTTTTCCATGAGTGGGTAGTTAACCCAAAACACAACCCCCACCTGGAGAGCCAGTTCCAATTTGTTAGATACCCCTAGGACACTGGGCCATCAGTATTAACTACGGGATTGAGTGCTGCCGTTGGCCTTTCGCTTCATCCGCCGCCATCTCCGCTCAAGGAGCTTGACTTACCCTTTGAAATTCCTGGACAACCTGTTGTCCGAATATGTCGAAGCGGCTTGTCTAGGTTCACCTGGGACAGCAGGCCGTTTATTCATTCTGTGCCATTCTCATCTGGCTGTTTGTAGTGTTGCTGTTTTTCGTCTTGTTATCAACACTCGCGCTTATCGCTCAGCAATTCAAATTCGGTTTGATGAGACCAGTACCCGATGGTTACCACTTGGAGGTTAAAAATAAGCACTTGATGTGTGAGTCAGAGTTACAACCACTGGGCATTTCCAAGTTAAAACAATTCAGAGTCTAACCTCGTTCTACAACATCAAACCATTTCTGATCCTACTGCGCTTGATCTATCAACTCACTTCGTAGTTAAACGCGATAAGACTTTCCAAACGAAGCAACCGATTTGTCTGCTTAACAATTGCTTGTAACCAAAAGCAAGGCCATCCACATTCTATCCTGTAAAACATTTATCCCTTTTGTAAAGTATTATTTAATCGCGTACTAATAAAACTTATTCTTCACAATTTCTCTTTGAAAGCTGTTGCTTCTATAAAACATCGACGCGTAGGCTCTACCATAACCTCTGAATATATCTTGAGACAGAAAGAGTAATCAAGTTATGACCATCTGTACATCATTTGTGAAAGCTTTATAGAAACTCTACTGAAACAATGGAGCCTTCTATAAAGCTTGTGGACTTACCAACAAACAGACAACAACCTATCTATCCTGTAAAACATTTATCCCTTTTGTAAAGTAGGCTATTATTTAATCGCGTACTAATAAAACTTATTCTTCACAATTTCTCTTTGAAAGCTGTTGCTTCTATAAAACATCGACGCGTAGGCTCTACCATTACCTCTGAATATATCTTGAGACAGAAAGAGTAATCAAGTTATGACCATCTGTACATCATTTGTGAAAGCTTTATAGAAACTCTACTGAAACAATGGAGCCTTCTATAAAGCTTGTGGACTTACCAACAAACAGACAACAACCTATCTATCCTGTAAAACATTTATCCCTTTTGTAAAGTAGGCTGTTATTTAATCGCGTACTAATAAAACTTATTCTTCACAATTTCTATTTGAAAGCTGTTGCTTCTATAAAACATCGACGCGAAGGCTCTACCAATACCTCTGAATATATCTTGAGACAAAAAGAGTAATCGAGATATGACCATCATTTGTGAAAGCCTTATAGAAACTCTACTGAAACCATGGAGCCTTCTATAAAGCTTGTGGACTTACCAACGAACAGACAACAACCGAAAGGATGGTTACAAAGATGTAAAACTCCCGCAAACTATGTACATACTATGAAAACGCTTTATAGGTGTAAAATTGTTTCACTTTATCGAGAAATATAATGCAAGGATTGAAAGGAGTTTTGCATTAGATACCCCTCTGCTCGTTTAGGGCATTTTTTTATACTTTTGAAATGAGCAGACTACCGTCAATGGGAAAAAATTTCAGAATCGCTACTTAATCAATGATCATCCTTACCCTTGTGGTAAATCAGCACAGCCCTGGCTAATCCCTGCCTCATTCTTTCAAATCTTTGAACATTTATTCGTATTGTAATCGGATGTAAGTCAGGTATACACTGACTCTATTAATATTCACAATCGTCATTTATATCCACACAAAATGACAAAAAGACTGAAAGAAACCTTCAAGGCACATATCTACAGTAGAATAACACATTAAACCAACCCTTGTACCCCTCAGATGTTCACCTAAACTGCTCACATTTACCATAAATCCCAATTGCGTTCATTTTGAATTCATGACAATCAATAACTCTCGACATGCACGTATGCTATTTGTCAAACATTTTTATGCAATCATGTCAAAACAAAAGCTCCCCCAAGGACATGATGCACTCGTACCGAAACATCCTATTGCCCAACAGCTCTAAATGTGTATATTGAACGATTTGAGCAACCTAAACAAAACGGTTTGTGTTCCGACAACCATTAATTAATCCGTAGAACAAATTATGGACGGTAACGTCGTAATTCCTCAACCAACCGAGCGTGTATAGGTTGCGCATGCGCAAGCCACTGCTCACAAGTGAATCTACATAGCCGGTTGGGATTTTTGTTTCAAAGTCAAGAGTGCCAACGCCAAGTGCCTTCTGTGGATCTATGGATGAGAGAACAAGTGCCAAGTGTGTAATTATTTAGCCATTCAGGTGGCATCAGATAAGGCGGTTTTGTGCGCCGATCAGAGGTGAGTCCACATATGGCGATACAATGTGTTATGAGCGGCGGTCTCTTGTGGTGGGAACATGGCTCATCGAATTTGGCTACCGATTTATCTGTGTATAGTGAATGACATGCGGTTTGGCGGATGGTGCTGTGCTGATTATTAATTTGCGTCTTGGGTGCCGTTGGAATCGATTGGGATCGTTCAATGACTTGTTTGATAGTCAAAGTAAGGATTTTGTAATCGGAACACCATTTTGTTTATATAAAAATGGCATTTGGAGAGAGCACTACTTTTCCAAGGTAAATGCAGTTACAATACTAAGAATTAGTGGCGTCATTGTCAAGAATAGATCGGTTAAGTTTCTCTAGGTTTGCAATAAAAAAATTGCTTTACTTACTTACTAAAGCGGCGTTACAGCCCGGAATGAACCTGGGCCTCAATCGACATGCCTCTCCAATTAGCCCGGTCCTTAGCTAACTGCCTCCAGTTGTGCACTCCAAGTTGGTTGAGGTCGGTTTATAACGGGTGGATACATTTTGAGGGCCGATGTTGAATGTGAACCACACCTAAACGTCAAGTTTTTTCTTCATTTCATAGAAACCATGGAAAGATAGACAATCGAGCAACGCGTTAAAATTATTCAGGCTTATTATGGAAATGGGCGTTCCAATCGAAATGCATATCGTGCATTTCGTGATTTTTTCGGTCAATTTAATATAAATAAATATATCGCGCAACAGGCTCGTTAGTACCCAGGGCCTACCTTTTTGTCTCACAACCATTCAGGTGTGCGTGTGTACTTCTTAGCACGATGGCGGGACCTCCTATTTTATTCCGAATCCAAATGGCTAAGTTGATATAAGCTTTTCATGACAATTGATACTACTCGGACGATGTGTCAGATCATCACGAGATGAGGGCCAGTGAAAAATCATTAAGGTGCTGCTACGGCTGGGAATCGAACCCAGAGCTTCTGCGCGGCGGTTCATCGCATTAACCATCGCGCCACCGGACGGTCATTTTAATCGTCCAAATATGCGTACAATCGGAAAAATCGTGCAAAAATTTGAGCAAATCGGATCTGTAGGAGATGTGAAAACACCAGCGCATGCTCGTACTGCTCGTACTGTAGAAAATATTGCTGCTGTTCGCGAAGAGTCGTCCACCTCAACTCGTCGTCTTGCCCAACAATTGTACCTCCCCCGCTCGTCGTTGATGAACATTATGCGTACAGACTTGCATTTACACGCTTATAAGGTGCAATTGACTCAAGAACTAAAGCCTCTTGACCATTTCAAGCGTCGTCAATGGTCAAAATGGTGACCATTTCAAGGGTCGTCCATGGTCAGAATGGTGGCAAGAAATGGCAACAGTGGATGATAAATTTTCGAAGAAAATCATCTTCAGTGATGAGGCACATGTTCACCTCAGTGGACTCGTCAATAAGCAGAATTGCCGCATTTGGGCGAATGATAATCCAAGAGTGATCGTCGAAAGACCAATGCACCCACAAAGAGTGACTGTTTGGTGCGGTTTATGGGCTGGCGGCATCATCGCATCATTTTTTTTTTTTCCAAAATGAGGCCGGTCGGGCTGTTACTGTGAATGGTGTTTGCTATCGTGAGTTACTGTGAATGGTGTTCGCTATCGTGAGATGATAACGAACTTTTTGTGGTCCAAATTGGAAGATATGGATGTGGACGATATGTGGTTTCAACAGGACGGTGCGACTTGCCACACAGCTAACGAATGAATGGCTCTTTTGCACGACAAATTCAATGACCGTGTTATCTCACGTATTGCCGATGTCAATTTACCGCCAAGATCATGTGATTTGACACCGTAGGACTTCTTTCATTGGGGATATTTGAAGGAAAAAGTGTACGTCGATAAGCCAGCAATAATTCAAGAGCTAAAGAATGAGATGATTTGGCACATAACCGGCATAGAACCTCAAGTATGCCTCAGCGTCATCGAAAATGTGGACCATCGGACAGAGGTGTGCAGCTAAAGATGCGGCGGCCATTTTTTCAATGAATACTTGAACCATACCAATGTTATCACTAGAAAAAGGATATGAAACTTATTTCCTTAATAATTTGTGTTTAACTCAAAATCAACATTGGCCCTTAAAATATAACCAACCTTGGAGTCGAAGACTCTGTGAGCCGGAGTATTGGTGTCCATTCGTTCTACATTTCCTAGCCATCTTAAACTTCCTTCTCTATACTAGCAAACATGGCTATGAGATCACGTTGAGTCCTACCAATGATGTCAATATCGTCGACGTAAGCTGGTAGTTGCATCGATTTTTTGAAAATTGAGCCTTTTATGATGGCTCTGGAGTTTTTCACAACCTCTCAAGAATCAGATTGAAGAAGTCACATGACAGCGCATCGCCTTGCCAAAATCCTGTTTTGGTATCGATTGTGTCGGTGAGGTCGTTTCCGACCCTGACAGAGCAGCGAGAAGTCTCCATCGTCATCCTACACAAACGGACGAGTTTGGGCGGTAAACCAAAACTAGACATGGCTCTGTATAGTTCGTCTCTATAAATGCTGTCGTATGCGGATTTGAAATCGATGAATAGGTGGTGGGTATCGACTTGGACTTCTTGGGTTTTTTCTGTGATCTGCCGAAGTGTGAAAATTTGATCAGTTTTGGACTTTCCTGGCCTAAAACCCAACTGACAAGGGCCGATCAGGTTATTGGTAAACGGTTTCAGGCGTTCACATATTATGGCAGATAGGATCTTGTAGGCGACGCTGAGGAGACCTATGCCTCCGTAGCTTTCGCAGGTCAGAGGGTCTAATTTTTTGTGGATCGGGCAAATGATGCTGAGGTTCTATTCTTCAGGCAAACTTTCTTCCGACCAGATTTGGCTTATGAGTTTGTTGATGTTACTTCGTCTCCTTCCTTCGTCTTTATAAAGCTCTGTGGGAAGGCCATCATTTCTGGTAGCCTTATTAAGCTCGAGTTCATATATTGCTATCCACACTGCATTTAGGTCGGGTGGTTGGCAGTTTTCGCTATCGTTGCCAATATTGAGTGGTTCTGCCTGACAGCGGAATGTTGTTCATCATCGCCGTTCAACAGTCAGCAGAAGTGGTTCTTACATATTCTCGGCATAGACGGTGTCTCAACTACGATTTTTTATTGTTCAGCTCGAAAGGATTCTATTCAAACTTTGGATCCTCGATAAACGTTCCTGGGGTGTAACCTGTCTCTATATCCTCGATCGCGAGGTTTGCTTTCTCTTTGTTCTTCATTCTAGAAAGACCTGTTCTTCTTTGCCTATAGAGCTCAATGGCAGCTCTCGTCTTTACCTGCTGCTTAGCCTTGTTCTTGGCTGCAAGCATCAGTCGGCATTCCTCATCAAACCAGGGGTTTATTGCTGCTGGGCGCGGGAAACCTAGCGGCTCATCTAATGGCTTTCTGACATCGTTGCCATTGATCTTCGACAATCGATGCTGTTAGAATGGTGTTAGTTGAGAGGTTAAGGGATACACGTTGGGCAAAGATCTTTGCAGTCTCTTGCGATTGCAGTCTTTTGAATTCAACAAGGTAGTGGTCCGAGTCGATGTTAGCTCTTCCGAATGTTCGGACATCCAAATACTTAATGCGAGCTTCTTCTCCATCGCAAAGTGATCAACTCGGTTGACCGTTCGTTGATCTGGAGACCGCCATGTCCGCCAGACTAAGTCGACTCAGCTATCCATTCTGAGTCGATTCATATACTGTAAGGTGTATCCAGCAAAATTATTCCTCTCTGTTACAAACTAACGGGTGATCCAAGTAGAGATACTTTTTTCAATAGCCTTTTTTGACAGATCACGTGTGAGTCGTGTCATGCTGTCATGTTTTTTTTGTTTAGTATTGTTTGGCATTTCATAATGGAAAGACTTACGCGTGAACAACGTTTACAAATTGTTCAACTTTATTATGAAAATTCACGTTCTGTGAAGAATGTGTTTCGTGAACTTCGCTCAACTTATGGTCAACGTAATCGGCCTACTGAGCGTACTATTCGCAACACCATTACCCATTTTAAGACCCAGAATTCATTATTGGATAATTTTCGACCGAATAGACCACGTCCAGCACGCTGTGAAGAAAATGTAGCGGCCGTAGCTGAGAGTGTACACGAAGACCGTAGAGAGTCGATTCGGCGCCGTTCGCAGCAACTCGGACTGACGTATGGAACGACTTGGCGCATTTTACGTCAAGATCTTAAATTGAAAGCGTACAAAATACAGCTTGTGCAACAACTGAAGCCGCTCGACCTTCCCAAGCGAAATCGCTTCGCTCTATGGGCTCTTGAAAAGTTCCAAGAAGATCCGACGTTTTCGAGGCAAATTTTGTTTAGCGATGAGGCCCATTTCTGGCTCAATGGGTATGTAATCAAACAAAATTGCCGCATTTGGGACGAAGAGCAACCTGAAGAGATTGAAGAACTGCCACTTCATCCAAAAGAAAAAACAACGGTTTGGTGTGGTTTGTGGGCCGGTGGAATCATCGGTCCATATTTCTTTAAAAATTATGCCGGTGCGAACGTAACCGTCAATGGCGACCGTTATCGTGCCATGATAACCGACTATTTGATGCCTGAAATTGAAGCTCGTGATCTCGGCGACATTTGGTTTCAGCAAGACGGCGCCACTTCCCACACATCACATCAATCAATGGACTTATTGAGAGAACATTTCGGTGAGCACATAATTTCACGTTTTGGGCCGGTCCATTGGCCACCAAGATTGTGTGACACCGTTAGACTTTTTCCTGTGGGGATATGTAAAGTCACAAGCTTATGCCGATAAACACGCTTCGATTCAGGCCTTGGAGGAAAACATCACGCGTGTCATTCGCCAGTTACCAGTCGAAATGCTCGAACGAGTGATCAAAAATTGGACTCAACGGATGGACCATCTGCGACGTAGCAACGGCCAACATTTGATAGACATAATCTTCAAAAAATAAATGCCAAAGAATGTTCTTAAATTTTTCTCCATTAAATTTGCATTTTCTGTGTTTTTTTTCTTTAAAAAAGTAGGGAACCTCGAAATGGATCACCCTTTATGTAGCGAAATGTATGTTCCCCTATGGAAAATGAAAAGCTTCTCAACTGGAACTGATGGTTCCATACTCTGTGTTGCAATAATAAAGCTTCGGACATATCAACAAATGAATGGAGAAGCTATTTCTGAAGTCCGATTCGTACTGTCACTTCCACATGGCATCTATAATGTGAATTGCTAGTCTGAAAATTTAGTGCAGCATGTTCAGTACATTTGGATTTTTTTGAATAGTGTTTTCAAAAAAATTAAAGATAACGTTCTGTAAAACATAATTTTGTTTTCTAGAACGTGATATAACTTTGGTAGCTGACATTTTCTAGTATTTTTGTCTTAATACAGAAAAGCTTGTCCACCCCTATGAAAAGATTTATTTAATTTCTAAACCTAAGTGACAGGTGATTATTTAAGAGTTAAGTTTTTTTAGGTTGGCAGCACTGGCTATTAATGGCGTCCAAACGTCATTTCTCAAAGTAATAATTTTTCTGTATACTCTGCCGTTTAATCATGGAAAGACTTACAAACTAGCAACGATTGCAAATTATTGAAATTTTATTATCAAAATTCGTGTTCTCTGAAAAAATTTGTATCGTTTGGCACGACCATTTTATGGTTTGTGCTGTTATCACAAAATTTCGCATCAAATTTACTTTGTTGAACATTAATCCATCGACTCGCATGCGTACAGTGCGTACCGAAGAAATGATTGCAGTCGTAGCCCCGAATGTTAATAAAGATCGTAAAACGTCAATTCGTCGCCGTTCTCAGAAATTGGGCATGTGTTACTCAACCACATGGAAAATTTTACGTGTCGATTTTGGGTTTGAATGCCTAAAAAATTCAACCTGTGCAAAAATTGAAGCCGATTGACCTACCACAACGTCTAATTTTTGGTGAATGGGGCTTAGAACAGCTTCATGAAAATCCGCTGTTTTATCGAAAAATCGTGTTCAGCGATGAGCCTCATTTCTGGCTTAACGGATACGTAAATAAGAAAAATTGTCGCATCTGGAGTGATGAATAGCACCATGTTTAACAGGAATTACCGATGCATCCCAAAAAAACGATAGTTTGGTGTGGTTTATGGGCTGGTGGCATCATTACTCCATTTTTCTTCAAAGACGACCGTGAAAAAAACGTTATCGTCAACGGCGAACGATATTAAGCCATGATACGCGACTTTTTTTTTTGCCCCAGTTTTCTGAGTTGAACATGTGGTTTCATCAAGGCGGTACCACATGCCACACAGCTCGTGAAACAATCTAAATGTTGAAGGACGAATTTGTTGAGCAGCTTATCTCTCAAAATGGCCAGGTGAGTTGGCCGCCAATATCATGCGATTAAACGCCTCTTGATTATTTCTTGTGGGGTTATGTAAAGTTGTTAGTCTATGTGGACAAGCCGAACACGATTGAAGCCTTACAGGGTAACATAACACACGTAATTCATGGAATACAGGCCGAAATGCTCGAAAAAGTGACGCAAAATTGGACCTTCCGAATGGACCATTTGAAACGGAGCAGCGGACAGCATTTTACTTAAAGTTGTCTTTAGAATGTAAAAATGTCAAAGGCCCCTATTTATTGATTGCAATAAAAATTTTGAATATTGGATGCCAATGTGAGTGTTTTATTCGATATAAAAAAAAAACTTCGCTTAAAAAATCACCCGTTTTCTAAACAAAATATTTAATTTGCTAGGGGAATGCATATTAAATATTTTGTTTAAAAAATTGGTGATTTTTTATGTTTTTTTTTTATAATTTGCGCGCACTCAAGGGGTTATGAATACCCTTTATATGTTTTAGCACAGTGCGGGCTTTAAGGAAATTAGGGATAAGAAGAAAGGAGATACCGATGCACATTGGTTTTAAATGTCTGTAAGTTATAATGGAAAGGAAAAACAGAGTTTGGTAGAGCATTCCACATTCGTGTTGTACGGTTTATGTACGAATCTCTATATTTCAGCGTACGTCCGAAGATAGGCTTGAGGGTAAACTGATTTGCATTCATTGCGTAACGGGTATTGCGGCTGAATTGTTGAATTGTTAAAATGTAAATATTTGACCACCCATGGCTTTTAAGTCATTTGTAGCTAATGATACATGTGATGTATCTACAATGTAACGACACCAAATGCACGCTGTAGTGATTTGCTATTTAGTCATAAATTCAAGACGCTTCACACAGCTTTTAGTCGGGGTATACATACATAATGTTAAGTCAAACAGAGACAACATAAAATTCATAAAGTAAATTAAATAAAAATGGTAATTTTTTATATGGTATTAAGGTTGATGAATGCACACCATTTAGATAGGTTAAGTGAGGTTATTTAGAATATAATTACCTTCCAGAGATGAAGTATAGTTGGTTGTTTAAGACATAATATGCAAAGCTAATGATGTTGTCTTTAGAGTGAATGTTTGAAAAATTAATATTAAGATCGGCGAGTACAACATTTCAAAGCTGAATATGTCTCAAGCCCAGGGAAACTACAAGGGACATAGTTGTCCTTTGACTGAGACAAATTTATTCCTTCTTTCCTTTTTCATATCGATACTTGCCATGTTACGAGCAAACATGGCAAGTATTGATATCATGAATGGAAGTCGAAATTTATATCCAACCTGCAATTAAGATGACAGAGAAGTCCGAAAATGTGGGTCTAGCAAGTCTGTCAAATAGGTAAAACCGAGATTTCACTAACGACCTCCTTCCAATGCGGAGTTTTTTGACCAGGGGCATGTGGCTGTATACATCGTATAGTTCTTGGTTGAATCTTCGTCTCCATAGCCCGTCAACGCAAACAGGACCAAGGATTTCTTCATCCGCTTTTGATACGGTCGATGATTCAGCGCCGATTATTAGGACCGAGATAGTCAGGGTCTTATATAGGATCTCCTAAGTAATTCGAGTGAGGGCTTTACTACAGAATTGCCTTCTTAGCCCGAAGAAACAGCGGTTGGCGAGAGTAATTCTTCGTTAAATTTCCGATGATATATTGTTGTCAGAGTTGATAGCGGAGCCGAGGTAGACAAAGTCCCGTACTACCTCAAAGTTAAATCTTTCAATGGTGACGTTCTGTCCAATTCGTCGATGTTGTGTGTCCTTTGGTGTTTGTTTAGTCTTGCCCTCACTTACTGCTAAACCCAATTTCGCCGCTTTTTTCTCCATAAAAGCAAAGGTGGCTATGACATCACGTTGAGTCCTACCAATGATGTCAATTTCTTCGGCGTATGCTTGCAGTTGCACTGATTTTTGGAAAATTGTGCATCTGGTGTTGGCTCTCCATCGTCATCCTACCCAAACGGACGAGTTTCGGCGGTATACCAAAACTGGACATGGCTCTGTATAGTTCGTCTCAAAAAATGCTGTCGTATGCGGATTTGAAATAAAAGAAAAGATGGTGGGTTTCGATTTGGAATTTTTTGGGTTTTTTTTCCAGGATCTGCCAAAGAGTGAAAATTTCATCGGTTTTCTTCCCTGGCCTAAAACCACACTGAAAAGGGTTGGTAAATCGTTTCAGGCGTTCACATATCACGGCAGATATGATCTTGTAGGCGATGTTGAGGACACATATACCTCTGTAGTTGGCGCAGTTCAGAGGGTCTAAATTTTTTTGGATCGGGCAAACGATGCTGAGGTTCCATTCTTCAGGCATACTTTCTTCCGACCAGGTTCGGCTTATGAGTTGGTGGATGTTACTTACTAAGTCATCCGTCATTTCCGGCAGCCTTATTAAGCTTTAGTTTAGATATTGCTATCCTCACTTCACCCAGGTCGGGGGGTTGGCAGTTTTCGCTTTCGTTGCCAATATTGAAAGTTCCGTTCTGCCTGACAGTGGAATTTTGTTCGTCATCGCTGTTTGAGAGACTGCAGAAATGGTTCTTCCATATCCTCAGCATCGACTGTGTCTCAACTACGATGTTTCCATGTTCATCTCGACAGAATTCTGTTCGAGCCTTGTATCCTTCGCTTTGATGTTTTACACTATGGTACAACCTGCGAACATCGTTCCTGGAGTGGCACCTCTCTTTATCCTCGATCGCGAACTTTTCTTTGCTCTTTTTTCTTCTTTCTGAAAAGTCGGTGTTATTAGCTTCTTCTCTGCCTAAAAAGCTCAACGGCAGCTCTCGTCTTCACCTGCAGCTTAGCCTTGTAGGCCTCGTTCTTGGCTGCGAGCGTCTGTCGGCATTCCTCATCAAACCAGGGGTTTCATGCTGGTGGCCTTGAGAAACCTAGCACATCAGTTGCGGCTGATCTTATAGCTTATTGTCGTCGTTGCCATTGTTCTTCGACATTCGATGCTGATGGTATGGTGGTAATCGAGGGGTTTACGCGTATCCCGTTACGCGAAGGAATTGCCGGTCTCTTGCGATTGCAGTCTTTCGACATTCAATTGTTTCAACAATATTTCTAGATTGTTGTGGCATGGTGGATATCCGCATTCTAACCTTGGCTGCAACAACGTAATGGTCCGAGTCGATGTTAGCTCCTCGGAATGTTTGCCCATCAAAAATATTGGATGCGTGCCTCTTGTCTATCGCTATGTGATCAATTTGGCTGATCGTTCGTTGATCTGGAGACCGCCATGTCCCCTTATGAATATCGATGTGAGGAAACCGTGTGCTGTGACTTTGCTACGGAACGAAATGCCACTTTAGCCACTTTCGTTCCATAGCGAAGTCAATTAGCCTAAGTCCGTTACCAGACGTGTTGTCGTGTAGGCTTTGTGTCCGATAATTATGCTCAAGATGTCTTCTCTTCCTACCTTTGCGTTAAAATCTCCCAGCAGGATTTTAACATCGTACTTCGGTAGTCGCTCATAGGCTTTGTCAAGGAGCTCATAGAAGCATTCCTTAACTATATCATCTTTTTCCTCCGTTGGGGATTGAGCGCATATAAGGCTTATGTTTGGCGAATTTGGGCATGATGCGGATTGTTACAATGCTTGTGCTAATGTCTTGGAAACATAAGACTTCTTGCCTAAGTCTGGCACTTATAACAATTCCGCATCCGAATAGCCGCTGTTTCTGCTCACTATAACAAGGTCCGTAGCAGATGTCACAGTTTTTCATCCTCTTTCTGCCCGGCCTATCCCATCGTATTTCCTGCAAGGCAGTAATGTCTGCTTTTTAGAAGTTTAGGGCTTCCGTTAGTTATTCGCTTGCACCCCCCCTGGTGTATGTTCTCAAATTTCAGGTGCAGATACGAACGTCGTTGTCCTTTTTTCGTTCAGCCGTGTCGTCAACAATAAAATCAGGTTGTAGTTAACGCAAGGCACAACCCACAACCTGGAGGGGGGCCAGTTCCAATCTATTGGATAACTCTAGGACACGGGGCCATGAGTATCCACTCCGGAATTGACCGCTTCCGTTGGCCTTTCGGTTAATCCGCCACCATCTCTGTTCAAGTTGCCTGACAACCACTGGGCATTGCCAAGTTAATGCCAATCAGAGTCTACTACCCTCGTTCTGCCACACCCAACCATCATATCTTATCATCTGTCAAAATCACCTGATCATTTAGTCACAGGGTTAACTCACCAAACTTTCTGGGTTAACCGGAACTATCTCTGGGTTTTAATTGACTGGAAAACTTCTTACTAGTGTTGACTCGAGTTTAATCCCAAAACTAGGATGATCTCGCAGTGAAAAAACCGAGCCTTAAGCTATCAAGACTGTGTTAAGTAAGCCATCTGGGAGAGATTATTTATTTGCAACCGACATTTTTGTCTACCGCGCACTAATTTCACTTGAATTGCTGCTTTGTAGGAAAATTCCGTTTGCTGTGGCTAGACAGCCTCTTAGCAAAGTAGCTTCTCTGTAGGGTTGTCAAATATTTTGAGGTCTACATTTCTCATCCTCGTTGATGATGTTAAAGAGGTTAATTAACAACTACCCATCGACTTTATAACCTCAAAAATACCACGCAAGTCTGTAACATGTATGAAATTAGTTTCAAGACCTTTCAACCTTTAAAATTCCCATGAATTCATGACTCGCTCTGTGAAAGGTATACGTCAATGGAGCCCATAAAATCTGCCTACGCCATTTCAAATTGATTTTCCATTATTGCAGTAATTTTCCAATTCAATCTTCGCAGCGTCCGCTATTGACAACCTTGAACATCTGAGTTCACTGTGTTCGTTCGAGCAACGAAAAGATGAGTAAATTTAATTTTAATTATAGTAAGTGTGTCTTAAAGGCGATCATTAATGTTAACACGATGCATCTGGTGCGCGGGAAAAAACAAAATGAAATGCACCGCCTCCCAAACTACTGCACTTGCATTCGCTAAATGATGTATCTCGGCTGGAGAAGAACCAGAACGTAAATTGTGTTCTCCGAAAGATGCTAGGTTTCCCTGGCACGACGGAAAAATTAGTCAAACCTACATTCCTAGATAATAATTAATTATTTTTATTTTTTTATGCAATTTATGCGCACCTGAAGAAGTTGGCAGCGATGCGGCACGTTCGGGCTGTTTGGGGGCTTGAGATTCAGTCGTTTGTGAATTACATCATTCGTCCGCAATCACCAACATTATAACACATTCGGCTTTAAGTGTTTTGTTATGACTTGCGCTTTGTTGGTTGGTTTCGTATGCATCGGAGGTACTATCCATAGAGCCGGCGTCTTTTTTTTTCTAAATGCGTTCAATCAATCTTGCCTATGGCAAGGAGAGCTTTGACAAGACTTTACAGTACCCTTCATCAGAAATAATTACGTGAGGGTAATACTGGTTAACTGCGATAATCGCACCGATGAAGATAATGATGATGTTGCTGTGAGATGACCTTTGTAGGTGTACGGTGCAGTTGAACTTTAACATTGCTGTCAAAGTTTTATTAAGAAATTCTGGAATACGGTGGAGAAGTTGATTAATTTTGTAACTTAAAAGTTCCCGCAGACTAATACAATTTTTACATCGCTGATATATGTGCGTATTAGTTACCGTGATTTGGAAATGACCGAATCTTTGATCACTTTGGCTCAGTTGATGAAACGATTTCGAAACACGAAAGTTCACCAACACTAATCGAATGATGTACTTATGGAGCAACTAACAACCCAGGAAACAATTGATTTTATTGTTGACGACTATGCTAAACGAAAAAGGATAACGACGGTTGTATCTGCAATAGAAATATGAGACCACTAAGTAGAAAAGTTGCAGCCGAACCACTAATGGAAACCCTAAGTTGTTACAAAGCAGACATTACTGTCACCCAGAAAATGCATTGAGATGTGCCGGATAAGATGAGATGTGCCACTTAAGAAAGTAAGTGTAGAGCCACTTATTTACTTAAGTGGCGCTACAGTCCGGAATGAACCTGGGCCTCATCCAACATGCCTCTCCAATTAGAGCATCACTTAGCTCACTGGTGAGCAGAAATTACAACTTTTTACTAGGCAAGAAATCTTAAGATTAAAGACGTAAGTGAACCCATCGAGGCACAGTTCGAAAATATAAGCCCTATATGTCCCACAATCTGACACGATGTACGCAAAAGATGATATAGCGAGAAACTGTTGGATATTTAACTGAAGCAGGGAGATTTTTATGCAAAAATTGGCAGAAAACACAGCCTACACGGCATAGGCTACTTAACTTTGCTGCGGAACCATATACCTGTATAGGCATCAAACGATTTTCTCACTTCGATATCCATAAAGTGACATGGCGGTCTCCAGATCAACGAATCGTCAATCCAATTGATCACATTGCGATGGACAAAAGACACGCTTGGAACATTTTGGATGTCCGAACATTCCGATGAACTAACATCGACTCGGACCACTACCTCTTTGCAGCCAAGGTAATAATGCGGACATCCACCAGGACATAACAATTCAGAAATAATGTGAAAAAGTTTAATGTCGCCAAACTGAAATTGAAAGAGACCGTCAAGACCTTCGTGCAACGCGTATCCCTTAACCTGTTGATTCACAACATATTATCAGCATCCATCGAATGTCAAAAAACAATGGCAACGATGCCAACAAGCGATTACATCAGCCGCAACTGATGTGCTGATTTTCTCGAGCCCACCAGCAAGAAACCCCTGATTTACAGAGGAGTGCCAACAGATGCTCGCAGCCAAGAACGAGGCCGAGAAGGCTAAGTTGCACGTAATGACGAGAGATGCCATTGAGCTCTATAGGCAGAGAAGAAGGGAAAAACACCGGGTTTTCAGAAAGAAGAAAAAAGACAAGAAAAGCGCGCGATAGAGGATTTAGAGGGGTGCCACTCCAGCAACGATGTTCGCAAGTTTTACCAAAGTGTTAACCGACAAAGCCAAGGGTACAAGGCTCGACCAGAATCCAGTCGAGATGAACAAGGAAATATCGTAGTTGAGACACAGTCGATGCTGAGGACATGGAAGAACCTCTTCTGCCAACTGTTAAACGGCGATGACGAACAATATTCCGATGTCAGGCAGAACCATTCCAAAATTGGCAGCGACAGCGAAAACTGCCAACCAACCGACCTGAGTTAGTTATGGGCAGCAATATCTAAACGCTAGCTTAATGCGGCTGCAGTCAATGAAGGCGGAGATGACTTGGAAAGTAACATCCACCAACTCATAAGCCAATTCTGGTCGGAAGAAAGTAAGCCTGAAGAATAGAACCTCAGCATCGTTTCTCCGTCGAAGAAAAAGCAGACCCTCTGAACTACGCCAACTAAAGAGGCATAAGTCTCCTCAACATCGCCTACAAAATCCTATCTGCTGAAATATGGGAACGCCTGAAACCGTTTACCCACAACATGATCCGCCTAATGAGTGTGGTTTTGGGCCAGGAAAATCCACAACCGATTGAATTTTTAAAACTTCGGCAGATCCTGCAAAAAAACTCAAGAAGTCCGAATCGATACCCAACACCTATTCATCGATTTTAAAGCCGCATACGACAGCATTTATAGAGACGAACTATAGAGAGCCATGTCAAGTTTTGGTATACCGCCCAAACTAGTACGTTTGTGTAGGATGACGATGGAGAATTGTCGCTGCTCCATCAGGGTCGGAAATGACCTCACCGACATATACGATACCAAAAAAGGATTTAGGCACGGCCATGCGCTGTCATGTGATTTCTTCAATCTGATTCTTGAGAGGATTGTGCAAAATTTACGACGAGCCAACACAGAGACACAATTTTCAAAAAATCTGATGATATTGACATCATTGGCAGGACCCAACTTGATGTCATAGCCATGCTTGCTAGTATAGAGAAAGACGCAAAACTTTTTTTTTTTGCAGTTAATGAAGGCAAGACTCAGTATATTCTGTCAACATGAAAGGACACACAACATCGACGAATCGGACAGAACCATTGACAGATATAGCTTTGAGTAAGTACGGGACTTTGTCTACCTCGGCTCAGCTACTCTGACAACAACATCTTCGTCAGAAATTTACCGAAGAATTACTCTTGCCAACCGCTGTTTCTTCGGGCTAAGATGGCAATTCAGTGATAAAGCCCTCATCCTAACTACTAACGAGATTTTTTATAAGACCCTGATCAACCCAGTCCTGCTCTACGGCGCTGAAGCAAGGGCCGTATCAAACGCTGATGAAGAAGTCCTTGGTCGATTCGAGTGGCAAATTTTTTGAAAAATCTTCGGTCCCAACGCAGACGGGACCGAAGTTTTTTCGAAGAATGACCGATGTAAACGGCTTCACACCTCAGTCGCTCTCGCAAAGTCTTCGATTCCCAGCCAGACGTCGGCCACTCGACGGGTTATTAACACGAAGAACTATACGAGCTGTACAGCAACTGCCCCTGGTCAAAAAAACTCCGCATTGGACGTTTAAGGTGGCTAGGACATGTAGAACGAATGGATAAGAATACTCCGCCTCGCAGAGTCTTCGATTCCCAGCCAGACGTCGGACGCAATAGAGGAAGTCCTCGCCTTAAGTGATGCGTACAAGTAGAAACAGACCTCAACCAACTTGGAGTGCGCAACTGGAGCCAGTTAGCTGAGGACCGGGCTAATTGGAGAGGCATACTGGTTGAGGCTTAGCTTCATTCCGGACTGTAGTGCCACTTAAGTAAGTAAGTCAGTAAGTCGGATCTGAAGCGGTACAGAGGCAATCAAGGGGTAGAGATTTTTGAAGATTAGAATCAACAACGAAACTGATGCTCACCGGAGGCTTGTTCTACAGACCGATTTAAGACAGTGCAGTGCTGAGCGAGACGTTATAGGCGGGCTGGTGAATAGCTCGGATGAAGCGGCAAGATGGGGAACGTGAGGGAGCTTAACAAAATCTCTTAACACATTGTATGTACAAACAAGTAGCACTAACCACCCTTTGCTAGATACGAATGGCAACCTAATGGTTTCTCAAGAAGACCAACTGCGAGGGTGGAAGTATCAATTTTGTGCTCTGCTCAATGAATTGCTGGGCATACGTTGGTCTTCGAGGGGTATTGACATGAGTCCCTCATAAAAACAGCTGGATGGCAACCTGCTGAAATCCTGAAAGCGTATCCAGACGCAGCGGCCTGTATCTTGTATCCACCTGTTCAGGCTGTTTGGGAGAGTAAAAGCTTTTCCAGGGAATGAAAGGACTGAGTCATTGTCAAGATATCGTAGAAAAGGGATCTTAAGAACTGAAACAATTGGCGCGGTTTTACCGTTTTATCCGTTTCGATAAGCTGATGATAACTATCATTCTCGAAAGGATAAAATCTAGGATTGAGTCGACGCTCAAGAGGCATCAAACGGGATTTTGCAGTGGTCGACCATGCGCCGATCTTATTAACACCTTGCGAATCGTCCTTGAACAATCGTCGGAGTACTAATTTTCCTTATGTTTGTCGATTTTGAAAAGGCATTCCTTGGCTATAATCGTAGTCCCATTTGCAAATCTCTTGCTATGAGTGGTATCCCTGGAAAAAATGTTGTTGAGTGGTACAGCAACGCAATCTGTTTCGCTTTGCACATTTGACGGCTTTCCGATAAATTCGAAGTTCCGCAAGGAGTGCTACAAGGAGACGTGAAGTCACCGATACTGTTCTCACTTTCAATTGATGATGTAATGACTGTCACGGTGGGTACAAACGTGGGACTTGGTATTCAATGGAACCCCCGTTTGATAAGCTGATTTATTTGGAATTCGCTGATGATATCTGTTTCCTGGTAAACAAAATTTGTGCCAAAAACTAAATAAGTCATGCATTGCAACAGAATGAGGAGGTGGCTGGCTTAAGGATAATTGCCAACAAGCAAAAATGAAGCCCAACAACAGCAATTTATCTTGAGACGGGAGACCATGGAAAAGTTCACGCAGTTCAACTTTGTGGTGGGTTACGTGTCAATCGATGGTGGAACGGATCTCGAGGTGGAACGTATAAGGAGGTTATCTTAAGACGGGAGATCATGGAAGAGTTAACGCGGTTCAACTATGTGGGGAGTTACGGGTCACTCAATGGTGGAACTGATCTGGGTGTCGGAATTGGGCTGAACAAAGCTCGTAGTGCATTCGACATCCTTCCCAGTGTGGAACTCAAGTTAAATATCGCACAAGTTAAAACCGTTTGAATCCAATGTTAAATCTGTACTCATCTACGTATGTGAATCGTAGAAATGCTCCGCAAAAATCTCGAGTCGCTTTCAAGCGTTTGTTAATCGTTGCCTGCTTACTTCCTAAAGATCCGGTGTCCACATGTTATTTCCAATAATGAATTGTAGCTTAGGACTAAATACAAATACAAAATTTATGACGCAACAGGCTTGTTAGTACCCAGGGTTGAACTTTCTCACAACCCTTCATGTATGCGTGTGTACTTCTGCACGATGGCAGGACCTCCTTTTTTATGCCGACTCCGAATGGCGAACTTGAGATAAGCTTTTCTTGCCAACTGATACTACTCGGATGATTTGGCTGAGAGGAGGGCCAGTGAAAAATCATTTAGGGAATCAAACCCAGAACTTCTGCGCGGCAGTTCATCGCCCTAACCATCGCGCCATTGTGGCTTAGGATGGGACAAAGAAGAGTGGATGTTGACAACAAGCTGAGAAAACGGTGATGGATTGACCATACACTGAGGAAATCAGCATAGGACAGCATAGCGAAGCAGTGCTTTCAATGGAACCCTCAAGGTGTAACACGAGTTGGTACGCCAGGAACAAGATGGAAGTCAACTGAAGCTCGATCCAGTAATTTACCATCATTGAAACAGCTGACGTATCGACCTGCGAACAGAGAGAGATAAAATGACCTAGTCGCTGCCCTATGCTCCAGGAGGAGTCAGAGTATTGCTGCAATAGCAAAAGTAGAAGAAGAAAACTTTACTTGTCGTGTCATGATCTCAAGGCTATCTTTGGACGTAATTAGCAATTATAATATACAGAGACATTGTAAGCCAACGCACATCCTCTTTTCTCATCCTTAATCACCTTAACGCCTGCCCTGAGCTCAAATGCAATAAAGTTATTCGTTAACAGTTTTAAAAAAAAAATGTCATGAGAAGCTTTATTTTTGCGTAGACCTTCTGTGTCTAGGTCGGTGCTGCCATGCAACTTCCTATTATTAGCTCATCGGTGCGACTTGACAAGAAAATTAATGCCAGGCTTCTCGTGCAGTTGATGCGATGATCTTGTTACCAGATTTGATGGTTATATTTGGTCTTATCGATCGTTCTCTGTACTTGATTTACCAATACAAATAAGCTCACGAATTCATATTCACGTGAGACTTTGTAACGGTTAACCAACCAAACAACAAAAAGAACGATCAACGTGATTCTTGGGAACCCGTGTGAATAACCATTTCCTAATCCCATTCAACGGTCCACACGATCTATGACTGGTACAACAACCGCTCAAGTACCTTGTCTTCTCTATGTACATCTGACAAGTGTCAACACCACACCGACTGTCACCAGTATTGTCTTGGAGGTGGTCCAAGCGTTTTTTTTTTTTTTTTTCATTCTCTCTCCCCTCTGTGTATCTGTATCTACAAGACATTGCTGAAGTGCGTCTTCGTTGAAACTTTATGTTTTGTTTGGGATTTTACTACAACTCGCCATGATCTTGCCAATAAGTGCGCGCCTACTAACTCTTTACAAATGATCCTCAAGTCCGGATTAATATTCAAACCTGTTGGCAGCTGGTAATCTTGGCTACCACAACATCGGTGCAAGAAGAAGACTCCATCAAGCCGTAGCCAAGCAGAGCATCACTTCGAGCGAGCGCCGGCTAGTGTCAATCAGTGTGGCGGGATCTGACGTTTCTCGTTGTCGAAATCGAAATTCAGAATTGTAAAGCGGCACCGCGACAGTCTGCAACACACATGACAATGTTGTAACGCGGTGGCGTGTGTAAGAAGTGAATCTTGACGGTCTTGGCTCATCAATGGCACTTGAGCTTTGGCATGGGGGTATGTTGTAGAACCCAATGGCGGTGGTGGTGGTAATGGTTACTGTTCGACTGTGGCAATTAAGCCGGTGCTGCGACACGACTCAGGTGGCGATTCATATAAATAGAAGATTCCAATCTAGATATGATGTCAGTGAGAATAGCGCGGTCTAAGTTGCAAGATGCATAGAACGGTTTTGATCCTTTTGGGTGTTGTAGCAGTTGTAACTGCGGGTTGGATTGGAGGTGGCGGTGGAGGATATGGTGGAGGCGGTGGTGGAGGATATGGTGGCGGTGGACATGGCGGCGGTGGCGGTGGCGGTAAAAGAGGTGGATGGTCGAGCGGTGGTGGAGGAGGATGGAATCAGGGTGGAGGTGGTGGAGGATGGAAGTCGGGAGGAGGTGGAGGCGGCGGCGGTCTTGGTGGTTGGAAGCTCGGTGGCGGCGGAGGAGGAGGTGGTGGCGGAAAAGGATGGCAAGGACTTGGTGGACATAGCGGTGGAGGTGGTGGTGGAGGATGGAAGGGAATCTCATCAGGAGGAGGTGGCGGATGGCAGCGTGGAGGAGGCGGAGGAGGTGGTTGGAAGTCAGGCGGAGGCGGTGGCAGCAGCACTGGTGGATGGACACTAGTTAGTTCTGGTGGCGGTGGGTATGGAGGCGGCGGTGGCCATGGAGGTGGTGGTGGTGGTGGAGGCTGGAAACAAGGCGGTGGTGGTGGCAGTGGATGGTCGAGCGGTGGTGGAGGCGGCGGCGGATGGAAGCAAAGTGGTGGTGGCGGCGGTGGCTATGGACATGGAAGTTCCTGGTAAACTGTCAAAAACAGCGTGCGTGTATGAAAATTGTAAAAATGTAAATCAATTGTAAATTCTTGTATCGAATAAAATCATTTTTTGTAATCATATCAGACACGGTGGCGTATGTGCAACTTTTGTTTGTTGTTGTAAAATTCATTATTTAGCGTTTGCATGCAATGTTCGCTTACCGCATCGTTAGTGACATTGTAAGGCTAATTGTTGCGGCTGATGATTTATTGCAATTTTTCTGCAGAGCAATCATTTCGAGTGGAAGGCATCACGTTGATGTCGTGTTTGTGTCACTTTTGTGACATTAATTGTCCGACGTAATTATGTTGAGGACAGGTGAGCAATTAGTCAATTGTTGCTTAATGTTATCAACTGCATGTCATGGCAAAGACATTCAACTTACTTTGGTGACAGTTGTCATAGATGGAGTTGACATTAGAATTGTTTGGGTCATCCAAGAGAACAGAAAAAAAAATCTAAATTATGGCTTGTATGGGAAAAGCTGTTTAAAACACTTAAGAGGTGTTCAGAATGTAATAAAAGATAATCACCTTCCAAGCAAGTGACTTAGCAGATAATTACTTAATTTGGAGTCATGCTTAAGGTATGACAAATGTATAGTTTGACCAGATGGGCTTATACCGGTTTTCTTGTTGATTTAACTACTGCGAGGAGTGTAGATATATGTAGAACGGTTGAAGCCGTGTCGACTGAATATGCGATGCATTATCAGGAAAAAAAATGCTTGAAAAAAAACTTTGCTATGCATGACATACCGATATACCGACAAATCGGCAGACATACTTCTTCGGACAAGTATTGCCAAGCAACCATAAGCTCTTAACAAGAAGACTCTTTCAAAGCTGTAACTTGACTTAGTTACTTCAAGTACATACCAATTGTCCCAATTTTGCATGCCTGTGGATACTCTTATTCAACTGAATTTGACTTGCCTTACCTATAAGCTCAACTAATGATAAGAAAACGAAAAGCAGTAGGTTCCTGGTAAGAATGACTGAAACGGAATATTTCGGCTGCTGCGTTCAGTTGAGCCCAAAGGTCTAGCTTTCTTTAGCATAAAAAGCCTTCCTGAATAATAGAGCCTCAGCATCGTTTACCCGATAAACAAAAACGAAGATCCTCTGAACTGCGCCAACAACTTTGCCTACAAGATTCTGTCAGAAGTAATATGTGTTGGGTCGGAGAATGTCGAAGAACAATGGCGACAGTTGATTTCAACGAGCTAT
The DNA here is from genome assembly GCA_949824845.1 of Rhingia rostrata. Lineage (NCBI taxonomy): Eukaryota > Metazoa > Arthropoda > Insecta > Diptera > Syrphidae > Rhingia > Rhingia rostrata. Next base: position 173,490,855 of record OX463755.1, on the reverse strand, counting down.
TAATCAGCCACCAATACTCCATCAAATCACTGATTTGATGGAGTATGCCAACAGATGCATCTGATGCACCCAAAACAAAAAAAAATGGTTTACTTGGCACATCTGCAGGTGAAGACAAGATCTGGAAGTGAGGCTCATAAGCAAATATGGAGAGAACCTGCGCCGAAGTTGAGGATTTTTACAGCAGACTACTGTTTTGTCAGAAGTATGTTTAATCGTCGGTTAATCCACAGGCTTTCAGGAAGATGGGATGGTAAATGCCGTGTAGAGGCTATTTTTAAGGTTTCCGGGAACGTGAGCTACACCGAAGTAATTGAAAAAACATTGTGAATTCAACCCTCATAGCAACTATGAATAATAAGTTTTATTTGCGATGAACTACCAAGCTGTAGATCTGGGACAACGCTTGGACTAGGAGAGGTGCAAGTGAACAACTAGCGGAAGCTCTAAACTGCTACAAAGCAGACACTACTACCATCCAGGAAATACGATGGGATGGTCCGGCCAAAAAGAGGAGGAATAACTGTGACATCTACTCTGGACCGTGTTACAGTGAGCAGATACAGCAACTGTTCGGATGCAAATTTGTTATAAATACCAGACTTAGGCAAGAAGTGCTTTCACCAAGACATTAGCGAACGCGTTGTAGCAATCCGCATCAAAGTCAAATTCGTCATCATAAGCCTTATAGGCGCTCACGCCCCAACTAAGGAAAAAGATGATATACCTAAGGATTGCTCCTATTAGCTCCTTCAAAAAACCTATGAGCGACTACCGAACTACGATGTTAAAATCGTGCTGGGAGATTTTAAAACAAAGGTAGGAAGAGAAATCATCCTGAGCATTATTGTCAGAAAAGAAAGACTACATGACAACACGTCTGTAAACGGACTCAGGCTAATTGACTTCGCTACGGAACGAAATGCCAGTATAGCAAGCACATGGTTTCCACACCTCGATATCCATTAGGGCAAGGCGGCCTCCAGACCAACGAACGGTCAACCAAATGGACCACATTCCGATAGACACGAGGCTCGAATCCAGTAATTTGATGTCGGAGTATTGCGAACAGCTTACTTCGACTCGGACCACTACCTTGTTGGTGCTAAGGTAAGAAAGCTGATATCCACCACGACACAACAATCCAGAAATACTGTGAAAAAATGTAATGCAATCACAAGAGACCGCCATCACCTTCGCGCAACGCGTATCCCTCTTGCACTCGATTAACACCATACCACCAGCATCGAATGTCGAAGAACTATGCCAACAAGCCATAAGATCAGCCGCAACTGATGTGCTAGGATTCTCGCGTCCACCAGCAAGAAACCTGTGGTTTGATGAGGAATGCCGACGGATGCTCGCAGCCAAGAACGAGGCCTACAACGCTTAGCTGCAGGTGAAGACGAGAGATGCCGTTGAGCTCTATATTGGCGTCTATAAATTGGCGTCGAAAGACTGCAATCCCAAGAGACCGCCAAGACCTTCGCGCAACTCGTATCTCTTTACCTCTCGATTAACACCATACCACCAGCATCGAATGTCGAAGAACGACGGCAACTATGCTAACAAGCCATAACATCTTTTTAGAAAGAAGAAAAAAGAGCAAGAAAAGTGCGCGATCGAGGCTATAGGGAGGTGCCACTCCAGGAACGATGTTCGCAAGTTTTACCAAATTGATAAACTTCATAGCCAAGGATACAAGGCTCGAACAGAATCCTGTCGAGATGAACAAGGAAATATCGTAGTATGCTGGGGATATGGAAGAACCACTTCTGCAGACTGTTAAACGGCAATGACGAACAAAATTCCGTTGACAGGCAGAACGAACCATTCAATCTTGGCAACGACAGCGAATACTGCCAACCATCCGACCTGAGTGAAGTGAGGACAGCAGTATTTAAACTCAAGCTCAATAAGGCTGCCGGAAATGACCGCCTTCCCGCTGAGCTTTAAAAAGCCGGTGGAGATGACTTGCTATGTAACATCCACCAACTCGTAAGCCAAATCTGATCAGAAGAAAGTATGCCTGCGGAATGGAACCTCAGCATCGTTTGTCCGATCCACGAAAAAGGAGACCCACTCAACTGCGCCAACTACAGAGGCAAAAGTCTCCTCAACATCGCCTACAAGATCCTATCTGCCGTAATATGTTTATCCGTTTACCAACAACCTGATCGGCCCTTATCAGTGTGGTTTGAGGCCAAAAAAGTCCACAACCGATCAAATTTTTAAAACTTCTTTAGATCCTGGAAAAACCCCAAGAAGTCTAAATCGATACCCAACACCTATTCATCGATTTCAAAGCCGCATACGACAGCATTTATATAGACGAACTAAACAGAGCCATGTCTAGTTTATGTATACCGCCCAAGCTCGTCCATTTATGTAGGATAACGACTGAGAATTATCGGTGCTCCATCAGGGTAGGAAAGTACCACAACGACGCATTTGATGACAAAAAAGGATTTGGGATGGAGATGAGCTGCCATGTGACTTCTTCAATCTGATTCTTGAGAGGATTGTGCAAAACTCCCGAACCAACAACAGAGGCACATTTTCCCAAAAAAACCGGTACAACTACTAGCATACGCCGACGATATTGACATCATTGGTAGGACTCAACGTGAAGTCTTAGCAACGTTTGATATTATAGAGAAGGAAGCGGCGAAAATGGGTTTAGCCGTAAATAAGGGCAAGACGAAGTATATGCTGTCAACACGAAAAGAAACACAACATCGACGAATTATACAGAACGTCACCATTGACAGATATAACTTTGAGGTAGTAGGGGACCTCGGCTACGCTATCAACTCTCACAACAACATCTCGTCAGAAATCAAACGAAGAATTAATCTTGCCAACCACTGTTTCTTGGGGCTAAGAAGGCAATTCAGTAGTAAAGACCTCACTCGAATTTCTAAGGAAATCCTGAAGCATAGACCGTCGCAAAAGCGGATGAAGAAATCCTTGGAGGATTCTAGAGCAAAAATCGTCGTTGACGGGTTAGACCTATATGAGCTGTTCAGGCACGTGCCCCTGGTCGAAAAACTCCACCTTGGACGTTAAAGATGAAGAGGACAAGTAGAACAAATGGACACCAATACTTCGGCTCGCAGAGTCTTCGATTCCCGGCAAGACTTCGGACGCAGTAGAGGAAGACCTCGCCTTAAGTGGCGCGCAGAAGTAGAAACCGACCTCAACCAACTTGGAGTGCGCAACTGGAGGCAGATAGCTAAGGACCGGACTAATTCGAGATGCATGTTGCTTGAGGCCCAGGTTCATTACGGACTGTAGCGCCACCTATGTAAGTAAGTTTTCAGTCTACCAAGTACAACAACCCTACATAAAATACCCCCACAGTTGATTTTCTAAGGATCATTTTAATCCACGCCCATTTTTCGGGGGTGTATGTTTTATGTTTTTTTTTTATTTAGCAGCCAAAATTATCACCAGAAATAATTGATACTGCAAAACAACGTTTCAACGGGTCAGCTAGTAAGGTCATACAAAATCAATTTTACGACACAAAATGTAAAAATTTATTTCATCTGGAGTTCCCTCTCAATACCAGCTAACCTTAATGCTGTCAATAAAACCAGCTGGTCTGCAAAAATTGTGGAGAACTTTGGATCATTCGCAAAGTTTTTTTTTATAATTTGCACCCACCGTTTGTAATGTTAAGGCACAGTACGAGCATTAGAGAAGGGGAAGAAAGAGAGGAATGGGAAAGATTTTGGAAGTTCTAACTTCGGGGAGTCACTGCTTCTTGTGTTCGTTAAATTTGAAGAAATTTCAAGATGACGTATGAGTTATATGTTCCTCCGCGGAAGATTGTTATTCCAGGCTTTCGCTTTCGAATCTCTTGGTCTACATTTAAAAAAGACAAACTCGTTCCATTATTCATCTCTTTACCTTCTCCTAGAATCTTAAGGTGAAGTGTACTTCCCATCAATCATCGATACAAGATTTAGAAAAGCGGCGTTCTAGTTGCAAGTCCTATAAAAGGTATGGTCTGACATTTGCATATAACTTCAAGACCGAAGTTTTTGTTGAATTCTAAGTTCACTTGTTTGCAAATTTACGTACCGTAAGCTGTTAGTGTTTCAAATGACTGCAACTACAGCTGTCTTCACCACCACAAATGGTCATCAAATTTTTACATTGGATCACCACCGGCCGTTAAGCACCTTTACAGCCATTAATGGGCAATTAATCGAAACCACTTGCATTTAAATGAGTAGCTTCCGATAAATGTCCGTCTGCCTTAGGTCGATCTTATTCCCCCACCTATTCCCCAGCGAAATTATAAATTACCCAATCGAAACGAGCTTGTTAACTTAAACTTTTCAGCTCAATTACCGTCACCCAAATACGTATTTAGATTCGATTTTGAAAAGTAACGAGACTGAACCTAATTGCATGCGGGCAAGCCATCGACTTGGCTTCCAATTGGGTCAATTAACTGCGCCATCAAATTGGCCAAATTGAGTCCACTACCCAAAGGAGAGCTTGTAGGTGGGTATAGCAACATCGCAATTACCTTGTGCCGAAACAAGAATCTAATTGAAGCCGTCAGCTATTTATAAGTGATGTAAGATACAAGATACAGATTGATTGTCGATTATATAGAAAATTAACTCGTTTATTTATTGGATACTATAATACAGAATTTTCGTTTCGAGATTTGGTCTTTACCAACCTCCCTTGCCACCCTGTGACCATCCACTTGATTTTCCTCCTGAATAGCCACCGGTGTATCCACCACTGAGACCGCTGCCATAGCCACCGGAGCCACCCTGTTGCCAGCCAGATCCACCGAGACCACTGCCAAAACCGCTGCCAAGACCACCTCCATATCCGCCACTTTGACCACCAAATCCTCCAACGCTGGAAGCAGCATAACTAAGTGAGCCGCCACCAAGTGAGCCGCCACCATGAGAACCACCCCCAAATCCAGAGCTTCCGGCACCTTGCCATCCACCATTTCCAAAGCCACTGCTCAGTCCACCGGCATAGCCACCTCCGCCCAAGACACTACCACCAGTGTATCCTCCACCCAGACCACTTCCTTGCCACCCACTGGATCCACCACCACCGTATTTACCACCACCTAATCCTCCTTGCCAGCCTCCAAGACTACTGCTGCCACCATATCCACCACCTCCAAGGTGTCCTGCTGAAACTACAGCAGTCATGCCCAAAAGGATTACAATAGCTTTCTGCATCTTACAACGATGATTGACGTATCTAAACTGATATCCATCTAAACGGATGATCGACTATTTATATCAACAAGTTTTCTCAAGCCATGAGCTACATTTTGCACCGCGTGCCGTCAGCATCATCTCTCATTGTTGTCAAAATTAATCGTTTCCAATTAAGCTGGAGGAGTGCCAGTAAGTCGGGGGGGTGGAGGTAAGGCAACAAAAATCGGCCTTGACGTAGCACACTTCCTACTGTGCTCGTACCTGCGTAGTACTTTATAAGAACTCCATTGCAATTAATAGCAGCTTACGAGCGGTAGACCGCTAATTAAAAGTTTAACAACAATTTGGTCCGGTAAAGCCCGATCTGAGGATGATTTACGATCAAGTACCAACAGAGTACGCGTGTGTGTGTGTGTGTGGTTTATTTTTTTGGCTAAAAGTATCTACTTGAAAAGTTTAATCTTAGATGTCCGCATGGGGGCGAACTTAATTATAGGAAACACTTAAGGCCGTTAAAAGATAAACAGGTACTCTTACTGATGTCTGTTGAGTGTAACAGTGAAATGAATCTGAAAAATGGTGGTTCCTCGTAATTGGTATTTTTTTGGCGATAAAATATCTATAAGGTGGGTAACTTGTAGAACTATAAGTTGGATTGGAATTGAGAACGGTGATAGTTGTGATTTGGTGTTGAAGCTGTGCAGATCTTTGCGAAATTTATGATGTACAATTGGTAAATCAAGTGAATTACGTACCGTAACGTATAGCGTGGTTAGATTAGTATGTTAGTTGCACCAGTTATGCGGGTATAATTGGAACAGGTTGGTTCTACAGATACAACATGAACACAATTTCTGTCCTCGGTTCGTTTAGCTACATGAACTACCCCATACAACTTACTTAATTAAGTGGCGCTACAGTCCGGAATGAACCTGGGCCTCAACCAATATGCCTCTCCGTTTAGCCCGGTCCTCAGCTAACTGCCTCCAGTTGGGCACTCCAAGTTGGTTGATGTCGGTTTCTCCTTGTGCGAACCAGGCGAAGTCTTCCTCTACTGCGTCCTTCGCTTGGCTGGGAATCGAAGACTCTGCGAGCCGACGTATTGGTGTCCATTCGTTCAACACGTCCTTGCCACTTCAAACGTCCAATGGGGAGTTTTTTGACCAGGAGCATGTCGCTGTACAGCTCGTATAGTTCTTGGTTGGATTTTCGTCTCCATAGCTTGTCAACGCAAACGTGACCAAAGAATTTTCCTCTCAAATAGTCGAAGGATTTCTTCATACGCTTTTGCGACGGTCTATGCTTCAGCGCCGTAGATCAGGACCGGGATGATCAGAGTCTTATATAGGATCTCCTTAGTAGTTCGAGTGAGGGCTTACCTACTAAATTGCCTTCTTAGCCCGAAGAAACGCCGGTTGGTAAGAGTAATTTTTCGTTTAATTTCTGGCGAGATGTTGCTGTGAGAGTTGATAGCGGAGCCGAGGTAGACAAAGTCCCCTACTACCTCAAAGTTATATCTGTGATGACGTTCTGTCCAAGTCGTCGATGTTGTGTGTCCTTTCGTGTTGACATCATATACTTCGTCTTGCCCTCATTAACTGCTAAACGCATTTTTGCCGCTTCCTTCTCTATACTAGCGAATGTGGCTATGGCATCACATTGAGTCCGACCAATGATTTCAATATCGTCATCGTATGCTAGTAGCTGCACCGATTTTTGGAAAACTGTGCCTCTGGTGTTGGCTCGATAGTTTTGCATAATCCTCTCAAGCATCGAATTGAAGAAGTCACATGACAGAACATCGCCTCGCCGAAATCTTTTTTTAGTATCGAATATGTCGGTGAGATCGTTTCCGACCCTAATGGAGTAGCGAGAATTCTCCATCGCCATTCTACACAAACGTACGAGTTTTGGCGGTATGCCAAAACTAGGCATGGCTCTGTTTAATTCGTCTCTAAAAATGCTGTCGTATGCAGCTTTGAAATCGATGAATAGGTGGTGAGTATCGATTTGGACTTCTTAGGTTTTTCCGAAGATCTGTCGAAGTGTGAAAATTCGATCGGTTGTGGATTTTCCTGGCCTAAAACTACACTCATAAGGCCGATCCGATTGTTGGGAAACGGTTTCAGGCGTTCACATTTTCCGGCAGATAGGATCTTTTAGGCGATGTTGAGGAGATTTCTGCCTCTGTAGTTGGCGCAGTTCAGAGGGTCTGCTTTTTCGTGGATCAGGGAAACCATGCTGAGGTTTCATTCTTCAGGCATACTTTCTTCTGACCAGATTTGGCTTATGAGTTGGTGTATGTTACTTACCAAGTCATCTCCGCCGGCTTTATAAAGCTCGGCTGGAAGGTCGTCATTTCCGGCAGCTTTAGTAAGCTTGAGTTTAGATATTGCTATCCTCCCTTCACTCAGGTCGGGTGGTTGGCAGTTTTTTCTGTCGTTTCCACTACTGAATGGTTCCTTCTGAGTGACAGCGGAATTTTGTTCGTCATCGCCGTTTAACAGTCTGCAGAAGTGGTTCTTCCATATCCTCAGCATCGACTGTGTCTCAACTACGACACTTCCCTGTTCATCTCGACAGGATTCTGTTCGAGCCTTGTATCCTTGGCTTTGACGTTTTACACTTTGGTAAAACTTGCGAACATCGTTCCCGGAGTGGCACCTCTCTTTATCCTCGATCGCGCGCTTTTCTTGCTCTTTTTTCTTCTTTCTGAAAAGCCGTTGTTCTTCCCTTCTTCTCTGCCTATAGAGCTCAATGGCAGCTCACGTCTTCACCTGCAGCTTAGCCTTGTAAGCCTCGTTCTTGGCTGCGAGCATCGGTCGGCAGTCCTCATCAAACCAGGGGTTTCTTGCTGATAGGCACGAGAAACCAAGTTGCGGCTGATCAAATGGCTTGTTGGAATCGTTGCTATTGTTCTTCGACATACGATGCTGGTGGTATGGTGTACATCGAGTGGTTTTAGGGATACGAGTTGCGCGAAGGTCTTGGCGGTCTCTTGGGATTGCAGTCTTTCGACGCCAATTTTTTTCACAGTATTTCTGGATTGTTGTGGCGTGATAGATATCTGTACCACGCCACAACAATCCAGAAATACTGTGAAAAAAATTGGCGTCGAAAGACTGCTTACCTTGGCTGCAACAAGGTAGGAGTCGATGTTAGCTCCCCGCAATGTTCGGACATTCAAAATACTGGATGCGTGCCTCTTGTCTATCGCAATGTGATAAATTTGGGTGACCGTTCGTTGATCTGGAGACCGCCATGTCCCCGTATGGATACCGAGGGGAGGAAACCGTGTGCTGGCTATAGTGGCATTTCGTTCCGTAGCGAAGTCAATTAGCCTAAGTCCGTTGCGAGACGAGTTGTCGTATAGGCTATGTTCTCCGATAACACTGCTAAAAATGTCTTCTCTTCCTACCTTTACGTTAAAATCTCCCAACACGATTTTAACATCGTACTTCGGTTGTCGCTAATAAGTTTGGTCAAGGAGCTCACAGAAGCAATCATAAGCTTTTTCCTCCTTTGGAGCGTGAGCGGATATAAGGCTTATGTTAGCGAATTTGGCCTTGATGCGGCTTGTTACAAAACATTCGCTAATGTCTTGGAAACATAAGACTTCCTGTCTTAGTCTGGCACTTATAACAATTCCGCATCCGAATAGCCGCTGTTTCTTCTCACTATAACACGGTCCGTAGTAGATGTCACAGTTTTTCATCCTCTTTTTGCCTGGCCCATCAGATCGTATTTAATGGATGGCAGTAATGTCTGCTTTGTCGCAGTTTAGGGCTTCCGCTAGCTTTTAGCTTGCACCTCTCCTGTTTAATGTTCTCACATTCCAGATGCAGATACGAACGTCGTTGTCCTTTTCGTTTAGCAGGGTCATCAACACTAAAATCCGTCCTTTCCGAGGCGGCTATTGGTTGCTTTGTTATAAGTGGATTTTTTCCATGGGTGGGTAGTTAACCCAAAGCACAATTCCAAAATTGGAGGGTCAGTTCCAATTTATTAGATACCCCTAGGACACGGAGCCGTCAGTATCAACCACAGGATTGAGCCCTGCCGTTGGCATTTCGGTTCATCCTCTACTATTTCTGTTCAACATGAACAAGTACAACATGTTGTCCGAATATGTCAAATCAACTAGGTTTGCCCGGAACTGCAGGCCGGGTATTCATTCCGTGCCATTCTGACCTGACTGTTCATAGTGCTGCTGTTTTTCGTAGTGTTATCAACACTCGCGCTTTGATGAGACCAGTACCCGGTGGTTACCAGCTCGAGGTTAAAAATAATCACTTGATGTGTAGTCAGAGTTTCAACCACTGGGCATTGCCAAGTTAAAGCCAATCAGAGTCTACCCTCGTTCTACTACACCTAACCAAAAGATTTTGACAACTGTCAGAGCAAAATGCTGTATCAATGTAATTTTGTGCATTTCATACCACACATCGTTTTTAGCCACGCCCACTTTTTTGTTATGTTAGTTTTAAGGAGGTGATGAGATGGTATTTCACGATTCACACAGCGGATTTTAGCCTTCTCATGTGTCTTTTGGCTCAAACGAGGATTTTATCTGATACGCATGAATCTTGTCAATGGTGACGATGGGATCGAGAATTGTTTGTTTGCTAATATCATTGTCTTGTCATTTTTAACTACAAAATCCATTGTCATCACAAATGCATCAGCAACCGCACACCAATGATTTTTTTTTTTATTCTGCGTATTCCAGTAGCTAAACAGATTTGTCAAACATACTGACATTCGTGTTTACACCTGACTTAACGACTGTCTGACATGAAATCAATTATGAATATAAATATGAATGAGCCCCAACTATACAGCTGCCAAATAGATCTTTTAATTCATATATCTCTGCCATCAACCGTTTACACAGAGGAAGAATAAATTTGCATTCGATATTTCAGGGAAAGCAGATGCTTTTGCAATAAACAATCTTCATGATGTTTATCGAAATGCAAATCAGAAATATTTTCTAGCTGTAATCGTTAGTGGAAAAGATACATCTGGATAATCCATTTCCCCTTCACTCAAGGTTGTAAAAAAAGACCAAGAATGCGATTTCAATCTGGGGGCGAAAGGCGCAATTCACAGTGGTAGCGATCGATTGCGACGTTACATATATTCAGGAAATTCAATGAATCTTTGTGGACTTTGACTGAATGAACCTGGGTCACAACCAACATGTCTCTCCAATCAGCCAGGTCCATAGTTACCTGTCTATAGTTGCGCACATCAAGTTCGCTGATGTCAACATATAACTGCAGTCCGGAATGAACCTGGGTCATGACAAACATGCCTCTCCAACTATCCAGATCCATAGTTAACTGTCTTTAGTTGCGCACTCCAAGTTGCCTGATGTCAATTTCTATACTTGTACGTGACTCATAAGGCGGGGTCTTCCTCTTCTGCGTTTGACATTTGTGGCAGGAACCAAAAACTCGACGAGCCGAATTTTCGGTATCAGTTCACTATTATCCGCTTTTAGCAGAAACGAACTTCGAAACTCCATTTGACTCACTAGTCAACAAAATGGAAAATATATATAAAAACTCCGCAGTCAAAATGTAAGGACAAAACTGAAAGAAAAAGTGTCGATTGGATTGCGAGGGCTATCGCAGAGAGCTGCAAAGATCGATTGTATCGCAGATGTAAGAATAATCGAAGGAATATAATATATGACAACAAATATGTTGAAATCGGGATCAAGACTTCGAAAAAAAAAAGGTTCGAACAAATCAAATCCCAAAAAAACATGGGCGGTCATCAACGAAGCACTGGGAAGAAAAAAGCCATCAGTAGATGAAACAATCAAACATTTCACCCCATACGCGTTTTGTTGGATTGGTCGATATATTTGCGAACTTATTTTCACAACAAACATCATCAATAATCCACACGTATGTAGCAAAGCAAGCAGGACGCATTTTTACGGGACACAATTTACTTGGAAGATACAGACTCTCGGGAGGTAGCAAATTCTATAGCTCGCTTAAATATCAAAAAGGCACCTGTGGCAGATGGTATTAGAGCAATCGACAATCAAATGCCGATATCTTTGCGCCCATAATTGTGAATCTTATGAGCCTTAGTACGACCACTATGAAAAGAAAGCTCAAAGAGGCACTTGTCAGACCTCTCTACAAGGGAGGAGCCAAACATGAGGTAGCAATCTATCGTTCGATTTCAACATTGCCGGTGATTGAAAAGATCTTCGAGCAAATCATTGCTGATCGAGTGTTGAAAATTATTGAGAAGCATATATTTGTATGTGGACTCAGTGGCGCGATGGTTAGTGCGATGAATTGCCGCGCAGAAGGTCTGGGTTCGATTCCCAGCCGTAGCAACACCTAAATGATTTTTCACTGGCCCTCTTCTCGTGATGATCCGACAAATCATCCGAGTAGTATCAATTGTCATGAAAAGCTTTTTTTTAAATATTTGTATGTAAGAATCAGTACGGGTTCCAGAATGGAAAAAGTACCAACCACCCAACTAACAACTTCCCTTCGATAAAGCACTATCGATGCTATTTCCCTCCCAGCAATATTACCTGTATGATGTTCTATGGAAAACCATTTGGCGAACTTTTAGGAAGCTATATACTTCTATAAGACTTCTCTAAGTACTCCTTGATGGTTGGTTGTTTTAGAAAGAGGGTAGTCTCTGATTGGCTTTAACTTGGCAATGCCCAGTGGTTGTAACTCTGACAACACATCAAGTGCTTATTTTTTACCTCCAAGTGGTAACCATCGGGTACTGGTCTCATCCAACCGCATTTGACTTGCTAAACCATAACCGCGAGTGTTGATAACACGACAAAAAAACAGCAGCACTATAAACAGAATCGCACGGAATGAATAACCGACCTGCTGTCCCAGGCAAACCAAGACTAGCTGTCTCGACATCATCGGACAACAGGTTGTCTAGGAATTTCAAGGGTTAGCCAGGCATATTGAGCAGAGATGGTGGCGGATGAACCGATGGGCCACCGGCAGCGCTCAATCCCGTAGTAAATAATGATGGCCCCGTGTCCTAGGGGTATCTAATAAATTGGAATTGGCCCTCCAATTTTGGGATTGTGCTTTGGGCTAACTACCCAACCATGCAAAAAAATGTATGTTACGAAGCAACCAATAGCCTCGGAAAGGACTGATTTTTTTGTAGACGATACAGCTTAACGAAAAAAGACAACGACGTTCGTATCTGCACCTGGAATGTGAGAACATTAAACAGGAGGGGTGCAAGCGAATAACTAGCGGAAGCCCTAAACTGCTACAAAGAAGACATTACTGCCATCCAGAAAATACGATGGGATGGGCAGGGAAAAACTGTGACATCTACTACGCACCGCGTTAAAGTGAGCAGAAACAGCGACTATTCGGATGAGGATATGTTATAAGTGCCAGACTTAGGCAAGAAGCCATTTGTTTCCAAGACATTAGCGAACGCATTGTAATACTCCGCATTAAGGCCAAATTTGGCAACATAAGCCTTACATGAGCTCACGCTTCGATGGAGGAAAAAGACGATATAGCTAAGGATTGCTTCTATGAGCTCCTTGAAAAAACCTATGAACGGTTACCGAAGTACGATGTCAGAGTAGTGCTGGGAGATTTTAATGCAAAGGTAGGAAGAGAAGACATCTTTAGCAGTATTATCGGAAAACATAGCCTCCAAGGAAACATGACTGGTAACGGGCTTAAGCTAATTGATTTCGCTAAGGAACAATATGCCGCTATAATATAGCCAGCACACGGTCTCCTTACCTCGATATCCATACTTGATTGATCAACCAAATTTATGACATTGCGATAGACAAGAGGCACGCATCCAGCATTTTGATATCGGAATATTGCGAACAGCTAACATCGACTCGGACCACTACCTTGTTGGAGCCAAGGTAAGAAAGCTGATATCCACCACGACACAACAATCCAGAAATACTGTGAAAAAATTTGGCGTCGACAGAATGCAATCCCACTGCAAAGACCTTCGCGTAACGCGTATCCCTTTTCCTATCGGTTAACACCATACCACCAGCATCGAATGACGAAGAACACTGGCAACGATGCCAACAAGATCAGCCGCAACTGATGTGCTAGGATTCTCGCGTCCACCAGCAAGAAACCTGTGGTTTGATTAGGAATGCCGACAGATGCTCGCAGCAGAGAACGAGGCCTACAAGGCTAAGCTGCAGGTGAAGACGAGAGGTGCCATTGAGCTCTATAGGCAGAGATGAAGGGAAGAACACCGGCTCTTCAGAAAGAAGAAAAAAGAGCAAGAAAAGCGTGCGATCGATTATATAGAGATGTGCCACTCCAGGAACGATGTTCGCAACTTTTACCAAAGTGTGCAACGTCAAAGCCAAGGATACAAGGCTTGTAACGTACCCCTAACGTACATCCCGCTTCGAGGGTGACGTCTGGTGAGCAAACTTCGAAGTATAAATTGGAAAGTCCTCCACCTGCACTATCACCCGCGCTGGTGAAGGCCTGACCACGCTCACCTCACGAGACTCACTTAGGGGTTTGATCCTCCTATCAATATTCTCCACCCTTATGACCTAAGGTAACAGGAGCCTTAGGCCAATCCGGGCAGATTAATAGGAGGGGTGTCCCGCCATCCTGCGGCACAGGCATGATCCTCCGCTCGCTAGCTTGTCGGCGGGAGTGGAATCTTGCCACAAGACCTGGACTGGGGTTACATTTATTTTTACATGCCTGTATATACATCGCGAGAAAAACTAACCGAGGTCTTAATACTTCGCACCCGTAACCAATACGCGAAGTAAAAAAAAAGAAAAAATAAAACACACGAGTAATTGCAAGGCCCGAGTTTCGTCTAATTCACGCGTCATTCACTTCTGCGAACCTCCGTAGTGGAAAAGGGTTGGAGAGATTATGGTGGAGATCCTCTCCGAGCTGGCCCACCCCTAGGTAAAATCGATTTACCATCCATGGCCATCGCTGCGCTCTACTGGCGATGACCCCTTACCCGAAACAAAAATTAAGGGAATGAAACCTGAAACGTTTGGTTCCCCTGACTACTGATCTATCTCACTTTTCGAACCAACTCATCATCTAATTCCGTCTTAAGCGGCTTCCATACTTACACAATTAGTGATTTAACCGATTCGACCGAACTTCCTTCCAAATAGAGCATGGTAATAATACCAGTAGCCCAAAAATAACAAAAACGTGAAAATTTCATGAAACGTTATAAAGTTCGATTTTATTACCCATACAAAAAATAAAGTTGGCGTAAAGGTCTAAATACTATAGTTTATACCTATCTACATTGGATAAAAAGATATTTAAACAATTTTCCCAAAACTAACAAAAATATTTTTTTTCTATAATATATTTTTAATTAAATTTAAATTCCGCTTTTCAGAAATATTTATATTAATTTATTTTGTACTTTGAGTTATCGGTAGGTATTTTCAATTTAGTTATTATAATTTGATATAATTGGTACGATCTAATTCATAAACTAGATATAGGTTTAAATAAATTTTTCTTCCCTTAGGTTATTATTAATTTACTTTTTTTTTCGTTAAGTTTTTCTTAATTTTTTTTTTCTTTATTTAAACAAAAAAAAAATTTCTATGGTTAGTCTATAGGTTAAATTAATGCTCCTGCCAAAATAAACTTTTGGTTTTTTTTTTTTTTCTTTCTCAAAATACCTTTTTTTTTTTTTTTTTTTGGGTTTGATTATTATTTGCAAAGGTCAATTACTACATTTAGCCTGGGTTGAAATCGTTCCCCACATATAAATAAAATAAACAACTTACCCCTTTTTAAGGGTTGATTACCCGATCTCCAAGGTGATGGCCTGTGGTGCACCGCATTCCGCCTTGTATGTGGTCAAGGTGTTATGAACCTTTACCATACACCTTTACCCTACACGAAAATAAAAAAATGGAATGAAGAAATTCACTTCAACCCTTGGCGTACACACACAAAACAAAATTGACCGTCAACATTAATAATAAAAAAAATTGCCCCCTCTAGGGAGGAATAGGAGTTTCACTGCTGCTTGGTTGGTGTATTTGGTGATGGGGGAAAATCTTCGCTGCCCTAGGTGTCTGGTGGTGAATGGTGGTATTTGCTGCTGGGTTCTGAGCGTCTTAACGAAGGGGGAGAGTGGGATTTTCGACGCGTTCCTCCAATTTGACGTGCGCTTGCGGGATATGGGATTTACGTTTTTTTTTTCTTTTTGTAATGATACGCGGGGAGGGGATAGGCACTTATGAGGTGATTAAATATGTGCTTCAGGACCGTTGTACTGAGGTACACTCCACCCACATATATGTATATGACTGATTGTTTTTCACTTTTAAGTTCTATTCGGCACTTTTCTGCCCCCGGCAAAATATTAACGCGGGGGTGGGGAGTTACAGATTATTTGTTGTTTTGTTTTTTTTTTGTTTTTTTTTTTCATTTACTTTTTCCTGCACTTTCGCGGAACGGTTCTCACCGGCGATCTTGCACCGCGGCAATTAGGTGTTTTTTTCTTTGTCTTTTTTTTTTAATCGCCGACCGGTTTTTTTTTTCCGAATTCGTAGTCGGCTCGTTGCTCGTGCCCGCGTGTCCGACTCGCTTCGCGTCTTCAATCAAAAAGAAAGCGGATCTTTTCTTTCTCCGGGACCGGAACCCCTCTCCTCTTTTTATTTTCGCGGCCCTCTCATTAACTCAGCGAATAATGGCTGTTTCCGCTAATGCCTTGGTCGAAAATTGTCACCTCCCACCACAAACAGCGAAATCCTCATTCACAATAATTTATAAGGGCTTATCGATAGACCAACTATTTTGTGCGGTTATCGTTTATTTTGTTATCGAGTGCCCTACCTATTAGCGGTTTCCCACAGGCTCGAACAGAATCCTGTCGAGATGAGCAAGGAAATATCGTAGTTGAGACACAGTTGATGCTGAGGATTTGGAAGAACCACTTCTGAGACTGTTAAACGGCGATTACGAAAATGATTCCGCTGATAGTATTCGCAACGACAGCGAAGCAATATCTAAACTCAAGCTCAATAAGGCTGCCAGAAATGGCGGCCTTCCCTCTGAGCTTTATAAAGCCGGCGGGGTTGTCTAGGTAAATAACATCCATCAACTCATACGCAAAATCTGCTCGGAAGAAAGTATGCCTGAAGAATTGAACCTCAGCATTGTATGCCTGATCCACAAGAAGACCCTCTGCACTGCGCCAACTACAGTCTCATCAACATCGCCTACAAAATCCTATCTGCCGTAATATGTGAACGTCTGAAACCGTTTACGAACAATCTGATCGGATCTTATCAGTGTGTTTTTAGACCAGGAAAGTCCACAAACGACTAAGCTTCGGCAGAACCTGGAAAAAATTCAAGGAGTCCAAATCGATGCCTACCACCTATTCATCGATTTCAAAGCCGCCTACGACAGCATTATTGTGACGAACTATTCAGAGCCATATCTAGTTTTGGTATACCGCCCTAACTCGTCCGTTTGTGTAGGATGACGATGGAGAATTCTCGCTTCATCAGGGTTGGAAATGACCTCACCGACACATTCGATACCAAAATATCGGGTTTTTCAACAGGGACGCTAAAAAAGTTGAGTGACAGGGACAGCAAACGACGCCATATTTCTTGGCGCTCTTTTGACATTTCTCTTCAGTAAGGTTTGACATTTCCTGATGGAATATATACGATCCAACAACGAGTCAAAATTATTAAAATTTACAACCGAAATTCGGAGTCAGTGGCCTCAACGTTAAGAGCGCTACGTCCAATTTATGGTCGTTATAATCGTCCTAGCGGATCAACAATTGAGCGTCTAGTGGAAAAATTTTAATCCACAGGCACAGTACAAAATGTTCCCGTGCCAGTGAGACAAAGAAGTGCCCGTCGTGTCTAGAATATTGCTGCCGCTGAGGCTTCAGTTGAAGAAAGCCCAAATGTGTCTCTCAAACGTCGTTCTCAAGCGTTGGGCATCGCAGTGACGTCGTTGTGGCGAATTTCGCGAAAAGATCTTGGCCTACATCCTTACAAGATTAAATTGACGCAAGAACTGAAGCCGATTTTGACCACCAGAAGCGTCGTATGTTCGTGAATTGGGCTGAGCAACAACTTGAAAATGATTCGGATTTTCATCGAAAAATCATCTTCAGCGATGAGGCTCATTTCTGGCTGAATGGCTTCGCCAAAAAACACAATAAGCGGTGTTGGTCAAGCAGCAATCCACACGTACTCCATGAGTCATCATTGCATCCCGAAAAAAATTACGGTTTGGTGTGGTTTATGGGCCGGCGGCGTCATTGGGCCGTACTTCTTCCGTGATGATCAAGACTGGCACGTTACTGTGAATGGGAATCGCTACCGTTCAATGATAACCGAATATTGTTGACCCCAATTGGATGATATGGACTTGGAGGACATGTGGTTCAAACAGGATGGCACCACAAGCCACACAGAGAATGCCACAATCAATTTATTTGAAACCAAGTTTGGAGAACGTGTTATCTCACGAAATGGTCCAGTCGCTTGGCCGCCTCGGTCGTGCGATTTGACGCCGTTAGACTATTTCCTCCGGGGCTACGTCAAGTCTATGGTCTATGCCAACTAGCCAGCGACGATTGATGAACTTCGTACGAATATCGAATGTGAAATTGCAGCAGTATCGGCCGATTTATGCTTGAAAACCGTCGAAAATTGGGTTCAGCGTATGAACTTCTGCAAGCGTGCCAGTGGTGGCCATGTAAAAGAAATCGAGTTCCATACATAATCGCATCGAACGTACTTTCACAGGAATAAGGAATTTCGTTGATATCCAAAACAGTTTTTGTTTTATTTAAAAAAAAAAACCTTTGTTGCGCTCTTATTGAAAACCCCTTTAGGACTAAGGCAAGGCGATGCGCTGCCATGTGACTTCTTCAATATGATTCTTGAGAGGATTGTGCGAAACTACCGAGCCAACACCAGAGGCACAATTTTCCAAAAGTCGTTAAAACTACTAGCGTACGCCGACGATATTGACAGTGGGTTTAGCAAAAATGGGTTTAGCTGTAAATGAGGGCAAGGCAATGTTTATGCTGTCAACACAAAAGGATACGGAACATACGAATTTGACAAAACATCACCACTGACAGATATAACTTTGATGTAGTACTGGACTTTTTCTACCTCGGCTCTGACAACAGCATCTCGTCAGAAATTAAACGAAAAATTACTCCTGCCACCCGCTGGTTCTTCGGGCCAAGTTAAGCCCTCACTCGAACTACTAAGGAAATTCTATAAGATTATCCCAGTGCTGCTCTTCGGTGCTGAAGCGTGTACAGTACCAAAATTCGAGGAAGAAATCCTTGGTCGTTTCGATAGGAAAATTCTCGGTCCCGGTTACGTTGACAGGCAATGGAGACGAAGATTCTACCAAGAACTATACGAGCTGTATAGCGACAGGCCCCTGGTCAAAATACTCCGCATTGGACGTTTGAGATGGCTAGGACATGAAGAACGAATGGACACCAATACTCCGGCTCGCAAAATCTTCGATTCCCAGCCAGACTTTGGACGCGCCACTGGAGGCCGTTAGCTAAGGACCGGGCTAATTGGAGAGGCATGTTGGTTGAGGTCCAGGTTCATTCCGGACTGTAGCTACACTTCAGTAGGTAAGTAAGTAAGCAGCGTTGGAGTACTATGATGATCAACGTTTTTGAACTGTTATCAGTCACAACTCTAACACCAGAAGACGAACAGAGGGCTTGTACCGTCTACCACCTTTCAATTTTATATTGGACTAGATCTAAGATATATGAAATGAAAAAAAAATCAAATCAAAACAAACATGTCCAAGACATCTAAACGTCCAATTCCGGAACTCGGTCTGTTGTGATCTTTCTTGGCCTAAAATCACACGGAAAAAGTCGTTCAAATATTTCGGCAGATAGAATCTTGTAGGCAATGTTAAGAAACTCATGGCTCTGTAGTCTCTGAATCGGGACAACGATGCTAAGGTTCCATTCTTCATGCAGACTGCCAAATTTTGCTTATGAGTTAAAAAGCCTTGGCGCAACAGTCTCGTTAGTACCCAGGGCCTTGATTTTTCTCACAATCATGCGTATGTACTTCATGCACAATGGCGGGACCTCTCGTTTTCTGCCGACTCCGAACGGCTATGTGGAGATAAGCTTTTCTTGACAGTTAATACTACTCGGATGATTTATCAGATCATCACGAGAGGACGGCTAATGAAAAACCATACAGGTCGTCGGCTGGATGCTGTCTTGTTCAATGTCCATTTTTCAAAATGTTGGGAAAACGATCTTTAAAGTTCAGATTGAAAATTTTTGTTTATATCAGATATTTTTTGATTGGTATTGATTTTTTTCTGAAAGCCTTAACAATTTTGTTTATAAAACAAGTCACAGACATTATTTTCCTTTTATGTTGAATTAGTTATAAATTCAAGTCGACAAGGAAGTCATTTTGGATATTGAACAAAGTTATATGGAGTTACAAAAAGTTGGTGAAATTTTTGGATGTTGAACAAAAAAACTCAATATTGAACAACAAAGAAAAAAACACAAACATAGAAGAAACATAATGTTGATTATGTTATATACAGCAAAAATAGTTTTATTGCTTAAAGCTGATAGTAACGAATTTTGAAAGAAACAACAAAACATATAAATGTTGCAATGTTTTTTTGGAGAGAATCAAAATCATGTGGGCTTAAGTAAAAAGACTTTTTTGTTTCTCAATTCAAATCTTTATTTTATAAAAAAAGTTAATAAAAACTACATTCTGTTTTAGAAACCAAAAACAAAACAGTAATTCTTTTTTAACCTAAGTTCTTATTTTATACTTTATAACTATACGTACTAAAGTTACATACAAAAGTTAATACATTTAACATTAAAAAAAAAGTAATAAAAAAATAAACATGACAGTCTTTATTAATTCACTTTTGTCACAGCGTCACAGCACAAAAATAACAGCACTTTGTTAGGTAGATAGATAGATAGATTGATTTTATTTCGTTAAATATACATTTGGTTTGTTATCGCACATTTTACAGAGATTTGATAAGATATATCTTTCTACTGAAACATTATTTATTCAATTGAAAATATAAAGGAGACAAAAATAGATAGTTTGGAGGAAACACGAAAAAAACCTCCAATTTAAATACAAAAAAAAAAATAAATAAATAAATAAACAAATAAAAAAAATAAACAAATAAACAGATAAACAAATAAATAAAATAATAAAAAAAAAACAAAAAAAAAAATAACTAAATAACTAAATAACTAAATAACTAAATAACTAAATAAATAAATAAATAAATAAATACATACATAAATAAATAAATAACTAGATAAATAACTAAACAAACAAAAAATAAATAAATAACAAATAAATAAATAGAAAATACATATATAAATGTTTAAACAAAATAATAGACAAATAAATCAACAAAAATCAGTCAAGTGGTATCACATATTTTGGTTTTGTTTTAATTCCAGAAGGAAATAAATATTTCACTCAAAGAGTGATAGATAAATAAATAATATAATTTGATTAAATAAATAAATAATATAATTTGATTTAAATAAATAAATAAATAAATAAGTAAATAAAAAAATAATTAAGCAAACAAACACAATAAATAAATTAATGCATAAATAAATAAATAAAGTAATAGATAGTAAAAACATTAATAGATAAATAAGTAAGAATATATTAGATGATTAAGAGCATTCAATAAATAAATAAATAACAAAAACAATTAATAATTAAAAAAAAAACAACAAAAATTTGAATTACATGTTAATCGTGATTAAGTCATTAATAAGGGGGTTTTCAGTAAAACTACAGCGTTCTAGAAATTTAAGCCTTAGTTTATGTATCCTATTTGAAATCAATTCAACATTTGCTTTACAATGAACATCTAGAGTTGAATGATGCCATGGCAAATTCAACATCATTTTCAGTAGCTTGTTTTGAGATACTTGCAATTTTTGTATGTAGAATTTCGAACAATTACCCCATACCTGACATCCATATAGCAAAATAGCCTGAAAAATTACTTTTTGAATGATCATTTTATTTTCGATTGAAAGCAATGATTTTCTATTTATAAAAGGGTATAACATCTTAATTGCAATCCCAACCTTTTTAATTGTCCTGTAGATGTGTTCATTAAAAGTTAGTTTTGTGTCCAGATGTATTCCCAAATAACGAACGGATGGCTCCCACTTTATGAAAGATCCATTGATCTGTAATTGATTATTTGGAAGAAAGCAGGGCTTTCTTTTTCGTGTGAAAAAGATAGCCTGCATTTTTCCTTCATTCAATTTAATCTTCCATTTGCTATAATAATTTTCCAATATTTTTATCGCATTTGTAAGGTTCCTCTCAATATTGAGAGCGAATAAATGAGAAGAAAATATGGCAGTGTCATCTGCAAAAATTGCAGTATGACATTCAGGCAAATTTGGAAAGTGTGATGTATACAGATTGTACAAAATTGGACCAAGAACTGAGCCTTGTGGCACACCCGAGTCGAAATATATCAGGTCAGAAACACCACTATTTACATGGACTTTGAAACAACGACGAGTAAGGAAACTTTGGACAATTTTACAAATGTATGGGGGAAAGCGGAAATTTATCAATTTATATAGAAGGCCATCATGCCAAACAGTATCGAATGCTTTTTCTATGTCAAGAAGGACCATTCCAGTAGATCTGCCCACTGCACGATTTATCTTGACATGGTTACATATTCTAAGCACCTGGTGGGAAGAGTTGTGGTGAGGCCTGAATCCAAATTGTTCATTTGGATATAAACTATTATCACAGACATGTTTTGAGATAGCCTCTTTGAGAACTTTTTCATAAATTTTGCTCAAATTACTGAGTAAACTTACTGGTCTGTAACTTTCAGGATTTTCAGCGGCCTTTCCAGCCTTTATTATAGGAACCACCTTAGCCAGTTTCCAGGTTTCAGGAAAATATTCCATTTTAAGGCAAGAGTTTATAAGGAATGTTATATATTGTATTCCAATTCGAGGGAGTTGCTTGATATATATATTTCTTATGAAATCAAGACCTCCTGTTTTTCGAATTTTTAATGTATTGATAAAGAATGCAATGTCATCTTCGGTTATATAGATAGAAGAAGGTGTTTGGTTAGAACTGTCAACTAGAAAATTTTGAATAGTGTTGCTTACTGTGTTCTTCGTAACTTGGTCACCTAGGTTACTTGCTACAACATGATTATTTGCAAAAGTTAATGCCAGTGCATTTGCTTTCTCTATATCTGTGTAAAAGATGTTGACAGAATTTTTAAGGAACGGTAGTTTTCTGTTTTTATTCCTAATAACCTTAACTATATTCCAAAAAGGCTTTCCGTTTTTCTCTAGGGTATTAAGTCTAGTATTCCATTCCTTGTTGCGATGTTCTGAGATAAGCTTGGAAATTTGGGTATTTAGATAGTTGACTTGATATCTAAAATAGTGCTGACGATATCTCTGCTAATCTCGCCTATACTTGTTTCTTTGCTTAATAAGTTCCAAAGCTTGAATTGGAAGTTTTGAAGAAAATTTTTCTTTTAACAACTTTTGGTACAGATTTTTCAACAGCGTTTAAAATGTGTGTAGAAAAGTCATTTACGATAGAGTCGACGTCTTGTTTTGTAGAAATATTTTCTAAACTAGTTGGGACATTTCTCAGCCTTACATTTATTTCTTTTCGATAACAAGTCCAATTTGCTTTTTTGAAGTCTTGAACATATTCCAATTTGTTATCCCATGACCAGAGAAGACTGCAAAGCACAGGGTTATGGTCAGAGCTAAGGTAGTTCACTGAAATCGGTTGTGTTATATTATGACTAGACAATTTTGTTTAGATATGTGCGAGATATTTTTATTATTAATATACTTTCCCCAAACCGCACAAATTGCCCTTTTAGCTTCTGCAAGTTTAATCTTAAGGTGAATGTTCATGTTCAAGTTGGGGGTAATCACAACTCCAAGATACTTATACTGCTTGACGATTTCGATTTGCTCCCCTTGAAATATCCATTTTTCATTTTGAGCATATCTTCCCCCGCCATCTCTGAATATCATCATCTTTGACTTCTCTAAGTTAACTGTCAAATTCCAAGTCCTGCAATAAGAATCTAGCCTATTTATCATTAACTGCATGGTATCTACTGTATCCGCAAGAAATACGATGTCGTCTGCAAACATTAGTGCTGGAATTTGAGTTCCACTTAGTTGGATTCCTCCTTTAACGTACTCAGGAATGTCGTTTATGTACAAAATAAATAGCAATGTACTTAGGACGCATCCTTGTTTGACACCCATTGTTGTCTCAAATTCTTCCGACAAATGGCTGCCATCCCAAATATAAGCAGAATTATTTTTATACATAGCTCTTATCACGTTCATCACCTTGGATGAGACTTTATATTTATAGAGCTTGTATAAAAGCATTTCACACGGAATCGAATCAAAAGCAGCTCGAAAATCTACAAAAAACGCGTAAAGCTTTTTTTTCTTCTTTTTATAAATTTCGCTTATGTTGATCAGCGACAATATTTGGTCAACCGTTGAATAATTTCTCCTGAAACCCGCTTGAAACTCCAAGAGAATCTTCTTATTTTCCACCCAGTCGGTAGTTCTACTAAAAAGTAAACTAGCAAACAGTTTGGCAGATGTGTTATGAAACGAAATCCCCCTATAGTTTGCTGGGTCGTCGTAGTTTCCTTTTTTATGAAGTGGAAAAATAATCGCTTTCTGGAAAGCCAATGCCACATCAGCTGTTTCGAAAATTCGGTTGAATTCCATAGTAAGAGCTGATCGGAATTCCAATGTGGAATTCTTATAGAATTCAAAAGGAATGCGATCATTTCCTGGTGCTTTATTATCCTTGAAGTTCCCAATAACGAAATCCACTTCAGCCACCGTAAACGGTTCATCAAAAAAAAAACATCAACTATCATGGGTGCAGCATATTGTGGGGATGGGGATATCTGTACTGAGTTGAGAAGAGTTTTAAAATGGTCTCTTAACTGCTCTGCTTCCAATCCTAGTGCTAATCGGTTCGTTTTACCATTAATAGTTTTAACAGCTTTCCAAAAGTCGGCTGATGATCTTGATCTGTTAATCAAGTCAATTTGTTGTAGATCGAATGAAATCTTTTTTGTATATAGCAAAGTTGTTTGTACTTCTTATTTGCTTCCGTATAGAGAGCTTTGAACGTGGAACTATTGTAAATTCTTATAAATTTTAAAAATGAAAATGATCTGCTCCTCGCTAACATACATTCCCTATCAAACCACTTTTTTTGGCTGATTTAGCCGTTTGCGCTCGTGGGTGTGTTTGGTGGTGCAGCGTTTTTAACCATATCTCCGTTAAGTCGTCGATTCTAGGAAGAATATTCAACTCGTGCAATTTGCGCAGTTCTATGTTAAGGTTGTGTTGGTATGCGTCCCTATAATTGTGTCTCCAAAGCAACTTCGGCAGAATTGCAATACGTGCTGTTGCTTCTTGAGTGGCCTCGCTGTAAGCCTTGAGCACAACTTCTAAAGGCATATGGTCGGAAAACGTTTTCGTTGCTACTTGGAAATTACTTAGTTGCGAACAACAGCATCCTGATAGAAAGCAATAATCAATAACTGAAAATAAAGATATCTATTTGCTTCAAGCAATAATAAAAAATAATAGTAATAACATTGTAGGTGTTTAATCCGCGACGGGTACGTCGACAATGCTCCGGAGCTCCTCCGCTTTAGCACGGCGGTATCGGATCGCGATAGGATCGATGCTGCAAAACAGCGCACTGAATTCTGGTGGCTATATGAGGAAGGTGATTCTGCACTTCCTCAGGACTTTGCGGACTTTTAGTCCAACTCCATAGGTAAGATTTTAAAATTAGGAACAAGGTCTGGGGCAGGGCTTGTGCACCATATTTTCGTACAATATGGTTGAACGCAGGCTGCCGTGGGACCGAAAGACGCAATCAGGATGGCGACCCCTCGTGGCATGCGCAACGAGGGCTCACCACCCCGATTATAATTAAGTTAGGTTTAAGTAGTTAAGTAGTCTTAAGTTAGGTTTAAGTAGTTAAGTAGTCTTAAGTTAGATTTAAGTAGTCTTAAGTTAGGCTTAAGTAGTTTAAGTAGTCTTAAGTTATATAAAATCTAGAATAAGCTTTTATATAAAACAAAAAAAAGTCACTAAACAAAGTTTTCAATTTTTTCTTTGTAAATTAAAATAAAATATAAAACAAAAAAACCGACAAATCTAAGCCTAAAGGCAAAATAAAACAGATAAATATAAGCTTACAGCGCCCACTAAGGGCCGATAAGTTAGATTAAGTAAACCAGTTATTGATAAGTTAGATTTAAGCATTTTTGTCTAGTAGTAAGTTAATATTTTAAGTAAATAAAAAATGAGTTTAAAAGTTAAACATTGTAGGTGTTTAATGATTTCTTATAACGTTTTCATAAAAACGTCGGTCTTGTATGTTCGGCATGTATGGTAACATGGATTGAATATCTTTTTTCTTTTCTTTTGTTAGTTTAAAATATTGAAATTGCTTTGTTCGACTTTTGGCAGTTTGTCACCTCTTGCAGATTTTGTAATTTTTGACTTTTTGAAATCCTCAGTGTGTTGTTTTTTGAAATACATAAAAAGAATGTCACTGTTTTGGTATTCAATTTGTCTACACTCTTTAAAAGGAATCATGTTAAGGTCAGAACTAGACTTATTGAAATTTAAGAAATCGTCTTTTTTTAGTTGTGATATTTTTAGTTTTACTTTGCTATAGTTTATTCCGTTTAAAATTCTTATCAGGGAAACGGGACTATAAACTTCTAAGTCCTTGATGTATTTCTCTATTCCACTGTGAACAGCATCAACTTCTTGCACTTGAGAATGACCAGGTTCAGAGTATTTGTGTGTTATTGTTTCTATGTTTTTATTAGCTTCAATGAATTTAAGAATTGCTAACGACACCATTCTATTTTTATTTTGCGGAATGCAAGCATCGGACCACAAAATTATCTTTTTGGTTTATGGAAGATCCTTTAAAACGTTTTTTTGTAAATAACGGTGAGGCAAGATGCTATGTCATTTCCTGAACGCCCACTTAGCGTTTCATGCCATATTCCGCAATAAGTTATTTTGTTATTTTGACAAAATCCGGTCAAGTTATAGACAGCATACTTACGCCTATAAAAGTAGCTTGAAACTTTTGCCTTAGGGAGAGAAAAAACGTTTTGAAGGTCATACACAATAACTGCCGTATCTTCACGATTATTCTTTCGATCGATATCGCGCTCAACCTTCGCTTCATTATGATAGCTCCGATGTGTATTGTAATCTCGTGTTTCAGTAGCATTTGGATTTTCCGTAGCTTTAAACTTAGCACATTTATCGCAAATGTCTTTTTTAAGGCTTGAAAAAAGACAAGTTGAATGACTCATTAAAAACTTTTCGGTAAATAAAATACCCGACAGGCTTTTTAACTTTCTC
The DNA here is from genome assembly GCA_949824845.1 of Rhingia rostrata. NCBI lineage: Eukaryota > Metazoa > Arthropoda > Insecta > Diptera > Syrphidae > Rhingia > Rhingia rostrata. The sequence goes on along the minus strand of OX463755.1, from coordinate 173,464,093 downwards.
AACATACATTTTGTGCATTTTCGTCAATGAAAGTCCAGCTTCGAGATATTGTTTTTTTGTGTTTGTTCGGCAGTAGTGAGAATCCATTACTAAAAACGTACGTGTCTTTAGAATCGATCTTTATCACAATGCACAGCAGATACTGACGTGCTTAACCACCGAAAGATCAGTAATGAATGAGAATATATACGGAAATCAAATGCAACAACGGTGGTCTCGTTTGATATTGAAAAAAAAGTAAAAATAATTGGATATTGAACAAAATAGAAATGAAGAAAGTACATACGCATATTGAACAAAACATCCAAAATTGTGGATATTGGACAAAATAGAAATTATGAAATAGTATTTGTAGTGGACCTAGCCCATAAAAAAAAAAAAAAATCTTTTATAATTATATCGACACACCCTGTGTACGTATAACAACACCAAAGACTTCAACCATATGGAATTCCAAAAGCGATTCAGTTTTGACGAAAATTAGCACGGGACGCGATTAGGTTCATAGTCATATTCGTCACCACTAAACTTCCTTTTCCATTTTACCTCTTGCCAAGTGCAGTCCATAGTTCACAAGTCTATCTAATAGAATTGATAATTACCACATACTATACATTGCCTATACCCCATATCGACAAAGTATACCAACTTACTAAGGTTAGTTCATCGAAATATATATAGTTCGCTTGGATTAAACCTAAATTATGTTGTTTTTAGTGAAGTGCTGCGCGATCTAACGAGAAAAAAAAAACTAAAAATCTAAACTTTGATTGGACCACCTTTACTGGCTCGAATAAAATATTTTTCTCCTGCCAAGAGGAGAGCCGTAACTCTCGCTCAACGTTCCATCCCAAGCGATAAAGTTGCAGCTCAGTTATCACCATCTCAGGCATTGGTTTTTTTTTCAAAGCACGAATTTAACGCTACATGTGAATTGTATTATACAAAGTATATACATGTGCATGCGCATATATACATCGTGTACCCAAAAGTTCTTTTCAGAACTCAAAAAACAAATCCTAGTTCTACTTTGTAGACTACACGAAACCATAACCCGTCATATATACACATTTACAACATACATGCGTGGAGGTAAGAGAGTGGTACATCATAAATATCAATAAAACGCTCCAATTAATATATCATTCACAGAAAAAAAAATCTGCAGCGCTGATACTCAAGAGTGCAGTAAAAGAGCAGCAGGTACAAATACCACCATCACATACTTTTGTTTTGCTAGACACATAGCCGTACTCTTGACCGATCCCACGTTATCGAATTCTCACTGGGAACAAACTGTTAAAGCGGTGCGCATACGCACTTTGTAAAAGAGGCCAAGGCAAAGGCAAATCAACAGCAAACAGCAGACGTTCAGTTTACCCAAGAGTGTGATATCGGTCAGCAGCATAACCAAGCTCGGCTTCGCGAATTTCCCCGTAAATCTATATTCCCACCCCCTTACCCATCCTGCAATCCATTCTTACCATATTCAAAAAAAAAAAAAAGTGATTTGTTGACATAACGTCAAAATTTATTTAATCAATAATTTAAACTAATATTGCATCACAGTACATATAAAAAAAATGGAACCTAATGGTGTTCCTTAAAGTTTAGTTTGCTTATTAAAAAGATATGGACTTATTGTAAGCCGAAAGTGTGTTCAAGTGCGATTATAGTGATATACATTTCCACAATTTAGCAGCGATCACCCACCACCTTCTATGCATGCTGTGCGCACAACATTCATCGGAGCGTCGTCAACAAAATTGGTGAGTCCCGTAAGTTTATAAAGTGATAACTCTTTGATTTAATTTGCTTGAACTATCTATTGGTTGAATTTTGATACTTTTAATTGAAACATTATATAACTAAAATTGACCTAATTTAACTTTTCTATTATAAATTTAACTGCTGAATTAACTACTTATTTACTAAATTGAAACAAATGAATTAACTACTTAGAATACTATGGTGATGCAATCGTAACAACGTAAACAATTATATACATACATAATGAAGTTAACCTAAATATCTATTTTATTATTAGTACGTTATGATCATTTTAATAAAGATTTTAATCTTTTTGAAGATATGATTCGGTTCAGAATTATTTCTTGTTGTGCCATCGATTTTAGAATGACATTATAGTGAATTGATCGATTAGTGCAAAAGGGGTGTGAAATGTCGTGTGAGCGATACATCGGCGAAGATGTTAGCGAATCTTGATTGGTTCGACTTTCGGTTAGGGGCTGTCGTAAGAACAAATGTTAGCGTCGCGGTAGCCATGGTTAGTCTTTATATTCTCTCGGGTATAAATGACTGTGGGAGGGTCACGCTTAGGAAACCGCCTCCACCTTAGGGTTTCCTCAAAGTTTTTAAATTCCAAGATTATCTTGTATTGACTTCATAAGTAGTCTAACACCGGTATTTAAATATTTTTTTTTATGCTCCGCGCATTTAATAATAATTTATTTTGGCATGTAAAAGCAACGATCGTCCGACAGTAAGTGTAAGAACCTACGCCTCCGTCGAGTTCAAGCCGCGCGTATGCAAGCATGCCTACTCACACTTCACTGCCAGGACAACCCACTCTATGACTCATCACTCTCGGGATGAAGTCCTGTATTCGCTAAGGGTGGTGGGATGTATGATTCTCACAAATCCATATGGTGGGAACAGCATTCGTTACATATTTTTAAAAATTTACTAACAATTGTTCGATATAATACAAAAAAGATGAAAAGTGGTTTATTGAACAAAATAGACATGACAAATCGTTAAAAAAGTGTCCTATTGAACAAAACTTGAAAACTAAAAGAGATAGAACAAAATGGTTTGCGCCAAACGAAAGAGCGTCCAAAAATTATGAAGACTGCGTACTTAACTCAATTTCGTAAAAAATGGCCTTTTGAACAAGATAGCATCCAGCCGACGAGGTGTTGCTACGGCTAGAGATCTAACCCAGACTTCTACAATGCAGTTCATCGCACTAACCATCGCGGCAATGAGCCCATCATCCGGCTTTGATCAAAATTCGTAATTTTTCCATGTTTATTCCAAAGGAACTAATTATTCCAAAGTATCAGTACTCCAAAATCGTCCGATAAAAATGTATCCATGCCACACAGATCTTACACAACCTACACGACCATAGATATTTTGTTTTTCAATTTATTTGCTTTCGCCTTCCGATGCTGTCATTGATTTACCGCCAATCGCCGCCGACGACTTGAACCGAATGTAACCAACACCTGAACATCTCTGCTGGTTAAATACGTTTTTCTCAAGGTAAATTCTAACACAATTTGTAGGCTCGCTTGTAGGCCTGAAACAAGTGCTTGTTACCAAATAATTTTAACTCTGCCAACAAATACCAAAACAATCTCTGACAGATCACATCAAAGCTCACGTCCCATCGCCCCCCTGAGAGCCACAATTTATGTTCATCCTTCGCGGTAAATCTAACGATTTCGCCACAATGGCCGCAGTTTATGCGGCAACGACGCGGATCAGAATCTAAAGCAAGCGTTAACGCACCGATCGTGTGCACCAACCCCCCCGCACCTTTTCGTGTAAATGTGCGATCAGCGAGACTTGACCTGTTAACGCAGCAGAAATCTTCGAGATACCACCTACCGTCGCGACCCGAAATAAGTATTCCGTCCACAGACCGCCATCGCCACTGTAATTACGCTCACGTTCATCATTCGATGCGATCGGTTCGGTTAAAGGTCATCAGACTTGTGGTCAAATTTAAGTACTTCCCGTCAGCGGGGTTGGATGGCATTGTCCAAAAAGTACTGACAATACCATTGGGTCGAGGCGGCTGCGCATGCGCAATAATGTTCTGCTAGAGGTAATTGATGGCTCGCCCAGAGAAATGATTTTAATTGCACGGCCCAACGCAGCGCTAGTCGAATGCGCGACGTTAATTGAAGCGCCAAAGTGGGGCGATCTCGGTGATCCGATATTCTTTACCGTGCCACGGATTGGCGGATATAAATATAGCGCGAGCGATTAGCCAAAGTATCAGTCAAGTGGATTCTATCGGTTCGCAAAGATGCAAAAGTTGTTGTTGGTTGTTGCTTTCGGCTTAGTGGCTGCAGTTAGTGGTGGTTACATCGGTGGAGGTGGTGGCTCTGGCGCATGGCTGGGAGGTGGTTCAGGTCGAGGATGGTCTGGTAGCGCTGGTAGCGGATGGACTGGCGGAAACTCCGGATGGTCTGGAGCTGGTGGTTCAGGTTGGCAAGGAGCGGGTGTTTCATCAGGTTGGCAAGGAGCTGGGGCAGGATGGCAGTCAGCTGCTCCTTTGGTTAGCAGTGGTGGATGGAAGCTTGGTGGTGGAGGTGGTGGATGGCAACAAGGTGGAGGTAGTTATGGATCGGGATGGCAAGGTGGTTATGGGGGACTTGGAGGTGGAAGTGCATGGCAGGGTGCATCTGGTGGAAGTGGATGGAAGAGCGGCGGTGGCGGATGGTCGACTGGTGGAAGTGGTATTGCTGTCGGTGGTGGTGGATGGCAACAAGGAGGAAAGGGAAGTGGATGGTGGTAGAAATGTCATGTATAAGGATGTGTATATGTACTATGAATAAAAAAACAAAATTTTACTACAAAAACGGAATTGGAGTGCTCCTTTGTCATTGTCGTGACGGAGTTGGGGATGACTCATAGAGATTTGGTTGCAGAAGGAAGACAATATCGTCACAGATTTCAAGTTTTGAAAATAAATAAATGGCACCATAAGGATTTATTCACTGAAGCGATACATTTTGAGTTCGACCCACTGATATCTCCATCCAATATGCCCGATTTCTCTATACTTGCAAACCATTGGTTACTCTTAGCATGTTTTCGTAAAGTTCTACTTAGGTCATGCCAATAAGAATCGGATATTCCGCGGTGCGATTGTCCTAGTATTCTCAGACGCTACCAGAGTAAATAATTTTTGATAGTGCTGTGGAGCTCAATTTGTGGTCAATCCAGGCATATTACCGATAGGGCTGGTCAGGTTTATGCTGTTGTTGTTTTGAAGGGTCCTGTTTTTTACATAACAGCTGTTGTATAGACCGTGTTTTAGTCTCCCACCAGGCACGTGATCAAGTGATGTAGAAATGCGTGGTAGATGAGAAATAAAAAGGCTCACGGACCAAAATTCAGCTTAATCCCCGAACCAAATAGCCATTCCAAACGGCAGTGAAAGAATTTCCATGATATCAACGAAAAACCCAGAGTAGACCTAAGACCTTTTGAATTTTGACACTCCTATCATCCATTAAAAAGCACTCCCAAACACTTTCGCTATTGCAATTCCACTTCTTAAGCCTCATGGAAGCACTGTTAGGAACTAAATTTGCCTCTCAATAAAAGAGTTTTGCCAAATCTTTGTCATCGACTAACTTACTAACTTATGTGGCGCTACAGTCCGGAATTAACCTGGGCCTTAACCAACTTGCCTCTCCAATTAGCCCGGTCCTTAGCTAACTGCCTCCGGTTGCGCACTTGAAGTTGGTTGAGGTCGGCTTCTACTTATGTGCGCCACTTAAGGCGAGGTCTTCCTCTACTGCGTCCGACGTCTGGCTACGAATCGAAGACCCTGCGAGCCGGAGTATTGCTGCTCATTCGTTCTACACGTCCTAACCATCTTAAACGTCCAATGCGGAGTTTTTTGACCAGTCGCTGTACAGCTTGTATAGCTTGATATTGACCAATGATGTCAATATCCCCGCCGTATGCTAGTAGTTGTTTCGATTTTTGGATAATTGTGCTTCTGGTTTTGGCTCGTGAGTCTTGCACAGTCCTCTCAAGAATAAGATTGAAGAAGTCAAATGAAAGCGCATCGCCTAGTCTAAATCCTTTTTGGTATCAAATGTGTTGGTGAGGTCGTTTCCTACCTTGATGGAGCAGCGAGAATTCCCAATCGTCATCCTACACAAACGGACGAGTTTGGGCGGTATACCAAAACTAGACATGGCTCGGTATACTTCGTCTCTACAAATGCTGTCATATGCGGCTTTGAAATCGATGAACAGGTGGTGGATATCGTTATGAACATCTCGGGTTTTTTCCAGGATCTGCGGAAGTCTGAAAATTTGATCGTTTGTGGACTTTCCTGGCCTAAGACCATACTGATATGGGCCGATCAGGTTGTTGGTAAACGGTTTCAGTCGTTCACATATTTCGGCAGATATGATCTTGTAGTCGATGTTGAGGAGACTTATGCCTCTGTAGTTGGCGCAGTTCAGAGGGTCTCCATTTTTTAGATCGGTTAAACGATGCTGAGGTTCCATTCTTCAGGCCTACTTCCTTCCGACCAGAATTTGGCTTATGAGTTGGTGGATGTTACTTACCAAGTCATCTCCGCCGGTTTTATAAAGCTCGGCTGGAAGGCCGTCATTTCCGGGTAGGCCTTATTGAGCTTGAGTCTATATATTTGGTTGGCAGTTTTTTCTGTCGTTTCCACTATTGAATGGTTCCTTCTGCCTGACAGCGGAATTTTGTTCGTCATCGCTGTTTAAAAGTCTGCACAAGTGGTTCTTCCATGCCCTCAGCATCGACTGTGTCTCAACTAAGATATTTAATTGTTCATCTCAACAGGATTCTGTTCGGGCCTTGTATCCTTGGCTTTGACGTTGCACACTTTGGTAAATCTTGCGAACATCGTTCCTGGAGTGGCACTTCCCTATATCCTCGATCGCGCGCTTTTCTTGCTCTTTTTTCTTCTTTCTGAAAAGCCGGTGTTCTTCCCTTCTTCTCTGCCCATAGAGCTCAACGGCAGCTCACGTCTTCACCTGCAGCATAGCCTTGTAGGCCTCGTTCTTGGCTGCAAGCATCTGTCGGCATTCCTCATCAAACCAGGGGTTTCTTGCTGGTAGGCACGAGAAACCAAGCATATCAGTTGCGGCTGATCTAATGGCTTGTTGGCATCGTTGCTATTGTTCTTCGACATTTGATGCTGGTGGTATGGTGTACATCGAATGGTTTTAGGGATACGAGTTGCGCGAAGGTCTTGGCGGTCTCTTGGGATTGCAGTCTTTCGACGCCAATTTTTTCACAGTATTTCTGGATTGTTGTGGCGTGTTAGATATCTGCATTCTTACCTTGGCTGCAACAAGGTAGCACTCCGAGTCGATGTTAGCTTCCCGCAATGTTCGGGCATTCAAAATACTGCGTGCATCTTGTCTATCGCAATGTGATAAATTTGGGTGACCGTTCGTTGATCTGGCGACCGCCATGTCCCCGTATGGATACCGAGGGGAGGAAACCGTGTGCTGGCTATAGTGGCATTTCGTTCCGTTGCGAAGTCAATTACCCTAAGTCCGTTGCGAGACGAGCTGTCGTATAGGCTATGTCTTCCGATAAAACTGCTAAAAATGTCTTCTCTTCCTACCTTTACGTTAAAATCCCCCAACACGATTTTAACATCGTACTTCGGTAGTCGCTAATAAGCTTGGTCAAGGAGCTCATAGAAGCAATCATAAGCTTTTTCCTCCTTTGGAGCGTGAGCGGATATAAGGCTTATGTTAGCGAATTTGGCCTTGATGCGGCTTGTTACAATACATTCGCTAATGTCTTGGAAACATAAGACTTCCTGTCTTAGTCTGGCACTTATAACAATTCCGCATCCGAATAGCCGCTGTTTCTGGTCACTATAACAAGGTCCGTAGTAGATGTCACAGTTTTTCATACTCTTTTTGCCCGGCCCATCAGATCGTATTTACTGGATGGCAGTAATGTCTGCTTTGTAGCAGTTTAGGGTTTCCGCTAGCTGTTTGCTTGCAACTCTCCTGTTTATTGTTCTCACATTCCAGGTGCAGATACGAACGTCGTTGTCGTTTTCGTTTAGTGGGGTCGTCAACAATAAAATCCGTCCTTTCCGAGGCGGCTATTGGTTGCGTTGTTATAAGTGGATTTTTTCCATGGGTGGGTAGTTAATCCAAAGCACAATCCCAAAATTGGAGGGCCACTTCCAATTTATTAGATACCCCTAGGTAACGGAGCCATCAGTATCAACCACGGGATTGAGCCCTGCCGTTGGCATTTCGGTTCATCCTCTTCTATTTCTGTTCAAGGGACTTGACTTACCCTTCAAATTCCTTGACAACAAGTTGTCCGAATATTTCAAATCAGCTTGTCTAGGTTCGCCTGGGACAGCAGGCCGGGTATCCATTCCGTGCCATTCTGACCTGGGTGCTTATAGTGCTGCTGTTTTTCGTCGTGTTATCAACACTCGCGCTTGTCGTTAAGAAAGTCAAATCCAGTTGGATGAGACCAGTACCTGATGGTTACCACATGGAGTTTAAAAATAAGCACTTGATGTGTAGTCAGAGCTACAACCACTGGACATTGCCAAGTTAAAGCCAATCAGAGTCTACCCTCGTTCTACAACACCCAAACCATCTCTTTGTCATCGACGCTTGTTATAAAATAGTCCACGTAAAATGATGTCCTCAACCGCTAACACGTCTCTTTGAATTGACATGAAGATTCGTCGATAATCTGCTTTGAGGTATCCCGAAACCTTGATTCCTTAGACAGCATTTTTCATAGTCAAATTCATTGTGTGGTACTTTTAATGTCGCTACAGAACGTACCCTAACCATTGTTAATAGCTTTTGATATCGTACTTGGAGGGAGACTTCCTTAGGTAGGACTTACACAATCCTCATCGATGTCTGCATCGTGCTACGGTCCCATAACGGGACCGTAGCACCAGTCCGCTTCAACTCGGATAATAGCCCTTGCAGACACAATACGCCTTGTGATTGATGGTCTTGGTGAAGGTTGACTTCCTGTGAAGGTTTTTTCGTAATATTTCATTAAACCTTTCAATTAAGCCAAGCAACATAAAACATCATAAGGCGCATAAGCCTTGTAAAACAGACCGTAAATATTTACCATACCTTCCCTATTGATCAAGAAGTAATCGTTTACAAGACCCGACTCCATTAGTGCTAAATGACAGACGAACATAATAAATTAAAGGCTTTCGAGGAAGATGAGTGTGTGAATTGAATTATAGCCCCCGTCAGATCATTTGTCATGAAATAATTGCTCCATAAATACGTGGCGTATAATTTCAAGGCGGTCTGCATAAATTAACTAAGAAACAGCCTGTGGGGTAAGTCACTTCAAATCTAACCTAATCCTAAGCCATGTCGCACAGTAGTCGGCTTAATTCAAGTGACAGATTATTCTACCCACCCTCAGGTTACATGGTAGCCTCTACATGTAGATACACATGTGTGCTCATGATCTTTACATCAAAAGTCGTAAATTTAAAATTAATAACACACTGAAGTCGATTAATTAGACCTGTGCAGTCATAGCTAGGTAAGGCTCTCACGCCACACATACCGATGATGCATTTCCCAGACCTCAGATATATTCCATTGCATACCCACTCGTACTATGCGCACTTCAGTTGGAGAGCATTGCAAGGCTTCAAGTGAAATTGAAGAACCATCACCATTTCGATTAGATCCGCATCATAAAATATTTACAGACAGACAGCTCTATGTGCGGATATTTGCATTTAATGAGCACTTAAATATGTTAACTGTGCTTGCTATCCATGTGGCAGATGGTAAGGCCCCTTACAATGGCATATGTGCGGTGAAAATTCGAGGTCTACCAAGAGCTAAGTTTATGGTTTGATATGGAGACGTGAGCCATAAGTAGTGAGCTCAGAATTACGTGCTACTGTGGCCTTGCTGCCTTGGTTCTTATTATGGTAGAAACACCTTCTCCCAATATTGATGTTGAAATCTGGCAGATACGTTCAAGATAAGATACTCTGTAGAACTGATTCGATACCTCGTCTTCTCGCGAAGGTACACAAATACTTGTTAAACAAAATGAGCCTGATAGGGGTGACACTTAGATTAAGGGGGATTTAACAAAATCTGCGTACAGATAACCATAGATATGTATGGGGAGGAGCCGTTCCATCCAGGTAATTCCCATTGAAAGTATGGATTTCGATCGCTCTGGAATCTGTTCACAGTTCGACATGTGAGCTAGTTGCGATAAACATTCGCCCAAATTAGAAAATCAGATGATCTTGGGTTTTATTTTGGCTAACTTGGTCGAGCACACCACGTTAAAATCTTTTAAGCCAACATTAAGCCTTGGCTAATGTCGCTTAAAAGCTGAGAAATATTCCTTAAAGCTCAATACCACTTTGACAGCAAGACTCAGAGAAAGGAAAATCTCTCTTTACATCCAGTGGTCTGTACGATTGTACATAATGATAGGACTGAGCACTTGCCGGGAAGGGATAAGCTAATAAACCAGATTTCCAAGTCTAAATTACTTAAGAGGCGCTACAGCCAGTGAACCTGGGCAGACATACCACTCCATTTAGCCCGTTTCTTAAGCAAATGCCTCTACTTGCGTGTTTCCAGTTGATTTGGGTCGGCTTTTGCTTGTGCTCTTACCTACGACTGGGAATTAAAGATTTTGCGATCCGGAGTATTGGTGTCCATTTACTCTACATGTGTTATCTACATAAATCGTCCAATGCGGAATTTTCCGACCAACCCTAAGTTCATGCTTGAACCCTCGTTTCCATAGCCCGTCAATACAAACGGGACTAAGGAATTTTATTCTTCGAAAAAACCTTAAGTCCCGTTTGTATTGACGGGCTCAAAAAACCAAGGATTTCTGCTGGATTCATGCTGGACTCCTTAAAGCAAGTCTGAGATGATGAGAATCTTGCTTAAGATGACCTCAGTAGGTCGATTGTGGGGGCTTTACTACTAAATTAACCTTCTTATTCCTAGAGAAGGGCTCAGTGGCGCGATGGTTAGTGCGATGAACTGCCGCGCAGTAGGTCAGGTATCGATTTTCAGCCGTAGCAATACCTAAATGACTATAACTATGAAATCTTGAGTTTTCACCTAGCCGATGTATACTAACACCGAATCTCAACCCATAGATGGCGACCGCAGAGAGCCTATTACCTCCACCGTAGATATGGTCTCAATCCATGTGTAAGGTTTTGGGGTATCAGCACATAAAATCGGGAGAAAGACGTCAAATCACACATTCTATTGCCAGGCTGAAGCAATGGAACCCCAAAATGGAGTCAACGTCGGCGTCTACAGTCCTAGTTTGGATGGAGAAAGTGAAGAACCTAGATGAGCTGCTTGGACATATTCGGACAACATGTTATTCAATGGTGAGTTAGAGCCTTTGAACACAAATGGTAGGGATTAGCCGAAAGGCCGAACGACAGTGCTCAATACCATAGTGGCTACTGATGGAACCGTGTCCTTGGGCTGTTTATTAAATCAACGGAAAGGACATTATTTTGGACGATCAGGCTGAACGAAAAATGGACAACAACATTCATATCTCTGATATGTGAGAACGGGAGAAATGCAGCTTATAAACTAGCGGATGACCTTAGATGCCATTTACTAAGCAGACATTACTGCCATCCAAGAAAAACGATGGAATAGGCCGGGCAAAAGCGAGCAGAAACAGCGACTATTCGGATGCGAATTTTTTTATTAGTGCCAAACTTGAGCAAGAAGTCCTATGTTTCCAATAATCCGCATCAGGGCCGAATTCGGCAACTTAAGCATTATATGGGCTTACGCCTCGACGGAGGTAAAAGATGGTATAGGGAAAGACTGCTACGCCGAGCTTCTTGAGAAACCCTATGAGTGACTACCGAAGTACGATGCTAAGACCGTCCTGAGAGATTTTAACGCAAAGGCATGGAGATAAGACATCTTTGGCAGTATTGCTTGCAAACACAGCCTACACCACAACACGTCTGACAATGGACTTGGGCTGACTGACTGTGCTGTGGAACAAAATGCCATATAGCCGGCAGACGGTTTCCTTAAATCCTCACTTGGATATTCATAAGGGGACATGGCGGTCTCCAGATAAAAGAACGGTCCATCAAATTGATCACATTGGATGTCACAGTATTTTTGGATATCCAAACATTTTGATGGGCTAACATCGATATGGACCTCTACTTCGTTGCAGCCAAGAACGCGGATTTCCACCACGCTACAACAATCAGACATACTGTGAACAAATATAATCTCGAAAGACTGCTATCGAAAGAAATGTGTATCCCTTAACATCTCGATAAGCCCCAGAATCTAATGTCGAAGAACAATGGAAATGATGCCAACAAGCCATCATATCAGATCATGCGCGACCGATATCCTACGTATGCCCACCAACGCGAAACCATTGGTTTGATGAAGAATTTTGACAGACGCTCGCAGCCAAGAACGAAGCCTACAAGGCTTAGCTGCAGATGAACACGAGAGCTGCCCTTGAGATCTAAAGGCAAAGAAGAAGAAAAAACACCGGTTTTTCAGAAAGAAAAGAAAAAAAAAACGAGGACATAGAGAGTTAAAACTCCAGGAATGATTTTACCAAGGTCTAAAACTTCAAATCCAGGGATATAAGACTCGAACAGAATCCTATCGAGATGAACAAGGAAACATCGAAGTTTGGACATAGTAAATGCTGGGGATATACACTTCTGCAGACGGTTAAGCAGCGATGACGAAAAACATTCCGCTGTCAGGCAGTGCCATTCAATATAGACAACGACAACGAATACGGTCAACCAACAGACCCAACTGAAGTGAGGATAGCAATATATAAACTAAAGATCAATTGCCCTCCCGCTGAGCTGCATAAAGGCAGCTGAGATGACTTGGTAAGTAACATCCACCAACTGCCTGATAAATGGAACCTCAGAATCTGGTCGGATGAAAGTATGCTTGAAAAATGGAACCTCAGAAACGTTTACCCGATTCACATCAAAGTAGAACCTGTGAACTGAGGCATAAGTTTCCTAAACATCACCTACCAGATCCTATCTGTCGTAATATGTGAACGCCTGAAACCGTTTACCAACAACCTGATCGGCCCTTATCAGTGTGGTTTCATGCCAGAAAAGTCCACAACCGATCAAATTTTCACACCTCGGCAGATCCTGGAAAACACCCAAGATGTCCAAATCGATACCCACCACCTATTCATCGATTTCAAAGCCCCATACGAAGGCATTTATAGCGACGAACTATACCGAGCCATGTCAAGTTTTGATGTACTGGCCAAACTAGTCCGCCTGTGTAGAATGACGATGGAGAGTTCTTGGTGCTCCATCTGAGTCAGAACCGACCGGATGACGATGGAGAGTTCTTGATGCTCCATCAGAGTCAGAACCGACCTTATCGACGCATTCGATACCAAAAAAGGATTTAGGCAAGGCGATGCGATACGCTGTCAAGTGATTTCTTCAATTTGATTCTTGAGAGGATTTCACAAAACTCCCGATCCAACACAAGAGGCACAATTTTTCAAAAATCTGTGCAACATACGCCGACGATATTGAGATCATTGGCAGGACTCAACGTAATGTCACACCCACGTATGCAATAATAGAGAAGAAAGCGGAAAAAAATAGGTTTAGCAGTAAATAAGGGCAAGACGTCACCATTGATAGATGTAACTTTGAGTTTGTATAGAACCTCGGCTCAGCTATTAACTCTGCCAACATCTCTTCAGAAATTGAACGAAGGATTACTCTTGCCATCCGCTGTTTCTTCGGCCTAAGAAGGCAATTCATTAGTAAGACTCTTACTCAAACTATTAAGGAGATCCTATACAACACTCTGATCATCCCAGTCCTGCTCTATGACGTTGAAGCATGGACCGTATCAAAAGTTGATGAAGAAATCCTTGGTCGTTTCTAGAGGACAATTCTTCAAAAAATCTTCGATCGTGTTTGTCTTGACTGGCAATGGAGACGAAGATTCAACCAAGAACTATACGAGCCGTACAGCGACATGCCCCTGGTCGAAAAACTCCGCATTGGACGTTTAAGATGGCTAGGACATGCAGAACGAATTGACACCAATACTCCGGATCGCAGAGTCTTCGATTCTCAGCCAGACGTCAAACACAGTAGAGGTAGACCTCGCGTTAATTGGCGCGCACGAGTTGAAACCGACCTCAACCAACACGGAGTGCGCAACTGGAGGCAGTTAGCTAAGGACCGGGCCAATTGGAGAGGAATGTTGGTTGTGGCCCAGGTTCATTCCGGACTGTATCGGTACTTGGGTAAGTAAGGCAGTAATCAATGATTGGTGAGTTGGACCACAAGCGCTGTCCTGGTTAAAATCCCAAAAGTAACAACGCCATCATTTTTTTTACTGTCCTACCTTCTTCAAAGTCTGACAAACAGCCAAGAGCATAGAACTGTCCTTGAAGCTTCTCATGTTTGGTGTTCAGAATTATCGCGAAACTGGAGGTTCTAAAAATATAACTTCGTACACATAAATTAATGGAGAAGCTTGGTGAGGACCCGTAGGACCAGATACGTCTTTTTTTTCAGTTCGAGATATTTCCCCTAAACGATAGATGGACGTGCCTAAAACAATTCAACTAAAAGTTTACATAATTTTTTTAAAAATGACCCAAAGGACGGACTTTAACGAAATACCGTCATCAAATCCATCCTGTCGTACACAGAAATAGCAATGATGCCCATAAATGAGTAAAATACCATCTGTCTGTGTGCAGATCACCCCGGAACCACTTCTCTAGCAGATAAACCAGACTTGCTAAGTTCAACAACGAAATGCCTTCCAATTTGCACCTTGGTAAGACGGGTGGAAATTATAGAAGTCATGCGGATTGAGACTTATTTACTGGATATTGCAGGAGTACAAAATCAAAAACCAGACGAGATACCTAAAATTTAAGCATTTTCGTCGTCACATAAAAAGGAGTAGATGTTATCTTATGCACCAAATATGGAGCAACGGAAAAGTAAAAAAGGCACTCCACGTGACATTCCTCCAAGAAAGTCGCAACATGAAATGTCAGGCTCTATGGCCGACAGTATTTAACAGCAGAAGCAACGTGGGGATATTAAGTTGGACGACCAGACATATACACACTCGCCACATCATAATCATTTAACTCAAATCCATATGCCATACACACTAAAGCACGTGGATGGTAATACTGCCAAAGAGTGATCCACAAAAATTAAACGGAAAATTTCCACAGATGTCATAAAAAAAAAGGTAATCCAGGATTGACAACGAGGACCTGTATGACCAGATACTTAATTTTTTTTCCGTCAGAAACTTTGTCATGTTTGATGATATATTTTTGTCACATCTTTTTAGCCTGACAGATGTACGTGCCTAACATATTTCAAAACTTTAATTAATTTTTTTATATGAACAAAAAATCCTTGAGTTCGCTTTATTACTACGAATTTAACTTTTTAACAAATTGCAACACTTAACAAACTAACGTGACTGACTTGCGATATTCATTTTACCACCATCCATCACTACTGTATCCAGAGTTCCAACCATTTCCACGGCTCCATCCATCGCTGTATCCACTATTCCATCCAATGCTGGGACTACTCCAACCTCGTCCGCTCCAGCCGTTATTCCATCCGCCATTACCGCTAATCACACGAATAGTTTTCGATCCACCTCCGTAATTCCCATAGCCACTGCCATAGCCACTGCCATAGCCGCCACCATATCCGCCTCCACTACTGTATTTGCTCCTTAAAATCGGATACCCACCCGACCATCCATTACTCCAGGTGGCCGAAGCTACCGCAACCAAAACGACCAACACGAATAGGACTTTCATTTTCTCGGCGATACAACTACTCTCGATCTCGGTACGAATCTCCCAAAATCCACTTCAATTACTATCTCAAGTAAGGCGCGGTGCATGGTATTTATATGAAACTAAGTCAACTTGGCTTCCATTTATCCAATGACACCAGAGTCACATGAAATCCAATTTGTATGGAAATTCTTGTTTTAGTCCAAAAACAAGCTACAAAACGGACCAAGCGTCGATATGCAAAACCGCACGCATCTGTCAGATATGAAGCGGGGGGGTGTATCGCAAGGCATAAAGCTGTGTTTGCATACCAAGTGCGCTTTAAATGTTTCACTGTTTCTGGAATCTATTCAAAGACTGGCCATTAAAAAGATGCTAAAAGTTGATTGAAATCAAGAATAACAGTCCGTCAAAGTGGCACAGTCTGGCAAGGTGAAGATGCTAAGGTGCCATCGGCTTTTATTTGTGTCATAAATTTTGGCATGCAATGTTCAAGTTGACAATCTATAATCTGATGTTTGTGTTGATGCGTTTAAGTAGTCATTTCATTGGATGGCGCGGTAGATTAAGAGCTTTTAGATAAACGTTATAGGCATCTAATGACATCGCCTAGTTGACTATCAATATGACACATGAGTACGTAATGACATCGCCTAGTTGACTGTCAATTCTGACACATGAGTACGTGACTTCACTTGAGCGGACTTTTTGTTGTTTTTGATTAACGAATTCTTGAGTGAAAAATGTATCTGTCAGGAAATTCTGTCATTTGAATTGAACATTTGTTCACCATTTCGTAATTTTCGGAAGACCGTTCTGAATTTTTAATTTTGTTTTCATAAATTACGTTTGACATTTGAGTGACGCAAACTTAAGACGTTTTCGGTAATTTTTTTTTAACTGAACAAAAGAAATGTGGATTTGGCACTTGGGGATTTCTGTGGGTCATTGACTAAGTGTTCCTATACTACGCAATAGTTTTTCGGATACAAACGAATGGGAAGATTGTCTAATATTGAGTTCATTGTGTGGAAGCTTAATGGTAGTCTGAACTGAAAGAACGGTTCCGTTTTAGAGTTGCGAATATACGGAAGCACTGTCTGAGTGAGGTGCTTATTCTTCCATGGAATCCTCTTTTATCCTTTGGACATAATTTTAGTTTTTACGGATGCTAACGAATGGGAAGACTGCCGAACATTGAATTCATTGTGTTGAGGCTTAATGGTGGTCTGAACGGTTCCGTTTTAGAGTTGCGAATATACGGAAGCATTGTCGGACTAACGTGCTTATTCTTCCATGGAATCCTCTTTTATCCTTTGGACATAATTTTAGTTTTTACGGATGCTAACGAATGGGAAGACTGCCGAACATTGAATGCATTGTGTGTAAAGATAGTCTGAACGGAAAGAACGGTTCCGTTTTAGAGTAGCGAATATACGGAAGCATTGACGGAGTAACGTGCTTATTCTTCCATGGAATCCTCTTTTTATCCTTTGGACATAAATTTAGTTTTTGTGGATACTAACGAATGGAAAGACTGCCGAACATTGAATTCATTGTGTTGAGGCTTAATGGTGGACTGAACGGTTCCGTTTTAGAGTTGCGAATATACGGAAGCATTGTCGGAGTAAGGAGCTTGTTCTTCCATGGAATCCTCTTTTATCCTTTGGACATAATTTTAGTTTTTACGGATGCTAACGAATGGGAAGACTGCCGAACATTGAATGCATTGTGTGTAAAGATAGTCTGAACGGAAAGAACGGTTCCGTTTTAGAGTAGCGAATATACGGAAGCATTGACGGAGTAACGTGCTTATTCTTCCATGGAATCCTCTTTTTATCCTTTGGACATAAATTTAGTTTTTGTGGATACTAACGAATGGAAAGACTGCCGAACATTGAATTCATTGTGTTGAGGCTTAATGGTGGACTGAACGGTTCCGTTTTAGAGTTGCGAATATACGGAAGCATTGTCGGAGTAAGGAGCTTGTTCTTCCATGGAATCCTCTTTTATCCTTTGGACATAATTTTAGTTTTTACGGATGCTAACGAATGGGAAGACTGCCGAACATTGAATTCATTGTGTTGAGGCTTAATGGTGGTCTGAACGGTTCCGTTTAAGAGTTGCGAATATACGGAAGCATTGTCGGAGTAACGTGCTTATTCTTCCATGGAATCCTCTTTTATCCTTTGGACATAATTTTAGTTTTTACGGATGCTAACGAATGGGAAGACTGCCGAACATTGAATTCATTGTGTTGAGGCTTAATGGTGGTCTGAACGGTTCCGTTTAAGAGTTGCGAATATACGGAAGCATTGTCGGAGTAACGTGCTTATTCTTCCATGGAATCCTCTTTTATCCTTTGGACATAATTTTAGTTTTTACGGATGCTAACGAATGGGAAGACTGCCGAACATTGAATGCATTGTGTGTAAAGATAGTCTGAACGGAAAGAACGGTTCCGTTTTAGAGTTGCGAATATACGGAAGCATTGTCGGAGTAACGTGCTTATTCTTCCATGGAATCCTCTTTTATCCTTTGGACATAATTTTAGTTTTTACGGGTGCTAACGAATGGGAAGTCTGCCGAACATTGAATTCATTGTGTTGAGGCTTATTGGTGGATTGAACGGTTCCGTTTAAGAGTTGCGAATATAACGAAGCACAGTCTGAGTAAGGTGGTGATTATTCTTCTATGGAATCCTCTTTTATCCTGTGGAAATAATAATCAATCTTATACGTACTGCGCCGATTTCAGGCTGAGGTCTCACCCAAAAACTGGATGCTAAACAGGTGTTTAACTAGCGAACTCTTTGATAAGCTCAACATGACAATAAGGGGTCTAACGCAGATCATACAAAAAAAAACATATGAAAAATTACCTAAAGGACGGATCTTAACAAACCACCGTCTTCAATTCCACAGTGTGTAGACAGCAGATGAGCAGATCCGGGAACATCTTCTGTAGCAAATAGGCCAGCCCTGCTGAGTCCAATTACGAATGGCTGTCCGATGTACACATAGGTAGGTTTAAGGTTAGTTTTACTAGGCTATTAACGCTCAGGTGATTCGTTAAACTCATAAAGGCCTACCTTGGCCCATAGAGATAGCCTTTGTTGAAAGATGTGATACTAATGTTGTTATCTGCGTTGTTCCATCCACTTCAAACAGATGTATGCTTCATCTCGCATTACAGCAGAAACGGATGATCTGCGCTATAGATTTTGTTGCCAGCTCCGTTAGGTCCTCGTAGTAGAAGCTACCAAAGAGCTTGTTGCGGCTGTTGTAGATCTCGGGACAGTGACAAATAAGTTGTGAGATATCCTCTTCGACTTCTAGGTCGCCCTCGTTACATTGGTAAGAAGACGGGAAAGGTTAGTATTTATGCGGATAAGGACATTTTTACTTGGGTAACTGCAATAGTGCAGAAGTAAAACAACAAAAACCTGACTAGATACCTAGAACTTGCACCCCAACAAAAGCGTTTGCGTCATCATATGGAAAGGGATAGATGCTATCTTTAAACCAAAAGATGAAGCAACGATGAAGCAGAAGATTTATTCAAAATGACATTCCGCCAACAAAGTCTCAACATGAAATCTCTGACTCAATGGCCAACAGTCAAGAATGTCTTTCTCCAACCACTGGAGCAACGCGGAGTTATTAAGTTGGACGGCCAGACATTAACACACTCGCCACAACATAACTATTTACTTAAAATTCATACGCCAAACACACCAAAGCACTTCGGTAGCAATTATCGCACAGGGTGATCCACAAATATTGCACAGAACATGTCCACAAATGTTATGTAAAAAAATAGTTATCCAGGATTGATAACGAAGTTTCTTTTAAAACTAAGACACGTGGCTACAGGAAAACTGTTGTCATCAATTCATAAATCGATTTAAAATAAATGAGCGTGGCGTTAGAGATGTCGGAAATTACGTAACGTAAGCCCGTCACAAGCGTAGAGGCGGTTGAACCTTAGTAATCCTGAGTACATTCTCCAGATAGAGGGCTAAGAGAAATTCAAATTTGCTTCCGATTACACTCGTTGAGTACGAAAATAGAATCCGGGTAAACCGATTTTTGGAAAATTCTTCCTCTGGTGTTGGCTAGGGAGTTTTGCTCAATATGCGACTTTGAAATCGATGAATAGCTGGTGGGTATCGGTTTGGACTTCTTAGGTTTGTTACAGGATCTTCCGAAGTGTGAAAATTTGATCGGTTGTGGACTGTCCTGGCCTACACTGATAACGGCCGATCAGGCTGTTGGAAAACGGTTTGAGGCGTTCACATATTACGGCACATAGGATCTGGTAGGCGATGTTGAGGAGACTTATGTCTCTGTAGTTGGCGCAGTTTAGAGGGTCTCCTTGTTTGTGGATCGGGCAAACGATGCTGTGGTTCCGTTCGGCAGGCATACTTTCTTCGGATCAGATTTGGCTTATGAGTTTGTGGAACATGTCAACTCCGCCGGCTTTATAAAGCTCATCGGGAAGGCCGTCATTTCCGGCAGCCTTCGTAAACTTGAGTTTAGATATTGCTGTCGTCCCTTTGAATATGTCGGGTGGTTGGCAGTTTTCGCTGTAGTTGCCAACATTGAATGGTTCGTTCTGCTTGACGGCGGAATGTTGTTCGTCATCGCCGTTTAAAAGTCTGCAGAAGTGGGTCTTCCATATCCTCAGCATAGACTGTGACTCAACTGCGATATTTGCTTGTTCATCTCGACAGGATGCGTATCGGGCCTTGTATCCTTGGCTTTGACGTTCTACACTTTGGTACAACTTGCGAACATTGTTCCTGGAGTAGCACCTCTCTTTATCCTTGATCGCGCTTTTCTTGCTCTTTTTTTCTGAAAAGCCGGTGTTCTTCCCTTTTCTTTGCCCATTTTTTTTTTTTTTTTTTTTTATAATTTACACGTACTCAAGGTGTTATGAATACCCTTTACCATAGTACGAGCGATAGAGAAGGGTAAGAAAGAGAGGATAGGAAAGATTTTGGATGTAGTGGAGACTTAAACTCCATGGGTGGTGTCCGAACTAGCTTCGGGGAGTAACTTTTTCTTGTGTTCGTTAAATTTGAAGAAATTCAAGATGGTGTGCATACTTTTAGGTAATACACCGACCTTTTATTTCTTTTAAATAAAAGTGAAATGGATTTTGGTTGGGATTGAACGCGCAACCTTCCACTCAACCAGGAAGTGATGATTTGGACAGGTTAAGGCAGATCCGAAGGGAAGTAGTTGAGATATTTAGAACAGCAGGTCTCGAACTATCCAAATGGTAACAATGTAAACTTAGCTCAATCTGAAAATGATCTGAGCAAGGACATAAAGCTAACCGAATCAAGCTTAACCAGTACATTAGGCATAGCATGGAATCCTCGTAATGATGAGTTTAAATTCTCTTACAATCCAAATCGAACGTATTCCAAGTACACAAGAAGGTCTATTTTGTCACTTTCATCATCGCTTTTCGACCCAATGGGCTTGCTCAGCCCCATCATTATCAAAGCGAAGATAATCTTACAAACACTTTGGATAGAAAAACTTGATTGGGATGCATCAATCCCACAAAACGTCGACACCGAATGGCGTCAGTTCATGACAGATTTACACTCGTTGCAAAACCTCTCTATTCCGAGATTCGCTATGATTGCTAGCAGACATTGTTACCAAATCCACGGATTCGCAGATGCATCAATGCATGCATACGGTTGTAGTCTTTACCTTAGAGTAATAGATACGTCGAAAACAGTGCAGTTACATCTCCTAGTAGCAAAATCGAGGGTGGCGCCAGCGAATAAGAAGCAATTTCCTCGCTTGGAACTTTGCGCAGCTCATCTATTGGCAAAACTTTGGTCGAAAACCAAAGTTATATTCAACAATGAATATTCAGAAGTTTACTTTTGGACCGATGCAGCTATTGTTCTTCATTGGATCGCAACACACTCTTCGAGACTCAGTACATTTGTAGGGAATAGAGTAGCTGAAATACAGGAAAAAACACAAGGTGTCTTCTGGAAGCATGTACCGACACATGAAAATCCTGCAGACATAGTATCGAGAGGTTGTACTGTAGATGAATTGAAATCATCAATATGGTTTAATGGTCCTGGATTTTTATTGGAGAAAGAGGAGAAATGGCCGTCTATAGTCGAGATTCCACTTACAAAGGAGGAATCCACAATGGAAATAAAGAAAACTGTTCTTATATGTCAAACATCAAAGCCATCAGATATGATGAAGGCTCTAAATCGCTTTAGCTCATATAACAAAACCCTTAGAATCTTTTCATATGTTTTACGATTTGGTAATCGAAAAATAAATCAAACACCTAGATATAACCAACCTTTGACGCCTTCGGAACTGGAAAACGCACTTCTTCGTCTTACTCATCTAGTACAGAGCAACTCATTTTCAGTGGAAATCGATGCCATCAAGAACCAACGGAAGCGGAAGGGATCGATAAAGCGGCTGAATCCATTCCTGGACGAAACACACGGCTTTTGCCTACTGAAGGTAGGAGGACGATTGAAGCACGCTAACATTCCGGAGGAATGCAAACTACCGCTTCTGCTTCCAAAGGACAGTAACCTAACTAAAATGCTCGTCAGACATATAGATCTTTCAAACTATCACGCCGGTCCAAAAGCTCTTGTAGCGCTTATTAGGCAAGGTTTTTGGATAACAAATGCGAGGGACATTGCACGAAAGACTGTACAACGATGCGTTCACTGCGTTAGGTACCGACCAAAGTTACTTGAGCAAGTGATGGGGGATTTGCCTCCAGAACGGTTGACTTCGTCACGACCCTTTCTATGCTGTGGAGTCGATTTCGCAGGTCCAATTTATACATATTTTAAAATTCGTGGTAAGGTACCGTATAAAAGCTAGTGGCAGTTTTTGTCTGCTTCTCATCTAAGGCAGTTCACCTAGAAGCGGTATCAGACCTGTCAGCTGAAGCCTTTTTAGCGGCATTAAAACGTATGATAGGGCGAAGGGGTATTCCATCAGACATCCACTGCGATAACGCCACAAATTTTGTCGGGGCACAGTCCAAACTTGTCGAATTACACAATATGTTGTTTAAACAATCGTCTAAAGATACCAATCACTAACTTTTGTACTAACACAAGAATAAACTTTCATTTTATTCCCCCTAGGGCACCACACTTTGGTGGACTTTGGGAGGCGGCCGTCAAGGTGGCAAAGGGTCATTTGCACCGGAGCTTAAGTGGTACAAAGATAACATTCGAGGAACTGTCGACAGCGCTGGTGGAGAGATTGAAGCAGTAATGAACTCGAGGCCCATAACACCAATGTCATCAGACCCCAATGACTTCGAAGCCCTGACGCCTGGACATTTACTCATCGGAGAGCCACTCAGAGCAGTCCCAGAGCCACTGGTTGAGGCGGCCGACATTAGCTACATCCAAAGATGGCGTCGAATCAATGCTGTGAAGACCCACTTATGGCAAAGGTGGTCAACCGAGTACATCCAAGAACTTCAAGGGCGATCTAAATGGAAGTCGTCTAGCTCTAACATCAACGTTGGTCATCTCGTCATCATACATGAAGACAACGTGCCACCCCAAAAATGGCTTTTGGGCAGAATCATCAACGTTATACATCAGTGATTCCCAAAGTGGTCCAGGTGGACCCCCAGGGGTCCACGGGAGACTCGACGGGGGTCTACGTTGGCATGACAAAAAAATGGGGGTTCATCAGTTGTAAGTGACGAAAATTTATCTGGTTTCGATAGTAAAGAAAAATGTTTTCAGTTAGGCATGGATCAGATATCCTGTTCATTTAGCATTAATTTCCTTTTTTTCAAATCTCCCTTAATTTATTTGAGTAGTCTATTAAGAAGATTAGCGACTGATACTTGTAAAAACTTGCATATTCGATATTCAGTGGAGAGCGCCGCCGTCCGCCCGCAAGGCTTGTTCAGACGTGCAAAGTGATGAAATACGACTTGTCCTGTGCTTGCAATCTTGCATGAACTTGTTTGATTCCTCACCAATATAAAATAATACGAATGCTGCCAAGGACAAACGCTACTCATTTGTTTCCGGAATTTTGAAAAGAAAAGTGTGAGTGAATCGATGTCAGTGTTTGCCAGTGCCGGAAAAGGTAAGTACCTATTTGTAAATTTGTTATGCATACTTCTATTTCATATTGTAATAATATTATATTTGTTATGTTTGCGTGTAGTATATACGCAATAAAAATTACATACTGAAAGCAGCCATTATTTGATACTTCCTTAAAAGAAGAGAAAGCCGAGAAAAGTTGAACTTTTAGTACCTATTATTATAAAATTATGTATTTGCCCGACTGTGGCGATTCACTAAAAGAGACATGCATGTTTGAACATATTTCAGTGCCCTAACAAATGCTTTGTAGGTGACTAAATATGTTTTCATAAATGTATATTTTCATGTGGTACCTATAACTCGTAACGTAGGTACATCGAAGTTAAAAATAAATTATTAAAATCGTGGAGTTTTAATGTCAAAATATTCTTTAAAAGTAGGTACATATGTATTTGCTTCTGAATTAACAGAAATGTATCAAAATATAATTAATCGAAAAATATTAAGTATTACATTAAAATAGTTTCAGCCGTTTTGTAAAAACCTCTATATCAGTTTTGCCGCTGGTATTTTTGTTTTTTCATTGCAATAATTAGTTAATCCTATCCTATTCTGTTAAAAAAGCCATATAATGGTAAAATCGCCTTATGATTAGGTACTTAAACAATTTTTTTTTTTCGGTACAGATAGGTAAATGATATTAAACATGGCTGAATCTAAGAAAAAATGTCGACAGTACAGTGTTGATTATTTGAAATTTGGTTTTCTTCCATCAAAGGCAGACAAACGATTGCCCATATGCCTTTTATGCAACAAAGTTTTGAGTAATGACTCTATGAAACCATCGAAGCTCGAAGATCATCTAAGAAGATGTCATCCTGATAAAATAGGCAAGGATTTAAAATATTTTAAAACATTGAAGGAAACATGTGAAAAGAACCCCACCGTGCACAGTATGTTCGCTTCAACGTCTCAAAGTAACGATGATGGCTTGCGAGCATCTTACAATATCTCATTGCTTATAGCGAAATCTGGAAAACCGCACACGATCGGAGAACAGTTAATTTTACCAGAGGTTTTAAAAACTTTTCTGCACAAACCTCCATTTGACGTACTCAAAAGAATTCCTTTAAGTAACAACACTGTACAACGACGCATTGATGAAATGAGTTCTGATATTGAAGGCTTCTTGTGTAATTATCTGCAAACAACTCAATTTTTCTATTCAACTGGACGAGTCAACTTTACCTGGTAATGAAGCATTGATATTGGCATATGTTCGATTTGTTATGGATGAAGAAATCCACGAAGAGCTGCTATTCGCGAAAACTTTGGCGACGGACACTAAGGGCGAACCAAAATTTAATGTTTTGAGTGATTTTTTTAAAGCAAAAATCGATTCCATTTCAAAACATCATTTCGATGGCAGCAGATGGAGCTCCTGCCATGTTCGGGCGATATCGTGGGTTTATAAGCCATCTTAAAAGAATTATACCGGAAGTAACTGCAATTCACTGTGTCATCCATCGACAGCACCTGGTAGCGAAAAATTTGAGTGACAGATTGCATCAATCGCTTCAATTTGTTATTAAAGCTGTTAACAAAATAAGAAGCAGCGCGTTGAACACCCGATTATTTGCAAAATTGTGCGACGAAAATGATATAGACTTCCAACGATTGCTCTTACATACTGAAGTACGCTGGTTGTCGAAAGGTGTATGTTTAACGAGATTTTACTCACTTTTTGAATCAGTTTTAGAGTTTCCGGAAAGTAAAGATCCAGATTTAAGAGAAATCCTGATCAAATTGAAAGCACACATCGCATATTTGACAGATCTGTTCAAAAAATTCAATGACATTAATTTGCAGTTACAAGGGGACAGCTTAAATTTAATTAAAACGAAGGAGTGTAATATCGGCTTTTCTTGGAAAATTGAAATTTATGAAGCAAAACTTATCACAGGCAGAATGTCTTGATGAGGATATCCAGACATACCTTCAGCATTTAAATGCCCTGCATGATGACTTCAAAGATAGATTTGAAGATATTCTCAATATGGAAATACCCCATGGATCATAAATCCATTTGATGAAACGGAAGTGTCGAATGTGGTATTACAAGAGGAGCTACTCGAGCTTAGCACCAATGAGGAGCTGAAGGTGAAGTTTTAAAAAGGCTATCAATTATTTTGGCTGCAGGCAGAAATACCCGAAAAATATCCTGGACTGTGGGAAATTGCGAGAAAACTTTTGATAGCGTTTCCCTCGTCATACCTTGCCGAAAAAAGTTTTAGTGTCGTTACAAACTTATTAACAAAAAAAAAAAGAAGCAGAATGAACATCACAGAACGCGGAGATTTGCGGTAATTCCTTACAAAACTGAAGCCAAATATTGATAATTTGCTGTCAATCCATCAAGTACATCCCTCCCATTAAAATTATGACATTTTTTTTAATTGTTGATTTGCATTGTTGAAGTTCCGATACGTTATTCATGTTTAATTTTAGTTCTATGAAGTCTGTAATCGTATTATTTTAATAAATGGAACGTAAGAAAGTATACCATTTTTCTTTTGGAACTCAACCGCGACGCACATTTCCATCGTTAGATCTAATCTTCACATTTTTTGACAAGTTTTGGGAATATGGTAAAAATGTAGCAACAAGGGGTCCACCGAAACCAGGTTAATTTTGAAACTGGTCTATAAGAAAAATAAGTTTGGGAACCTCTGTTATACATGGACCCGATGGCAAAGTCAGGGTTGCTGACGTTAAGACCGCTAAGGGAAATTTCAGACGTCCCATCCGCAAGCTAGCACCGATTCCAGTTTGAAAGGCAGAGCTTTCAAAGGGGGCGGAATGTTCAGTCAGTCTCATTTGAATCGAAATAAATTAACAAAAACCTCAAATAATTAATATTTTGAATATTAAATAATGTAATAAATTTGTAAGCCACTGTCAATAAGAAACATTCAAAAAGTATTAAGATAGTGGCGCCTAAGTGCCAAGGTTCGCCATATTTTCCAATTTCAAATCGTTCCACATCAATTCGCTACAGAGAATAACTGACAATTATTGTACGGTAAAAACAAATCGCCTCGCCTATATAAGCGAGGCACAATAAAATCAGAGTTCCTTCTCTTTTCTTTTTGTAACCCATACAACACGCATTTTCTTTATCGTCGTCGTCGCCGTCGTCGCCTCGTTTACTCGCGCAACTATACGGATAGTGGATACCTTACATCCCCGCCCGGATATCGTCGTAGTCGTGTTTCAGCAGATATAGAATTTGTATCCGAGCCAGGTTAAGTACCATACCACCCCGCATAGTTGCCGGTCGGACAAAATAGTCGCGACCGTACAGATACCACAAATCCCAATGGTTCCAACTGACTTGCAATTCCCTTTCAAATGCTTGCAGTTTCAGGTAATTTCAGTGCAACGACAATTGACAAATCTCAAGGGCGCAATGAGTGCAATGAGTACAATGAGTGTTTGAGGCATTCGGTCCAGTTGTAAATTCAAAAGCCTCATCGGAAATTTTCTTTAACTTCTTGTGACTTTTTTATAAATTTAATCATTGGCGAGTTGTGGTCCACAAATATTTTGTTGTTTTACTGTAATTACTTTTCAAATCGCATGTGTATGCAAAAAAAACGGTAACAATGGATGATTCATTATAACGAATACCTTTCCGCTATTTTAGCCTGATTAAGTCCAAAAAAGTCATTAAAAGTTGGACCTTCTGATACACCATGCTATCATGCAAAGCTCCTACGGACAGTTAAATGGTATTTTTCTTCCATTCTAAGTGCATAACCTAACCTTAGTGCCACATAATGTTCTTTCAAATTGACAGGATATCCCACATACAACTTGTGTGGCAACATCCGTATCAATCGTCACCCTCTTAATTTATTAAAGACATGTCGCTCCCATTATTCTTTGTTTGTACTAAAAGTGAAAAAGATAAATTCGCACCAAGTTACACAACGATTCTGTAAATTTATTCGTCTTAGCTAAAGATTTCTCTCAGAGAAAATCATCACCATTCTGAAGCTCCTAATACACCATCACTGACTTTTCCAAATTCATCATCGGAATCAATCGGTACGTATATGTGTCCACTTCCGACTACTCCAGCAAATTTTAAGTAACCACTAGCGTCTTGATTTTCCACAACTGCTCCAGTTCCATCCCACTGATTATTTGAATTTCCAAGCAAACTTTCATCAACCTGTTCGAAGGCAAGCACGGAAGATGCGATATATATTGGAGGACCATAGTCTGTTTCAATGAAAACAAAATTTTTCTAAGGAATAGGTTGCTGTGAGAGACATAACTAACCATGAACTCCACGTTTATAGATAGCCCTTGAAGAACCATCAATTATGTTGACTGAAAGTATTAGAACAACGGAACTTAAGAGGACCTTCTTCGTCATGTTGAGACTGGGATTCTGCACAAAATGTGATGTAGGCAGCAAACAGACGCTGTTTATATCGGATTTTGTCATGCGGCATATTTTAACGTGATAAGCATTTGTCACGGATAAATGCTGTCAGTTGGAACTGTCATGCAATTCTTTTAAAAAATCGGTCAAGAATAACAATTTCAGTCAGTGTGAGAAATTAGTTTATGTGAGAACAATTGATATAATAAATCATGATACCCTAATGGGGTTATGGTAACTCTATTAATTATACCCTATCCCATAGGGGTTTGTTAGTTTTGATACATAGCTTGTAACATGGAGAAATAATTCAGACATAGAGATGGTTTAAGTGTTGTAGAACGAGGGTAGACTCTGATTGGTTTTAACTTGGCAATGTCGATGGGATGGGCCGGGCAAAAAGAGGATGAAAAACTGTGACATCTACTACGGACCGTGTTATAGTGAGCAGAAACAGCGAGTATTCGGATGAGAATTTTTTATAAGTGCCAGACTTAGGCTAGAAGTATTAAGTTTCCAAGACATAAGCGCATTGTAACAATCCGCATCACGGCCAAAGTCGCTAACATAAGCCTTATATGCGCTCACCCCACGACGGAGGAAAGGATGACAAAGCTAAGGATTTCTTCTATGAGCTCCTTGACAAAACCTATGAGCGACTACGGAAGTACGATGTTAAAATTGTGATGGGTGATTTTAACGCAAAGGTAGGAAGAGAAGACATTTTTTAGCAGTATTGTCGGAAAACATAGCCTTCACGACAACATGTCTGGAAACGGACTTAGGCTAATTGACTTCGCTACGGAACGAAATGCCACTATAACCAGCACACGGTTTCCTCACCTCGATAACCATACGGGGACATGGCGGTCTCCAGATCAACGAACGGTCAACCAAATTGATCACATTGCGATAGACTAGAGGCACGCATCCAGTATTTTGGATGTCCGAACATTTCGAGGAGCTAACATCGACTCGGACCTTGTTGCAGCAAATTATCCACAACTCCACAATAATCCAGAAGTACTGTGAAACAATTGAATGTCAGAAGACTGCAATTGCAAGAGACCGGCAATACCTTCGCGCAGCGGTATACGCGTAAACCCCTCGATTACCACCATACCATCAGCATCGAATGTCGAAGAACAATGGCAACGATGACAACAAGCTATAAGATCAGCCGCAAGGAATGTCCACAGATGCTTGCAGCCAAGAACGAGGCCTACAAGGCTAAGCTGCAGGTGAAGACGAGAGCTGCCATTGAGCTCTATATGCAGAGAAGAAGGGAAGAACACCTGATTTTCAGAAAAAGGACAAAAATGAGTAAAAAAAAAAAAGCGCGCGATCAAGCATATAGAGAGGTGCCAATCCCGGAGCGATGTTTGCCAAGGATACAAGGCTCGAACAGATCCTGTCGGGATAAACAAGGAAATATCATAGTAGAGACAGGGTCGATGCTGAGGATATGGAAGAACCACTTCTGCAGAAAATGAAGGTAAGACTAAGCATTTGCTGTCAACACGAAAGGACACATAACATCCACGAATTGGACAGAACGTCACCACAGATATAACTTTGAGGCAGTACGGGACTTTGTCTACCTCGGGTCCGCTGCTATCTATGACAACAACATGTCATCAGAAATTAAACGAAGAATTACTCTTGCCAACCGATGTTTCTTCGTGCTAAGAAGGCAATTCAGTAGTAAAGCCCTCACTCGAACTACTAAGGAGACCCCAGAGAAGACCCTGATCATCCCAGTCCTGCTCTATGGCGCTGAAGAATGGACCGTCTCAAAAGCGGATAAAGAAATCCGAGAGGAAAATTCTTCGGAAAATCTTCGGCCCCATTCGCGTAGACGGGCTATTGAGACGAAGATTCAACCAAGAACTATGCGAGCTGTAAACCGGCATGCCCCTAGTCAAAAAACTCCGCATTGGACGTTTAAGAAGGCTACGACATGCAGAACGAATTAACAGCAATACTCCTGCTCGCAGTGTCTTCGATTCCAAGTCAGGCGTCGAACGCAGTATAGGAAGACCTCGCCTTAAGAGGTGCGCACAAGTAACTAGAAACCAATCTGAACCAACTTGAAGTTCGCAACTGGAGGCAGTTAGATAAGGACCGGCCTAACTGGAGAGGCATGTTGGTTGAGGTTAAGTTCCATTCCGGACTTTAGCGCCACTTAAGTGAGGAAGTAAATCTTAGGCGTTATAGGTTTGACTTACATGGGAAAAGCTTAGGAAAATAGCGAGTGTATGTTCAAACGCTGTAGAAGTGAAACGTCGCCTTAAGTGGCGCGCACAGGACAAACTGACCTCAACCAACTTGGAGTGCACAACTGGAGCCAGTTAGCTAAAGACCGAGCTAATTGGAGAGGTAGGACTGCAGTGCCACTTAAGTAAGTAGTAAGGGAATTTTTAGTTTTACCTCCATTTGTGTGACCTCCATCACGAAATTTCTTTCTTTGTCTTTAAAGGCATATCGGGCGGATACAAATGTCACACCTCATAGGTTGAAGATATTCCTCAATGAAATTTCAATCCTTAAGGGTAAATAAACTCGCATTTGATCTTTGCAATCTTCATTTTCACGTTTCCTTCATAACTGAATCCACTCCTTCCAAACGTCCATTTTACGTGCTCATCGACCAAGAATCACGCGTGTAATAAATCTTCAAATGTATCTCACATTAATGTTGCGTTCAAATACCTTGTGCTCTATCAATTTCAATGTATCCTTACGTAATAATAATTAATTACTCCGACTATAAGGATCTAACATATGGTCATGTCAAACGCCTAGGACTTCGTTTAGCTGGAGAAAAAATCGACGTCAACTTTCTTACTCGCTGGGGGTGTGTTCACTGCGCACTCACGTAAAATCTGCGTCACAAAAAAAATACATAAATGCGCTGGCGCTGGCGATGGCGCTGGCGATGGCGCTGGTACACCAAAACATGATGCGAAGAACAGATACGCACTAGTGTTGCGTAAGATTTAATAACTTTCCGCTGATGTACATTTCGTGGATGGAATGGAATTTGACGCCACGAGTTATTACGCACTGTGTGCCATTAATTATTTTTTCAGTCACCGCCGCCGCCGGCCGGTCCAGATATTATAGGTTGGTACGGTACGTGTGTCGCTATCAAATGAGGAAAGCTACACCTAGACAGGACATGAATGAAGTGATCTCTGTGCTGCACAGCATGTGCTGGTGTATGACATTTGTAATGACAATCATTGATCCAACATGCAGACCGCAAGATATCGTGTAACTACTGATAGTTGACATCTGTAACAACCGATTCGGTGGTTGTAACGGGTTTAGCTGAATGGTTTTTTTGGCTCTTAATTGACAGCGTAATACGGTAGTTGAGCGGGATTAAAATACTTACATACGCTTTGATGAATGATTTGCCACTAAGCTGCGAGTGGTGAGTGTGATTTTGGGAGATAGTATGCAGATATTTTAAACTAATAAGGTTTCACTGTTTTTTTTTTAATCCTGACTTGTCCCCGAGACCAAATTGATATTCTATTGGATTGGAAATTATTCAGCGAACGAAAAAATTGTGAATTGTAGTAAAATAAGAACAATAAATGCTGAACTCGGCCCACGACGAAGTTATGGACGTGTTCAGTATCGAAAATGTACGGAATGTACGACAACCAACTTCAGGGGTATGTCAGGCATTGTCTTTTGAATTGAAAAAGGGGATTAACCTAAAAGGCCATGTGCCAACAAAAAAAATATTAAATTGTACGAAAATAACCGACAATAAAATTAAAATAACCGACTTAAAGAATAAATGAATATTGCGGAGGTGTTGAGAGGGATGATGGTTGGATTTTTTAGAACGAGGGTGGACTCTGATAAGCTTAAACTTGGCAATGTTCAGTGGTTGTAACTCTGGCTACATACCAAGTGTTTTTTTTTTAACCTTAAAGTGGTAACGTTTGGTTACTGGTCTCATCCAACCGGATTTGACTTCCCAAACGATAAGCGCGAGTGTTGATAACACGAAGAAAATCAGAAGCACTATAAACAGCCAGGTGAGAATGGCAAGGAAAGAATACCCGGTCAAGCGAACACCTAGCGCAAGCCCTTAACTGCTACAAAGCAGACATTACTGCGATCCAGGAAATACGATGGGATGGGCCAGGTAAAAAGAGGATCAAAAACTGTAAAATCTCCTGCGGACTGTATTATAGTGAGCAGAAACAGCGACTATGGGATGCGGACTTGTTGTAAGTGCCAAACTTATGCAAGAAGTCTTATGTTTCCAAGACATTAGCGAACGCATTGTAACAATCAAGAACAAATTCGCCAACATAAGCCTTTTATGCATTCACGGCACAACGGAGGAAAAATAGCTAAGGATTTCTTCTTTGAGCTCCTTGACAAAACCTAAAAGCGACTACGGAAGTACGATGTTAAAATCGTTATGGGAGATTTAAGCGCAAAGGTAGGAAGAGAAGACGTCTTTAGCAGTATTGCCGGAAAACATAGCCTTTACGACAACACGTCTTATAACGGACTTAGGCTAATTGACTTCGCTTTGGAACGAAATGCCACTTTAGCCAGAACACGGTTTCCTCACCTCGATATCCAGACGCGGTCTGCAGTTCAACGAACGGTCAACCAAATTGATCACATTGCGATAAACCAGAAAGCACGCATCCAGTAATTTGGATGTCCGAACTGTCTGAGGAGCTAACATCACTGTCTGAGGAGCACTAACTTTTTGCAGCCAAGGTAAGAATGCGGATATCCACCACACCACAACAATCCAGCAATACAAGGCTAAGCTGCAGGTGAAGACAAAAGCTACCATTGAGATCTATAGGCAAACAAGAAGGGAAGAAACCCGGCTTTTCAGAGAGAAGAAAAGAGTGCAAGAAAAGCGCGCGATCGACGATATAGAGAGGTGTCACTCCAGGAACGATGTTAGCAACTTTTACCAAAGTGTAAACCGTCAAAGCAACGGATACAAGGCTTGAACAGAATAATTTTGAGGTGAACAATTAAAAATCGTAGTTGAGACACAGTCGATGCTGAGGATATGGAAGAACCACTTATGCAGACTTTTAAACAGCGATGACGAACAACATTCCGCTGTCAGGCAGAACGAACCATTCAATGTTGGCAACTACAGCGAAAACTGCCAACCACCCAACCTGAGTGAAGTGAGGATAGCAATATCTAAACTCAAGCTTAACATGGCTGCCGGAAATGACGGCATTCCCGCCGAGCTTTATAAAACCGGCGGAGATGACTTGGTAAGTAACATCCACCAACTCATAAGCCAAATTCTGGTCGGAAGAAAGTAGGCCTGAAGAATGGAACGTCAGCATCGTTTGCCCGATCCACAGATAGAAAACCCTCTGAAGTGCACCAACTCTAGAGGCATAAGACTCCTCAACATCGCGTACAAGATCCTATCTGCCTTAATATGTGAACGACATAAACCATTTACCTACAACCTAATCGGCCCTTATCAGTTTGGTCTTAGGCCAGGAAAGTCCACAACCGATCAAATTTTCATACTTCGGCAGATCCTGGAATAACCCAAGATGTCCAAATCGATACCCACCACCTATTCATCGATTTCAAATCCGCATACGACAGCATTTATAGAGACGAACTATACAGAGCCATGTCAAGTTTTGGTATACCGCGCAAACTCGTACTTTTGTGTAGGATGACGATGGAGAATTCTGCTCCATCAGGGTCGGAAACGACCTCACCGACGCATTCGATACCAAAAAAGGATTTAGGCAAGGCGATGCGCTGTCATGTGAGTTCTTCAATTTGGTTCTTGAGAGGATTATGCAAAACCCCCAAGCCAACACCAGAGACACAATTTTCCAAAATCGGTGCAACTATCTAGTAGCATACGCCGATGATGTTCACATCTTTGGTAGGACTCAACGTAATGTCCTAGCCACGCTTGCTAGTATAGAGAAAGACGCAAAACGGTTTTTTTGCAGTAAATGAGGGCAATACTGAGTATATTCTGTCAACACGAAAGGACACACAGTATCGACGAATCGGACAGAACGTCTCCATTGGCCTTGTCTGCCTCGGCTCAGCTACTCTGACAACAACATCTTCGTCAGAAATTGAACGAAGAATTACTATTGCCAACCGCTGTATCTTCGAGCAAAGAAGGAAAGTCAGTAGTAAAGCCCTCCCTCGAACTACTAAGGAGATCCTATATAAGACCCGCAGTCCTGCCCTACGGCGCTAAAGCATGGGCCGTATCACAATTGGATGAAGATATCTGTGGTCGTTTCGAAAATTCTTCGAAAAATCTTCGGTGCCGTTTGCCTTGACGGGCTATGGAGATGAAGGTTCAACCAAGAACTTTACGAGCGGTACAGCGACGTGCCCCTGCCCAAAAAAAAAAACTCCGCATTGGACGTTTAAGATTATTAGGACATGTAGAACAAATAGACGCCAATACCCTGGCTCGCATAGTATTCGTGGCACCTTAAGCGTCGTGCACAAGTAGAAACCGACCTCAACCAACTTGGAGTGCGCAGCTGGTGGCAGTTAGCTAAGGACCCGTCTAATTGGAGAGGCATGTTGCTTGAGTCCCAGGTTCATTCCGGACTGTAGTGCCACTTAAGTCAGTAAGTAAGGTATTTAGGCAAAAGCACTGTCCCCACCCGTGAGACCAGATCCAATTTATAAGATACCCCTACGACATGAAGCCATCAGTAAACACTACGCGATTAAACGCCTGCCGTTGGCTTTCAGCTCTGCCCTAGAGTTTCCTAAGCGCCCTGTTTTCCGAATATTTTTAGAAGCATCAAGCTTAAGAATTTCATCACACTGGGAGCTTCCAACCAAAAAAAAATACAAAGTTTTGTCGCAACAGGCTCGTTAGTACCCAGGACCGAGCTTTCTCACAACCATTCATGGGTGCGTGTGTACTTCTTGCACGAGGACGGGTCCTTCTGTTTTATACCGACTCCGAACAGCGACGTTGGGATAAGCTCTTTTTGACAATTGATACTACTCGGATGATTTGTCAGATCATCACGAGAGGAGGGCCAGTGAAAAATCATTTAGGTGTTGATAAGGCTGGGAATCGAGCCCAGACCTTCTGCGCGGCGGTTCATCGCACTAACACCACTGAGCCTGTTTCCAGCTAACATTTTTAAAAAAAATCAAATTCCAATCACCGCTTATGAAATTTCATTACTGCGCATCCGTCGGTTACCTCTGATCGGCTTTGTGAATAATTTCGACGGCCTTAAAACGTGTGCCTGAATATCTATGCCAAAGTTGGTGGTACACTAAGAATTTGATTTATAAAAACTCGCATGCAATAATTGTTAAAAAAAAAATTTATTTCATTTGGTATATGTGTTGTCTTTGTACAGTCGGTAAAAAAGTAGAAAAAAAGTTTAGAAAAATATAATTTAAAAAAATAAACAACTTATTGCACGACCTTTTCTTACATCTAAATATCTTCTAGAATTAAAATAAGTTCAACTTAACTATCACTTAAGGTCTATACAAGCTGCTGTAACTATAGCCTCCCTTGCCGTGGTTGATTGACATGACGTTCTTCGGCATGGAAGAGTGGAAGTCCTTCAAGCTGGCGCTTTTAATTCGCTCAACAGTATCACCCGAATTTTGCGGAGCATACGACTGTTGATACTTTTCGCCTTCAGACCTGTAGCCTTCCGAGCTTGTCACCTTAACAGATTCATATGACGGGCTTTCCTTGTCTGCATGGGAGTTGTAACTTGGTGCCTTCGGTGTTTCATACGCTTGGTAGGAGGAACTTGGAGCCTTTGCAGATTCGTATGATTGGTATGACGGACTTGAAGTCTTTGCTGATTCGTACGATGGGTATGACGGACTTGAAGTCTTTGCTGATTCGTATGATTGGTATGAGGAACTTGGTGTCTTTGCAGATTCGTACGATGGGTATGATGGACTTGATTGGTATGAGGAACTTGGTGTCTTTGCAGATTCGTACGATTGGTATGACGGACTTGAAGTCTTTGCTGATTCGTATGATTGGTATGAGGAACTTGGTGTCTTTGCAGATTCGTACGATTGGTATGACGGACTTGAAGTCTTTGCTGATTCGTATGATTGGTATGAGGAACTTGGTGTCTTTGCAGATTCGTACGATTGGTATGACGGACTTGTAGCCTTTGCTGATTCATACGATTGGTATGACGGACTTGGTGTCTTTTGTGATTCATATGATTGGTATGGCGAACTGGGAGCCTTTGGTGATTCATAAGACTGATACGATGAACTAGGAGCCTTTGGGGCAACATACGCTGGCTTAAACGCTTGCTGTGAGTTTTCATACCCCGCATACTTTGATGGTTTCTCTGATTCTTTTTGCTCTGCCTCTTCATATCCACTGTATGGAACTATTTGCATACTAACATGGTCTTGATATCCCTTGTAATCCGCAGACTTTGCTTGCTCTTCATAAGGATTATATCCCAGGTTATGTTGCTTGCCAGACTGACCCCCATGATCATCACTCTGATACTCATGATGACCTCCATATTGATGCTCCTGATGGTGATCACCTTCGCCTAATCCAATATCTGACACTCCTTCATCCCCTGTGTAATGGTGAGCCTCCACATCCACAGGAAACTTGGACAAATCCAAATTTTCACTAAATCCATCGAAATGACTGCTGGAGAACGTGTGCTCTTCCTCCTCGCCACCATCCGCTTGGTGTCCATATGCAGCACTGAAATGCGATTCTCCCTCATCGCCATAGTGGTGGCTTCCGTGTTCCGGTGTGATTTGCGACTCTCCATAGTGGTGTAGTTCACCAAGCGCCTTGCCACCGCCTAATTGTCCCGCATACTCGCCAATGATTCCCGCATCGTACGAGCTCTGGAAACCGGATTTGCCATATCCATTGCCATCGCTACTTCCTGAATAGTCTGCCGTGGTCAGTGACGCTACTACCACCAAGATGATGGTTGTCTGGTGCGCGATGTCTTTCATTTTTTTTTTCTTTCGATTATGACGCGAAGTTGTAATGCCGGGGAACAGTGATGGTACACTAAATTGCAACTTTCGTTGTTTTAAACTTTTATATCGGAAAAGTAGAAAAGTGTAAAGCGCGCTGTCCTCCCCCTCCCTTTTGGGATTAACACCACCGGTGTGGTTGGAGAATGTGTTACACATGATGCCCCTCTTGTGTTGTTGTTGTTTTTTTTTTTTTTTTTCATTTTATTCGCGCATAATAAAGTGCAATCGTTAACAACATCAAGCATCGACATCATCACATCAACCATTGTCATCATGTAACACAGCTGGACGAGTACAGCGTCACCACCACCATAGCCCACTAAACACAACAGCGCCGGCGCGCAGCGGTTTGCTCTAAATTATTCAATGGTAAGCTTTCATTAACGGGAAAGCAAATCGATGTGACTGGTGAGCACAGTGGGGCCACCAACATGAAAAAAGTAGGTGAAGAATTTAAAGGCGGATCGGCATTCTACTTTTACTAAACGAAAAAATTTTTGTTAAGTTCGGGAGTTAGTTAGTCATGTCTGTCTATCAGTCTGGTCGTCCGTCTGTCTGTCACCGATTTTTAATTGACATTGACATTGACATCACAGTACTTCGCACATGAATGCAACGAACTACAGACACATAACAGCACTGGCGACTGAGGCCATCGGCTGGGACAGATCAAGACATTTATACAACAGAGAGAGACGGATAGATACATAGAAGGAAAGACACATGACATAAACCTACGTGGCACAGAGGAGGAGACATAGATCTATATTGTCTCATATTATCGCACAGGTGGC
Organism: Rhingia rostrata; assembly: GCA_949824845.1. NCBI lineage: Eukaryota > Metazoa > Arthropoda > Insecta > Diptera > Syrphidae > Rhingia > Rhingia rostrata. The sequence goes on along the minus strand of OX463755.1, from coordinate 173,426,064 downwards.
CTCAGATAAGCTGGCAATTTTCGAAGAAAACAAATGCTGCCAAAGCTGGGGCTTGAACCCGCAGCGCTTGGCTTAGCAGTCAACTACGCATTCCTCTGAGCCATGGCAACCTGCGCCACCGATTTTTATTATGAACTTAGTTCGAGCTTCCAAAACAAGTGTGAACGGCTTTTTTTGGGAAAGACGCAGTCCAAACAAGTCATTTAGACATTGCCAATGTGACGTCTAGATTTCATCCATAAAAAGTTTTACTTACTTACTAACTTAAGCCGGGGTTTAGATTTGCTATTTAGTATGAAATTTAACTTTCCTACTATTTTTATTTGTTTAGGTTCGCCCAGAATGCATATCTGTAGCTGACACTTGCAGCTGAGTCAGAAGTTAAAAACAAGGCAAGCCGTAAGCGCTTACACAATGGTGTACCTTAGTGTATCTGTAGGTTGAAGTTAAATGTTGCCTGCAATTTATTCATGCAAGACATACCTATATCACTCTTTTGACAGCGAAACAAGATACCAGCTACAGATACGTGTTCTGGGCGGCCCTTTAATGTATCTGTACACGAGAGCTCCTACTCGCGAGCTGATTGTTCGAAGAATTTTTGTTTACGAGTAGGTTGACAACTGCAATGAGCGTGAATTTGACTTTGTGTTTGTTTTCTCTTTTACTCTCGTGCATTCTGCGATTGTCGTATATCTGTCACTTTTCAGTAAATTACCGGCGGATATAAAATTTGTACAGCAATGCCATATTTTTATGCCAGAAGTTAGAACCCACCACCGCTTGAAAGTTGCACACACACTCACGAAACTAACACCATTACAGGAGAAATACTTTTCATACTAGGATATCTAAGCCCCGGGTAAGTGGCATTCCAGCCCGGAATGAACCTGAGATTCAACCAACAACTGGATGCAGTTATTGGAGACGCAATAACTGCATCCAGTTGCGCACTCCAAATTGGTTGAGGTCGGTTTCAAGTTGTGCGCGCCACTTAGGTCTTCTTCTACTGCGTCCGACTTCTGGCTGGGAATCGAAGACTATCCGAGCCGGACTATAAGTGTCCATTCGCTCTACATGTCTGACTCATTTTGGAAGCCATCTTAAATGTAAAGATATATCACTGTATCAACGAAAACGGGACCGACGATTTTTTAAAGATTTTTTCTACCAAAACCACCGAGGATTTCTTTCTCCATTTTTATCCGGTCCGAACTTCAGGGCCATAAAGGTCTAAGACTAGGATAATCAGGGTCTTATATAGGATCCCCTTAGTTGTTCGAGTTAGGGATTGCCTTCTTAGCTGGAAGAAACAGTGGTTGGCAAGAATACTTCTTCGTTTAATTTTTGACGAGACGTTGTTGTCAGGGTTAATAGAGGAGTCGAGACAGACAACAACCGTACAACCTCAAAGTGTTATCTGTCAATGGTGACGTTCTGTCCAATTCGTCGATATTGTGTGTCCTTTCGTGTTGACAGCATATACTTCGTTTATCTAACCTCATTTACTGCTGAATCCATTTTTCCGCCTCCTGCTCTATACATGCAAACGTGGGTTGTCGAGTCCTACCAGTGATGTCAATTACGTCGGCGGATGATAATAGGTAGGTAGGGGTGGAGGTTTAGCTTGAACCCAAGTAGCGCTGATGTTCCTTTTTATTACCACGACTCATTTGACCCTCATTATGATACAAATGGTATCTGGATCCAGATTGTTTATCCTTTTACCCAAGACGTCGCCAAGATTATCGAAGAATTTTTGGTCTAACGCTTACGATCTGCCTCTTGCTAGTGCCCGAAATTTGCAGATGAAATGGCAGAGGGTTTCTCTTTCATTTGCGTTCCCGCAACTGCAGCGTCGGGGGTTGTATGGGATCCCTAGTTTGCCCATTGCCTCGTAGCTATCGCCGACTTTTTAGCGATATCTGGGCGGGTTCTATTCAGTAGATCGTTTGTTCTGTTCTTATCGTAGTCCATATCTTATCGTATAGTCCATATCTTCCTCGATATTACCCATTTTGTTAACCATTTTCTTTTGTCGTCGGCCTTCTTTAGGAAGTATTAGTGGATTTGTTCCATAACTGCACCTAGCGGAGTATGGATCCTTTCCGTAAGTGAGACGTGTAGAGCTGAGCCTTGCCTGGCCAGCTTTTCTGCACGCTCGTTTCCTTCGGTGTCACTGTGCCCTGGGACCTAGAGAAATGGACCATGAAGCGGTCGCCCAGGCGGGCAAGTTCGTTGCGGCATTCCTGTACCAGCTTAGAGGATATGGTAACCGAGTCAATGGCCTTAGTTGCAGCTCGACTACCTACGGGGATGGCAATATTTTTCTTTTGCGTAGTATCCTCTCGGATAGCCAATAATTCCACCTGGAATACGATGGCAAAATCAGGTAGGCCGTATGACACCGATATTTCCGGTGGTTCCGTGTAGACACCGGAATCCACACCACAGTTCATCTTAGATCCGTCGATATTGACGATCGTGTCGAGATCCTCTACCATTTCGTTTCTCTTCCATTGAGCTCTGCTAGGAAAACCTACGTGGAAGCCTTTCTTGAAGCTTAGTGTGCGTGTGATGTAGTCAGTGGGTGTAATATACCGTGGCCATATGGCCTTGCTGTCCAGCACCCTGACTCATTTAGTCTTACTGAGCTTTATCTTTAGTGTGTTGGTAGAGGGACAAGAGATGTAATAGTACAGTTGGGGCTCCGCTGGCGACGACTTTAGTGCACCCGTGGTACCTATACTGGCTGTTCTTTGCAGGCCTTTTAGTTTTGTTAGGTTGTAGCCTTTACTGAATGCGGACCTCCATACTAGTGAGCCGTATGTGTGAATTTGACGTACCTGTGTACCTCCATAAGGTCATCTTTGTTTGAAGTCTCCACTTCTTTAAAAAGGTTTTTCTGCAAGAATAGAAGGCAACACACGCCTTCTTCACTCTATGTCCGTTGATGTGTTTCCAGTTAAGTTTTGGGTCAAGCATTATACCCAAATACCTAGCGCTGAAAGATTGTGCCTCTGGTGTTGGCTCGGGAGTTTTGCAAAACAATCGCATTCTCACCTTTGCTGCAACAAGATTGTAGTCCAAGTCGATGTCAGCCTCTAGAAAAGTTCGAGCATTAAAAACACTGGATGGGTTCCTCTATTCCTATCGCAATGTCATCAATTTTATTGACCCTTCTTTTACCTGGAGACTGGCATTTCCCTTATGGGTATCGAGGTGAGGTGGCTAAAGTGGTGTTTCGTTCCGCGTATTTTTGTTCGTAAAGAATTTCGAATTGGTTACGGTCGCGTAGTTATCACACCTCGTAATATGAAACCCCCGTCCAGGTCTTGTGGTAAGAATCCACTCCCGCCGACGAGCTAGCGAGCGGAGGGTCAGGCCTTTCCACAAGATGGCTGGACATCCCTCCTATCAATCTGTCCAATCCAATCCAATCCAATCCAATCCAATCCTGTTACCTTGGGTCATAAGGGTGAAGGAAGTTGATAGAAGGGTCAACCCCTAGCGGAGTCTCGCGTTAAGTTAGATGATGAGAAGTGAGCGTGGTCAGACCCTTCACCAGCATGGGTGATAGTGCCGGTTGGGGACTAGCCACTTCATAGTTCGATATCTGGTCACTTAATGTCACATTCAATGCGAGAAGATCGTAAGGGGTGCAAGCTGGTGAGCAAAAGTTTCTGTTTTTTGTTTTCAATGCGTCATCTGTATGGCTTTCAGCCCTTCGGCCGCAATCTCTGTTTAAGGACCCTTGAGATTCCTAGATGACCTGTTTTTCGAATATGTCGTAGGAGCTCAAAAAGGTTGTCTACTTCTTCCATCCTAACTGGGACTGTAGACGCCACCGTTGACTCCATCTTGGAAGTGATGTTAAACTTAATAAGTCCGATGTTCTCTTATGTCCCACTAAAAAATGCACTAAATGATGACCCTGCATCCATATTATACAAGGTGGGCCAAAAGAAGTCATCCAATGCTGTTTGGCCTTCAAAATATCGGTTGTGGCTCACACAGTGTGTGCCGTTGCTCCGTCCTGTTGGAACCACTTGTCCTCCAGTTCTAATTCCTCCAATTGCGGCAAAATAACTCAGTTAGCATGGCCCTATATCGCGCACCGTACACTGTTGTCTTTTGATCAGCGGCGTTCCAGCTTGAACAGTGCACCATGCAGTAACTTTGAGCGGGCGTAATGGCACCTCATGCATTACTCGAGGATTTTCGGTGACCCAGAAGCGATAATCTTGCTTGTTCACCTACCCGCTGAGGTGGAAATGAGACTCATCGCTCATTTTGGTCGCAAAATCGCCCACTTCGTCCTCGAGATTAAGGATGGCTTGGGCGTAGATTAAACGCGTTTGGAGGTCGACCGGCATCAGCTGATGCACGGACTGGACTTTGTACGGGAACATGCGCAAGTCTTTGACCAAAATTCGCTTTAGGGACGACCGGCTGATGGCTTATTGCGAGGCAGGGCGTCTGGTCGAGGTTTCCGGCCACAGCTCGACATCCTCGGCAACAGCGGCGATATTCTCTGGCCACTCTTGGCAACGTCTCGTGTTGTCCCATTCTCTTCAAGGTTGGTGGCCAAACGGCGCAGTGCTTGCCCAGTCGGTGTCCGACGTCCGGGTTATCGGCGAAGGAATTCGCGCTACGCTAACACTACAGACGAATTGTTACGTTCTTGGGGAGTGTATCGCTCCATGGCTTGTTCACTTGTATTCTACATCTGTCTAGTCCACAAATGTCAAAACAGATTTGACATTGGCGGACATTTGCAAAAATAAGATCATCTTCCAATAGGGTGATCTCTTTTGGTCCACCTTGCATACTGTGGCAAATCTCTGCCCGTAGATGCTCGTTAAGCTCGTTACGATACAGATCTGATAGTGTAATAAAGTCTTCCGCTGCCGTCTGGTGAAGTTTTTTTTGACAGGGGACAATACCCGCAGACCGCCAGTGGTATTTTATTTCCTACCTACACCGCATATCAGCAGAGTATTCCTGTGTCCACCTCCTGAGGGTCAGTGATCTGAAAACTAATTGAACCTGGGAATTCAAATCGGTTAGGGGTGTGCGTTTAATGTCACGTTGTCAATCCACTGATGCAATTAATGATCGTGTAATTATTCGATTTCAAGGAAAGAGATACGGAAATGACTGCTTGATAACCATTACTTTGAATAACTATTAGCTAACGCGTAATGTGCGTGTCCAATTATTTCGCAATTTTTCTTCTTCCGTGGCATTGTTGATTGGTAGGAAAAGACCATTGAAGCTCGGGAAGAAATAAAAATCCTTTCTGTGCAAATCTCATACTTTCATCTTTTCATAATGGATTCCGGATGGTATCTTCTCCTCCATTCGGGGGACAAAATTACAGAATAAAAAATGCAACGAAGAACCTTTCTTACACCAAACCGCTTTCCTGTCCAGCACTTGGCGCTGTAACATGTAACAATTCTACCGGAAGCGGGATCACTTATTGCTCCCATCATCGGAGACCTGATTGAAGATACGACGAAGACTGGCCCCATAATAATTCGGCTTAGCAAAACACATGCAATTAAAAATGTCTAATCCTACCAGTCTTAAGTAGGACTGGAAGGATCAATCATTTTGAGTTGCATGTGTTTTGCTACTGCAAGTAAAAATGGCTGATCCTACCAGTCTTTAGTAGGACTGGTAGAATCAACCATTTTGAGTTGCATGTGTTTTGCTACTGCAATTAAAATTGGATGATCCTACCAGTCTTTAGTAGGACTGGTAGGATCAACCATTTTGAGTTGCATGTGTTTTGCTACTGCAATTAAAAATGGATGATCCTACCAGTCTTTAGTAGGACTGGTAGGATCAACCATTTTGAGTTGCATGTGTTTTGCTGAACCGAATTGTTGCCGGCCCAGCCTTCGTCGTATCTCCACTCATGTATGTGATAATGGGAGCAACTAGTGATCCCGATTCGAGTAGAATTGTAACATTACAACCCCACTGTCTAAACTGGTAAATATCACATTCCCCCCCTGGGTCGCCAGACGGGCCTTCAATGCACACGAGAAATGCTCCACATAATAATAATAACGACCGCTGTTATTCCGCCTTTCCTTCCCGCACAAGTCTTGGGCTTCGTACATTTGCTTACCTAATGGCTATTACAAGCTCTTACATACGGAAGATAAGCTCATTAGGCGTAGTAAAAACTGGCTCTATGACGAATACTTGAGTTGTATGCGCGCGCGCGAGTGCGATCACTTCTTTACACACCTAATGGGAGTGTCATCTCTACTCCATAAGTCCGTTCGTTGTTGGCGCCGAGCTGGGGTACCCCCATGTCTTAGAAAAAAAAAAAAAAACCTCAGCTTCAGTGGTATCTTCAATCCTCTTATGAATATTTCACATTGCGCAAACGCACACGCACCCAGCCAGTTATTAGACGATTATTGGCGGGCTCACAGACCGGCCTATATATTCCAGGTGTTAATGGAATCACCTATTGTTCGAATGATTAAAATGATATGGCTACTTGCAGATGCCAAGATACAGCCAATCTATGCGTGGTCTATGAGGTAACATGAACGGATTCGAATAGTTTTGTGGATTTGTTCATGTTTATGTTGCGCGGTTTAATAGCGTCCGGAGCTTCATGGCGGTTTGGATGTCTATCAATTGGACGTGAGGTGGCTACGGACCGAAACAAACAAGAATGTTATTCAATTCAATGGGGAGGGATTTGCCGTTATATTGAACGATCCGATGGGTGATTGTTGTTTTATTGGTTTTTTAGATGAAAATAATTCATTTTGACATAATGGTGTTGGGGTTACTGTGACAGTTGTTGGTTTTTGACTGTGTCTGCTCATGGATTTAGTTATTTTGAACTCGGGCAGTAAGTCAATTGTTTTTTTTTTTTATTGGTTATTACCACACCATTGACAACAATGTTCCATTTCAGTATCTACAGCTATCTTTCCGTATCTGCATGTCGTATAACTCAATTTTAAACAACTTTCTTGGAAGCACTTACCAAATATACCAAAACTAGATTTGAAAATCAGTCGTAGATACTATCCGCAACTATCCAACCGGATAAAATAGGATTTTTCTAAGGCGATCTCCATAACGAAAAACCTCTAATGCGACAATTATGGGTATTCATCTCCGCTTTGAGCATACATGGTTGCCAAGTCCGGAAATGTCGTATATCCCATCGACCAGTTCAACGGAATGGTCATAATAATGTGCGCCATTTGTTGCCATCCATTCTGTTCACTGGGCTAAGCAGAAGAAAAAACTTTTTTTTTTTGTCGATATTTCGCTTTTTCTTATATAACTCGCAACAGTTGTACGATGGTAGCTGAAAAAAAATATTCGTATCCTGATTATCTGGTATTTCTTCATTGTGGTCGAAATCTAGAAAATGTATAGGAAATTTGTATCCGTACTCGATGTTGGACTATGTTGGACGGTTATCTAGCTGCAATGAAACGCAAAAGTAATTATCATTTGTGTTTAATTTGTTGGCACGACACGGGCCGGTGGTAAGCATTTTTGTTGGTACATATGTGTACTTACTCGTATGCTAGTTGTCATAGGAATTAAAATTTTGTGCACGCAAGAAATACTCCTTTAGCACCTTTTGTCAGGCACAAAGTATGTCTGATATTTTTCATGGGAAATTTATTGGAAGGTAAGGAATCTGAAAAATGAGTATTGGCGTAACGGAAACAGATTTTTTCCCCCTACTCGCTAAGATTGCTTCCAGCTTCCATATTTATGTTTCTTTATAAAGTTAATGGTGAATGGGGAGGCATGCAGTCCCCCTGCTTGGGCACATGGTAGGATTCATGATTGGTGCCAGGTTCAGTGTATGCAAAGTTACTTTTGCTGTTAAAGCACTAGACAGTAACAACTCAACTTCCAAGTGGTAAATATCGGGCACCGATCTCATCCAACCGGGTTTTACTTGTTAAACGATAAGCACGTGGGTAGACAACCCGATGAAAACCAGCAACACTATAAGCAGCCAGGTCAGAATGGCACGGAATTAATACCCGACCTGCTATCGCAGGCTAACTTAGACAAGCCGCTTCGACATATTCGGACAACAGGTTGTCTAGGAATTTAAAGGGTAAGTCAGGCCCCTTGAACAGAGCGGATGATGGCGGATGAACCGAAAGGCCAACGGCAGCGCTAAATTCCGTAGTGGATACGGATGGCCCCGTGTCCTAGGGGTATCTAATAAATTAGAACTGGCCCTCCAGGTTGGGGGTTGTGCTTTGGGTTTACTACCCATCCATGGAAAAACTAACTGCTACGAAGCAACCAATAGCCTCGGAAAGGATTGATTTGATTATTGACGACCCTGTTAAGTGAAAAAAGGAGAACGACGTTCGTATCTGCACCTAGAATGTGTGAACATTAAACAGTAGATGTGCAAGCAAACCACAAGCGGAATCCCTAAACTGCTACAAAGCAGGTATACTGCCATCCAGTAAATACAATTGGATGGCCTGTGCAAAAAGAGGATGAACAACTGTGACATCTACTACGGACCGTGTTATAGTGAGCAGAAACAGCGGCTATTCGGATGCGGAATTGTTATAAGTGCCAGACTAAGACAGGAAGTCTTATGTTTCCAAGACATTAGCGAATGCATTGTAACAAGATGCATTAAGGCCAAATTCGCCAACATAAGCCTTATATACGCTCATGCCCCAACGGAGGAAAAAGCTTATGATTGCTTTTATGAGCTCCTTGACCAAACCTATCAGCGACTAACGAAATACGATGTAAAAATCGTGCTGGGAGATTTTAATGCAGAGTTGCGAAGAGAAGACATCTTCAGCAGTATTGTCGGAAAATATAGCCAACACGACAACACGTCTGATAACGGACTTAGGCTAATTGACTTCGCAACGGAACGAAATGGCACCATAGCCAGCATATGGTTTCCTAACCTTGATAACTATAAGGGGACATGGCGGTCTCCAGATAAACGAACGATCAACCAAATTGACCACATTGCGATAGACAAGAGGCACGCATTCAGTATTTTGGATGTCCGAACATTCCGAGCAGCCAACATCGAGTCGGACTACTACCTTGTTGCAGCCAAGGTAAGAATGCGAATTTCCACCACGCCGTAACTATCCAGAAACACTGTGAAAAAAAATAAATTTGAAAGATTGCAGTCGCAAGAGACCGCTAAGACTTTCGAGCAACGCATATCCCTTAACATCTCAGTTAACAATATACCCCCAGCATCGAATGTCGAAGAAAAATATCAACGTTGCTAGGTTTCTCGCTCCCACTCGCTAGGTTTCTCTCACCACCCCTGGTTAGGTGAGCAATGCCGACAGATGCTGGCAGCCAAGAACGAGGCCTACAAGGCTGAGCTGCAGGTGAAGACGAGAGCTGCCGTTGAACTCCATAAGCAGAGACGAAGGGAAGAACAACGGCTTTTCAGAAAGAAGAAAAAATAAAAGCGCGCGATCGAGGATACAGGGAGGTGCCACACCAGGAACGATGTTCGCAAGTTTTACCAAAGTGTAAAACGTCAAAACCAAGGATACAAGGCTCGAACAGAATCCTGTCGAGATGAACAGGGAAATATCGTAGTTGAGACACGGTCGATGCTGAGAATGTGGAAGAACTACTTCTGCAGAATGTCAAACAGCGATGACGAATAACAGGCAGGACGAACCATTCAATCTTGGCAACTACAGCGAAAACTGCCAACCACCCGACCTAAGTGAAGTGAGGATAGCAATATCTAAACTTAAGCTTAATAAGGCCGCTGGAAAAGACGGTCTTTCCGCTGAGCCTGCGGAGATGACTTGGTAAGTATCATCCACCAACTCATGAGCCGAATCTAGTCGGATGAAAGTTTGCCTGAAGAGTGGAACCTCAGCATCGTTTGCCCTATCGACACAATAGGAGACCCTCTGCACTGCACTGTTTTAGTCCAGCAAAGTCCACAACCGATCGAATTTTCACACTTCGTCAGATCCTGGAAAAAAACTCAAGAAGTCCAAATCGATACCCACCACCTATTCATCGATTTCAAAGCCGCATACGACAGCATTTTATAGAGACGAACTATACACAGCCATGTCTAGTTTTGGCATACCGCCAGAACTCGTCCGTTTGTGTAGGATGGCGATGGAGAATTCTCGCTGCTCCATCAGGGTCGGAGACGACCTCACTGACACATTCGATACTAAAAAAGGATTTAGGCAAGGCGATGCGCTGTCATGTGACTTCTTCAATCTGATTCTCGAGAGGATTGAGCAAAACTCACGAGCCAACACCAGAGGCACAATTTTCCAAAAATCGGTACAACTACTAGCATACGATGACGATATTGAAATCATTGGTCGGACTCAATGTGATGCCATAGCCACATTCGCTAGTATAGAGAAGGAAGCGGCAAAAATGGGTTCAGCAGTAAATGAGGGCAAGACGAAGTATATGCTGTCAACACGAAAGGACACACAACATCGACGAAGTGCACAGAAGGTCACCATTGACAGATATAATTTTGGGGTAGTACGGGACTTTATCTATCTCGGTTCCGCTATTAACTCTGAAAACAACATCTTGTCAGAAATTTAACGAAGAATTACTCTTGCCAACCGCTGTTTCTTCGGGCTAAGAAGGCAATTCAGTAGTAAAGCCCTCACTCGAACTACTAAGGAGATCTTATATAAGACCCTGATCATCCCAGTCCTGCTCTACGGCGCTGAAGCACGGACCGTCTCAAAAGTGGATGAAGAAATCCTTGGTCGATTCGAGAGGAAAATTCTTCGAAAAATCTTCGGTCCCGTTTGCGTTGACGGGCTATGGAGGCGAAGATTCAACCAAGAACTGTTTGAGCCGTACAGCGACATGCCCCTGGTCAAAAAACTCCGCATTGGGCTTTTAAGATGGCTAGGACATGTAGAACGAATGGACACCAATACTCCGGCTCGCAGAGTCTTCGATTCCCAGCCAGACGTCGGACGCATGTAGAAATCTACCTCAACCCACTTGGAGTGGGCAACTGGAGGCAGTTAGCTAAGGACCTGGCTAATTGGAGAGGCATGTTTGTTGAGGCCCAGGTTCATTCCGGACTGTAGCGCCACTTAAGTAAGTAAGTATGTAAGTCAGTAGTATTATGCCTAACTTAACCACCACAACAGGTTCTCCTGTTGTTATCTACACTCCTGCTGAACGCTCTCCTCCGCCCTGAGCGACGACGTCTCGGTCGTATAGGAGCCGCCTATCCACAGTTCGTCGGAAGACGTGGTAGATTAGCGGAACCGCCGATCTATCCTCTATCAGCCCTCGACTATCCAAATATAGGAAAGCTTCGGGTGGAATAAAGCCGCTTAAGCGCGCACTTTCAAAATATTCATCATTGGGGTAGAAGGCCCCAAAGATGAGACTATTGTTCGAAGCCATCGCTCTTGCAGCGTGAAACCGAATGAGTTTCACCAGAAAATTGTGTTTATTTTGGCCCCGTTGTTTAGGACCTGGTTGGAATAGTATTTTGTGTAGTCAGATACAGGTGTTCTGTGAAGTCCAAGGCAGCTCCTCAGACACTGCCTCTCAAACACCCGCATCTTTTCCATTTGTGATGGGGCAACGTTGAACCACACCGGGCACCCATAGGCAATCATCGGCCTATTGAGGGCCATGTAGCAAATCACCTTCACCCTGCTGTCAAGGCGACCGCTATAAAACAATCGTCTTGTCAGGACAAATGCTTCCCTAGCTCCCGCCAGAGCAGCATCTACATGTCTTCCGAAATATAGATACTGATCTAACCAGATGCCAAGATGCCACTTTTACTCGCCAGTGGCTGTCCGTTTGGTCCAACGATCACCAGGTTTCGCCAGCTCTTTCTCGTATCCCTAGAGGCCCTAGACAACGGTGTCCTAAATATTATAGTTTTTGATTTCTGAAAGTTGATTTTCAACTTCCAGTCATCACAATATCTCTGGATCTTGTCGAAGTCCCGCCGCAAAAGTGTTCGAATGACTTCGACAGTACTGGCTACCTACTGAGGGGCCTGAGTAAGACTACCTATCATATCACTGGTGTAAATGCTGAAGAGAATCGGCGAGTTTACCGCTCCCTGATGCAGACCGTTCTTAATGCAAAATTCTGTGTTAGAAGTTACATTGCCACTTTTGACAACACAAGCGTTCTACCAGTCAGCATGTCATCAAGCATATATAGCAGTGGTTTACTTACGCCAAGTCTGGTCAGCTTTAGATAGAGGCCCTCTAACCATACGCTGTCAAAAGCCTTCTCTAGATCAACCAGACATGCACCCGTACACTGTTTTTTGGCTTTCTTCCATTGTATATCAGAGACGAGTTTGGAGGCTGAATACAGTCATGTCCTGCCTTGAAACTGGTTCTCCGGTATAATATTACTGTCCTCAGACCACTTGAACAGAGCTCGATTGAGAATCTTTCGAAAACCTTGCTGATACTCGGAAGGAGACTAATCGACCGGAAATTCGCCGGATTGGAGTTGTCCTTTCCCTTTTTCGGGAGAGGATGAACCACCGCCGTCTTCCAATGCACCTGATAATATACATTATCCAGCGCGTTGTTGAACAGCGTGGCGTATATGTCCACAGCTTCAGGGGGTAAGTGTCGCAGTGCAATGCTGGATATACCATCGACTCCCGCTGACTTCTTTTTCTTTATGGAATCGAAGATGATCTGGAGTTCCACCTCCGAGATTAACAGGGGGCTAGACCCACTTCGCTCGGCGACTATGGCGTTTGCCAAGTTTTCGTCATCAAACCGGGTGAAACCACGGTTCTCAGATCGCCATTGCGGTTTGTCATTTCGGAGATAGAAATGATGTAGCATGGCATTGTTTTCCAGGACACGGTTCAAGCGAGTGCTATCATTCACCTTATACACTTCCTGAAAGACAGGCCCCACTGCCTCCACTTTCTCCTGAGGATCTTCAATAACATAGAAATCGTCATCGAAGACGACTTCCCCCGGATCAATTCCTGCTGTCAAAAGTATGTTAGCATTGTCAGTTGTTCGTTGGAGCTTAATGCACGGAAGGTCGTTATGACCTTTCCTCCTAAAGATCTTATTAATTTGTGGAAACATACTCGGGTCACTGGAATTTACAGCCCGAATTCTGTTATTCCAAAACAAATAAATGGACAACCGATAGTTCTGCTTGATCAATTGGTTGATTTTTTTGAACGACGCCTTCATTGTACAAATCTCCGGGGCGCGGACTCGACTTTGTACGGGAACATGCGCAAGTCTTTAAACGAAATTCGCCTTAGGGTCGACCGGCTGATGGCTAATTGCAAGGCACGGCGTCTAGTCGATATTTGACATTCTCGGCAGCATCGGCGATATTCTCGGCACAACGGGCGCTCCGGGGCTGACCACTCTTGGCAACGTCTCGTGTGGTCCCATACTCTTCAAGGTTGGTAGCCAAACGGCGCAGTGTTTGCGCAGTCGGTGTCGGACGGCCGAATTGTTATGCAAAAGAATAGACACGATGATTCCGCGTTCTTGGGAAGTTTATCGCTCTATGGCTTGTTCACTTTACATCTATCTAGTCCACAAATATCAAAACAGATTTGACATTGGCGGCCATTTGCAAAAATAAGAGCATCTCCCAATGGGGTGATCTCTTTTGGTTCACCTGCACAATAACTGGATGTTGGTCCAGTAAACGCCACTCGCGGTCTACCATCAATCGTAAGCACCCAACCATCTGGTTATTAGGAAAGATCCCTGGATATATAAACCAGGGGATTGCAGTACCTTTTGACTGCTTCCAGGTCTGTATCATCGTTGTTCCTTATAGTGCTGGGAACATTTTTTTCTTTTAATTCATACAACGAAGTCTCAGGATTTCTTTTGCATTTGCTTTCGTTTTGCAAAAGGCTTTCCAAAAGCTTTGCTTCCATTGCTCTATAAAATATTTCAAAACTCTGTTGTGGCATTCAGTACCTTTTGACTGCTTTCAGGTCTGTATCATCGTTGTTCCTTATAGTGCTGGGAACATTTTTTTCTTTTAATTCATACAACGAAGTCTTAGGGTTTCTTTTGCATTTGCTTTCGATTTGCAAAAGGTTTTCCAAACGCTTTGCTTGCTACAAAAATTCCTGTGTGCGAACTATCAAACGCAGATCACTCACAAGAAGATTTGTAACTTCTCGTGGGTGGACTACGAGAGCCCCGTTCACTCAGCGTGCGGGGTGGGTTCAAACTTGGAGCGCTTTGGCATCCAAGTGAATTATGAAGTGTTGGACGCCACGTAATTTTCGGAAAATTACGAAACCTGAAAAATAAAATAAACGACGAAAATTGAAACCAAAACAAATATGAACCAAAAAAAAAAATTAAACGAAGAGGTTTCATCCACGTTATGAAATGGGGGTGGTGCGCCCAATTTAATTTTTATTGATACCAACTGTATCGAAATGGCGGACCGCGAAGATGGCCCCCGAACGAATTTTTTCCCGAAATTTAATTAAAATAATTTTAAAAAGGGGTCGCGTGTCCCGTCTTTTCTCGGGAATTTTCCGGCCGCGGAACAACCAACTACTTTTGCACTTTTTTTTTTGCACTGATCGGTCTAACACCATTACACACTCTACTTATCTTTCTTTTTTTTCTCCTTTTCCTTCTTTCCTCCGCTCTTCTGTGCTCTTCCTGATTTTCCTGCTTTTTCCTTCCTCCCTTCTCGGTATCCCCTTTTTTTTTCTTCAAAAGGATTTTCCTCCAATTTTTTTTTTTTTTTTTTAAGTCACTCAACTCTTTTTTTTTTTTTTTAAATAATCAAAAAAACTCTTCCACAAAATTTTACGCACGTCTACTCGTTCCGCTTGATATCCAAGAAGTGGATTCTCTTTGTTTTGACGATCCCGTTGTCCAGAATCGATCCCGTTTATCCAATCACACACATACATTCACACTTAGTACTCTCCACTCGTAAGCCCACTGCGACTTCTCACACATTCTGCCCTTTGGCTGGAAAGTGCGTTCGCGTTTACTAGTTTCGAGATACCCGCGTTCATACGTGACTGGACTTAGTGCGCATTTTAACGCATCGACGTCAGGTGTTTCCCCAACGCGTGCTATCGCTGCCAGACACCTCACACTTGCTCTTTCCGATTGGATATACCAATTGGATTTTCACAATCACCCCGGTATTCTATAGGAAAACCCCGGTGTCAATCCTGGACAACTATTTTCTGTCAATCAAACATTTGCCCCGGATGCCTATGTTTGATTGACCGCGACCAATCCGAAAACCGACCTACCCGAACTATGGTGGAGAAGATTAAATATCAGAAGAAAGGAAGGAGGGCACCGCACTTTCTCAGAAGCAGTGAGCTTTGAGGAAGGAGGAAAAGATGAACTGTCAAAACCAACATTTCCGCGAACTATGTTGGTGGTTTCGCGTTCAGATTTTGGGGCAGGGATTTCTCTTCGGGTGCCATCTTCACATTCTTATTTTTATGTTGGGCTTTTTGGCCTTAGATTTGGGTGTCGTTGGTGTTTGGACACGTTTCGCTGCGCTTTCGACAGCCGTTTGCCGTTTTGACAGCTGTCGGATCATATGACATAGGACATAGGTGAAATAGGAGAACGTCTACTCCATGCCATCGTACGTTTTTGCGTTTGCGCCAATAATGCTGTGGCGCAAACGATTTGTTGGGGTGTATGTTCCAGGGATCGTCCTCCCCCACCCGTCATCATCGTGTTGGAGTCGACGAGGGATCGTCCTCCCTCACCCATCGAACTTTTCGGACCGCTCCTGTCCGATGCTGCCCGTCGCGAGTCTCCCACGTCCTTTGGGCTTCGACGACGGCGTTTCCTAGTGAACTCCTGTTGCACGTTTTGTGTGGCGTTGCTCTGTCGTGAGTTTCCCTAATCTCCCTAGGGCTGCACCGAACAGAGTTGGACGATCATCTCCATGAGTGGACTCCTCTGTCGCACTCGTTTTACCTGTTCTAGGTTGCACCCTCAGAGTCTGAAGGTAGTGGACCATTGGCTGATGGGATTATGGCTGCCCACCACTTCCTCCAACTTCCGGTATTGCGACCACAAAGAAAAGAGGGAACGGAAGGATTTTATGGGATAAGAGAGTGAGCCTTGTTGCTGTAAATTTTACCGTAACATGCTTCCATTGCTCTATAAAATATTTCAAAACTCTGTTGTGGCATTCAGTACCTATTGACTGCTTCCAGGTCTGTATCATTGTTGTTCCTTATAGTGCTGGGGACATTTTTTTCTTTTAATTCATACAACGAAGTCTCAGGGTTTCTTTTGCATTTGCTTTCGATTTGCAAAAGGTTTTCCAAAAGCTTTGCTTCCATTGCTCTATAAAATATTTCAAAACTCTGTTGTGGCATTCCTTTCAATTGGTGACTTAGCATGCCGTCTTAGCTGGATTGGAAGACTGCTTTTTCGACGCATATTTTTCCCAGTCATCCTGTTCGGGACTTTCTAAAGGTAGTCCGATAATGACGCTTCCCTTATCATGACTGAAAAATTGCTTTTCAAAGGTCACATGCGTCTACAGTTATAACACATCTGAATAAAGCCCCCGTTCCACTTAGTATCCGTTCCATTAAATTCATTACTTAGATCTAATAGATATCTACATAAATAGTAACCTTGAAATTAACACTGTTTACATATTCCAATTTGCATCCCTAACATTTTTTTTATTCGAAACGCACTCTCCGCATGTGTGTAGTCCAAGCACATGTCATCTCTATCCCGTCATCTTCAGATATCTGGGGATCTACCGTAATCGTTCGCACCAACCACCTATTATCGTCTCGAATTAGTAACTATGCTCAAATTTCCAACATCAATCTCTTCCTAATGGCTTCAGCCGACCTAGCCTCTCATATACCTATAGATGCTGTGTACCTAGGCTTGATACATAATCGCACGCATGTGTGTTGGGAAGTTCTATTTGTCTAGCATATTTTCTTTTTGGGAACCTCAAACACAGGTAGGGTCTCCGGCTAGCAAACACGTAACGCCTCATTGGCTGGAGTGAAGCTAAGACCAAAATCTCAAAACCCCGACATTTGCCAACCCCAGGTAACCCAACACAATTATGTCATATGGTACATAAAGATGTTTGGACAACTAATTGACACATTTTGATGAGAGTGCTATAAAACGGCGATGATACCGGGAACGTGGCATCAGTTCGATAGCTTTACTGCTTGTGGATATTAGCTTATCACTGCCAAAAGAAGTTTTTATTCATCCATAACCGAAGCATCATGAAAGTGTTCCTGTGCGTTCTAGCTGTACTGGCTGTGGCTTCACCCTCGGCGGCATTCTTCGACAAGCTGCTTAATCTTGGTGGTGGTGGAAGCAGCGGTGGTAGTGGTCAGAGTTATGGTGGATACAATGGTGGTGGATATGGAGGATACAGTAGAGGTTATAATGGTGGATATGGTGGAGGATATGGTGGAGGATATGGTGGTGGTCAGACTGTAAAAGTAATCAAAGTCATCATTCCCAGTGCTGGTGGATATAGTGGATACAGTGGTGGCAGTGGATACAATAGCTATGGTGGTGCATCATCTTATGCCTCATACCCAGCCGTGAGCCAAAAATTCGTTGTCCAACCGTCATATGTTGCAGCTCCAGCACCAGTACCGGCACCTGCACCAATTTATTACTCTGCACCAGCACCAGCACCAGCCCCCGTTCCTGTACCAGCACCAGCATACTATCCTCAACCAGCACCTGTTCCAGCTCCTGCACCAATTCCAGTTCAAATTGCCCAACCAAGTGCAACCTTTAATCCTCCACCAGCACCAGCCCCTGCACGAGTTCAAGTTCCAATCCCAGCCCCAGCTCCAGCTCCAGTTCCAGTTCCAGCTCCAGCTCCAGTCCCAATTCCAGCTCCAGCTCCAGCACCAGTTCCTATTTCATCCGGACAGACCATCGTCAAGCACATTAAGGTCATCATTCCCAAGAGTTACTCAAACAATGCTGGTTACTCAGGTTTCAATGGATACTCTGGAGTCTCATCGGGTGGATATGCTGGTGTCTCATCAGGTGGATACTCTAACAGTCAAGGTGGTTCGGCAATTACTGCTCTCGTAACTCCCGTGTCAAGCTCTGGTAACGCTGGCTTTTCAAGTGGCTCTGGATATGCATCTGGTGCATACTCCAACTATCAACTTGGTACTCCAGTTACCGCTGTTATCACCCCTGTAAGCAGCGGCAGCAGCAGTATTGGTGGTTCAGGATATTCAACTGGAGCTGCCTCATCGGGCAACTCAGCTGTGTTCACAGTATCGGCTGCTCCAGTTTCGACAGGATACGCTGATAATGGTGGCAGCGGCAGTTTTGGCGGTTCAGGATATTCATCTGAAGGTGCCTCATCTGGCAACTCAGCTGTGTTCACAGTATCGGCTGCTCCAGTTTCGACAGGATACGCTGCTAATGGTGGCTATGAATATGGTGCTGCTTCATCCGGTTCAAGTTCTAGTTCTAGCAATAGTTTCACCGTGGAAGCAGGATGCTAAGCCAGAAGGTTTCTCCGGAAGTGTGCCATTATAGTCATTTGTATAGCATATCCTTAAAAAATAATTAAAAAAATACTCAACCTAAAAATACGAATAAATTGTTATTAACTATTTAATAAACCGTTAAATGTTTCGAATAAAATATTTTTTTTTGTTTTCGACATCATTACTCGGACGACTCTCAGAATTTCATCCAAGACAAGAAGTCTTATCTGCGAAAGACAGAAGAACTTAAGGCAGATTAAGGTTTATCGGTTAAGGATTTAATATCGATAAGTTTGACCTCTGCAATATTCTTGATTCCCTTACTGGACCACCTGTGGGGTTCAACAACTCGAGATCCAAAACTTTTTGCAGACCTTTCGACATCGGATCACTTCGCCACTGAAGTGCTTGCAGATAGATTGTTGTTGTTGTTGTAGATTGTACTTTGATGGTAATACGTCTTCTAGAAGTTCGGTCCATTGTTTGATTGTTCTCCAACAAAATGAATTTTGGTATTGCGTTGTTCGTGTCGTTGTTAGGTGGACAGTATGTCTGTGAGCTGAAATTGTGTATCTTGATGGTCGTGCGTATGCAACGAGGCTAGAAATGATTTCTCTAAGCTCCTCCAAAGATAAAAATCTCATGCAAGTCTTGGCTGTTGCAGCTTTGAAGTAAAGGAAGAATCGTCTATAAGGTAGATGGCACGTCTTTGGATAGAGTCCAGTAAGTTACTCCGTCCTGTTGGAACCACATGTCCTCTTGTCCTAATTCCTCCATTGCAACAGAAAAAAACTCTGTTAACATGGCCCTATAGCGCGCACCGTCCACTGTTGTCGTTTGACCAGCGGTGCAATGACTCCTCCTCATGGCCAGATGACTCCTCCAGCCTGAGCAGCGTACCATGCTGTAACTTTGAGGGTGTAATGGCTCCTCGTGCATTACTCGTGAATTTTCGGGTTGAAATTTCGGAATCTCATGCAAGTCTTGGCTGTTGCACCTTTGAAGTAAAGGAAGAATCGTCTATAAGGTAGATGGCACGTCTTTGGATAGAGTCCAGTAAGTTACTCCGTCCTGTTGGAACCACATGTCCTCTTGTCCTAATTCCTCCATTGCAACAGAAAAAAACTCTGTTAACATGGCCCTATAGCGCGCACCGTCCACTGTTGTCGTTTGACCAGCGGTACAATGACTCGTCCTCATGGCCAGATGCTGTTACCTTACCATGCTGTAACTTTGAGGGTGTAATGGCTCCTCGTGCATTATTCGTGAATTTTCGGGTTGAAATTTCGGAATCTCATGCAAGTCTTGGCTGTTGCACCTTTGAAGTAAAGGAAGAATCGTCTATAAGGTAGATTGTACGTCTTTGGATAGAGTCCAGTGTTCCGTCCTGTTGGAACCACATGTCCTCTTGTCCTAATTCCTCCATTGCAACAGAAAAAAACTCTGTTAACATGGCCCTATAGCGCGCACCGTCCACTGTTGTCGTTTGACCAGCGGTGCAATGACTCCTCCTCATGGCCAGATGACTCCTCCAGCCTGAGCAGCGTACCATGCTGTAACTTTGAGGGTGTAATGGCTCCTCGTGCATTACTCGTGAATTTTCGGGTTGAAATTTCGGAATCTCATGCAAGTCTTGGCTGTTGCAGCTTTGAAGTAAAGGAAGAATCGTCTATAAGGTAGATTGTACGTCTTTGGATAGAGTCCAGTGTTCCGTCCTGTTGGAACCACATGTCCTCTAGTTCTAATTCCTCCATTGCAACAGAAAAAAACTCTGTTAACATGGCCCTATAGCGCGCACCGTCCACTGTTGTCGTTTGACCAGCGGTGCAATGACTCCTCCTCATGGCCAGATGCTGTTACCTTACCATGCTGTAACTTTGAGGGTGTAATGGCTCCTCGTGCATTACTCGTGAATTTTCGGGTTGAAATTTCGGAATCTCATGCAAGTCTTGGCTGTTGCAGCTTTGAAGTAAAGGAAGAATCGTCTATAAGGTAGATTGTACGTCTTTGGATAGAGTCCAGTGTTCCGTCCTGTTGGAACCACATGTCCTCTAGTTCTAATTCCTCCATTGCAACAGAAAAAAACTCTGTTAACATGGCCCTATAGCGCGCACCGTCCACTGTTGTCGTTTGACCAGCGGTGCAATGACTCCTCCTCATAGCCAGATGCTGTTACCTTACCATGCTGTAACTTTGAGGGTGTAATGGCTCCTCGTGCATTACTCGTGAATTTTCGGGTTGAAATTTCGGAATCTCATGCAAGTCTTGGCTGTTGCACCTTTGAAGTAAAGGAAGAATCGTCTATAAGGTAGATTGCACGTCTTTGGATAGAGTCCAGTAAGTTACTCCGTCCTGTTGGAACCACATGTCCTCTTGTCCCGATTCCTCCATTGCAACAGAAAAAAACTCTGTTAACATGGCCCTATAGCGCGCACCGTCCACTGTTGTCGTTTGACCAGCGGTGCAATGACTCCTCCTCATGGCCAGATGACTCCTCCAGCCTGAGCAGCGTACCATGCTGTAACTTTGAGGGTGTAATGGCTCCTCGTGCATTACTCGTGAATTTTCGGGTTGAAATTTCGGAATCTCATGCAAGTCTTGGCTGTTGCACCTTTGAAGTAAAGGAAGAATCGTCTATAAGGTAGATTGCACGTCTTTGGATAGAGTCCAGTAAATTGCTCCGTCCTGTTAGAACCACATCTCCTCTAGTCCTAATTCCTCCATTGCAACAGAAAAAAACTCTGTTAACATGGCCCTATAGCGCGCACCGTCCACTGTTATCGTTTGACCAGCGGTGCAATGACTCCTCCTCATGGCCATATGACTCCTCCAGCCTGAGCAGCGTACCATGCTGTAACTTTGAGGGCGTAATGGATCCTCGTGCATTACTAGTGAATTTTCGGTGCCCCAGAAGCGATAGTTTTGCTTGTTCACGTACCCGCTGATATGGAAATGAGCCTCATCGCTCATTATGACTTTGGTCGAAAAATCGTTCACTTCGTCGTCGAGATTGAGGATGGCTTGGGCGTAGGTTACACGCGTTTAGCGGTCAACAGTTAGCATCTGATGCACGGGCTGGACTTTGTAGGTGAACATGCGCAAGTCTTTGACCAAAATTCGCCTTAGGGTAGACCGGCTGATGGCTAACTGCGAAGCACGGCCGGCATCTGGTCGATGTTTCCGACGACCGCTGGACATCCTCGGCACCAGCGGCGATATTCTCGGCACAATCGGCATTCCGGGGCCGGCCACTCTTGGCAACGTCTCGTGTGATCCCATACTCTTCAAGGTTGATGACCAAACGGCGCAGTGTTTGTGCAGCCGGTGTCGGACGGCCGGGGAATCGGCGACGGAATTCGCGCTGCGCCAACAGACGAATTGTTACGCAAAAAAATAGACACGATTATTCCGCGTTCTTGGGGAGTATATCGCTTCATGGCTTGTTCACTTTACATCTGTCTAGTCCACAAATGTCAAAACAGATTTGACATTGGCGGCCATTTGCAAAAGTAAGAGCATCTTCCAATAGGGTGACCTCTTTTGGTACTGGTACACGCCACTTAAGGCGAGGTCTTCCTCTACTGCGTCAGACGTCTGGCCGGGAATCGTTCTACATATCCTAGCCATCTTCAACGTGTGGAGTTTTTTGGCCAGGGGTATGTCGCTAATACAGCTCGTATAGTTCTTGGTTGAATCTTTGTCTCCACGGGACCGATTTGATCTGTTGTACTGCAGATATGATCTTGTAAGCGATGTTTAGGAGACTTATGCGTCTGTAGTTGGCGCAGTTCAGAGGGTCCCCGTTATGTGTGAAAACTAAAACAGCGATTATTCAGCCCTAGAGAGGTATCTGTCGGAGTGGAATATTCTCCGATTTTGTACGATTCGGAGGAATATTTGTCCGACATTTTGTAATGCATGCTGGCGAATTGCGTTGAAGTGCGTTCAGGTCCATTTTTCGTGCAATTTTTGACAGCTAAATAAAATTCTTTTTGCGATTTCCTCCGACAAGAATTGTTTGCGGAATTTATTTACGAATTGTAGTGAAGTGATTTTTTATCCGATGACACATATCTCGAATGAAACTTGAACCTCCGGCGAAGTATACGTTGCGGAAATTGTCCGCTACGACGGATACCTAGCTAGGACAGATTAGCTGTCCTAAAAAGACCAAAAATGTGCAGCAGATTGGGGTACACCAGGGTTCATATTGAATTTACCTGGGGAAACGCCATAGATAGGTTTACTTGAGATAGGTTTACTTGGGTAGCAACGCCTTCTGCCAAACTCGTCCGAAAGGCCATTTTCTAGTAAAGCATCGAAGTCTTTGGAGACAAAGAACTGCAGTCCATTTTATCTTAATTTCAAAGGCATTTATAAAGTCGAATTAGTAGTTTTTTTTGTGACAAGGTATATATGCGTAGTATATACACTTGGCAAATGCTGTATGTTGAGTTACTTGACCGTAGATCGGGTGTGTAACCCAATATGGCTTGGTGTCCGCAAATGAGTGCTTAAGGAACGTGTCGTTACATTAATGCCCGTGTGTAAGAGAAACAACAAACAAAAGCTGGTCTGAAATTTTCGTCATCTAGGAATTTCAAGGGCTGGTCCGACCTCTTTTCTTTGGGTTGTACCCGTATCCTTGGGATACGGAGTCTGACGCTCAAGTAATCAGTTGGTTGGTTTCCATACCATTTGGAAAAATTTAAACATCCATCCTCCTACAGGCAGACACTACAGCGATTCGGTAAATACAATAGTCAGGATCAGGACTGTAAAAGCGAGAGATATGCGACATTTGTTGCAGTTGTCTCTAAAGGCTCCACATTAGGATGCGGATTCGCATTTGGGGAAAGTAATTGGCTCCAAGCCAATTAGTGATCGGATGGCTGTGATACAAAGCAGAACAACAATTTGCTTTGTTACACTCAAATGCTTACCGGCCCTACCGACAACTTTAAGACCCCATCAAGGAGCAATTTTACGACCCCCCGACGGAGCCCAAAGAGAATATGCGGAATGAAAAAAAAAATTAATACCTGAAATTAGCGGTCCATACATGACCTTAAACCGATTTTCAACATTTATTTGCGAAGTGCCACAAAGAACGGGACATCCTGCTTTACGCCGATACCTAAAGACAAGTTTGTGAAGAAATTTTTCATATTTTGTCAGAATTTCGCAAGAGATGGTGCTTTCAAAAACACTCGGGGATTGTTACTTTCAGAAGTATACGAAAGCACTAACTACTAGGCTACTGCACCGACAGCCAACATAGACTACGATGTGAAAATCGTACTTAGAGACTTCAATGCGAAAATCGGCAAGGAAAACATCTTCAGCGGTTTAGTTAGGAAGCACAGCCTCTACGAAACGACAACGGATAATAGTTCCCAACTGGCAGGCTTTGTAGTAGAATGTAGTACTGCGATCACAACATTGAATCCACAAAGCAATCTCAAGGTCGTCGAACCGCTAACCTAATTGCCCATGTGCTTAACTTATAGATGATAGGCAGTAGGCAAGCGTCCAACATCTTGGAACTTCACCTTTCTTGGAACATTGAGAAAGGTAAACGTTGACTCTGACCATTTTCTCGATGTTGCCAAATTCAGAGCTTAACTGTCCAACGGGAAGGAAGTACTACTGATATACTAAAGGAGAATCCAGGTTTGTCGTCTTAAAGAACCCCAGATATTCAGAGTCTGGAAGGAACACCAGAGGTATGCACTCCAGATATGACCTCATCCTCTACCAAATGCAGTGGAAGCATTAATGCAATTTCACAATATGCGACAAGCGAGAGAGTTGTAGGGTAAGAAATCCACCCACCTCTTGTCAATGAAGGAGTAACATACGCTTCGAGTATAGAATATGTTAGCGCAACCATCAAAAAGTTGAAAAACAACAGGGCACCCAGTTCTGATGCTCTGTCGGCGGAACTCTTGATGCGGACGTGCGTGATGTTATGGAAGTGTTCATCCACCAAACCTTAATTTTTAATTTTAATTTAATTTTGGTGGGGCAAAATGTCCCATTTATTTGGCTTAATACAAGCTAGAAAAAAAAAAACAATACAATACTTACAATACTAGAACTAAAAACTAAGACTTATAACTAGGAGTAAAAGCTAGGGTTTATGTAGAAGGAGGCTAAGTTTAATGGAAAAAAAATGGAAATGTTTGAGATTACTTTTCGTAGCATACGGGAAATTGGTTCGTTTTAGCCGTAGGACGTGCGGTGGGTTGGCAGATAGAAGAGACGGGGGTGTCTTAAATTACGAGAGTTAGTATTAAAGAAGATGGAGCTGTAAAGAGACGGGCAATCGATAGAGCCTGAGAGGAGGCGATGAATGAAGAGAATGTCTGCAGCATCTCTCCGGTCCTCAAGGCTATTCAGGTTAATGAGTTTGAGGCGGTCATGATAGGGAGGCAGAATTAGGGGATCGTTCCAAGAAAGACCGCGGAGGGCAAATCGAAGAAAACGTCGTTGTATGCTTTCGATTCTGGCTACATGAACTTGCTGATAGGGTGACCATGCTTGGCTGGCGTATTCGAGGAGGGGGCGGACGAAAGTGATGTAGAGAGATCTGGTTACGTAGGGATCAGAGAATTCCTTTGACCACCGTTTAATAAACCCAAGGGATGAATTGGCTTTACGAATTATCTCGTCAATATGCGAACGGAAATTAAGTTCCCGGCCGTACAATATGCCAAGGTCACGAAGAGACTGTACGATGGGTATAGGTTGATCATTAAGAAGGTAAAGACGGGGAGGGGACTTGTTGTACTTACGTGATAAGGTGATGGATTGGCATTTCGCAACATTTAGCTCTAGGCAGTTTTTGAGACACCAAATAGAAAAAATCTAGATCTTGTTGAAGCAAGAAGGGTCTTGTGATGAAGATATGTGTTTATAAAATTTGGTGTCGTCGGCATATAGAGAGATAGAGGAGTGTTTAATAACCCTTTCCAAATCGTTTATAGTTAAGATGAAGAGAAGGGGACCTAGATGACTGCCTTGTGGTACACCAGATGTGGCCAGAAATGGGGCAGATAGGACGGACCTGAAGCGAACGCTATAGAAACGGTTTTCCAGATAAGAGGATATCCATTTCAGCAGTATTGGTTCAAAACCAAGGGTAGACAATTTGAAAAGTATTAATATCTTATCGAAAGCTTTACTAAAATCGGTTGCAACAACATCGACTTCTTTACCACTTTCTAAGGCCGACAGCGCAGAGGACGTGAATTCAACGAGGTTTGTGGTGGTTGATCTACCTTTTAGAAAGCCATGTTGGTTTTAAGAAATTAAAGACTTGCATTGAAAGGTTAAGGATTCGTACAAAATACTTTCCAGGAGTTTGGGTATATGCGAAAGTTTGGCTATCGGGCGATAATTAGTAACTTCGCTCTTTAATCCCTTTTTATGAATTGGCGTTATCAAGGAGGACTTCCATATATGAGGAAAGACGCCTTGTGATAGCGAGAGTTAAAAGAGGTGCGAAAGGGGGTAGGAGAGCACGAGGGAGCACTTCTTAAGAAAAATAGCGGGTATACCATCTGGGCCTGGTGAGTATTCATCATTAAGTTTTTGTAATTTATTTTCAATTACAGTAGGTTCGAAAGTTTGAGAGAGAAAGGGACCAATGGAGTAGTCAGGTAGGTAGTTGAAATAAAAGGGATCTGGAACAAAGGAGTTGTCGGCAAAAGATTGTTTAAAAAAGGTGGCATAAAAATTAGCAATGATGTGTGGATCACTTGAAGATATGTTTTCGTAAGAGAGGGATGGAGGGTAACCGTCAGATTTTTTCTTGTAGTTAACGAATCGGAAAAAAGATTTAGGGTCGCTTATAAGGTTGACTTGCGCATTGTCAACATATCGTTGATAGAGGGAGTTATAAGCCTGAGTGAATTGAAGGTATGAGCCGAGATAGTTGGAAAAGTCAGAAAAAGACTTGTTTCGAAGGAAAACTGACCATAATTTGTTTCTCTTGTTGCGTAACGATCGGAGTCTTCGATTGTACCATGGAGGGGATGTAGCCTTGTATAGATAGACGAAAGCATGTGCAATGTGTGGAAACGCCAGCGCAACATGTCCACCCGATAGATGGGACATGTTGCGCAGGCATTTTTCAAAACAGGGACGCTACAAAAGTTCAGCGACAGGGACAGCAAACGACGCCATATTTCTTGCCGCTCTTTTGACATATCTCTTCAGTAAGGTTTGCCATTTCATGGTTGAAAGATATACGATCCAACAACGAGTCGAAATTATTAAAATTTACAACCGAAGTTCGGAGTCAGTGGCCTCAACGTTAAGAGCGTTGCGTCCAATTTATGGTCGTCATAATCGTCCTAGCAGATCAACAATTGAGCTTCTAGTGGAAAATTTTGAATCCACAGGCACAGTACAAAATGTTTCAGTCAGTGCCAGTGAGACAAAGAAGTGCCCGTAGTGTCGAGAACATTGCTGCCGCTGAGGCTTCAGTTGAAGAAATGCCCAAATGTGTCTCTCACACGTCGTTCTCAAGCGTTAGGCATCTCTGTGACGTCGTTGTGGCGAACTTCGCGCGAAAATATCTTGGCCTACATCCTTACAAGATTAAATTGACGCAAGAACTGAAGCCGATTTTGACCACCAGAAGCGTCGTATGTTCGTGAATTGGGCTGAGCAACAACTTGAAAATGATTCGGATTTTCATCGAAAAATCATCTTCAGCGATGAGGCTCATTTCTGGCTGAATGGCTTCGTCAATAAACAAAATAAGCGGTATTGGTCAGGCAGCAATCCACACGTACTCCATGAGTCATCATTGCATCCCGAAAAAATTACGGTTTGGTGTGGTTTATGGGCCGGCGCGGCGTCCGGTCAAGACCGGTACGTTACTGTGAATGGGAATCGCTACCGTTCAATGATAACCGAATATTTTTGGCCCCAATTGGATGATATGGACTTGGAAGACATGTGGTTCCAAGAGGACGGCGCCACAAGGCACACAGCAAATGCCACAATCAATTTATTGGAAACCAAGTTTGGAGAACGTGTTATCTCACGAAATGGTCCAGTCGCTTGGCCGCCTCGGTCGTGCGATTTGACGCCGTTAGACTATTTCCTGAGGGGCTACGTCTAGTCTATAATCTATGCCAACAAGCCAGCGACGATTGATGAACTTCGTACGAATATCGAACGTGAAATTGCAGCAGTATCGGCCGATTTATTCTTGAAAACCGTCGAAAATCGAGTTCCATACATAATGGCATCGAACGTACTTTCACAGGAACAAAGAATTTCGTTGATATCCAAAACCGTTTTTGTTTTATTTAAAAAAAAACTTCTGTAGCGCTCTTATTGAAAAACCCTTTAGAAGACGATCTCATCCCATCCTCGAAATAGTGACATAGCTCTGCGAAATGTACCTAAACAACAGCATCCATCTATAAGACGATCTCATCCCATCCTCGAGATAGTGGCATATCACTGCTAAATGTACCTAAACATCGGCACTGGTACGTGTGTTCAGAAATATTGGATAGGATCATTCCAATACACCATGTGAACGTCTGAAAACTTTGAGCTGCCTGTACATGGACCTAATTTTCATCCTTAGTAATATGCTGGAAAGACACACGAACATTATGTCGCGACACATCATCTTTCACCGATTTTAAGGCCGCGTATGATATCCATCGCCTCGAGCTCTACAAAGCAACATCTGACACTCCTGTGTCGCCTTACACCACAGTGCATGCTATGCAACGTTCAGTTTGAAAGTAGCTCATCTGGACTTTTCTAATCATATAGCGGATTTCAATAAGGCTGTCATGCAGTTTCTTGCAGTAGGGCAGGTTCAAGTATCCAGCTACTAGGATACGGTAGCTGATAGATGACATCGCCATCTTTGGTCGCGGAATTTTATGTCCAGATAAATTTTACGGCCGCGTATTCTAGACTTCTGTTTCGTGAAGACGAAAAACATCGAAACTCGAGCTTAAGGATAATTGCCTGGGCGCTTGGATTAAAGGACTGAAAGTACGTACCCATGATTATAATGGATAGAAGGACGCTGTCAACCGGCTACAGTCTGGAATGAAAATGAACCTCAACCAACATGCATCTCCAATTAGCCCGGTCCTTAGCTAACTGCCTCCAGTTTCGCACTCCAATTTGGTTGAGGTCGGCATTTACTTGTGTCCGCCACGAAATCTTTCTCTACTGCGTCCTACTTCTGACTTTGAATCGAAGACTCTGCGAGCCAGAGTATTGGTTCTACATTACCGAGACATCGTAAACGTCCAATGCGGAGTTTGTTTAATAGGAACATGTCGCTGCTTATGCTCGTATAGTTATTGGCAGAATCTTCGTCTCTGTAGCCCGTCAACGCAGCGGTCCCATGATTTTTCGAAGAATTTTCCTCTCAAATCGACCAAGAATTTCTTCATTCACTTTTGACACGGTCCATGCTTCAGCGCCGTAGAGCCGGACTGTGGTGATCAGGGCTTTATATAGGATCTCCTTAGTAGTTCGAGTGAGGGCTTTACTACTGAATGCCTTCTTAGCCCGAAGAAATAGCGGTTGGCAAGAGTAATTCTTCGTTTGATTTCTGACGAGATGTTGTAGTCATGGTTAATAGCAGAGCCGACTTAGACAAAGTCCCATGCTACCTCAAAGTTATATCTGCCAATGGTGGAGTTTTGTGGCTATGACGTGGCTATGAGATCAGGTTGAGTCCTACCAATGATGTCAATATCATCGATGTATGCTTGTAGTTCCACCAATTTTTGAAAAATAGTTTCTCTGGTGTTGGCTCGGAAGTTTTGAACAATCCTCTCAAGAAGCAGAATAAAAAAGTCACATGATAGCTTTGGCTAAATCCCTTTTAGGTATCGGATGTGTCTGTGAGGTCGCTTCCGACCCTGATGGAGCAGGGAGAATTCTCCATCAAATTCACACAAACTGCCGAGCTTGGGCGATATACCAAAACAAGGCATGGATCTGTACAGCTCGTCTCTATAGATGTTTTAGGCCACTTTTGAAATCCATGGGTATCGATTTGGGATTCTTGGGTTTTTTCCATGATCTACCGAAGTGTAAGCATTTGATTAGTTGTGGACTTTCCAGGCCTAAAACCACACTCATAATTGCTAATCAGGTTGTTGATAAACGGTTTCAGGCGTTCACATATTATGGCAGACAGGATCTTGTAGGCGATGTTGAAAGAAAGTTTCATGTAAATATTGCCTTCGGCAAACTCGTCCGAAAGGCCATCCCCTAATTGAAAATTGAAATCTTTTGAGGCAGAATACTGCTGTCTATTTGCTCTACACCTCAAAGGCATTTATAAAGCATTTATAGGCGTGGTATATAGACTTGGCGGGTGCTGGGTGTTGAGTTCCTTGACTGTAAGTCACAAGGAACCCAATGCTGCAATTGAATGTTGAAGGAACGTGTCGTTACACTTATCCAGATTGTATCTACTGTCGAAGCTTGAATAAATAAAGTAAACAACTTACATGAGCTGGTCTGAAATATTCGTTATCTAGGAATTTCAAGGACTTGTCTTGGGGTATTTGATAAATTTGGTACTGAATCTCAAATTGTCAAATGGGTGATTTCCATAACATATGGATGAATCGAAACAGCAGACATGGACCATCCCCGCGTGTTACAGGCAGACATTACTGCGATTCGGTAAATACAATGGACAGTATCAGGACTGTAAAAACGACAGACATACGAAATTTATTACAGCTGTCTCTTAAAGATGCACAAAGATCAGATGAAGAGAAATTGGCTTCATGCCAATTAGTGATCGGCTGACTGTGATCAGAACAATATTTTGCTATAACAGCCTCATATGTGCATAGGCCCTACCGATGAGATTTAAGGCACTATCAAGGAGCAATTTTTCGACCCCCGGATGGAGCCTAAAGAGAATATGTGAAATGTAAAAAATTAAATACCCGGCATTAGCGGACCATACAGTGCCCTAAACCTATTTTCTACATTTATTTGCAAAGTTCCACAACGAATGGGAACTTATGCTTAACGCCGATACCTAATGAAATTTTTTTAGAATAAATTTTACAATTCTTGTGCTTTTAGATGTTTGTGAGAATTTCCCAAGAGATGCCGCTGTCAAAGATACTCGGGCATTTTTACTTTCACAAATATTCCAAAGCACTAACTACAAGGCTAGTGCACCGACAGCCTACCCAGAATACGGTTTCAAAAATGTATTTTAATGCGAAAATCGGTAAGGTGACTCGCTGCCATGCAATTTTATCAATCTATTGCTGGCACAGATAGTGGGTAGGGCAGGTGCAAATGTCCAGCTATTGGGATATGGTATATCGCCATAATAGGTCGACGAATTTTATGTCCAGATACATCATCTTTTCATCGATTTTACGGCTGATGATAACGTCCATCACCTTGGACTTTTCGGAGCGATAACTGATACTTCTTTGTGAAATAAGACTGTAGGACATGCGATACATCGTTCAGTTTGGAAACTTTTCCAAATATATACCGCATTCCGTTAACGAGACTCGCCATCGTGTTATTTCTTCAATCTAATGCTGAAGCAGATAGTAGGGGTAGCACATGAGTAATTTTGGATGGAAGTGTCTTCATAAAATTTGTCCAGCTAATGGGCTACGTTGACGATATCGCCATCTTTGATCGCTGTACCAATGAACGTCGCTTTATGTTGACTCGACCACATTGAGCGCATTACCAGAAAACCTCTGCATACCAGAATTCTAGACTTCTGTTTCGTGAAGACAAAAAACACCCAGCCTCGGGCTTTAGAATCGATACCTTGAAGCTGCCTTGGAGCTTGGATTAAAGGACCGAAAGCAACGTAGGTACCCATGATCGTAGAACATAGAAGGCCGCTCTCAACCGGCTACCAGGCCTTGAAAAATATTGAACTATTTTTTCATAGTAATTTTAAAACGGTTCTAGCACCTCTAGCTTAAGGCCTATTGCCTACATTTGAACGGGAACCAGAGGTTGAGGTTACATAGATTTTTCCACCATCAGAGCACGTCAACTCTGAAAAAGGACTTTTAAGACACACATAGCTGTGTAAAAGTATAAATGCAACTCCTGTACTTTGGTCGCTTCACATAAAGAAGAGCCAAACGTGTACTTCTTAGCGTGTTTCTTCCTTCTGTTAAGCTACAATGCGACAAGAAACCGTTAAGTTAATATTTCCTTAGGATGGTCCAAAGAAATTCCCAACTTTTCGATACCTTTCGTGGAATTCCTTCTCCAAAAATAGTTTTTTATTTGACAAATGAATAGATAACCAAACAAAGGACCGCAACTTAAATTGATTTTTCATCGTATACCACTTAGTCTCGGCATAGTTTATGTTTGCAAACTTATTAGACCGACAAAGTTAATTGACCCGACAAACAATGATCAACGCGCAAGCGAAAACCACACAAGCATCACAAAAAAAAAAAAACTTATGCAACAACAAATCATATTTTCGTCAACAATTTCGTTTTTTTTTTTTTAATTTTTTACATCGTTTAACAGTTATTTACACATCTATGGATCTGAGTATTGTCTTGACAAAATGCCCTAAATGGTCTTGACCAGTATTTAGCAAAGAGTTGATCCTGACGCAAAGCCGGTATTCAATCCACCGCCGATACCATATCCACCTGTACTGTATCCACCTCCAAGTCCATAACCGCTGCCATATCCGCTACCATATCCGCTGCCATATCCACTGTTATATCCACCACCATAGCCGCTACCATAACCGCTTCCATAGCCAAGGCCATAGGAGTTGCCACCACCGTACGATGAATACAATCCACCGCCGGAGGGAGCAGCAGCTACTTGAATTGTATACGACTGCAGTGGTGCAGCAATGGGCTGAGCAACTTGTTGGACGACTGGTCGGGCGACTTGTGTTACAATTGGTGTAACCACAGGAGCTGATACAGCTACGGGAGCATATCCTCCGGTGTAGCCACCATTGTATCCTCCAGTGTATCCGCCGGTATATCCTCCAGCATATCCACCACCAGAATATCCGCCATTTCCTGCATATCCACCGCCATAATTGCTACCACCACCATTGGCCAGAATGACCTTCACAACTTTGACATTTGAACCACCTCCGTAGCCACCTCCATAGCCTCCTCCATAACCTCCTCCATAGCCACCTCCATAGCCTCCTCCATAGCCACTTCCATAGCCACTTCCATAGCCGCCTCCATTGCCAATTCCATAACCACCACCATATCCACCAAGACCGCCATAAGATCGACCACCGTATCCTCCACCACCACTGTTGCCGCCACCAAGTTTATTGAGGAAGAACGCGTTCAATGGCGATGCTGCTGCCACCAAGGCAAATAGGCACAGGAACACTTTCATGATTTTTACAGATTTTTACAGATATAATCCAAAAGAGGGAAGCTCTCGAACTGATGCCCAACTGATGGGTTCATCTACATTTTATACTTTTGGTCTAACAATGTGACAAATTGTTGTCTGCCTGACTACTCTCTTCGACACACACATGACATAATCGTTAGCACCTTTGTGATCGCATCGACCGACAAACCGCGTCCATTAGCTGATCCAGGCTTGAGATGCTCCATCGTGGTATTTGTTTATGATTTGGTTATCCCACCGAGAGTCAATAACCACCAGGTTGTCACATATGTATGAGGGTATCTGTGAGCTTCTCACCTTTTTTTTTCAATGCCAATTTGGAAAAGGTATGTACCGGGTTCGGTTCTATCTTTAGGTGTTAACTTTTGTACATTAGTCCTAATTGATGGAGATAATTGCCAAGATGAGGTTAGTTGAGGCAGTCAATTGCATGTCGCAAAGCCGACCTGATCTAAGATCAGTTGATAAGCTAAGTTCGGAAGGCGGGTAATAAAATGTGTTAATGCATGGGGACAACATGGTTAATTTACTCGCACTTCCGATTTACAAAGTGCTTTGGACCGTCAAGGCCGATTATTACACACAGATGAACACTAAAATGATCAGTAGCTCTTCAATGGTTCAAAAGCATTAAGTCTCTTCCTTTCTATGGATGGTAAAGGGTGCGGCAACATACATTTTGAAATTGTTACCATTTTTGTTATACCTGGTGGGAGAAGTAGGGTTGGAGAAGTCTTCAGGTGTGGTTCTAAAATCTGTTTTCCTATCCCAGTCAGTCGTCATTTTACGCTGAAACAGTGAGAAGCGTGCTTCGAGCGTCGAGGCCTACTGATTTTTTACGCGCCTTCAGAAATCGCTTTAAATCGCCGTTGGAAACTGTCCTGGGCCGGAAATCAATCATGGGTCATTACGTCCAGACACACCGCGAGTATAACAAGACGAAGAACTGGAGTCCCTCAAACGTTACGATTTCCAGAATACTTGTGATAGCTTGAATCTTGCAATTCTAATAGCATTCGGCTTGCAACCATGCATTTGCCCTTGGACTCTCGGATCACTCAGTGAGGTGAATTCGTCACTGTGACCTTCAAAACGAGTTGGTGATTGTGCTGGAACTCTCAAAGGCGTTTGGGTTCACCTAAAGTCACAGAGTGGGGTGCAATTTCCTATGTAGGTAAGGTTTGTAAAGCGAATTCAGACGGATGTGTGAGTATTTGGGTGACCGGACTTATTAGAAGGGGAAAAAAATTCGGAATCTCGTTCGTCTGGACCCACGAAACTATTCCCCTTTCCAGATATTAAGTGAGCCAAAATCTGAGCTCGATTAAACGACGCTAACCTGACTAGTTTACCATAGAAAGAAACGTTTGACATGTAAAAAGGAGGGTGAATCACACTTCTATTGTCAAATTTGACATTGACATTGACATTGACATCACAGTAGTTCGCACATGAATGCAACGAACTACAGACACATAACAGCACTGGCGGCTGAGGCCATCGGCTGGGTTGTCAATTTTGTTAGATCGATGTAAGGTATCCGACAGAAACACCACGAGAATTTCGATACCTACTCAAGAAGCACTAAACCCTGACCCTCTTGAGTTCAAAGTCTCAAAGAAGACAAATGTTTAGAGATCAATGTACTAAAATATTTTTTAAGATAAAGTAAACATTCCTGAAAAAGAGTCCTTGATTGTCCATTGGAACGGAGAACTTTTACCGGATGTTTTAAAAAATTAACAATGTGAGCGACTTGCTATTGCTATTGCGAATGGCGAATAGGAACAGCTGCTGGGAGTTCCTGAAACAGCAAACAGTTCTGGAGATGGGCAATCCTTAGCAGTATATGAATGTCAACATGAGTGGGGTCTCCCTAACAACGTCAAGGCGATGCGCTTCGAAATTACAGCATCCAACAAGGGAAGACTCAAAGGAGCATCCGTCATAATGGAACAAATGTTACGAAGAGAATCGTTATACCTAGCTTGCCGTCACCATATCTTGGAAATTCTATTAAGAGGCGTATTCGACACAAAAATGGGATCAACCACTGGACCTCATCTAGACATTTTCAAGAGATTCCTCAATGCCTGGCCCAAGATAGACAAAGGAAAATCCGACACAGTGACAATGTAATTCAAAAAAATTTAACTCCAGAAGTAATTGCAAATGTTACTGCTGAACTCGAGACCAAATTAACTGAGAGCCACCCCAGAGATGACTACAAGGAGCTATTGCAGTTGGTTCTCATATTTGTTGGATCACTTAACGGCAATGGGTTTAACTTTTGTCATCCACCTAGCGTGATGAATGGCTCCTGGAGTTATAAAACCCACAACATTGCTGTCTAGTACTTACGTACTTAAGTGGCGCTACAGTCGGGAACATGCCTCTCCAGTCCAACATGCCTCTCCAGTCAGCCCGGTCCTTAGCTAATTGCCTCCAGTCGCGCACTCCAATTTGGTTGAGGTCGGTTTCTTGTGCGCGATACCTAAGACGAGGTCTTCCACTACTGCGTCCGACGTCTGCCTGGGAATCGAAGACTCTGCGAGCCAGAGTATTGGTGTCCATTCGTTCTACATGACCTAGCCATCTTAAACGTCCAATGCGGAGTTTTTTGACCAGTGGGATGATCAGGGTCTTTTATAGGATCTCCTTAGTAGTTCGACTGAGGAATTTACTTCTAAATTGCCTTCTTAGCTGGAAGAAACAGTGGTTGGCAAGAATAATTTTTTCGTTTAATTTCTGACGGAACGTTGTTGTCAGGGTTAAAGTGGAGCCGAGATATTTTAAGAATTAAAAAGTTTTATGCATTTTGCTATTTGGTTCATGAAGACCATAATTGTAAAAATGCCTAGGATTCAATAACAAATTTCTGGTTCGAAGAATTCTTTCTGGTGCATATAACTTAAATTGTTTAAGGATATCGGGACAAATTATACGATAAGAAAAAACATCATAAATAAATAGTATACAATGAACATTTCGTCTTTTTTCTAAGGAATCTAAACCAATTAACGCACATCTTGTTGAATAAGACGGCATTCTGTCAAGGTTCCATTTCATTTGTCTTACAACAAATCTTGTAAAAGACTTTTGCACTTTTTCTAGTCGCATTTGACAATTCGCATAGATTGGACACCAGACCATAGAACAATATTCAAGGAAAGGACGTACAATAGACATATAAACAGACTTAAGGGCATATGGGTTAGAGAACTCAGCACATGTTCGTTTCAGGAAACCAAGCACTGAATTTTCTTTAGCAACAACGCAATCGATGTGAAGTGAAAAAGAAAGTTTCGTGTCACACCAAAAGATCTTTTATTTCAGTTTTTTTTTTTTTTTTAAACAATAAACAAGTTTGTTTAAATCATTTTGAAGACGTTCACAATCATACATACTTTTAACACGCAAAAAGATCTTAAGGTTATCGGCATACATTAGGCAGTTAGCATGACTAAGCAATGAGGGGATTTCATTAATAAAAACATTGAAGAGCATAGGTCCTAAATGGCTGCCTTGGGGGACACCAGATAAGACCTCAATGAGCCTAGATTGAGAACAACCAATTTTTACGTAATGCTTCCTATTGGAAAGATAACTCGAAATCCATTTAAGAAGCATCGAGTGTATGCCAAACGATTTTAATTTTGTAATGAGGATATTATGACATATTGTGTCAAAAGCTTTTGTGAAGTCGGTGAATATAACATCCACTTGATATCCTGACTCCACAGAGTCAAAGAGATATTTTGTAAATAGTGTCAAGTTGGTTGATGTGGACCTACCAGAAACAAATCCATGTTGTTGCAATGATATTTGTTCCTTTATTGAAAAGTAAAGTTTTTTTGAAACAATAGACTCAAACAATTTAGGAACAGCTGAAAGTTTAGAAATTCCACGATAATTTTCAACTTTTTGTCTAGATCCAGCTTTAAATATGGGAGTTATGAATGAAAATTTCCATTCTAATGATAAATTGAAAATTAATTTTAATGGAAGGCACAAGGATAAATTGCATTGCTTAAGCACATGAAATGGAATACGGTCTGGACCTGCACTTTGGCAAGTATTCATATAAGTTATGCCTTGCGAAATATCATCAATCGAAAGATTAAGTGATCCTAAACTTATATTGCCATTACATGGATTTATATTAGTATCGGAGGAGACATAATGATTCGAGTGATCGACATAAACTGACTCAAAAAACTTAGCAAAGAGCTCACAGGTTGAGTCAATGCTACACGAGACAGTACCTTCGAATTCCATATTTTGCAGAACACCATTCTGCTTTCTTTTGTTGTTTAAAAATGTCCAGAATGCTTTAGGATTCGTTTAAACATAAGATTCAGTGTTCATAACATACTCACCCTTATTCCAGATGGCGTTTTTATTAAACGACAAATGGCGTTTTTTGAGTCGATTCATTTTAGTGTCGTTTAAGTGTCGGTATTCTATTCTCTGAACGCCTCCCTCTCATTTTTTTTTACATTCCACATGAGTTCCACAGCAACAGCTGATACAAAAATGACAGATAGGCGTTTATGTTTTGCAATTTGAAATTTAAAATGAGCATTTATTTTACCTATTTAAAATTCAAAATACAAAATAATATTACAAAAACAATGAATAGATTGCAATGTTTATATCATAGGAAAGTAAAGACGAAAAAGAAGATGAAATTGCAAAAAGAGAAATGAAAAACATCAGAAGAAGAATCAGGTCAAAATCTAATCCTTTGGATTTACCAGACTCAAAGTAAGTGGATTTAAGAAAAAAATATTTTGAAGTAAAAATACCTAATTCTGATAACATTTCCAGATTTAAAATGTACTTCAAATTTAGCAAAGAAGCTTTCGTCTATTTACTGAATGAAGTAAAGGATAAAATTCCAATCGCTGGTATTTCATTGTCAGTGCCAGTCATTTTTAAACTTTCGTCGACATTGCGATTTTTTGCGGAAGGTGGGTATCAAAAGGGTGTAGGCAATGATTTTAA
Source organism: Rhingia rostrata (assembly GCA_949824845.1). NCBI lineage: Eukaryota > Metazoa > Arthropoda > Insecta > Diptera > Syrphidae > Rhingia > Rhingia rostrata. The sequence continues at coordinate 173,388,095 of OX463755.1, read as the reverse complement.
TTTGGGTCTTGCTCAACCAACGTTTAGTAAAATCCTCAAAGAAATGCTTTCCCTTATGGAGGAAAATATTTGCCCATAATGGATAAGCATGCATTACACAGATGAAGAAAAGAACTGTGCGAAAATGACGTTTTATGAAAAGGCTGGAATTCCAGGAGTCTTAGGATGTGTCGATGGCACTCACATACGCATTTTGGCACCGACAAAAAACGAACAACATAAGTATTACAACAGGAAAGGATTTTTTAGTTTAAATGCTATGATTGTATGTTAAATTAGTTTTTTTATGGTCTGGGGAATACCTCTTTTGAAATTTCTTGCCAGCGAAACATTTTGTTCCATTAATTCAACCAAACGTTTCATTTGTTCTGGGGTTGTTATTTTCACCCTTGAACAAATAACAATTAATAAAATCCTTGAATTAATACACAAATTAATCGAAACTCACATTTTAACAAAAACTCGACACCTAGTCGTTTGCAAATTTCTATTCGACAATTATTGGCGTTTTACCTGTCGTTTTATCCAACTAAAACGACTGTTAGAATGCGAATAACTGCAATGACGTTTTAAGTACTTACGTTCCACACTACTTAAACGCCACGTAGCGTTAAACGACATAAAACGCCTTCAGACTTGCCAGCTGTAATACCGATTTCAAAAAACGCTATCTGTCGTTTAATAAAAACGCCATGTGGAATAAGGGTGACTGTTTATACAAGAACTTATTCAAATATTCATATTCACGACGTAATTGGCAAAAACGTTTTTTGTCCAAATCAGATTTCGACTTTTTTAATAATTTATATACTTTGTTTTTAGCGTTCTTTAATTTGATCAGCCTTTGATTATATGCCACGGTAGCTTAAAATATTGTTTTTTCTTAGTCAGTGGAACGAACTGAGAAAATCCATAGTCTAATGTACTTAAAAATGTATCATAGACCTCTTTAAGTTGAAGACCAGAAAGAACGTTCGAACAATCAATCGAGCCCAAGTAATTATTTAAGGCATTGTAATTTGCTTTTGAAAAAATTATAAATTATTTCATGATTATTTAAATAGCCAAGGTCCCGTACAAAATGAAAGTTATATACGTCAATTGTGGTGATCCGTTCAATTCGTCGATGTTGTGTGTCCTTTCGTGTTGACAGCATGTATTTCGTCTTGCCTTCATTTAATGCTTAACCCATTTTTGCCGCTTTCTTCAATATACTGGCAAACGTGGCTATGGCATCACGTTGCGTCCTACCAATGATGTCAATATCTTCGGCGTATGCTAGTAGTTGCACCGGTTTTTGAAAAATTGTACCCCTGGTGTTGGCTCGGGAGTTTTGCACAATCCTCTCAAGAATCAGATTGAAGAACTCACATGACACCGCATTGCATTGCCTAAATCCTTTTTTGGTATCGAATGTGTCGGTGAGGTCGTTTCCGACCCTGATGTAGCAGCAAGAGTTTTCCATCGTCATCCTACACAAACGGACGATTTTGGGCGGTATACCAAAACTAGACATGGCTCTGTATAGTTCGTCAACATAAATGCTGTCGTATGTGGCTTTGAAATCGATGAATAGATGGTGGCCATCGATTTGGACTTCTTGGGTTTTTTTTTCAGGATCTGCGAAAATGTGAAAATTTGATGGGTTGTGGTCTTTCCTGCTTCCTGGCCTAAAACCACACTGATAAGGACAGATCAGGTTGTTGGTAAACGGTTTTAGGAGTTCACATATTCAGCAGATATGATCTTGTAGGCGATGTTGAGAAGACTTATGCCTCTGAGCAGTTCAGAGGGTCTCCTTTTTTGTGGATCGGGCTGAGGTTTTATCCTTCAGGCACACTTTCTTCCGACCACATTTGATAATGATTTGGTGGATGTTACCTACCAAGTCATCTCCGATATTCGTATTCTTACCTTGGCTGCAACAGGGTAGTGGTCCGAGTCTATGTTAACTCCTGGGAATGTTCGGACATCCAAAATACTGGATGCGGGCCTTTCGTCTATCGCAATGTGATCAATTTAGTTGACCATTCGTTGATCTGCATGTCCCCTTATGGATATCGAGGTGAGGAAACCGTGTGCTGTCTATAGTGGCATTTCGTTCCGTAGCGAAGTCAATTAGCCTAAGTCCGTTACCAGACGTGTTGTCGTGTAGGCTATGTTACGACAAATCTGCTAAATATGTCTTCTCTTCCTTCCTCTGCGTTAAAATCTCCCAGCACGATTTTATCATCGTACTTCCGTAGTCGCTCATAGGTTTTGGCAGGGAGCTCAAAGAAGCAATTCTTAGCTTTGTCATCATTTTCTCCGTTGGGGCCTGAGCTCATATAAGGCTTATGTTGGCGAATTCGGTCTTGATGCGGATAGTTAAAATGCGTTCGCTAATGTCTTGAAATCATAAGATTTCTTGCCTAAGTCTGGCACTTATAACAAATCCGCATCTGAATAGTCGCTGTTTCTCCTCATATAACACGGTCCGTAGTAGATGTCACAAATCGTTGTCGCCAAATCCCGGTGGTTACCCCTTAAAGGTTAAAAACAAGCACTTGATGTGTAGTCAGAGTTACAACCACTCCAAGTTAAAGCCAATCAGAGTCTACCCTCGTTCTACAACACCCAACCATCGAGTCGATCCATATACTTTAGGCTTTATCTAGCTAAAATATTTCTCTATGTTACAAACTATGTATCAAAACTAATATACCCCTATGGGATAGGGTATAAAAAAGTTGCTGAAAATTTTTTTATTTTTTTTATTTTATTTATTAGAATATTAATATACAATTGCTGATGGGTATATGCAGTGTGACCAAGGCGCAGTCGGATAAACCTCTTTACGTCACTTTTGGGGATATCTGTTGGGAAATTTGGCTGGACTCTGGTGTATGTGTCTCTTTAGGTCTAAACGTGAGAAGGTGTAGTATGTGAAGGTGGGAGCCTGAAGCACGGAGTTTGCGGCAACATCTGCGAACTCGTTGCCTTTTATTCCAACGTGACCTGGTGTCCACATTAGTTTTATCTTTAATCTCGATTTATTTAAGATGTCTCTTATTTTGGTTATGACATGTGTGTCATTATGAGGATTAACGATGCCTTGCTGTACAGATAGACTATCAGAGCAGATGACCCATTTGCCGGGTATTTGAGAAGTTTTCTTTGCTGCTTCTAGTATAGCCAGTGCTTCAGTGGTGTAAATGGATGCAATATTTGGAAGGAATCCTTGCATTATTGTAGAGCCATCTTGATTTATAACTGCAAAAGCTGTTTTTGTATCTGTTTTTGAGCCATCTGTGTATATAAAGCTCCAGCCTTTACGTTTTAGGTCCGTTGAGATTTCGAGGAATCGTGATTGATATATACCATTACTAGTAGTGTCCTTGCGAAACTCTTGTAATAGGAGAACCACTGAATCTTTATGGATTGCCCATGGTGGTTGTGTCGGGGTGTATTTGGCTATTTTATTGCAAGATAGATTTAGCTTATTACCAGATTCCACGATGATATGTATTGTGGAAGGAATCCTTCTGACACGTGTGTGGGCAATAGCTTTATTAGCATCCTTATCTATTATCGATCCTGTTTGGAAGTAAAGCTTGACATAGAGTTTTGCGATGATTTCGAGGTAGCGCTCTTCTAATGACGGAAGTCCGGCCTCAGCGAGTAAATTTTTGATCTGTGTGGTTGGGAAAGCGCCTAGGCTTCTCCTTGCTGCTTGGTGATATGTAGGTGCTATTATACTTTTGGTTGTTTTAGGGCAGGAACCGTAGATGGCCAATGCGTAATCCAATTTACTTAAGACGAACAACTTTGAGATATTACAGAGTGAATTAACATGAACATTACTTTTCTTTGATGATAGATACTTAATGATATTGAGCCTTGCTGCTAAAGATTTCTTAAGGTTTGTACAGTGAGGTTTCCAATTATATCTATTATTTATTAATAATCCTAGAACATTTAAGTTAGCTACTGTTTCTACTTTAGTATTATTAATCACTAATTCTATGTTTGTGCATTTTTTTTTTCCTGCAAATGTGAATTAATTTACATTTTTCCAAAGATAGTTTGGATCCAGAGGTATAGGACCATTCATGAATTTCGTTAATCAAGCGAGAAAATATGGTTTTTGTTTTATCTAGGTCATTGTATTTACATAATATATATGCATCATCTGCATAGATACAGTGATCTAGATCTTTGTATTTAGAGATAATCTCACTTAGTTGGTTAAAAGCTATTAAAAAACATGTGACCGATAGAGGAGATCCTTGCGGAATACCATTATCGAGTGGTACTAGTTTTGAAAACATATTTCGAATTTTTATGAAGCATTTTCTGTTGGTAAGGAATGCTTTGAAATATCCAAAAACATTTGGGCCGACTCCCCATTCTCTTAATTTATTAAGGATAAGATGAATGCCAACACGGTCGAAAGCCTTTTCAAAATCTAAGGCCAGCATTGTTATATGGGGCGTTTGTGACAACATAGTCAATGTGAAGTAGGGCATCTATACACCCTCTTCTTTTTCTAAATGCGACTTGATTGGGACTTAGCATCTTTTTAAAATCTGTGAGCCATAGAATCCTGTTTGATATTATTTTTTCTAGAACTTTTGATAGACAAGGTAGCAATGAGATGGGACGATATCCATTAACACTTGCATTGTCTTTTTTAAGGCTTAGGAATGGGTATAATAGTGGCAATTTTCCAGCTTTGTGGTATAATACCTTTACTGAAAACATTATTGTACAACGTTATGAGCCGTTGTTTAACTGGAACTTGAAGGTTTTTGATCATAGGGTAGGAAATCCTGTCCCGCCCTGGTGTTTTCCCTTGTAGTTTACTTAGGCAGCTTTCAAATTCAAGTAACGTGATATCAGTTTCAATGCGTTGTGCTGCAGCATTCATTGCAGGTTGTGAAATTATATTGATACTTTCTAGTTTCTTGATGTTGAAAGCTGATGAAAAATTGGAGTTTTTTGAATTGGATGACCAAGTTTGGGCAAATAGATTGCAGATTTCGGCAGGGTCAGTTACCGATTCAGTTGGTGTGTTAATACAAACAATTTTTGTATGCGTCGAGCTACCTGTCAAAGTCCTTATTCGTTGCCAAACTGTGCTTGTGGATGAGCTTGGGTTAATTTTACCTTGCTGATTTTAAGCAGTCTTCTAAAATGAGCGTTAGCTTTTTTGTAGGCTAATAAATTAACTTGAGTAGGATTTTTCCTGAAAGTCCTCCAAGTTCTAATCTTTTCTGTTCTTAGTTTAGCCAGATCTGGGTTCCACCAGGGCACGGTTCGTTTAGATGTTATTGGGGATGATTGGGGTATGGATTGATTTGCAGCGTTTCGAAAGCATTTTAGTAAAATGGCAGCTTCCCTGTTTATACAAGAGCGGGTTGGGGTTACTTTTAATAGGTATGTTGCGGATTTATTTTTAAAAACGTTCCAGTTTGCTTGATCTGTTTTATATCTTGGGATGTGTTTAATGGGTTCGTGTCTAGGTTTCAGCATCAGTGATATGGATATTGGAAAATGGTCGCTATTGTGCAAAACGTCAGAGATATTCCAGGTTATTTTTGGAAAAAGTGTTGACGAACAGCATGTTATGTCAATGTGGGTGAGCGTGCTGTGTGTTGAGAAATGTGTGGGAGAACCATCATTAAGTATTGTTAAGTCAGAATTAGCTATGAATTCTTCAAGAACTAAGCCCCTTTTGTTGGTCTTAGGGGAACCTCACAGTTCACTCCAGGAGTTGACATCGCCTGTAAATATGTATGGTGGTTGCACTTGCCGAATGATATTTTCTAAATCAGATCGGATGAAAACCTGTCCAGGAAGAATGTAAAGACAGATGATGGTATGCTGAAAAATTATCTTTAGTGGTGATGTCTATTTATGAATGAATGGAGGTGTGGACAAATTATCATATTTGGAGCAACACCAATCCGCACGATGTACACCAAACACATATGGGTACCCTACCCATGATATGTGGTTCCAACACGGACGGCCGGCGCCACAATGGTAATGCTGCACGAATAATTTAGAGGTATGACTTGAAATCCATCCATATCGGCTTTCTATGAGTTTTTACATCCGCAGATGTTCTATCGATCTCTACCTTTTCAGATACAAAAAATTCAATCTTAACCTACAAACAATCACAGTTAACACACTCTAATCCCCATAACTTCAATTCGTAAGAAGCATTTCCTTCTGCAAGGTCAATGGAAAGTTAACCCGTCCACCTGAACGTAATGTAGGTCAACTTCCTGGCAAACTAACCCATACCAGGTCTGGCTGGACTCGTATCTGCTCTGGTATTCCAATTTTACATTTCTCTCACAAAAAAAATGGTTAAAACAAAAAAAAAAGATACTTTTGTAAAACCTGCATGACAGGTGTGACATTCGACATCAGCAACGCAACGTCAATGAACGCTTGACGGCTTACACTTTCCATAGACAGAAACGAATGCGATCGTAAAGCCGCACTCTGGGCGGTCAGTGTTCACAGTGGGGCTGTGTTTTATGTTGACAAGTCGGCTTGATATGGTCAGTGTTTTGCTGTTAATTAGCTTTTAAATGAGTTTAACGATTAGTTGAGCTTTTGCAACGAGTCGGACTGTTGAATTAATTAAGCTGGCAGATAAATTTGGAATCGTAGCTACATTTACCAAAAAAAAAAAAGTATTTTCCATGGCAAGTGAAGATTTGCCTCGAGGCTACATTTTCATTCATAAATTTTCACCTGAATGAGGTTGGGTAAACAAACACACACGCTATGTCAGGTTTAAAAGTACATGAAGGTGATAAAATCTACAAATAACGAGTATCTGTGGATTTGTTTGTTTTGCGCCACCTTGATCCAAAGCATCTGCCTATGTAGGAAGGTATAGATACTAAATTTGTTGGGACCACATCGTGAGCATAACTTGGAGGCACGTTGTTTATGACGTAATCTCTAACCACAGCCGTATAGTGACATAACATCGAATGATTTCAGGTTAAGGGAACAGTATTGGTAGATAGTTCATAACTTTATATGTAAAGGTTGTTCTGACAATTAACATAAATGGTTTTTAATTGGATTGCCCTAATTTTTTTTTATTTAATATAGGACCCTTAAATCTGACAGTGCAAAGTTTCATTGGTGTAATATTGAACAAGAGCTAAACTGTTTCGGGTTAACCATCTAAGGTTACTCCGGATTTCAGACTACAAAATTAGCTAAGGTGATGTGGAACGCAGAATCTGACTGAATGGTCAAACTATACCAAACTTTTTCTTAAAATTTAATTTCACATGTTTATAGTTTCAAAATCCGCCCACTGTCAGGCCCAGGTTTTAATAAACGTAGTTTTTGTTCAAAATGATAGTAATTTTGAAAAAGTTTGTTGTAGAACGAGGGTTGACTCTGATTTGGCTTAACTTGGCAATGCCCAGTAGTTGTAACTCTGATTACACATCAAGGGCTTATTTTCACCTACAAGTGATAACCATCGGGTACTGGTCTCATCCAACCGCATTTGACTTGCTAAACGATAAGCGCGAGTGTCAATAACACGACGAAAAACAGCAACACTATAAACAGCCAGGTCAGAATGGCACGGAATGAATAGCCGGCCTGCTGTCCCAGGCAAACATAGACAACCTGCTTCAACATATTCGGACAACATGTTGTCTAGGAATTTCAAAGGTTAGTGAGGTTAGTCAGAGCTGGTGGCGGATGAACCGAAAGGCCAACGGCAGCGCTCAATCTCGTAGTGGATACTGATGGATCCATGTCCCGGAATTAGCCTCCGGGTTGGGGGTTGTACTTTGGGTTAACTACCATCCCATTGAAAAAATCCACTAGCTACGAAGCAACCAATAGCCTCGGAAAGGACTAATTTTATTGTTGACGATGCTCCTAACCGAAAAAGGAAAACGACTCCCCTACCTGCACGAGAACAATAAACAGGAGAGAGAGCCATCCAGGAAAAAGAAAGGGATGGGCTAGGCAAAACGAGGATGAACAACTGTAACATCTACTACGGACCGTGTTATATTGAGCAGAAATAGCGGCTATTCGGATGCGGATTTCTTATAACTGCCTGACTTAACCAAGAAATCTTAGTTTCCAAGACATTAACGAACGCATTGTAACAATCCGCATCAAGGCCAAATTCGCCAAACATAAGCCTTATATGCGCTCACGCCCCAACGGAGGAAAAAGATGATATAGCTATGGATTGCTTCTATGAGCTTCTTGACAAAACCTATAAGCGACTACGGAAGTACGATGTTAAAATCGTGCTAGGAGATTTTAACGCAAAGGAAGGAAGAGAAGGCATATTTAGCAGTATTGTCGTAACATAGCCTACACGACAACACGTCTGGTACCGGATTTAGGCTAATTGACTTCGCTACGGAACAAAATGCCCTTATCAGCACACGGTTTCCTCACCTCGATATCCATAAGGAGACATGGCGGTCTCCAGATCAACGAACGCTCAACCAAATTGATCACATAGCGATAGACAAGAGGCACGCATCCAATATTTTTGATGCCCGAACATTCCGAGGAGCTAACATTGACTCGGGAAACTACCGAGGGTGAGAAACTACAGCCAGGGTGAGAATGCGGATATCCAACACGCCACAACAATCTGGAAATACTGTGAGAAATTCAATGTCGAAGGACTACAATCGCAAGAGATCGCCAAAGACCTTTGCGCAACGCGTATCCCTTAACCTATCGATTAGCACTACCAGCATTGAATGTCGGAGAATAATGGCAACGATGCCAACCAGCCATTAGATCAGCCGCAACTGATGAGCTAGGTTTCTCGCGCCCACCAGCAAAAAACTCCAGGTTTGATGAGGAATGCCGACATATTCTCGCAGCCAAGAAAAGGTCTACAAGGCTAAGCTGCAGGTGAAGACGAAAGCTTCCGTTGAGCTCTATAGGCAGAGAAGAAGCGAAGAACACCGACTTTCAGAAAGAAGAAAAAAGAGCAAGAAAAGCGTGCGGTCGAGGATATAGAGAGGTGCCACTCCAGGAAAGATGTTCGCAAGTTTTACCAAATTGTAAAACGTCAAAGCCAAGGATACAAGGCTCGAACAGAATTCTGTTGAGACACAGTCGATGCTGAGGATAGGGAAGAACCAATTCTGCAGTTAAACGGCGATGACAAACAACATTCCGCTTTCAGGCAGGACGAACCATTCAATATTAGCAACGACAGCAAAAACTGCCAACCACCCGACCTAAGTGAAGTGAGGATAGCAATATGTTAACTTAAGCTTAACAAGGCCGCTGGAAAGGGCGGCGTTCCCGCTGAGCTTTGTAAAGCTGGTGGAGATGACTTGCTAAGTTACATCCACCAACTCATAAGCAAAATCTGGTCGGAAGAAAGTATGCCTGAAGAATGGAACCTCAGCGTCGTTTGCCCGATTCACAAAAAAGCAGACCCTCTGCACTGCACTGTTTTAGGCCAGCAAAGTCCACAATCGATTAAGTTTTCAGACTCCGGCAGATCCTGGAAAAATCCCAAGAAGACCAAATCGATACCCACCACCTATTCTTCGATTTCAAAGCCGCATACGACAGCATTTGTAGAGACGAACTATACAGAGGCATGTCTAGTTTTGGTATACCGCCAAAACTTGTCCAAATGTATAGCATGACGATGAAGAATTCTCGCTGATACATCAGGGTCGGAAACGACCTCACCGAAACATTCGATATCGAAAAAGGGTTTAGGCAAGGCGCTGCGCTGTCATGTGCATCTTTATTTGATTCTTGAGAGGATTGTGCAAAACTCCCGAGCCAACACCAGAGGCACAATTTTCCAAAAATTGGTACAACTACTAGCATACGCCGACGATATTGGCATCATTGGCAGGACTCAACGTGATGTCATAGCCGCGTTTGCTAGAATAGAGAAGGAAGCGGAAAAAATGGGTTTCGCAGTAAATGAGGGCAAGACGAAGTATATGCTGTCAACATGGAAGGACTCACAACATCGACGAATTGGACATAACGTCACCATTGGAGGACATAACCTTGAGGTAGTACGGGACTTTGTCTATCTCGGCTCCGCTTTTAACTCTGACAACAACATCTCGTCAGAAATTTAACGAAGAATTACTCTTAACCGCTGTTTCTTCGGGCTTAGAAGGCGACTAAGTAGTAAAGCCTTCACTCGAACTACTAAGGAGATCCTATATAATACCCTGATCATCCCAGTCCTGCTCTACGGCGCTGAAGCATGGACCGTCTCAAAAGCTGGTGAAGAAATCCTTAGTCGATTCGAGGCGAAAATTCTTCGAAAAATCTTCAGTCCCATTTGCATTGATGGGCGAAAATTCAATCAAGAACTATACGAGCTGTACAATGACATGTCCCTGGTCAGAAAACTCCGCATTGGCCGTTTAAGATGGCTAGGACATGTAGAACGAATGGACACCAATACCCCGACTCGCAGATTCTTCGATTTGAGCATTGTTTTCCTGTTTTTAACGTTTCGCACCTTAGTAAAACTTGCGAATATTTTTTCTGTCGAGACAGCCCTCTTTGTCTTTTATTGTTCTTACCTCCTTCTGTTTCTGCAGAGCTCATTAGCAGCTCTCGTCCTCACCTGCAGTTTAGCCTTGTAGACCTTGTTCTCGGCTTCGTCCTTTTTATCAAACCAAGAGGCTCTTGCTAGTGGGCGCTAAAAAAAAAATTGCCGTGACAATGGCATATGACCAAGTTCTAGCATTTGGAATTATGACACTTCGATTTGGCCTCATTAGGCCAAATGAGGAAGGTGACATACAGCCAAATGGTACTCAACAGGGAGGCAAATGTAACCTGCAATTAAAAGTTTCATAAAGCCAAATTGGCATTTTAACGCCTCATCAAAGTGTCATAATACCAAATGCTAGAATTTGGCGTTGTGTCACTTTCACAAAGCGTCATTGTACCAAAGTTATAGATTTGGCCTTATGACGCTTGGCCTTATGTCACTGCACCAAAAAAAAAACAAAACAACGGTAATAAAAACTTCTAACTTGAAAGACCGACATCTTTCTCTGCTGGCCCTACTTTACAGCGTGTAGTGCTGCACCATATGCAATCTAGAGCTAATAACAGACCCTTGCGAACGAAAATTCTTCATCGAAAATTTGTTTCTCGGTATGAGAAAGGCGAACGAAAAAACATGCAACCGCGAATACCAAAATGTAGGGGTAGTTTTCTGCTGCTTAGTGTGTTGGACTTTAAATCAAGGGATCCCTGGTTAAACTCTGGATTTTTTTCTCCGCCCCACCTCTGCGAAAGTCTGCCAAACATATAAAATATAAAACATTCACAAAGAATATAAAACATTCACAAAAAAATTCTCGAATCCGCCGTTCGAAATAGGTGTTTGCACATACAAGGTGGCGCAAAAGTAATCCTCCTATCAGAAAATGCTATAAATGTTGCGATTGGCCCCTAATGTCAGTTCTGTTTGGACATTTGTGTAGTAAACACATGCGAAATACACGTATAAACAATGTTACGCTACACTGCTCCAGAACGCGGAATATTGGTGACTATTTATTTGAGCAATAATCGGTCGGTGACTTTGGCACAACGTGAATTTCGTCGCAGATTTCCTAGCCGTCCAACGCCTACTGGTGAAACACTGCGACGTTTAGCTGCTCACCTCGAAGAGACTGGCACAACACGAGATGCTTCCAGGCGTGGCAGACCCCGGAGCAGCCGTTCTGCAGAGAATATTGCTGCTGTAGCCGAAGATGTCATGGAAGCGCCCTCGACATCGACCAGACGACGTGCCACGCAAATGGGTATCAGTCGACGGTCTTTACAGCGAATTTTGGTACGAGATTTGAAGATGTTTCCGTACAAAGTCCAGACGGTGCATCAGCTGCTGACCGCCAATCGCATCTAACATACGCTCAAGCCATCCTTAATCACCACCAAGAGGAAGATGATTTTTCATCAAAAATAATCATGAGTGATGAGGCCCATTTCCATCTTAGCGGGTACGTAAATAAGCAAAATTTACGCTTCTGGGGCACTGAAAGTCCGCGTGTAACCCACGAAAAGCCATTGCACCCCCGCTCAAAGTCACTGTATGGTGTGCTGTTTTCGCTGGAGGAGTCATCGGACCTTTTTTCTTCGAAGACGTCGCGGGCCAAACGGTTACTGTGAATGGTGAGCGCTGCAGAGCAATGATCAACGAGTTCTTTCTGCCGCAACTTGATGAATTGGGATTGGAAAACATGTGGTTCCAACAGGACGGTGCAACGGCACACACTGCACGTGCCACAACCGATATGCTGAAGGATGCATTTCCCGGGCGCTTAATCTCCCGTTTTGGCGATTTGCACTGGCCAGCAAGATCGCCTGATTTGACCGTTCCAGACTTCTTTTTGTGGGACTTTTTGAAGTCGCGGGCTTATGTCAACAAGCCTCAGACTCTTGCAGCTCTTAAAGACAATATCCGTCAAGAATGTGAGGACCTATCGCCGGAAGTTTTGTCCAAAGTGATGGAAAATGCCATAAAAAGGGCTCAAATGACAATCAACTGTGGCGGCGGCCATTTACATGACATCCATAATCTCGACTTGATGTAAAAAAAAATTAAAAGACCAAATAAAAATAATCCACAAGAAAAATCAAAGTTTTTCATTTTTTTTTTTAAATTACAGCCAAAAAACATCGGAAGGTTATTTTTGCGCCACCTTGTACAAATAGATTTGGGTGCCTGCAATTTTTCATTGCACGCATTTTAAAGTACAGTGTCCATCCAATTTTAAATATAAAATTTATATCCAGTTTCTCGATATTTCAACTTGGAAGATTTTTGAGTCCATGCTAGATAATTTCACAGACAATCGCATAAGCTGAAGTATTGACCAACAACTAAACCAACGTACAAAATATTGTCAAACGTGTTTTTCAATACTTTTGCGAGACGTTTGGCATTGCATATCTATGGCAGTGTTCGATGGCAGTATCTAAATAATAAGTAAACCTTACAATTAGAAATCACAACCATGGACTAACCACTGGTGTGGTTGTTATGAAATCGATTTTTTGAGATACCAAAAACACACATATTTACATATAAAATAAGGTGGTTGTTCTTCACCAGCTTGGTGATGATGGTTCTTGGACAAGGTAACACATTGACATCGAACGAAGAAATTGATCCCGTAAAGGTTATTCCATTCAAAAACCGCCCAGGAATTTACTTTGAGAAGATTGGAAGCTTAAATCTGATAACCAGTGACTGGAAAATAGTTGTCTATTATGACATGATCAATTATTGGAGAGAATTTGAAGGATTCCAGGAACTTGTGAAGGATATGAACGACTTTTGCAGTAAAAAAAGGTCTAATGGATTGACTCACAACAAAGTTCACCAATTCAACCATCAACTAACGATTATAAAAAGCAACAACGACTTGCTGCATGCGCAAGGTGCTGGAAGTTCTCTCAAGATTAGACCAAAACGATCCACTTTCGACTTTGTTGGTACAGTGGCAAACAAGCTGTTTGGGGTATTGGATGAGTCGTATGCTGATCACTATGAGCAACAAATTAAGCAAATACGGGCGAATGAGAATCAACTACTTGAGTTGATAAAAAAAATCAGACCTCAGTAGCAGAAGCAACAAGTAATATATTACAGAAAAATACTGAAACAATTACAGCACAACTGCAAGCATTTCAAACCGACCTAGAGAACCTTAAGAACATGGCAGCTAAATCAATCAACCAGAACACAGCAGAACACAGCAGAACACAGCAGAACACAGCAGAACACAGCAGAACACAGCAGAACACAGCAGAACAGCCATTTTTAGAAGTGGCAACATATGCGACGTTAGCTATGATGAATTATCAACAGACACAGAATTCCCTTATGAATGTTTTGACAGATCTTCATCATGCCAAAATTAATCATCTGGTGATAACACCAGACCAACTTAGATCACAGCTGATGTTGATAAAGAGCCACTTGCCTCCAAAGCTGTCTGTAGCAGGAGAGGAAACGCAATCGAGCTTGCTAGGACTGTACAAAATGTTCACAGCAAAGGCGAGAATAACTGATCGGAATCTCATATTCGACTTGAGAGTGCCTTTAGTTAACACATTGACATTGACATTGACATCACAGTACTTCGCACATGAATGCAACGAACTACAGACACATAACAACACTGGCGACTGAGGCCATCGGCTGGGACAGATCAAGACATTTATACAACAGAGAGAGAGACGGATAGATACATAGAAGGAAAGACACATGACATAAACCTACGTGGCACAGAGGAGGAGACATCGATTTATATTGTCTCATGTTATCGCACAGGTGGCCTCAGATAAGCTGGCAATTTTCGTAGAAAACAAATGCTGCCGAAGCTGGGGCTTGAACCCGCAGCGCTTGGCTTAGCAGTCAACTACGCATTCCTCTGAGCCATGGCCACCTGCTTAGTTAACACAGATGACTTTGATTTATTCAAGGTCATTCCCGTTTCGAATCCCCATAAACCATCGTTGGATTATCTAACAGTCAATCTGTTACGAGAAGCTTACTACAGACTGACAAGGGAGGAGCTAGCTGGCTGCATCAGAACCAGCGGAAAATATCTCTATGCAAGTAACAGCACCCGATGTTCAACCGCCGGTCCAATGTCAGCAGGTGTGAAATGGATCTACTTACGCATGCGAAGGAATTGTCAGCCCACTGTAAATTGCGCCATCTACAGACTCGAACCATCGAACCATCTCCTATATGGATTCAGCTAACCAACGGCAACAGTTGGATCTACGTCCTGGACAGGATGTATATACCTTTAACGTGATTTGTGGTAGACATATCGTGGAGATATCCTTGCAAAATGACGGTATATTGACACTACAGCCAAACTGTATATTCAAACACGATTCGATGACCATCACATCATATAGCAGTAGTTCCAGTAGCATCAACGCTGCATTCATTCCGTTGGCAAACCTAACAGAGCTGCTGTCTGAAGGCCCAAGAAACATATTCCACACGTCATACTCCAATCGGACAATGAAGACATCAAAATGATAAACAAATGGATAACGGACATCGAAAATAAGGAGCAGTTACCCGTCCCCAACACATCAACAGTACATCCGTTTCACCATCGACTGACGTATAGCTAGATCACAGCGCTATTTATTTTAATGATCTCCTAAATCTTATGGCGATACTGTAAGACCAGAAGACACATCCAGATAGAGGTCCAGGCTCATGAACTACCACCAATACCTGCAAATAGACGATTTACTGACGCCGATTTCTCCGTGGCTTAAAGGGTGGCCCCAGCATGTCATGGTGACCACACCAGACGCTTATTAATTCTCACTTATGTAAAATTTCAATTTAGTTCCCCGCAAACTCAGCAAAATAAAATTCTCTTATTACTGACCTTGCTGATTATAGTTTGTAATTTAAGTTGTAACGGGTGATCCAAGTGGAGATACTTTTTTCAATAGCCTTTTTTGACAGATCACGTGTGAGTCGTGTCATGCTGTCATGTTATTTTTGTTTAGTATTGTTTGGCATTTCATAATGGAAAGACTTACGCGTGAACAACGTTTACAAATTGTTCAACTTTGTTATGAAAATTCACGTTCTGTGAGGAATGTGTTTCGTGCACTTCGCTCAACTTATGGTCAACATAATCGGCCTACTGAGCGTACTATTCGCAACACCATCACCCATTTTGAGACCCAGCATTCATTATTGGATAATATTCGACCGAATAGACCACGTCCAGCACGCTATGAAGAAAATATAGCGGCCGTAGCTGAGAGTGTACACGAAGACCGTAGAGAGTCGATTCGGCGCCGTTCGCAGCAACTCGGACTGACGTATGGAACGACTTGGCGCATTTTACGTCAAGATCTTAAATTGAAAGCGTACAAAATACAGCTTGTGCAACAACTGAAGCCGCTCGACCTTCCCAAGCGACATCGCTTCGCTCTATGGCCTCTTGAAAAGTTCCAAGAAGATCCGACGTTTTCGAGGCAAATTTTGTTTAGCGATGAGGCCCATTTCTGGCTCAATGGGTATGTAAACAAACAAAATTGCCGCATTTGAGACGAAAAGATTGAAGAACTGCCACTTCATCCAGAAAAAAACAACGGTTTGGTGTGGTTTATGGGCCGGTGGAATCATCGGTCCATATTTCTTTAAAAATTATGCCGGTGCGAACGTAACACCGACTATTTGATGCCTGAAATTGAAGCTCATGATCTCGGCGACATTTGGTTTCAGCAAGACGGCGCCACTTCCCACACATCGCATCAATCAATGGACTTATTGAGAGAACATTTCGGTGAGCACATAATTTCACGTTTTGGCCGGTCGATAGGCCACCAAGATCGTGTGATATCACACCGTTAGACTCTTTCCGGTGGGGATATGTAAAGTCAAAAGCTTATGCCGACAAACCCACTTCGATTCAGGCCTTGGAGGAAAACATCACGCGTGTCATTCGCCAGTTACCAGTCGAAATGCTCGAACGAGTGATCGAAAATTGGACTCAACGGATGGACCATCTGCGACGTAGCAACGGCCAACATTTGATAGACATAATCTTCAAAAAATAAATGCCAAAGAATGTTCTTTCGAATGATAATAAACATTCTCGATTAAATTTGAATTTTTTGTGTTTTTTTCTTTAAAAAAGTAGGGAACCTCGAAATGGATCAACCTTTACATTCTTGTAACATAGACAATATTTTAGTATTTAAGGCAATTGAATAAACGAAATTGATTCATTCGTAAAAGATTAATTAGAGAGTTTCACTTTTAGAATTCCCCCCACCAGCGGTAAGGAGTCTTTAACTTTCTAAACTTTACAGATGTACTATAAAGAGCTAAACACTCCGTTCGAGTTGGAGCAAATAATTAACTTTTTTTTTATGAAATCATAAAATACATCTTTGGTTAATCTTCAAGAATCACCATCCTCTTCAGATGGTGTAAATCCCCGTCTTGGAAATTTCAAATCTCATATACTGATTCTTCACACTTTTTTGCGTAGAATAACAGAACACCACCTAGATGCTCTTCACCAGAAGTTTATTTCTGAGATGCTAATTTGTTCTTCATTTGAAAGTGTGTGTGTGTTTTTTTTTCAAAAACATTTCCGGAAGGTAGTAGCCTTAAATTCGTACAAAATAAATGTGCTAATCATCGATATGTATGCACAAAGCATATAATTTTTTTTTTAGCTTAACAAAGGTATAGATGGTTGGATTATACATTAACATTGCCCTCTTCATTTTCGTGCGAACTTGAAATTTTGCGAGCTCTTTTTTTTTGTTAATTTTACTCGTACATTTTTATGATTTTAAAATTCAACGAACCAACAAATTAGATATACTGGCGTTTGCATTGGATTTGGGTTTTGTAAGTTTATATTCAGGCACATCAGTGTGCAGTGTACTGGGTGTGGTGGGAAGTGCCAAATGGTAATGCAAACAAAAGCAGAAGTAGTTAGATACAAATGAGAGATACAATTTGTTTGCTTAATGCTTTGTCTAGTTGCTAGTTATGATGCGGGTAATGAATTCGTTCGTTATATAAGGAAGGAAAAGTACAAAAAGTGTGAAGAGGCGTTAGAATTGGTCACATGCAATTCGGCCCGTAAATGTGCAGTTTGCATATGAACTATTTTGTTTTCGGCAGTATGTATCTATCCGTCTCTCTCTGTTGTATAAATGTCTTGATCTGTCCTTGCCGATGGCCTCAGGCGCCAGTGCTGTTATGTGTCTGTAGTTCGTTGCATTCATGTGCGAAGTACTGCGATGTCAATGTCAATGTCAATGGCTTTTGTTTTCCAAATTACCTCCATGTTTGAAAAAGTTTACTCGATGAAGGTTTCCAAGTCCTGGAGATCGCTTTATCTGATTAAAATATGCAAATGACATGTGTTAAGTATGTTTGTGTAATGTAGAACGGAGGTAGATAGTGAGCGTCCGACGTCTCTGTGGATGCGTGTTATCATTTAGAGTAAACGTGGTTCGAAAACGTTAAATACTTAATCGAAGTAATTGCTCTGAGGGACGATTATGTTGACCGTAAAATGGTATTTCGAATAGAACCATGAGATTCAAAAAAAGTTTGCACAATTTGAAAGCGTTGGTAAGACGTCAGTCTTTTCATGTTGAAATGCTAAACCAAATTAAAAATAAATCACTTGACAGCTGACAAATCGGCCGCCAGTTAAAATAGTGTTGCCAACTTTATATACCTCTAAACAAAATTCCCCCTAGTTTTTTTTTCAATACCACGGCGGAAGAATTACGGTGTCCTATACACCGTAAGGGATAAAGTGAAAAACCTGAATGAGCTTCTTCAACTTTTTTGGACAAAAGGTAAATTGTTAGTCAACCCCCCTGAACGGAGATGGTGGCGAAACAGTGAGAAGGCCAACAGCAGCGCTCATTCACGAAGTTGGTATTGATGGCCCCGTGCCCAAGGGTAATTTAATAAGTTTGAGCTGGCACTCCAGGTTGGAAGTGTTGTTTTGTTTTACTACCCACTGATGAAACAGTATTTCAGAAAGGACTAATTTTACTATATTGACAAACAAGGACAAAGCCGTTCGTAGCTGCCCCCTTGCGCTCATATTCCGACAGAGGAAAAATATGATGTAGGGAAAGACTGCTTCTACGAGCTCCTTGACAAAACTTATGAGCTACTACCGAAATCTTACTGGAAGATTTTCACACAAAAGTCGAAAGTGAAGACATACAAAAAAATTTACAAATGTCTGGCGCAAAAGACTCGGTAGTACCCCAGGTCGAGCTTTCTCACAACCATTCATGTGTACGCGAGAAGACATTTTTAGCAGTTTCTTCGAAAAGCACAGGCTACATGATACCACGTCAAGTGTATCATGTTTGCCGCCCCATTCTTTGTGGCAAAAATATAATTCCGCACACACAAAAAAAAAAATTCCGGAACCCTTTTTTTTATAATTTGCACACACTCAAGGGGTTATGAAACCCGTTTATATGTTTAACCACAGTAAGAGCATTTTTTTACGCTTTTTCTCGAAACCATTGTTCGTGTGCCGTTCTTACACGATGGAGGGACCATCTGTTATATCCCGAATCCAACAGCTGAGCTTTCTTAACAATTGATACTTCTCGAACAATTTGTTAGATCATCACGAGAGGAGGGCCAGTGAAAAATCATTTAGCTGCAGTTTGGACCAAGTAAAATGAACGATAAAAAAATTTCGTTTCATTCATTTCTTCGGCATTTTTCTTCAAGTAGATCTTAGGCTGGAGGGAAATGAAAGCTGTCAAGAAATGACAACCCAAGAGCTTGACTGTTGTAACCCAGAAAAGTATTCTTTTGGATCAGAATAGAAAGCTGAGCGGTCATATCCAAGTCTTTCGGCAGTGCTTCAGTCCTTAGTTCAACAGTTTTTGAGCCTCACAGTTTGAGTTACCTTCTTAAGTGTTCGCAATGAACCTGGGCCTCAACCAACATGCCTTTCCAATTAGCCCAGTCCTTAGCTAACTGCCTCCAATTGCGCACACCAAGTTGGTTGAGGTCGGTTTCTACTTGTGCGCGCTACTTAAGGCGAGGTCTTCGTATACTGCGTCCGACGTCTGGTTAGGAATCGAAGACTCTGCGAGCCGGAGTATTGGCGTCCATTGGTTCTACATGTCCTAGCCATCTTAAACGTCCATTGCGGAGTTTTTTGACCAGGACACGTAGCTGTACAGCTCATATAGGTCTAGCCCGTCAACGCAAACGATGATTTTTCCTCTAGAATCCACCAAATATTTCTTCATCCGCTTTTGATAAGGTCCATGTTTCAGAGCCGTAGAGTAGGACTGGGATGAATAGGACATCACGTTGAGTCCAATTATGTCAATATCGTCGGCGTATGCTAGTAATTACACAGATTTTTGGAAAATTGTGCCTCTGGTGTTTGCTCGGGAGTTTTGCACAAATTTTCCAAACCCTATTTTGGTATCGAACGTGTCGGTGTGGTCGTTTCCGAACCTAATGGAGCAGCGAGATTCTCCATCGCCATCGTACACAAACGGACGAGTTTGGGCGGTATACCAAAACGAGACATGGCTCTGTATAGTTCGTCTCTATAAATGCTGTCATATGCGGCTTTGAAATCGATGAATAGGTGGTGAGTATCGATTTGGACTTCTGGGGTTTTTTTCGGTATCTGCCGAAGTCTGAAAAATTGATCGTTTTTCCTGGCTTAAAACCACACCGATAGCGGCCGATCAGGTTGTCGGTAAACGGTTTCAGGCGTTCACATATTACAGCAGATAGGATCTCGTAGACGATTTTGAGGAGACTATGCCTCTGTAGTTGGCGCAATACAGAGGGTCTTCTTTTATGTGGATCAGGCAAACGATGCTGAGGTTCAATTCTTCAGGCATACTTTCTTCCGACCAGATTCGGCTTATGAGTTCGTGGATGTGACTTACCTAAGATGTCTTCTCTTCCTACGATGTCTTCCTAAGATGTCTTCTCTTTGCGTCAAATTCTCCCAGCACGATTTTTACATCGTACTTCCGTAGTCGCTCATAGGTTTTGTGAAGGAGCTCATAGAAGCAATCCCAAGCTTTATCATCTTTTTCTCCGTTGGAACGTCAGCGCATATAAGGCTTATATTGGCAAATTTAGCCTAGATGCGGATTGTTACAATGCGCTCGCTCATGTCTTGGAAACATAAGACTTTTTGCCTAAGTCTGGCACTTTTAATAAATCCGCGTCGGAATAGTTTCTGTTTTTGGTCACTATAGCACGGTCCGTAGTAGATGTCACAGTTTTTCATCCTCATTTTTCCCGGCCCATCATTTCGTATTTACTGGATGGCAGTAATGTCTGCTTTGTAGCAGTTTAGGGTTTCCGCTGTTTGTTCACTTGCACCTCACCTGTTTATTGTTTTCACATTACAGGTGCAGATACGAACGTCGTTGTCCTTTTTTCGGTTAACAGGGTCGTCAACAACAAAATCAGTCCTTTCCGACCTAGTGGTTCCTTTGTAACATAAAGTTTTGTCCATGGTTAGGTAGTTAACCCAAAGCAAAACCCCACACCTGGAGGGTTAGTTTCAATTTATTAGCTACGGCTAGGACACGGGGCCATCAGTATCCACTACGTGATTGAGCGCTGCCGTTGGTCTTCGGTTTATCCGCCACCATCTCTGTTCAAGGGACCTGACTAACCCTTGAAATTCCAAGACAACTTGTATTTTAATTACAATTACGGAGCAGCTTGTCTTGGTCCGTCTGGGACAGCAGGCCGGGTATTCATTCCGTACCATTCTGACCTGGCTGTGTGTAGTGTTACTGTTTTCCGTCGTGTTATCAACACTCGCGCTTGTCGTTTAGCAAATCAAATCCGATTGGATGAGACCAGTAGTCACCACTTGGAGGTTAAAAAAAATCACTTGATGTGTAGTCAGATGTGGGCATTGCCAAGTTAAAGCCAATCAGAGTCTACCCTCGTTTTACAACACCCAACCATCATCAGAGTCTACCCTCGTTTTACAACACCCAACCATCATCTTTTGAGCTTTACTGATGAGCCTTTTAACACAAGCTTCTGGCTGCTCCCAGTGGAAAGTTTTAGGGATGTTTTATTGAAATAAAGGTGGTTCTTGTCTTAGCTATACCTCCACCAATCGGTTGGCAGCACTTTCGGTCTGTCTCAAGGAGGTGTTTATAGGGTGCGATCAGGTACCAAAAATTGTGTTCATTGCTTATGGCTCAATAGCAATTGGAAAAAAAATTCTTGACATCTGTCACCGATATCTGTCTAATTACCCAATTAAGGTGTTTTTATTATGTCGCGTGTTAATTTCATTTAACAACGTTCTGATAACATCAATAAAATCTCTCAACTTCACACGCAATATAGTTTCAGAAATAAAGAAAAAATTTGCAATTAAATGAAAAAAAAAATATATACCTCTCCCACGATTACGATTAATCGGGACAGCATTCAAATCACGTTGCGTTGCTGTAAGAATTAAAAAAAAACAGAAAAACTGTTTACATCTTCATTGGGCCTGTCAATGTTCATCGCTAGGGGACTTGTTTTATAAATAAAATAAAATGTCTACAGATTTGTATTTTGATTACTCTTACTGAGTTATTGCGGATACATTAAATCGCATGAACTGAATTAACTTTGTGATGTCTGGGTGACATGAGTTGTCTTTGTTAAGCATCATCGTTAGCATACTTAAGACTGACAAAGTGAGACGAATTAATTTAAATCTGATTAGATAAGTTTAGTTCAATAGTTTCGAAGGCTTTTCTGGTGACTCTGTTATCATCACTTTACAACCAATTATCCTCATAGACCCGGAGTACCTTGCTTTATACTATTCAGTACTAGAGCATTTCAGTTAGCGCAAACCGGATCCCTAAAGGAGACCATTGGTGGTCATTCTTTGGGATGAGATCTAAAAACAATATTCGCTGAAGCATTATTGTTCATTCGCTAAGTGTGGCAGTGTCAATAAAGTGGACACACTGTGATCTTTTAGACCACATTAGCTTACTGCATGGACGCTACAAATCCGTGAGCCGCGCTTGGCATCTTGGCCTACAACCATATAAGATCTAACTGGTGTAAGAATTAAAGCTAGCGAAGCATCAATTTCGTCGCTTATTCTGTGAATTGCTGAGAATCTACTGGCAGTTGAAGCAGATTTTTATCGTCAAGCCATCTTCATCGATGATGTCCATTACTGGCTCGACGGGTATGTAAATAAGCAGAATTGGCATTTTTGGATGGAGGAGCTCAATCCTCATGAGGCTCTTGAGACATCCAGAAAAAAAATCACTGTTTGGAGCGGTTTACATGCCAAAGGCGTCATCGGCCCATTTGTGATTTTTTTCTTCCTCATGTCATTGGAAATCATTGGAAGAGAAATGCTTCCAACAGGGCCGCGCAACATGCCATACATCAACCATGACATTGTGGAGCCAAGCGTTCGGTGATCGTATCATCTCAAGAAATGCACCTATGAATTGGTCATTTCGTTGTGATTTGACACCTTTGGTACGTCAAATTGCTGGTCTATGCTGATCACTTAGAATCACTTAGAATCCAAGACCGGGTATGATCGCAAAATTGGTATCGCCCTCATTTACTGGTAAAACCCATATTTGCAGCTTTATTCTCTACACTGACAAACGCGGCTGTGACATCATGTCAATATCGTCGGCATGTGCTAGTAGTTGCACCGATTTATGGAAGATTGTGCCTCTGGTGACATCATGGCAATATCGTCGGCATGTGCTAGTAGTTGCACCGATTTATGGAAGATTGTGCCTCTGGTGACATCATGGCAATATCGTCGGCATGTGCTAGTAGTTGCACCGATTTATGGAAGATTGTGCCTCTGGTGACATCATGTCAATATCGTCGACATGTGCTAGTAGTTGCACCGATTTATGGAAAATTGTACCTCTGGTGTTCCCCCTGGAGTTTTGCACAATCCTCTCAAGAATCGGATTAATGAAGTCACATGACAGTGCGTCGGATTAATGAAGTCACATGAGAGTGCGTCGCCTCGCCCAAATCCTTTTTTGTATCGAATGTTTCTGTGCGGTAGTTGAGGACATTGATGGAGCAGTAAGAATTTTCCATCGTCATCTTGCACAGACGGACGGGCTTAGGCGGTATACCAAAACCAGACATCCCTCTGTGTAGCATGTCTCTTAAAAAGCAGTCTCTAGTCTCTAAAAACGATTGATAGATGGCTAGGTATCTATTTGGCCTCCTTTTGTTTTTTCCAGGTAAAGCATTAATCTCATCCGAAGATAGACTTAAGGGTGAACTAGTTAGCATTCATGTCATGGCAAGTATTACGGTTGAATGTTCAAAGGGGCGGAATACAGCTGGCTATTTCGATTGAGCATAAAGTCGTTAAAAAAATTCATACACAGGAGATATTTCTACGATGTTCAAGCGAAACTTAAGAGTTCGGTACGGTTAGATCTCCTATTAGTTTTATTGCCCACTTTTGTATCCTTTCCAGTAGGTGCAGTGATGTTTTCGCTGCACCTGACCAGTTGTGGAGCTTGAATTCGAGTTTGGGGCGTTTACTAACGAGGCCAGATAAGAAGGGGTAAAATATTTGTTTGCATCGGCTAAGGAAACCTATCGACATTTCGCGGGGTTTTTAACGACTTTAAATATACCGAGCATGGAAAGTGTTTCTGTTTCTACGACGCAAGTGCCATTCATTCACAATTGCTGTAAATTTTGGTTTTTCTTAGATGACAGAAGACAGCATTGTGTTTTGGAAGCAATAAATTGGACTCTATTAGACCTATACCATTTAACTATTCTGTCAAGATCCGAATATAATGAGCTTAACATATTTTTCGGTTTTTGTTTAACTCCCGAAGGGGAAGAAGTCGATTAGAGAACGAAAATAAAAATCTGAGAGTCCTGTCATCAGCAAAGAAATAGATTTGGTTAGAAGTTGCAGGCAAGAAGCCATTAATGAAAATGAGAAAGAGTATCGGAGACAGGCCGTACCCTTGGGGAACACCAT
Source organism: Rhingia rostrata (assembly GCA_949824845.1). Lineage (NCBI taxonomy): Eukaryota > Metazoa > Arthropoda > Insecta > Diptera > Syrphidae > Rhingia > Rhingia rostrata. The sequence goes on along the minus strand of OX463755.1, from coordinate 173,363,499 downwards.
CATTTATTTGAATTTAACGTTTCTAATCGATAGAAGAAGAGTTTCGTCGATTCCAAAAGCACATATTATCAACAGAAGTGCTTGATGCCGAAGCCTGTCAACGAAGCAGTGCTTGATGTCAAAGCTTTGAAATATCAATGATCTTGTTTTCTCCACCGAGGTGAATAGATTGGCTCCACTTTTCGGTGAGATATTTAATCAAAACATCAGTGGACCTGTTGCGAAAACTGTATTTTCGGTTATTTATTCGTTTTCGTCATACAAATTATTTCAGCGTTTCCATAGCCTTTAAAGGAAGGGAGATAAGTGCAATTGCTCGGCAGTTGAAGAGAGAGAAAGATTCGCCTTTTTGAGGGACAGGCTAGGTAAATGCTGTTTTCCATCTACTCGGAAAGAGTCCTGATGAATAGCACAGATAAAAAAGTTTACTCACGGGTTTTGCCAACAAGGAAGAATACGCCTTCAGAACTATGGGGGAAATATCATCTGGACAAGCCAATTTGCGAATGTTAAGATCTGTGCGAGTAAGAAAGTGGATAAGTCCATTAGTCCATGTTGTCAAGTACAGGAGGAGACTGGAAACAATCTGGTAACTTAACTTTTTTTAACTTTCAAACTCATTTTTTTATTTACTTAAAATATTAACTTACTACTAGACAAAAATGCTTAAATCTAACTTATCAATAACTGGTTTACTTAATCTAACTTATCGGCCCTTAGTGGGCGCTGTAAGCTTATATTTAGCCGTTTTATTTTGCCTTTAGGCTTAAATATGTCGGTTTTTTGGTTTTATATTTAATTATTAATTACAAAGAAAAAATAGAAAACTTTGTATAGTGACTTTTTTTGTTTTATAATAAAGCTTATTCTAGATTATAACTAGCTTAAGACTACTTAAACCACTTAAACCTAACTTAAGACTACTTAACTACTTAAACCTAACTTAATTATAATCGGGGTGGCGAGCCCTCGTTGCGCATGCCCCGAGGGGTCGCCATCCTGATTGCGTCTTTCGGTCCCACAGCAGCCTGCGTTCAACCATATTGTACGCCAATATGGTGCACAAGCCCTGCCCCAGACCTTGTTCCTAATTTTAAAATCTTATGTATGGAGTTGGACTAAAAGTCCGCAAAGTCCTGAGGAAGTGCAGAATCAACTTCCTCATGTAGCCACCAAAATTCCGTACGCTGCTTTTCAGCATCGGTCCTATCGCGATTCGATACCGAAGTGCTGAAGCGGAGGAGCTCCGGACCATTGTCGACGTACCCGTCGCGGATTAGCCGCTTGTCACGCGCGTCACGGTAGCGGTGGTACAAAACCGGGATACCGTTCCTGTCTTGTACTAACCCTAACGAATCGATGTAAATGAATGCCTCTGGTGGAATAAAGCCCGATATGAGCGTGCTCTCCATGTATAAATCATTGGGGTAATAAGCCCCACAGATCAGGCTGTTGTCGCTAGCCATCGCCCTTGCAGCGTGCCTTCGCGTCACCTTAATCAGGAAATTGTCAATTCTATTCAACTGAGCCCCATTGTATAGAACCTCGTTGCGATAATATTTTATGTACTCGGAGTCTGGCGTTCGGTATAATCCTAAGCAGGATCGGAGACACCGCCTCTCAAATAGCCGTATCTTTTCCATGTAGGCTGGTGCCACATTGAACCACACAGGACAACCGTAGGCGATGATCGGCCTAATGAGGGCCATGTAGCAAATGACTTTCACCCTTGAGTTGAGTTGACTGCTTTAAATAAGCCCCCCTAGCCCTAGCCAGACAAGCATCTACATTTTTGTTAAAATACAGAATGATACACAAATTTTTCCAGTTTTTTCTGGTATCGTAAGAAGCCCTCTGCACTGGGGTCCTGAAGAGAATTGTTTCGGTTTTTTGGAAATTGATCCTCAATTTCAAATCCTCGCAATATCCCTTAATGCGATCGAAGTCACGCTGCAAAAGTATGTTGATGACTCCGATTTGCGGACCTGATCTGTACGCCTTTAGATCATCTGCGTACGCTAGCGTGTCTGAGAGAACCTACAAGATCACTTGTATAAATTTTAAACAATATCGGGGAGTTCACCGCCCCCTGTTGTAAACCGTTTTTAATTTCAAAGACTTTACTCGAAGTTACGTTGCCACATTTGACAACGAACTTCTTTCCCATAAGCATTTCATAAATCATATAAAGCATGGGTCTACGCATGCCCATTCTGGTCAGCTTGTAGAAAAGCCCCTCTAACCATTCGGTGTCGAAGGCCTTTTCAAAGTCAACCAGACAGGCCCCTATGCATTGTCCTTTGGATTTATTCCATTGGATGTCGGACACTAGTTTCGACGCGGCATGAATGGTATCATGCCTCGCTCGAAAACCAAACTGATTATCCGGAATAATTTTGTTTTCCTCAACCCACTTAAGCAGAGCTCTATTGACTACCTTCTCGAATACCTTGCTTACATTCGGCAGAAGGCTTATTGACCGAAGATTTGCAGGGTTTGTTTTGTCCTTGTCCTTTTTGGGGATAGGATGTACCACCGCCGTTTTCCAGTGCACCGGATAATGTGCATTATTCAGTGCATTGTTAAACAGGGTGGTGAAGATATCGACTGCTTCTATTGGCAGGTGTCTCAATACGACGTTTGGGACACCGTCCTCTTCTGCCGACTTTTTATTTTTTAGTGATACCATGATGTCCAGGAGTTCATCTTTTTGCACGAACAGCATCAGGCTATTGGCGACTATGCCATTGGAAGGGTTTTCGTCATTGAATACGGAAAAACCGTGATTCTCAGATCGCCAAACAATCTGGTAAAGTGGCTGCAAAATGAGCAGCAAGCTGATTGGCTTTGTCTATAGAGGCGACAGCTGTAATAAGTGTTTTATCGAAGCGAATTAGTTAGTTGGGATGTTAATATATGTGAAGTCGAATTCTTCGTTTTTTTGACACACGGCTAAAAGTATTAACTACCTCTGGGACAGTCGATTTTTTTGCCTCAGCTTAAGCTCTTGGGAGAATTAGACGCGCTTGATGTGGGCATTACAGTCGTTTCTTTCTAGTTTGAACATTGAATGCAACAGGGTGGTGGTTTTTGTTCGCCCCTCGGATTGTTCGGACATTTAAATTATTTGATGGGTACCTCTTGTCTTTCGCGACGTGATCAATGTTGATTTGAAGACCGCTATGTCCCCTTACGGATATTAATGTGCGTGCTGGTTATGGTAGCATTTCGTTACACAGCTAGGTGAATTTTCCTGCGTCCGTTGTAGTTTGTAAAATAACGCTACGGGTGTCCTCTCTTCTTGATTTTTCGTTTAAACATTTTAGCACGATTTTAACAACGTCCTTCTGAAGTCCCTCATTATTTTTTACCATATGATAGCTAAAACAATGTCATGTTAAAGGCTTTTGTTGGCGAATTTGAGCTTGAAGGCATAAGACTTATTGCCTAAGTATGGTACTTATAACAAATCCACATTCGAATAGTCGCTGTTTCTACTCGGTCCGTGGTATATGTCATGGTTTTTCATCCTCTTTTTGCCCTCTTCTTTAAATGTATATCTTGAATGCCCGTAATGTCTGCTTTGTAGCCGCTTAGGGCTTCTACTAGTTGTTCGATAGTTCTTCTCCTGTTTTTTGTTCTCATATTCCAGGTGCAGATACGAAAATTGTTGGATTTTTTTATATTAGCATGGTTGTCAACAATAAAATCAGTACCTTCCGAGGCTCTTGGTTGCTTCAAAGCACAACCCCTAACCTGGAGAGGCAGCTCAAAATTTTAAGATACCCCTAGGACCCAATATTCAATATTGATTGAGCGCTGCTACTTCTAAATAACTTTGGTAATATATTTAAATTTATATGCCGACGAATATTTGAAGTATTTTATAGAATTTTTTGTAAAGGCAAATACCCGCAACAACTCTGAAATTGTCTTAACATTTTTATTTCAAACATAACGACCATTAAAAGCGCCGGAAATCGCAGCCTAACATTATGCAATCTTTTCTCTCCTGAACAATCGCCCTCTACACACAAATAGCTGCGAAATAACTCACTCAGCTGATTCCATCTGACGTCCACTGTCACACATTCGGACACAAATGTCATAATTTTTCGTCGGCTACTCCACCGCATTTTTCTTCACACAAATTCCTCCATAACAAAAGTAATTTCCTTTCTCTTATCAATTAAATAAATAAAACAAGTGAATCCAATACTACCCCATTTCCATTTCAGCGTGTAGTATGTTTATTCGCCAAGTCAGCCGGTTGCCGCGAAGTGCCATCGCCTCTTACAGCACCGCTGCTGAACCACTACAGAAACTCGCCGACTTTCGCACACTAGAAGGCAACACCTCTAACCACTCCAGTAACCATTTGGGAAAGTTCTATCAAATCCCTGCCGAGGAGAAGAAACAACTCTTCACTCATGGAGGACTACCGAAATCCTTCGAGAAACAAGTGAAAACCTTCGGTGAAGCTTGTATTATGATCCGTGAGCCAGCGCTTGAAGTTATTGATTACATAAAGTCGTCAAATTTAAAGAATCCCGCTGTTCGCTACGTGCTCTATGGAGATGACGGTGTCGGAAAGAGTCTAACCTTGGCTCACGTTATGCACTACGGCTTCCAGAATGGTTTTCTTATGCTGCACGTTCCATGGGTACCAAATTGGTTCAAACGACCAAAGGAAACTGCCAATTCTACGTCAATCGAGGGATTTATCGATCTACCATTCGATGCGGCTGGCTGGCTGCTCCATTTTAAGACTCAAAATGCAGTCCTACTGCCCTCGCTTGACCTGAAGACGACCAAAGATTACGTGTGGAGTAAACGTGAAACAACACCGGCTGGTTCTACCCTATTGGAGCTTATTGAACATGGCATCACACGCATAAAGTTCGCCTCCGATACGATTGGCGCGTTGATTGGTGAACTAAAGCAGCACGCAACTGGGGGCAGATGCAAAATCATGGTCGCCATCGACGGCTACAATGCATTTTTCCATCCAGTGACGAAAATTGTTGCCGACAACAAGGCCAAAGTGAGCCCGAATAAGGTGACACTGACACAGCCCTTTGTCGACATCACTAACTACGATTGGTGCAATGGCGTTTGTGTGTTAGCTGTGGACAAATTGGCTACATCCGAGGGATTTAGGGATTCCTACATGCCGAGGTATTTACTAGACAAGGAGGGATTTGAGCATGTCGATCCATTTGTGCCCGTTCGTGTTGACAACTTCAATGAGAAGGAGTTCAGCAGTTGCATCGACTATTACATGGATCGAAGGTGGATTCAGAACTGCGAACAAGGCTTCGATCAAGAGCTGAAATATCTGAGTGCGTCGAACCCATATAGGTTGATGAATATTTGTGCACCATTGTAAGAGATTTTTTGATGCTTGATCGTTTTAGAAATAAAGAGCGTTAGATGTAAGGGATGATGTGTTTCAGTGAGATGTGGTTTCTGTAGTTTCCTTTGCAGGAGTAGAACTGAAATAAGTTTCCTTCCGTTTGGAAACGCGGAATGTCCGGAGCAAGGACTTAAAAGAAGCCCCCAAATCGGCGTTAAATGTACAAAGGGATGGCAATATTGTTAATTTTAGCATTCATGGCGGATGATCACCGTTAGTGGTCAAGAAACGAAGAGATGGGAATTTCTTCAGCAGCTCAAATCATCAGGTACTTGATCTCTGGTTACACCAGGAGCGAGGACAGCGACAAAATGCCGCGTATTTGTTGATTTTTGTGGTGAAATATACGGCATGCTGCCTTGAGGAGCGTGTAGTTGAGATGACCCTTTCCAGTTGAACAAGGAAAGATCACAGTTGAAACTGCGATTACAAACAATCTTCTCTGAGCTGTGCCAAGCAACGTTTCGCCAGCTCCTCCGAGTACACCGCGTCCAAAAGCCCAAAAATAAAAAAACTGCCAATCCCTTGCCGTTCAGAACAACTGACAGAACGATTAGTCAGATGTTGAAAGAACGTCTGGAATTCCCGGTAATTGACCGCAGTGACCGGGATGGAAGCATAACATCGGAAAATGGAAGAAGGTAGAGGTGAAACCTGCCTACAGCTTCCTCCAAATCGTTTTCGATCACCCGACTACTACGTCCACTTGCCGTGATTTAGGCCTTTATTAGGACATATCAAGGGGAGTGCATGTACAGACCAGAGGCCAAAAGATCGTTTTAAGATTGCAGTATCCAGCGCAGGGAAAGTTTGGCCAGGAGTACAACTGCAGGTAATGGAAATGGACCAGATTCCTTACTGTCCTCGTTGTTGTGATAGAATCTCGGTAGAGCCATCCGACACAGATGTTATTCTGGACATTATAAGGCTCAGCAATCCGCTTCTTCCAACCCATAATTGGCGAACTGGCAAGGTTAAAAAGACCAAGGGAGATTCCAGAAACGTTTGCATAATTTTAACCGAGGACTTCCTAAATCCTATAGCTGCTGTCGGTGGAGTCATAAGCTATGGGTCCAGCTCCATTATAATGAATGTTTACAGGGGCAACATCGCATCAGCTCCATCCTAACACTGCACCACATCAACCGGATGTCGACGATAAGTTTTCGGACGTTGAGATGGAACGTGCACCTCCGCCATAGCACAGTATTTCTTCGTCTCCACTGAGGGTCGACACGGGTCGACGGGGATGGCGGAAACTCCATAAAACCCGAGCCCCACTTTGGGATTGACACAAAGTCACCAGACCTGGAGTTGGTTATTATTACCGATGGGCTAGCAGAAGAGGACCTCTTAGCGTCCAATTCTGACGACGCCAACAACATTGCCCTCTGTAAATAGTTGCAATGATAAAACTCTTACAGATTAACCTTTAACACTCCAAAGCGGCTTCCGACGAACTTCTTCTTATCGGAAAATTCATGCAAAGAAATAGTTATGATCGAAGAACTCTAGGTGCTCAACAACCTGGTGTGCAGGCTCAGAACTCCAGAGCTAGACAATAAAAAAGAAACGTAAATCCATGTAACTGATAGAATACGCCAACTATGTTGACATCATTTGTTGGACTTAACGTGATGACATAGGCGCGTATGGTAGCGGCAAACATGGGTTCAGTAATAAATAAGGAGAAGCTGTCAACACGCCATGTTACGCAACATCGAAGAATTGGACAGAAAGTCACCTTTGACTACCTCAGCTCCACTATATAAAGTACTTCGGTGAAACTATCCCCCTCACAAATTCGTTGTCTTTTTCCTACGAAATGTAGGAAACTTTCTTACTTAAGTGGCGCTAGAGCCCGGTATGAACCTGGGCCTCAACCAACATGCCTTTCCAATTAGCCCAGTCCTTAGCTAACTGCCTCCAGTTGTGCACTCCAAGTTGGTTGAGGTCGGTTTCTACTTGTTGGCGCCACTTAAGGTGAGTTCTTCCTCAACTGCGTAATACGTCTGGCTGCAAATCGAAGACTCTGCGAGCCGGAGTATGGGTCTCCTTCCGTTCTTCATGTCCTCGCCATCTTAAACGTCCAATGAGGAGTTTTTGACAGAGGCATGTCGCTGTGTTTGGTTAAATCTTTGTCTCCAAAGCCCGTCAACGCGAACGGGACCGAATATTTTTCAAAGAATTTTCCTCTCAAATCGACCAAGGATTTCTTCATCGGCTTTTGAGACGGTCCGTGCTTTAGCGCCGTAGAGCAGGACTGGGATGATCAGGGTCTTATTATCTCGAGAACTGCTAAACGAATTTCGATGGATTCACTGTTTTGATCTGCATTTCTCTGGGAATGCTATAGTGTAATCCAAATTGTCTGCCACTTATTCCATCATGTTTTTTGTTCCAATGAAGTTGTTCAATGATAGTTATAACTCGACACTTAAAAAGAGACAATTCTGTTGCCCAATGGAACACAACAAATGTCACGTAACCATAACAACGCCAAAGCGGTAAATCAATGTTTCAAATTGTCTATGACCACCAACATTGTCAATCATCGACGAAGAGCAGCTAGCGAGTAGCCACCACGGTGAAAGCGAAGATCAACGTCGCGATGCGAGATGATACCCTGCAACGTCTTACGCTTCTTTTTTTTCTGTTAAGCTGTTAAACTTTATAAACGATCACAGCTAATACCGATATTCTTATTCGTTTAAGTTTACAACGTGCGAAAAATTGTAACTTTTCGACGACGTTTTATGAACCCCTCTAGAACGTCTCCACATATAAAATCCATAAACCATTGAATTCAATCTCATTTTACTTAAATTTTTGCTAATAGACGTTTTTCCTTATATTCTATTTCCGTTCTAGGTTTAGAAGTGACTGATTATATTGAAAAATAGCGATTCAAAAGTTTAAAACTTTTACCATTTCCGATACTGTTTTAAAGAGTTCCCATAAAAATTTGACAGCTCATTTACCACGTCGTAAAATTAGCAGGGTTGGCTTGGCCCTTTGCAACTTTTTTGATGACTTTCCAAATTTCATAAAATCCATGCGATGTGTACCATAATTAATCAATCTAACATCATTTCCATTGCTGAATGCATCCATTCCCGCTTTTAAAAAAAACCTCAATCACATACCTGTTTCGTTTTCGTTGACATTTCAACTTAGCATCGTTTGAATTTGAGTGCCTTGCGTTGCGGAATTCTTAACGTCTGTGTTGTTTGATTTTGTTTTGCCGTTTATTTAATTTTTTTTCTTTTCAATTAAAACTTTCATTTAAAAATTTTACAACTATGCCTCGACATAATACATCAAGGCCTGGCCCTAAATCTAGGAAAAAACAGTTTTCAACTCCAAAAAAGAAAGCCCTTGATTCATTTCTGGGTGAAGTTTCTGCTTCCGAGGATGACACTTTTCGTTCTGCTGACTTGGGTGAACAAACTGATTATGGTCTTGAGTTTACCACCAACCAAGCTTATGATGATGATGCGCCACATGTTTCCACAAGACTTAGTGCAAGAAAACAAACGCCAACGCCAAAGCGTTCCGCACCGCCACAAAGAAGTACCACAAGCCAATCTTCCATAAGAAGTGATGGACCGACAATATCCTCCGTCAGACAAACAACACAAAAAGAATCTGATCCTCCGCGAAAAAAAGCAAGGAAACAGAAAACCCCACAAAGAAGGGAGAAAAACTTTTGGAAAATGGTTACAAAATTGCAATCAAGAACAGGTATCCAACCAATTGGCAATGCTTCCAGAATGGAATTTAATACAAATTTTGTTTAGATCATATGATACCGAGGGCACCTTTTGTTAAGGTTGTACGTGAGATAATCCATCAGCAGTCATCATTCGTGGAGCGATTAACTTTTGCTGCCTTTGTTGCGCTTCAAGAATCAGCTGAGATGTACTTGACCAGTCTGTTTCAAGATTCATACTGTTGCACATTGCATCGCGGGAGAGTGACGCTTGATGTCAGAGATCTGGAGTTGGTTCGATTCTTAAGAGGCCGCAGTGATCCTGGAAATAGATAGTTTTTTGGCAGTGGCAGCAGTTGCAGTGAATACTGTTGGTTGTCCTTATATCCTTTAAAGTGGTTTGTATTTTTTTTTTTGTTATTTATCGTTTTTTTTATTAAATTGTAATGAATGGTTAATCTTGAAGTTTTCGCCTTTCATTTTGGTTGCTAAAATCGGTTATTGGGTGTGTTGATCTGTGAGTATTAGTGGTGGATCGCGGTAAGGAGGATATAGTTGGTCAACTTAAGTGTGGCCTTCGCATCATTTTTCTTTTTATAAAATTAAGCTTTGTTGCTTCCGTAGCTATGCTTGCTGCATACTCGTACTCTCTCCAACGCTGTGAACTGTTGGCTTCGAACTGCCCAAGTGTAGACCAAGTCTTGTCGCAAATACGTTTAAGCCTCGCTTTCATGGTTCATCGTAAGAAAGGACAATACGGAGACGGAACAAGACTTCAGCTTCGTTTCATCAGACGCTGCTTGTATGTCTATCTATAGAGCGAGAAAGCCGTGCACCGAGTCAATCCGCAAAACCCAACGGCAGTGATTTGAAAGCCAAAAAATCGAATACCAACCACAAGACTGGCGAGATCACCTTCTGATTGCAGCCGTTTGCCGCAACATCGCGCTGTTCTTCAGCCACAATCTGGGTGTGACTTAGGGCGTGTTTCACCATCCAACTTCTACAGCAGCGATTTCCTTAACATCGGGTGCCTTCACACACCCAATGATTCCTCAATCAGTCATCAATCAGACCAGCTGGATCCTGATGAAATTTTCAAAGAAAATAAGGTCGAGGTTGATAAGCTGAAGGCGGCTTTTGTTTGTCACATCAAGAGGAACAATGGAATGTGCATTCCTATACTGCAATATCAAGTCCCGGTCGATATTGGGCTAGATGAAGTTGATGGGCAATTGTTGACTATTGTAGCGATAGCGGAGCACTTGGCTGAGGATGTACCAGCTGCTGATCCCCGATGGAACTAGTCCGCCAACCATTTGAAGCATTCAGATTGTAAGCCAGCTAAGGGAGAAAACCCGACGTTGAATTATGGTCTCTGTGGGTAAATGAACACGGTTTCGTATCAGGTCAACCAACGCGTTACGTTACCTCAGTTTTGAATAAGAAAATCATCGCTGCTATCGCATTTAAGGTCGCTCACACCAAACAAAAACAAAAGATAAGATCAACGACACGAACGACGGACAACGAGAAGGGCCGGAATACGAATCGCAGAGAAAGGAATTCATTTTGATAGAAGGAGGCCATTACGGGTTGTCAGCAAATCTGCACTTTCTGATCTTGGTGGTGATTTGCTGCCAAATCCAGAATTAATACACACGGAATGAATACTTACGTAAAGTACCAAGAGTACGACTTTTCACAGTTCCCTATCAATTGGCACCTACGGCATAATCATCAGGACGATGTTTTTGAATGAAAGGGCAAACAAGCGATGTATGGATCATCGTCCATGAATTATGATAATCATGAGTGATGATCCATCGTTGGCTGCATTTAATTGATTTTCACCGCAGACTTTGATAGGGCTGGAAGTATTTTATATGAAAGAGCCAACTTGTCCAATTTGTCCCTGGCAAGGATGGAATTATTAGCTGCCGCTTCAGACCTTTTAAATTAAGTGACTGAAATAAACGCTGACACAATTATTCATAAGGAGGTCTCCACATCAACGAAAGGTCAATCCAATTGATAACATTGCGATGGGCAAGGGGCACGCTTCCAGTATTTTGTATGTCCGAACATTCCAAGGGGCTTAATCGACTTGAACCATTACCTTGTTGCAGCAAAGGTAAGAACATAAATATATACTTCTCCACAACAAACCAGAAAAACTGTGAAGAAATTTAATACTAAGGCCTTCGAGCAACGCGTATCACTTAACCTCTCGATTAACACCATACCCCCAGCATCGAACGTCGAAGAATCATGGCAACGATGCTAACAAGCCATTAGATCAGCCGCAACTGATGTGCTAGTTTTCTCGCGCCCAGCTGTAAGAAACCGTTGTTCGATAAGGAATGCCAAGGGATGCTCTTAGCCAAGATCGAGACCTACAAGGCTAAGCTGCAGGTGATGAAGAGAGCTGCCAATGACCTCTGTAGGTCTATTCAGAAATTAGAAAAAAGAGCAAGAAAGGCGCGCAATCGAGGATATAGAGAGGTGCCTTTCCAGAAACGATTTTCGCAAGTTTTACCAAAGTGTAAAACGTCAAAGCCAAGGATACAAGGCTCGAACTGCATCCTGTCGAGATGAACAAGGAAATACCGCAGTTGACATACAGTCGATGCACCACTTAGACTTTTAAACGGCGATGACGAACAACATTCCGCTGTCAAGCAAAACGAGCCATTCAATATCGGCAACGACAGCGAAAACTACCAAACACTCGACCTAAATGAAGTGAGGATAGCAATACCTAAACTCAAGTTTAATAAGGCTGCCCGAAATGACGGCCTTCCCGCTGGGCTTTGTGAAGCCGGCGGAGATGACATGATAAGTAACATCCACCACCTCATAAGCAAAAACTGTTCAGATGAAAGTATGCCTGAAGAATGGAACCTTAGCATCGTTTTCCCAATCCACAAAAAAGGGGACTGCGCCAACTATAGACGCATAAGTCTCCTCAACATCGCCTACAAGATCCTATCTGCCGCAATATGTGAACTCCTGAAACTGTGTACCAACAACCCGATCGGCCCTTACAAGTGTGGTTTTAGGCCAGGAAAGTCCACAACTGATCAAAACTTCACACTTCTGCAGAGCCGGGAAAAAATCCAAGAAGTCAAAATCGATACCCACCACCTATTCATCGATTTCAAAGCCGCATACGACATCATTTACAGAGACGAACTATACAGAGCCACGTCCAGTTTTGGTATACCGCCCGTTTGTGTAGGATGACGATGGAGAATTCTCTCTGCCCCATCAGAGTCGGAAACGACCTTACCGACACATTCGATACAAAAAAAGGATTGAGGCAAGGCGATGCGCTGTCATGTGACTTCTTCAATCTGATTCTTGAGAGGATTGTGCAAAACTCCTGAGCCAACATCAGAGGCATAATATTCCAAAAATCGGTACAACTACTAGCATACGCCGACGATGTTGACATCATTGGTAGGACCCAACGTGATGTCATAGTCACGTTTGCTAGTTTAGCGAAGGAAGCGTCAAAAATGGGTTTAGCAGTAAATGAGAGCAAGACGAAGTATATGCTGTCAACACGAAAGGACACACAACATCGACGAATTGGACAAAACGTCACTATTGACAGATACAACTTTGAGGTAGTACGGGAATTTGTCTACTCGGTTCCGCTATTAACATCGCGTCAGAAATTAAACGAAGAATTACTCTTGCCAACCGCTGATTCATTGGGCTAAGAAGGCAATTCAGTAGCAAAGCCCTCACTCGAACTACTAAGGAGATCCTATATAAGACTCTGATCATCCCAGTCCTGCTGTACGGCGCTAAAGCATGGATCGTGCCAAAAGTGGATCATGAAATTCTTCATAAAGTCTTCGGTCCCGTTTGCGTGTGAGACGGGCTATTGAGACGGAGATTCCAACCATGAACAATACGAGCTGTACAGGGACATGCCCCTGGTCAAAACACTCCGCATTGGTCGTTTAAGGTGGCTAGGACATGTTGAACGAATGGACACCAATACTCCGGCTCGCAGAGTCTTCGATTCCCAGCCAGACGTCGGATGCAGTAGAGGAAGACCTCGTCTTAAGTGGCGAGCACAAGTAAAAACCGACCTCAACCAACTTGGAGTGCGCAAATGGAGGCAGTTAGCTAAGGACCGGGCTAATAGGAGAGGTATGTTGGTTGAGGCCCAGCTTCATTCCGGACTGTAGCGCCACTTAAGTAAGTATAAGGACTACCTCGCCTATCATTATTGGAGTTCTTTCCAGTTTCTGTAGAACGTTTACTACTCATAGCTAAAGAAGTGGTGATTGTTCTATGCACCCAGTGGTTCTCACATGAACTGAGTTTCGGAGTATGTGGGCATCAGCTAGGTAAAATCGAGTGTTTTATGTAACCGCATTGCCTACGATTTATCCTCGCCCACCCTGGATAAAAACCTCTCTCCACCCAAATCGTTTCATTTCCAGTCATCGACGAAATACATAAAATCCCGTTAGTTGCTTGTGTAATTTTTCTATTTGTCTATGTAAATGTGATACTGTTTGATTTATATAATTTGTCTGATGCCTAAGGATAGGTCCCTTAAAAAAAATAAACTCTACCAACGGTTAAGACGTAAAATTTGTTTTCACAAAAAAAAAGGAAACTCTGTCGGACGCAAGAATTCGGAAACAAGGATACAAGTCAACAAAACGGCAAACAAACAAACAACTGAAAGACGACTATGATAATGGCGTTCGGTAATACATCTCTGGCATGTAGATTAAGCGGTCCTTACACTGTTGTTGTACCTCCTCTTAGAATGGTTTTGGTTTCATTTTATCTACTTCTAGATGAGCTGTATAATCATAAAATTGCAACGGAGTTGTGATACTGGCCTGATGTTAGGCCTCGATCTTGAAAGGAGGATAGAGTCGTGGCCAATCGACGAACTCGGTACCATAGCGTAATATGCCACTGGACGTCACACCAACCATGGCGCCCCAAAAGAGCAGGAAGAGAAGGTTCTCGGTACGCATTTCCGTGGGGAATATCACCGAGGCGAAGAACATTGCAACGGCAAATAGCAAAATTGGAGGGAACTGAAAGAGAAGATGAGTCGTAAGCTCGAGTGTTTGGTATGAGGAGAGAAACACTCACCGTTCCGTACTTCCAACCGCGGTTTTGTGTGAGTGGAGATCTTACAAGTGCGCCCTCACCCTCACGAACGGTGTAGTTTCCAAGGAAGAGGTCCATAGCGTCCTAATTGGGAAAGAGATGTAATGGGATCGTTCTAAGAGATGAAAAAAAAAATTCATTTACCTGTCTGAAACCATCGGAAAAGTTGTTCAGGTAGTACCGAACCATTGAATTGACGCCGTCTTGAAGAAGGCCACCTTTGGTTCGCTTGCCTGTGCGTGTAAAGTCTGTTTTCAATGCACCAGTACCAGAGTACTGTAGGGACACCATGTCGGCATTGTCTGCCCAGACCTAGAAAAGAAAATTTATAAGACGCAGGAGCTAGATGTGTCACCAATCCTTTACCCCCTTGAAAATAGCCTCAAAGTTCGGGGAAACCGTTTCGATCTTCTGTCCCGGCTTTATGATGCCTAACTTCCCTAATATCTGGTTGAGAGACCGTCGCGCCAGCATACTCTGGACGACATTTGTTCGATCCAGACAATCGATGCAATTTGTTCGAAAGACGCCGTCTTGAGAGGACACCAAAGTGCCATCCTCTCTCAGATGAAACACTGAGAACTCATCCTGCTCGTACGCAAGCCGATCGATTAGAATATTCAATCGATCGTAGCGCATCTTCTTGCACTCGAGATGGAAGTCGAACGACTCGTACCGCACAAGGGAGTTGTTCATTTGGCTGACAAATGTGGCGTAGGTCTTCTCCAAAGTGCCCTCTGCTCCTTTATGATCAACCTGGAAGAAGACAATCAATTGTGTTCCAGTGTAGGTTGGATGGCTGATCTTACCAAATTGATTAGCACTTGCTTTCCGTACAGTTGCAACTGCATGTCAAAGTGCTTCATACAGGCTAGGAGGTGGTCCTTACCTTGCACCAACTCTGGAGGGGGTTTGTAGCGGAGGTTGGGGGTCTGACGCCAGTAGAATGGCATGCTGCCACGCGTCTGGACGAATGATATTCTCTGGCCGTTGTACTCGAGAAGTTGTTCGGTTTCAACGTAGTTGGACACATGGCCGTTCTCATCGATACCCCGGCAGAAGAGGCGTGTGCCTGCGCGTTGGATGGATCGGCGCGAAATGATCGACCAGTAGAAGGTGTGGCTGTTGATGGTGATTTGATTCACCGAGACAACTGCCAACAAAGGAAAAGGATCAGGGTAACTTGAATTATATTCATCCTCCATAGCCACCATATACTTACATCCCATAATCAAAGGCAGTGCGAATTTCTTCATTTCCGAGCAGTTAAAGTTCTTCAACAACGTTCCGTTCCAAACAAATCGACCGTCGGCCCGTTCCAGTAGCCCATTCTGCAAGTAAATGATCAAGTCGTGCCTACTTCTTTACACACAACCTCCACTACAAACCTTCAAAAACTCTGGCGGCATGGAATGCAATCTCTGTTGGGTGTGAGTCAGATCATACCAATACGAGAAGTAAAAGTACTGTGTGTCCAGCGTCTTCCTAATCATATTCAGATAGGATTCGTTCTGTTCACGTTGCGCCTGTCTAAGGTGTGTTATAGATGGAATGTAGGGTATCACATCGTATCCTGCCAACCGCCAGATGATGGCACCATTCACAATGCCAACGAAAAGACGATGCGTGGCAACAATCAAATACTGTCCACCAAGTAGACGAATCGTGCCCAAAATTCCGCATACCCTTCGAATTGGAACCAGATTATCCAATTGAGTGGATTTCACTGCAATTTATCACTGCAATGTATCGATTCAACAAACTCATTTACAACATGGACTTACCTTGGACTTTGACAAAATTCGAGACCCGATCGATGATAAGAAGTTCATCTTTGCCATTTGGCTCAACAATAAATCGTTCCGGTGTTATGTATCTGCAGTGAGGTAATAACAGATAAGAAATCGAGATTGAAAACGTAAACACAGATGGTAGGACAGTAACTTACAGATTCATATCGTCGTAAACATCCCAACCAGACATGATGAGTTATGTTTTCGATTCTCGGGGGGCTGACTAGCGAGCATAAATTCACTGGAATTCGTTGGCTGTGCCGGAATAGGTGGTTTTGGAAATTTTCCCCTAAGAAGATTTGCTTACGCTAGAAGAGATGATTTTCTTTTTTTTTTTGCAATCTACCTTTGATGTGGTAAAAGAAAATAAAATCACAGAGGGAATTTCGTTGATTGATTAGAAATATGTTGATAGAAGTGTGTGCGGTTGACAGTCGCGATGAGTGCTGACATAACATTTAAGCGCCATCGAGCGGTGAATAGAATTTCATGTTACAGTAGATGGCTGTGGGAAGTGGACGATTGGTAGAAATTTAATTGGAGGTACGATTTAAAATAAGTTTTCAACAGTAAGGCGGTTTGGTAGGGACTACGATTAAATGAAATGCGTTTTACCAGCTCTTAGCCTACTTGCGGTGACCAGTGGGTACCTAGTACCATAGACGTAGGTTGGATTTGAACTCTTGTGTAAAATCTTAGTGGCATCAGATGTGAGCGGGGGTAAATACGTGTCCTCACGACCAAAATGCGTATCTGTAGCTGGTATCTTGTATTGCTGTCAAAAGAGAGATACATTCCTTGCATGAAGTTGCCATTCATTTAACTTTAAGCTACAGGTTCACATTGAGCGCTTACGGCTTGTCTTGTTTTTTACTTTTGACTCATTCTGGGAGGCCCTTAAGGCACATATCTATATCTATTTTCAAAACGGCAGCAGAACCATGAAGTAGGATTTCCTATTAAACTAGAACAGGTTGCTGGTTGTGCTTCTGGTTAACTACTCAATCGCAAGAAGAAAAAACAAAAGGACTTGTTAAGAACCAACCGGAAGCTTCAGAAAGGACTGATTTAAGGTACTGCTGGTGATAATGCTAAGCGTAAAAAGGAAAACGCCGTTCATATTAGTACCTGAAATGATTACTGGAAGCATTATGAAGTTACAAAGCAGACATTACTAGTATCCAGGAAATACGATAAAATGAGGCTGGCAAATTGAGGACAGAGAACTAATATAGTTCGTGAAACAGCGATTCGGATTTGCTATAAGCAACCGACTCAGGCAATTCTTACGCATTCTTATAATACTCTTAAAGGACAAATACGCCAGGATAATCCTACGAGGGAGAAAAAAGGTTGACATTGCTGAGAATTGTATTTACGATCTCCTGAACATAACATATAAGCAACTACCGAAGTACGATGTAATTAACGGCGTGCTGGGGGTTTCAACGCAAAACTAGTAAGAGATGAAATCTTTAGCAATATTTTCAAAAAACACATGATACCACGTTTGGCAACGAACAAACGCTAATTGATTTCGCTGTGAAATGCTACTATACCCAGAACACGGTTTCTTGAGCTTAAGATCTATACGTTGACATGGGGGTTTCCAGATCAACGAACAGTTAATCAAATTGAGCCAATTCTGAAGGGATATAACACCACCTAGGTAAGATTTCGTGCGGGTATCCACTACGCAACAAACAATTGCATAATATGGAGAAAACTTTTAATGTCGAAAAACTGCAATCGCAAAAGTCCGCCTAGCACTTCGCAGATGACGTGTCCCTTAACTTCTTGATTACAACCATACCACCAATATCTACAGCCAAAGAGCAATGGTTGCGATGTCAACATGCCATTAGATCGCAACTGATGTGCTAGGTTTCTTGCGACCACCAGTAAGAACACCGCTGGTTTTATGATGAAGAATGCCGACAGATGATCGCAGTCAAAAACGAAGCCTGCAAGTCAAAGCTACAGGCAAAGTTTTATAGGGAAGAAAGGAGGAAAAAACAGCACCTTCTCAATCGAATATATAGATAGGTGCCACTCCAGGAAAGATATTCTTAAGTTTTACCAAAGTGTACAGCGCGACAGAATCCTCTCGAGATGAAGAACGAAATATCGTAGTTGAGACACAGTCAATGCTGAGCACATGGATGAACTAACTCTACAGACAGTTAAATGTCGATGATGTAAGGGTGTTTGTTTTAGAGGTATAGAACTTCGAATTGAAATAAAACACAAGAAAATCGTTTTAATGTCCATCAATCTGGCTTTGTTGGAAGGATAATTTTATGCCATTAATGATTAAATATGACTTTGGTTATGTGGCTGCCGCGGCTAGTTCGAATAAAGCCAAGTCCAGAGGTTCAATTTTAAACCTCTTTTTCGAGCATTTGGGGCCGTATGTCGGCAATAACGCCACGAATGTTGGCGTCCAAGTACCCTAACGTTTTTGGTTTCTTGGCATAGACGAGCGACTTCACATATCCAGAAAGATAATAATGGTGTCGAATCATTCGATTATATGGTGTCGCGGCTTTAATTCTTGCACAAGTTGGATCTTGTAAGGTCGTAAGCCAAGATCTTTGTGCAAAATCTTCCATAAACTTGATGGACAAAGCTCCAATTGCTGTGCACGGTGGCGAATCGATTCATTCGGTTCCTCTTCAACACTTTGCCCTACAGCGGCAATTGTTTCATCGGTGCGCACTGTTCGACGTCACTTCGGATGCGTATTATCTTAAAGAGTAAAAGTAGTGCAAAAACGATCCATGGTTAACCGAATTAATTGCTCTGATGGACGATTATGTCGACCATAAAATGGACGGAGCTTGCCGTTATTTTCGAAATAAATTCGCACGATTTGCAAGCTTTGTTCATTTGTCAATTTGTTCATATTGAATTGGCAAACCAAACTAAACATAAATGAGTTGCCCGATTTGACCACAAAATGTCAGTTTTATCTCTAAAAAAAAACACCCGATACAAGTACAGAACGAACATTCAATATTGGTCACGACAGCGAAAGCTACCAATTAACAGAGCTAACTGAAGTATGGATAGCAATATCAGTACATTGGCTCTTCAAGTTGCTGGAAAATATGGCCTTCCTTCCGAACTTTATCTACACCGGTAGATGAGTTGGTATGTAACATTCACCAATTCATAAGCAAGATTCGGTTGGACGAAAGTATGCCTAAAAAAATGAATTTCATCATAGTTTTCGATCGACAAGAACAAGATCTTTTGAACTGCACCAACTACAGAGGCGTAAGTCTCCTTATAACATGACAAATGCCGTTAAATGTGAACGCCCGAAACCGTTTCCCAACAACCTCACCAACACATTTAGTAGGTTTAGCAGTGAATGAGGGTAAGACCAAGTACACGCTTACAACACGAAAGGACACACAATGGATAAAACGGGGATGAGAATCTGTCATCCTCGATTCCACTATTAACTCTAAAGGGCCGCCCAGAATGTATATCTATAGCTGGTATCTTTTATCGCTGTCAGAAAAGAGATACATTTCTTGCATGAAGTTGCCATTCATTCAACTTCAAGCTACAGATTCCCATTGTGTAAGCGCTTACGGCTTGCCTTGCTTTTAACTTTTGACTCAACAACAAGCGTCAGCTACAGATGCGCAATCTGGGCGGCCTTTAAGAACCACATCTCGTTAAGATATAACATGATGAATAATTTCTGGCAACCAGTGTTTCATCGGGCGAAGAGAGAACCTATAGAACCTGATCATCCAAGTCCGTCACTGAAGCAAGGACAGCATCAAAAGCGGATGAAGATGGTCGTTTTAAGCGATATTTTCGTTGAAAATTCTTCTGGCGACAAAGATTCAACCACGATCAATACAACCAATACAGCGATTTAAGTGGTACGCAGAACTTGAAATGCGTAACGACCATTTTCAGTTATGCCTTGTCCCATGAAATTTTAAGAAAATATGGCCCGATGATGTAGTTTGTCAGTAAAGCATGTCAAATAGTAACTCTTGGGCAATAACTCTTGTTGGTTTTACCATCGCAGGTGATGAGCCACGTCATTCCCAAACATGCAATTAACAAGACGAAATGTCTTAATCGTTGTTTTTTTTTCGTAAAAAGCCGTGAATTATTTTTAAGTTTTTGTACTAAATGAATCCTAAAAGGAAGACAACTTAAGTCTTTATTTGAAATTTCGGGAACAATACTTTATGGGAGTACCAAACCGGTCGCTATCTTTCGTGGATTTTAACGCAAACTTCGTTAATAATAATGTGTTCGGTAGTCCTTGATGTTTTGCTGGGCCCTGGGTGAGAAGTGTTTAATGCTCAAGAAGTTTCGTGGAATCTTTGCACATATAAACGAATCAAATTTACACTTTACACTCAAGTAAGAATCGCCACTTTAAAAAAAAAAACGCCCTTAACGCGCGATGCTCTCACGACGACTTCGGCATTTAGGGTTACCAGGAATTCTTTTTCCGATGACATATTTTTTGACATATAAATTGATTGCTGAATAGGAAAAATTCCATGCGAAAAATAATTGCCGATAACCCTTATTGTGACTGACTTCCATGTCACACTCGGTTATCCATCCACACAATTTTCAACTTTTTGAGATATGCGCATTTGAAAACATAAATCCGCCTACAGGATATCGGTTAGTTATATGGCAGATAGGTTTATTATTGAAAGTTTTATATTTTGGTTTTCATATGTCTGTCAAGCGTCAAACGTTCACCCAATCATCGAAGATATCCATATCCAAAGTTGATTTACAATAACGTGACTAGATCGATTTAGCTATAAGTCCTGCAACATACTGCAAACATTAATACTTCTCTATATATCTGTTCCTATAAAAACTATTTTTACTAGTTCTTGCTTACAACTGTTCCCGTACGCGATTGTTGTATGCACATTACTTTCTGCGGTTAGAATCAGAAAACTAAATAAATCAATTAAAATTAAATTGTACGGGAACAGACCTTATGCATCGAAACTAAATTACATTATGACAGTGTGTACACAAATTTCACACAAACGTCAAATTTGTGTTTCTCCTGTCATTAAAACAATGTCTTCACTTAAAAACACCGCATTATCGTTCCTTTGTGAACTGATTTTGACATTTTCTACCGCCACTAATTAATGCGAGACATTTCTTTTTGTTTATGTTTATCTCATCATTATTCTGTATAATGTTATCCGGGCTTTGCTCTGCGCGATCAGCCATCATGTAAATAACAAACGAGTTCCAAAATGAATAACGATATCTCTTCTTATTGAATTTGGAACAAACATTTTATTAATATTCATGTTGAATGGCTAAACCCAAATCGGAGGTGTTGACCATTAGTAGGTGAGAATTATGGACATGCAGCTTAAATGGTTTTGTCTGATTAACATTGAAAATAATAAAAGGAAATCCTTTTTATAGCAGCAGGTCTTTACAAGGGCCCCAAATAAAGACCGACTTTATGCACTTAAAAGTCTACGTAATATAAAATGTCATTAGCATACAAATTATGAATGATTAACTTACATTTTGTAGTTAATACATATGGCCGTATTTTGAAAATATCAGTTGGTTTCGAGCTAGTGAAAGTAAGAAAGTGGAACATAGAATGAACAAGCCTATTCATTCACGAGTTATAGTATGTTGAACTTGTGAATGAATTAGTTTCGGCATTTGCAATTCACAGTCCATAATATAATTCAAATCGAAAACAGCAACATTTTTGCCTGAACCTTTCAGTATGAATGAATTTGAATGAACAAATAAATTAATTGTTTTGGGGCATTGTTTGCCTACTTTGACATTTGAACAATGACGCTTACCACCTGCGGTGGAAACACCAACGACCACTACATTGCCCAAGAGTTACTGTTTGACAATCTGACAAGAGTTACTGTTTGACATCGAGCCATATTTTTTTGAAATTTCCAGAGGACAAGGCAAAACTGTGAATTGTCATTGCGCAATTTAAGTTCTGCGCGCCACTTAAATCGCTGTACATAGATCGTGATTAAATCTTTATCGCCTGAAAAAATTCTCAAAGAATTTTTAGCTCAAAACGACCATCTTCATCAGCTTTTGATGCTTCAGCGCTGTAGAGCAAAACTTTGATGACTAGGGGTCAAATTACCACATATCGAGTGAGTCAGTTATCGAGTGAGTAAAATGAATGCTTTATCGAAAGATCGAGTGATCATTGCGATGATCACATACAAATGGTCACGTGTCGAATGAATCTTTATAACTGTACCAATTGTACTAGAAAAATTCTGCTACATTCCTGAAAAATGTCAAATTTATTGGGTATCGGTGAATGTTTTGAAAATCAATTGCTGTTTTTGGCTTTATTTCTTCTTCCGAGTCAGAAGATGGAAATTGTGGGTCCATGCAGGTGGCCATGGCTCAGAGGAACGCGTAGTTGACTGCTAAGCCAAGCGCTGCGGGTTCAAGCCCCAGCTTCGGCAGCATTTGTTTTCTACGAAAATTGCCAGCTTATCTGAGGCCACCTGTGCGATAACATGAGACAATATAAATCGATGTCTCCTCCTCTGTGCCACGTAGGTTTATGTTATATGTCTTTCCTTCTATGTATCTATCCGTCTCTCTCTGTAGTATAAATGTCTTGATCTGTCCCAGCCGATGGCCTCAGTCGCCAGTGCTGTTATGTGTCTGTAGTTCGTTGCATTCATGTGCGAAGTACTGTGATGTCAATGTCAATGTCAATGTGAGTCCATTGAATGAAAGGTTGTAAAAGGCAAAAGCAATCCTTTATATTTACAAAACTAATAAAATTTTAATTTTCTTAAAACATATCTTATTACTTAAAATGCTGATTACAGTTTTATTAAAAGGTTCATCATGAATAAGAGTGCATTCTTGTATATTGAAAATAATATAAAAATACCGAAATGAATTTATTTATATTCAATTTTTCGAAAATGCATCCTCTCGACACTATAAACCCTATCGTATGAAAATATACACGATCGCTTATGACAGATAACCAAAATTTTATACTCAATACTCGAATCTCGTATGCGGTCATAACAAATCAACATTTTTCAGTCACGAAAGGTATTATATCTGTCAGATTTCGGGGTCGGCATAAAACAGGAGGTCCCACTATAGTGCAAGAAGTACACACGCGCACATGAATGGTTGTGAGAAAGCTCGGCTCTGGGTACTAACGATTTGTAATTCTGTCAGATTATTCGATACTGAACATTGGAACTGATGGAACGCAACAACTGTCAAAATCGATGTTCGAATTTCAAACATTGTTTCTACAGATTGTCAATTTGACAGTTTGATGTTGATTTGTGGTTACAACGTTTTGCGATTTTACGATAAATAGATTAAAGGCAAACTAAACTTGAAAGACTTTTTGTGGGTATGTTAACTAGCGAAATTCTCGAGTTTGGACTGTTGGAAACCGAGAAGTAGTTGTCGAAACGCCTTTACATCACTGTTTGGTGTGCTTTATGGGCTAGTAAAATCATCGGCCCATATTTCTGCCGACTAGTAGGCGCCGCAATAAATTCATTTCGTCAAGTAAATGGAGGACCGTTGTGTTTTGTTTTCGTGTAAAATTTTTCGTTTCATCTCTAACCGCGGAAATTCTCAGATCTCATCATTAACGATGTAGGCGAATCGATCCCCGAAAGAATGTATTCGGGTAGAATTTCCAGCAGGTACTAACTAGACGTAATGGTGGTTGGGTGTTGTAGAACGAGGGTGGACTTTGATTGGCTTTGATTTGGCAATGCCCAGTGTTGTAACTCTGAATACACATCAAGTGCTTATTTTTAACCTCCAAGTGGTAACCATCGGGTACTGGTCTCATCCAACCGGATTTGATTGGCTAAACGGTAAGCGCGAGTGTTGATAACACGACGAAAAACAGCAACACTATAAACAGCCAGGTCAGATACCCGGCCTGTTGTCCCAGGCGAACCTAGACAAGCTGCTTCGACATATTCGGACAACAGTTTCTAGGAATTTCAAGGGTTAGTCAGGCCCCTTGAACAGAGATGGTGGAGGATGAACCGATAGGACAACGGCAGCGCTCAATCCTGTAGTGGATACTGATGCCCCCGTTGTTGGAACTGACCCTCCAGCTTGGGGGTTGTGCTTTTGGAAATGGACGAGAAATACAACCACCTCTAGTCAACGAAGAGGTAACGTCCTCTTCCAGTGTAGTAGAAGACAGCGCAGCCATCAGAAAACTGAAAAAAAAAGTTCAGACAGTCCTAATTGATTTTGCAGTGGAACTCTTTAAATACAAATGTGTAGCAATATGCGCGAAAGCATCAACAGAGTGTGGATGGATGAAAGCATGTTCAATGGCGGACATATTGGTTTCAAATGCCCTGACTACAAGAGAGTCGACCCTAGTATCAAGATATGTGAAATAAGTATATTTAGTTTGTTCTCAAAAACTTTGTCTTTTTTCAAATATAAAAACATGTGTTAGATCTTTAATTAAATACATTCTGCTTACCAATTATTGGAATGCCGTATGTGCAAAATTTTTGACAAATGTGTATGAGTACAAGAAAGTATTCATATTATTGGCGTATACCGCAAACTCATTTTGAAAAAAAAAAAATAAATATTTTACAAACTAAAAGTGTTTTAGAATAACCCTTTTTGAAAACGGATTTTCATACAAATATCGAACCAAAAAATGAAAATAAATCCCAGCGGTTTGTTTTCATGTTATAGACTGTCAAAACCAGTGGGTGGCCGCTGTGTAGTGACCATGTGTTCGCCTGTTAAGTGGAAGGTTGCACGTTCAATTCCAGCCAAAATCCATTTAACTTTTATTTTAAAGAAATCAAAAAGGTCGGTTGTTATACCTAAAAACATGCACCATCTTGAATTTCTTCAAATTTAACGAACACAAGAAAAAAGTGACTCCCCGAAGTTAGTTCGGACACCACCCGTGGAGTAAGTCTCCACTACATCCAAAATCTTTCCTATCACTCTCTTTCTTCCCCTTCTCTAATGCTCGTACTGTGGATACATATAAAGGGTATTTATAACCCCTCAAGAATATGGACATTATAAAAAAAAAGATTTACTTACTTACTTTAGGGGCGCTACAGTCCGGAAAGAACCTGGAACTCCTTAGTAGTTTGAGTGAGGGCTTTACTACTGAATTGCCTTCTTAGCCCTGAAAAACAACGCTTGGCAAGAGTAAATCTTTCTTTAATTTCTGACGAGAACTTGTTGTCAGGATTAAAAGTGGAGCCGAGATAGACAAAGTCTATATCACTCTATCTATATCTGTCAATAGTGACGTTCTGTCGAATTCGTCGATGTTGTGTGTCCTTTCGTGTTGACAGCATATACTTCGTCTTGCCCTCATTTCCTGCTAAGCCCATTTTTGCCGCTTCCTTCTCTATACGAGCAAACTTGGCTATAACATCACGTTGAGTCCTACCAATGATGTCAATATCGTCGGCGTATGCTAGTAGTTGCACGGATTTTTGGAAATTGTGCCTCTGGTGTTGGCTCATGAGTTTTGCACAACCCTCACAAGAATCAAATTGAAGAAGTCACATGACAGCGCATCGCCTTGCCTGAATCCTTCTTTGGTATCGAATGTTTCGGTGAGGTCGGTTCCGACCCTGAGCAGCGGAGCAGCGAGAATTCTTAATCGTCATCCTACACAAATGGACTAGTTTGGGAAGTATACCAAAACTAGACAGGGCTCTGTATAGTCGTTCTCTATTAATGCTCTCGTATGCGGCTTTGAAATCGATGGACTTCTTGGGGTTTTCCAAGATCTACAGAAATGTGAAAATTCGATTGTCCTGAAACTACACTGATAAGGGCCGATCAGGTTGTTGGTATTACGGCAGATAAGATCTCGTAGGCGATGTTGAGGAGACTTAAGCCGCTGCAGTTTAGTAGGGCGTCCTTTTTGTGGATCGGTGGAACGATGCTGAGATTCCATTATTCCGGCATACTTTCATCCGACCAGATTTGGTTTATGAGTGGGTGGATGCTTCTTACCAAGTCATCTCCGCCTGCTTTATAGAGCTCAGCGGGAAGGCCGTCATTTCCGGCAGCCTTGTTAAGGTTGAGTTTAGATATTGCCTCACTTAGGTCGGGTGGTTGGCAATTTTCGCTGTTGTTGCCAATATTGAATGGATTGTTTCGCCTGACAGCGGGATGTTGTTTGTCGTCGCCGTTTAAAAGTCTGCATAATTGGTTCTTCCATATCCTCAGCATCGACTGTATCTCAACTACGGTATTTCCTAGTTCATCTCGACAGGATTCTGTTCGAGCCTTGTATCCTTGGCTTTGACGTTTTACACTTTGGTAAAACATGCGAACATCGTTCCTGGAGTGGCACCTCTCTATAACCGCGATTGCACTCTTTTCTTATTTTTTTTTCTTCTTTCTGAAAAGTTGGTGTTCTTCCCTTTTTCTGTTCTTATAGAGCTCAATGGCAGCTCTGGTCTTTACCTGCAGCTTAACCTTGTAGGCCTCGTTCTTGTCTGTGAGCTTATGTTAGCATTCCTCAACCATAGGTTTCTTGTTGGTGCATGCGAGAAACACCAACAAGCTTATTGGCATCATTGTCAATGTTATTCGACATTCGATGCTGGTGGTATGGTGTTAATCGAGAGGATACCCGCATTCTTGCCTTGGCTGCAACAAGGTAGTGGTCCGTGTTGATGTTGGCTCCTCGGAACGTTCGGACATCCAAAATACTGGATGTGTTTCTCTTGTCCTTCGCAATGTGATCAATTTGGTTAACCGTGCGTTGATCTGGAGACCGCCATGTCCCCTTATGGATATCGAGTTGAGGAAACCGTGTGCTGGCTATAGTGACATTTCGTTCTGTAGCGAAGTCAAATGTTTTCCGGCAGTACTGCAAAAGATGTCTTCTCTTCCTACCTTTGCATTCAAATCTCCCAACACGATTTTAACATCGTACTTTGGTGGTAGCTCATAGGTTTTGTCAAGGAGCTCCCTAGATATAGCATCGTTTTCCTCCGTTGCGGCGTGAGCGCATATAAGGCTTATGTTGGCGAATTTATCTTTGACGCGCATTGTTACATTGCGTTCGCAAATGTCTTGGAAACATAAGTCTTCTTGCCTAAGTCTGGCACTTATAGCAAATCCACATCCGAATAGTCGCTGTTTCTGCTAACTATAACACGGTCTAAAGTAGATGTCAAAGTTTTTCATCCTCTTTTTGCCCGGCCCATCCCATCGTTTTTCCTGGATGGCAATAATGTCTGCTTTGTAGCAGTTTAGGGCTTTTGTAGTTGTTCGCTTGCACCTCTGCTGTTTAATAATCTCGCATTGCAGGTGCAGATACGAACGTCGTCGTCCTTTCCTCGTTTAGCAGGGTCGTCAATAATAAAATCAGTCCTTTCCGAGGCTATTGGTAGGCCTCGTAACTAGTGGATTTTTTCCATGTGTGGGTAGTTAACTCAAAGCACAACCCTTAACCTGGAGGGCCTGTTCCTATTTATTAGATAACCCTAGGACACGGGGCCATCAGTAGCCACCACGGGATTGATAGCTGCCGTTGGCCTTTCAGTTCATCCGCCACCATCTTTGTTGAAGGGGCCTGACTAACCCTTGAAATTCCTATACAACCTGTTATCCGAATATGTCGAAGCAGCTTATCTAGGTTCGCCAGGATTTTTTTTTTTTGCGTACGGGTAGGTACATTTCTCAAGAACGGAGAATCCTCTCTCTATTGTAGAAATTTGACAAACTTTATATTTCTTCCCACAAAAGTACCCGAACGGACACAAATTCAGTCAATGAAAGTTCATTGACAGAATGTCACAGTTTGTGACTGTTTCTGGTGATGCAAATTTTCTTTCATGGCAACAATTATGTGGAAAGTAAAAGCTTCAAATAAATTTACAGAAACATGAACTTATTTCTATTTTAGCTAGAAGTAATTAATAAAATCGTTCTACAAGAGTGCAAACTACTTCCAGTAGAAAGCTGCTAAGCAGTTAAATATCCAATACCGGTTGAGCCCGCACAAGTATCAATGACTTCAATCGGCGATATTCAAATAATTAATTGTCCTACTCCCCTCATTAAGCTCTTGAACTAAATTATCTCATTACTTGGTTTGTAGCAGTTTAGCTTTCTAAACTAACGATCTATTTAAACCACTCGATTACCAAAAACGATTCATACATCCATCCGTTACTCATTGCAGAGTGGTTCAAATACCTTATCCCATAGAAATCCATTATAGGCATCTCAGATTCAGTGTTCGTATGGAGCAACTCATCTCTCATCAGCTATAAATTTGCATTGCAACTACATTTCCATTATTCTTCTTCGCTTCAGTATCTCGCAGCGGCTGTTCTCCACCTCTCTTGGTTTATCCACATTAAACAAGCATATCAATCGCCTGAAAATACGATTAATTAGGATTTTACCAACCGATACCGCTCCTTTCTCGCATTAGGTTCTCCACTCCACACCGAATCGCTCAGCGTGTAAGTAACACTTTAACCGCATCTCAGACGAGTTGAGTCCGAAGAATGTAGCTAAACAATAAAAATGGATGTATCTGTAGAAAGAAAGAGAGAAAAGCAGAAGAAGAAGAAGAAGAACAACAAATAAAGTACAGATATCGGAACGGCCTTCAGGGTCTTCATGAAGTTATGAACACAATTTCACAAGGCGCAACTGGAACTGGTTTTTCTACAGCTTATTGTCGGTGATTTAGTGGCCAGCAAAATCAAATTCTTTGGATACACGTTTACATTGCAGTTGATGAAGTTTTGCAATTTTTTTTTCATTGTTGAGATAGGGTGAGTGGACTGCAGTTGAAGTTCAGCGGGAAATATGCGAAATTTGATAACGACTGTGGCGTATGCGTAACCTTTGTGACCAATGGGTGACTTATGAGAATTCACAAAAGAAATTAAGCAAAAATACTTAAAATCTGTCGTTAACGGCCATATAGAGCGTCAAACCTATCTCCTCCATTCACTTCTGTCGTCACAATATAACTACAAAGAAGATGACCTCCTGTTTAACCCCGAATCCAAACTTGAGCGGTTTTTTCATGACAGTTTTATAATCTTGGAAGAATCTTTGCTATCCAAATCACAGCACCCTAACTCAATGACAAATCCACGGAAACACTACCTCGCACTACCCAATCGAAAAATCCTTACACTATAAGGAATACACTCTAGCCTCCTCCTTAGATATAGAGGGAGCTTTCAACAACGTCCTCACTGGAGCTATTCTAGAATCTCTGATTGAGCTAGGTATAGAGGAATCTATTAGCCAATGGATAGTCTCTATGCTCGGAACAAGAAATATCCAGGCAGCACTTGGAAATAGCCACTTCACCAAATTTGCCCATGGATGAACGCCACAGGGCGGCGTCATCTGTCCTCTACTCTGGCTGATGGTTATGAATAAAATTCTACAAGGTTGGCCAAAAGAAGTCATCCGATGTTGTTTGACTTTCAGAATATCGGTAATGGTTCCCGCAGTGTGTGCCGTTGCTCCGCTGGAACCATATGTTCTCCAGTCCTAATTCGTCCGATTGCGGCAAATAACTTGGTTAACATGGCCCTGTAGCGCGCACCGTCGAATTGTCGTTTGACCAGCGGCGTTCTCGAAAAATAAAAATGGCCCATTGACTCCTCAAGCGTGAACAGTAACTTTAAGCGAGTGTAATGGCTCCTCGTGCATTACTCGTGGATTTTCGTTACCCCAGAGCGATAGTTTTACTTATTCACGTACCCGCTGAGGTGGAAATGAGCTTCATCGATCATTATGATTTTGGTCGAAAAATCGTCCACTTAGATTATTCCACGTTCTTGGGAAGTGTATCGCTCCATGGCTTGTTCACTTGTATTCTACATCTGTCTAGTCCACAAATGTCAAAACAGATTTGACATTGGCGGCCATTTGCAAAAATAAGAGCATAATCCAATAGGGTGATCTCTTCTGGCCAACCTTTTAGTTAAATTAGACCAGGAACGGGTCCAAGTTGTCGCGTATGCGGGTGACGTGGTGATATTAGTGTCGTGATAACTGAAATCATGGGAGCTGCTCTAGACAAAGTTAACACCTGGGTTGCAAGTGATGGCCTCGGTGCAAACCCGAGTAAATCGGAATTGGTGCCATTCACCACCAAAACCAAAATACCCGATTTCACCCTCCGCCATCTATATAGATAACTACTCTTAAGAAAGGAGAGTGGTTGGGATCAACCCACAATGCCGCAGTTGCGGGAACACAATTCAGAGAGAAACTAGCAAGAGCCAGATTGTGTGCGTGAGACCAACCATTTTTCTACAACCTTGTCGACATCTCTTGTAAAAGGATACAAGATCTTATCCGTTTTCTAAATCTCACAGGCTGTGTCTACTGTGTCCACTACATCCAAAATCTTTCCTATCCTCTCTTTCTTCCCCTTCTCTAACGCTCGTACTATGGTAACATATAAAAGGGTATTCATAACCCCTTGAGTACGTGTAAATTATAAAAAAAAAAAAAAGAGGCCGCCTGTATCACACGTATTTAGCGCAGTAGATTATTGGAACCGTCGATCTATCCTGCAGCAGTCCTCGATTCTACAAATATAGCAAATCTTCAGGCGGAACGTAGCCTCGCACTCTAAAAATAATTATCGTTGCGATAGTAAGCCCCAAACATGAGACTATTGGTCGAGACCCTCGCTCTTGCCGTATGTCTCTAAAGGCGTTTTACCAGATAATTGTCTAATCTGTTTGTTTCGGCCCCGTTGTATAGGAACTGCTTGCGTTGTATAGGAACTGTTTGCGTTGTATAGGAACTGTTTGTGTACACCGACTCGATTGTTCTGTTTATTCTAAGGCAATTTTTTAGACACACTGCCTCTCAAATACATGAATACTTTCCATTTGAGATGGGGTATCGTTGAACCACAATGGGCACCTGTAGGAAATCATCGGCCTGATAAGGGCAATGTAGTCCCCTTTAAGCTGCTGTCAACTTACGTTCTTACTTAAGTGGCGCTGCAGTCCGGAATGAACCTGTGCCTCGACCAACATGCCTCTCCAATTAGCCCGGTCCTTAGCTAACTGCCTCCAGTTGCGCACTCCAAGTTGGTTGAGGTCGGTATCTACTTGTACGCGCCACTTAAGGCGAGGTCTTCCTCTATTGCGTCCGACTTCTGGCTAGAAAACGAAGACTCTGCGAGCCGGAGTATTGGTGTCCATTCGTTCTACATGTCCTATCCATCTTTCACGTCCAATGCGGAGTTTTTTCACCAAGGGAATGTCGATGTACAGCTGGTATAGATCTTGGTTGAATCTTCGTCTCCATAGCCCGTCAACGCAAACGGGAGCGAAGATTTTTCGAAGAATTTTCCTCTCAAAATGAAGCTGCTGTCAAGCTTGCTATACAAAAATCGTCTTGTCAGGGAATATGCTAGATCTGGTCAGAGCAACTACATGCTTTACTTTACTGCACAATAACTCGTCAGTGGCCTTCCGTTTGGTCCAACGGTCACCAGCTTTCGCCGGTTCTTCCTCGGATCCCTTGAAGCTCTAGACAACGGGGTCCTTAACAATATAGTTTCAGATTTCTGAATGTTGATTTTCAACTTCCAGTCGTCATAATTTGGAGGCGGCATGAATTGTGACATGGCCTGATTTGAAACCAAACTGGGTCCCTGGTATTCTCTTACTATCCTCTGCTCACTTAAACAGAGCACGATTGAGAAGCTTTTCTAGTTAAGTTGGACGAGGAACGGGTCAGAGTTGTATATGCAGATGACGTGATAATACTAGTGTCAGGCGAATTCCCCTCCGTGAAAAGTGAAATCATGGGAGCTACTCTAGGCAAGATTAACATCTGGATTGCAAGTTGTGGCCTCGGTGTAAGCCCGAGCAAATCGGAATTGGTGCTATTCACCACTAAAACCGAAATACCCAGTTTCACCCTCCCCCACTAAATGGACAACCACTCACACATTCTTCCAGTGCTAGGTATTTGGGTATCATGCATGGAATAGCCAGTATAGGCCCAAACTTGGTCCCTTGTATTCTCTTATCATTTTCTGCTCACTTGAACAGAGCCCCATTGAGAAGCTTTTCAATTATCATGCTAATTCTCGGTAGTAGACTTATAGACCGCAGATTCCCGGTTTTTCGCTTTTTCGGAAGAGGATGAACCATCCGTCGTCCTCCACCGCACTTGATATTTAGCTTTATACAGCTCGGTAAATGTTTATAGCTTCATGGGCTAGTATTAACTGTCTAGAAAAGCTCTTCTCAACGAAGCTGTTCACTTCGTTCGGCATAAATCATGAGGATCTGTCACTGACCAAGAAGAACACAGGCAAACACGAATGGCTTTCCTTGACTTAAGTCCCTTACTTGACTTCTATGTCTCGGGGACTTATATCCCTGCGCCATTTAAGCAGCTACTGCGCCATTTAAGCACCTTTCCTGTTTTGTGTTCTTACATTTCCGTTGCATTTGCGCACGTCGTTGTCTTTTTTTCATGGTGCATGGTCGTCAACTGTAAAACCAGTCCTTTCCGAGGCTCGTGTTTGCTTCCTAACAAATTTTTTTTTACGTAAGTGGGAAGTTAGCCCCAAACCTGGAGGACCAGGGATATGCGGTTTCTTTTACCGCATTTTGAATCAAGCGGACTTGAAACGATAAGTTGGTTCAGAGGCGCGATTGTAAGTGCGATACCGCGCAGACGATTGGAGCTCGATTACTAGCCATAACAGCACACCTAAACGATTTTTCACTGGCTCACCTCTGGAGATGATCCAAGAAATTATCCGCCTAGTGTCAAGTGTCAAGAAATATCTTGTCTTAACTCAGCAGTTCGGATGAGGTCCCTTCTATGGCGGGACTGATTCTGTATGGTTCAAAAGTCAGTAACCATGAACCATGATGGCACATCTTCCAGTCGATAACTAGATATTCTCGACAACTTAAGGGAACTATTTCACGACCTCTTTGAGGTGAGTGGCTTATTAACTTCTTAGTGTTCAATCAGCTGGCTTAGGAAGACCAGAATCAGTAAAATGGTAAATTTTTTCCGTACAAATTAGTATTTTGCGATCTTAGCGAGTATAGCATTCTATGGCTTTTCGACAAAATAGCTGAAGTTGTCGTGTTATATCATCTTTCGATAGATGAGACACCATTATTGATTCAGTAGCTAAGACAAACCTTTAACAAGGGCGTTAATCAGCTTAAAAAATCGTAGAACGCCGTAATATCATTAAAGAGATAACCGACTGCACCATAATTTACTAGCCACCCCGAAAACCCCTTGGTATCAATATATTCGCAAGTATCGAAAATTGATGACATAAGAGTCACATATCAAGGTGCTGAAAAGCAAAATCCGAGCTGAACGAGCCTGGGACTGAACTAAAATGCGTTTCCCATTTCGTCGATTGAGTTGGGCTTCAACTAGTGCGCCACATATGCTTCTATTTTCAATCGAAATGTAACGGGTGATCCAAGTAGAGGTACTTTTTTCAATAGCCTTTTTTGGCAGATCACGTGTGAGTCGTGTCATGCTGTCATGTTATTTTTGTTTAGTATTGTTTGGCATTTCATAATGGAAAGACTTACGCGTGAACAACGTTTACAAATTGTTCAACTTTATTATGAAAATTCACGTTCTGTGAGGAATGTGTTTCGTGCACTTCCCACACATCGCATCAATCAATGGACTTATTGAGAGAACATTTCGGTGAGCACATAATTTCACGT
This sequence comes from Rhingia rostrata, assembly GCA_949824845.1. Classification (NCBI taxonomy): domain Eukaryota; kingdom Metazoa; phylum Arthropoda; class Insecta; order Diptera; family Syrphidae; genus Rhingia; species Rhingia rostrata. The sequence goes on along the minus strand of OX463755.1, from coordinate 173,329,647 downwards.
TTTGGGCCGGTCGATTGGCCACCAAGATCGTGTGATATCACACCGTTAGACTTTTTCCTGTGGGGATCTGTAAAGTCAAAAGCTTATGCCGACAAACCCGCTTCGATTCAGGCCTTGGAGGAAAACATCACGCGTGTCATTCGCCAGTTACTAGTCGAAATGCTCGAACGAGTGATCGAAAATTGGACTCAACGGATGGACCATCTGCGACGTAGCAACGGCCAACATTTGATAGACATAATCTTCAAAAAATAAATGCCAAAGAATATTCTTTCAAATGATAATAAACATTCTCCATTAAATTCGAATTTTCTGTGTTTTTTTCTTTAAAAAAGTAGGGAACCTCGAAATGGATCACACTTTATCTAAATAGAAACATACAAGTATGAGTAATACTGTTATCGATATGTCAATTCCAATATAATTTGACGTTTGCAATCAACAGCCAAAGGATTTAAATTATGGACATGCCTTACCTTATTTAGAAAAATCACTATTAGCATAAAATTGCAAAAAAAAAACACATAAAGCTATAACACTACACTTAATTACCCACATCCATAAAAAATCATTCCCTCAAAAATTCCCTCTAAAACCACTGTCCAGTTCCGTTTTGTGGCTCGTTTCTTCGCGAAAACAACTTTATGTGACAATTAAATCAAGAAAGCAACACAAGACAAAACTAGAAATCCCTCTCGAAGACATTCTGCCAAAATGGACAGTGAGGTCAACAGTACCGCAAGTCCGCAATACACGTAATTCTTGTTCTGTTTGTTTTACCTGTTTGTGTTAATGACAAACTCCTGTCACCCAGCAACTACTTGGCCGCTAACATTCTGTTGTCTGTACCCACCACACTCTCTGTCAAATTGGTATTTCATGCGCAAGATAAATTCTTATTATTCATAGCGCATGCGGTTGTACTTTCGCAATCCTCCGCTATTTCCAGACTATAAAATCACCAATTTGTGTAATCGAACATAAAATTTCAGTAAAACTAAAATCCCTGACAACAAGTAGCTCAATGTCAAATTAGCCGAAAAAAACATGTCAATTTGGTGACAGTTTTTCGGTTGTTAACTTTTTTTTATTGTTATACTACTGACAAATGCCACCGTTTTTTTTTTGCTTTTAAAATACTTTTCCAACAAAACATGAATACATGTGTACCGCGTCCTTCACAAATCTTGTCTTAAGACTGGACAAGTTCATGTTTTCGAGTCAAACTGGTTCATATTTTGGCGGTCTCTAGTGAAGCTCTAAAATACATGTATAGATGTATTGTTAAAAAAAAAGAATAATAAAACAAAATTTACATACATAATTTCTGATGAATCTTTAAATCGAACAATCAAATCCCTAATACAAGACTGACAGATTGTTATCTATTCAGTTTTCTTTGGTTCTTGACACTGGAAACACGAAACTGAAATCGACAAAAACTTCATATTAATTCAACGTAACACTATCCTAAATATAAAAATATTAATAAAATGCTGGAGCTATGATGAATGCGCAGACTTAATAAGCCATTTTATTGTGACTGTCATTGTCAAGTCATTGGTCTCTAAACATTATGAGGCTTTTATGCGTTCCATTGTTACCGATTGAGCGATTAAACGATTGACGGTAATAAAAACACGACAGCAAATATCACTTTCTTTTCCCGACTACAATTACAAACAAAATGTCAACTGCCTTGCGGAACAAGACTCATTAACATTAAGATGGTTTTTGTAGTTTTGAACTTCCTAAATGATTAAACATTTGTATTAATTATCTTGAAATGAACAATTGTCTTGGGGCTTTAAAATACCAACAGATCTCGTTGTGCAGCCGGTTGTCATGCACTGATTCGAGGTGCCTTTGTCAGTTGCATGAGAAAGTGTCAATTATTTGTTTGGTTGTAAGATGATGGTGGTGGTTGACAGGTGATGTTATGCGTTCGCATGTGCATACTTGTACTTTGACAATAGTGACAATGCAGGTTTTGTTTTTTTTATGTAAGCAGTCTTACCAAGAATCGAAGTTTAAAGGAAGAGACAATAAACTTGTTTTAAAATTATTCATGGTACGGAACTAGTTAAGGTAATCACGTATTATTAGATGTGAGATCTGTCAGTTTTTTGGTGGAATTTTTTCTTAGGGATATTGCTTCTAACAATTCTGGTACGCCAAGAATTTCTTAGCATTAGCGCTAAGAAATTCTTCTTCTAACGATTTTGTTACGCCAAGAATTTGTATATTGATGTGTAAAGTGGCATAGTGGTTGATCCGCGAGGTCCTTGGTTGAAATCTTGAAAGTACCTGTTATTTTTACTGGTCTTCCTTTTGCAAAAGTCCGACAAGCATCCAAGACACAATTTGCACCCGAATCTTCTCAAATTTTACCTTCGGAATCGGGGGTAAAGTGATGGTCAAACATAAACAATAGCGAAGCTAGGCTTAAGGACAGAATTTAAGTTTATGTTTGAAAGGTTATAGAAGGGCGCTTCACAAAGTCAATATATAGGAAACATGTCCATGGCTTTGAAGTTTTACAAGCCGCGATCAGAAACAGTATGATCGTAGTTGAGTTACAGTCGATGTTCTTAACACCGTAGGAGTTCCATAGAGCTAAAGAAAAGTCTGTGGAGATGATTTATTGAGTAACATACACCAACCTATTACCAACAATTCGGCTTGGTTAACTTCAGCCAATCCACAAAAGAGTGACCCTCTGAACTACAGACGCATAACTGTCCTCAACATCGCCTACAAGATCATATCTATTATGGCAGATATGATCTTGTAGGCGATGTGAACTCCTGAAACTCTTTACCAATAACCTGATCGGCCTTTACCAGGTGTTTGTAGGCCAGGAAAGTAAACAGTAAAGATCCTGGGAAAAAATTCAAGGAGTACAAATCGACACCCGAATACTAATCAGATATTCCCAAGCATACTACAGTATTTATAGAGTTGAACTATACAGACCCATGCATAATCTTAAAATATCTCCTAAAATGGTTAGGGCAGGATGACGATGGATAGTTCTCGCTGGTTCATCAAGATCGGCATCAACCTCACCGCGAAATTCGATACGTGAAAAAGATTTAGACAAGGTGACACATTGTTGTGTGGCTTCTTTAACATAATTCTTGAGAGGATTTGTGCCAAACTCCTGGGCAAACACCAGAAGCAAAATCTTCCATAAATCGGTAGGGACTTCCGATTTTTGATAGTTGATAGCGGCCATATTGTTAATGCTACATCTGTCAAATTGGCTGTCATTTATCCAGTCTGTTTTTCCAAATCACCAAGGACGGACATAAAGGTCAATGAAATGGGTGTTCCATTCGGTTTTCATAACTATCCTAACGAGATGACTATTCGCAGTGTGGTTTACTAAACCAATGAAGTCCACTCGGGCTTTCACATACCACCATCTGGCAAATTTTGCGTCGCGACTTGAGCCTGCACTCGTAAAATGTTCAACTCACGCAGGATCTGGAGGGAAACGACCTTAGACAACGAAATGTGTTCTCTGAATGAATCGAAAAATCTTCTTCTTCTATGAGGCTCATTTCTGGACGATTAAGTACTTCAACAAACAAAATTTACGAATTTGGACGATACCAATCGAAGAAGTCACTGTTTGGTGTGAATTTTGGGCTGGCGACGTCATCGGTCCAGTGACGTTTGCCAGTCCATCACGTCAACGGCTGGAGCTATGGGAATTTTAAAATTTGATACGCGCCACCCAGAGAAGATACAAGAAACGACTGTTTCATATAAAACTAGATAAAGTGAACTACAAGAAATGACAATTCACCACGTTCAGTGTGTTGGCACCTTAATTTATTGAAATATATCGTAGGTAAAAATGCAACTCTATTTAAATAGACATTCCTTTGAGTTAAAATACATACGCATAAAATTATGTGTTGGGAATTTTAGTTGTCGACTACAATGTGTTATGCTGATATATCAATGACTACATAGATATTTGCACTTCAAAATTACACAGACTTCAGCTTCCCTGGGAAAAAGGAAGTTAAGAGGAGATCTAATCAAATATTTGATGAACTTTTGAATGTAAAAGTCAAGTGCCGTGATGTGCGTGAAAATAAAAAGAGTTGTGATTTGTTTTCTTTGCACATGGAACTCCATGTAGAAGGAAATGAATTCCATGTTTAAAATGCAAACTATCTTTGCTTCCATAAAAGTATTTTAACATAGATACAGTCAATGGCAAAATTATTTACACATTGCATTGATATTACTTGAACCAACCTATAAAGCGAGATAACTTTTGAAATAAGAACGAATTGTTTATTAAATTTCTAATGTTTGCAGTATTATTCAAACAGTAAATAAATCCAATTCCAACAAGTAACAGTTGAAGACATCCACCGAACAGAGGCAAAATTATTTACACAAAGCCAGTTTTTTCGTTTTCACTTTATCAGGAAGCGAACAAGAAATATATTTTTAAGTTTGAAGTTAACTGTCATTAAAAGTAACACTCCTTAATAGGTTGCGCTTCCTCCTTTTGCCGCAATAACTTCTGCAAGGCGTCTGGGCATTGTGTCTATTAAGCCTTGAACTTGCTCTGCTGGAATGGAACTCCAAGCCGTTATAAAATCATTCCAAGTTTGGTCTGCAGTTCTGCCAATGTTTTCAGGAATTTTAGATTTTACAATGTGCCAAAGATTCTCTATTGCATTAAGGTCAGGACTTTGCGGGGGCCATTTTAAAACTTCTTAACCCACTTCTGCCAAACACTTTTTTATGTTCCAGGCGGTGTGTTTCGGCGCCTTATCATGTTGAAGGATAAAATCGCTCCTTATATATCTTGAAACAGCAACCAGTGCAACATCATTTAAAATGTTTAAATAACGGGACTGTTTCATTTTCATTGGAGCACCTTACAAGTGGACCTACTCCACTATTTGATATGTAACCCCATATCATTATCTTGCCTCCATTGGAATGTCGTGTGGGTTGAGTGACGGGTTGCTTGCCCTTCATTTTAGGGGTGGAATAATAAAACTTACGCCCATATGTACCGTCCAGAACAAGCTGTTTCGTCCTCCAAAACTCTGGTGGTTTGTTGATGTGGTCCCTTGAAAATTGTAGCCTAACTATCCTGTTTTTGGGTGTTATATGCGTTTTTTTTGGATAACGTAAGAATTTATTCTGTTTTCTTTTAATATTCGTCGCAATGTTCTCTAACTTATATTATTATTTTGGCGATCTTTGTTTATGTCCATAAGTACACTTTTAAAACTTTCACGTGGGTTACTTTTGAAGGAGCGAACAATCTTAGCCTTTTTCTGCCTCTACCAATTTTAATTTTTTACACTTAGTAGTTATAACGGGTGATCCAAGTAGATATACTTTTTTCAATAGCCTTTTTTGACAGATCACGTGTGAGTCGTGTCATGCTGTCATGTTATTTTTGTTTAGTATTGTTTGGCATTTCATAATGGAAAGACTTACGCGTGAACAACGTTTACAAATTGTTCAACTTTTTAATGAAAATTCACGTTCTGTGAGGAATGTGTTTCGTGCACTTCGCTCAACTTATGGTCAACATACTCGGCCTACTGAGCGTACTATTCGCAACACCATCACCCATTTTGAGACCCAGCATTCATTATTGGATAATATTCGACCGAATAGACCACATCCAGTACGCTGTGAAGAAAATATAGCGGCCGTAGCTGAGAGTGTACACGAAGACCGTAGAGAGTCGATTCGGCGCCGTTCGCAGCAACTCGGACTGACGTATGGAACGACTTGGTGCATTTTACGTCAAGATCTTAAATTGAAAGCGTACAAAATACAGCTTGTGCAACAACTGAAGCCGTTCGACCTTCCCAAGCGACATCGCTTCGCTCTATGGGCTCTTGAAAAGTTCCAAGAAGATCCGACGTTTTCGAGGCAAATTTTGTTTAGCGATGAGGCCCACTTCTGGCTCAATGGGTATGTAAACAAACAAAATTGCCGCATATGGGACGAAGAGCAACCTGAAGAGATTGAAGAACTGCCACTTCATCCAGAAAAAACAACGGTTTGGTGTGGTTTGTGGGCCGGTGGAATCATCGGTCCATATTTCTTTAAAAATTATGCCGGTGCGAACGTAACCGTCAATGGCGACCGTTATCGTGCCATGATAACCGATTATTTGATGCCTGAAATTGAAGCTCTTGATCTCGGCGACATTTGGTTTCAGCAAGACGGCGCCACTTCCCACACATCGCATCAATCAATGGACTTATTGAGAGAACATTTCGGTGAGCACATAATTTCACGTTTTGGACCGGTCGATTGGCCACCAAGATCGTGTGATATCACCCCGACAACCCGCTTCGATTCAGGCCTTGGAGGGAAATATCACGCGTGTCATTCGCCAGTTACCAGTCGAAATGCTCGAACGAGTGATCGAAAATTGGACTCAACGGATGGACCATCTGCGACGTAACAACGGCCAACATTTGATAGACATAATCTTCAAAAAATAAATGCCAAAGAATGTTCTTTCAAATGATAATAAACATTCTCCATTAAATTCGAATTTTCTGTGTTTTTTTCTTTAAAAAAGTAGGGAACCTCGAAATGGATCACCCTTTAGTTATATAATAAATTGTTTTCCGGTTACAACCATATTTTTTAGAGAGTTCCACTACCGAAACACCCCCCTGGAATTCTGCAACAATGGCTGCTATTTTTTCTAGTGAAAGCTCAATAGTTTTTGGCATCTCGTACGACTTTTCCCTATTATGGACCTTGCAAAACTGAGCGCAATATTTGGACACCAAGCTAAATATCATTTAACGAAAGAAATTTATAGCCGTTACTTTCCCAAAGCAGTTATTTGCACTTCTGTAAATAATTTTGCCTCTGTTCGATGGATGTGTAAATAATTGTGTCACTTTGTTTTCTTTGAATTTAACTGTTACTTGTTGGAATTTGATTTATGTATTTTTTTTTTTTATGCAAACATTAGAAATGAGAAAAGTTAATAAACAATTTGTTCTTATTTCAAAAGTTATCTCGCTTTATGGGTTGTTAGCTAATTTGTATGCTAAAACATATTATGTCAACTGATTTGTGGGACTTGTGGAACACACGAATGGAACGTATCAAAAGGTTTGTTCGATTTCTATCTGGTTTCATCATAACCTACTCGTTTTCAAGTATCGAAAATGTATGGAAAAATAAAAAAGGATTTTCGGCAAAAAGTTTTCGAATCACTTGATGCTTTCACACCGAACTCTGACCAGGTGTGACATATATTAGCATCTTTTTTACAAGCCACAGTTATATGATACAATTTTTTTTTTTTTTTTGACAGCGAGTTTATCAGCTGTTTTGTGGGGCGCTCTGAACACACCTGTAGAGTGTATGAAAAAAGTGTGTTAGTTCCAACAACCTTCATCGGGATGACGTCTGCGAAGCGGTTTCAAGACGGTTTCGGCGTAACCTACTAATTTTTGAAGACTTCAAATGTATAGGGAAAACTTCGGTTTTTGACGAAATGGTCAGATGTTTTTGCGAAAACTCAGTTTTCGGTTCGTAGTGAAAGTATAAGTATAAGGTTGCAAGAAGCAAGTAAATAACATAATCAGGGAAAGCATATAAGACCTAAACACTGTTCAATGACCAACCTATGTGGACAATGCAATTTATCACCTCGAACAAAATACACGCCCTCATCAACTTGTAATTTGCAACCGTCATGATTTATCAACCTGCACTCACCATTCACAGTTTCCTACCTGTGAACGTAAAAAGGCATTACCTCATCTTTTTAATTACAAAAAAAAAGAATAACTCACCGCCATCATCGACCATCAACGAAAATACCACAAGAACTTAATAAATACCTTCAACCACAAAACAACAACAACAAGACCATCTTTCAAGAAGAGGACAGCAAGGCAAAAAGAAGTCCCCAAACCACCGAAATAAACAAAAAGAAAACACAAAAACCCTAACCTACCAGCCACTCAGTCAGACCCCCCAATCTATAGCCTATGGATAGACGTGTGTTTATCCACAAAACCCAACCAACCTACCTAACCTACCTATCTATACCACCAGTCATTCCGACGATCTTAGCCGCGAATTTTATATCTTTTTTGTTTTCCATTCGTTCCAGAGAGAAACAACAAAAATAAAAAACACGCAAAACCTCAACTCGGCTGTTTTGTCTTTAGTTACCGTCGCGATACTGTTAAGAGCTGTATGTACACCGCACTGCGCTAAGCTGCTCACACCGTTATTTGCGCGACTAGAGTACCTGTTCGTCTAGTGCGAGATACAAGTTTTTCTGCTATAGATACTGTTGTTTTTCCATGTTTATTTTTTTGTGGATAGATGCATCTGCATCTTAACTAGTGCTGTTGTAGAAAATTCTACTTGTATCTAGATACAAAAAAAAGAAAAAGAAGAAAATAAGCTTCATAAGAAGGAAAAGAAAACGACTTACGACAACGACGACGAGAAAAATCTGTGTTTTCATCGTGTGGTGGTGGTGATCCGTTTTTAAAAAGCCGGTATCCTAGTAAATAGTGAATGGGTGAACTTGACAAAACTGGAACAATCTAATGGTACTTACCTACTCCCATCGACATATAGATACGAACGAAATAAGAACTGCGCTACTTCTTGTATGCGTGTATGCCATCACGACGAGTAGGATTACTCTCGATGTGATTGAATTTCCTCATTTCATAATCACGTTTCGTATAACGGAAGGCACAAGTCTCATCAATTCACCTAAAGTTCACACCAAGCTAACGATATAAACAAAACGCAAATAGAGGAAATCTTTGATTGAATTTCATTGCACAAGTGATATAACTAATGCTAGTCCATTACTTCTGTTTATAATCTAGATACAGAGAAATTACGTCTCGAAAGTAGATGCGTAGTGTGTTAAAAAGATATAAACGCTTGCCCCCCTCATCTATTATGCCAAAGGCGAGTGTGAATTAAATTCTTCAATTTTTTTGTTTTTTTTTTTCAAATCCATTTTGTAATTCAAATCGCAAATTTAGAGATTCTCGCATTTCCAACAATGCCATCGACAACATATATCAATATCAACGGGATAGATCCACTTAAAAAACCAATAGATACAAAAATCTCCAAAGAAATCCAACAAATCGAAGACGAAGAAGTAGAAAACCATAAAAGATACATAAGTGAAATGCCTCCAGTAGTCGTTTCGAATGTGGCAAAGACCATTTCTGTCACGACTACCACTTCAACATCGTATAGCCCCACTTTGAAAGAAGAAGAAGAAGATGAAGAAGAAAATATCCGTCGTCGACCAGTCCAGATGAAAGAACGACTTAACCGCACCGAACCAAAGCAACAACAAAACGATGCGACAACAACGATGAAAGTGGAGCCAACTCTTGTTGCAGCACAAAATCAGACAACGATTAGTGTTGGTAGTGGCACTGGCAACACTACAACGACGACCACCGATGATGATATAGATGTCGATGAAAGCGGTAGTATTAGTTGTATCTTACCATCTCCATTTACCACTACTGCTGTTGGCATTTCCCCAGTTTCACAAATCGAGATTATTAACCATAGTCGAGGAGGAGTAGCAGATTGTGCAAGTGCACTGACCGAATCAGTTTCATCGACGGAGAAAGACTTTCATGTTGTCAAGATAAAAATTTCGCCCGACTCGGAATTGTTTAGTGAACCCGCATCAGTAGTGTCTCAATCGCAATTCGAAACCGAAATTAAGAGTGATCCCAATTTACAATCGAATCAGAGTGGTGTATTGAAGAATCAAGTTACTGTGGTGAATTTGACAGAAAATCCAAAAAATCTCCAATTAAACATTGAAAAGGATATCAGTGAAGGATCCGACACAATGGTTCAAAAGTCCAATAACAATGGCACCTCAGTCACCGAACTGAATGTCAGCAATCCAACGTATCTGTACTACATGATGACAAGTGGACAATTCTCACCGAGTGACACACTCGACAGTGGTACATGCAGTGACATGGATAACGGCGGGAGTACAACAAATTCAACAACACCACCACCGTTGCCGAAAAAAGTTGGTCCCAAGCTGGAGATGCACTTGAAAACCACCAAGATCATGATGACCGAGGATCACGATCGTCATCATCATTCAAGAAAAATCCATCACGATCACCAGCGTGCTGGATCTTTAACCGACAGCGAGGAGAGTGAATCGAGTCTAAGTTGTGATTCGTTGAGTCTATCCGATGGACTGCCATCGAAATTATCATTTCTTCCGGATTCGCTACTGAGAGATATACGCGATCGGAAATTTCCCAATTCGCCGCCCTCACCGACTGGGGGTTTTTCAACGAAAATCGACTTTAAATACGCGGATAACAATATTGATAACGGTAATGACAAATTGGTGAGTGAACGTAACAAAACGAATGCGGCCACGAAATTCGACAGCAAGACGGGCTATCGCAATGATAACAATAAAAAGTGTGTCATTATCAAAGAGGGTGCGTACACGGATAAATGTGGATCGATGGAACCGCGTAAATTCGAAAACGATAAATATTATACATTCCATGTGAATGAACATGACTTCGGTAGCCTAGTCCAGAGTGAACCAAAAAGTTTAAGTGACGATGCATTTGCTGGGTATAAGGATATACGGAGTCCATCGTCGGCAACATCGACCATAAGGAGTTCGAAGGGCACCGTCAGGGGTGTTAAGAATCGTGTAAGGAATGGCATAGCTACATTTTTACAGTTGCAGCAATCGAATGTTAAGGTGAGTTGAGTTATTTATTTATTTTTTTATCATAAAAGTTGGTATTTTCGGTTTTGACGTTGGATCATTCCCAACAATTGCAATTTTGGAAATGTATACTTTGGTTGATCGTTATTAGTGCTTGACAGTGGTAGTCGTTTTTAGTTCGCGAATAATAACAAAATTGTGCAGAAAAAACAAAATTACTCCTCTGTTATGGAATTGAAAATCATTAGCGCTGTTCAAAAACTCACATGTGGTATGACATCTTGGATTACTCCCTATTGACGGCTGGAAAAATCTGCCAGCGCTAAATGATGGCAGGCAACCATTGAACTAAACCACTCACAAAAAACATCTGTCAAAATGCTCTTTATTAACTTTATTTTAAAAAAAATCATCGCCCTAATCTTTATATTGCGATATCACTTATTTTATGGTCATTAAATTCTCTTAAATTAAAAATTCAACATTTGTTCAGTTATCAAGGTTCTGAGTTTGACCGTAAAAGTCGTCAATTCTATTTGGTCCATTGAGATTCAGTTAGCTCGGGTGACATTTAGAGGAACATTTTTCAAATGAGTGTACTTAAATCATTGAAATAATAACAGCAGACTTTTCTTTCACCGATCTTGTATATATATTTAGTTTCAGTCAAAAACAATAATTTTAAATGTCTTTATAATTGACATAATGACATATCTGCTTGCCTATCAATATCCAATGAAAAGAAAATTTGTGACATTTTGACATATACCTGACTTGCTTAAATTTAAACGCATTTTAATATAAAACATATTTTTGAAGGATGTTTCACACTGCCTACTCAATTAAAGAATGAATGCGTTTATATACTTAAAAGGTGACAAGTAGAACTAAGAACATTTTGGGTTATGCACTTGTATTTATGCAGAAACCATAACAAACTTCTTAGAAGGATATAATAAGTGCTTCCCCAAAATATCATGACACAGTTTTAATATTTTTTTTATTTGTTTATTGTTACCAAAGTTTAGCATAATTAATGTCAAAATGTTGATTTACCTTTATCGCGTACAAGCTTTAACTTCTTCTAAATTCCATATTGTTTAAAAAAAATTTATAACTTTCAGTATGTATTTCTTAATTTACATATGAATAGGAAATTAAAAAAAAAAACTATTTTTACATCACTATTCATAAATAAATTCTATCACAACCTATCCACTGCAAAGAGCATCAACATTTTGATAGAAAAAAACAAACAAACTTTTTATGGCGTTTTCCATTGGTGAAAAAATCAATCTTTGTTTGTATCTAAATCTATCAAAAGACCGATTTTGACAGTTGTTGTGTTTCATTGGGCAAAAAAATTGTTTTCTTTAGATCTCAGATCAATTTTGCAGATCTGGATTTTTTTCAGATTTACCCCTCCTTGCACTAACACTAATACAAATGATAGCTGTCAGTTTGACAAGAGTGATTTTTGTTTTGATTTAATATTATTTCGGTTGTGAAAAACTATTTTAACCATTAAAACTGTAGCAGTACGATGTGAAATATAAATGAAATCAAAAACAAACAACCTGTGTTACTGGAAACATGGCAGCTACACCGACATTAACTTCACAGAAACGAAATTATACCAATACAACCACTGAAAAAATTAATTTGAAATCGCGGTGTTCCATTGGTAACAAAAAAGTTAAAATTTCAGATCAAAATCTAGATTTACCAATAAAAAACGCCATTAGTTGAAAAACATTGGATCATACGTGACTCGTTTGTATGAACAACTAAGCTGCAATGTTAGCAGCATAATAATGATTGTAGTTTTTCTAAATGTCAGATTTCGTTCAAAACTTTTTGGCCAAATTAGTAACACATCTTAGCCTATGACGTCTTATTTAACTATTTGACGAAGAAGAATTTTCCGCTACAAATCTAATAAAAATATTGCGGATTTTAAGAAAACACAACATTTCAAGACTAAAATTAAAAAATTGTTACTCCTTCTACGAAAAGAAAACTAATTTGACATTGTCCCACTCGTCGTCGTTTTATATTGGGGCTATACTATCAGAGGGGTCTCAAAATATTATGGGACATATGTGTCCCATTCGTCGTTAAAGGCTTAAAAATATGCCTGAGTTTGGCAACACTAACATTTTTTTACACAAAAAATAATTTTACTATGTGCGAAAGTTTGTAATATTATGACGACGTTTCGTGAACGACCCTAAAACTGCGGTAACCCTAAATAATGCGGTAACCCACTGAATAGAATCTCAATTAAGTAATTTATTTATTGATAGAATTTTGTTCCTTGAGTTGCTTAGTGTCAAACTGAGTTGAGTGGAGTCAGTGTCAAACTGTCAAATTACAAACTGACATCGTATACAGAAAACAAACTTTGACACAAAGTTTTGCACAGAATACTTTTTAACATTGAAATTGGATTTATGTTCACATTTTTCAATAATACTGGTCATCAATTCCACTTTTTTTATATCAATTTTATGATTAAACGCACTCACTTTCTACTTTTATAAGTTAATAATTTTTATTGCACATTAAACAACATTTTTATATTTTTTATACAATAGCCCCACTTCCGCCATATAATTGTTTTCACATTGTTTTTCTCCAAGTGAATTTGAAGTTTTAGTGAAAGAGTGTGAAAGTGACAGATTAAATGTCAAAATAGCATTTCAAAAATTTACATTGTTTACCATCTCAGTTTATACAACCAATTCCTGTGAGAAAATTCCGATATTGTTGGAAAAGATTTATACAATTTTTGACAGGTAATTTATAACGATGTAATTTTTATCACACTTACGTTTACAACGGCTTTCCACGTTACATGAATACCCCTATTATTTCCCAAAAAACAGTGCAGAATTTGAAATACATGGAGTGATATGGGACCTGTCAGACCATTAAACTTACTGTAGTGGTCATTTTGGTTGAGTTGTGAAAAAACGCCTCTACCATTTTTATACCTTAAATTTGTTTTGCAGTTAGATGTTTTTTTTGGAAAAAAAAAGTCAAATTCCAATGATGCCAAATATCCTAAAAAGTTTCTTTTTTGTCACTCGACTTTTGCAGTGGATTTAAAGCTCAGTTATAATTATCATTGATAACCTTAATTGGAATTTTTTTTTTAATTCTTGCGGCTTTTTTTTTAATTCAATCATTGGCGAGTTGTTATCAAAACAAAGCTTCTGAATTTTAGAACATGATTATCCAAATAATAATTAAATTTCTAATTATAGTTTTCGCAAAAAGTCTCTTTTTTATACCCTATCCTATAGGGGTATATTAGTTTTGATACATAGCTTGTAACATACAGAAATAATTTAGCAAGGTATACCTCAAAGTATATGGATCGACTCAGAATCGCTAGCTGAGTCGATTAAGCCACTTCTGTCTGTCCGTCCGTCCGTCCTTCTGTAGGTAACCGGTTTTTGGGCCTTTCAGCTAGGGTTATGAAATTTGGTACACGTGATCCTTTTACGTGCTGTTCGTACAAGTGTAAAAAAATTGAAATCCGCCCACTGCCACGCCCCCTTTTTAGAAAAACCTAATTTTATGTCAAACCGTTAAAAATTTTGAAAAAGTGTCTGAAGAAGATATCTAGACAAATTATACAAAAAAGTATAATTTCATTCGTTTGGCTATTTTGTATATAAATATGCGAAACTTGAACAAAGCAGAAGGGATATCAAGACCACAAGTCTTACAAAAATATATTTCTTGGTGAAAATAATAAATAATTAAGGGTTTTTTGACGATCTCTTTGAAATATATTCCGTATTATTTTAAAACAAGAATTGATTTTGATGAATTTGATTTGAAGAATGGATTTTGTTTTAATTCTTTTGGGAAACTAAAAAAAATAGAATTAAAATAAACTGCCATTTAATTCAAATGACACAGCAAAAAGCCAACCTTTTTTTACCACTGCAGAAATGTCAAAAATTAGACGGTGGATAAAATTTAACTTGCATTTCAATGCAATTGATACTAAGAAGAAGAAGGTAACATTTTAATTCCATCATGTTTCGTGTTCCAATGAAGTTGTTCAATGACAGATGTAACTGGGCTCTTAGAAACAAAGACGACTTGCAAGACTTGTTTTCCCATTGAAAACTGTGTGTTCTATCTTTTTTCCACGTGTATTCAGGCTTAAGTATGTGCCTAATGCCGTTTTTTTTAATAATACTCAAAAAACCTACTTATACTGTACAACATTGGGACAAAAAAATCGCTCCTGAAATATTCTGAAAGTGTTTTGATGATATCATGCAGTAAAAAAAATTGATTGTCTGGACATAGCTACTGAAAATATTTAGCTAATCATGTCTTTGTAATAAAAAATATTGTGAGCATTATAAAAGACTTCCATTTTGTTTGCATCAAAATATCTGTATATATACTTTTTATTGTTTTTATCAAAAGAGTTATAGATAAATAGCTTTAAACCCTGATAACTGAAATTTTCGAAAATCTCGCTTAGCCAAAGCGTTAGGAAAAGTGGTTAGGATCATTAAAACTATAGCAGATCTTTATCTTCTAAGCGCTTTAATTTAGAAGAAAATTTCTGTTTTGAGAATTTTCAGGCGAGTTTTATCGCTACTAGTTGATAGGCTTCAGAAAATGTCTCGAATCCTTCTATTTTTTCAATCGAAAACACAATACCATTCTCTAAAAAAAAGACCTGATTCCCATCTTGATAGACTAGACCATTCGTCCGTTCCGGTACTTTCATTAAATTTTTAAATTCTCAAATTTCTTTAATTTCTTGAATTGGTGAAAATCTGGTGAATAAAATCCCAGCATACTGAAGACAGAGAAAAATTAGGAACGAAGTAAAAAAAAAACACAAAACTGTTTGAATAAACACCAAAAATGCTAGTTTTCAGCCTTGCATTTCATTCAATTGAGCAAATTGACTCTCCTGAAACCAAGACCTCAGTGGCGCAAGTGGTAGGTATAAGCCATTGGCTGACTAGGCACGGGGTTACAATTGTTAAAAATTGTTTCAATAATCAAACAGAGAACTGAACGTTCAATTAGCAGTACTATTTGAAGGAATCTGATGAGAACACTTGGTAGTGTCCGTAATATCAGTAATTCTTACCAAATAGTGTTGTTTGTACACAAGTTTTTGTTGTAATTTCGATCATTCAATAAAAAAATTTATTTATGTACCAATCTAAAAAAAACATGACAAAAGTATAAAGGATATGGAACCTCAGGCATGTATGACTAGTCAAGGCCGTCATATTCGAAAGGAATCTATTCGCGCCTTTGTCGTTTTACACTTTGGTAAAATATGCGAACATCGTTCCTGGAGTGTCTGTAATGCCGATGTTTTCTCATCCTTCTTTGGCTATAGAGCTCAATGGCAGCTGTCATCGTTACCTTCACCTTGGCCTTGGTAGACCTTATTGTTGGCAGTGAGCATCTCTGTCGGCAGTCTTCATCAAATCAACGGTTTCTTGCTCGGCATGTGGTCATGTCACACCCACAGTGGGAGTAAAAAACACTCCCATTAAACTTAGACTTTTATTTCTAAGAATGCAAATTTAGGGCAACAGGTGAATTTTCATTTAAGACAACATTTTAAGACACCGCAGACAGCTAAGGTGAATTCTTTTTGTAAACGATTTCTATTACGACAGACAATGTAGTTAAGAATATTGCAACCCTGAAATATTTTTACTGATGCTTTCTCAGAAAAAAAAAACAACAACCGAATTTGGCATCACTGTCAACTGTCATCGCACTGATTAAAAAAATGGATGATGTTGCTGTATCAATGTGTTTCTTTCATGAATGATTGATGTTCAGGCTTACAACAACATTGAGTAAGCATATTAAATTTAAAATTACAAAAAAATAGTTTCGCTTAAGTATTTTAGACATAATCTAGTGTCTTCATCAGATTCCTTTTAATAGTAGACGGGTTGCCTGAAAATAAGGTTGACAGTCGGCAACGCCTTTGAAAAAATTAAAACTTGCTATAGCTCTTTTCCAAAATAATATATGTGCTACCTAAAAGTTTGACACAATTAAATACAATATCGAAAATGTGTGACAACTGAGTATGGTTTTTAAATGACAGTTTCAAGTTAACAACTAAATCGTCTTATCTACTTTTTTTTCAATTGAAGAGGGTGTATTGTATCGCTTAACACATTTACTTATTTACTTAAAATCAAGTGAATACAATTCTTTTCATTTATTCTTAATGCGTTAAGACATTTTCACTGCTTTATGCCAACATCATCAATGTTGTCCCTAATTTTTTAACAACCCTGTACGAATTAAAAAAAAAGAAAAACAACATACAACGATACGTTTACATATCTCCAAACATTTGATAAGTGATTGATAGGAATGTGTTTGATAAATTGCAGACGTTACCTCACTGCGTTATTTGTCATTGTCCAAAGATTAGAAAAATGTTCAAACGTATGTACGTGATCCGTCAGTTACATAGAATCAAAACTAGTTGACAGCTTGTTATCAGAACTAATTTTGCTGTTACTATCCATTTTTGAGGTAGGTACACAAGTGATACATTGTTTTGGTGTTTAATTACTTTGTTCTTTGTCAGCATGAGCTGATAGATAGTAGCAAATTTTATATTTATTTCACATTTCCGCCTTCGTGATTATATTCGATTTTATGAGGACAATACGAAATACAACAAACTCTACCCATAACAATATATTTTACAACCAAATTGTACTAAAATAATGGGTTGTACAAGTTTTATAAACATGATTTTTGCTTATAACCACCTTTAATCGAAGTATACGTTTGGAACAAAATTTTCTCCGATTTGTTCAATTTTGGAGAATTTTGTACCGAGGTATCCATTCGGATTATTCCCATGACGGCTTAATGCGTTAAGTCGACAATTTTTGACAGCTTCGCGTTGAATTTCTTTGGAAATTCTTCGGCGAAAAAGTTGTTGCGGAAGTCTTACAAAAATGGAAACCACCCCAAAATTGTGAGTAAAATAAAAAATACAAATATTTTGTGTATTACTACAAAATTGTACCCTAGAAAAAAAAAGACAAGAACGCAACATGAAAAATGTGTGTAAGTTTGTTTTTACTCATTTTTCACATTCATAAAATTACAAAGCTGACAGATTGTCAAGCGTACGCGAATGGATGCTTCATTTGTTTTTATTTTCGCAACGGATACTTCGAAGGTAAACTGAGCTCCGATCTTAACTGATTTTCGTTTCGGAAATTCTTTGAACGGATACCTCGATAGGGCTTACCAGCATTATAAAGAGTGAAATATTTAAGCCAAAAAAGTGGCTCATTGGTAAATCTGCGTTGAGTTGAGTTTGTGTGTTTTTTTTAAGTTTTTCTTTGATTTGTGATGGCGAGAAGGGTTACCTGCGGAGGAAGAAAAAATCAAAAGTATTACAATGGTCGAGTACATAACTTTGATGATCTCTAGTGCTACTCAACTGTCAATTTCGAAAAGTTTCCGCCCCCATTTTTTGCATAAAAAGCACTTCACTTCTATCCATTATGTGTCTGATAAAAATCATTGCCCTCCATCGCTTGACATAACTTAAAACTTTCCTTTCCGTCATTTAAAAAAATATCATAAAAATATGAAAAAACATATGAGAAGGCTACAATAGCCTTTGTGGATCGTTTGATACCCTATCCCCACCATCCTTAAAATTAATATCAATAAAATGTGGGCTTTATGGCAAAGAAATAAAAAATTGACATTGTCGCAACATAATGTTCAGACAGTTTATAAAAATCTTTTATGGCTCGACAAAAATCAACGTTATTCACCTGGTTATGCTATGATGATTTACAAATAGTTTTTGTATGAAAACGCCTACAAAAAGTGGGCGTGGGTTTAAATAATACATGAAAGCAATATTTATAATACTATAACCAATGATTTAACTTCAACATTTTTTTCGAAATGTTTAAAATTTTACTGAAAAACGTTTTTTTTTTTATTAAAACGCCCCCAAAAGTTGGGCGTGGCAAAAAACGTCGTATTGCAATAGACATTATGATTGTCTCTATATCTTTTTCAGACAGTTTTTCAAACACTTTTTGGCCTAAAACTACGTTTTCCTGAAAAGAGGGCGTTGCAGTGGGCGGATTTCAAAAACGTATACACATGTGCTGCTGGGAGCAAATACAAACAAGTGTGCCAAATTTCATCATTTTAGATCAAAATTTAATGCCCAAAACTGGTGACTTACGGACGGACGGACAGACATGGCTTAATCGATTCAGCTATCGATTCTGAGTCGATCCATACACTTTAAGCTATACTTAGCTAAATTATTTCTCAATGTTACAGACCATCTATCAAAACTAATATACCCCTATGGGATAGGGTATAAAAATAGGACGTAATGACGTTTCTTTCTATTATGCTGAAGCCCAGAAGCGAAATCACTTTTTGAGAACGATTCAATAGGTCTGTCGACTCTGAACTCAAAACATTACACAGAAAATTTCAGACAAGAACAGAAAAATACAGCTGTTTGTGTTCCATGAGAAAATATGTGTTCGCTTTTTTGTTTTGGACACGTTTTGCTGCACCTGCTCTTGAGTAAGTACACATGAGTTTAAAATGTCAAAACTAGCTGTCAATTTTCTGTTTCAATTGTATCTTTGGTATTATTAAAATGTTTAACATTTGAGAGTTTTGGAATTTGCAATATCTTTACCTTAATAGAAGAAGTCTTTACCAGGGCAACTGCTAAAGTTACAAGTTGTCCTTTTTTAATGCCAGGGATGTTAATCGCAAATATATTCATATAATGTTGAAAAAAGGTAACTTTCATATGACATATAAAATTTGGCACACTTCAAAGTAAAAACATTTCATTTTGTCCAGGATCTGTATTTTTCTGTTCTGACAGTTTTTACTTATTGTGCTGTTCTAAGTTCATTTATTAAATCAAACAAAATACTTCTAATGTTATATTATTTGTCCAATAAAAAACGGAATATGATATCCACTTCTGGGTACTAAAAAAAGAGTACAATTTGCATCAATTCTATTGAAATTCATTAATTTGTTTGTCATATATATCATGTTCCTTATTTATAACATCCCTGAACAAATTTCAATCGGCTAATATCAAACAGAAGAAAGAGATGATAATAAAGTTTAATTGTTGTTGCAATTAATGATTTTTCATCTGCAACACCTGCTGGTAATTTGTTTCATAATTAAACCACTTAATCTAGTATTAAAAAGAAAGTCTTAAGGCTGAACCATAATATTCGGAAGCTTTTGGAAGCTAATGTCAAAATTCTACGTTAAGTTTTCTTCAGTACTGTCAATTACTCAAGGTGCTCAAATTTGTGAATGGAAGCGATTTTCAGAGCGGAAGTCGTTTTGCCTGTCATTTGTGTGTGTTACAGTATTTTGCTTGGCATTTAAATGAAATTTTAAAACAATTGTGATTTCTCAAATGATAATTTTATTTTTTGCAAACTCACTTACCTTACAAACAATAAAAACGAAATTTCGTTGCTTCTAAACTTAAATTAAAACAAATTTCACAGCTGTTGGAGTGAAATGTCAAAGTTTTGTATGAAAGAACAAATTAAAACAAAAGAGCGAATGAATTCGCTTTTTCGCAAGTGAGCAAAACTGAACGACTAAGCGAAAACTATTAAGGTTGAACTATAATAGTCGGAAGCAATCGCAAGCTAATGTCGAAATTCTACGTTAAGTTTTTTTCAGCACAGTCAATTACTCAAGTTGCTCATAATATACTTTTGTGACTGGAAGCTATTGTCAGAGTAGATGTCGTTTTACCAAACTAAATTTCGTTGCTTATAAACTTACGAATTTAAATGTACACAGCTGTTGGAGTGAAATATCAAAGTTTTGTATGAAAGAACAAAAGAAAGCGAAAAAGCGAATGTGAGCAAAACTGAACGACTCGAAGCGAAAACTATTAAGGTTGAACTATAATAGTCGGCAGCAATCGCAAGCTAATGTCAAAATTCTACGTTAAGTTTTTTTCAGCGCAGTCAATTACTCAAGTTGCTCATAATATACTTTTGTGACTGGAAGCTATTGTCAGAGTAGATGTCGTTTTACCAAACTAAATTTCGTTGCTTATAAACCTACGAATTTAAATGTACACAGCTGTTGGAGTGAAATGTCAAAGTTTTGTATGAAAGAACAAAGAAAAGCGAAAGAGCGAATGAATTCGCTTTTTCGCAAGTGAGCAAAATTGAACGACTCGAAGCGAAAACTATTAAGGTTGAACTATAATAGTCGGAAGCTAATGTCAAAATTCTACATTAAGTTTTTTCAGCACTGTCAATTACTATAGTTGCCCATAATAGACCTTTGTGACTGGAAGCTATTGTCATAGTGGATGTCGTTACGAATTTAAATGTACACAGCTGTTGAAGTTAAATGTCAAATTATTGTATGAAAAAAATGAAAGAGATAGAGCGAATGAATTCGCATTTTCGCAATTGAGCAAAAGTAAACGAAAACTGAACGAATCGAAGCAAATTTCATGTGTTCGCAGACTTACGGGAGTGGTCGTCCGCAACCATCTTCTATTATAGTTCAGCCTTTATATTCGTACAATACAAATTGAATGTATTCGCCGAGTTACGGCAGTTGTCATCAGCAACCATCTTCTATTTTAGTTCAGCCTTTATTCGACGTATGGTCTGTGGATTAACTAGTCTAGAAGCTAGTCTTATATTAAGATATTCTGGGAAGAATTTAAAAACAAAAAATTGAATGCAAGTGGGAGTGCGTGAAAACTGATCCTTTAGTCACTAACGGATCTCAACAGATGGAAGCATTTTCTGTCAAAAGTTTCCTTACTTCGCAGCTTATAACAATGATGAATTCCAATAACGGGTCGTATAAAATAAATTAAAGTACCCTTTAAGCAGTAAGGGTCAGAAGATGAGTCCAACATATTTAAGTCTCAGTATATTTTAGAAAATCTCCACTTTGCCAAGTGTGTAAATGTTTTCCACTTATGGGGTTTTCGGAGATCTCGAAGGGATACGTAAGTGAAAGAAGCCATTACAAGGTTGTGATTTGTCAAAGGGTGGCATAGCAAAATTGGAAAAAAATATGGAGGTGCTTCGATAAGTTACATCCCACACACGGAAAAGGTGTAGATCAGCACTATTAGATAAAAAATGTAATTGTACTAGATTTCCCCTTGTTTTTCTTTTGGCACAAGGTTATGTATTAGTTATGTGGGTGGGAAATGTTTTATGAGCAAGCATTTGGAAAAACATGTAAAGAGCTGAATAAATGCTATACAAAAGCAGAGCTATGAAAAAGCTATTTCAAGATCATTTTAGCGATTTCAGTTCTATGCTCTCATTCATATTTCTCTATATTTTACATCGATGTGATATGAACATAATAGCCATTGTATTTTGTAAAATCAATTTGTTTAACATAAAAATTAATGTCTGTTAGATTTCAGACCATGATTAATACAATCACAGTTGCAATATTTTATGTTTTAACTTGAGCACTTAAATAAATGGGCTTAACCATCTTGACTTAAATTTATTCGTTTTTAGAGTAGAAAGTTACTGACCTTACCTAGTTAATGGCCTTACCTAGTTAATGACCTGACCTTCTAACCGAGCTCATATTAGTAAGTTCATCGTGCATTTTGACCTGTCAAAAATAGTACAAGCCTGTTGAGAGAAAACTTATGACCTACCAAGCACTTTAGCCATTTATAACTAAATTTTAAGAAATGTTTTACATATTCATGACTCATCTTTGCACGTATAATCTATTTATATTCAAAAGAATGATTTTAGTCCCACACTCTATATTATTACCATCAGAAATTAATAAATAAACTCATAGAATTAATTCATCTAAATATCAAAGTTCAGCCATCAGATAAGAATGCAATTATTCCAGTGATTAATAAAAATAATTCTGGTTCGAACTTGATATACTTAAGATTGATGATTGAAAAAGTATACCTGTTTTGATATTATCAAAAAAGTTAGTTAATCAGTGTATCCGGTTAACTAAATCAACATTTGAATTATCATTGTGATTGTCCTAGAATAGTAAAATTAAACAATTATCAAATCTATCAAATTATACAAAAAAAAATTAACAAATTTTGGAAATAAATCTTAAGAGAAAACCTTGAATGTTTTGAATTCAGGGTACAGAACATTTAAAATGCACACCACCTTCATTTTGGAAATGTTGTTTGGATTTAATTTGGATGATGACATCTGTCATTTTGGATGCCATTCACGTACAGCTCAAAGGTATATTAATACAAATGTCAGTGCAGGTGATGCAATAAATTCTCCTTGAACACCCGTTGACTGTCAAATGATTTCAGTTGTTTTGGTTTATTATACTCCTGTGAATGGAAAAAAAAAATGAAATTTATGTTTTAGTAGCTCGCATTTATATTAGTGACTGTCACGAGGATTTTGAACATTGGACAAGCATAATCAGAAAGGTGACATGCCTTTTTATTATCGGTGATAATTGTTTATTGTTATTACTATTTTATTAACGTCATATGATATGAAAGATAAGTTAATCTAAAATCTTCATCTATCAAAATTGAATTAAATCCGTCCAGTCTTCAGAGGCGTACACAGACCGGGTGACCGCAAATGGACAGAATTGCCAGACCCTCTTGTCTGGGCTTCTCCATCATCGTAATTTTTTTTTTCCGTGGGCTGGCTGCCCAAAGTAGTGTGAGACTTTAACCCACTAAACCACCAGCACCCTTTTTGTATTTGTATTGCAACTAAATATGCGACTTATCTAGCAATTTTTTATCACAAGTATTGAATGTTTGGCAGGTAACTTTCCTTTGAAAGTTCCAGCTTTTTCCGCAATTTATAGCGAGGTTTGTTATTATCGGGCCAAATATAAGGGCATAGTTCTTTGAAGACGCCGCAATAAATTTGTTTCGTCAAGAATTTCGAGGACCGTTGTGTAAACGTGTCGCAAAAAAAGTTTTTTTTTATGTTTGCGTGCAAAATTTGTCGCTTCATCTTTAATTGCGGGAATACCCAGATCTCTGCGTAGATCTTCTTCCTTATATACCACGGCGCATTGACGAATGACCTTAACATTTTGTTTTCAAAAGTTTGTAAAATATTTAGACTCGTTTCACTGGTACAACCCCATAGTTGTATACCATATGTCCAAACCCACTCTAGCACTTGCTAGTGTAATAGCAGCTTGTTATCAAGGTTAAGCTGCAAATATTTTCCAAGTAACTAGGACAGTTCTCTGTACTTATCTTCGCATTTCTTTTTATACATGCGACTTCTATTTTAATTTAGCATCGAGTGTCTTACTTACATACTTACTTAAGTGGCGCTACAGTCCGGAATGAACCTGGGCCTCAACCAACATGCCTCTCCAATTAGCCCGGTCCTTAGCTAACTGCCTACAGTTGCGCACTCCAAGTTGGTTGAGGTCGGTTTCTACTTGTGCGCGCCACTTAAGGCGAGGTCTTCCTCTACTGCCTCCGACGTCTGGCTGGGAATCGAGCGTCATTCCGAGATATTTCGCTTCATACAGGTAAATTTTTTTTCCGTTTATACGAAAAATCTACATGAATCGATTTGCTCTCGTTAAGTGCAATCTGCCAGGATTTTGTCCATTCATTAACCTCGTTAAGCGCGTTTTGTAATTTCATATTTGTTTCCTCTATTGTTGGGCCAACTGCTAGTATAGCTGTGTCGTCAGCAAACGTGGCAACTATCGTATCGTTTGTTTGATATCACGTGTAAATAGTAGGTACAAGAGTGGGCCAAGAACGCTTCCTTGGGGTACTCCTGCCAATATTTCTTTGAACTCCGAATATTCGTTTCCAAGTTTCACACGGCAGAGTCTATGCTTAAGATACGACACGATGATTTTATATAATTTTTCAGGCAGAACTTGTCTTAGTTTGTATTGAAGGCCATGCCAAACTTTGTCAAAAGCTTGCTACACGTCAAGATATACGGCTGAGCAAATTTTCTTTTCTTCGATAGCTTTCTCAATTACATCAGTAATTCGATGAACTTGGTCTACAGTCGAATGTTTACTTCTAAACCCAAATTGATGGTAAAAGGCGTTTCTGATCAATAACGAGGGGTAAGCGACCGAGTAATATCCTTTCAAAAACTTTTGAAATTTTGGAAGAAGTGAAATAGGCCTCTACGATTTTATTTCATTCGGTGATTTGCCTGATTTGAGAATCATAATCACTTCCGCGACTTTCCACTGTCTTGGTATGTATTCTATTCCAATTGCTGCATTTACAATGTTGAGGAGTTTAGTTAATGCTTTTCGGGGCAACATCTTCAGAAGTTCTCCTGTAATTAGGTAATAACCCGGAGCCTTTGTAGGCTTTAATTTCTGTATTTCCCGTTTAAGCTCGGCAATTCTTGCATATCTAACTAAATTGCTATCGGTTGTAGTCTCGGATAAATTAATGTTTTTTGGACCATCGGTTTAAATGTTTCCTCAAGATGTGCGGCAAAAGCTTGATAGCAAGCTTAGATGTGTTTTATCTTGCAGGGCACGCCTTACCAAATCTTTTATTTCCCATGGGTACTTGATACATATTACTATAGCTCTCTATTTTGCGTTGTTGAGGAGTATGATTCCATGATGCTTTTTGACCGACATCGATAAAGGAGTCTTCGAGTTCTAATGGGGACTTCGAGTTCTAATGGAGATCTAAGCGATACACCCAGTCGAATATTATTTTCAATATCGTTTTTGAAGCCTTCACAGGTGGTTTTTCCGTTTGTTAGTCTGGGTGGGATTTCATTTCTAATGATTGACTCGCTCGTTGTCAGAATGACCGGAGAATGATCAGAACAAAGATCAAAGCATTCCTCAACTTTGTTGCGATTGGACAGCATACCTCTTACGATGAAAAAAATCGATCAAATCCGGTATTTTTCGTAACATCAGTTGGCCAGTAAGTTGATTTTTCCGTAGAACAAAATTCGGTATTGTACAAGGTGGCGCAAAAATAACCTTCCGATGTTTTTAAAAAAAAAATGAAAAACTTTGATTCTTCTTGTGGATTATTTTTATTTGGTCTTTTAATATTTTTTACATCAAGTCGAGAATATGATGTCATGTAAATGGCCGCCGCCACAGTTGATTGTCATTTGAGCCTTTTTATGGCATTTTCCATCACTTTGGCCAAAACTTCCGGCGATAGGTCCTCACATTCTTGACGGATATTGTCTTTAAGAGCTGCAAGAGTCTGAAGCTTGTTGACATAAACCCGCGACTTCAAAAAGCCCCACAAAAAGAAGTCCAGTGCTGGCCAGTGCAAATCGCCAAAACGGGAGATTAGGCGCCCGGTCAATGCATCCTTCAGCATATCGGTTGTGGCACGTGCAATGTGTGCCGTTGCACCGTCTTGTCGGAACCACATGTTTTCCAATCCCAATTCATCAAGTTGCGGAAAAAAGAACTCGTTGATCATTGCTCTGTAGCGCTCACCATTCACAGTAACCGTTTGGCCCGCAACGTCTTCGAAGAAAAAAGGTCCGATGACTCCTCCAGCGAAAACAGCACACCATACAGTGACTTTGAGCGGGTGTAATGGCTCTTCGTGGGTTACACGCGGATTTTCAGTGCCCCAGAAGCGTAAATTTTGCTTCTTTACGTACCCGCTAAGATGGGAATGGGCCTCATCACTCATGATTATTTTTGATGAAAAATCATCTTCCTCTTGGTGGTGATTAAGGATGGCTTGAGCGTATGTTAGACGCGATTGGCGGTCAGCAGCTAACAGCAGATGCACCGTCTGCACTTTGTACGGAAACATCTTCAAATGTTGTATCAAAATTCGCTGTAATGACCGTCGACTGATACCCATTTGCGTGGCACGTCGTCTGGTCGATGTCGAGGGCGCTTCCATGACATCTTCGGCTACAGCAGCAATATTCTCTGCAGAACGGCTACTCCGGGGTCTGCCACGCCTGGCAGCATCTCGTGTTGTGCCAGACTCTTCGAGGCGAGCGGCTAAATGTCGCAGTGTTTCACCAGTAGGCGTTGGACGGCTAGGAAATCTGCGACGAAATTCACGTTGTGCCAAAGTCACCGACCGATTATTGCTCAAATAAATAGTCACCAATATTCCGCGTTCTGGAGCAGTGTAGCGTAACATTGTTAATACGTGTATTTCGCATGTGTTTACTACACAAATGTCAAAACAGAACGGACATTAGGGGCCAATCGATGCATCATCATCGTAATGTCAAAAAAAAAGAATAACGAGTAGGTACTTGACAGATGGTATTATGACATGATCAGATATATTTGTTATACCGGTTTTTTTTTAACAGCTGATTATACATAGCCCATGTTAGCCCAATTATGGTATCACATGTGACGTTCGAATAAATAAAACCAATTAATACTTAATGTGCCTTTAGCGCAGCCAATTTGTTGTCCATTATTTATTACAATGAATAATATTTCAATGATCCTCAAACTATTGCCAATATTTGAAAAAATCAGTCCAGTAATTGAATAATCATTGGAACGACGAAAATAGACTGATAAAGGGTATTTGTGATAATATCTGACAAGTTGTGTACGTTTAACAATTTTTAATACAAGAGAAGAAGAGACATTACATTAAAAAAAAATCTTTGAAAAGGGATAAATATTTGTGCAGGTTTTCGGAAATCGGACCATTTGAAACGGAGCCGCGAACAACATTTACATAAAGTTGTCTTTAAAACGTAAATGGCAATGGCCTATGATGCAAATTTGAGTGTTTTATTCGGTTTTAAAAAAAAGTTGGTTAAAAAAATCACCCGTTGCATGCACTATTCAACAGTTATGCAGCCTCTATTCAACGTTGTTTAAGTTTTATGAATTAGGTTTTTGCGTTTAGACGCATTTTAATGTCCGCTTCACTTTACACCTTCTTTACAATTTCTTTATGAATAAGGCATCCTGTCCTTTGAACCCAAAAAAAAAATTTGGCACAGTTAATTTTAGTAAACCTCGAGATTTGAATTTTTCTGAAGTCAAACTTAGTTAAAATTACACACAGCAGGTCCATAGTTTACCTAGCAGTTTGTTTTGATATTGCTCCACCATTGACCGCAAAAAGTTGTTCTGTAAGAATTTCCGCAAACCGTTTCTGGTGTTTCGTCCTTATTCTCGAATAAATTTGGGCGGAAGACGTTTTCGGCCATAACACCGAACAAATAGGGCATTCTTATGGGTGCAACTAACTGTGGTGTGTTTTTCTTTTCAGAGTCAATTTAAATGTAAATGCGCTTCATCCAACATCAAAACTGAGTTTAAAAAATTGGGTATTGTAGTCGCTTTCGATGGCTTTGTGCTAGCAGTAGATGCACAATTTGAAGTTCGTATGGGTACATATTTAGATCCAACTTTAAATTTCTCCGCAATGCGGTTCTGAACACACCCAAATGAATCAAACGAACAGGAGTTGAGACGAGTCTTCAGTGCGTATAATTCGGTTCACATCTTTTCATAACAATTCATCGATGACAAGAATTGAAAAAAATAATTTTATCGTGTTGTAGTGTACTTTATGTATTCATTATAAATTGCCAAGAATTCAATTGTGACCTACAGACATTTTATTTCAAAACGGAAAGTTCCATGCTTTTAGCATTGGTTGCTCTTATTTGGCCCTTATTTTTCTGTTTATCATGGTTGTCAACTAATTCTATATCGATAATACAAATGTTAAAGAATAATGACACTCGATGTCTTGCAAAAATTATGGCACATTCACAATATTTTTTTCCTTATCTTGCATTTCTATATGTTAAAGTAAAAATTAAACGTTTGTAATTATAGAGAGGGCTAGTGAGATAGGAAAAAAACTACCTCGCCATAAACATCTTACTATAGAAATGTTTTGATTTAAAGGACCAGCAAGCTGTCAGTCAGCATCAGAAAGTATCGTTTGTTTTGACATCTGTTTTGTATCATTTGTTCAATACTGTAATTTTTAAAACGCATTCTTGTACTTTCCAGTAAATTTGTATATTTCTGAGAGAATGAACCTCCAATCCATGGAATTCAATAATTTACAATTATTTACTGCGAAAGTAAGAAAACATAACTATTAAGTCATGTAAGTCATGTGATCCAATAAGAGATTTCGGACTTTTTTTTAATATAAAACACAAGAAATTTAATGTATTGAGAAAAATCTTTATTTGGGGTATTAGTTTGATTCTCTTCTGCGCTGTGGAATAGAAAATTGTAATAGATTTTCCTTATTTTTAGGCATTTATTTGATACAAATCGTGTATAGCTTACTATTATGGGTATGGAAATATTTTAGAAGTAAGAATTTGTGTAAACCTACATAAAGACTCTATAAATACTTATGTTGTATAGTTATACAATGTAACTGTTTAGATGTGTTTTAGTGAATTCCAATGAATAAGAGGGTTAATGTTTGATGATAATTTTGACACTTTATAGAAGTTAATTTCGCTTCTCGATTTTAATTCAGAAAAAAAAAAATAAACGCCATTTCTTATTTCCTTGGTAGTTGTGAATTTCTGATCCTTGTAATAGAGTTAGAGTTTAACATATACACTCACTACAAAATCACCTTAAGTACCATATAGCTAGTTTGCTTTATTTGGATTCGTATTTCGTTGTAGTTTCTCCATAAAATCCATGGCCCAAAGCGTCAGATATAAGAAAAGAGATAATAAATGTTTCGCATTATCATTAGTTATCCCAAATGGTTATAGGCACACAAAAATAGGCTATTTAACAAGAAAGCCGCATATAATTCCAATCGATCAGTGATGGATATAATTACAAGACCATCAACTATCTCCTCAATAAAAAGCATTTTAATTGATAGCGGTACCAGTTTCTGTCATGTTTTTCATTCATATGTAGATATGCCTCTGGTCGAAAATGAAAACAGCTATGAGTGACCGATGACGAAGTAGCACTTTAAATCTGGTTACGCTTATGCCAATTTTTAAGGCACCACCACAATATTGTTAGGAAAACATTGACCTACGAGATGTCAAATGGTGGTAAATGAGTGTTTTGCTCATAAATTTCAAACACAAAACAATACCTCCTGGGTTTGTCTGTCTTGAATTGATTTTTCTTTTACCCACAAGGCTATGTATCGAAACGATGTAAATAGAGCCCAAGGTTGGTGTGCGGCTAGGTGTTGTTTCATTTGTTTGAAACTTGTTCGTTAGGACGTCTTTTTTTTCTGTGGAAAAAAAATTATGAAACGCATTGTGGTTTGGTAAGAATGCATTGGGGTTTGAAACAATGAACACATTACCGAACTGCGTTTCCACCTAGGGTATACCTGTAAAACTAATAAGTGGAAACTAAGAAGAATGAGTCATTAAATAACTACCATGAGTTATTTTAGCAGATAATTTGCTAATAATTCTTTTTTATTGATTCAGGAAGTTTACATTTTAATTAACCTAAAGGCTGATAAGAACACAACGATTAAACTTTTAAACTCTTTGAAACGTCATACGTGAGTGTCGACCCAGTTTTATAGTAGCTAATGCAGATGTGACGTTTGCACAAGGGGTATTATAAAAGCAAACAAACATTTCTAAGAAAACAGATGTTGTTTTCGATGGAAAAAAACGTATCTAAACCTCAGTCATAAAAGTAGTTATCTTATTTGAAATTACAATTCATAGAAATGTTGTCTGAAGTAAGTATATGTAAGCCTCTAAGATTATCTTATCGATCTTTTGCGTTTAAATTAGCGAAATATTTCTTTGAAATTATATGACTTGGTAACAGCGTTTGAAAATGAAAGTTTAGAATTGTAAGTTCTTGGAAATCCAAAAGTCATATTTAGTTAAGTTAACACTTTTGTAAAATAATTCTTTGGCGTTCGAACGAAAGAATAATATCCATGCTGCTCATAGAAGGTGAAAGGTAGTAAGATTACCTTAAGTAGCGCTACAGTCCGGGATAAGCCTGGGACTCAACCAAACTGCTTGCGCAATTAGCCCGGTCTTTAGCTAACTGCCTCCAGTTGCGCACTCCGAGTTGGCTGAGGTCGGTTTCTACTTGTGCGCGCCACTTAAGGCGAGGTCTTCCTCTACTGCGTCCGACGTCTGGCTGGGAATCTAAGACTCTGTGAGCCGGAGTAGTGGTGTCCATTCGAGCCAACTTAAGCGTCATAATCGGAGTTTTACAATCAGGGGCATATCGCTGCACAGCTCATACTGCGTATAGCCCATCAGCGCAAACAGGACCGAAGATTTTTCGAAAAACCTTCCTCTCAAATCGTCCGCTTTTGAGACGGTCCATACTTCAGTGCCGTAGAGCAAGACTGGGATGATCAGGGACTTATATGGGATCTCCTTAGTAGTACGAGTGAGGGCTTTACACCAACAAACGTGGCTATGACATCACGTTGGGTCCTACCAATGATGTCAATTTCGTATTCGTATGCTAGTAGTTGTACCGATTTTTGGAAAATTGTGCCTCTGGTGTTGGATCGGGAGTTTTACATAAATCCATTTTTGGTATCAAACGTGTCGGCGAGGTTTTTCCGACCCTGCTGGAGCAGCGAGAATTTTCCATCGTCATCCTACACAAACGGATGAGTTTGGGCGGTATACAAAATCTATACATGGCTCTGTATAGTTCGTCTCTATAAATGCTGTCGTATGCGGCTTTGAAATCGATGGACTTCTTGGGGTTTTCCAAGTTCTACAGAAATGTGAAAATTCGATCGGTTGTGGACTTTCCTGTCAAAAAACTTTCCTGTCAAAAAGGCACAGATAAGGGCCGATCAGGTTGTTGGTAAACGGTTTCAGGCGTTCACATATTATGGCAGATAGGATCTTGTAAGCGATATTTAGGAGACTTATGCCTCTGTAGTTGCGCAGTTAAGAGGGTCTCCTTTTGTGTGGATCGGGCAAACGATGCTGAGGTTCCATTCTTCAGACATTCTTTCTTCCGACCAGATTTGGCTTGTGAGTTGTCATCTCCGCCGGCTTTATAAAGCTCAGCGGGAAGGCCGTCATATCCGGCAGCCTTATTAAGCTTGAGTTTAGATATTGTTACCCTCCCTTAACTCAGGTCGGGTGGTTGGCAGTTTTTGCTGTCGCTGCCAATATTGAATGTTCCGTTCTGCCTGACAGCGGAATGTTGTTCGTCATCGCCGTTAAGCAGTCTGCAGAATTGGTTCTTCCCTATCCTCAGCATCGACTGTGTATCAACTTCGATATTTCCTTGTTCATCTCAACAGTATTCTGTTCGAGCCTTGTATCCTTGGCTTTGACGTTTTACACTTTGGTAAAACTTGCGAACATCGTTTCTGGAGTGGTACCTCTCTTTATCCTCGATCGCGCGCTTTTCTTGCGCTTTTTTCTTCTTTCTGAAAAGCCGGTGTTCTTCCCTTCTTATCTGCCTAAAGAGCTCAACGGCAGCTCTCGTCTTCACCTGCAGCTTAGTCTTGTAGGCCTCGTTCTTGGCTGCGACCATCTGTCGGCATTCCTCATCAAACCACTGGTGGGCGCGAGAAACCTAGCACATCAGTTGCGGCGGATCTTATATTTTCATGGCATTGTTGCCATTGTTGTTCGACATTCGATGCTGGTGGTATGTTTTAAATCGAGAGGGGATACGCGTTGCGCGAAGGTCTTGGCGGTCTCTGGCATTGCGGTCTTTCAGCCTTAAATTTTTTCATAGTACATATTTCTGTAATTTTGTGGCGTATTGTCCGCATTCTTACCTTGGCTGCAACAAGGTAGTGGTCCGAGTCGATGTTAGCTCCTCGGAATGTTCAGACACCCAAAATACTGGTCTTCTCTTGACTATCGCAATGTGATCAATTTGGTTGACCGTTTGCTGATCCGAAGACCGCTATGTCCCCTTATGAATATCGAGGTGAGGAAACCGTGTGCTGGCTATAGTGGCATTTCGTTCCGTAGCGAAGTCAATTAGCCTAAGTCCGTTAACAGACGTGTTGTCGTGTAGGTAATGTTTCCCAACAATACTGCTTAAGATGTCTTCTCTTCCTACCTTTGCGTTAAAATGTCCCAGCACGATTTTAACGTCGTACTTCGGCAGTCGCTCACAGGTTTTGTCAAGGAGCTTCCTCCGTTGGGGCGTATGCACTTATAAGGCTTATGTTGGCAAATTTTACCTTGATGCGGATTGTTAAAATGCGTTTGCTAATGTCTTGTAAACATAAGACTTCTTGCTTAAGTTTTGCACTTTTAAGAAATCCGCACCCGAATAGTCGCTGTTTCTGCTCACTATAACACGGTCCGTAGTAGATGCTACATTTGTTCATCCTCTTTCTGCCCGGCCCATCCCATCGTATTTCCTGGATGGCAGTAATGTCTTCTTTGTAGCAGCTTACGCCTTTTTTTTGGAAACAATTTTTTTTGGGTCAAAAATTATTCAGAAACTCGTTCGTCGCTCCCGTTGCGTTGACGGACTAGCAAGATAAAGACTCAATCTATTACTTTTTAAGAGACATAGACCTGGAAACAAATTGACACTTGACACCAATACTAGATGTCGGACGCAGTAGAGAAAAACCTCGCATTAAGTTGCTCACAAAGTTAGTAAGCGATTTCATTGAAGTGTACAACAGGAGGCAGCTTTCTACGGAACGTTGACGAGGAATATTGATTAAGGGCTAGGTCCACCTGAAAAAGGCAAACTACCAGAGATTTCATACGACAGAGTATTATTTAAAACTAATACTTTGTACTATGACATCTCTGGTAGCTTGCCTCTTTCAGGTGGACCTAAGTATCGGGTTTTCCAACTGGGACGCTACAAAAGTTGAGCCACAGGGACAGCAAACGAAACCATATTTCTTGCCGCTTTTTTGACATTTCTCTTCAGTGAGGTTTGCCATTTCCTGATGGAAAGATATACGATCCAACAACGAGTCGAAATTATTAAAACTTACAACCGAAATTCGGAGTCAGTGGCCTCAACGTTAAGAGCGCTACGTTTAGTTTAGTTTAGTTTAGTTTAGTTTTTATTCATACAGTTTTTAAATTTAATACAATTTGATACAGACCTGCGAAGCCACATGGCTTATCTGCAGGTGATTGTGTTATTAAATTTTTTATCTAGTCATCAAAATGTGCAATTGTATTCAATACGAGTTATTTAACTATATAATTTTGTTACTTTACATTAGATTTCAATTGGTATTTATATTCGTTTTTGTAGAATTTATATTTACATAATAGAATTTAGATTTATAGAGTAAATTCTAAAAAAATATTGTTTTAATTTTATTTTTCTCTTTTTGACATCAATTACATTTCTTATGCTCTGGGGAAGACTATTTAATATAAAAGGAATAGTGTACATTAGTTGTCTTCTGCCGTAGGCGTTGTAGAGCTGTGGTAGCTGATACATTCCTTCCGCTCTTCTTCTGGTGTTAAAGGCATGATTTATTGGTATCCGGAATCGTTGATCATCATAATACTCAATCGCTGCAGTCATTTTGAAGATCTGATTGACATTTAGAACCCCCACACTGCTGGCTGTTGTTTGTGCATCTCTTGTTGATATCAGTTTAATTGCCCGATCTTGAATGTTTTGCAATTTTTGAATATGTGTCTGCGCCCGCGCCGCCCCTCCCCAAGCTAGTATGCCGTATCTAAGTCTGGATTCAATTAACGCGTGGTATACCTGCTTTTGCACGCATGCTGTTGATTTGTGTTGCAGACAAGCGAACGCAAATAGTGACCCTCTTAGCTTGTTCCTCAGATCGTTGATGTGCGGCTCCCAGAGAAAATTGTTGTCAACAGTGATACCTAAGTACTTATACGTAGACACTACTTCTATAAGTTCTGTGTTCACCTGGTTCGAGCATTTGAATGTGTTAAGCCTGATTTCTGTTGCCGGGTATTGAGGACTGCGAATGTGCATTACTTTTGTTTTTGATGCATTCAACACAAGTCCATTGTCATGGCACCACTTCCCTATTTCATTGAACTCGTTCTGCATCATCCTCGTTGCCTCGTTTATATCCTTGTGATATACAACTATTGCGGTGTCGTCTGCGTATGCGAATGGAACACTTTTCTTCAGGCATTTCAGCATTCCATTTGTGTATAGTATGAAGAGTAGAGGACCGAGCTTAGAACCTTGCGGAACCCCAAACTGAACCCCATATTCGGTGCTGCAGCAGTTCTTAATTTTGACACGATAGGTCCTCCCTGTCAGATAGTCCCTTAACCACTCCATCAGCTTTCCTCGTAATCCCATCCCTTCTAGGGTATTTATTAACTTGTTGTGATCGAGGGTGTCAAATGCTTTGCTGAAGTCTAAAAATAAGACAAGGATATGGTGTCTTTTGGCAAGGTTGCTGTTGACTATATTCGAAAAATCACCAAGAAGTTTATTTGTGGATTTTCCCTTCTGGAACCCGTATTGGTTTTTGCATATTAGATTCTTGTTCTCAACAAATTTCCATATACGATCAGATACTATTTGCTCCAATACCTTCTCTATGACTGGCAGTATTGCTATCGGACGATAATTCGCTATATCTTTTTTGGCTCCTCCCTTGTAGATTGGTCTAACAAGTGCCTCTTTGAGCTTTTTTGGTATTGTCGAGGTTTCGAGACTTACATTAATGAGCTTGGTGATTATAGGGGCAAAGATGTCGGCATTTGTTTTAAGATCAATTGCTCTAGTATTATCCGCTCCTGGCGCTTTTTGGACATTTAGCTGGATAAATAACTTCGATACCTCTATAGGGTCAGTTTCTCCCAAGTAAATAGAGCTTCTCACTGCTTCGGGTTGATAATTTGATGCTTCTTTGTTGCATCAAAATCCTCTGCTAATACTCTAATATCAATGCCAGCTGTAAAGTTCTTTACAATAGTGACATCTAATGACGGTTTTTTTCGTCCAAGTAGCTCGTTGATTAACGCCCAAGTTTTTCTAGGATCGTATTTACTTTGCTCGAACTTTTCTCTGTAGTACCGTCGAAAATTGGGTTCAGCGTCTGAACTTCTGCAAGCGTGCCCGTGGTGGCCATATAAAAGAAATCGAGTTCCATACATAATCGCATCGAACGTACTTTCACAGGAATAAAGAATTTCATTGATATCCAAAACCGTTTTTGTTTAATTTAAAAAAAAACTTTTGTAGAGATCTTATTGAAAGACCCTTCATTATATCGCTCTCAAACTATCGCTTCTTCGTACGTTGTGATGAAATTCAGCCTTAAAATGTCACCATAATAGCATGATAAATACTTTTGATTTATATAAGATGGCAAAATATTATGTATTTGTTAATAATAGTTAATAGTTAATGCCACTATTTGTATCCATTAAGGTCAATAATCGCTGCACAAAATTTATGTCATTTTAATGAAATTTGATCACCGTTGCGACATTTTTGTATCTTATGAAATAGCGCTCAGTGGTTTATCTTACTTTTATTTATCGCTTACCTATTAAATCGTATAATAATATTTCGACACAATTTGACTTAATTGATAGTAAATAATCTTATCAATCTATTTCGACTAGCACTAGATAAATTCATAAAAAATAACAAATCTGACTATGAATTACGGTCCAATTGTAATATCTATTAAATAAATCTGTCTTACTTAAAATTAAGTGATAAATTTAATGGATTTGTTGGTTTTTTATTTTGATATTTATCATGTTTACAAAAAAAACACAATGTTGTCTGATGCTGAGTAACATTTACATCACAAAGCATTAGTTAATAAAAAAAAGCCTTTTATTCGCTAAATGATTTATTGCCTTCCGTTTTAGATTTGGCGGATTTATGATTCGCTCATATAATAAGACAACATTAAGACTCTGCAAACAATTTCCGGTTTAACTTATTTTATAATACAATTGTTATGCAGACGCTTATTAAATCAGATATCGCATAACGAAGTCCGTACATTTATTATATCAAAGGGAAGCAGAAGCTATAAAATTTGAACAACTTAGGGGACATTAACGAAAAAAAAATACACTTGCTAAAAGAAGCTGTCAATGTCAGGGGAATTTTAAAAGGAAAAATAAAACTGAATACTTAAGAATAATTAATGAAAGACATAAATAGAAAATTAACATAACATAGGTTCCGTGAAGTTTAAGAGAATTAAGGTCAGCCCATTTGTTTCTCAAATATTTTAGTTTGCTGATTTAAAAAAGAAAATTTTATACAAATTGTGATAAAAGATTAACACATATTTTACAGAATTGTTACACAATCAAGCTTGACTGAGTAATGATAAATAGGAATTGAGAACGGGAATTATTTCCTACAGATTATATGTGGATTAAGGCTTTAGCGACAAATTTCATTTGAGTTTTTTTTTCAAACCCTATCTCATAAGGGTATATTATGACATCAAGTTTGTAACATAGAGAAATAATTTCGAAAAATGAAAACGGTTCAGAATTTTGAAAAAGTATCTCAATATCTATACTTCAGGCATATACAGCCACGCCCACCTTTTAGAATTGTTTTCCGCCTTAAACTGTTTTAGGTATAGTTAACAAAAATCGAAAAAAAGTTTGATGAAAATAATTCGACAATAATACTACTAACATTTCGCTTATATTAATAAACGCTGATAAGTTAATCAATGACTAACATTGACATTGACATCACAGTACTTCGCACATGAATGCAACGATCTTCAGACACATAACAGCACTTGCGACTGAGGCCATCGGCTGGATCAATGACTAACATAAAAGCTTTTTCCATAAGAAATACTTGCGTTAATGTAAAAAGTTAGTCAGTGATTAGCTACGCTGAGGTTATTAATACGCGGGGTCGTCTATAGATCATCTTAACCCACACCTAAAAACCATTCGGAAAATATATCCAATAGGACCAAAAGATATTTTGATAAACTTTCTGTTCAAGATGTGTTGACAATATAATTTTCTATTATTCATCCCCCTTCAGCTATAGACAGGCCCACTTTTCAATTTCGGGATAGGGTAGCCTTTTCATATGTTTTTTGCAACTTTTTTGAAGTAAAACTTCTTTTGGGACGGTCTGAATTGGATTTTATGAAACGAAAAAGCGTAACAAAAAAAGTGACAGTAAGTGGCGTTACAGTCCGAAATGAACCTGGGCCTCAAATAACATACCTCTCCATTTATACCGGTCCTTAGCTAACTGCTTCCGGTTGCACACTACAAAGTGGTTGAGGTCGGTTTCTACTTGTGCGCGCCACTTAAGGGAGGTCTTCCTCTACTGCGTCCGACGTCTGGCTGGGAATCGAAGACTCTGCGTCCCGGAGTATTGGTGTCCATTCGTTCTACATGTCCTAGCCATTTTAAACGTCCAATGCCGAGTTTTTTTGACCAGGGGCATGTCGCTGTACAGCTTTTATAGTTCTTGGTCTCCATAGCCCGTCAACGCAAACGGGACCGAAGATTTTTCGAAGAATATTCCTCTCAAATCTACCAAGGATTTGTTCATCTGCTTTTGAGACGGTCGATGCTTGAGCGCCGTAGAGCAGGACTGGGATGGTCTGGGTCTTATATAGGATCTCCTTAGTAGTTCGAGTGAGGGCCTTACTACTGAATTTACTTCTGAATTGCCTTCTTAGAACGAAGAAACAGGGGTTGGCAAGAGTAATTCTTCGTTTAATTTCTGACGAGATGTTGCTGTCAGATTTAAAAGCAGAGCCGAGTTGACAAAGCCCCGTACTTCCTCAAATTTGTATCTGTCAATGGTGACGCTCTGTCCGATTCGTCGACGTTGTGTGTTCTTTCGTGTTGACAGCGTATTCTTCGTCTTGCCCTCATTTACTGCTAAACCCATTTTTGCCGCTTCCTTCTCTATACTAGCAAACGTGGCTATGAAATCACGATGAGTCCTACTAATGATGTCAATATCGTCGGCGTTTTTGGTATCGAATGTGTCGGTGAGGTCTTTTCCGACCCTGATGGAACGCGAGAATTTTCCATCGCCATCCTAAACATTCGGACATGGCTCTGTATAGTTCGTCTCTATATATGCTGTCGTATGCGGCTTTGAAATCGATAAATAGGTGGTAAGTATCGATTTGGACTTCTTGGGGCTTTTACAGAATCTGCCGAAGTCTGGCCTAGAACCACACTGATAAGGGCCGATCAGGTTGTTGGTAAACGGTTTCAGGCATTCACATATTAAGGCAGATAGGATCTTATAGCCGATGTTGAGGAAACTTATGCCTCTGTAGTTGGCGCAGTTAAGAGGGTCTCCTTTTGTGTGGATGCTGAGGTTCCGTTCTTCAGACACACTTTCTTCCGACCAGATTTGGCTTATGAGTTGTCATTTTCCCCGGCTCATATAAAGCTCGGCGGGAAGGCCGTCATTTCCGGCAGAATTATTAAGCTTGAGTTTAGATATTCTTACCATCCCTTCACATAGGTCGGGTGGTTTCCAGTTTTCGCTGTCGCTGCCAATATTGAATGTTCCGTTCTGCCTGACAGCGGAATGTTGTTCGTCATCGCCCTTAAACAGTCTGCAGAATTGGTTCTTCCCTATCATCAGCATCGACTATGACTCAACTACGATATTTCCTTGTTCATCTCGACAGTATTCTGTTCGAGCCTTGTATCCTTGACTTTGACGTTTTACACTTTGGTAAAACTTGCGAACACTGTTTCTGGAGTAGCACCTCTCTTTATCCTCGATCGCGCGTTTTTCTTGCTCTTTTTTCTTCTTTCTGAAAAGCCGGTGTTCTTCCCTTCTTATCTGCCTAAAGAGCTCAAAGGCAGCTCTCGTCTTCACCTGCAGCTTAGCCTTGTAGGCCTCGTTCTTGACTGCGAGCATCTGTCGGCATTCCTCATCAAACAAGGGGTTTCTTACTGGTGGGCGCGAGAAACCTAGCACATCAGTTGCGGCTGATCTAATATTTTCATGGCATTGTTGCCATTGTTGTTCGACATTCGATGCTGGTGGTATGTTTTAAATCGAGAGGGGATACGCGTTGCGCGAAGGTCTTGGCAGTCTCTCGCATTGCGGTCTGTCAGCCTTAAATTTTTCCACAGTACATATTTCTGTATTGTTGTGGCGTGTTGGATATCCGCATTCTTACCTTGGCTGCAACAAGGTCGATGTTAGCTCCTCGGAATGTTCGGACATCCAAAATACTGGATGCGTGCCTCTAGTCTATCGCAATGTGATCAATTTAGTTGACCGTTCGTTGATCTGGAGACCGCCATGTCAACTTATGGATATCGAGGTGAGGAAACCGTGTGCTGGGTATAGAGGCATTTCGGTCCGTAGCGAAGTCAAGTAGCCTTAGTCCGTTAACAGACGTGTTGCCGTGTAGGCTATGTTTTCCAACAATTCTGCTAAAGATGTCTTCTCTTTCTACCTTTGCGTTAAATTCTCCCAGCATGATTTCAACTTCGTACTTCGGTAGCCGCCCATAGGTTTTGTCAAGGAGCTCATAAAAGCAATCCTTACTTCTTTAAAAACGATGCTGGGCAGAACGTTAATGACGTTTTCGTTCATCAATTGAACAACCATGATGTGCAGGAGTTGTGGTTGCAACAAGACAGTGCAAAATGTCCCACATCTTGTGCCACAATTCATTTGTTGAAGGAAACGTTCGGTGAGCACATAATATCGCGTTTGGGTCCTGTGAATTGGCTTCCAAGATCGTGCGATTTAACGACGCTGGACTATTTTCAGTGGGGATATGTGAAGTCGGTAGTCTACGCCGATAAGCCCGAACCGATTGACCACTTGGAGAAAAACATTCGCCGAGTTATTGCCAAATGTTGGAAAAAGTCATCGAAAATTGGACCTCCAGATTAGACTTAATCCGAACCAGCCGTGGGGGTTATATAGCAGAAATTATATTTAAACCATAACGACAGAAGATTTATCTTTCGACTAAAGTAAATTTCATGTCAATTTAAAAAAAAAACACCTTTGTTTTATTTCATTTCAAAGTTCTACACTTAAAAAAAACACCCTGTAGATTTACAGCGTCTTTCAACGAAAATATAAATAAGCCCGGTGTATTATAACTGGCCTAAGAAGGTAAACTTTTTGGCGCATATTCATAAAGATTTAGCAAAGTCGTGTCTACATAGTTTTTGCTTTTAAGTTATTAAAATACACTTAGCTCCGATTTAAACACGATTTCACGGTTGAGTTTATTAATCCCCAGTATATACACGTTCTGCTACGATTATACGTCATGTGATGACGGTCGGATATCCCTTGGTGTGGCCTCATGTGTGTGTTCTTATTTAAAGTTGACGGGGTTACTTGTAGAAGTTGAAAATAAAATAAAAATAAATTGACGTATCTGTGGTGGACGTCATCTTTAGGTTTCTATGCACAGGCTACTGTCTAATGTCTAACGTCTAACGTAAGAAAAATGTGTTGGCTGAATTTTTTTTCTATTCTCGCTGAATTGGGTCCATCGTTTGTCTTTCCATTTCGACATTTTTATTTGATGAATATTAGCATTTTCAATTTCTGAATACAAGATGGCGTTGCGGGTAATCAACTTTTTAGTGAACTCTTTGTTTTTTTTTCGGAATATCTAGTAATAGGTTATGATCATACAAATTATGCTAAAACAAAATAAGTTTAGCTCTCATACCTAATGAAATTTATTTTATTTATTCGTATGTTATCTTCGTTATGCAAATACATGCAAACCAATGCTACCAAATGTTGGAATAAATTCTCTAATCCCACGTCAATTTTAATAAACTAAAATCAACACTGAATTCAATCAAGCTTACTCAATTCTTCAACTCAAAATGATTCCTAGCCAACCATGGTAGAATCTTTAGTAAGTTTAATATTACTCAATCGAATGGCCATATGATCCAAGATTAATAGATATTCGTGCATTTTAAGTAATTGCATTCCTAATCGGTCCACTTTTTAACAAAAAGTGGTTTTAAGCGCTCATAAAATCAAACTCAAATCTGTTTGGAAATAAACCATTCAAGGTTGAAATTATTTCCTATAAAAAAAAAGAAAACAATCAAAATGCATGTACCAACGACCGTCCTTGCGTCAAAATGAAATTAATTACATATTCCGGTTCCCAAAGTTGGTCCACATTACCCATTGTTAACGTCAACGCTACTGAACCATTGAAAGATGTCGCAAATTTCTCACATAACCTAGAAATATTTCCCCCGTGAATGACTAAACCCTGTTTACGCTGAACTTAATTAGTCACCAGCTAATTACCAATACATTGCGAGATAATTGTTTGACTTGACAAATTCGTCTCCGTTGACCCAAAATACTAGTTCATAAAATTTCCTAAAAAAATAAATAAAATACGACTTCTTACACCACTTTGGGACCGCCGATATTACACCGGATACTCACAACTTTGGGTAGGCAGGAATTTCACTTTTATTATTTTCTTGCCGTCGTTCTTTTATTGAATTCTCCGTTTCCTCAGAATGATGTTTACCAACAAAATTGAAAAAAAAACACATAATTTCTCTCTCTCTCTCTCTCTCTCTCTCTCTTTCGATAGCACAAAAGATAAATTTAAATTTTTCCATTTATCCAAATGTCGGAACCAGATTCTGTAAAAGGAAAAGTTTACCATTAGATCGCATTTGCATACAAGCATTTAGAAACGAAATTTTATTGGCCCAATTGAATTATGTACCGCTAAACTCACGTGGAAAAAGAATGCGCACAAGAATAGTTGAAAGCTTTCTCTGTGTTAATTGTATTCAGGGGTGTACCATTTCATCTTTTAATTTTCGAAGAATAACAATAAATTACGAGAACTGAAATGTGTACTCCAAAACCGTGGAAAAATTCCATGTTTTGAGAGTGATTTGAAATATCAAATTACTATGAAAACGCAAACAACGAGTTGGATTTCAAAACGTTCACTTGCAAGTCAAACAGATAAGAAACAAAAACAAAAGTCAACGTCGCTTCTGTCACTCACTGACAAATTGTCTTAGGGTGGAGATCGTGTAGACAGTAGGTGGATTGCGAATAATACCACTGCACACGGCTGTCAACGATAAGCTTCAAGCAAACTGCCATTGTCTTTGGGAAAACAATTTCAAATTAATCAAAGAGAAGCGTGGTAAAAACCCATGCGCATGACAGGCTGTCGTGACAATTGAAACTGAAACGCAGGCGTTAGACATTTTATGTTGGATGCATGACTTTTATTCGCTTTATTAATTGCAAAAATTTCACAATTGTGTTTGTTTTTTTTTTCTAATGAAATATCCGAAAAATCTCCCACGCTTTATTGAGAGATTTTTGCACTAATGAATAATGTAGAGGCAGTGTGCGTGTTAATTGAAAGCATTAATTTACACGCAACGTAAATTGGTGACTGTCAAACGAGAAGGATTTATAGGAGATGACTTTTTTTTAAGTGGGCTTAAGTTTAATGAAAATTTGGAGCCGATTTTAAGGTTTATGTCTGAGATCGTGACGCTTTTATGAATGTTGAATAAGAATTGACGTTTGATTGATGTTGATTGAACGGTTTAGAAATAATGTTTTCCACCTAAGCGGATTGAATATTTTTTGACGTTTGTATGTTTAAATGGAAAGGAGTCCTATTTATGCAGCCTACAATGCCTCTAAATGCGAATTCCTTATTCATAAAACATATTCAATGCGTAAAGCTAAAAAAATGGAACACATGTCAGCATGCATTGCAGTTCTGCAAGGTGTGTCGTTTGTGTCAACATTTTAGCCAGTTGATCATTTTTGAAATCAGTATGGTGAATAGAGACTTCAAAATGTTAACCTGCTCAACAGCTCGCTAAAATTTCGGCATGCATTGCAGTTCTGCAAGGTGTGTCAATTGCGTTAAAATTTAAGTCAGTGGATAATTTTTGACATTAGTATGGTGAATAGAGACTTAAAAATTTTAACCTGCTCAACAGCTCGCTTAAAATGTGGGCATGCATTGCAGTTCTGCAAGGTGTGTCAATTGCGTTAAAATTTTAGCCAGTGGATAATTTTTGACATTAGTATGGTGAATAGAGACTTAAAAATGTTAACCTGCTCAACAGCATGCCTAAATGTCGGCACGCATTGCAGTTCAGCAAGGTGTGTCAATTGCGTTAAAATTTTAGCCAGTGGATAATTTTTGACATTACAATGGTGACAAGAGACTTCAAAATTTTAACCTGCTCAACAGCTTAATAAAATTCATCCAGTGGCTAATTTTTGACATTTGGTATACCTTCTATGTAGTGAAAAAGTTTCAATCTCTCCCGCACACTCGTCGACTAATAGTCATTACCATGGTGTTCATATGTGTCGGGAAAATAACACATCATTCAGATTATAAAATAAAAAGCAAATAATATTTGTGAAAAATGTTGTGACTTCAATAGTTTCGCTATATTTTATATGCGAAATAAGCTTAACTTGATGAAAGTAGTATGGATATCCTTGGTCATGAACAGAAATCATACAAAAATATTTATGTTGCTGATAATAATAAATAATAATAAATAAATAATTAAGGGTTTTTTATGATCTCTCTGCATTTTCTCCCTATTTTTAATGCAAACAAATATAAAGAAAGGTATTTTGTTTCAATTCTTTAAAAAAATTATTGGGAATAGTATTAAAGTAAAATCCCATTTAATGCAATTTAAAGCCAATATTTTGGTTACCCCTGCAGAAATGTAAAAAATTAGTCAGTGGATAAAATGTAACACCCATTTGAACGCAATCGACAAACGGCCTAAATCTCCTACAAATCCGCAAGTGGAACACTATTCTTTACTTGTCAAAAGTTGGTTTTAATCAAAATGCTAATAATACAATTTATCGGACTCGTCACCTCAACCTTTCTGTTAGAAGAGTGCGGCTGGTAATTGTTTGTATGTACCATGGAGGTAATACAATAATTTTGTTAGCTCCTAACTAAGGAAACTGCCATTTTGACAGAAGAATTTCCCTTCTGCTGAGAATAATGTTTCGCTGAATCGATGAAATCACACCTGAGGCAGCACATAACATCTTGAGGAACCCGCAAGTGGATAACGCAAAATATTTCTCTTCTGTTTACTACAGTACGTAAAAAATGATATGAATTATTTGACAACCTAACATGATAAACGTCATTCTTTGAAAAAAAAAATAACTGCATTATCCGCGTGCATTGTCTATCGAACTAACTAAGTCCAACTGCAGTACCTTCTCTTCATAAACATGATTATAACGTAGTCACCGGCCA
The DNA here is from genome assembly GCA_949824845.1 of Rhingia rostrata. Classification (NCBI taxonomy): domain Eukaryota; kingdom Metazoa; phylum Arthropoda; class Insecta; order Diptera; family Syrphidae; genus Rhingia; species Rhingia rostrata. The sequence goes on along the minus strand of OX463755.1, from coordinate 173,284,648 downwards.
GATTGCACATCCATTTTATTTGTGAAGAAGAGCAAGCACGATATGACAAAACAATTATATGTGCGAAATAACTATTTTACTTATTCAGGCCTATAGCGAGTTAATTTTCCCGGGAATTTGTCTCTGGTCGGCAATGTAAATCAAATTGCTGAATCGAATTGCCCTTGTCAGCAATGTAAATCAAATTGTTGAATAAGAAAAGTTTCCCGGGAAAATTTATTCGCGATAGGCCTGATTGCGTTGCTGAATGAATCTGAAATTCTCTAGTTAAGACTAAGAGCTGTACAAACACTATGCAAATATATCTACAAGCTTGAGGAGACAATTTAGATTATTTAAAAAAAAAACTACAAACATTTCCAAAATAATGATTAAACTACGAAAACATCAAATGTCTTAATAAAACCCTTCTGTCAACTGTCAAATATTTGAGCTGTAAAATGGAAGCAATATCTGACAAAAGGCCCACTCAGGGATGTAAACCTAGCTTATCCATTCATTTGTATGTGCGAAGTTATATTTTTGACAGAAGCAATGCGATCTTCAGTTAAACGACGATTTCGATCGGTAATTTAAAGAAGCTTATCATGACAGATTTATACTCTTTCGCAAAAGATGGGGCAATGAAAAAACGTACGTGCTGTTTCGAGATTGGTACATAAACAGAGCCAGGCAATTATGACAGAAAATTTTGTTATTTTATACTGTTTCATCTGGAAACGGGTGGATTTAGAAATCCTTGACATTTCGTCAAAACACTAAACTAGCAATACTTCGGCTATAAGTTGAAATGTTGACATAAAATTCACATTTTGATATGCTCCATAATATGATTTGAATGGCTGTCGTACATATGTTTTGGTTCTTTGAATCTAAAAATCGTAACTGACATTTTTTAGATATCCGGCGGGTCGCTTAAAACTAATTTTTTATAGGATATCTTTGGCAATTCTTAATTGTCATTAGTTCAATAATTGTCCTGCCAATTGAAACGTGCAAACGATATGCATATAAATATAAAAAGTACTAAACCTCTGTTATCAAACGCATATTCGTCATTTAAACTGCATTACCGGCTGATTACCATATTATTTGTGGGTGGCCGCGGCGTAGTGGTTATGTGTTCGCCTGTTGAGCGGAAGGTTGCGCGTTCGATTCCAGCCAAAATCCATTTAACTTTTATTTAAAAGAAATAAAAAAGGTCGGTTGTTATACCTAAAAACATGCACCATCTTGAATTTCTTCAAATTTAACGAACACAAGCAAAAGTGAGTCCCCGAAGTTAGTTCGGACACCACCCGTGGAGTAAGTCTCCACACATCCAAAATCTTTCCTATCACTCTCTTTCTTCCCCTTTTCTAACGCTCGTACTGTGGTTACATATAAAGGGTATTCATAGCCCCTTGAGTTAGTGTAAATTAAAAAAAGTTAAGTATCTCAATATACCTCCATATGAATCACTAAACGGAAAAACAAGCTAAAAAGTGAAAGGTCTTCATTGGTCGCATATTGAATCCCAATATTAGTTGACAGAGATTAATGTATTTTTATGTGATATTTGATTCCCACTTGATTAGAAAGTTATTTTTAGTTATAACAATCTGTATTCAAAAATAACTCCAAACAAGATGGTCTATCAAAGTCAATGCACTTACAAAGTAGGGTCCTGAAGAATTTCTTTAGACTTTAGTCGTTTATTTTATCGTTCCACCTATTCTACTCCAGGATAGGAGATGAAATGTATCATTGGAAAGGACAATTCTCTAAGAATGATGGAAAATCACAAGGCTGTATCATGTCATAGATATTATTTTTGCAAACCAATATGATTTAATGAAAAATCTGCGCCGCCGTTACTAGAGGGATTGCTGATATTCTCATTATAATTGTTTACATAGGATGCGCCGTATTTTATGTCCGTATGTAATTATTGAATAACTATAAATCAAGCAACCGATTTCCATATTCTTTACAATTTTGTTTGTCTTTGAATACAATATCAATCAAGTTGGCGCAATTTTTGATCGAAGACCACTATGCTGCGGCTCTTATCACATTTTTGAGCACCGAAATTAGCGCTAGATATCGATCAATGGTCTGAGGCTTGCTGGCGTAAAAATATTTTTTTCAAAAAACCCAACAAACAAAGGTCCGAGAAGGTCAAATCTGGAGATCTGAGTGGCCAGTCAATGTGGCCATTTTTTGACGGCACGTTCAGGGAACTTTCATTTCAGAAACTCCATTATTTGATTTGCAATGTGACATGGTGCACCGTCTTGTTGAAAGCAGTAACCGTCCAAACATTTTTCACATATTTGGGGGCAAATATAACAAACTAAAATCCACCGATATCAATTAATATCGACTGTTTAATCTTCTTTATAGAAAAAAGTTTTGGCGCAAGCTCCAGCTCCAACACTTTTTGGTCATGAAGTTTAACCGATCTCGTGTCAATTCTCCGTTACCCAAATAACGCAATTTTATTTATTAACCCCGCCTGGGAGTGTGAAATGGTCTTCGTCGGTCATCAAAATTTTCTTTCAATCAAAAAAATTCTTCTTTCCCGTGCTCGACGAAATTTGACACTAAACGACGAATATTGTTGTCAGAGTGCTTGTTGTCCACGACCGACACTTAGGTTAGCCTAGCGACATTTTTAATCGGTCCATTCGGTTTATTTTTTTGAAGAATCATGAAAACTGTCAATTTTTTAGTATTGACAATGGAATATCTTAGTTTAGTGAAAAGTATACAAAAACTAGGTATATGAAAATTTTCGCAATGTAAGATTAATAATTAAATTCAAAAGTGTTATAAAAGAAACGTCAATCTTAATCAATCAATCAATTAGTCTATTTGTCTGTTTAATAGTAGTCATTCAAAGAATTGTGACAATTTTGATTTGCTGTCAAGCTCTTGGTATAGTCTTTCTTTGGCAGGTTTTATATTTTCGTTCACAAAAATCATCTTTCAAAATACGAAAAAAAAACTAACGAAACAAATTTATGCTTACATTATGAGAACGCAAACGAACCCAATAAAGCACTCTAAACAGACACACCCTGCAAATATGAATAGTTGCAACAGAAAAACAAACATACCCGCATAATTTCTCCGTGGTATAAAGCATAGCAATCATTTATATAATCCTCTAGTTAAAACTATTTATAATAAATCTCACATCTTTTGAAAAATGGCATCGTTTCGGATATTTATGTCACTAAAGCAATAACATTCCAATTGCAACAACAAAATGCGCAAAAAACTTGACGGATATTGTTCTGTTTGTTTACTTTGATTTATTAATGACAGCTTGTAGCTAATCCGATGTGAATGGAATTTCGAGCCCACGATTACGTAACAAAATCATATGTAGAGCTGCGACGAATATGGTTTGTAAAGCGTCTTTACTTTTTTATGTTTAGTTACATTGATGTATGAAATATTTTCTCCACGTTGATTAGCTTCACGTCAACAATGAGATGTGCTTGTCATATTGCTGTGCCTAATGTTAATTTAGAAAGTTTTTTTTTATGTACAAAAAAATGCTGTAAAAGAAGAAGAAATCAAATGAACTTGGAGCAACTGTCAAAAGATGGAAAGGAATGTCATGATGTTGTTTGTTTATAAAATAACCAAAGCATCGTTATTCGTAGATAGTATTTAAATCTGCAGGTAATCGCAAAGTACATCAATTACGTAGTGTTATTTATTAAAAATATCGTGATAAACTTTGAATAGAAAGATGATAGGCAATACACCTGTTGTCAATTCCAAAATAAACCAGCACAAGATTAAGAAAACAATTAATTTCAATTCTCTTATGACGTTTCTCATTGGTAATAAGTGTTATCGACATCATGTGAGAAATGTCAAAATATAAATTTTGATAAGTTCACTTTGCAATTGCATTTCAGAAGAAGAAAATCGCTGCCGATAACATATATTTTCCAAGTAAATCGTAATAAAATAATTTTAACTGACGCTCAACAATTTCCTCAATACTCCGCAATAAAATACCGATAGTCTTGAGGAAAAGTCTTGAGGAAAAGAAGAACTCGCCAATTGTGAATAACAATAATTTTATTTTATTTTCAAAATAAAGTAATAAATTCACTTATCGAAAAAAAGTACAACAATACAAAAGTACAATCACGTCCGTTAATCTGGTTGAGGGTTTTAGCAACTTGAAATTCAAATTTATATTCAAAACTTAACCACTAAAACAGGGCTTTTAATTTTTGACAGGTGTCAACCAACAAAAATAGTCTGACCTACTCTGACAGATCCCAAGCATTGTCTTCAGAACACATAGATTAAGAAAGAAATTGGAATTTGAGAAAGGAAAAGCGACTAAATTGATTCGCACTCACCTAATTGAAACAAATGAGAAGCTTTTCATGGCAGTTTTATACTCTCGTATGGTTGTCACTTGTCAGACTTCGGGAAGATGTAGAGCAGTGGAAAAGCAAATTTAGTTTATCTACGAATTTTTACAATCTTGTGGTCTTGGCAGTTTTACAACAGTTCAAGAATAAACAGTACTGTTGTAAGGCTGAACTATTATAAAATATGGTTGCGGACGACCACTTCCGTAACTGTGCGAACACATGTAATTTGTATTTTACGACCATAATGGCTTTTCGCTTTGAATCGTTCATTTTTCGTTCACTTTTGCTCACTTGCGAAAAAGCGAATTCATTCGCTCTTTCTCTTTCTTTTGATCTTTTATACATTCGCTCTTTCTCTTTCTTTTGATCTTTTATACAATAATTTGACATTTCACTTCAACAGCTGTGTTGTGTTTAAATTTTTAAGTTCATAAGCAACGAAATTTTTTTTGGCAAAACGACTTCCACTCTGACAATCGGCCGTTAAAATTGCATTAAAAAGAGGGTTAAATTTTTAACTGTTCAATCTTTGACTTTTCTGCACCATACTAATGTCAAAAATCATCCACTGGCTAAAATTTTAACGCAATTGACACACGACCTAAGAATTGTTAAGTATGAGTAAGTAGAGGTATATCACTTTCAGGCTAAGATGTCCGAGAACGAAGCAAAAAACCGAATGCAGTCCTTTAGTTCAGAAATTGGTTTTTGAGTGTGATAAAAATAAATTTTAGCTATAGAGATTATTCCTCTCCCCAACAGTGTTACCAAAATTTGATGCGAGACATTTAAGGCCCAACATCGTCCGTATCTGTCAAAAGATCTTCGGAAAACCTGTTGGTTAAGGTCGGTTTCTACTTTTGCGCTACACGAGGGGTTCCTATTGCGTCCGACGACTGGCTGGGAATCGAAGATTCTGCGAGCCGGAGTATTGGTAGCCATCCGTTATACATGTCCCAGACATCTTAAACGTCCAATGTAGAGTTTTTTGACCAGGGGCATGTTGCTGTACAGCTCGTATAGTTCTTGGTTGAATCTTCGTCTCCAAAGCCCGTCAATACCAACGGGACCGAAGAATTTTCTCTCGAATCAACCAAGGATTTCTCACCCCGCTTTTAAGACGGTCCATGGTTCAGCGTCGCAGAGCAGAACTGGCATGCTCAGGGTCTTAAAAAGATCTCCTTAATAGTTCAAGTGAGGGCTTTACTACTCAATTGCCTTATAAGCCCGAAGAAACAGCGGTTGACAAGAGTAACTGTTCGTTTAATTTCTGACGAGATGTTGTTTTCCAGTTGATAGCGGAGCCGAGGTAAATAAAGTCCCGTACTTTCTCAACGTTTCTGATTGGCTTTAACTTGGCAATGTCCAGTGGTTGTAACTCTGACTACACATCAAATGTGCTAAATTTTAACCTCCAAGTGGTAAACATCGAATAGGTACAGGACGCATCCAATCGGATTTGACATGCTAAACGAGAAGTGCGAGTGTTGAGAATAAGACGGAAAACAGCAAACACTATAAACAGCCAGGTCAGACCGATGCGCATTGAACACCCGGCCTACTAGACAAGCCGCTTCGACATATTCGGACAACGGGTTATCTTGGAATTTCAAGTCAAACTTCTTGAACAGAGATGATGCCGATAAGAGATCGAAAGGCTAACGGTAGCGCTCAATCCCGCAGTGGATACTGATGGTCCCATGTCCTAGGGGTATCTAATAAACTGTAACTGGCCCTCCAGGTTGGGGGTTTTGCTTTGGGTTAACATCCCACCCATTTAAAAACCTATATCTTACAACGCAACCCGGAAGATGTAGGGCAGTGTAAAAATTAGGGTGTTGTTGTTTTCGAGTTTGGAACTAGGGACCCCACCGGCAGCAGTGCTAACCACTATGGTCAGGTAATAATATAGAAGTTGGTTTTGGGCCGATGGTTTTCTAAACTGTCAGATGATCAAAGTACACAAACAAAATAAGTCTCCTCATGAAAAATCCAGATACATTCAGTAAACATACACGGATTTAATAGGCCTTTTCCTCCATCGAATGGATATCAATACATATTCAGAATTTTAGATCATCTCACAAGGTGACCAGAGGCGTACCCGCTTAGATCATAAACCGTTTCGTTTCGCCTTTTGACCAAGTTCTTCCATTGGAATCTAGATTATTCAATGAATTATAACGACATGACATGCCAACGTTAGTTCGAAATCTGGACAAGGCTGTGCACTTACCCATCTCTCAGAGATTGACCTCCACTGTCTAAACTAAGTTTGTTTAGGTATTCAGTTCTTTTTTGTCTTCTGAAATGAAACCCAGAAGCGAAATTCGCTTATGTAACGCTCGCTTGACGGGTGCAGTGGCGCGATGGTTAGTGCGATGAACTGCCGCGCAGAAGGTCTGGGTTCGATTCCTAGCCATAGCAACACCTAAATGATTTTTCACTGGCCATCCTCTCGCGATGATTTGACAAATCATCCGAGTAGTATCAATTGTCATGAAAAGCTTATCTCAACTTATCCGTTCGCCGTCGGCATAAAACAGGAGGTCCCGCCATCGTGCTAACAAGTACACACTCACACATGAATGGTTGTGAGAAGAAAGCTAGGCCCTGGGTACTAAGGAGCCTGTTTCGCCATAAATTTATTTATTTCATAACGCTCAGAATTTACATTTTGACGTTTCTGAATTGCTTCTGATGACATATTAAAACCAATTGAAAACGCTGTTAGATTCTGATTGTATTCAGATGACATGCTTGCTTCTGGATTCCATTAGAGAGCAAACATGCTTCTGGATTCCATTTGTTTTTAATAAAAAATACAGAAAATGTGGAAGAACAACATTTCCTTAATGGTTATCGATAACACACAGCTAAAATATTGGCGTGTTTGACTGGTCACAAAGCTTGATATTGTTTTTTTTTTGCTCCTGGGAATATATTCACTTGCTATCTGACTTTTGCGATCTGTCATTTTTCCCGTTCACTAAATTCTGTTAAGCTTAATAAAATGTTATGCTTCTGATGACATATTAAAACCAATTGAAAACGCTGTTAGATTCTGATTGTATTCAGATGACATGCTTGCTTCTGGATTCTATTTGTTTTTAATAAAAAAATACAGAAAATGTGGAAGAACAACATTTCCTTAATGGTTATGATAACACACAGCTAAAATATTGGCGTGTTTGACTGGTCACAAAGTTTGATATTGTTTTTTTTTTGCTCCTGGAAATCTATTCAGTTGCTATCTGACTTTTGCGATCTGTCATTTTTCCTGTTCACTAAATTCTGTTAAGCTTAATAAAATGTTAAGAGGGGTTAAGCTTTTTCAGTTTGGCCGCAAAAAGTGTTCATTCAGTCTATAATTCAATACAAAAGCAAAATTTCCTTCTGAGAACTGTCAGAATGTTAGTTTTGACAGTTCTCAATTGCTTTCGATAACATAATTTTTGATCACTGGAACATGGTATATGCCGATTTCTATTGGTAAACAAATATAGAAATGTCCAAAGGGGAATTTCGTTTCGTGATCTCATTTCAGAAGACGTAGAACACTGCCGATGGCATATTGGAAAACGCCATTAAGGCATAGTAGCAAAATAGTTCTCATCTTTTTTCATTTCAAATCAAATCGAGTATTAAACAGCGACAAATATCCATTAAATGTTGATAGAAATGTCAAACAAAAAATCACAAATTATTGCATTTAATGATTTATAAATCATTTTTGCGCAATCACGTTGAAAGAAACATAGCGTAATAGAAATTGACATTAGCGTCTGTTCATGTGTAAACGTCAGTCGTTGTTAAAATATATGACCATTAAATGATCGATTCAATAGCAACTTATGAAGGCGTTGATGTTAACTATACAACACCAACGTCTATGTAAATGTTGTAATTAATTAGATTTTCAATAACAAGTTATAGAGTTCGACAACCGCGGTTTGTCGTTGAGCGTCCACCTAATGAAATGCGTAATATAATTGGCAATTAAGTGACCATGCTCCAATGCCTGTCCATCCGACTGCCATCAAGCTGTTAACCGCTCACAACTTTTAAGTCGCGTGGAGCACGTCACGCGAAAAAGGTTAAGTGAACGCCATTACAATAACCAGATTTAATACAAAGTAAAATGGCACCAAACAAACGTCGCGCATTATGTGGTGCCATCAATTTTAATCGAGGATACGACTATTTGTGATTTGAAACGCAGATGTATTCACCACTTTGACAGTCATGCAGTATTGGTTAGAGGGAAATGGCTGCCAGCGCCACCATTCGATAAAATACCGGCTTCTATATTTGTTTTCACCTTTTTTTTTTATTGTAATAGAGTCTACATGCATTCACTGCTTAAAGGAAACATAATTCCACTGTGAATTTCATCCGAAAGTAATTGCGAATGAAGCCACAAACAAGACGTTCAGGAACATTGGTTAGGTAGAAGAGATCATCGTAAGTTCAGTTCATCATGCAACATGCAAGAGCGGTCTTACAAGTATCTAACGGATATAATAAATATTTCGATTCACTTAGGTGAATAATTGCCTAATACGCATGTATTCGAGTTTGTTCACTTCGGCGAATGAGTATCACCACTGATTTATTATCCTTTCTAGAGCTGGGTGCATATACGTTTACTATAATGTCTGAGGATGTATTGCATGCTATCAAATGTTACATTGTTTGCAATTACTGATTTTATGCTCAACAGAAGTTGGCCAATCGAGTTTTAAGAGTGTAAATTAAATTGGTGGTCTTGCATTAGCCATCTGCTGGCAATTAACCAGAATTACGAAGCTTGATTAAGGGGTATGTGAGTGGAGCCTGTTGTCCAGATGGGAATGAAATATGTGAAAATGTTAGCGCGCTACATTTTTTTTGATAGCCAGATCGAGGGTTTAAATTCAAGCAAGATTGAAAACAGAGGAAGTGGTACTTATAGTTCTTTTTTCTATTCGTCTCATTCCTTAAAAGAACTCTTCTCTAGTAGGAGGGAAACAGCATTATTCCAGAAGTCAGTGGAAGCATTTTCAAAAAGAAGTTGAATCTTCCGATAACATTTATTTAATGAAAAATGTAATAGAAGTACCTTAACTGGCGCACAAAATTTCCATACAAGTTATCGGTGCCATGAAATGACGCCGAATTCCAAAATTTCGAAATTCGGCGTGACAATGACAAAATGAAATAACGCCGCACGTTGTTTGTTATATGAATTCGAATTCACAGAATTAATGTGCGTGGGGGCCTATGCTGCCAACCTGCAACCCCCCTTCTTGGGCTCACTTTTGGCTTGGGTTCTGTGCGAGGTTGGATGTATGTGAATTTAGAATTTGTATGCAACGCCCTGCTTGGGCGTTTATTTTTTAAGACCATTCAAGGGAGCCGCTGTCCAAAGCGAGGCTGCACTCTTCAAGAAGGTTGATGAAGAACTTACATACAAAAATAATGATTGGAAATCATTCAGTAGAATGAATAACAAAAGTGTGCAGCTTGCATTTCTTAATCTACTGTGGTGTACTATTACGCCACAGGTCTTACATCGAATTTCGTCTGGGAACTCGATGGTAATATAACTCACGCAACCTAAATCCAACAGTAAGCCCAAGCAGGGGGGTTGAAGGGTGGCAGCATACCCCTCACCCATTTAAAAGCTTTGCATACCCCAAACTCGCACTCGAATGTATTGAGAGTATGAACCCCCTGCTCGTGCTCACTATTGGATATGGGATGGGTTCGAAATTAGATGTATTCAAAGTGAAATAAGGTCGAATCGGCTTTATTTTACTTTGGCAAAGTGAAATAAGACCGGACATGGAAATTCAGCGTTATTTGGCTTTCATAAAGTGAAATAAATGTGGAACTCGGCGTTATTTCGCTCGGCTTTATTTCACGCCAGCAAGTTATCGATAACACAAAGGAAATTATAATCTTGTTGCGGTTAAGACTCGGTGCTGAGTTAACTCTAAGTTAACCCAAAGTTAACTTACCTCAGATTAAATGAAATCTAGAGTTAACTCATCAAGCTTCTTCAGTGCAGGATTATGTTTGACACCATGTGTGGTGATTCAATTTGCTAACACTGATGATTTATGAATTTTACTGTCAAAAAGTTGTTAAAATGTATCAGTTCTGTAATAGCTCAGCCCGGTTTTTAAGTGTTGAGTTGACTCTGAGTTAACACAGAGCTAACTAACCTCGGAATAGATTTAATCCAGAGTTAACTCATATTTACAGAGTTAACTCATGTTTTTCCGTTCGGGATTAAAAGTGACTCCGAATTTGGTATGGTACCACTTATGATTTATCGATTCTGTTGTCAAAAATTATCGAAATATATAGCGTCTGCAACAGCTCAGTTGTCAGCTGTTTGGTTTAATTTTCCCCAAATAAATGAAAATACATTTTGTTGCGATCTTACAAGTCGTTTCCTTCTTAAAACAGTCAAACTCAACATTTGAAACAGTTCCAGTGCATATGAATATAATTGTTTGCATGGTATTTAATCATCTGTCAAAAACATCTGATAATTTAGTCCCAGGGTTAACTCACCAAACTTACTGGGTTAACTCGAAGTTAAATCTGCATTTAAATTAACTGAAAAACTACTCCCTCGATTTAACTAGAGTTTAATCCCGAAACTAAGATGATCTCACACTGAAAAACCGGACCTTTGAAGACTTTTTTTCCTAAAACAGTTAAACTCAATTTTTCAAATAATTCCGAGTCGCTGAGATCTGAATCTGAATATATCGAACACGTAAATATTTTCTCAAAATACAATAAAATCTTCAAATAAATAGAATTGAAAATAATTCTTCGCCAATTATTTTGTCTTCGTCAAAACCTTCTGATCATTTCATCCTCAGCCTAACTCGAGTAAACTCGAATAAACTCCAGTTTAATCCCGAAACCAGGATGATCTCGCACTGAAAAATCGGGCTTTTAAGCTAAACATCTCTCTTATACAATTTCTTTCTTAATAACAATCATTTGACAGGTCCACATCGTCTCATGACGATTCGTTTCAGTGGTGCCAACATAACACTTTTAGTCATACTTAGACAATTTTAAATTAAAAATAAAAAAAAGCTAAATCTAACTAACGACTTAAATTTAGCTTATATATGATCGGAGTGAAAAATATTATTTTTCATATGCCAAGAGTGATCGCGATCGCAATTACGTCTTTTGGCGATCGGCCAGCTATATCCATGACGCTGCCTAGAACAGTTCGACTGACCCTCGGAAGTATCGAGCACTCCCATATGGTGTTCCAAAATGGTTGACCAAGCATTGCCCTAGAACCATTTGATTTAACTACACCAAAAATCTAATGTATGGAACTCAGGAGTAAACTACAAGTCCACAAAGTCTGGATAAGCTCCAGAACGTTGAAAATGCCCTGAAGCAACTTCGCTTTAGCATGACAATATCTGATCGTGATATAACTGCTACTGAAAACCAGCACACCGAATTTTGATCGCTAATTAATGATTGGGGAAATTCTACCGAACTCTTTGGTGACTTGTGGTGGCTGCCCTCTTATGTGGCTTTTGGTATTATACCAGGATATTGTCTCTTTCATAAATTAACACTAGCGAGTCAATACAAACGAATGCCTCTGGCGGAATAAAATCTGGCTTACGGCACCCATCGCCCTTTCAACATGCCTTCGAATCACGAAAACTACACAATAGTCGTGTATGCCCCTAAGGCTGCGAATACAGTAGTGCGAGAAAGCGATGCGATGCGAGAAGCGTTTGAATGCGAGAAAACTGTTCCCATGTACTCTTATGCACGCGCGCACAGTGTAGCGATTTTTAATGCGACAAATGCGAGCTTCTCGCAAACCTCTCGCATGCTTCTCGCACACAAACTCTTGTCGCTTAGTTTGTCATATCGCTTCTCGTATCGCATCGCTTTCTCGCACTACTGTATTCGCAGCCTTAGGGGCATATGACCCAGTATTCACGACTATTGTGTAGTTTTCGTGATTCGAAGGCACTACTGTATGCGCAGCCTTATACATGGATTTTGAATCGTCGTAGCTCCTTTTCAATGGATTAGAGATTAGATCTCGAAACATTCAATGCAAGTTTTTTGAACGGTTTTAGGGCATCTACCTGTTAAATAAATGGGGATACCGTTTTTAATATTTTTTTTATTAAAATCAAATATTTTTAAATCAAATTTTGACTGCAACTCACGCAGTAATCTAACAAAACTTTCAAGTACTATGATCTATCAAGAGCTTATCTAACTCCAGCCTTTCGTATTCGGCAAAGTGCAAGTAGTAGACAAGCTCACATCAATCATTGTAAAAAAAATTGTATCCTTTGGGTTCTAATGAGCCTCTAGTGATAAAAATTGTTTGTTTTTTTGAACTTCTTAATTCTAGCTTTCCATGCCATCCGAATGCAACAAAAAAGGATTAATATGATGTGCTCATAAAGTTTTGATATGGTCAGCCTAATTAAATGGGATAAGTCCCATAGAGCGAAATCGGTAGCATATGCATTTTCAAAACCGAAAATCCATCCATGCTTGGAATGTGTGCTTTGTATGAATACGATACAAAACTGCACGATAAAACCGATAGGAGACAAAATTAGGGCAAACTCAATAGTCTCTTACGAACAGAATATAATATCATTCTCCTCTTTCGATCGGATCTCAATATATTATGTATATTCAGCATAAGCTTGAGATGAACGCTTTCATTAAATAAGATGAACAAATGGATATGATAAAGCAGTGCACAATAAAACTGATAGGAGGCAGAATCGTGACAAACTCAATAGTCTCACTCGAACACCATATCATATCTATCTCCCCTTTCGATCGGATCTCAATTTATAAAGTATATCCAGCCTAAGCTTGAGATGAACGCCCTCATTAGATAAGATGTACAAATGGATATTATACAGCAGTGCACAATAAAACTGATAGGAGACAAAATCGTGGCAAACTCAATAGTCTCACTCGAACACCATATCATATCTATCTCCCCTTTCGATCGGATCTCAATTTATAAAGTATATCCAGCCTAAGCTTGAGATGAACGCCCTCATTAGGTAAGATGGACCAAATGGATATGATACAACAGTGCACGATAAAACTGATAGGAGACAAAATCGTGACAAACTCAATATTCTCGCTCCAACACCGTATAACATCTTTATCCCCTTCCGTTCGGATCTCAATTTATAAAGTATATCCAGCCTTACCTTGAGATGAACGCCCTCAATAGGTAAGATGGACAAATGGATATGATACAACAGTGCACGATAAAACTGATAGGAGACAAAATCGTGACAAACTCAATAGTCTCACTCGAACACCGTATCATATCTCTCCCCCCTTTCGATCGGATCTTAATTTATAAAGTATATCCAGCCTAAGCCTGCGATGAACGCCTTCATTAGGTAAGATGGACAAATGGATATGATACAACAGTGCACGATAAAACTGATAGGAGACAAAATCGTGGTATACTTAATAGTTTCGTTCGAACACCGTAGGAATGTGTCTTTCCTTATACTTTCTATCGCTTCTAGTTTGTTATAATTTTTAATTTAATTTAACGAGATAGTCGAGAGTTTCATTCCTAAATCCAACAGCACGAATGTGTCTTTCCTTCAAACAACAAATTACTAACATTGAAAACCAACGCTCAATTTTTCTCAGCTCCACTGTTCTTCGTACACGCCTTAAATTCAAAAGTCCTAAACCGTGTACCAATTCTTAAAACTCACTAACCGTGGCCTATTAGTTAGCTTGTTTGACTAGGTACTAAGCAACATCACCTACATAAATGAGTATGAAACTGTCATGAGAAGCTTCTAAAATGTTTCGTTAGAAGCCGGCATTAAACAAGGGATCGCACTCTTTGTGACAGAAAACATAATTTTGCATACGCAAATTAATGGCGAAGCTAGGTTTAAAGTAGTATATGGACCGTTAATGCCATATATATTCATGTATATAGAAATTCCGATAACATGCCAGAGTTATTTCGATAGATAATTTTTGAGCAATGCAAAATGACATGTGTTTACGTTTATGGAAAACGTCAAAATAACGTAATCTAACGTCACAAGTGTCAATTAAAAATTAGGTTTTTGGGATAACATAGATATTGAGTAATAAATTGTTTTATGCTTTATAGAAATATCACATCAGCTGTCAGAAACAAACAAACTTCACCAGTAACCTCTATACAATTTCTCATCTAAAAACCAGATTTTCACAATAGTTGGGATTTCCGTGAATTCTTCACAAATATATTCACATTTATACCTTCGTTTGCTTATCTTTTTAATATATGTGCATAATGTTAAAAGCAAACAGGTTTTTTAAATAAAGAAATAAAAATTATTGAGATTAGCTAAACTAGTATCCGAATTGAAAAGGTAAACCATCTCATTAAATTCTGTTTTGTCAGTAAAATTAAGGCACGGCAGAGTCTTAGACTTCAATCGAATGAATATTTAAGAATATAGCTAGCTATTCCTTCTAATAATGACGTTTAAAATAATTTATGCAAAAACCTCCGTCGATAATGAGTGGTTGTGATTGATGTAGATACGTGAGGATGTAAACAAAACAAAATGTAAATACAAATGGTTTCGAGGATTATGCCTGTAATTTAATTTTTTTAATGGAAAAGGCCCCCAATGAATCATTTAAAAAAAAAGTTGTTTTTTTGTAAAGACGCCTGCATTTTAAGTTTAAGCACCGACACGGATTTCCTGTTGAAGATGGATACTCGTTATAAATGCAGGGAATGAACACAATGTGTCATCACACATTTTAGCACAAATTCATTCGTTCGCGTTATATCAGTTTAATGGATGATAGTTATATGTATAGGAACAGTAGACAAAACTGGATATAAATTAGAAATTATGTTCAAAAATATAAACAAAAAACTGCTTAACAGAACTTCGAAGCTGCTTCATTGTCGTATGTAATGCCGCACAAAAGTTGCCTACATTTTCATGCAAATGGCATCTTATCTTCTGACTTTGACACTTGTGTCTATCTGTTTACGGTGCCGTAAAAGTTAAGGAAGAATAAAGTTTATTCCACTGCGAAAGTATCTTGCGGAATTCTGACAAGCACCCAAGAGTAATAAAACTGTCATCAGAAACTTCTCATATTTGCCGATCAAAGTCTGCATTAAACAGGAGGTCCTTCTTTTGGGAGCAAAATAATAACAACTCACGTACAAATGAAGGAAGAAGGTGGAACAGAGACCAAGATATTTTACTCTTAGCAAAACTGTCATTTAATTAATTGAACTGAAATCGCGCACACCAACTGTTACCATATTTTTCACTGTAACAATTTTTTAAGAAGCCTATTAAATCGAATTAACCGCTTAACATATCAAACAATTCGATTAGGTGCTCAGAAATCATTTCACTTTCTACTGTCATTCATTTCGCAACAAAGTCAAAGTGGACAGATCCCTACTGTGATTGTGAATGAAATTTCTCCACGGCATTACCAGAACAAGCGATTCGCACTGACGAAGCGTCATTACTTTTGTTTTCATTTTTTACACACAATCGATTTGTGCTTACGCACCTAAACGTCACGTCAATTGTCACCTCAATATGTCAATTATCACTTCCATCTGAAATTCCTGGTAGCCACCTACGGACATTTAAACATTCAGTCAGCCAACCAATTGTCAAATTTTCACCTTTCACGTAAATTTCACACATGACATTCCATTTGAGTCGGAAATTATGCCGACAACCAGAAATTGCACTCCGTGCATCATCTCGTAATCGCAAATTATTCACCACACACCAGTACGCCACAGATTGTGAATGCAACATAAAACCGCACTCTAGAGGTTATAATTTTCAATTTACCATAAAGGCGCGCATTTTTTACCCCCATACCTTGTTTGTTTGCGCAAACAGAAAAAAAAAATCAAATAATACCCCCAATCTGGTTAAACAATGCCAAATGTGGTTGTTTAACTGGTTAGATATACACGGTTATAGGAAAAGCCACATCGATCAAAGGAAAACTGTGCAATGCGATATAATTTAGATCGTCGCGACTGCGATCAAATCCGATTACACACAAGTTTTACTGTGTGATCTTACACACTTGTGAGTGAAAAGAGAAAGCAGGTCACTTGTGCGACGAGTATTTTTCGTTGCAAATGGAAGCAATGTAGCCTGTAGGCACCCATTTTGAATCTGATCCCCGATGATGGTTTTGATCGTTTGCCAACAACCTCCCACAATTGTCAAAAAATGGATCAGTGATCAATTTGCGTGTGCACCCACAACTATGTCAATTGGTTTTCATTCAAATTGTTTATGTCATCTGATTTGACAGATTGAATGACTTTTTAACAGCCATACGCACCTACGGTGGTATTACCGATGACAGTGTATACAAAATGAAACCCTGAGAAAGTCTCCCGTCTCCCATTATAATGTGAGTGAATCATTGATTGTTTGACATTTTGGCAAGATAAGCACCTTTTCAATCAAGATGGCGGTTTAAAGGAGAAGAACCACCTCGGGCAATGCTATTGGTTTTGTCAAAATACTTTATAATCTCAAAGTGCGGATAAAAATGTGTAAAAGAAAGGAAAACATAATAACACACTCTGAAATGTTTGGAGGGTACATTAAGAGGTTTCGACAAGCTAGCTGTCCGTCTGTACAATTGAAAAGATTGTGGGTAAAATGGGCAAATAATTTGCAATTTAAATTGACCGCAAAGTTCACTGACCTGGAAGGCTGTTATAAGAGCTCGTGGGCGGGTTCATCTGGTGTAGTGGTTAATGCACTACGATCGTTGTCAGTAGATAGAACTATTTTAATGGCGGCTTTTATGGAGTTTTTAATGTTTCTGAGATGGACATGTGCATGGTTAGATTGGGTGTGGATTTAATTGATCTTACGAACAGGATAAATAGCGGATTGCTGTTTGGAAACTTTTTTGATTGATTTTGTTTGGCATCACTTTTTCTTGCATAATTTAAGGTGGGGATCAGATAAGGGAAACACGAAGACTACAAAAAATGTATTTAGAAATCGAATTTTATTTAGAAACTCATCGGTTTATGTACTGATTACATTGAGAAAGCCGATTAAAATTGCCATTTCGGTAGGTAAAGTTCAACATAATTATTTGTATGGCAGTGGCTGAGTTAGGAGTAATAACGATTCTAACTCTAAGGGACATCCCCTGGCAATTTCTGTTGAGAATAATTATTTGATTTTAAATTGCTTTGATCGTTATTTTTTAATAAATTTTTTTCATAGCGTCACCATATAATTTATTCCAAAAAACGCAAAATACGTAATTTAAGCGCCAAGCCAAAAAATTTGACATCCTGAATGAAATTAAATCCAAATGGATTAGCAGTCAAATGAAAAAGTATAATTTTTTGGGCGCCAATTAAGGCGTGGTCTTTTTCTACTGCGTCCGACGTCTTGGGTCCTGACATGCTTTCGCACTCCATGTCATAGCCATCTGGAAAGGTCAGTGCAGTGTTTTTCTCAGCAGGTCTATGAATTTCCGATAAATTTTTCGCTCAAAACGACGAAGGATTTCTTTATCCAATTTTGATTCAGTTCGAAGTTCAACGGGGTAGAGTAGGACCGGGATGATCAGGGTAGTTCAAGTGGTATCTTTACTGCAAATTTGGCTTTTTAGCTGAAAAAAACAGCGGTTGACAAGAGTAATTCTTCCTTTAAATGGTGACGAAAAGACCTTGTCAATGTTAATAATGGAGCCGAGCTAAACAAAAATTGTATTTGTCAATGGTGGCGTTCAATCCAATTTGTGTTGTGGATCTTCTCGTGTTGGCAGCATACACAATATACACATACTGTCCTTTATTGTTAAACCAATTTAACGTGTTCATGCTCTGGGCTAGGAGACATAGTTGTTACATCACATTAAGTCTGAAAAATCACCAGAGTAGCATAAGTTGGTGAAGCTTACCCAAACTCAGCCGTTTAGCACAGCAGAGTCGGCATAAAACAGGAGGTGCCGCCATTATGCAAGAACACACATTATTGGTTGTGAGAAAGCTAGGCCCTGGGTACTAACGAGCCTGTTAAGGCAAAAAAAAAGTTTGTATTCAGATAAAATCTTGTAGGCAATGGTGAGGAGACTTATCCCTTTGTAGTTGGCGTAGTTCAGTCTAATTTTTTGTAGATCGGGCAAACTATGCTCAGATTCTATTCTTCGGTGATACTTTCATTCTTCCAAAATTTTCTCATGAGTTGGCGTATGTTAACAAATCACATCTCCATCGGCGTTATATAGTTTGGCAGAAAGGCCGCCCTTTTCAGCAGCCTTGTAGCTAGTTTTCGTAATTTCTTAAAGAAAGAATCCATTTGACTAATAAAGCCCTTATCCTATATAAGGCTGTGCTGTACAGTAGTGCGAAAAAGCGTTGCGATGAGAGAAGCGTTTGAGTGCGAGAAAACTGTGCGCTTGTATTTTTATGCACGCGCGCACATTGAAGCGATTTTTTATGCGACAAATTCGAGCTTCTCGCAAATTTCTCGCACGCAAACTCTTCTGACCACTTTTCCAAGCGATTTGTGCAACAAGTGCTTGTTTGACGTTTAAAGACAAAAAATCAAATAGATAATTTCAGAGCTTGTGTTGTGTGGTGAAATTTTGAAATAAATTTGTCGCTTCTAAATATCGCATCTCAAATCGCTTCTCGTATAGCATCGCTTTCTCGCACTTCTGTAGGCGCAGAATAAGACTCAGGTCATCCCAGCATGTCATGAAGCATAAAAAATGCATGAAGAAATCCTTGATATTTTGGAGCAACACAATTGTCGTTCCTGTTTGCGGTTGACGGGCTTTCGAGAAGGAAATTTATTTACAAATTTTATAAGCTGTCCAGTGGCATAGACATTGTGGCTACACATGCGCAGTATATGTAAAGCCAATCAACACCAATCCTCTGGCAAGAAAGAAGACTTAGATTCTCAGTTGAGGAATATGTCGCCATTAGTTGCGGATAACTAAACCTCAAATAATTGAAGTGTTCAGCTAGAGGCAATTAAGTAAGAACCAAACAGTATAGAACTACATAGAGTGCGCATCTCATACAACGAACATTTTCTATGTGGGGTACTGATGTTGATACCCCAGTGTTCACATTGCTACCCCAGCATCAAACAACAGGATAGCCGACACATACGATTGACGAAATTTCCCCTTCGCACTTACCGACCGCATCTGAAAAGGCTACCAGATTTTTAGCTTGGATGCGTAGGTACTCTATGTAGTTCTATTCCCTTTGATAAGAACAGATCTAGATGGAGAGGCATGTGTGTTGAAGTCTATGTTTGCCTATGGTAATCGCTCGTATGGATTTGCCATATTTTTCTCCGATCAATAATATCGCTGCCGTTACTAAGGTTTTCCTGGAGAAGGTGGTCCTATATTATTTGCAGTCATTATAGCAGCGATACAGTATCAAAATAAACGATGTTCCTGAAATTCATCATGAGCTACGAGGCCCTTTTATGAAGTCACGGGTCTATGAAGACCTCTGAAAGCTTACAAAGAGAATACCCGATTGAACCTATTAACAGAAGTTCAAAAGTATCAAAAATAAAAAAAACGGAAATTGCCATCAGAATACGGAGCCGATGATAACCACCTTCATCTTCAAAAATTAATGGAAGAAAACTTTAAGGTCCAAATAAACATTTGGAAGTAAAATAACAATATTTTGACGTTTGGTTTTAATGATAAAGCATCCAGTATTTTAGATGTCCGAACATTCCGAGGAGATAACGTCGACTCGTTATCGAAAGCCTGCAATCAATCACAAGAGACCCCAAGTCCTTAGCGCAGCGCGTATCTCTAAATCTCTCGATAAACACCATACTACCAGCATCGAACGTCGACGAACAATGGGCACGATGCCAACAAGCCATTCGATCAGGCGCTAAGTTTCTCCCGCCCACCAGCAAGAAACCCCTGGTTTGATGAGGAATACCGACAGATACTTGCAGCCAAGAACGAGGCCCACAAGGCTAAGGATATAGAGAGGTGCCACTCCAGGAACGATGTTCGCCAGTTTTACCAAACTGTAAAACGTCAAAGCCAAGGATACAAGGCTCGAAAAAAAAATCCCGTCGAGATAAAGAAGGAAATATCGTAGTTGAGACACAGTCGATGCTGAGGATATGGAAGAACCACTTCTGCAGACTGGTAAACGCCGATGACGAACAACATTCCGCTGTCAGGCAGAACGAAAAATTCCACTTTGGCAACGACAGTGAAAACTGCCAAACAACCGGCCTGAATGAAGTGAGGATATCAATATCTAAACTCAAGCTTAATAAGGCTACCGGAAATGACGATCTTATCGCTGAGCGTAATAAAGCCGGTGGAGATGACTTGGTAAGTAGCATCCACCAACTTATAAGCCAAAACTGGTCGGAAGAAAGGATGCCTGAAGAATAGAACCTCAGCATCGTTTGCGCCAACTAAAGAGGCATAAGTCTCCACAACATCGCCTAAAAGATCCTATCTGCCGTAATATGTGAACACCTGAAACCGTTTACGAACAACCTGATCGGGTCTTATCAGTGTGGTTGTAGAAAAGCAAAGTCCACAACCGATCAAATTCTCACACTTCGGCAGATCCTGGAAAAAACCCAATATGTCCAAATCAAAGAATACGCCGATGATATTGACATTATTGGTAGGACTCAACGTGACGTCATAGCCACGTTTGCTTTTATTGAGAAGAAAGCGCCAAAAATATGTTTAGCAGTAAATGAGTGCAAGACGAAGTATATGCTGTCAACACGAAAGGACGCACAACATCGACGAATTGGACGGATCGTCACCATTGAAAGAAATAACTTTGAGGTAGTACGGGACTTTGTATCTCTCGGTTCCGCTATTAACTCTGACCACAACATCTTGTCAGAAATTAAACGAAGAATTACTCTCGCGAACCGCTAATTCTTCGGGCTAAGAATGCAATTTAATAGTAAAGCCCTCACTCGAACAACCAAGGAGATCCTATATAAGACCCTGCTCATCCCAGTACTGCTCTACGGTGCTGATACAGGGATCGTGCCAAAAGTGGATAAAGAAATTCTTGGTCGACTTGAGAGGAAAATTCTTTAAAAAGTCTTCGGACCCGTTTGCGTTGACGGGCTATTAAGACGAAGATTGAACCTAGAACTATACGAGCTGTACAGCGACATGGCCCTGGTCAAAAAACTCCACATTGGACGTTTGAGATGGGTAGGACATCTAGAACGAATGGATACCAATACTCCGGGTCGCAGAGTCTCGATTCCCAGACATCGGACGCAGTAGAGGAAGACCTCGCCTTAAGTGGCGCGCACAAGTAAAAACCGACCTCAACCAACTTGGAGTGCTCACCTTGAGGCAGTTAGCTAAGAAAAAATAGTTCCAAAAGAAACGAAAAATTAGTTTGACAGATGCGCCAATTGCGTTTATGTAATACCATATATCAATTCATAGATGTCGCTTTAGGATATAGTGGAAGCGCAATTAAGGGCCGCCTAGAATGCATATCTGTAGCTGGTATCTTGTATCGCTGTCAAAAGAGATACATTTCTTGCATGAAGTTGCCATTCATTCAACTTCGAGCTACAGATTCACATTGTGAAAGCGCTTACGGCTTGCCTTGTTTTTAGCTTTTGACTCAGTTACAAGCGTCAGCTACAGATATGCATTCAGGGCGGCCCTTTTAACTGAAATTAGTTTGACAGATTAACCAACTGTGTATCTGTTAGTACCATATATCAATTGACAGATGTCGCTTTGATATATAACAACAACATGATCGTATTCCTCAGTTGAACTGTACTTTCTCAAGATCAACATGTAATTCATTCATACCTACATAAATAAAATGCTTACACCACTTCACAACTGCGCGATTGTAAATAAAAATCCCCAGACTTTTTTTTTACCAAAAAAAAACCGCCTCAACAAATAGAAACTTTTGTCAACATCCAACCGACCGTGGGAGACACAATCTACGTGCCTAGTGCTAAATAAACGAAAACGATTGAACACAAAAATTAAATTCCGAAAATGAAAGTGAAAAGTTTTTTTAATTTTATTTTAAAACAAAACACACCATTTCCCAATGAACCACAAAATGAATACTTAATCCCGTCCATCGCTATGCAGATGTCTTTCTGCGGGTTAGCTTACAGCGTAGCATTCAAATCAGCGTTAGCGGAGGAAAAAAAAATCCGGATATGGAAAAATGTGAAAAGTCTGTCATCACAGGTGTCGATCGTGACCGGCGAATGAGAAAAAAAATAAAAAAAACAAACCAAATCCGAACAAACGAAGATCATTGAACTTGTAAGCCTAAGTAATAACGTAAAGACTGTCAGTTACGTTATGGCTGGTAAAGTGCTAAAAAATCTTTCAGGCAGATGTTTTTTCTTATATGTCATGCTGAAGATGTTGTGAACGATTGCTGTTCTTTTTTTACCACTTGGAGATATTTATGATGATTGTCTGACATGTCAAAAGAAAACTTAAATGACAAACTATCTGCCAACAGGTACTTTATGATTTTTTTTTCTAATCTATGATCAAACCTCTAAAGTGTATATACCACGAACGTTGTGTAATAGAGGGCGATAAAAATATATCCAAGCCGACATAAAAATAAATGCAATCTGGTACTCACAGTGAGTAGATACCTACCGCGTATACACTCTGTGGTATAAAAAATAACGCAACGGAACGTTACTAAATCGTAGCGATACATTTCGATAGTTTACGCTGATTAGAGCCGATTGTGACGAGACACCGAATGCGTATTTGGTATGCACAGCGCCAACTTTAGGTACAAAATTTCATAATTCTTCTCAGTGCGGTGTAAACGCATTTTTGTTGTTTTTGTTGTTGCTATGTGATTTTGTTAGCTCTTGGTTGGTTGGATGAAACGAGTTGGCAGTGATGTTGTTTTTATTTGGCATCACTCTTGGTACAGACCAACCACATTGTTAGCATTGCGCAAGGCTTTCAATGATGCATTCTATGGGTATACGGGGGTCTTGTTTTCATTTCTAATTAAAATCATTACATGGAGATCATTACATGGAGATCATTACATGGAATGGTAACACAAATATTTCTATACTGGTGTTGGTGGTTGAAGTTGTTGCAGGTGATGATTAAAAAATAATTGAGAAGCGAAAACTTGTTAATGGAAAACCGTGTTGGGCTGCACTTGCATTTTTTCTTAATTTTACTAAACATTTAATGAAATTCTAAGAATCAGTTGTGAATTGTAACAAAGAAATCAAAGAAACTCGCAGAAAAAATTACAAACGTATAACAAAATGTCAAACAGCCTCAAAGTAGATTTTTAAGGCGCTACTCAAACGGTTTTGAATGCAATTAGTATATTTTAGCACAGTGCGGACGTTGAGGAAACTCAGAATAACACGAAAGGATGTACCGGAGGCATTGGTTGTTAAAATGGCGTTAAAACAAGCTGAGGCAGGTGATATTTCGAAGATGTTCAAGCGAAACCAAATAGTTCGCTGTTCCTATGTCTCCTAAAATTTGTTTTTCCACGAAAACAATGTTATTTATGGTGCACCCGACAAGGTATGGGTTTTTGTTTGGGGCGTATAAACACCTTTTGTATATTCTGCCAGATTGGAAGACGAACTTAACAGATATGGAACTAAATTACCAGTTGTACCCGACACGGGTGTACTAGGTTTTCATACAGCTACATGCGAAAGCTTACTAGTGCAACATGCTAATAGCAAATCAAACCTCAGAAGGAGTCTAGGCGCGACGTGTCAAATAAACAAACAAATTTGACCAAATCTAGATTTGAGAAGATCAAAGAGACCAAGGATTTCTTCATCCGCTTTTGATACGGTCCACGCTTCAGCGCCGCAGAGCAGTACTGAGATGATAATTATCTCCTGAGTAGTTCCAGTTAGGGCTTTACTACTAGACTGCCTTCTTAGCCCGAAAAAACAATAGTTGGTAAGAGTAATTCTTCGCTTAATTTCTGGCGCTATATGTAAAAGCTTACTAGCCGAACATGCTAACAGCAAGTCAAACCACAAACGGAGTCTTTGCACAACGTTACAAATAACCAAACAAATTTGGCCACAGCCGGATTTGAGAAGATCAAAGGGACTGATTTCGGTTCGGATTGGTTAGATCGTTTATGAGCACCACCATAGGCGTCAACGATGGACAATATTTAATAAGCAGGCACGCAGAAAGGCTAGGCCTCCACTCAAACAACTTCTGTAGGAGCTGCATGGACGAAGAGGAAGAAGAAACAATACTTCATCTCCTTTGTAGCTGCCCGGCCCTATCAAACAAAAGGAAGCTACATATTGGAGGTTACTATTTTCAAAATCTCATTGATTTGACAAAAATGAAAGTGAAAAGCCTCCTCCTCTTCATCAAAAGTTTAAATGGTTTTCACACGGATAGTAGGAGAATGGACTTGCTCCACGTGGTATCACAATGGACCAATATGGTCCAAGTGTGCTGGCGAACGCTGGCAGCCACTCTAACATAACCTTACCAGGTACACCCGACCAGATATGGCGTTGTTTGGGGCGTGTAAACGCTTTGAATATATTGTGGCCAGATAAAAGCTGTGAACTATTTCTGACATCGAATAAGGAAACCTAGACGTATTGCTTTGGTTTTGCTTTAACGACAGCATTGTGTTTGGGAAGCATTGAATTCTACTCTGTTGGATTGACCCCATTTCGGAATTACATGAGCGTTACATATTTTGCCATTTAAAAGCCACGTTCAAATGTGAGAGACCTAGATTTGAAAACCAATATAATAAATGAGAGTACTGTCCTCAGGAATGAATTTAATTAGAAGATGCAGCTAGGAGATCATTTATAAAAATTATAAAGATAGTAGGTGACAAAAGTGAGCCTTGGAGGACACCAGCATTTATTCGGTGAGTTGTAAACTTAAAATCTTCAAAAAAAAAAATTACATTGAACGTTTCGAAAGATGCATAGCTTATAATCGTTAGAAGAAGGAGAAGGTGCCGTGAACGAAGCCCATACGAATCAACGCCATAATCCACTTATGGGTCTATTTCACTTTTAAATGAGAACTAAAACCATACGCTGCTGCCCACATTATTTTATCCACTCTTTTCCGTCCAAAAACCAATGGTTCCAAGAATTTCGTCTAAGAAAGATAAAAAACTTTTCATGCGCCACGTTTAGAATTGTAATGGGTGATCCAAGTAGAGATCCTTTTTTCAATAGCCTTTTTTTGACAGATCACGTGTGAGTCGTGTCATGCTGTCATGTTATTTTTGTTTAGTATTGTTTGGCATTTCATAATGGAAAGACTTACGCGTGAACAACGTTTACAAATTGTTCAACTTTATTATGAAAATTCACGTTCTGTGAGGAATGTGTTTCGTGCACTTCGCTCAACTTATGGTCAACATAATCGGCCTACTGAGCGTACTATTCGCAACACCATCACCGGCCGATCGATTGGCCACCAAGGTCGTATGATATCACACCGTTAGACATTTTCCTGTGGGGATATGTAAAGTCAAAAGCTTATGCCGACAAACTCGCTTCGATTCAGGCCTTGGAGGAAAACATCACGCGTGTCATTCGCCAGTTACCAGTCGAAATGCTCGAACGAGTGATCGAAAATTGGACTCAATGGATGGACCATCTGCGACGTAGCAACGGCCAACATTTCATAGACATAATCTTCAAAAAATAAATGCCAAAGAATGTTCTTTCAAATTCTCCATTAAATTTGAATTTTCTGTGTTTTTTTCTTTAAAAAAGTAGGGAACCTCGAAATGCATCACCCTTTATATGAAAAAAAGGAATTTCGAGAATGTTTGGATGACATCGGTCATTCGGTTTTCACACCAATGCTAGTATACGTCAAACAATTTTCCAAATTTTTTTGAGATATCGAGCCGGTTTCGTTGAAATCGTTGAAAAGTTTAGTAAAAGTGCATTCCTTCCATAATATTTTATGGACATTTTTAGTTTTTAAATTAAATTTAAAGCTTAATGCAATTTTTTATAATTTTGGCTTAAGGGAGTATGAATGTCCTTATATTGTTTGCTCGGCCACTAAGGAAGTTGAGAAGAAGAAACAAAAAAATTTTTAATTAATTTCTTTCTCAATAAAAATGAAATAAACATGAAAAAACGAACACCAAATTGTTGCCGACACAAAAACGAATAGCGGTGTAACAAATGTAAGTTTACGACAAAAGTTTAATGAACGCCCCTGAAACTTCAGTCCTAAATAATCTGATAAACAACCAATCTTTGTTGTTGTTCTCTTTGAATTTTTGATTATTTTATCAGTTTGCCACATGCGTTTAATTTATGAAAGTGACGGATTAATTGTAAAAATGGCCTTTCAAAAATTTATTACGTTTACCATATCAGTTTACACACCTAATTCGTGTGTTTAATTTCCGGTTTTGTAAAAGATTTCTAATAAAAATTTTGACAGTTCATTTAGCACGTCGCGTCGTAGATTTTTACGTTTACAAAGCTTATGACGATTTACTGATCGACACGTTGCATGAGGGTTTACATGTGAAATGTTTCAGCAGATGTGTTTGCTTCAACAACCTCATAAAAAATTACGCCTGTGGTGGGGTTCCTAAAACTCAGTTTTCAGTGTAAAAGTCGTATTATAGAGCTTACACAGCGAATCGAAAACTAAGTTTTCGGCAAAAAGTTTTCGAAAACCTTGCGATTTCAGACCGAACTCTGACCAGGTTTCCTTTGTCATTTCAATCAGCTGTGATACTAGCTGCAAAATTTACGTGTGAAATATTATTAATTGAATAAAATTAATTCAAATATTTGGAAAGTAATATAAGCATTTGAAACTGAAAAGGAAATAAATATAAAGATTTTGACAACAAGTTTTGAGTCTCAAGCCCGCCGCTACAAAAAAAAGCAAACAAATGTTTATGCTTATGGCTCTAACAGTTACTCCTTGTCTTCCACACACCAAATCTTCTTGTTTTTTTTTTTTGCAATTTCCATTATATTGTAGTTTTACAAGCCAGAGCCAAAGTTGAAGTGAAATGCAAAAATACATTTGTTTTGGCAGCGAGTTCATCAGCTGTTTTGTGGGACGTGTGGAACACATGTAAAACGTATGAAAACGTGTATTCGTTACAACAACCTTCAACGAGATGATGTCTGCGATGTGTTTTCGAGACGGTTACCGCGTAACCTAATAGTTTTTAAAAACTGCAAATGTATGGGAAAACTCCGGTTTTCGATTAAGTTTTCATGTATTTTTGCGAAAACTCAGTTTTTGGTTCGGCACTATTAGATCAATTTCTATCTGCTGTTCCATTTTTGAGGGTTGTAATCTAAAACATTTCATGACTTCATATTTAAATGGGTTAATCTCATAAGGGAACACACACACACCTAGTTAAA
Source organism: Rhingia rostrata (assembly GCA_949824845.1). Taxonomy (NCBI): domain Eukaryota; kingdom Metazoa; phylum Arthropoda; class Insecta; order Diptera; family Syrphidae; genus Rhingia; species Rhingia rostrata. The sequence continues at coordinate 173,256,750 of OX463755.1, read as the reverse complement.
TTTCAGGATAAAACTAAATGAGTGTTACGGTACTAATAATAATTTTTAGATTCAACTTAAGCGATGATTTTTAAACTTTTCTGAAATTCTTTAACAATAAATAAAATTACATCGCAGACTACAGCTATTCCATTTTTTTTAACGTTTAATTATTCACAAAAATTTTAATACTTAATTAATAGCCTAAATAAACTTAAAAGCTAAACATATGAACTGTGACAAAGTAAATGACCATTATGGTTCGCAATACATGTTTTATTGATTTTTTTTTTATATAACTATGCATGTGTTTTGGTATTGAATATTATTATAATATTTGTATTTTTTTTATTTGTAAATAGGAATATGTGAATAGAAAACCTATTAGCAGACAGTCGCAACTTTTTTTTTTATTTTATATATAACTAAAAACTAAAACTTACAAGACTAATTTAACCTATCTAAACCTATCTAGGCCCTGTCATGTGATCTTTATTCCATCGGCTAACAAGCAGAGAGTAAGCACAACGCTTACTTCTCCCAGTTATCGCTAGATCAAAAATCACATGTCAGGGCCTAGTTTTACTTAACCCTAAGTTTCGGCTTCAGCCCAACCTAGCCACCAGTATTTGGGTGATTCTACAGAAGATGAATGAAAATTATCAAAATTTCGGCACGACATTAACCTATCTAAACCTATATATAGAGATTGTCTTAATACTTTTTAAATTAAAAACACTATAAGGTACGTAAGTAAAATAATTAATCAAAAGTCTTTTAAATAATTCACAAACGGTATTCTAAGTACTGCGTTTAAAATTAAGTCTTGTACTCTAAGTCGGAAGAGCAGTCTGTGCAAGTGAAAGCTTTTGGATCACTTTTAATGCAATCCTCTTGTGCCCATAGATTGCAGATGATGCACTGGATCCAATCCTTTCCAGTGGAATCATCGCTGTATAAAAGGCACAGATAAGACAGAAGCAATCGTCTGCCTCGCGAGTATTTTTTTTTCATTTTCAAGTTTTTGTACGTTTTCTTTACATATATGTTTTGTCCTCTTTTCAGATTTACCTTTCGCATTGCTTTTTTTATTTAGTCCTTTTGATGTTGATGGTAGTACTTGAGGTGGGGATTTAAATATCTTACGAAGTTGTACTTTTTGAACAGCTGGGCTTGGAGTTTCTGAGTCTGAATTTCCAAAAATATCATCTACACATCTTCTTAATTTTGCAGGATATTCTAAGATTCCCAATAAATAATGCTCGCATCCACATTGATTTAAATTGCAGAAACAACTGAGCGATTTCATCATAACTTTTCGTGGTAAGAATGCGTTTCCTTGTACTTGATGGACTTTCAGAGTGCCGGTGAAAGGTATCAAAATCGGCTGATCCATTAAAATTAATGTTGTCATAGCTGTAATATCGGAATCTGTCACCGTAAAAATAGCTATGTTAGGACATCGATTTTGGATTGCATCACAAAACTCGTTCAAATTTGTTATGTCTCCCCCACATGCCACAACGTTGTCTGCAGTTCTTTTACAGACAGCGCCTACACCATCAGGAGCTCCTTTGCCATGACCCGCTTCATGATAATTCCAGGTCCAATTTACAATTCCTGGGTACAAATCGGGCGTTTTACGGGCCAAAACAAAAAACATAAGCTTGTTTCTGTATTGAGTCACTGGTCCATCGCTCAAAAAGTGTATATTTTTTATGTTTGGTGGCAATTGGTTTAAGACCGACTTAAGGTGTGCCCAAATAGCAGGCACATTGAGATAAGTTTGAAGAAACTGTACAAAAAGAACGCATTACCCCTTTTAAATAAACAACAACCGTATGAAGCGATATTTGCGCCCGGGACCCTCCAAAATGAAAAGATTGGACCTCTTCGCTATATTTTCTGCAATAATTTTCTGAAAAATCCATATGGACCATTGCATCTTTATCTGTAAGGGATTCCTTCAACTTTTTGATTGATTGATATTGATGAGAAATATTCCTTTCATGATTGCAGATTTTTGTCAAATTATTATTCAACTTAACTACAATATCTCCAATAGACGCCTCAATAGCCCCTTTCTTCTGTTTAACCACAGGTCTTTCTTTATTTGTTTTTGGATGTATTATGGTTTCTCTGGAGGATGCAATATCTTCTCAAAATTTCTCAGTCCCTTGGATAGAATATCAGTCCCCTGTTCATTTAATTGTCAGGGGACTGAGTGTTTTGATAGTTTTTGTGCAATAAACATAGTTTCCCATTATTGGAAATAATAAAAATAATAGTTAAATATTACAGTTTAAAATAGCCTACATAATAATACTAAAAAATATAACTCTACCACACAAAAATGTGTTATAAATACTCACCAAGGTACTGAGAATCGAACTGGACAATATACGACCTCTCACCAAAACGTCTGCTTCACAACTGACATAACAGCGCGCCTTTTTTTTGGCATAAGTTTTTATTCAAATGAGACTCGAAACTTCATATTGATAGATCTGAGACTTGGGCCGATATCGAAGTTATCGATAATTTGGACTAATTCAATCTTCCAGGGGACAGTATCTCATTCGATCAGTATTCCCACCCCCCGACTCAAAAGGCTCGTAAAGGATCCTTTTATCTGTTGCTCTCCTTGCAGCATGGTTTATGATTGGGACGTTCGTTGAGTCCGATAGGTAGCCATATGCATCCAGAAACAGGAATGTCTCTGGCGGAATGTATCCGCTTTCTAAGGCATTTCTGAAATACCCAGGATTCGGATAGAATAATCCAGAGATTAATTCGTTTTCGCTAACATTTGCCGAACGAGCAAAGTGATTCCTTACGAGGTCGAGTATGACATTGTCAATTCTAAATACACCGGAAGCATCCAGAAGTCTTTTGTTTGAGACGTAGTGCCTAAACTCGGAATGTGCACTCCTATATATCTGCATGCAGGCTCTGAGACATTTGCGCTCGAACACTCGGAGCTTTTCCATATACGATGGGTTAATGTTCCACCACACTGGACTCGCATAAGTCAGAATTGGACGAACGAATGCTTGGTAACAAATGACCTTCACATCGGATCTTAGATAGTTGGAATAAAAAAGGCTTTTTAGCGACATGAATGCCGCTCTTGCATTCTCTAATTGAATATTTAGGTGCTCATTATGATACAAAAACTTGTCCAAATGAACACCTAGATATTTCACAACGGTCTTTGACTCGATCTCAAGACCATTTGAACTCGTTATTTTTAGTTTTCTCCAGTTGCGTCTCAAGTCTGAACTACCACGTCTTATTGGGTTGCGGAACAGTATGTTTTCACATTTCGTATAATTGATTTTAAGTTTCCATTCAGAGCAGAAACCTTGAAACCTATCAAACTTGCTTTGAAGTTGAGTTTGGATGTCTTCAATTGTTGAGCCTCTTGCATACAGTGTAGCATCGTCGGCAAATGCCAGCGAATTCTCGAGTTCCCTAAGTATGTCAGAAATGTATATATTAAAAAGCTGTGGAGCAGTAACTGTTCCCTGCAGAAGACCATTAGTGACCTTAAAAACTTCAGCTGTTGTGTATTCTCTATCTGTTACGACAAATTTCTTTCCGTGTATCATGGATGCTATCATCTTTGTTAGATGAGAAGGAAATTCACATCGAATAAGTTTATAAATTAATCCGTCGATCCAAACCTTGTCAAAGGCTTTTTCGATATCTACCAGGCAGGTTCCAGTTAACATCCGAAATCAGTTTCGTAAAAGCATGCACTGCCGAGTGATTTCTTTTGAACCCAAATTGATTCCGCGGTATAATCTCCTTTTCATTACAGACGATCAAAAAAGACTTACTAATAACTAAAGGGTGATCCATTTCGAGGTTCCCAACTCTTTTAAAGAAAAAACACAGAAAATTCAAATTTAATGGAGAGTATGTTTATTATCATTTGAAAGAACATTCTTTGGCATTTATTTTTTGAAGATTATGTCTATCAAATGTTGGCCGTTGCTACGTCGCAGATGGTCCATCCGTTGAGTTCAATTTTCGATCACTCGTTCGAGCATTTCGACTGGTAACTGGCGAATGACATGCGTGATGTTTTCCTCCAAGGCCTGAATCGAAGCGGGTTTGTCGGCATAAGTTTTTGACTTTACATATCCCCACAGGAAAAAGTCTAACGGGGTGATATCACACGATCTTGGTGGCCAATCGACCGGTCCAAAACGTGAAATTATGTGCTCACCGAAATGTTCTCTCAATAAGTCCATTGATTGATGCGATGTGTGGGAAGTGGCGCCATCTTACTGAAACCAAATGTCGCCGAGATCACGAGCTTCAATTTCAGGCATCAAATAGTCGGTTATCATGGCACGATAACGGTCGCCATTGACGGTTACGTTCGCACCGGCATAATTTTTAAAGAAATATGGACCGATGATTCCACCGGCCCACAATCCACACCAAACCGTTGTTTTTTCTGGATGAAGTGGCAGTTCTTCAATCTTTTCGTCCCAAATGCGGCAATTTTGTTTGTTTACATACCCATTGAGCCAGAAGTGGGCCTCATCGCTAAACAAAATTTGCCTCGAAAACGTCGGATCTTCTTGGAACTTTTCAAGAGCCCATAGAGCGAAGCGATGTCGCTTGGGAAGGTCGAGCGGCTTCAGTTTTGTGCACAAGCTGTATTTTGTACGCTTTCAATTTAAGATCTTGACGTAAAATGCGCCAAGTCGTTCCATACGTCAGTCCGAGTTGCTGCGAACGGCGCCGAATCGACTCTCTACGGTTTTCGTGTACACTCTCAGCTACGGCAGCTATATTTTCTTCACAGCGTGCTGGACGTGGTCTATTCGGTCGAATATTATCCAATAATGAATGCTGGGTCTCAAAATGGGTGATGGTGTTGCGAATAGTATGCTCAGTAGGCCGATTATGTTGACCATAAGTTGAGCGAAGTGCTCGAAACACATTCCTCACAGAACGTGAATTTTCATAATAAAGTTGAACAATTTGTAAACGTTGTTCACGCGTAAGTCTTTCCATTATGAAATGCCAAACAATACTAAACAAAAATACCATGACAGCATGACACGACTCACACGTGATCTGTCAAAAAAGGCTATTGAAAAAAGTATTTCTACTTGGATCACCCGTTATAACATCATTTGTCGAAAATATTTGGTCATTTCGTCCCAGGGTTAACTCACCAAACTTGCTGGGTTAACTTGAAGTTAACTCTCGATTTGAATTGACTGAAAAAGTACTTTCTCGAGTTAACTCGAGTTTAATCCCGAAACTAAGAAGATCTCGCACTGAAAAACCGGGCCTTAGAGATGGGTTATGATTATTGGGAGAATTTCAATAAATCAGTTTAGTCTTAGTTGACATAGAAAATAAATAATGTCGATACATGTGTTTGATTAACAGCAACTGTCATGCATCGAAGCCATTCTAATTCATTTTCAAGACATCTATGTACTTTAAGTCATGGAGATAACCACGAACTTTAAATGAGTAATAAAAGTTTTAACATCATTTTTTAACTAATGGCTTGTAATTCGTATTTCGTATTTCGTATTTCAATAAAGTAATAAACTCATTCTCACATAAAATTTTATTAAGAACAGTAATTACCACCGATTGCTAGTTTTATTCGTAGGAAATAGTTGCTTACCAAACAGAAAAAAAAAAATGAATTAAGCAATAAAATAATCAGGAAAGTTAATTACGAAGATTTTAAAAGAGAATCATCGAGAATAAGTGTACTAAGCAAATTGCATAGGAAGTCAATTTGTGTTTCCATTTGTTTTGTTCTATTACTTGTTCTCCCTTTTTGTTGATTCACGGAACGTGTTCTAATTCAAGAAACATTATGCCAACCATTACAGATCATAGCCAATGTCAAGGTGAATTCACAATTATTCAGCCATATTGAGCATGTGTCTCGTTTTATGGTTGTAGTTGTATGATTTCAGTATCAATTTCTGGTGTTTTCGATTTACTTCCTGTTTCTGTTCTAATTCAAAAGAAATGCTGGTTTGTTACGTAATTGCGTTTTTTTTTGATTGTAGAAAAGCTACAAAAACATAAGTAAATCTAATTTATGTTTGCGAAGCCATAGTGATGCCAAAGTTAGTTGGGATTTATTTGAATTTATTGCCATAAGGATGTTAGGGACATAATTTGATTTAAGAATGTTTTACATATGTTACTTATATATTTATATAACTATGTAGTTACGGCAATTTATATTTTGAAATCGCATAACAAAATCCATTCATTTTCGTTCTGTTGCAAGCAAAATGTGATTTTAATCTGTCAAGAAAAAAGAGTTTTTTTTTGCTAATAACTGCGCAAAATACAACAGCAACTTGATCTATAAAGATTTCGTTAAATCTGGATCTAAACTTACACCCTAGCCCTAGCTGGAATATAAAATGTGCTGCCAAACCAATTTATTGCAATTGTTATCGAAAAAATTCATCGAAAATGTCAAAAATGACAGGTACTTGGAAACTGGTGCCAATATATGTAGGTGCAGAGCCGAGAATAAATTATTTTTATAAACGTTAGTACAAAATAAAAATTATGTTGGGTAGGCTTTCACTCTCAGCTATCTTTCTAACGCATTTAAATAGCAAGGGGCTCTCGGTCTACTACGACTGTATTTATGCGCGTATCATACAATTTGTTTTTCAAGACTTGGTATAGAGTTATCAACATCCTTTGAAAGCTTTTAATATTTTTTTTTTTTTTTTTTTTGAAAATAAAATGGTGATGGTGAAGTAAATTTAAACGTCAATCTTCGCATTGAAGACTTTCTAGTACCAAAATTACGAGTTTACATGAGCTTATGGTTTTACTATAGGTAGAGAAATGTAGGTTCGGTTGAGGAGATAATCGGCTGTGAAGGTTTTTTTTTAAGTTTAATGATTTTACCATTAGGTCCACCTGAAACTCACTTCTTATAACAGGGAGACCAAAAAATGGCTAAAAAGCTAGTCAGGAAAAACTCCAGTAGGTCCCCATTCTGTCGTTATAAGGGAACACTCACACGCCTAGTGTTAATTCAGCGTTAAGACTTAATGGGGCTTACTAATAATCATTTTAAGCTAAAACTCTATACTTCCCAAAAATTCTTACCAATAAATAAATTCACATCACAGACTAATGCTAGTTTATAAGTTACTGGAGCACCCACTCCATCGTTTGTCCAAGAACTACTTAGACATCATAAGTTAAGTGTCGATACAGGCTGGAATAAACCCGACTTCTGGTTGTGAAGAATCGAAGACTTAGCGAGCCGGATTATTGGTGTTGGCTCGGGAGTTTTTCACAATCATCTCAAGAACTATGTTCAAGAGGTCACATGAAAATCCGTCAAATACAAATACAAATCTTTGCCGCAACAGGCTCGTTAGTACCCAGAGCATAGCTTTCTCACAACCATTTATGTGTGCGTGTGTTCTTCTTTCACGACGCCGGGACCTTCTGTTTTATGCCGACTCCGAACGGCGAAGTTAAGATAATCCCTTCTTGACAACTGATACTACTCAGATGATTTGTCTGATCATCACGAGAGGAAGGTCAGTGAAAAATCATTTAAGGTGTTGCTACGGCTGGAAATCGAACCCAGAATTTCTGCGCTGCAGTTCATCGCACTAACCATGGCGACACTGAGCCCAGCTTTTTATAAGTGCGCGCGATCTAGGATATAGAGAGGTGCCACTCTAAAAACGATGTTTGCAAGTCTTACCAAAGTGTAAAACGTCAAAGCCAAGGATGCAAGGCTGGAACAAAATCCTGTTGAGATGAACAAGGAAATATCGAATTTGTGATACAGTCCATGTTGAGGATATGGAAGAACAACTTCTGCAGACTTTTAAATGGCGATGACGAACAACAATCCGCTGTCAGGCAGAATGAACCATTCAATATTGGCAACGACAGCGAAAACTGCCAACCAACCGAACTGAGTGAACTGTGATCAGCATTATCTAAAATCAAGCTTAATAAGGCTGCGTGAAATGACGGCCTTCCCGCTGAACTTTATAAAGCCGACAGAGATGACTTGGTATGTAAAATCCACCAACTCATAAGGAAAATCTGGTCGGAAGAAAGTACCCAGGGCCCAAGCTTTCAAACAACCATTCATGTGTGAGTGTGTACTTATTGCACGAAGGGGGGACTTCCGGTTTTATGCCGATTCCGAATGCCGAATTCGAGATAAGCCTTTCTTGACAATTTATACTACTCGGATGATTTTTCAAATCATCACGAGCATCGTTTGTTCGATACACAAAAAAGGAGAACGTCAACTACAGAGCCATAAGTCTCCTCAACATCGGCTATAAGATCCTATCTACCTTAATATGTGAATGCCTGAAACCGTTTACCAACAACCTGATCGGCCCTTATCAGTGTGGTTCTAGGCCAGACTTCGGCAGATCCTGGAAAAGACCCAAGAAGTCCAAATCGATACCCACCACCTATTTATCGATTTCAAAGCCGCATACGACACCATTTATAGAGACGAATTATACAGAGCCATGTCTAGTTTTGGTATACCGCCCAAACTCGTTCGCTTGTGTAGGATGACGATTGATTATTCTCGCTGCTCCATCAGGGTCGGAAACGACCTCACCGATACATTCGATACTACAAAAAGATTTAGGCAAGGCGATGCGCTGTCATGTCACTTCTTCAACAACAGAGGCACAATTTTCCAAAAACTGGTGCAACTACTAGCATACGCCGACGACATTGACATCATTGGTAGGACTCACCGTGAGTCAGCCACGTTTGCTAGTATAGGGAAGGAAGCGCCTAAAAGTTTAGCAGTAACTGGGGGTAAGACTAAATATATGCCGTCAACACGAAAGGACAGACAACATCGACGAACTGGACAACACGTCACCATTGACTGATATAACTTTGAGGTAGTACAGGACTTTATCTACCTAGGCTCCGCCATCAACTCTGACAACAACATCTCGTCAGAAATTAAACAAAGAATTACTCTTGCCAAGTACTGTTTCTTCGGGCTTAGAATCGCAATTCAGTAGTAAAGCTCTTACTCGAACTACTAAGGAGATCCTATATAAGACCCTGATCATCCCAGTTCTTCTCTACGGCGCTGAAGCATGGACCATCTCAAAAGCGGATAAACAAATCCTTGGTCGATTCGAGACGAAAATTCTTCCCGTTTGCGTTGACGGGCTATGGAGACGAACATTCAACCAAGAACTATACGAGCTGTACAGCGACATTCCCCTGGACAAAAAACGTAGAAATTTAGAATGGCAAGGACATGTAGAACTAATGGACACCAATACTCCGACTTGCAGAGTCTTTGATTCCCAGCCAGATGTTGGACGCAGTAGAGGAAAAACTTGCCTCAAGTGGCGCACACTTGTATAAACCGACCTCAACCAGCTTGGAGTGCGCAGCTGAAGGCAGTAAGCTAAGGACCGAGATAAATGGAGAGGCATGTTGGTTGAGGCCCAGGTTCATTCCGGATTGTCTTCCCACCTAAGTAAGTAAGTATTTCACATGGTGTCAAGCGTGATGTTTGCTGTACGAAATATGCGTAGATCCAGAATACTTGTCCGTTTCACTCACCGTTTGAGAAAACCATGTGCCATGGTGAACTGACAGATAAGTCAGTTAACCTAACTTCGTTTCCAAAGGTGGCCTCCTATAGGCTGCATTATCCGAAAAAAATGGTAAAGATGTCTTTCTTCCTAGCGTTGCGTAGAAATCTTCTGGCAAGATTTCAACGTCGTACTTTGATAGTCGTATACAAGCCCGTCAGTGTGAGGTCGTAAAAGGCTTATGTCGGCAAATTTGACCTTGGTGCGGATTGTTATAATGCATCCATTAATCTTCTCGAAACATCGTAGATGTCTCAGTTTTTCATCCTTCATTTGCCCTGCCAATTCCACTGTATTTCCTAGATGGCAGTGATGTCTTTTTTTGTAACCGCTTAATGCTTCTGCTAGTTTTTCGGCTGAACATCTTCATTTTAATTTTCTCACATTCCAGGTGCATCATTGTTCAATATGGGATTGAGTGCTGGAGTTTGCTGTTCGGCCTCAATAATCTCTGCTTAATGGCCCTGACTAGCCTAATCCTAAAAGATCTGTTGTCGTTCATTCATTATCTACGCTGAAGATACAAAACACCGAGCAGCAATCGTCAAAGAAAGGGTGAGAGTCAGAGTCAGCTAGGTGAAAACGCAAGTGGTATTATATAATCACATTCCCTACCAGTTGACCTTCGCATCGGTCGTCCATGTTAGCCCAATCAAAAAAAATAGTGTTGCCATCTCCAAGCAACTTTTTTCTTAAAAATAAAATTCGATACCAGCTTTCAGCTGACAGTTTATTTTACATTTGTTTTATTGTGTAACTATTAATCGAACACATATTGGACTGACATTCCCCCCAAATATTTACCAACAAGATTAAAGCAACCATTTTCGTTTGAGAACAATATGAAGATGTTTTTATAATTCTAACCTTGCTACCGTTTTTATAAGCTCCCTACAATGTTACATTAATCCCATCATTAAGTCTGTAAATCAACAAATCATTAACAAGATACTTCGTAGGTGCCTTTAAAGGTCTTCAGCCTCAAGACCTATCGTTAATTTAGTAACAACAAATCATTAACAAACATAGATACTTCGTACCTTTAAAGGTTTTCAGAATCACGATCGTGTACGACCTTGATCAATCAACCTTCTCTAACCCTCTGGCCCGCTGTGCCAAAACAAATAGACCACATCAGTCAATAGTTTATGGTCAGCTCAAATTACGAGTCTCTTTCTTGCTGCAGTCCCCTTCTCGTCTGTCAACTTCTTTGAAAATAATTTTATGCCGTTAAAAGAGTGTGTTTGACATTGAATCGATAAATATCCATTGACTCAAAGTCATCCGCCACCACAACCGCCTCTGAATCCTATCTCTCACCCATTATGCTCAATCAAACCGTGCCGCAGATTAAATCTCGCCTCGAAGCGAATTGATTCCACACACCAGATAGGCTGCCATAAGCCAAGATTAATTCAGGGTAATTTCGTGACCCAAAAATTAGTCCGATCTCTCATTAATGTTGAGACCCAAAGGGTTCCAAGGTGTCTTCCATGGTTATTGGTCTTCCAGGGCCTTTTGTTGGGGATTAATCAAACTCAGCTGAACGTGGAAAGTGAAATTCCCGTCGATAGTAAAGCCGAACGTTAACCTGTTTGATTGTTAGATCGAAATAGAGCTACACGTGGAGGTACTTTTTATTCAGCGCTAAATGACTGGTGAAGGTGGGCTTTCTTTTTGGAAGCGGAACGAAGATTCTGTTCTTATTAATGTAAGACTCGGATTGATTAGGTTCAGTTCAGTCTTCTTCTCTTTTTTTTTTCTTTTTCGCTGATCACTTAACCGTGTCAATGCGCATTTAACCTGACAGGAATTAGGTGCAGACGTATGAGGAGAATATTCGTTGGAAGACATTGAACGGAAATGAGGTCGCCATGGCTAATGTGCTGCCGGCCGTTAGAGAAGACATTATGAGCTCAAGACTTGTTTATTTCCATTTGTTTTCTTAAATTGTACGTAACCAATGTATTTAAGGTTTTGTGCAGCTTAATCACTGGTTAAATGGGCGAAGTGATTAACTGCAGTCTACAGTCAGACTGTGAGTCTGGTTGAGTGGACAGGGTGAACGCACTTCATTATGACGCGGCGAGAAAGTGAACTTTAACCGCGAGGTTTGTATGGCAGTTGGTCAAGCTTTTTGGGAATAGCTAGGTGCTGGAAGTGTTTTATAGATTCTGACATATTGAGGTCGCTTAAATGGGAGGTTCGGTAAATTAATCATTGTAGTGTGAAGTGTGAATAGTAAGGGGGTTTTATGGTAAACGAAAGGTTTTGCGTTCAGCCCAAGCTAAAATTATATAGGATACATTTATAGCAGGTTTTAAAAAAAAAAAACGTCTGTTTGAGCAGTGCCTGCAATGAGTAAGTGGCTAATGCATTGGACCCCTGAGCTAAAGATAGATGATAACCTGGCATGTTAGAATACCTTATATTTTTTTAAGGCCTCACCTGCTACGAAAGTAATACAAACGTCTAAAAATATTAAATTGCCATAAAAAGCTTCCCAAACTTTCCGATTCATGTCTATCAAAACTTCACCAACATATTCGGAAAAACCAACGGTATAACTAGAAAGACCGACGTCAGCTCTTTATCAAGTAGTGAACACTCCCTTGTCATAGGGGTACCTAATAAATCAAAACATGGCCACCAAGTGGGGGTTGTGGCTTGAGGGTTACTTCCTTACCACATGAAAAACAGCCTCCAAAAACAGATCCCTTCCAACACCAACGAGACACGTAACAAACACAGACAACCACTCTTTACATCAGGGGATTTAATCAAAATTTTGAATTTGTGCTTGTATTGTGCAGGTCAGACAATCAGCCCTTGCGAGGTATCCATTGGAGCGGAAAATTTTCGATTTCGTACTATTTGGAGGGTTTTAGCTTTGAGGTATTCATTCGAAAAGCTGTTCGGGATATTTCTCCGAAGTTTGTTTACGCATCCCGGCGAATTGCGTTAAAGTACGTTCAGGTGCATTTTTTGTGCAATTTTTGACAGCTAAGTTCAATTCTTCTTCCGATTTCCTCCGACACAAATTCTTCGCGGAATTTATTTACGAACTGTAGTGAAGTGATTTTTGTTCCGATGACACATACCTCGAATGGAATTTTAACATCCGACGAAGTATGCATTGCGGAAAATTGTCCGCTCCGAGGGATGCCTCGCTATGGCAGATTAACGCGATTTAGGAACACAAATTTTTGGAGCAACAGGCTCGTTAGTACCCAGGGCAGAGCTTTCTTATAACTATGCGTGTGTACTTCTTGTACGATACACAAAACAACAACTCATAACGGCTTTCTACTAAGAATCTTTGCAGTATCATGCATTAATATGATCACCAGCCCAACACAAACTAGCCTAACGATCACCGGATAATTGGACCGCCAATCATGTGATTAAAGATGCCTGCACGCATGTAACTTCATGTATATACACACATTCAAAGGGTCCAGCGTCGGCTTCGACTATTTCTCCTAGCAGACAAATAAAGAGTTCGACTGTCTAACAGGAAGAAGATCCTTAGTGTAGCGAAAATTGCCAGAGTCTGTAAGAAACAACTGAGTCGGAGACTGCCCGCTGAGCCGTCATCAACATCCAGTCGGCACAGTATCATAATGCCCCCGGAAAATAGCAGAGACATTTCGAGCTCGACTTTGCAACTGCAAGAAGCTCCTTAGGGTACAGGAAATTTCCAGAGTCTGCAAGAAACAACGGAGCCGGAGACTGCCCGCTGTGCCGTCATCCTCTATCAACATCCAGTCGGCACAGTATCACTATGCCCCGAAAAGTTGCAGACAAATTTACAGCTCGACTTTCCAACTTGAAGAAGCTCCTTGGTGTAGCGGAAATTGCCAGAGTCTGTAAGAAACAACTGAGTCGGAGACTGCCCGCTGTGCCGTCATCAACATCCAGTCGGCACAGTATCACAATGCCCCCGAAAAGTATCAGAGAAATTTAGAGCTCGACTTTCCAACTGCAAGAAGCTCCTTAGAGTACAGGAAATCGCCAGAGTCGGCAAGAAACAACTGCGTCGGAGACTGCCCGCTGTGCCGTCATCCTATATCAACATCCAGTCGGCACAGTATCATAATGCCCCCGGAAAATAGCAGAGAAATTTAGAGCTCGACTTTCCAACTGCAAGAAGCTCCTTAGAGTAAAGGAAATTGCCAGAGTCTGTAAGAAATAACTGAGTCGGAGACTGCCCGCTGAGCCGTCATCCTCTATCCAGTCCTCTATCCAGTCGGCACAGTATCACTATGCCCCGAAAAGTTGCAGACAAATTTAGAGCTCGACTTTCCAACTTGAAGAAGCTCCTTAGTCCTTAGTGTAGCGGAAATTTACAGAGTCTACTAGAAGTAACTGAGTCGAAGGCTGTTCGCTTTGCCGTCATCCTCTATCAACATCCAGTCTGCACCCCCGAAAAGTAGCCCGTGGTATGATGATATTTTTAAGTACCAAAAAGAGGTGATAAAAGATCCACGTGTCAAGGTGCTACAAAACATGCTAACAGCCGGAAGAGTATTGAACCAGAAGGAAGTCCTGTTAGAGAAAACAAACATGGAAGTCATTCGCGAAAAGAAGAACATCCGCCAATTCTACAGAAAGGCAAGCATCCGCAGCTGGTTTTAATGTAGGAACGCAGGATCTAAAAAAAAGGAATATCAACCTTTTTACCATGTCTAGCACCAAGTATCAAGGCATATGCAAGATGCTTTCCAACGCACTATGCGAGCTCCTTAAGTTTTTTTTTTTTGCAACATACCAGTCAGTCTGACTTCTAGCCGGGTCGATTACACTAAAAGTTCTTGAAAAGCCCAACGATTTCAAGAAACCCATCACATTTTATTATAGCATTCATCATCTGAAGCTATATAAGCCGATAATGGAACTCGAGATTTCATCAAAATTGATAAGCTTGTGTTTCCTAACACTGGCAGGCAAGCAATGCTACGTTCAGTTTAGGCCCAGCTCATCTGAACTTTACCAAGCATGTGTTTTCCGACAAGGAGACTTGATATCATGATGAGGTTTCTTCATTTTCGTTCTGGAACAGATAGTTTGTAGGGCAGAAGTACTTACGGAGAGCACTATCTTCAAGAAATCCGTCCAGCTACTGGGGTAAGCTGACGATATCGACATCATTGGTCATACCGTTGTTGAAATATTTACAGCAATTGATGTAGTTAAGGAGGAAATACTACCAACAAACAAAGTACTGTGGACGCACAAAGTTGGACAAAATTTTACTGTTGATAGCAACTATTTTGAAGCACTTTCAGATCCAAATCCTAACCGTCCTACTTTATGGCGCGGAATACTAGATAAACATTGGCTTTATGATCAAGTGACGTGGATGCTAGGGCGCTTGAATTGAAAGACTAGAAGAACTTTTCGAGGATCGAAGTGGATGAAGCCTTGTCTCAAGCAAAGACCCTCAACGAGTCAGCAGACACACACATAGAAATTTTTGTTGCATCAGGCTCGTTAGTACCCAGGGCCTAGATTTCTCACAAGCATTCATGTGTGCGTGTGAACTTCTTGCACGATGGCGGGACCTCCTTTAAATTCCGACTCCATACATCTTGTTCCCTGAGATAAACCACTCCCTAGAGTAACACAATTATTATTACGACGATTCTCCCACTCGGAGTAATGTCTCAGGCAGTCCTGTTCTGTCCTCCTGTTGTACCAGAATGTAGCTTCTGTTAAAGCTTTACAAGCACCAGGGTCACTCCTAATAGGATTCTTACAACCCGAGCTTTAAAAATTTGTCAAATTTAATCAATCGTATCGGGTTTTTCAACAGGGACGCTACAAAAGTTGAGCGACAGGGACAGCAAACGACGCCATATTTCTTGCCGCTCTTTTGACATTTCTCTTCAGTAAGGTTAGCCATTTCATGGTTGAAAGATATACGATCCAACAACGAGTCGAAATTATTAAAATTTACAGCCGAAATTCGGAGTCAGTGGCCTCAACGTTAAGAGCGCTACGTCCAATTTATGGTCGTCATAATCGTCCTAGCAAATCAACAATTGAGCGTCTAGTGGAAAAATTTGAATCCACAGGCACAGTGCAAAATGTTCCCGTGTCAGTGAGATAAAGAAGTTCCCGTAGTGTCGAGAATATTGCTGCCGCTGAGGCTTCAGTTGAAGAAAGCCCAAATGTGTCTCTCACACGTCGTTCTCAAGCGTTGGGGATCTCTGTGACGTTGTTTTGGCGATTTTGCGAAAAGATCTTGGCCTACATCTTTAAAAGATTAAATTGACGCAAGAACTTAACCCGCTTGACCACCAGAAGCGTCCTATGTTCGTGAATTGGGCTGAGCAACAACTTGAAAATGATTCGGATTTTCATCGAAAAATCATCTTCAGCGATGAGGCTCATTTCTGGCTGAATGGCTTCGTCAATAAACAAAATATGCGGTATTTGTCAGGCAGCAATCCACACGTACTCCATGAGTCATCATTGCATCCCGAAAAAATTACGGTTTGGTGTGGTTTATGGGCCGGCGCGGCGTCATTGGGCCGTACTTCTTCCGTGATGATCAAGACCGGCACGTTACTGTGAATGGGAATCGCTACCGTTCATTGATAACCGAATATTTTTGGCCCCAATTGGATGATATGGACTTGGAGGACATGTGGTTCCAACAAGACGGCGCCACAATCCACACAGTGAATGCCACAATCAATTTATTGGAAACCAAGTTTGGAGAACGTGTTATCTCACGAAATGGTCCAGTCGCTTGGCCGCCTCGAACGTGCGATTTGACGCCGTTAGACTATTTCCTGTGGGGCTATGTCAAGTCTATGGTCTATGCCAACAAGCCAGCGATGATTGATGAACTTCGTACGAATATCGAACGTGAAATTGCAGCAGTATCGGCCGATTTATGCCTGAAAACCGTCGAAAATTGGGTTCAGAGTCTGGACTGCCCATGGTGGCCAAGCAAAAGAAATCGAGTTCCATACATAATGGCATCGAACGTACTTTCACAGGAATAAAGAATTTCATTGATAACCAAAACCGTTTTTGTTTTATTTAAAAAAAAATTTTGTAGCGCTCTTATTGAAAAACCCTTTAGCTTTCTTTGATCATTGACTCTCCGTGCATCTCCAAATGGAATCAGCTAACCTCGGAGCTAATTTTTCACTAGCCGTGGCCTAACGTTAACATTGAGTAACTCCTCATTTATTTATGTCTTTCAATAAATATATAATCGGTCCACCACGAAACCTGATTTTGGTTAATTCGCGATGGGCGTTCACAGTTTGTACTGCTAACACACAATTCGCCGCAGATTGTCACTACTTTGCATCCGTCAATTCCTTAAAAACCCTTCAACTACCCGGTTTTGTTCGGACAATAAGGTGTTGTCCAAAATATTAAAATCTGGTCTTCCAATAATCTTTTGCTATAAAACTGAAAATATTGCGACCTAGCAACTCCTGTCTAATTTAAGAGCCATTAACATCTTACAACGCCATCTAGCACATCTTTCTGGTAGACATTTGCATCCATTATTACAACCTTTTACCAAAAATGGACTAATGTTTACTTTAAGAGTAATAATATTGTACGGGAACAGACCTTTACTATTGACAAACGCTTCTTCTGATTTCATTTGCGCCACAAAACTGAAGTCTGGGCTTCATTGGTTATTATTCATTACGTTGTCTAATACGGCATTTGGAAGTTTGAAGACATTTCTCAAACACAACCCCCATGTAAGGGATCAGCCGTCTTAAAACTGTCATAATTCAGTCAACCATAACGAATTTCACAACTAATCCAATAATTAGTTGTAATCAGTTCGAAAAATAAAAATGAACAACACACAAACGTAACACTCAAATGTCAGCTGTCCAAAAGTGAAAGTTATCATCCGACTTAAATTTATATCCTCATTAACTTCATGATGACGTTTAATCAGTGGTTCGAATGGATCATTTTCTGTCGATTTTATCTACTTTAATATCTTTTATTTGCCATTTCAAATTCAATAAAACCAGTGCTTCAAAACTATCAGATTATCAAGTAGTCAAACTCTTATCTGCGTTTCACAAACGTCACCACGTCCAGATAAGTGTGACTTCGTTAAAGTGTCATTTGTCGATCCGAAAACAAAACTCGTATGTGCAACAATATCATTACCACGTTCGAAATGCAAATTAATCTTACTGACCGTCCTAGACATTGAACCAAGCTTGTCCATGTAGTTATATCTACGACTAGCAAACAAAAAAAAACTCACTTTGTCGCCAAGCCAAGCGAAATTCCCAATTGAAAAATCACGAATCAAGATCACGGCTAAACGCACACGAGAAATTTACAACGCCACCGGCATTAAACAGAAAACATTTCAACAAATTTTTTTTTTTTTTTTGGTTTTCCTATTTTTTGCACAGTCGTTGACTTTTCCGCGCAACAAGCAACAAAAATTTTTTACCGTCCCGGCGACAAGTTTTCCCTCACGTACCAAGTCAAAATGGTTGCATTTTTTTTTTCCTTCCTGATTTATTTTTGTAGCGAAATGAAACGTCCATGACCACAACCTGATCGGTGGACCTACCTACGTAAAACCATACGAACGTGCATACGTACTACGTAGAGAGTGACTGAACTCACTCCATAATCTAGCTTGGAAAATCGTGCCAGAGTTTCGCTAGCGGTATGTACTTTTGGGCGGCATAATCATTTATAATGAACACTTTGCCCAGACAGTTTTCCGTGTTGGGGTGCCTACTCAAATCTACTACATTCGAATACACAAAAATACGCAAACAAACGAATATGGATGCAGTATTTCGGTTACTGTGTCATGTTTGTAATTGATATTTGATATGTACCGTTATAAATGTTGACACACTGAGCTACTTTGCATAATTTATGAATTTCACTAAGTGCATAAGAATTTCCATTGCAGAATACAGATGTCACCTAATTTTAGTACAACCGATTGCAAATGCAAGGGGGAATGACAGTTTGACATTTTTCGGTAGTAAACTCGGATATTTTATTTGTTTTCGATTATTAATATGTCAATGAACGGCAAATGTCATTTTGTTATGGCTTCGTATCAGGTTGTAAAAATAAACTGGTAACTTAATGGAGATTGAACTAAGTAGTGACGTGGGTTAATGTCAAATACAAGCAATGCCGTCAGATGTCATATTTATTCGAAGGAATTTCTTTATATTAATACATTTTGGCGAATGGAAAATAATTTAATGTTTAAGTTTTAGTTCTTATGTGCCAATAAACAAATTTTTGGAGTCGTGGCGTTTTTCTGCCATTTGTATTAATTTAGTTAAATTATTAATCATCAAGCTAGCATGACATAACAATAAAGTTAACGAATACTTTTACAGGAAAAAAAAATGAAGGATGACATCTTGTTGATTCACATATGGACGGCATTTTTTGACACTTTACAGACAAGATTTTGCCCATATGAATCTCTGTTCTAATAGGATGTTAATTGACCTTTAAGAAAAGAGATTCATCTAAGATGTCATACTTAATCTGAGTAAACGCGTTCTGTCATGTTACAACGATCGAAAATGTATTTCGGATGTCAGTTGGGAAAGTAGTGTTATTTGATATTTATTCGATTAAACATATCAGTTCATCCTTATGCCTTTTGGCCTAAGAAAAGCTCTATCCCGGCCTGTTATGGGTAAAATAGTCCGAGACCTTAAATGGACTAATTATCTTGCTTACATGGACGACGTAATCGGCGTCACTACAAGAGCACATGGAGAATTTTTTTTTTTTTTTTAAATATTTTTCAATACTTAGGACTCAGTCCCTGAAGGTTATAAAACCCAGTGATGGAAAGAAGGAAAAAGGTTTGTAGGATAGTTAGAGATTGGGAGTAGGTGGGAAAAGAGTGAGGTGACAATGCGCGTTAATTTTGAATCTTTGCAGGTTGTAGTCATCTGGAAATATTGAAGAAGGCAAGCTATTCCATTATCGTGAAGTGTGGTTAAGAAATGACCTTCTGAATTTTACTGTGCGCCCGAAAACAGCCTCTATGCAATATGGGTGTGCCGAAGAAGTCGCACGAGTATTTCTATTAAACAGACGGACAGGCGGGATACAACTATATATTTCGTCGGAACATTTATGGTGAAAGTAGCGGTAAAGAAGCGCAAAGCATCCAACATTCCGCCGGTATTCGAGAGAATGAATTTCGCTACAAACTGATTGGTTGTTAATAAGTTTGATAGCATGACGCTGGACTCTGTCAAGTAGGCTCAAGCATGTTGCAGGGGCACTCGCCCAGATGTGCGAGTTATATTCAAGTCTTGGACGAATGTAAGCTTTATAGATATTAGCTTAATCTGATGGAGTGAAAAACAGTTTGCATCGTTTGAGAAATCCTAGGCATTTAGCACCACCTTTAGCAGCACCTATTATTTGCTGGTTCCATCGAAGGTCTGGGCTAATATGCATGCCAAGCATAGACAGGCCATTAGATTCCTCAACTTCAACTCCTTCCATGTTAAGTTTAGCTACATTTGTATCCCGCTTCAGAGATAGGAGACAGCACTGGGTTTTTGACGCATTGAATTCAACCCGGTTGTTGGTACCCCAATTGATAATTGTAGCAAGATCAGAGTTGAGTTGAGTTGACATTCGCTGGCGTTGAGACTCCACAATTTGGGGATCTTGTCGCGGAGTCGTTAAGGAGTAAACGAAGTCAAGAGTGCTGTCATCCGCGAATGAATGGATAGGATTACAAGTCAGAGAGAGAAGGTCTTTAATAAAAATTAGAAACAGAGTCGGTGAGAGGACTGTGCCTTGGGGTACTCCAGCGTTTGTTGAAAAGGGGGTAGAAGTTGACCCATCTAATACAACTTGTATAGATCGGTTACTTAAAAAACTCGTAATCCAAATTAAAAAAGTATTACCGACAACAAAATACCTAAGCTTATTAATATGAGCGCTGTGCCACACTCTATCAAAGGCTTTTGAGATATCCAGAGCAACAATTCTATATTCACCGAATTGGTGAATGCAACGATTTCATTTTTCGCTTAGATAGACCATAAGATCACCTGTAGAACGTTGCTGACGAAAACCATACTGACGGTTACTAAGGAGATGGTTTTTTCTAGATAGCTCATGAGGTGGTAATTGACTGTACTCTCCAAGCTATGGGTCGGTAGTTTGAAGGGGACGTTTTTTCGCCCTTTTTTGGAATTGGCTGAACATGCGCAAGTTTCCACCTAAATGGAAATAATCCTGCAGTGTAAGACAAGTGAAAAAGTTTGCGTAGAGGTTTGGCCAGAGTGGAAGAACACCTCTTCAGAACAAGGGGAGGAATTCCATCTGGACCTGAGGCTTTATTTTGTTTGAGATCTTTTAGAACTCGAGCCACTGAACGGGTTCGGAAAAACAACGGTCCTAAAGAATATTGAACCGGACTCAGCGATGGTGGTGAAGGTGTTAGGTGGTAGGTACTGCTTTTAGTAGACTTCATGAAGCACATTTTTATGGAATTTGGTAAAAGCCGAGTGAAAACTGGCCCCTAAATCGATGATACTACAAACGTACCCACATCCAAAACAAAAATAGATCTAGTAGTTTCTTGTTTACTTGGAATAATATCGCAAATTCATCAGGGACAATCAAAGTCTATGACTGAGTGTTTTTGCAAAGATAAAGGCGCCATGCTATCGCAAGGACCAATAGGATCAGATTACCGATTGTTTTCTTTTTAATATTTTCGGTCCTTATCTTCGAAAGAGGACGACAAACGTCAAAAAGAACGACAAACGTCAAAATATGTTAAGCTCATTAAATTTTCACTTTTACGACATTTTTAAATAGACTAAATTTAACGGAGTGAAATTCAATGCTTTCAAAACAAAATGGTATGTTTTGTCAATGAAGCAAAATGGCGATTTGCCGCCATTATTTATTGCACCGAAGAACTAAAAAGTTTTTGATCGCTCTGTATGTGCATTAGTTACCCAAATAACCATTTATTAGTATAGATTCCGAAAATGGTAACAAAAATTATTTCGTTTATAGGCCCCAAACTCGAGTTCAATGCCCCTAGCTGGGAACACCGTCATACCAAAAATATTGCACCTTCTAGATGAGATTTAAGTGAATGCGAAACAACATATTGGAGACATTTGCGTAGCGAACTCCATAGTTTTACTCGAACATCGTACAAATACTTCCTGCCTTTCATTTCAATACTTCCTGCCTTTCAACGCTTTTATTCACTTTTTAACGGGTCCATTCCATCATGTTTCTTGTATGGCAGTAATATCTGCTTTATTATTATATCCTCTTGATCCCCTTGGAGTCCGAATGATTTGTGTGTCAAATATAAGTCCTCAAATCAGAAGAGTCCATCATCTGCCAGGCATCACAATTGGGTCAAATGTATCATCGCTCCAGTTCACAGAAAATTTTCACCAACTCATGAAAACTGTTCTCAGGTTTGGAATTCCAGGCGCCATCTAAGTCGATTTGGTGTTGACGTTTGAAAGGTCAAATAGTCAAGTCTTGATGTGTTCCTCAAAATTGAGTGTTCAGAGCTTATGGCGCTAAAACCATACCGCCAGCATCGTAAGTCGAAGAACAATGGCAAAGATGCCAACAAGCCATTAGATCAGCCGCAACTGATGTGCTAGGTTTATCGCGCCCACCAGCAAAAAACCCCTGATTTGATGAGGAATGCCGGCAGATGCTCCCAGCCAAGAACGAGACCTACAAGACTAAGCCGCAGGTGAAGACGAGAGCTGCCGTTGAGCTCTATAGACAGGGAAAAAGGGAAGGCCACCGGCTTTTCAGCAAGAAAAGCTCGCGATCGAGGATATACCAAATTGTACAACGTCAAGACAAGGATACAAGGCTCGAACAGAAACCTGTCGAGATGAGAACAATGAAATATCGTAGTTGAGACACAGTCGACGCTGAAGATATGGAAGAAAGAGTTCTGCAGACTGTTAAACGGCGATGAAGAACAACATTCCGCTGTCAGGCAGAACGAATTCAATATTGCCAACAACAGCGATAACTGCCAACCACCCGACCTGAGTGAAGTGATAGCAATATCTAAAGTCAAGCCTAATAAGGCTGCCGGAAATGACGGCCATCCCGCTGAGCTTTATAAAGCCGGCGGAGATGACTTGGTAAATAACATCCACCACCTCATAAGCCAAATCTGGCCGGAAGAAAGTCTGTCTGAAGAATGGAACCATCGTTTGCCCAAAACAAAAAGACAAATTTTGGCGCAACTGGCTCGTTATTACCCAGAGCCGAGCTTTCTCACAACCTTTCATGTGTGCGTGTGTACTTCTTGCACGATAGCGGGATCTCCTGTTTTATGCCGACTCATAATGGCGAATTCGAGATAAGCTTTTCTTGACAATTGTCAGATAGTCACGAGCACCGTTTGCCTGATCGACAAAAAAGGAGACCCTCTGAACTGCGCCAAATACAGAGGCATGAGTCTCCTCAAAATCGCCTACAAGATCCTATCTGCTGTAATATGTGAACGCCTGAAACCGTTTACCAACAAACTGTTTTGCCCTTATCGGTATGTTTTAAGGTCAGGAAAGTCCGCAACCGATCAAATTTTCACACATCGGCAGATCCCGGAATTTCGATTTCAAAGCCGCATTCGACAGCATTTATGGGGACGAACTATACAGAGCTATGTCTAGTTTTGGTTTACCGTCCAAACTCGTCCGTTTGTGTAGGATGACGATGGAGAATTTTCGCTGCTCCATCAGGGTCGGAAGTGACCTCACCGACACATTCGATACCAAAAAGGATTTAGGCAGGCAAGGCGAAGCGTTGTCATGTGATTTATCCAATTTGATTCTTGAGAGGATTTTGCAAAACTAGCGAGGCACCAGAGGCACAATTTTCCAAAAATCGGTGCAACTACTAGCATACGCATACGGTATTGAATCTCAATAGGACTCAACGTGATGTCATAGCCATGTTTGCTAGTATATAGAAGGAAGCGGAAAAAATGGGCTTAGCAGTAAGCGAGGGCAAGAGGAAGTATATGGTGTCAGCACAAAAGGACACACAACATCGACAATTAGGCAGTTAGCTAAGGACCGGGCTTATTGGAGAGGGTTGTTGGTTGAGGGCCAGGTTCATTCCGGACTGTAGCGCCACTTGAGTAACTAGTAGAGCTTATAGGTTGCTTGATCGAACACACCTTTTGAAACATACCCTACGGAACAGCTTGCAGGTTTTTTTTTTAAATTTGCGAAAAAATGTTCCAGAAAATTCATATTTTTTGAAGGCTTCAGTAGAGACATCGTGAATATTCCCTTTAGTCTGATTAAACATTTTAATGTGTTAGTTAATCTGTATGCACAAAATAGATTATTTTTTGAAACGTCAAACTTGTTTAGTGGTAGGTGTGAAAGCGTCAAGTAGTTTTCGAAAACCTGTTGCCGAAAACGCAGTAGTTGGTTAAGTTTGAAAGGCGTATAATGTAAATAAATTGACTTATTACGCAATACATGACATAATATCGAAATCTTCAAATCCATTTATAGAGTACATAAACTGTACACACTTTTTATTCTACTTTTTCTATACATCACAAGAATTACAAAGCAGCTAAAACCTTCTATCTGTCAAAATAGACAAGTGATCATGTTTTCGAAAAATTAAGGATCAAACTGGAAGCAAATTGTAATAAAATACATTTACCTATCATTGTATGCATGCTGGATGTAATTATTTACCTATTTTCCCGGAAACGTAACACTAATTTCCTATACGTCATCCACGACGTATACGTAACATAATTCTGTTTCCAATTTCCTCAATTCAAATTGATTTTCTATGCAATTCTTGATTCTAATGAATTCTCTTCTTTTTTTTTTGCAGAACTATAAAGAAAAAGACTTCGGAAAGGTAGTCCTCTACACAACCAGCATGGGAATTATACGTGAAACCTACGCCAAGTGCTCCAACATGAAACAAATCTTACGTACACTTCTGGTGAAGTTCGAGGAGCGTGATGTCTTCATGAGCACCGAGTACCAACAAGAAATCAAAGAACGAATGCATTCAGATGAAATTGAAGTACCACAGCTGTTTGTCGAGGGCCAGCATATTGGGGTACGTTCAATTAGACTATTAAATAAACTCAAATAATTTACTCCAGGCTAAGACAAGTTTGACATTTTGCATCCGAAAAAAAACAAAACACTAAATGTCAAACAGTGCATTCACAACAAAAAGAAAAAAAAAAACAAAAGCTACACAATTTCCAACTAATTGCACGTAGAGAAGATGATTCAGTGTGGTAAAAACCAAACACTGAATGAAAGACTTGATTAAAGAATAAAAAAAAAACACACAGATGTGGCAACTAAGTATAGCGGTATCACGGAATATTTAGGTGTGCATCTAGCAAACGTGTTGACAGAATAAGCAATAAAATGGGACACACAACCAGTTGCTGCATATAGTATAATGTCGGCTGGCAGTTGTGCATCGTTGCAACAACGGGTGTAGTCGCAACACTTTATAACGATGTACTCTCCACACAATCACTGTAGAACGGTACCATCTTTGCATTCTCTGTATACAAAATTGCTAATTGAAAAGCTAATGGCATTCATTGTGAACTGTTCACAATGCATTAGTGGAGTGCCACCATTTTCTCATGCATGTACAATATTTCAATAATTCATTCACGATAGTTTATGAATTGCTCTACCACTTTCGTTACCCATAGCCTTAAAAAAAAAAAAACAGGAATAACAATATAAAAGTCATGACAATGGATATTTATACAATTTGTTCGCAAACGAAAAAGAAAGTTTCCTTTTCGCATATCGTATTCGTCTTCGTCTTGTTGCAATTTATCGCTCTTATTTTAATTTTTTTTTTTTGTATTATTTGCAAATTATGAGAAATTACTCATGAAAATAATTTATGAATAAAAGAATCGGATAAAATGTAGATCGGATTTAATTGAATCATGTAAACACGCCGGCACGATGGGGTATGGAGTTTTCATTTAATTAATCTTTGAAAGCGTGCATGTTAGTGGTCAATGCGCAAGCGCACTGATGAGCGTTGTGTCAAAAAAGTCGTGGAAGAATTAATGATGTTAAATGAACTGTTTTTTAATTTTATCAAAACTGACAGGTCATTTATTACGAGTTATTTATTGTGAATATAACTCGTGGTGACATCTAGCATTCAATTTTAATTAACTCGAAATTATATTTGATTCGCAGTTATCGCAGTGATGACGTGCGGAGTTTTTTTTTTTTGTTGCAGGGAAATGTTCATTAATTTTATTTATTGGTTTTTGTTTTGTGTTTATTAAAATTAAGAGAATTACATCCACTTGATTTGTTATATTCCCCTGATAAATTGCATTCACTTGATAAAAAAATGTTGATTGAGATCTGTGTCTACTCCGTAATGTAGACGCCACTTAAGGAATAAAGGTATGTTCGAACGCTACCGTCAAGTTATCGCTGGAAGCATTGGTGGATTGGTACAGCAATATAAAATTGTTTGACACAACATGCTAAATAGTACCCAGGGCCTCGTAAGTAAACAGGAGCTATTTAATAGGCCATCTCCTGGTTTCTTTCTAAATTTTTCCAAAAAAAAGGAGCTATGGTGTATAATTCCATTAGAATATGAGCTAAGTTCTGTCAATCTAATTTTTCAGCTTATGACAGTGGTTTGGATTTCTTTTTTTCAGGAATAACGCGAGCAATGTTCTCTTTAAGTGCCCTAATCCTTGCTGTATTGTCAATCAATATCAGCGTTGCCATACATCCCGTTTTTTAGCCCAAACTTAAATGTCCGGGACAGGCACAGTTCCACTTTCAACTTGTGTACATTCTGCACATCTTACTTACTTAAGTCTACAGTCCGGAATGAACCTGGCCCTCAACCAATATGCCTCTCCAATTAGCCCGGTCCTCAGCTGACTACCTCCAGTTTTACACTCCAAGTTGGTTGAGGTCGGTTTCTACTTGTGCGCGCCACTTAAGGCGAGGTCTTCCTCTACTGCGTCTGACGTCTGGATGGGAAATGAAGACTCTGCGAGCCAGAGTATTGGTGTCTATTCGTTTTGCATGTCCTAGCCAACTTAAACGTTCAATGCGGAGTTTTTTTTTACCAGTGGCATGTCGCTGTACAGCTTGTATAGTTCTTGGTTGAATTTTCGTCTCCATAGCGCGTGAACGTAAACGGGACGGAAGATTTTTCGAAGAACTTTCCTCTCGAATCGACGGATATGAGACGGTCCATGCTTCAGCGCAGAAGAGCAGGACTGGGATGATCAGGGTCTTATATAGGATCTCCTTAGTAATTCGTATGAGGGCTTTACTACTGAATTGCCTTCTTAGCTCGAAGAAACAGCAGTTGGCAAGAGAAACTCTTCGTTAAATTTCTGACGAGATGTTGTTGTCAGAGGCAATAGCAGAGCCGAGATAGACAAAGTCCCGTTAGTTATATCTGTCAATGGTGACGTTCTGTCTAATTCGTCGATCTTATGTATCCTTTCCTGTTGACAGCATATACTTCGTCCTGCCCTTATTTACTGCTAAACCCATTTCGGCCGCTTCCTTCTCTATACTATCGAACGTGGCTATGAGTGGCTGGAGTGGCACCCCTCCATATCCTCGATCGCGCGCTTTTCTTGTTATTTTTTCTTCTCTCTGAAAAGCTGGTGTTCTTCCCTTATTTTCTACCTATAGAGCTGAATGGCAGCTCTCGTCTTGTAGGTCACGTTCTTGGCTGCCAGCATCTGTCGGCATTCCTCATCAAACCAGGGGTTTCTTGCTGGTGGGCGTGAGAAACTTATCACATCAATGGCAACTGATCGAATGGCTTGTTGGCATCGTTGCCATTGTTCTTCGACATTGGTGGTCTGGTGTTAATCGAGATGTTAAGGAATACGCTTTGCACGAAAGTCTTGGCGGTCCATTTCGATTGCAGTCTTCCGATATTAAATTTTTTTTTAAATTTAAAAGTAAAATTGATAGTAACATTTAGTTCTGCTGGTTAAAACATGATCCTGTCTTCTTCACTACATAACGAAGGCTGCACTGAATTAATTGGCTTTCATAAAAGCACTAAGCAATTATACTCATATTTGTCTATAGAAAAACGAAAACTTAAACATAAAACCCATTCCACAAGTGTTTTTCCATTTGAAGAGTAGGTACTACAACTTCATCTAAGTAATAAGTAATGTCTCCACAAGCTAAAAAAAAATACCGTTATTATCCAAACGCTGTCTTGCCTTTTTGCATCGTTAATTAATACCAATTTCACACCTCCTGAAGTGTCCTCACACTGGATTTACCTAATCATTTCAAGTCAATGCACCTTTTGTAGAAATAAATCAAGAAAACCACATCCGACCAATGTTAGTCCTTTTATAAAACAATTTCATGTTTAGCTTTTCCGATTAAGTGGTGTGAAAAGCATCTCAAGTGGGTTTGCTTTTAGCAAATTAAATAAGAAATTACAATTCAACTCATAAATAGCATAATACACTTGAAGGCATCATAGAAAGTGAATTTGAAAGAAAAACTTTTACGACACATTCGAGTTCGTCACGTGCACCCATATCGTCCAACGAAATACCCAAACGTGGATTGGTCATACGTTTTAATCCCCAACGTCACGTACCCAGACTACTGTGTGTCTGACTTTCTTCGAATATTACCTACCTACCTCAAAACCAGTCTTCTTTCTTCATAAAAAAAAAGAATCTGCGCCTGTGACCAATTGTTAATTTTTTTGTTTTTTTTTTCCAATATTTCCATCTTCACAATAGTGAGCTCTAAGTTAAGGCCGGTTCACATTGGAAAATTACATTCACGTCACGCGAGCGCATGTTGAGGCATGACATTGCAGCAATAGCAATCATTTTATTTTGTTGTCCGCCATTTTGTTGTACCGGCACATAATTTGAATGCATGGACTTGGACTAGCTGTGGTATTTTGGTTTCTATTGCTAAGGACAATTAAAGCAGCACGCGTTCATCGCTGATAAGCGTCTTGTCGTCACCGAGCATTAAAAGTGAAACTTCGAAAGATCACCTCTTTTTAGACATTTCACTCGACCAAGAGGGATTGGTATCATGCATGCACCATAAGCATGAGTGAAGGTGGTATATACATAGATGGTGGAGATAAAACAAAACACAGCACTCAAGGTTAGACAATGGAGATCTGCAATTGAAGATCATTGGGTCATTATTTGCTGAACTGTTGCATTCATTGTTTTGGAGCGGTGTGTTCGTTTGGTGGGTTGGATCGCGTACTCGTTTATTATACACATTGCCTTGGGGTAAGATTGAATTTTGCTGATACAGCTTAATGGCTGATCTTTCAGTTACTGGGTCAGGGAGTTAATTATTATGCGTCCCAAGGGGCATAATAAACTTGCGAGCTGAAATCTTGTTAATTAAATTATTTTTTTTTTTTTTGACAAGAAGATGTTACATGACTGAGAAAGTTGATTTTGTCCGACGTTATCCGGCAGATCAGTCGTCAGATGGGATACACATTTTTTTGAATATTTTACTACTTGTCGGCACGATTTAAGGCTGAGAGCGGTGTAGCGGCTTAGGCTGATAGGGTTATTTGTTTTTTTTTAATTGTGAAGAGGCTTTGGGTGTTGTTATAACACAACACTTTGGACAAATTGTATTAATATTGCGAGTGTCAAAGAATATTGTCTACCTTATCTGCAAATAACGATATGCCACAACAGCCAGCACACGGTTTCCTCATCCATAAGGAGACATGGCGATCTCCAGATCAACGAACGATCGAACAAATTGATCACATTGCGATGGACAAGAGGCAAGAATCCATTATTTTGGATGTCTGAACATCCAAAGGAGCTAACATCGACTCGGATCACTATCTTGTTGCGGCCAAGGTATGAATGTGACTGTCCACCACGCCAGAATAATCCAGAAATACTGTGATTGAATGTCGAAAGACTGCAATCGCAAGAGACCGCCAAGACCTTCGCGCAACGCGTATCCCTTAACCTCTAGGTTAACACCATACCGCCAGCATTGAATGTCGAAAAAAATGGCCACGATGCCAACAAGCCGTTGGATCAGCCGCAACTGATGTGCTAGGTTTCTCGCGCCCGCGAGCAAGAAACCCCTAGTTTGATGAGGAATGCCGACAGATGCTCGCAGCCAAGAACGAGGCCTACAAGGCTAAGCTGCAGGTGAAGACGAGAGCTGCCGTTGAGCTTTATAAGCAGAGAAGAAGGGAAGAACACCGAATTTTCAGAAAGAAGAATAAAGAGCAAGAGACCTTCGTGCAACGCGTTTCCCTCAACCTCTAGGTTAACACCATACCTCCAGCATTGAATGTCGAAAAAAAATGGCCACGATGCCAACAAGCCGTTGGATCAGCCGCACCTGATGTGTTAGGTTCCTCTCGCCCGCGAACAAGAAACCCCTGGTTTGATGAGGAATGCCGACAGATGCACGCAGTCAAGAACGAGGCCTACAAGGCTAAGCTGCAGGTGAAGACGAGAGCTGCCGTTGAGCTTTATAAGTACAGAAGAAGGGAAGAACACCGAATTTTCAGAAAGAAGAAAAAAGAGCAAGAAAAGTGCGCTATCGAGGATTTAGAGAGGTGCCTCTCCAGGAACGAAATTCGCAAGTTTTACCAAAGTGTAAAACTTCAAAGCCAAGGATACAAGGCTCGAACAGAATCCTGTCGAGATGAACAAGAGCAAATATCGTAGTTGAGACACAGTCGATGCTGAGGATATCGAAGAACCACTTCTGCAGACCCTTAACGGCGATGACGAACAACATTCTGACAGCGGAATGTTGTTCACAACGAACCATTCATTATTGGCAACAACAGCGAAAACTGCCAACCACCCGAAATGAATAAAGTGAGGATAGCAATACCTAAACCCAGCTTAATAAGGCTGCCTACATTGACGGCCTTCCCGCTAAACTTTATAAAGCCGACGGAGATGACTTGGTGTGTAACATCCACCAACTCAGAAGCAAAATCTGTCCGGAAGAAAGTACCCAGGGCCCAAGCATTCTCACAACCGATCATGTGTGGTTGTGTACTTCTTGCACGATAGCGGGATCTCATGTTTTATGACGATTCCGAACGGCGAATTTGAGATAAGCTTTTCTTGATAAGCTTTTTCACGGGCCAGTGAAAAATCATTAAGTTGTTGCTACGGCTTGGAATTGAACCCAGACCTTCTGCGCGGCAGTTGACCACCAACCATAGCGCCAATGAGCCCGTCAGTGGCTAGAGAGCCAGTTCCAATTTACATATACCCTTGAATAGAGTATTGTTTAATCCCCAGTATCCCCTACGGGATTGAGCGCTGTCATTGGCCGTTCTTCCCGCATGACTTAGCCTTGAGATTCCTAAATGACCTGTTTTCTGAATATGTCGGAGCAGGTAGATTCTTCACTATTGTTTTATATTAACTGGGGATGAAGAAAATGCATGGCTGTGTCGCCCTGCTTGAATCCTTTCGAATGTGTCGGTGAGGTCGTTTCCGACCGTGATGGAGCAGCGATAATTCGCCATCGTCATCACGCACAAACGGACGATTTTGGGCGGTATACCAAAACTAGACATGGCTCTGTATAGTTCGTCTCTACAAATGCTGTAGTATGCGGCCTTGAAATGGATGAATAGGTGGTGGGTATCGATTTGGACATCTTGGGTTTTTTTTGTCAGGATCTGCCAAAGTGTGAAAATTTGATCGGTTGTGGACTTTCCTGGCCTGAAACCACACTGATAAGGGGCGATCTTGGGAATTCTTCAGCTGGCGCCTTTGGAAAGGATTATGTGCCTTAGTCCTTAGTGCAACCAAGACTTTACAAAAGTATTGAAACCCTATTTTGTCAAGGTACTAAACACTCAGCGATCGCCACCAGAAGGCTGAGTGTCGCTGTTGTATGCATTAGCTAGGTGAAAACTCAAGGTTTCCGTTTAATTTATGCGCATTGCCTACCATTTGATCGGCAAAAAACATATTTTGATAATTTTATGAAATACGTTTCGTATTAACATCCGTCAATTTGGGCCTAGGATGATGAGATTTGATCCATGATCTCTTTATCTTTGGAAAATATTTTGACAATGGCAGTCATAATCCCAAAAAGTGCCTTCATCGCTGAAGTAGATATTCAGGATTTTCTTAAAATTTTCATAGTTCAGGGCTAAATAACACAAGAACCTATTTTGGGAAGGCAACCCAAAGGCTCCTACGCCTTTTTGACACAAAAGGGACTTTATCGATGAAGATGATACTCAGGACTTTCTTTCAAAAGCCATTGAGTTTATTTTATCTTGTAGGGCGAATTCGCCACAATCAATAGGAACAGCGTGGAATAGACTGATTGGTACTTTTTGAACTAAATCACCTAATGTGGTGAAAGCATCAGACTCCTTGCCTAAGTCTGTCGCTTATTGTCGCCAATCACTTCCAAATAGTCGCAATTTCTGATCACTATAACACGGACCGTAGTACAAGGTGGCGCAAAAATAACCTTCTGAAGTTTTTTGGCTGTAATTTAAAAAAAAATTAAAAAATTTGATTCTTCTTGTGAATTTTTTTTATTTGGTCTTTTATTTTTTTTTACATCAAGTCGAGAATATGATGTCATGTAAATGGCCGCCGCCACAGTTGATTGTCATTTGAGCCCTTTTTATGTCATTTTCCATCACTTTGACCAAAACTTCCGGCGATAGGTCCTCAAATTCTTGACGGATATTGTCTTTAAGAGCTGCAAGAGTCTGAGGCTTGTTGACATAAACCCGCGACTTAAAAAAGCCCCACAAAAAGAAGTCTGGAGCGGTCAAATCAGGCGATCTTGCAAATCGGCAAAACGGGAGATTAGGCGCCCGGGAAATGCATCCTTCAGCATATCGGTTGTGGCACGTGCAGTGTGTGCCGTTGCACCGTCCTGTTGAAACCACATGTTTTCCAATTCCAATTCATCAAGTTGCGGCAAAAAGAACTCATTGATCATTGCTCTGTAGCGCTCACCATTCACAGTAACTGTTTGGCCCGCGACGTCTTCGAAGAAAAAAGGTCCGATGACTCCTCCAGCGAAAACAGCACATCATACAGTGACTTTGAGCGGGTGTAATGGCTCTTCGTGGGTTACACGCGGATTTTCAGTGCCCCAGATGCGTAAGTTTTGCTTATTTACGTACCCGCTAAGATGGAAATGGGCCTCATCACTCATGATTATTTTTGATGAAAAATCATCTTCATCTGTGTGGTGATTAAGGATGGCTTGAGCGTATGTTAGACGCGATTGGCGGTCAGCAACTAACAGCTGATGCACCGTCTGGACTTTGTAAGGAAACATCTTCAAATCTTGTACCAAAATTCGCTGTAAAGACCGTCGACTGATACCCATTTGTGTGGCACGTCGTCTGGTCGATGTCGACGGCGCTTCCATGACAACTTCAGCTACAGCAGCAATATTCTCTGCAGAACGGCTACTCCGGGGTCTGCCACTCCTGGCAGCATCTCGTGTTGTGCCAGTCTCTTCGAGGCGAGCGGCTAAACGTCGCAGTGTTTCACCAGTAGGCGTTGGACGGCTAGGAAATCTGCGACGAAATTCACGTTGTGCCAAAGTCACCGACCGATTATTGCTCAAATAAATAGTCACCAATATTCCGCGTTCTGGAGCAGTGTAGCGTAACATTGTTTATTAACGTGTATTTCGCATGTGTTTACTACACAAATGTCAAAACAGAGCTGACATTAGGGGCCAATCGCAAAATTTATAACATTTTCTGATAGGAGGATTACTTTTGCGCCATCTTGTAGATATCACAGTTGTTCATCCCCCTTTCGTTGATCGGACTAACCCTTAAATATATTTGTTCTTATTTCCCAATTCATAATTACTTACCCACTTTTTGTTTTTATCAATTTCAGGACGCCGAACATGTGGAAAGATTGAATGAATCCGGTGAACTACGTCAGCTTTTGAAACCATACAAGGTATTTATTTCTAACTCCACCCAACTCTATTTATATCAAATTTAATGTTTTTTTTAATTTCAGTCAATTTCATCAACATATACATGCCAAACATGCGGTGGATATCGTCTCCTACCATGTCCATCGTGCAATGGTTCCAAGAAATCCGTCCATCGAAATCATTTTACCGCTGAATTTGTTGCACTCAAATGCATGAATTGCGACGAAGTTGGTCTGGTTAAATGTCACAACTGCTAATTTTTACTTATAAAATTAAACCTAATATAAAACTGCAATAAATATTTATTAAATGCATAAAATAAAAACTGAAAATAAATAACTATAGCAATACCTACAGTAAATCCAGTCATACAAAATGACACGCATATTAAAAGGATAATCAAACAGGCGGACAATTTCAAATGTCGGTTGTGATAATTTAACTAAAAAGAGAAAATATTGACAAAACTGAAATGAGTTGATGTGCCTACAAAAACAAAATGTTGAATTTATATAATATTAAGGTAAAAACTTAAAAAAAAATTACAAATAAAAAAAAACAAAACATTTTTCATTCATTTGTATAAATATGAAGGCAAAATTGTTATTTCATGTCGAAAGGAATAAAAATATTTTAATATTTGTCTTATCAGAGAAACAATAAACAAAAAAACAAACTAGCCCAATCGAAAATGTCAAATAATTTTGTTTTAGCAATTAATTTACGTTTAGTGACATTTGTATATTTTTATTTTTTATTTTTAGTTTTAGTTTTAGCCATAAAGAAAATATTGTTATAGCAAACAATGTACGTATATAAGTTTAAACACAAAAAATTTATTAATATGAAGAGATATAGTATTTTAATAAATATTTTATAGTAAATAAATATTTATTGTCTGTTTTATTAATTAATTTAGAAAATGCCAACTCGGGGAACACTATGAAAGAAAACTTACGGACCCCTTAGAGATTTTCTGCGCAAGCTGATATTGAACAAAGTACCAGCAACCCTCTCAGCAGAAGTGAACTTTTTCTGTCAAATACAAATTTCCTTACATCGCAGCTAAATAATGGGTGATCCATGTAGAGATACTTTTTTCAATAGCCTTTTTTGACAGATCACGTGTGAGTCGTGTCATGCTGTCATGTTATTTTTGTTTAGTATTGTTTGGCATTTCATAATGGAAAGACTTACGCGTGAACAACGTTTACAAATTGTTCAACTTTATTATGAAAATTCACGTTCTGTGAGGAATGTGTTTCGTGCACTATGCTCAACTTATGGTCAACATAATCGGCCTACTGAGCGTACTATTCGCAACACCATCACCGGCCGGTCGATTGGCCACCAAGATCGTGTGATATCACACCGTTAGACTTTTTCCTGTGGGGATATGTAAAGTCAAAAGCTTATGCCGACAAGCCCGCTTCGATTCAGGCCTTGGAGAAAAACATCACGCGTGTCATTCGCCAGTTACCAGTCGAAATGCTCGAACGAGTGATCGAAAATTGGATTCAACGGATGGACCATCTGCGACGTAGCAACGGCCAACATTTGATAGACATAATCTTCAAAAAATAAATGCCAAAGAATGTTCTTTCACATGATAATAAACATTCTCCATTAAATTTGAATTTTCTGTGTTTTTTTCTTTAAAAAAGTTGGGAACCTCGAAATGGATCACCCTTTATAACGATGAATAGCATTCGAAATATGTAATACAAAATAGCCAGCTGTGCTCTTTTATTAGATTGGATGCGGCAAAGATTAGAAATCATGGAATTTTTTGGTCGTAGCATTTTGGAGAAAATCTCGGCTTTTTCAAGTTAAAAATTCGGCTTCAATTACAGAATTTTTGGAGATCTCGGAGGGATCCGTAAGTGGAACACGTTTTGTTATTACCAAAGCCGATACAACTTTCTTACTTAAGTGGCGCTACAGTCCGGAATGAACCTGGGCCTCAGCCAACATGCCTATCCAATTAGCCCGGAAATTAGCTAACTGCCTCCAGTTGCGCACTCCAAGTTGGTTGAGGTCGGTTTCTACTTGTGCGCTCCACTTAAGGCGAGGGGTTGCTCTACTGCGTCCGAAGTCTGGCTGGGAATCGAAGACTCTGCGAGCCGGAGTATTGGTACCAATTCGTTCTACTTGTCCTAGCCAACTTAAACGGCCAATGCGGAGCTTTTTGACCAGGGGCATGTCGCTGTACAGCTCGTATAGTTAGTTCTTGGTTGAATCTTCATGTCCATAGCCCGTCAAAGCAAAAGGGATCGCAGATTTATCGAAGAATTTTATTCTCAAATCGACCAAGGATTTCTTCATCCGACTTTAATACGGTCCATGCTTCAGCGCCGTAGAGCAGGACTGGGGTGATCAGGGTCTTATATAGTTTCTCCTTAGTAGTTCCTTGTTAGCCCGAAGAAACAGCGGTTGGCAAGAGTAATTCTTCGTTTAATTTCTGACGTGATGTTATTGTTAGAGCCGAGATAGACAAAGTCTCGTACTACCTTAAAGTTATATCTGACAATGGTGACGTTCTCTTCAATTCGTCGATGTTGTGTGTCCTTTCTTATTGACAGCATATACTTCGTCTTGCCCCCATTTATTGCCCAACCCATATTTGCCGCTTCCTTCTCTATACTAGCAAACATGGCTATGACATCACGTTGAGTCCTACCAATGATGTCACTATCGTCGGCATGTGCTAGTAGTTGCACCAATTTTTGGAAAATTGTGCCTCCAGTATTGGCTCGGGAGTCTTGCACAACCCTATCAAGAATCAAATTGATGAAGTCACATGACAGCGCATCGCCTTGCCTAAACTCTTTTTGTGGTATCGAATGTATCGTTGAGGTTGTTTCCTGATGGAGCAGGGAGAATTCTCCGTCGTCATCCTACACAAACGGACGAGTTTGAGCGGTATACCAAAACTAGACATAGCTCTGTACAGTTCGTCGCTATAAATGCTGTCCTATGCGGCTTTGAAATCGATGAATAGGTGGTGGGTATCAATTGGTACTTCTTGAGTTTTTTTTTGCAGGATCTGCAAAAGTTTGAAAATTTGATCGGTTGTGGACTTTCCTGGCCTAAAAACACACTGATAAGGACCGGTCAGATTGTTGGTAAACGGTTTCAGGCGTTCACATATTACGGCAGATAGGATCTTGTAGGCGATGTTGAGGAGACTTATGCCTCTGTAGTCGGCGTTCAGTGGGCCTCCTTTTTGGAGATCAGGGAAACGATGCTCGTGATGATCTGACAAATCATCCCGGTAGCTTCAATTGTCAAGAAAAGCTTATCTCAAATTCGCCATTCGGAATCGGCATAAAACAGGAGGTCCCGCCTTCGTACAATAAGTACACACTCACACATGAAAGGTTGTGAGAAAGCTCGTCAATTCACGCAGCCTATTAAGCTTGATTTTAGTCTCCTTTAGATTTTGAGTTGAGAAAACCGTGTGATGGCTATAGTGGTATTCCGTTCCGTAGCGAAGTCAATTAGCCTAAGTCCGTTACCAGACGTGTTGTCGTGTAGGCTATATTTTCCGACAATACTGCTCAAAATATCTTCTCTTCCTATCTTTGCGTTTAAATCTCCCAGCACTATTTTAACATCGTACTTGTTAAGGAGCTCGTAGAAGTAATCTTTAGCTATATAATCTTTTTCCTCCGTTGGGGCGTGAGAGTATATAGGCTTATGTTGGCGAATTTGGCCTTGGTGCGGTTAGTTACAATGCTAATGTCTTGGAAACATAAGATTTCTTGCCTAACTCTATCGTATTTCCTGAATGGCAGTAATGTCTGCTTTGTAGCAGTTGAAGGCTTGCACTAGTTGTTCGCTTGCACCTCTCCTGTTTAATGTTCTCACAATCTAGCTGCAGATACGAACGTCGTTCTCCTTTTTTTCGTTTATCAGGGTCGTCAACAATAAAAATCAGTCCTTCCCGAGGCTATTGGTTACTTCGTAACCGTTAGTTTTCTCCATGGTTGGGTAGTTAACCCAAAGCACAACCTCCAACGTGGTGGGCCCCTTGGACACGCGGCCATCAGTATCCACTACGGGAGCGCTGCCGTTGGCCTTTCGGTTCATCCGCCACCATATCTGTTCAAGGAGCCTGATTAACCCTTGAAATTCCTAGACAACTTGCTGTCCGAATATGTCGAAGCAGCTTGTCTAAGTTCGCCTGGGACAGCAGGCCGGGCATTCATTCAGTGCCATTCTGACCTGGCTGTTTGTAGTGTTGCTGTTTTTCGCCGTGTTATCAACACTCGCGCTTATAGTTTAGCAAGTCAAATCCGGTTCAATGAGGCCAGTACCCGATGGTTACCACTTGGAGGTTAAAAATAAGCACTTGATGTGTAGTCAGAGTAACAACCACTGTGCATTGCCAAGTTAAAGCCAATCAGAGTCTACCCTCGTTCTGCAACACTCAACCATCATCAATATTGATGTTCCTGTAAATAACCGTGATCTTATTCCTATAGCGTTGCAGGTCCTTGTAGCATTACCTACATTTTTTCGGTAGAAATGTTCCTCAAGTTGATGTTGGTAAGTTGATAAACACTTTGTTACATCGAAATTAAAATTATTTGTGTTCCTTTTTATAGGAGCTCTCCATGGAATAATAGGCTATTATTCACTAAATGTCCAAATTGTATCCGATGCAAATTGCAGAAATTGTCGATATTGTCGCAAGGTCTCGTGGCTCTTTACACGATTCAAATAAATGGAACAATTGTCACCTGAAAAGTAAATTGGAAACTAACATACAAACGCATCAAGATATCTTGCTTGATGACGCAGGATGTCCATGTTCAAATATATTGCTAACCCTCGTCAGAAATCCGCAGCGAATTTTGATTTTTTTGCAGATATTTTTATCCTGGTCCATTGCTGTCGTATTTTTTCTGCACTTCTATTATACCCAGCCGTAATCATCCCGACCCGACACGAATCGCTTCCCAGGCTGCCTCTGCATTGTTGATGACAGAGATAAGGGAAGTAAAGAGATACCAATCTTCGCGGTTTGCCTGCAAGCTTCCATTATCT
Source organism: Rhingia rostrata (assembly GCA_949824845.1). Classification (NCBI taxonomy): domain Eukaryota; kingdom Metazoa; phylum Arthropoda; class Insecta; order Diptera; family Syrphidae; genus Rhingia; species Rhingia rostrata. The sequence goes on along the minus strand of OX463755.1, from coordinate 173,218,061 downwards.
CTGGTTGATGATACGAAAATACTTTTCTTTAATTTCGAGTGTTTGTACGGCCTTATAGACCGTGTGTCAATTGCGTTAAGATTTTAGGCAGTGGATAAATTTTGACGTTAGTATGGTGACTAGAGACGTCAAAATTTGAACCTGCTCAACAGCTCGCTAAAATGTATCTAGTGGCTAATTTTTGAAATTTGATATACCTACTGAGGGGTGACAGAGATGGAAAACACCTGCAGAAATGTCAAAAGTTAACCAGTGGATAATGTTTAACCCGCATTTTAACGCAATTGACACATGACCTAAGCTGTCAAAGCATTTCTTTTTCCAACAGCTCCCAATCATGCTGCCTTTCTTGTTTAGTCTAAAATTTAATTGTTTTTGTTAATATTAGCACTGTAGGTATATAGTTTTAAAGAATTCCTACCTTCGTCTCCATTTGCTTTTGTTTTGTTTTTTTTTTCAAATCGGGCAACGGGCAAACGCCCAAGCAGCTGAAATTTTTAAGACTGTCACTTTTAGGTGTGCTTGAGAGTGTTCAGTGAAATTGGGTTTGTTTGGTTGCCAGAACTGTCACTTTTTATGTGATTTTGACTTTGAATTCTCTGAGGTATGTTCATTAGTATACACTTATTAGCGCCACATTTAAAAGTGTATATTTATGAAAATATGTTAAAGCTAGCATTTAATTTAAAATATATAATACCTAGTGTTAAATATCGATTGAGTATAGACTTGCGCCAATGTTTTTATCGCTTCGTTCACAGCACACTTTATGAAATTCAGATGCCGTGTACCTATTTTACATAATTTTTAAATTTCGCATTATGCCCGAAACACGTGTGCAGTGGTTCTGCATGCTGTGCGACACGCAGTGCAGCAAGTAAGACAAATGAGCAACATTTTCGTTTGATGTACATGCAGTGCAGTAGCTCCTGTCATCAAATTCAGCTTACTGTGGAGGTATTTCTTGAAATGAACCAAAACCTTCAGCTGATCGTGACAGCGAAAACGACAAAAAACTGTTTGTTTTATTGTTTTGTCTAATATTGTTTAACAATGAATAAGCGAGACGCCGATTTTTGGCGCATATCTTAAAGGGTACACAAATCCTATAAAAGCTTTGTTATCTTATATCTACGGAAAAATATATAAAAACTTAGTAATAAGTGCAATTTACGCTTCGATGTCCTTATTATTCTTTTTTTTTCTGTTCTTGACATCCTTCCTTCATGAATTTTGCGGATTTGGTAAACATGTAGTTGTGGAGGGCTTTTTTGACCAAACCTGGGTAGTTGTACAAGTATCACTCACGGATACGCATCGGAAACATATTCACGTGCATATTTATCTGGTCTCGGGTAAATAACCATTTTATCCGACTGTTGCACGTTAAACTTGACCATGGCGCGAGAATAACTGTGGCCTCGACTAAGTTGAACAACAACAGCACCTTGGTCAGTAAATCCTCGAATTAAAAGAAATGTTCACTTCTACACAGTAATAACGGGTTATATTACCTTTAACCAAACGACGGGATTGGAAAAAGGACTATACTTTTGGGAGCAACGTAGGACTTGCTGCATCTTCAATAGCCTGGCCTCCATTCATATTAATATGCGTGGGAAAATTATTCAGTCGTAAGCGCCTAGCTATCCGATGAACTCCTACGATCGGCTTAGAATATTTACTTGCAAAATACGGGCTGTCCGTCGGGGTGGTATACTAGTTTGTTTTGCCGCCATTTTGGTAAACATTAGTCTTGACAGTTCATATTTGGCAGTCGTGAGGTAGAAACGTGGCAAATTTGTTATGGAAAAATATTCGATAATCTAACGTGTTTTAATCGTTTATACATTTTATCAAAATCAATCATCGATTACTGTGACGATGAGAAAGTTACTTGAAATTTTTGGGAGAAATAACGTGCCAACAAAACGCACTATTTATCGTGTAGTGAATGATTTCGAAGAAAGAGGGTCTGTAGGTGATAGGCCCAAGCATAGACCACATCAGTAATGTTTTCGGCTGAAAACATTACTGTTGCTCAAGGGAGTGTTAAAAACAATCCATCAACCTCAATTCGACGCCGTGCTCAGGAGCTTGGTCTTCAAAGAACAATTTTGGCCACAATTTTGCACAAGGTTTTGCATTTGTTTCCATTTAAGATTCAGTTGACACAAGAGCTTCTTCCACAAGACCATTTACGCCGTCGTTCATATGCCAATAGGATGTTACAGCTAGCCCATTACAACCCCGATTTTCATGAAAAAATCATAATGAGTGACGTATAAACAGAATAGTCGGTTCTGGTCAATTGAAAACCTCAAATCTCAAATTATTCATCAGTCACCTTTGCATCCATTAAAAGTTACAGTCTGGTGTGCAATTTGGTCAGGAGGAATCATTGAAAATGAAAACGGCATAACGGTAACTGTGAATGAGGAGCGTAATCGTGATATGATTGAAAACTTTTTAACACCACAACTGCATGATTTGGGCTTTATTAACATGTGGTATCAACAAGACGGTGCCACATCGCATACAGCCAGGATTACAATGGAATTACTGCGAGACCTCTTTCCACAACAAGTTATTTCAAGAAATGGTGATGTTGATTGGTTGGTTGATAAAGGTTCATATAATTCTTCAATTGCAGAACCTGAACGCTGCGAGTCTTTTCTCATTCATTTAAGTAGAGTCACTCCACATAATATTTCATCTCATGATAGACATTATGAGAGAAATTATCTCCTGTGGAGTCGTGGTGTAAGGCAAGCTGAAAAGGAACGCACCTAGATTCGACAACCTACAAAGTCCGTTAAAATAAAATTTAAATTTAATTTTCTTCAGCAATTCAGTGACCATTCTCATTCCGCTACACGTCTCTCAGCCTGAACGCAAAGAAAAATATGCTAGTGTCACCCTGACAGCTGTCAACGAAAAAATGACAACAAAAATAAAGAAATACCTCAACAAAAAAATTTCAAGTACACCAAAATAGGAAAATATACACAAAAAGCGATACACTAAGGTTGGAGGTCAAAGGACAATTGGTATTCTGTTCGATAGGTTAATCGTCGCGGTGCAGATTCACCCGGACAAAGCAATCAGTCAGCGAATCAAGTAAAAAGTCCAATTGCACCACAACGTCAATCGTTTAATGAGTGCCAGGCGTTTTTTTGTATTTAATCTAATTAAGCTGCACCAGCTATTAGCTTTGTTTGTTCCGCCAGAAGAATTAGTTTGTGTTGCTTAGCAAAAGTTGTTTTGTTGTGACAAATATACAACCCGAACTGAGTTTCCTTTGTTTTCGCACAATCCACTCCCTTGAGAGATGCTGTAAATATTTATCCAATAGCTAGACAAAGGATTCACTGCCCGTGGTGAAAATAGTTGGAATTCCATTGGTCTTATGAGAAAAATTGAAATTCTTGTTCGAAATCCGTTCTCGCGCGCTTGGAAAATAACTTCCATTCAATGTCAACATCTGACGAAGACATCCCAGTGGTCGTCGATCCGTCAGCATGCGGTGGTACATCAACACCGCAATATGATGAATATGAAGATCCGGATTTCGAAACAAGCTATTACTCAGACGTTCGAATCAATCAATACGCTCAGGCGGTCATTGACTTTAGTTCGCAATATGGAAGTGATTACAGCATTTCGTACACAGCGCTGAATATCACCGGACGACCCTCCAAGTTTCCTGATTATGGAGATTTTCCCGAAACATTTGCCATGGTAAGTGAACATGCAAATTGCAAATCAATAGATTTCAAGCCACACTTCATTTTGATTTTCGTTTTCTAGCGGACATACGGTGAATGGTGGGATATGGCGCCCTCGAGAGTGCATGAAATAAAGCCCCAGAACCTGCCCAGTATTCCAGCGCATGACTTCATTGGTGAGTGTGTCGGTTTAGTAAACACAATGGCTTAAGTTATAATCGCATAACAGCCCCAAGAGGTGATTTGATTTGAGACATAGTTGTCGATGTTTACTTGCTGGGGCTTAGGCATAATCGATGGTATTATTGGAAAGCTTGTTATAAGCCATTTGTTTTCAGTGTAAGGTGCTTTCTATCAACCCCTTCTTACATTTGTTTACATTTTATAGTTATGAGCTTTGAGCAGTATGTGATACCCGAGGAATTGGCCATTTTTGAGACCTACAATCCCGGTGCTATTGTTCGCATTTGGGCATACACAATAGCGGAGAAATGGGTCTGCCTGTGGGAGGTGGCACCACAATGGAATTCGACAATAAACGCCTGCCGATTCAGCCCACCGTTGAAAAAGATCCTATTGCCTACAAAGTAATTGCTAAAAAAAAGCCCAACCTTTTGTTGTGCCATCATTCATCACATTGCACTTCCATTTCAGTACGATAAGACTGGAATTCAATCACAGCCCACTGCACTATTTCACCGAAATCGATGGCGTCGTGCTGGTCGGAAAAAAGTCGAGCATATTCAACGCCCAGGAGATCATCAATATTTTCAAGAAGCGCCACCGCAAGGGCCCAATAGTCCGCAAGCTGGAAAGTATCAAATTTCGACCAAGTTTCAAGGAGAATGTGCAAAGTTTACTCGATTTCCTGAAGAACGATTTGGATAAATTCATCGAAGAGACGGCCGCCATCACAGCCGGTGAAGAGGAGTTAAGAGAACAGCGTGCTGCCAAGCTGGGATTAAGTGACATGCCTGTAAGATGGCGTTATGTAACGATTCTCGCTAGATAATTCCATGTCGTCTTTCTATTTTCAGTTTGAAATTCTTTTAAATATCTTCTCACACCTGGACTTGGTGTCGCTGTTTCGTGTGGGACAGGTTTCAAAGTTTCTCTACGATGTCTCGACACACCCGCTGTTGTACGGCGAGTTGAATTTAAAGCCATATTGGCATTTGGCCACTTCAGACTTGTTGTGCACATTGGCAAAGAGATCGACGTTGATGAAGAAGTTGGATTTGTCATGGTGTGGGCTGTACAGTTCAATTTCTCCAACAGAGTTCAAGAAGTAAGGCTGCTCAAGAGTCACATTTCCAAGTCAAAGCGGATTTCACTTTCTTTTCAGGTTCGTTCAACAGCGTGGTGATAACTTGACGCATCTACGACTCAACTCGTGTAGATTTCTGAATGCTAGTTGCATTGAAACTGTCGGTATTGTCTGTGATAACCTAAGAGGTGAGTAGTATGTTAGAAATATTCAGGGCCTGATCCATCTTAGTGCCTGGCTACACGTTCAAACTAGTAACTAACATTTCTTTGAATGCCGTGGCGCAGTTGAAGCTACGTCTCCCAATAGGCCGCCAGATGAGGACTCGGAGTGAACCCACAAAAAAAAAAACCGAATTGTGGGTGGCCGCGGTGTAGTGGTAATGTGTTCGTCTGTTGAGTGGAAGTCTCCACTACATCCAAAATCTTTCCTATCCTCTCTTTCTTCCCCTTCTCTAACGCTCGTACTATGGTAACATATAAAAGGGTATTCATAACCCCTTGAGTACGTGTAAATTATAAAAAAAAAAAAATACCGAATTGGTCCTTGTCAGCCGGAAATACGAAGTTCGCACTTGACCCTCCAAAACTTAGTTAAAAACTTAACGCAGCATCAGCCAAGTCCTTGGTTTGATGTAGGATAAGAAATTGAACTTGAAAGCCAATATTCAAGAACGCTTAAGAAAAGTCACCGCAGCCCTATACACATGTAAAAAGGCAATCGGAGAGAAATGAGGTATGCAACCACATTGCACTCGCTGGCATTACGTGTCCATCTTTAGACACATACTAGTCTGATGGACTGCTCTAAAAACTGCCTCCAACCGCAATCCTCTGTGGAAAGTTGAAAGATCCGCTTGCATAGCATTAGCGGAGCTCTAAGAACCCCCCGCTCATACAACTAGTGCCCCTAGGCAGACATCTAGTGGCCCTTGGCAGACAGCCTGCAGCTTCTTCAGACTGAGAGCCTCGTTATAATGGATTCCCCTAAAGAAATCAACGACACAACTATAAATGAGTCAGTCGCCTTGAATGCCATTCGGATATGATTAGGGATTACAACTCGATTTACATCTACACTGATGGGTCTGAAACAGAATCTGGAGTGGGTATCCTTTCGTCTTCCCGATCATTGTAGAGTCTGCCAGCGAAAGTCATGGCAATTAAGGAAGCTTTGCCATGTCTGGCGTGCAATGTAATATCCACGAAGAATATTGGCATCTCCAAAGACTGCCGATCGGCGGTCAAATCTTTGGGATGAGGCATTCACACCGAAATCTGACACGAGCTAGCAGAGCATTTTACCATTCACCCCTCTTCAGGGTGCCAGATCACAGAGAAATATTCCAGGAAACTTAAAGGCGGATGAGACTGCCCGACTGGGCACTATCACCGACATTCGTTTCCTTTGAGTGGCGCTACAGTCCGGAATGAACCTTGGCGTCAAGTTGGTTGATGTCAGTTTCTACTTGTGCGAGCCACTTAAGGCGAGGTCTTGCTCATCTGCGTCCGACGTCTGGCTGGGAATCGAAGACTCTGCGATCCGAAGTATTGGTGCATATTCGTTATACATGTCCTAGCCATCTTGAACGTGAGGAGTTTTTTTTTGACTAAAAGCATGTCGCTGTACAGCTCGTATAGTTCTTGGTTGAATTTTCGTCTCCATAGCCTGTCAACGCAAATGGTACCGAAGATTTTTCAAAGAATTTTCCCAAGGATTTCTTCATCCTCTTTTGATACGGTCCATGCTTCAGTGCCGTAGAGCAGGGTTGTGGTTATCAGGGTCTTATCTCCTTTGTGTTCGAGTGAGGTATTAACTACTGAATTGCCTACTTTGCCCGAAGAAACAGCGGTTGGCAAGAGTAATTCTTCGTTTAGTTTCTGACGAGATGTTGCTGTCAGAGTTAATAGCTGGGCCGAGATAGACAAAGTCCCGTACTACCTCAAAGTTATATGTATCTGGTGACGGTCTGTCCAATTTGTCCATTTACTGCTACACCCATTTTTGCCGCTTTCTTCTATATACAAACAAACGTGGCTATGAATTCACATTGCACCCGACCAGTGATGTCAATATAGTTGCACCGATTTTTGGAAAATTGTGCCTCTGGTGTTGGCTCGGGAGTTTTGGACAATCCCTCAAGAATCAAATTGGATAAATCACATGGAAGCGCTTCGCCTTGCCTAATTTGGTATCGAATGTGTCGGTGAGGTCGTTTCCAACCCTGATGGAGCAGCGAGAATTCTCCATCGTCATCCTACACAAACGGACGAGTTTGGGAGGCATACCAAAACTAGTTCGCTTCTATAAATGTTGTCGTATGAGGCTTTGAAATCAAAATTCCAGGATCAGCCGAAGTGTGAAAATTTGAAGGACTTTCCTGACCTAAAAACACACTGATATGCCGATCAGGTCTTTGGTAAACAGTTTCAGTCGTTCACATATTACGGCAGATAGGATCTTGTAGGCGATGTTGAGGAGACTTATGCCTGTGTAGTTGGCGCAGTTCAGTTCAGAGGGTCTCCTTTTTTATGGATCGGGCAAACGATGCTGAGGTTCCATTCTTTAGGCATTCATTCTTCCTACCATGCTTATGAGTAGTTGGCTTTAAAAAGCTCATTGGGGAGGCTGTCATTTCCGGCTGCCTTATTAAGCTTGAGCTTAGATATTGCTATCCTCACTTCACTCAGGTCGGGTGGTTGGCAGTTTTCGCTGTCGTTGCAAATATTGAATGATTCGCTCTGTCTGACAGCGGAATGTTATTCGTCATCGCCAATTAACAGTCTGCAGAAGTGGTTTCTTCATATCCTCAGCATCGGCTGTGTCTCATCTACGAGATATCCTTGTGCATCTCGACAGGATTCTGTTGGAGCCTTGTATCCTTGGCTTTGACGTTTTACACTTTGGCAAATCTTGCGGACAACGTTTCTGGAGTGACACCTCTCTATATCCTCGATCGCGCGCTTTTCTTGCTCATTTTTCTTCTTTCTGAAAAGCCGGCGTTCTTCCCTTTTTCTCTGCCTATAGAGCTCAACGGCAGCTCTCGTCTTTACCTGCAGCTTAGCCTTTTAGGCTTTGTTTTGGCTGCGAACATCTGTCGACATTTTTCATCGTACCAGGGGTTTCTTGCTGGTGGGCGCGAGAAACCTAGCACATCAGTTGCGGCTGATCTAATGGCTCGACATTTGAAGCTGATAGTGTGGTGTTAATCGTTAGATTAGGGGTACTCGTTGCGCGAAGGCCTTGGCAGTCTCTTGTGATTGCCATCTTTCAACATATTTCTGGTTTGTTGTGGTGTGGTGGATATCCGCATTCTTACCTTGGCTGCAATAAGGTCCGAGTCGATGTTAGCTCCTCGGAATGTTACGACGTCCAAAATACTGGATGCGTGCCTCTTGTCTATCGCAATGTGATCAATTCGGACCGTTCGTTTATCTGGAGACCGCCATGTCCCCTTATGTATATTGTGGTGAGGAAACCGTGTTCAGGCTATGGTGGCATTTCTTTCCGTAGCGAAGTCAATTAGCCTAAGTCCGTTACCAGACGTGTTGTCGTGTAGGCTATGATTTCCGACAATACTGCTAATGATGTCTTCTCTTCCTACCTTTGCGTTAAAATCTCCCAACACGATTGTAACATCGTACTTCGGTAGTCGCTCATAGGTTTTGTCAAGGAGCTCATAGAAGCAATCCTTAGCTATATCATCTTTTTCCTACGTTGCGTCGTGAGCGCCTATAAGGCTTATGTTACCGAATTTGGCCTTGATGCAGATTGTTACAATCTTGGAAACATAAGACTTCTTACCTAAGTCTGGCACTTATAACAAATCCACATCCGAACAGTCGCTGTTTCTGCTCACTATAACACGGTCCGTAGTAGATGTCAAAGTTTTTCATCATGGCCCATCCCATCGTAGTTCCATGACGGCAATAATGTCTGCTTTGTAGGGCTTCCGGTAGTTGTTCGCTTGCACCTCTCCTGTTTAATGTTCTCACATTTAAGGTGCAGATACGAATGTCGTTGTCCTTTATTCGTTTAGCAGGGTCGTCAACATAAAAATCAGTCCTTTCCGATGCTATTGGTTGCTTCGTAACCGTTTTTTTTTCCATGGCTGGGTAGTTAACGCAAAGCAAAACCCCCAACCTGGGAGGCCAGTTCCTAATATTAGATACCCCTAGGACACGGGGCCATCAGTATCCACTACGGGATTGAGCGCTGCCGTTGGCCTTTCGGTTTATCCGCCACCATCTCTGTGCAAGGGGCCTGGCTAACACTTGAAATTCTTAGACAACCTGTTGTCCGAATATGCCTGGGACAGCAGGTCGTGTATTCATTCGCGTTTTGTAGTGTTGCTGTTTTTCGTCGTGTTATCAACACTCGCGCTTATCTTGGTGTGTAGTCAGAGTTACAACCACTGGGAATTGCCAAGTTAAAGCCAATCAGAGTCTACCCTCGTTCTACAACACCCAACCATCATTGCTGTCCTATGCGGCTTTGAATTCGAGTAATAGATGGTGGGTATCGATTTGGACTTCTTGGGTTAAATTGTTGTTGTTTACGGGCGTTGGGTCTTTCAGCTCGTTTGCAACATTTGCCTTTCGATTCTGAACATTGCTTCCTGTCACATTTACGCCAACGCCGTTCCTGGATGTCAACTCTTCTGCCGTTGGCGTTGTTATCATTTTGCTGCAATCGCCCAGTGAGGATGAAATGATACGTTTCTAAGCATCTTTATGATCCAGATCCAGTTACTAATGACCTTATCTATTCCTGCTTTTTCAAATGCTATCTCGATAGCTTATGTTTTTACGTTGTTGAAGCCTCCTTCCATGTCTAGGAAGGCTGCTAGTGTGTGTTATTTGTTGCTTGAACTACCTCAAGCAGCGCAATCTCTGTCGAATTGGTATAGTTTTGCTGTTCTGCAGTAGCCTGGATTCAAGTTACTACGTTTGTGAATGTCTAGTAGTCGATGTTTTCAATAGGCATGAAGATAGACTCATTGGTCTTTAATCTTTCGCAATAGCGTGGGCTGCTTTTGGTATGAATGTCACATTGACTTCACGCCACGCTTTGGGAATACACTTCGACTTTATACATACCCGTAAGGTGTTGACATGTCCTTGGTTAATGCTTCGGCTTCGGCTTCCAATTGCATTTGTGTTTTGTTTTTTTCTATTTCAGAACTTTCTTTGCGGAACTACTCTATTGATCCGCCTTTATTGAATTTTTCCTGCTTGGCTAATCTAAAGAACTTGGAACGCCTTGACCTATTCCGGACTGTCATCGAGCCAGACCTACTCTTAACAATGCTCGAAAGTAATCGTAAGCTTAAGCATCTAAATTTGGGTGAGTATTATCAATTACAGCCGTGGATCTAAATTAAACCCCAAACATTCATTTAACAGCATTTTGTGGAATCGGTGTCAACATGGACGATGTAGCCCTACAAATAGCCACATACAATCGTCAGCTGGTCTCACTGGACATGTGGAAATCACATTCACTCTCATCTATGGGCTTGCAGGCATTGTCGATATGCCATGATATAGAAGAAGTCGACTTTGGATGGTGGTATGTTTCGGAATTTCCAAACCCCTAACCTGTTTAACCATTTTGTTTGTTTAGTTTAAGAGAAGAGGCGTTACCAGGTGAAAGCCTCAAAGATCTCCTCATTGGCTGCCCAAAGCTTAAGAAACTATTTCTAGCTGCGATACGGGGTATTACCGACCGTGATGTTGAGAATATCGCAAATCTATGTCCAAACTTGGAGCAACTCGATCTAATGGGCGTGCTGGGCATTTCCACGGAACGATGTTATGAGTAAGAGAACGTGTTTGCAAATACTCCATCGGACTGGTTCTAACGTTTCTTTTGTTTTTAGGATTCTTGTGAAATGCAAGAAATTGAAATTATTAGACTTAAGTTTTTGTGACAATATTGATGAAAATATGGTAAGGCCGTGTTGCCTCCTGTTAAGCATCACACTCAAGATGAATTCTTCATTCCAGATAACTAAATGGTGCCATATGTTCAAAGTGGATATTAAACGTAGCTTTGTACCTCCCGACTTCCTAACGCATTATGACTAAAAGTCGTATCCTACAAAGAAATGGAACACCTCGTTTTTTTTACGAAACAAATCAACAAAACCAACAGATGTCTATTTTCTTATGCGGATGCCATTGATAGGAGAGAGATATTTTTTTAAAACAGGAGAGAAAAAAACTAAACGCATGTATATTTATGTATAACTGTTAATGTTGCGTGTAGGCAATGGGTATTAACAAAGTGGAATTGAATTTAATTCAGGAGAAACAGTATTCAAGAGTTTTTTTTTAATATTTCATGTGAACGCGGGTCTTGAGTTGAAATTTGAGGGCTCTGGGTTAAATGGTGAATGATTTTGGTCCACTGTGATACCACATGGATTTCGACCATTCTCCTTGTTATCTGTGAGAAAACCAATCTGAGCTTTTAATGAAACGGGGGGAGACTCTCTCCCACTTCCATTTTTGTCAAATGCCTTTGGCACATCGTGCAAAGACTCCAACTGTGATTTGATTTGCTGTTAGCATGCTGCGCTAGTAAACTTCTGCATTTGGGAAATACGAAGTGCACCTGTGTCGGGTACGACTGGTTATTTAGTTCCATGTCTGGATCTGGGGTACACCTTGATTGGCTTTAACTTGGCAATGCCTAGTGGTTGTAGTTACTTCTGACTACACATCAACTGTGCTGATTTTTTTATACCTCCAAGTGGTAACTGGTCTCATCCAACTGGATTTGACTTGCTAAACGATAAGTGCGAGTGTTGATAACAAGACGAATAACAGCAACACTATAAAAGCGCTCAATCCTGTAGTGGATACTGATGAGCCCGTGTCTTAGGGGTATCTAATAAATTGGAACTGGCACTCCAGGTTCTTGGTTATGCTTTGTGTTAGTTAAACATGGAAAAACCTATTCTTACGAAGCAACCAAAAGCCTCGGAAAGGACTGATTTTATTGTTGACGACCCTGCTAAACGAAAAAAGGACAAAGACGTTTGTATCTGCACCTGGAATGTGAGAACATTAAACAGGAGAGGTGCAAGCCAACAACTAGCGGAAGCCCTAGATTACTACAAAGCAGACATTACTGCCATTCAGGGAATATGATGGGATGGGTCGGGAAAAACTGTGACATCTACTACGGATCGTTTATAGTGAGCAGAAACAGCGACTATTCGGATGCGGATTTGTTATAAGTGCCAGACTTAGGCAAGAAGACTTATGTTCCAAGACATTACCGAACGCATTATAACAATCCGCATCAAAGCCAAATTCGCCAACATAAGCCTTATATGTGCTCACGACCTAACGGAGGAAAAAGATGATATAGCTAAGGATTGATTTTACGAGCTTCTTGACCAAACCTATGAGCGACTACCGAAGTACGATGTTAAAATAGTGCTGGGAGATTTAAACGCAAAGGTAGGAAGAGAAGACATCTTTAGCAGTATTGTCGGAAAACAAAGCGTACACGACAACACGTCTGGTAATGGACTCAGGCTAATTGACTTCGCTACGGAACGAAATGTCACTATAGCTAGCACACGGTTTCCTCACCTCGATACCCATAAGGGGATATGGCGTTCTCCAGATCAACGAACGGTCAACCAAATAATTACATTGAGATAGACAAGAGGCACGCATCCAGTATTTTGGATGTCTGAACATTCCGACGAGCTAACATGGACTCCGGACCACAACCCTGTTGCAGTTAATTTAAGAATGCGGAAATCCACTACGTCACAACAAACCAGAAATACTGAGAGAAGATTGTATGTTGAAAGTCTGCAATCGCAAAAGACCGCCAAGGCCTTCGCGCAACGCGTACCCCTTAATCTAACGATTAACACCGTACCTCCAGCATCGAATGTTGAAGAGCAATGGCAACGAAGCAACAAGTCATTAAATCAGCCGCAACTGATGTGCTTAGTTTCTCGTGCCTACCAACAAGAAACCCATGGTTTTATAGGGAATGCCCACAGATGCTCGCAGCCAAGAACGAGGCCTACATGTCTAAGCTGCAGTTGAAGACGAGAGCTGCCATTGAGCTCTATAGGCAGAGAAAAAGGGAAGAACACTGGCTTTTCAGAAAGCAGAAAAGAGAGAAAGAAAATCGCGTGATCGAGGAGTTTTACCAAATTTTAAACATCAAAGCTAGGGATACAAGGCCCATGAAAGAATGCATGAAGAATGGAACCTCAGCATCGTTTGCCCGATCCACAAAAAGGAGATTTCTGAACTGCGCCAACTACAGAGGCATAAGTCTCCTCAACATTGCCTACATGATCCTATGCCGTAATATGTAAACGCCTGAAACCGTTTACCAACAACCTGATCGGTCCTCAGTGTAGTTTTAGGCTAGCAAAACCCACAACTGATCAAATTTGCAAATTTCGGAGGATCCTTAAAAAATCCAAATCGATACCCACCACATATTCATCGATTTAAAAACCGCATACGACAGCTTTTATAGAGACGAACTATACAGGAACATGTAACCGACACATTCGATATCAAACAAAGACAGCTGTCATCTGGTTCTTGAGAGGATTTTGCAAAACTCCTGAGCGAACACCAAAGGCACAATCATACGATATTGACATCATTGTTCGGACTCTACGGGATGTAAAAAGCCACGTTTGTAACTTTTCGAAGAAACTTCGGTCCCCTTTGTGTTGACGGACTATGGAGACGAAGACTCAACCAAGAAGCATACGAGTTGTACAGCGACATGTTCCTAGTCAAAAAAAAACTCCGCGTTGGACGTTTAAGATGGCTAGGACATGTAAAACGAATGGACACCAATACTCCGGCTCGCAAAGTCTTCGATTCCCAGTTAGAACACAGACGCAGTAGATGAAGACATCACTTCTAGTGAAGCGCGTAAGTTTAAACTGACCTTAACCAACTTTGAGTACGGTACTGAATGCAGTTAGCTAAGGACCGGGCTAATTATAGAGGCTGGTTGGTTTGGGCCCAGGTTCATTCTGGACTGTAGCGCCACTTAAGACAGTAAGTAGGTAAGCATGGTTCGTCAAAAGCTATTTGGCACATGCCAAATAAAAAATATGAAAACTATTAGATTAACCTAGCCTAGCAGCCGTGTCAAACTGAAGATCTTGTCGATCTTACGTAGGGTGATAATTGGGGTGTTTTTAGTGGTGTTCGAGTCGCACACTACAAGGCATGGTCATCGAATAACATCATATTAGGTCTGTTAACGTATAATAGTATGTTTACTGAATTTTACTATTTTTTACTTATTTCTATTCCCGGGAGCTAAAATTTGTGAAAGAGGGAGCTCTTCAAGCTTCGAGGCAAAAGCTAACCCTCTATAAAAATCTGTAGAGTAATTTACTGCAGAAATGTTTGTTAGTAAACAATCAGTCAACTGTCAGTTGGTATCAAAAAGTGTCAAGTCGTTTATTTTGACATGTTTTTTAATGCATTTGTTCTTTAAAAACAACAGGAAATAAATCTTTTACTGTATTTTACATCAGCGCGTTCCCGTATTTTACATTAAGCTTATTTCATTTTGAGAGAATTTTTTGTTTTTAGCTGTCTGTCCATACACCTGCCTGTCATCGATTTCTGCAGCGTACATTTTGAAATTCATGGGTGAAATTTTGTATATAAAATCCCTGTTCGACGAAGTAGAACAAGTGTGTATATATTTCAAAATCTGACAACTTTTTAAAAACATAAATGTATTTTTTATCAAACCATAACAAATTTTAAAAAAATAAGTGTCTGAATAAAATATTTAGGCCATGGATTTTTCTATATATCATACATTTGAAAATGTTTAGTCATGCCCACTTTTAGGGCGCTTTTTGAAAGGACAATTTTTTGTGATTTAAAGAAAATTCCAAAAAGTTTTCGTAAGAACTTAAAAAAGGTGTAATCTACATTACCACCCATATTTATTAGATTTTCTTAAAATGTGCCCAGTGGTTGTTTAGTTAAGCATGCTTAAATATTTAAGTTGTCTCTAGTCAACGTTGCTTATGGCGTTTTCCATTGGTAATTCTGGATTCGTCCTGAAATTTGATCTTCCCTGTTACCAATGGAAGATGATTTCAAATTGATTTTTTTTTCTGTTGTTGTGTTGTTGTAATTTCGTGTCTGTGAAGTTAGTGTCGATGTAGCTGTCAAGTTTTTGATTTAATTTATATTTCATATCGTACTGCTCAGTTTTAATGGTTAATCATATTTTTTTCACAACCGAAATAATCTTAACAAACAAAACGAAAATCACTCTAGTCAAACTGACACCTATCATTTGTATTAGTGCTAGTGCAAGGACGGGTAAATCTGCCGAAAAATCTAGATCTGCAAAATTAGTCTGAGATAAAAAAATATCAATTTTTTTGCCCAATGGAACACAATAACTGTCAAAATCGGTCTTTTGACACATCTAGATCAAGAAAATATTGTTTTTTTACCAATGGAAAACGCCATTACATTCTTATCTATAATCGATTTTTATTGCTGTTTACTAAACCATGATTGTTTCAAAAAAACGTTTTAAAATTTAAAAATCTAGTAAAAAAAAGTGAAATTTTATAAAAGCTCCCATTTATTTCTCTTAATTGTTCCGATACTGTTTTTGGCATTTTACCAATAGCGATCTTTTTGAGGCAAATGTCTCTGTTAACTAACCCATAGCGTAGATTGACTTAATCCGTTAATATCCGCTCTGTCATCTTGCACCTAAAAAGTGAGTAATGGAATGTTTTAATAATTTTATTGTAGTGAAATAGCAGATTATATAATATACTTCATTTCGACCCTAATATCTTATAGCAGCCCTCACTTGGAGATCAGCAGAAATATGAGAATGTGACCACCCCTTTAAGATCGGATCGCTAAATGTTGATAAGCCTTTCCATATCGGTTTGTACATTTTTGGTCACGTAGCTGTTGTTCTGTTTTTATTTATCACATTCACTACATTTAAATCGTTTACAAAAGAAATGCAACACTGATACTCATAACAAATATAAAAAATATTGAATGGAAATTCTCTGATCTGTCAAAATTCATTTTAAACTGGCTCTAAACAATCTCAAAACGCAGTCGATCTTGTTTAAATTAAGCGTCCTTTAAGCAACGTTTAAAATCGATTATAGATACCTATTTTGTAATTAAGTGATTCTTACAGGTGTTTTAAAGTTAAACGACCTCTAAAATTTCTTTTTAAATACTGCTGTACGTCTTTACACGCTCACTTTTTAACGTTTTCTTTAAAAAAAAAACCTTTTTCTATATTATAGAAAAAGATTTTCATTTAATGTCGAACCAAAACATTTTTGTTTAACTTTCTGAACACGATGTTGTGACAATGTCATTTAATATATTTCTTTGGTGTCGATAATATCCTCAAATCTTTCATTGTCGCAGTTCACACGAGTGTAACATTGGGTGTTCAGACGTAATGAACATTACTCTGCGTGTTATTCATTTTCCCTGCTCTTCCCTTATTTCAAAATGGCGAAAACTGAATTCTCGCTCGATATCGAGGGTATACAACAAAGAGGAACGTTGGGAACTGGGATTTCCATCACGGCGGAAAGTAAATTTTCCCGTGCAGATGGAAGCTTATAATGTATTGTTACCTTTCTATCCGCAAGCTCAAACATAAATGGAATAAATTTGACTTATCCGGAACGATGGAATAGAACCACAAAAGAGAACGTCAAAGATACTCACCGAATAAATCTAAATTGTAGAGTGTTTTTCATTCCCCTTCTCTTACACATATTCCCTGCGCACCCTCACTAATCGATGAAAATCAGCGATTTTACTCTCGTGTGAACAGACGTATTAAAACATTGACGGATTATTCACAATTCATGATTACCACACACCCCAATTAATGTGCTTTATTTACGATTCGTAAAAGATTTCCCTCCCAATTTTGACAGTTTCTTTACCACGTCTTAAGTTTATTACGTTTCCGATGACTTGAGTACTCCTATTTATTTCAAAAATAACATTTATCAACCAGATGTGAAGCCTATCTTCTACTGAGCAAAAATAAATACACCTGTCATAAAATTTCCCTCCATCATACTACCATCGGACATTTTCTCATACCCATCGCTGTCACCTGCTTTCGCATAACACCCCTGGATTTAATATTAGAAGAAAAAAAAATTCCCCATGGTCGTGTGTTCTTTTCTACCACACAGAAAAAAAAACGAAATAACTTCTGTGAAACGTGAATCTCTGTGCGAAAAACTAAACAACATTTTGCGATTACAACTCAACCGAAATCCCTAGTGTGTGGAAAAATCAATTCCCAACTAAATCATTATCCGCGTAACGTCGGAAAACTGCTCAATATCCGCATTTCGTAGCAATAAATGCAGATACAAGTGGCGAAAAAAAAATTCTTTTCTTTTGACAATTACGCGACCAGAGATGACAATTTGATGCGTGTTTTCCTTTTTTAGCCCGTCAGCGCTAGTCTGTCGTCATTTTTCGCCTTCGTCGGGCCGCTGCTCCTCTCTGCTGCTTTCGTTCGTTGTGCTCGTTTATCGTTTAATAATTTTTTTTCTAATAAATTTCCATTTGATTATCAAATTGGGTTTCTCCAAATTGAATTTTGTTAAAGAAACGAAATCATCGGAACGTGATACGCGAAAAAAAAAAATGTAAGTGTGTGATCCTCCAAGTGAATCAAAGTGCAAAGGAATTTCTTTGCTCGGGCAGCACAGCACCAAAGAAGAAGCAATGTGTTGCCAGTGTTGCCATCAATTATCAATAATTGTGTGTCAAATCGAAGAGGAGGAAGAAAAAGAAGCAAACAATCGTTTCGTTTTTTGTTTGTTAAATTTTAGTGCAAAGTGAATAGAAAATAAAAAGTGGTGATATAGATAAAGAGAAGAAAAAGAAAAAGAAAAAAACAAGTGCATTGTCCAAGTGAAATTGCACCAACTTCACCACCTGTGATAAAGGTATACGCGCATAGAGATAGTGTACGAAATTTGTTGCTTATAATCTGATTGCCAGCTATGGAATCAAACGATATGAGTAGCGATGGCGGCTTTGCCAATGATTCCAATACAAATGCAGACGACTCGGTAAATAGATCAATGCCATCTTCATCGTCATCGTCGTCGTCGTCATCAGGAGCTGCGCCAATACCCAGCACCAGTCGCGGTGAGTCGGATCGAATTGCAAACATGATTCGATCGGCAATGCTGTACCAGCGTCAGCACGAGATCGGAGCAATGGTTAATGTGGAATGCTGTCGCAACGGACCTACGCCCGAATTGGATGCGATCATGTATCATCTATTTTGTCCCAAGGAGCCCATCGACAACTCGGAGAAAATGGACTGGATACGTTGGCTAATTGCCGGTGGCCGCACACTGGATGAGTTTGTCAAAATCGGTGAGTAATCGGTTATTTTTGGACGTGCTGCGCTATGAAATTCTGCTTGTTTATGTCAATTTGTTTCTTTGTTTCATTTGGGGAGGTGATCGCGTTGTGAGCTCCTCTAATATATTGAGGGGGTAATCCTCAATGATTGCCAGACTTATGGAGTTTGTTGTGAAATTGCAATTCATGTGATCGCCGTACAGACCTTGGCCGTCAACTATGAATCTATCAAGAGAGCGTGTTTAACAAGTTTTTCCGAGCGACAATAGTCAACAGAAAACATGTTTGTTGAGTGTTTCCAACGAATTAGAGGTCATTTTGGACGTTTTTGCGTGCCCTCTTTAGTGCATTTCGGTATTTGTTGGATGAGTGGCTTCGGTAATTATGCGTTAAGTTTTCAAATACGTTTGTGGTGACCTTAAGATTCCAAAATGGAAAACTCGAATGGTTACTATAAAGGTGTAGGTACTACTCTTGTCGTTTGATAAGTTTTGCTTTGTGAATTGACAGCTTTGGGGTCTTAATTCAAGACGGCTCACCGGTTGCTGGTTGCGTTTTCGGTTAACGTTTCTGCATTTTGATATTGGCGTGGAATACCTAGTTCAGGAAGAACGAATGAAGGCTGACGTAGTAATGTAGGATGGAGGAATACGAACGAAGGTGATGGAATATTCGTCGACAAAAAGCAAGTCCTACCATCGTTGTCCAAAATTGTTATTTGGCTTATATTGCGAGGTGGTCACAGGATTATCGATTTATAATTGTTTAACCAAGGGAAGAAAACTGAAGATTGGACCTAAGATAACTTCGACAATATTTCTCAAAACCAGGCAAAGTGGAAGAAGCCTGGGAAATTAATTTAAAATGCATTGCCAGTAATGCAACCAAAGAAGGTTGGTGTGTTGATGAGGCAGCGTCTTCCTCATCACATTTAGGTTGATATAGACCCATTGTGATGCCTCTTGGGGTCCACTTCTGTGGTTGGTTCCTAGATTATCCCGGTTCTCTTCATTGTTGTTATTCCCGATAGTTGCAAGTTGTAAGAGAGGGATTTCGGATAGATCCGTGAGGTCATGGAAAATTATAGTTCTCGTTCCACGTTGGCTGAGGCATGGGCAGTGGTACAGAAAGTGGAGGGTACTTTCTAACTTATTTAAGTGGCGCTACAGTCCGGAATGAACCTTGGCCTCAACCAATATGCCTCTTCAACTAGCCTGGTCCTTAGTTAACTGACTCCAGTTGCGCACTCTTTGTTGGTTGAAAATTCTACTTGTGCGTGCCACTAAAGGCGAATTCTTCCTCCACTGCGTCCGACGTCTGGCTGGGAATCAAAGACTCTGCGACCCGGAGTATTAGAGTCCATTCGTTCTACATGTCCTAGCTATATTAAACGTCCAATGGGGAGATTTTTGACTAGGGGCAAGTCGCTGTACAGCTCGTATAGTTTGTGGTGAATCTTCGTCGCCATAGCCCGTCAACGCAAACGGGACAGAAGATTTTTGCTCTCAAATCAACCAACGATTTCTTCATTCACTTTTGAGACGGTCCATGCTTCAACGCCGTAGAGCAGGACTGGGGTGATCAGGTGCTTATATAGGATCTGCTTAGTAGTTCGGGTGAGTGCTTTACAACAAAATTGCCTTCTTAGCCCGAAGAAACAGCGGCTGGCCAGAGTAATTCTTCGTTTAATTTCTGACGTGATGTTGTTGTCAGAGTTAATAGCGGAGCCGAGATAGACAAAGTCCCATACTACCTCAAAGTTATATCTGTCAATGGTAACGTTCTGTCCAATTCGTCGATGTTGTGTGTCCTTTGGTGTTGACAGCATAAACTTAGTCTTGCCATCATTTGCTGCTAAACCGATTTTTGCCGCTTCCTTCTCTATACTAGCAAACGTGGCCATGACATGACTTTGTGTCCTACCAATGATGTCGATATCGTCGGCGTATGCTATGTGGTTGCACCGGTTTTTGGTTGCACCGGTTTTTGGTTGCACCGGTTTCTGGTGTTGGCTCGGGAGTTTTGCACAATCCTCTCAAGAATCAAACTAAAGAAGTCACATGACAGAGCATCGCCTTGTCTAAATCCTTTTTGGTATCGAATGTGACGCTGAGGTCGTTTCCGACTCTGATGGAGCAGCGAGATTTCTTCATCGACATCCTACACAAACGGACGAGTTTGGGCGGTATACCAAAACTAGACATGGCTCTGTATAGTTGGTCTCAATAAATGCTGTCGTACGGGTCTTTGAAATCGATGAATAAGAGGTGGTTATCGATTTGGGCTTCTTGACCTTAAATCGCACTGAATAGGATGGATCAGGTTGTTGATAAACGGTTTCAGGTGTTTACATTTCAGAGAATTAAATTAGCCCAAGTCCGTTGCCAGACTTGGTGTAATGTCAATAAAGATGGTGATATCATCTGTTGTTATCACCAGCGTTGAGGTTCTCGGCCTGGAAGACATTGCTGTGCTCAGGGAGACGAAAAGTACTGTTTAGCTTTAGTGTTTCTGAAAACACTCCAGCTCCAACGCCTACATCCATTTTTGAACCATCAGTGTAGATGGATATGATCCAATTCGTTCCTCTCCCACTCCTCTCAGCCTGAAAAGATGCTGGAGAATGGTCTTTAAAAGTCATGGTGATGCAGCATGTAGTCACAGGATACAGCTGAGCCCAGATATCTGTGTAAAATTTGGACATGTCCTCCTGAGTTCGTTTTGCAGCAGTTGAGCTGGTTGATTCTTAGAGCACTTTTGGCTGCAGATTCTTGCATGTAAAGGTCTAGCGGAAGCAGGTTAAGTATGGTTCCAGTCCCGCTGTTGGTGTAGCTCTCATTGCGCTAGTATCGTAGCAGGTTAAGTATGGTGCCAGTCCCGCTGTTGGTGTAGCTCTCATTGCGCTAGTATCGCCCACACATGCTATCCTTTGTACCTTTTTCATTTTTTTCAGAAGGGAGACTCTATTTGTGGATTGCCACCAGACAAGCCGCACATATGTTAATATAGGTCTTACAATGGCCGTGTACATCCATAGTATGATCCTAGGTTTAGGACCTCAGTTTTTTTTTCCCGTATATTCGGTTACACGTATAGGAAGCGACTGTGGCCTTCTACCCTAAAACGATAGTAGATGTAGGGTAGTTTCGACGCCCTTTCCTATCGTCTAGGCATGTTGTGCCGATGACATCTATTGGGGGTCAAGTTTGTCACGAATGTAGAAATCCATTAGTTTTTCAAAGGTTTTTATTAAGAAGGATAAAGACTTGTTGGCCTAAAGTCCTTCGCGGTCGTGTGGCTGGAGTTGTCGGCTTTTGGGATAAAGACTACCTTTACTTCCCTCCAACACCTAGGGATGTAACGGCATTTTAGATTATCAACAAACCAATTTTTGTAGGCATTCTGTTACGAGGTGTTTCGATTTTTGTAGCAGGATCGGGATAATAACATCGACCTTTGGGGATTTTTAGGGAGAGAAGGAGTCAACTGCCCAATTGATTCTTTCTACGTTAACCCTATCCCCCATTGTTGCTGTCATGGGGTTGCCATTATAGACGGTTATGTCTGGGGTATGAATCACATCCTGGAGAGTGAATTTCCAGTAGATGTGTTAAAGATTCATGGGTGGACTAGTCTAGTCTCCATTGGGATGTGTGTGAGGTAACCTGGCACAGTCGGTTCTTTGGCGATTACTTTTCTAAGCCTTGCTGATTCAGTAGTACAGCAGAAGTTACGCCAGGAGGTGCGTTTAGCACTGTTGACCGCCTTTGACTGACCGCTGATTGTTCTTATAAACACGCTAGTCGGTTTCCGAATTTGAGCTTCTTGCTGCGTTATAGAGTTTCCTGGTTTCGCTTCTAATGCGTTGAAGTCCACCATGTCGGTAATATTTGTGGTTTTATAGTCTTTAGGGTACAGACCTTTTCATAGGCTTTGTTTCCTGGTTTCGCTTCTAATGCTTTGAAGTCCACCATGTCGGTAATGTTTGTGGTTTTATAGTCTTTAGGGTACAGACCTTTTCATAGGCTTTGATTAAAGAATTTCCGCATAGTTCCGCTGGCTCATCGGTTTCAAAGTTGGTTAAGAATAACTGTTCCGCACTATGTAAGCTTCTTTTATCCAAGGCTACAGAGTCATAATTTAAATTAATGGATCAATCAGGTTAATGTGCACTTTTGATCGTCAGAGACTGGAAACTAAAAATAAACCCAAACCCTATTTGTGTTGGCGTTGGAATCAATAGTATCTAACTCCTACACCCGGCGTCAAGACTCGGGTCTGCTCGTTAGTCAGACCGCAGTTGGAATACACATCCATCATATGGGATTCTCCATATGTAATGCAGGCACTGCAGGTTATAAAGAGATCTGAAAAAATTTCACTAGAGCAACTTCTGCCAGAGTTATGTATGTATGTATATATTTATTTAGTAAAATTTACTATTACAATTCATTTAGATATAAATTAAATTAAATTTAGTATACAAATACATATATTATTAATAATTATACACTTATATTTCTTATATGCTCAATTAACAGTACTTTAAATTTTGATAGAGTATTTTCATTTTTTATTTCTGTAGGCAGTTCATTAAATAATTTTAATCCTCGATATTTAAGCATATTTTGTGTTCTAGAGTCTCTATACAGTTGAAGTCTAAAATTGTCATTCGATCTTAAATTATAAGGTTGACTGCTACCCACATAGGATAAGTTTGTCGTTAAATATTTAGGAACCAGGTTATTTCTCATTTTAAATATGAACATTAAAGTGTTGAACATTATTTTCTGCTTAATATTTAACCATCTAATAGGGCATTCACACCGAACCAAAAACTGAGTTTACGCAAAAACACCTGAAACCTCCATCATAAACCGAGTTTTCCCATACGTTTTCAGTTCTCAAAAACAAGTAGGTTATGGCGTAACCTTCTCAAAACCACTTCGCAGACGTCATCTCGTTAAAGGTTGTTGAAACGAACACACCTTTTCATAGATTCTACACGTGTTCCACACGTCCCACAAAACAGCTGATGAACTCGCTGTCAAAACAAATGTTTTTTTTCTTCATATTATATTTCATTTCAAGCGAATACATTGCGATTGCGATTGCGATTCTCTTTTTTAATGGAATACATTTTCTATAATTTGTGTGTTTTTTTTCCAAACATTGTAGTTCACGACAAAGAATTTCAAAAGTACGACGAGACATTCTGAAGTGTTGTTTAAAATATTCTTCGTTGTTCTCAACCACTTCTTTTTCCCAGAATGTACTCGTCCGCATCTGCGAAACACATATATGAGTTAGGTGTTATATATTATTTTGAACTTAATTAAAAACTCACCTTTATCCACGTAATTCTCTGTTGTTGGCGTTTCATTATTGCCTTTATAAGAATAGCTTTTTTGTGTTGGAGTTTCACAATTTGCAAAAGCATTTGTTTGCATTTTTTTTTTGTAGCGGCGGGCTTGAGAGTCAAAAACTGTTGTCAAAATCTTTAGATTTGTTTCATTCTGAACTTCAATTGCTAATATTAGTTTGATTATATTAGAATTCATTTTACTATTCAATTACAATATTTTCACACACAAATGTTGCAGCTAGTATCAAAATCACAATTGACAGCTGATTGAAATGTCAAACGAAACCTGGTCAGAGTTCGGTGTGAAAGCATCTAGTGGTTTACGTAAACTTTTTGCCAAAAACTCAGTTTATGATTCGGTGTGTAAGCACTATAAGACACGATAGCATCCATACGATTGGTGAATAAAAGTTGCATTTGAGAATGGTTCGCATCGCCTTGTTTTGCAATATTTGCAGTTTATTTATGTGCTCATTATTACCTATAAATAGAAGTGTTGAACAAAATTCAAAATGGGGTTTAATAGTTGTGTTATAAATATTAACTGCGCATATTGTGGTTATGTTTTTTCTTATGCGTTTTAGGAATCCAATTTTTTTCGAAACTTTTTTTGCTATATAAACCATATGGCTATTAAAAGATAATTTACTGTCCAGTATCACTCCTAGATATTTTATTTCATTTAATTGTTCAAGTGTTTCACCTTCAATTGGTAAATTAATCAAATCATTGATATTAATCACCATGCATTTCGTTTTTTTTTTAACATTGATTTTAAGTCTATTTACATGTAACCATGTACACAAGTGATGTAAATCTTCCTTAACATAGTCTATAAGTTCAAAGATATTTTTACCACTCACGAACATAAGAGCATCATCTGCAAACAGAGATATTTTCGAAATCTTCAAATGCTGCATATATCATTAATATATATGAGGAACAATAGTGGGCCTAGTATAGTGCCCTGTGGTACACCGAAACGTGTGTTTATTGCACTTGATGTTGAATTATTTACACAAGTCTTTTAAGTTCTTCCAAATAAATATGATTTAAACCAATTAAGTTCAACACCATTAACACCATATTTAAACAATTTTTTTTAAAGTCTATTGCGATCCACTGCTTCAAATGCTCTTTGAAAGTCCAAAAAAACTGCAATGATTTTGTTGCCACTATGTCTTTCTTCCTTCATACTCATTATTAGCCAATTCAATGACGTTTCACATGAGTGGTTATGTCGAAAGCCTGATGGATTTTCTATTAACAAATTAACATCACACACGTATTTATAAAATTGTTCATACGCGCACTTTTCAACTATTTTTTCCATTATTGGCATCATATTTATTGGTCTAAACTTCGTACAATCATTTGTGCCACTCTCTTTAGGTATTGGGATAACAGTAGATTCCTTAAGGTTGTTTGGAAAAACACCAGCTCTAAAGGACTCATTTACTATTTGTAATATTATTGGGCCGATTATGTCAAAACAATCTATTATAATGTTTATATTATGATTAAACGCATTTTTAGAGTTAATTTTTTTTACATATTATTCTTAGTTCACTGAAATTCATTTCATGGATTTTAAATACATTTTGTGTCTCGGGTAGTTCAATGTTTTGCTGATTATTTTCGGCATAAATATACTTTAGCTGCCTTTCACTTTTTGCACTTTTTTTTTTATTAATCGATTCGTCTCTGCGCACTGATCATTTATATGCTTTTAAAAATTGTCGCTCACATTTAGTTTAAAAGTTATTAATAAAATAAAATTGCACTTTTTGGGTTATAATCCCATTAAAATTGTTTGTAGTTTGACACTTCATTTATTTTTTTTTTCTGCTGCGGTGTACGCAGCATTGCCATGTTGAAAAAAACATACCAAATAAAAATATTTTAACAAAGAGATATGTTGACTAAGGCGCCTGCCTGACGACTTTAAATTCCCTGAGCGGAGCAACGAAGTTGCGTGAGCGTGGACTGTCCACAGAAAGAGAGTTGAAATCCTTTGTTCCGCGAAGCGGGCCACGCAGAGTACCGCTTAATAGAAAAACTGTTGACTTAGGCGCCTGCCTGACGACTTTAAATACCCTGAGCGGAGCAACGAACTTGCGTGAGCGTGGACTGTCCACAGAAAGAGAGTTGAAATCCTTTGTTCCCGCGAAGCGGGCCACGCAGAGTACCGCTTAATAGAAAAACTGTTGACTTAGGCGCCTGCCTGACGACTTTAAATACCCTGAGCGGAGCAACGAACTTGCGTGAGCGTGGACTGTCCACAGAAAGAGAGTTGAAATCCTTTGTTCCCGCGAAGCGGGCCACGCAGAGTACCGCTTAATAGAAAAACTGTTGACTTAGGCGCCTGCCTGACGACTTTAAATACCCTGAGCGGAGCAACGAAGTTGCGTGAGCGTGGACTGTCCACAGAAAGAGAGTTGTAATCCTTTGTTCCGCGAAGCGGGCCACGCAGAGTACCGGTTAACAGAAAAACTGTTGAGTTAGGATTTAATTTATTTATTATACATATTATACTAATTTATGATGAATCGTCAGAATCATTAGAACATGGTTCTGGAATTGCTTCTTGCCCGTTGTATAGTTTGCCGGCACATTTAAAAAATTCTTCGAGGGGGTCTAAATTTTCGTTACGGCATTTTTTTAAGATATTTTGTTTAGTCATTTTTTATTATTAATTAATGATTGTCAATATTTTTTTTTACAATTTTTTACATTTTTTACATTTCTTTACATATTGGGAAATATGTAATATTTGTTTTTTCTATCTTGCAATGCTCCATTGGAATGTTTTTCTTCATATTTATCATTCAGCTATGTGTGAACTGTCAAAAGTTGGTTGATTTCTATAGGGATTTTTGGAAATTTCATTGTTTAATAACTTTTTAACTAATTGAGAGCGACAAAAAAAAATTGCTAAATTTTTAGCTTAATTTAGTGAGTGGAACAAAAAAAAAAGTGAAAAAATGATTGGAAGCTAAAGTAACAATGTTCCTTACTTTCATTATTATTGATGACGGGTATAGAATTGCTAAAATGTAGTTATGCTTTTTATAAAATACTCATATTGAAATTATTAGCGATTATGGAGTTTTCGGATTCTAATTTATCACCAAATCGAACTTCGGCGATTTCACTTTGTTTTTTATTTAAAACAAATTTTTTTATGGTTTTCCACATGTCTTTTTGATTTTGACAGCATTGAATTTTATTACATATAAATAATTCCTTTTTGTAGATAGAGTTTATTTTTGTATGTGTAACGGATATTTCTGTAAGTAATCCAATCTACTGGCCTATTAAATATACTCGCCTTTCAAAAACTGTTTATTTTATTATATTTTCTGAGTTCATCGGTAAACCATTTATTATTATTGATCCATAATTGGTGTTATAAAGTCTTCGGAATGGTCACCTGTCTTAAAGACGCTTATCGCTACCGCTGTGAATGCTCAAACTGTGAGACGGCAATTAGTGGAAAGTGGCCTGATAACAAAAAGACCTACTCAAAAACCGAGGCTTACGGTACAGCACAAGCGTCGTCGAATACAATTTTCTCGTTCTGACCAGGATTGGACAGATGCCGATTGAGGTGGAGTTGTTCTTGCTAATATGTCTGGCATCAACGGTTCATAAAATGCCTCAAACCCAGCTTCTCCCTTCAATTGTGTATGTGAAGTTATATAATTTTTATTGTCCTTTCTCACCAGATGGGCGTAGCAAAATGTGGGCTCTATCAGGTGAGATATAAAGGGTGTTTTTTTTTAGAGGCATAGAACTTCGAATTGAAATAAAACACAAGAAAATCGTTTCAATGTCCATCAATTTAACTTTATTGGAAGGATAATTTTATGTCATTGATGTTTGAATATGATTTTGGGCATGTGGCCGCCGCGGCTGGTTCGAATAATGCCAAGTCTAGAGGTCCAACTTTAAACCACTTTTTCGAGCATTTGGGGCCGTATGTCGGCAATAACGCCAAGAATGTTGGCTTCCAAGTCCCCTAACGTTTGTGGTTCGTTGGCGTAGACAAAAGACTTCACATATCCCCAAAGGATATAATCCAATGGTGTCAAATCACACGATTTTGGTGGCCAATTGACAGGTCCATTCCGCGAAATTATGCCCTCATCGGCAACATTTTAATAAGTTCTCCTGTAATTAGGTCATAACCAGGAGCTTTTTTAAGCTTTAATTTCTGTATTTCCCGTTTAAGATCGGTAACAGTTGCACACCTAACTAGATTACGATCGGTTGTAGTCTCGAATAAATTCATGTTTTCTGGACCATCAAATGGTTTAAAGGTTTTTTTCAGGAAGTGCGGCAAAAACGTCTGCTTTTTCCTTATCGGTTTTGGCCCAATTGTCTTGAGTTACCCAAGTTCGTGGCACAGTGTTTTTTGACCGTTCTATGGCTTCGATTGCTTTCCAAAGTGAATAATTCGATTATATTCCAGCGGTTAGGTTTTGCAGATAAGTTTCTACTGCAAGGTTCTTATAATTTTTAATCGAATTTGATAGGAAGTCACTCATCCGATTGAGATGTGTTTTATCTAGCGGATTAGATTTGATTTGATTTAGTTTTAAGGCTTATTTTGACGCAGCTAAATTAACCGCGTTCAATTCAGCAACAGCATGAATAGAAGGAGCACAATCGTGTTCATAGTCTTAAACCAAATTATCAACACATTTTGCTGAATTAGCACCCACAGTTGCCCCACTTGCAAGCAAATAGGTTATGAATTTTGTTTTTACCTACCTACCTTTTATTTAAAGTCGTCTAGGGTGCTCACATGCCCAAGATCAACACAAATATTGAAAAAAAAAAATTATCTATGCGAAACATTTTCAGGTATCTAAGTGTTCACACATTTCAAATCCACAATGTAGCACCTGTTCATATATGAAATTGTAAGAATAAGTTTTGCCCCTATACCTACATTGTTTGTTCCTTTTTATAATCCACCTTTCAGACCTGTTTTGCAACGATTTCTGCCAAAGAACATCACACGTCTTCATATTCCTAGTATCTGTTTTTTTCAACAGGGACGCTACAAAAGTTGAGCGACAGGGACAGCAAACGACGCCATATTTCTTGTCGCTCTTTTGACATTTCTTTTCAGTAAGTTTTGCCATTTCATGGTGGAAAGAAACACGATCCAACAACGAGTCGAAATTATTCAAATTTACAACCGAAATTCGGAGTCAGTGGCCTCAACGTTAAGAGCGCTACGTCCAATTTATGGTCGTCATAATCGTCCTAGCAGATCAACAATTGAGCGTCTAGTGGAAAAATTTGAATCCACAGGCACAGTACAAAATGTTCCCGTGCCAGTGAGATAAAGAAGTGTCCGTAGTGTCAAGAATATTGCTGCCGCTGAGGCTTCAGTTGAAGAAAGCCCAAATGTGTCTCTCACACGTCGTTCTCAAGCGTTGGGCATCTCTGTGACGTCGTTGTGGCGAATTTTGCGAAAAGATCTTGGCCTACATCCTTACAAGATTAAATTGACGCAAGAACTGAAGCCGCTTGACCACCAGAAGCGTCGTATGTTCGTGAATTGAGCTGAGCAACGACTTGAAAATGATTCGGATTTTCATCGAAAAATCATCTTCAGCGATGAGGCTCATTTCTGGCTGGATGGCTTCGTCAATACACAAAATATGCGGTATTGGTCAGGCAGCAATCCACACGTACTCCATGAGTCATCATTGCATCCCGAAAAAATTACGGTTTGGTGTGGTTTATGGGCCGGCGCGGCGTCA
Source organism: Rhingia rostrata (assembly GCA_949824845.1). Taxonomy (NCBI): domain Eukaryota; kingdom Metazoa; phylum Arthropoda; class Insecta; order Diptera; family Syrphidae; genus Rhingia; species Rhingia rostrata. Next base: position 173,188,482 of record OX463755.1, on the reverse strand, counting down.
TTGGGCCGTACTTCTTCCGTGATGATCAAGACCGGCACGTTACTGTGAATGGGAATCGCTACCGTTCAATGATAACCGAATATTTTTGGCCCCAATTGGATGATATGGACTTGGAGGACATGTGGTTCCAACAGGACGGCGCCACAAGCCACACAGCGAATGCCACAATCAATTTATTGGAAACCAAGTTTTGAGAACGTGTTATCTCACGACATGGTCCAGCCGCCTCGGTCGTGCGATTTGACGCCATTAGACTATTTCCTGTGGGGCTACGTCAAGTCTATGGTCTATGCCAACAAGCCAGCGACGATTGATGAACTTCGTACGAATATCGAACGTGAAATTGCAGCATTATCGGCCGATTTATGCTTGAAAACCGTCGAAAATTGGGTTCAGCGTCTGGACTTCTGCAAGCGTGCCCGTTGTGGCCATGCAAAACAAATCGAAATCCATACATAATGGCATCGAACGTACTTTCACAGGGATAAAGAATTTCATTGATATCTAAAACTTTTTTTGTTTTAATTAAAAAAAAACTTTTGTAGCGCTCTTACTGAAAAACCCTTTATTTGTTAATTTGGAACCGGTGATCTTGAAACTAGAAATGTCAAGGAGTACAATAAAGCCGTTGGATTAACTCGATGTGAAAGTATCTTCGAAATTCCTATGAACATGTCAATGAATAGATGTGCAAAAGTTGGGATTTTATATCACTAATGCGAAAAAAGATAACCTCGACGTTGAAGGACAATGCCCCGAAAAAAGCAGCAAAGATTATTCAGAATATAGAAAGACAGATAAGAATTGCAGACAACACTTTAGCCATGTGTGGCAGTTTGTCGAATTTTTCATAGAGTTAATTATTTATCGTCAAGATTACCAGCAATAGATAGTAACAGTATCTCAACCTAATCTTATCAAGGCTGACAAAAATGGCAGCAATTCTGTTGACCTTTAAAAAGCCAGTGGAGATATTTTGGCAAGTAATACCAGCTCGTAATTAAATTTGAAATGGCTGACGCAGGATCTACTTCATGGTTTGCCCGATTCATATAAAAGGTGGCCCGCTAAATTGCGCCAAATACAAAGGCATAAGATCTTGTAGAGGATGTTGGAGAACATTCTCACCTTTTCACCTTTTATATGGATCGGGCAAACCATGGAGTATGCCCGTAATATATAAACGGCTGAAATTTTCCACCATATTCGGCGACTTCACCGGAACATTCAAAACAAAAATAAATGTAGGCGAGGCGACGCAGTTATTGCCCACTCGAGGTGAAGTTATTTCCGATGTGAAGTTATTGCCTGTGAAGTTATATCCCTGCACCGGCGACGCATTGTCATGTGACTGCTTTAATATAATTCTTGAGATGATTGTGGAAACTATTTAGACCCACCACTAGGACACAATCTTTGATAAATCTGTACAACTAATAGCATACAAATTTATCCCCTTCAACGCAAAACATGCGGAAACAGTAACGACTATGGAAAATAGAAAAAGCAGGCGGCCTCACAGCTCAGGGTTCGATTTTCCCTGAGAAGAACATTGTTAACTCTAAAAAAAAAAAAACCAATCAACTGGCTTCAAAGTAGAAATGGAAGCTCAGCTGCATAATGGGCATAATGCCGAGTGAGTGATAGAGCATGTAACTGGCCCACCTAAAGTCGACGACAAGGTAACAAAATTGAAAAAGTTAATGCTGCCTTAAAAAAAAAAAACTGAAGACCAACATGGCATTAACAGCTGAACTTTTCAAATACGGAGGTGTTGCTGTAAAAGAGTGCACTAACAAACTGATCATACCGTTCAACTTCAGCAGATCCTGAAAAAGGATCAAGAGCTCCAAATCAAAATCAATACCATCAAGAAAGTCTGGGTCGATGAGAGTATATCCGATAATTGGAATATCAGTTCTAAATGTCCCCTCTACAAAAAAAAGCGATCCCATGTCTTGCGCCCACTACTGAATCATATCCCTGAGAAATGTCGCATATTAAATCCTTTCCAACTTACTGTGTGAACGTCTTTACACAGTTATGCACGTACCAGTGTACAGGTGTAGCATCCTGTCCACGAAATCGACCTAAGACCAAAAATCCTGGAAAAGACCAACGAATTTCAAGTCGCGACACATCATCTTTTTATCAGCTTCAAGGACGCATATGAAACCATCCATCGTCTAAAGCTTTATAGAGTTAGAAGACGAAATTCGGGATACCATCAAAGCCTTATACAGCTGTGTAACCTAACACTGGATGAAGCTACAATAGTGCAGTAGTAAAAGAGTACATCTACCTCAGAGTCAACATTGACCCCATCGAAACCCTAGGAACTGATGTTACTTTGGTTTAGCGAAACATATATGGGATCAACATTCCCAACTCGAAAGTCAATATGTATGCCCCTCTGGACTCTAATCCTTACAGTCTTACCTGATGGCACTAACTCGAAAGTCAAAATGTATGCCCCTCTGGACCCTAATCCTTACAGTCTTACCTGATGGCACTAACTCGAAAGTCAAAATGTATGCCCCTCTGGACCCTAATCCTTACAGTCTTACCTGATGGCACTAACTCGAAAGTCAAAATGTATGCCCCTCTGGACACTAATACTTGTTAGCTGGCATGGCATGCCTGTTTTCGCATGCCATGCCAGCTATGAACCATATACCAGCTGAGAACTCAAGGATTGGTATTGGCCGCAATGAAGAATGTTTTGTATTGAAGAATTTTAAAATGTTCAGTGGGATACTGATGCGTTGGACTTCTAAGTGGGAATTTCCTGTTCAAAAGTACTTACTTACAGCATCAATACACGCCACATGCATGCATGCGCGATCACTATATTGCAGTGTGTGGACGCTATTACTTTAGTGGCGCAACAATCCGGAGTGAACCGTGGGCCAACATACCTCTACAATTAGCCTGACCCTTAGCTTACAGCCTCCAGTTGCTCCGATAGGGTTGTGGTGGGTTTCTACATGTGCGCGCCACTTAAGGCGAGTTCTTCCTTAACTGCGTCCGACGTCTGGCTGATAATCGAAGACTCTGCGAGCCAGTGTCTAAGCCGTCTTAAACACCATATGCAGAGTTTTTTACTAGGGGAATGCCGCTGTGCAGTTCGTATAGTTCGTGGTTGAATCTTCGTCTCCATAGCCCGTCAACGCAAACGGGATTCTATATAAATTCTCTATATAAACAAGCGTGGCTATGACATCACCTTAAGTCCTACCAAAGATTATAAAACCATACAGATGGCGCATTGAGAACAAAAAATAGAAACTTTTGCTCACCAGTTTCATGGTACGGGCGAGCGGTGAGCACGTGCACCCATGAGAAACGAGATCCAAATATTGGCGGGCTGTGGCAGTACGACCCGCCATAGAACAATTTTTCTTGTATGCAGTGCGTCCATCTGTATGGGCTTTATAATCTTTGGTCCTACCAATGCTGTCAATGTCGTCGGTGTATCCTACTAGATAGAAGCACCAATTTTTGGAACATTGTGGCTCTGATGTTGGCGCTGGAGTTTTACACAATCCCCTCTCAAGAATCAAATTTCAGACGTCACGAGATAGCGCATCGCTTTGCCTAAATCCTTTTTTTGGTATCGAATGTGTCGGATGTGTCATCCTGCACAAATGGACGAGTTTGGGCGGTACACCAAAACTAGAAATGCTGCCGTATGTAGCTTTGAAATTGATGACTAGGTGGTGGAACTTCTTGGTTTTTTTTTTTCAAGATCTGCCGAAGTTTGGAAATTTGATCCGGTGTGGACTTTCCTAGCATAAAACCACACTGATAAGGGCCTATCAGGTTGTTGGTAAACGGTTTCAGGCTCTCACATATTATGGCAGATAGGATCTTGTAGGCGATTTTGAGGAAACTTATGCCGTTGTAGTTGGAGCAGTTCAGAGGGCTTCCTTTTTTGTGGATCGTGACATGAATGGTTCTTAGGAAGCTAGGTCCTGGGTACTAATGAGCCTGTTGCGCCAAAAATTTGTATTTTTGTTTTGGGCAAACGATGATGCTGAGATTCAATTCTTCAGGCATTTTCTTCCGACCAGATTTGGCTTATGAGTTGATGGATGTTATTTACCCAGTCCTCTCCGCCGGCTTTATAAAGTTCAGGGGAAGGCCGTCATTTTCGGCAGCCTTATTAAGGTTGAGTTTAGATATTGCTATCCTCACTTCACCCAGGTCGGGTGGTTGGCAGTTTTTGCTATCGTTGCCGAAATTGAATGGTTCGTTCTGCCTGGCAGCGGAATGTTGTTCGTCATCGCCGTTTAACAGTCTGCAGAAGTGGTTCTTCCATATCCTCAGCATCGACTGTGTCTCAACTACGATATTTCCTTGTTCATCTCGACAGGATACTGTTTGAGCCTTGTACCCTTGGTTTTGACGTTTTACACTTTGATAAAACTTGCGAACATCGTTCCTTGAGTGGCACCTCTATATCATCGATCGCGCGTTTTTCTTGCTCTTTTTTCTTCTTTCTGAAAAGCCGATGTTCTTCCCTTCTTCTCTGCCTATAGAGCTCAACGGTAGCTCTTGTCTTCACCTGCAGCTTAGCCTTGGAGGCCTCGTTCTTGGCTGCGAGCATCTGTCGACATTCCTCATCAAACCAGGGGTTTCTTGCTGGTGGGCGCGAGAAACCTAGCACATCAGTTGCGGCTGATCCAACGGCTTGTTGGCATCGTTGCCATTGTTCTTCGACATTCGAGAGAGGTTGAGTAATAAGCGTTGCGCGAAGGTCTTGGCGGTCTCTTTCGGTTGCAGTCTTTCGACATTCAATTTTTTCACAGATTGTTGTGGCGTGTTGGATATTCGCATTCTTACCTCTGCTGCAACAAGGTAGTGGTCCGAGTCGATGTTAGCTCCTCGGAATGTTTGGACATTCAAATCAGTTTGGTTGACCGTTCGTTGATCTGGAGAGCGCCATGTCCCCCTACGGATATCGAGATGAAGCGAAGTCAATTAGCCTTAGTCCGTTACCAGACGTGTTGTCGTGTAGGCTATGTTTTCCGACAATACTGCTAAAGATGTCTTCTTTCCTACCTTCGGAAGTCGCTCATAAGTTTTGTCAAGGAGCTAGTAGAAGCAATCCTTAGCTATATCATCTTTTTCCTCCGTCGGAGCGTGAGCGCATATATGGCTTATGTAGGCGGCGGATTGTTACAATGCGTTCTCCAATGTCGTGCAAACTTAAGACTTCTTGCCTAAGTCTGGCATTAATAATAAATTCGCATCCGAATAGTCGCTGTTTCTGTTCAGTTTAACACGTTCCCTAGTAGATGTCACAATTGTTCATCTTTTTTTTTTGCCCGTCCCATCCCATCGTATATCCTGGATGGCAGTAATGTCTGCTTTGTAGCAGTTTAGAGCTCTCGCTAGTTGTTCACTTGCACCTCCCCTGTTTAATGTTCTCACATTGCAGGTGCAGATGCGAACGTCATTGTCCCTCATTTCGTTTAGCATGGTCGTCAACAATAAAATCAGCCTTTTCCCAGGCTATTGGTTGCTTCAAAGCTAGTGGATTTTTCACATGTGTTAACCTTAAGCACAACCACCAACCTGGAGATATGATTGCTTCTCCTGAATATTATATTTATTTCCGGAAATATGTTCCGGTTACTGTTTTTTAAAGCCGAAATTTTCTGATCCCAGAAAAAAAAAAAATGTCTGTAGATCTCCAATATTAACTGTTGGGGGTTTTTGATCAGAGATTTTCTAATCCCTCGTCGTGTTTGTCATTCCTGTATTTGGTAAGCTACTCATATTGCCGCAGAAAAGCGTCCTTAGTCATTAAATTGATACGCGTCCTGAAGGTATTCATGTTATTTACAGAAACACTAATTTCCATGTGTGCAGATGACAATCAACATTGTAGCCGTCTCTGTTGATGTTAACTAGTAGCTCTTAGGCCATCATACAACTAAGCAAATATCGTCCTCGCGTTTTAATTTTTGTCTCGTCATCGACGCTCATAACACATCCGCAAGCCATGCCTGTAAAAGTTGTCTCATGTTCGTTGACTACCAGATTCCTTACTTTACCCCACCATGACCTAAACAGACTTGAAAAATCTTTCCATCTCATATGAAAATCCTTAATCTGCAGCGGATAATCCCAAACTTCCTTTTGCTACCATTCTACCTAATCCATCTTGTTTCCCTTTTCCAGGTACTTCCACTTTCTGTCCATCTTCCTGAACAACAGAACTAAACACACTTCCCAATCAATAGGTAGGCTGCAACGCCTGTCACATTCCGATGTCATTAGATATCTTCGTTTTGTTTTCCATTTGAACAGATTAAATGTCGAATTCGCCGGGGTACCAACCATCAACAAGTTCCAGAGCCAACCACTCGGTATCGACCATCCGGTCTTCCATTAGAATTCCTAATCCTGTCCAGGGCAATCGTTATTCAAAACTCTTTCGGTTTGCTTTGCTTCCGACACACTGCCGTCGTTGGCCGCGTTCTTATATCGAACGAGATACACGTGTTTTGTCTTGCCTTACCCCAAGTCGCAAAAATCACAAAAGGAAACCGAAAACTGAAAAAAAAAAAAAAAAAAAAAAAAAAACGAAACCTGTGTGTTAAATGGAACTCATGAACATGATATAAGAAGCAAGAAGAAGAATCGAGAAAAAAAGACGAAGAAATAGTTTCCATACCTGATGTCTGGTTCGTTGCTGTCTTTCTCTGCTTCATCATCTTTTGGCATGGCAATTCCAATCGTTCATTGTAGTGTTGGAGTACTGCTGGAGCATTGAACCTTGTGGTACTCGCATTTTCTTATTACACACGATGTTTGTTTCGCTCCGTCTCCATGTATTGGTGCCACCTGAGTTTTTGGGGTCTCTTCTCTGATTCGCCGCCTGTCTTCGTCTTTTCACCAATCTGTCCATCTCTACCTGCTGATTGTTTTATGTCGTTCGTTGTTCCTCAGCATTGAATGGAAGACACCACTCAGTGTTTTGACGACCATGAAAAAGAGGCAGAAGAATGACCGCAGAGGAGGCGAATCGGAGGTGTGGATAGGAGAGATTTTCCTATTTTCCCAGATTTTCTCTTCGCAAGTGTAATTGTATTGAAACGCGTCGGGTTAAACAGAAGTACGAAAAAGCGGAGCTCCGGAGGCAGGTGGATGTCTATTGATTTCCTTTCTGACGACAGTAAGTAGGGTAGTAGTTGATTGTATGTTGCCACATTTAAATGGGACCCGTCAGTTGGCATGGCACAGGCCTGTGAGCAATCATGTGTGAGCTGAGTTGATGACCTCTTCTTTCGCTATTCACTCTCTCGCTCTCTTCTAGCCCAAACAGCTGACAATTAAATGATGAGGATGACTGACACACGCTTGGCTTTCAAAACAGCTGACTTTTGTCCAGTGAAACAATGCATTGAAATTCGCCAGACAATCATCAGTCATCAATAATTCTCTCAACCATATTCGGGGGGAAAGTCAAGGTCAAGTCGTGCGCTCGTGTTTAGACTTTTTTTGTTTGTTGTTTTCGGTGATGTCAAAAAAAACAATCTTCCAATCAAAGACGAGACATATTGAGCACCAGCATTAAGACAATCACCAACGCAAGAGGTGGTCACAAAGCTTGTTTGTTTCGAGACAACATTGACCTAGATTTGCTTGCGTTTGAATGGATATGTGCATATCGAGACGACCGACGGACGTCTACCATCCGGCTTTGGATGCACGAGTTTCGTATTTTGTTAGTCATTGGTGTTTAGAGATGATGTGACATGACCATTTGTGTCATTGTTTGGTCGACGTTCGGCACATTGTTATGACATCAACATTTTGGGAAGAACTGATGTTTCGAATAGGATCAACGAAATTATACGAGTGGGCAATAGATAAGCGCAGTAGGGTTTGATGGGTTGTTGACGCCCAAGTGAGTCGTCAAACCCGCATAGGCCTGTGTGGGCCCGTATCGATACCCTTTATTGTACCAGAAAAGAAAGCTCTGCGTAAATAAGAGGACTGATAAAGCGTTTTTCAATAAGAGCGCTACAAAAGTTAAATAAAACAAAAACGGTTTTGGATATCAATGAAATTCTTAATTCCTGTGAAGCCCGTGCCACGGGCCACGGGCACGCTTGCAGAAGTCCAGACGCTGAACCCGATTTTCGACGGTTTTCAAGCATAGATCGGCCGATACTGCTGCAATTTCACGTGCGATATTTGTAAGAAGTTCATCAATCGTCGCTGGCTTTTTGGCATAGACCATAGACTTGACGTAGCCCCACAGGAAATAGCCTAACGGCGTCAAATCGCACGACCGAGGCGGCCAAGCGACTGGACCATTTCGCGAGATAACACGTTCTCCAAACTTGGTTTCCAATGAATTGATTGTGGCATTCGCTGTGTGGCTTGTGGCGCCGTCCTGTTGGAACCACATGTCCTCCAAGTCCATATCATCCAATTGGGGCCAAAAATATTCGGTTATCATTGAACGGTAGCGATTCCCATTCACAGTAACGTGCCGGTCTTGATCATCACGGAAGAAGTACGGCCCAATGACGTGCCGGCCCATAAACCACACCAAACCGTAATTTTTTCGGGATGCAATGATGACTCATGAAGTACGTGTGGATTGCTGCCTGACCAATACCGCATATATTTTGTTTATTGACGAAGCCATTCAGCCAGAAATGAGCCTACTTCGCTGAAGATGATTTTTCGATGAAAATCCGAATCATTTTCAAGTTGTTGCTCAGCCCAATTCACGACCATATGACGCTTCTGGTGGTCAAGCGGCTTCAGTTTTTGCGTCAATTTAATCTTGTAAGGATGCAGGCCAAGATCTTTTCGCAAAATTCGCCACATCGACGTCACAGAGATGCCCAACGCTTGAGAACGACGTGTGAGAGACACATTTGGGCATTTCTTCAACTGAAGCCTCAGCGACAGCAATATTCTCCACACTACGGGCACTTCTTTGTGTCTCACTGGCAAGGAAACATTTTTTTCTGTGCCTGTGGATTCAAATTTTTCCACTAGACGGTCAATTGTTGATCTGCTAGGACGATTATGACGACCATAAATTGGACGTAGCGCTCTTAACGTTGAGGCCACTGACTCCGAATTTCGGTTGTAAATTTGAATAATTTCGACTCGTTGTTGGATCGTATATCTTTCCATCATGAAATGGCAAACCTTACTGAAGAGAAATGTCAAAAGAGCGGCAAGAAATATGGCGTCGTTTGCTGTCCCTGTCGCTCAACTTTTGTACTTACTTAGGTGATTTGCGCTGCTCCATTAGCTTCACATAGGAAGTTTGGTCCAACCAGACTTGCAGCAGAAGCTGATGATCTGTGGCAATGGATGTTGCGGCTAGATCCGTCAAGTAATCGTATAAGCTGCCGAGGATTTTGTTACGGCTGTTGCTGATCACGGGGCAGTGACACATCAGGTGGACGATGTCCAACTCGACGTCAGGTTCTCCGCACTTCCTGCAAAGTTGGTGCGAGTCAGTTAGGTTAATCCTATGGGAGTGTTAACCCAACAGATTGTGACCTGTTATGACACTCACCGCTATGGAAATGGAAGCTCTGTTCAGAGCTATAAGCTTGACAGATTTGCTGCCGCTTATTTCCGGCCAAAGGTCTTTAGTGTGATTGTTGATGCAAGAGTTGATGTTTTGCAACCCAAATTTTGTTTCACTTTGCTTGAATCTGATTGTTTTCTGTTTTTTGAAAGCAAGTGTGGGTCTAACCCTATTGTCGCATAAGGAGATGCAGCTGGACAATCCTAGTTTGGCTAGCTTGTCAGCTTTTACGTTTCCTGGAATATTATTGTTTCCTGGCACATAGATAATTTGGACTTTGTTCCGGTAACAAAGAGCCTTGAGCTCTGAGCGGCAGCTCGGACTACCCGTGATTTTATTATTTTGGATGGCAGAGTTTTATGGCCGCTTGGATATCTACGTAAATGGAGATATCCCCTTGTGATATGTCCAATACTCTATTATTATTATATAAGTATGGTGACTAGAGAATTCGACATTTTAACCTGCTCAACAGCTCGCTTAAATGTATCCAGTGGTTATTTTTTGACAATTGATATACAAATGATATACAAATGTCAAAAATTAGCCAGTGGATAAAGTTTAACCCCCATTTGAAAGCAATTGACACACGGCCTTAAGGTTCAAACACAAAGGCAAAGCTTTATTGTGATGGATAACATTAATTTCACATGGTTGAACTGGGTGCGGCAGCAGATCTTGGAAAAACACAAGAAGTCCAAATCGATACCCACCACCTATGCATCGATTTCAAAGCCGCATACGATAGCATTTATAGAGACGAACTATGCAGAGCCATGTTTAGTTTTAATACCACCCAAACTTGTCCGTTGGATGACTATGGAGAATTCTCGCTGCTCCATCAGAGTCGGAAACTACCTCACCGACACATTCGGTACAAAAAAAAAGGATTTAGACAAGGCGATGCTCTGTCATGTGACTTTTTCAGTTTGATTCTTGAGAGGATTGTGCAAAACTCCCGATCCAACACCAGAGGCACAATTTTCCAAAAATCGGTGCAACTACTAGCATACACCGACAATATTGACATCATGGTAGGACTCAACGTGTTTTCATAGCCGCGTTTGCTAGTATAGAGAAGGAAGAAGAAAAATGGGCTTAGCAGTAAATGAGGGCAAGACGTAGTATATGCTGCCAACACGAAAGGATACACAACATCGACAAATTGGACAAAACGTCACCATTGACAGATATAACTTTGAGGTGTTACGGGACTTTGTCTACCTCGGCTCCGATATTAACTTTGACAATAACATCTCGTCAGAAATTAAACGAAGAATTACTCTTGCCAACCGCTGTTTCTTCACGCTGCGAAAGAGATTTACTCGAACTACTAAGGAGATCATATGTAAGACCCTGATCATCCCAGGCTCTGACGCATGGACCGTCTCAAAATCGGATGAAGAAATCCTTTGTCGATTGGAGAGGAAAATTCTTCGGTCCCATTCGCGTAGACGGACTATGGAGACGAAGATTAAACCAAGAACTATGAGAGCTGTACAGCAAAGTCATCGATTCCCAGCCAGATGTCGGTTGTAGTAGAGGAAGACCTTGCCTTAATTGGCGCGCACAAGTAGGAACCGACCTCAACCAACTTGGAGTGCGCAACAGTACGCAGTTAGCAAAATACCGGTCTAATGTAAGAGGCATGTCGGTTGAGGCCCAGGTTCAAGTAAGGAAACTTAGCCGTTCGGAGTCGGCATAAAACAGGAGATCCCACTTTCGTGTAAGAAGTACACACGCACACATGAATGGTTGTGAGAAAGCTAGGCCCAAGCTACTAACGAACTTGTTGCGCCAAAAATTTGTATATGTATTCCGCTATGCAGCTCGTATAGTTCGTGGACCAAAGATTTTTCAAAGAAAATTTCTCTCAAAACGACTAACGATGTCTGCATCTTGGTCTCCATAAATGCTGTCGTATGCGGCTGTAAAATCGATGAACAGGCGGTAGGAATCGATTTGGACTTCTTGGTTTTTTCTAGCCTAGTCGGTGCCGTGAAATAACGCCGACTTCCAAAACTCCATGTTCGGTGTTATTTCACTTTGCATACATCCAGTCTCGCACCCATCCCAAATCCAACAGTAGTTGGCCCAAGCAGGAGGAAGGCAGCATTTCCTTTCAAACATATTCAAACTTTGCATACGCCCAAAGTCGCACTCGGATGTTTTCAAAGATTGAACTCCCCTGCCTCTTAATTCGGCTTTATTTCACAAGCAATGTTTTAAAATTCGACGTTATTTCACTGCTCCACTTAGCCTTGTAGGCATCGTCCTTGGCTGCGAGCATCTTTCGGCATTTTTCATCAAACCAAAGGTTTATTGCTAGTGGCCGCGAAAAACCTAGCACATCAGTTGCGGCTGATCTAATGGCTTGTTGGCATCCTTGCCATTGTTCTTCGACATTCGATGCTGCGGTGGTATGGTGTTAATCGAGAGGCTTAGGGATAAGCATTCTGCGTTCTGTTCTGTTCCTGGCGGTCTATCGGGATTGCAGTCTTTTGACATCGAACTTTTTCACAGTATTTATGGACTTTTGTGGCGTGATGGATTACCTTGGCTGCAACAACGTAGTGGTCCGAGTCGATGTTTGCCCCTCAGAATGTTCGGACATCAAAAATTTTGAATGCATGTCTCTTGTCTATCGCAATGTGCTCATTTTGAATATGAATATCGTGGTGAGGAAACCGTGTGCTAACGTGTGGGTGTGTAGGCTTTGTTTTTCAACATACTGCTAAAGATGTCTTCTCTTCCTACATTTGCGCTAAAATCTTCCAGCAGGATTTTTACATCGTACTTAGTTAGTCGCTAATAAGTCTTGTCAAGGAGCTCATAAAGGCAACCTTTTGCTATATCATCGATTTCCTTCGTTGAAGCGAGCGCGCATATAAGACTAATGTTGGCAAACTTGGCCTTGATGCTGATCGTTACAATGCATTCGCTAATTCCTTGAAAACATAAGACTGCTTGCCCAAGCCTGGCACTCAAAACAAATCCACATCCGAATAGTCGCTGCTCTGCTCACTATAACACGTAACGTAATAGTTGTAACAGTTTTCCATTCTCTTTTTGCCCGATCCATCTCATCGTATTTCCTGGATGGCAGTAATGTCTACTTTCAAGCAGCTTAAGGCTTTCGCTAAGTCTTGGGCTGCACCTCTCCTGTTTGATGTTTTTACATCCCAGGTGCAGTTACGAACGTCGTTGTCATTCTTTTTGCATGGTCGTCAACAATAAAGTCAGTCCTTTCCGAGGGTCTTGGTTGCTTTACATCAAAAGGTTTTTTTCTGTGGGTGGGTAGTTAACACAAAGCACAACCTCCAACCTGGAAAGCCAGTTCCAATTTATCCAGATGCCCCTAGGTCTACGGAGTTAAGCGCTGCCGTTGGCCTCTCAGCTCCTCCGCCAACATATATTTTCAAGAGTTTTGACTAATCCTTGAGATTTACTGATGCGCTGTTGTGCGGATATATCGGAGCAGCTCAAGTAGGTTGTTTGTTTCTCCATCTAGGACAGTCGACGCCACCATTGACTCTATTTTGGGAATTCTACTGCTGCCGCCTGGGGAGGTTCTTTTTGTTGATAGAGAACCTTTAGTCCAAGAGTGGTGTTTTATTTCCCACCTACCCCGCATATCTGCAAAAGCTTCCTCAATCCGCCAACTGAAGAAGCGTCCGATGGGAGACTATTAACTCCACCCGGAATACTTATTAGGCTTCTGAAACATAGAATTTCGGAGTGGCCACCTAGTTGACCATATTTTTGAACTGTTTATCCTTAATTGCACTGAAGTCTGTTTCAAATGAGCTTCCTCCTTCAAAAGTATTCATATCTTGAAAAGGCCCAATGCGATTTTAATGATAATTAATATCTACAAACAATAAAACTCCAACCTCATGAACGTACTCTTGAAATTATTTATCTCCACTAAAAATACACCTAAAACAGTCGCAGTACAAATGCCACATTCATGCCTGAAATAAACATCTGCGAATCTTTGCAAATGCAACCACATCAACAGGTGTATCATCATCTCAAATCCACTATCTCAGGGGAAAATATTTTAAAAATGTTGGAGTGCGCAGATAAAGTGAAATGCTACTGCGGTCAATAAACCTACATCGAGTAGTTGCTGTATCTATAATTATTTTATTTTTAATTTGTATCTCTGCGATACACAGGCACACTATATGCTTTGCTTAGTCTCACTCGTAAGTTACATGAAAGTAAGTGCACTTGCACCTTGTTTTATGTTTGGTTAGCTTCGTTAGCTATTAGTACTCGAGGAAAATCATGAATGGTGTGTGTGAGTCTGAGAAGTGGAATTCAGTCATCAGTCATCAGTCATCACACAAAGTGGAGTTCCGCACTACCAAAGTGATACCAGTCCCACCCATCCTTCAATGGAACAGACATCAACTATCAACATCTGCAGAGTGGTGTCGTTGAATCATTCGTCTATTTTAGTCGATGTTAGCTGGAGTTATTAGTTAATAAAAAAAAAATCTGAATCAGTTCGAATTACAGTTGCGTGCAATTTCTATGACCACAACGTTTCGAACTGAATTGTAGCTTGAGGTAGCCCAAGCCCAAACTGGAGATTAATTTGTAGGCGATTTGACCTTGAAATCTTCTTAAATTTCCAACGATTTGAATATTCTGCGGTGTTCTTAAAATGTGGCAACTTGTCATACTTATTTTGCTAAACAAAAATTAATGCAAAACTAGCCTTCTGATTACCCTAACCTAAGTCTTAAACTATGTAAGTCGTCCATACAGTTTACAAGTCAATTATCTTTTACTAACTTAGCGACCACTGTAGGTTCATTTGTTGCACACACTTTTTGGACACGCTCTTGCTCAATCGCAGGCTCTCTCCGCCTTATGCGATGACATCTCGGTTGCAAAGGAGTCGCCTATCCATAGTAGATAAGCGGAACCACAAATCTGTTTTGTATCAGCCCTCGACTGACCAAATATAGGAAACCTCCAGGTGGACTGTAGCCGCGCACTCTCAAAATATTCATCATTGGCGTAGTAAGCCCCAGAGGTGAGACTATTGCACGAGACCATTGCTTTTGTCGTTTGTGTTTTACCAGGGTACCCATTCCGTAACTTTCAAAACGATAATCGTTGACGATAGTGAATGAGACTTTCTTGGTACGTTCCATGTATCAGCCCTCGACAGTCCAAATATATGAAGGCTCCTGGTGGACTGTAGCCGCTTACTCTCAAAATATTCATCATTGGGGTAGTAAGCCCCAAAGGTGAGACTATTGCACAAGACCATTGCTCTTGTCGTTTGTGTTTTACCAGGGTACCCATTCCGTAACTTTCTAAACGATAATCGTTGACGATAGTGAATCAGACGTTCTTGGTACGTTCCACGTATCAGCCCTCGATAGTCCAAATATACGAAGGCTCCAGGTGGAATGTAGCCGCGCACTCTCAAAATATTCATCGTTGGCGTAGTAAGACCCAAAGGTGAGACTATTGCACGAGACCATTGCTCTTGTCGTTTGTGTTTTACCAGGGTACCCATTCCGTAACTTTCTAAACGATAATCGTTGACGATAGTGAATCAGACGTTCTTGGTACGTTCCACGTATCAGCCCTCGATAGTCCAAATATACGAAGGCTCCAGGTGGAATGTAGCCGCGCACTCTCAAAATATTCATCGTTGGCGTAGTAAGACCCAAAGGTGGGACTATTGCACGAGACCATTGCTCTTGTCGTTTGTGTTTTACCAGGGAACCCATTCCGTAACTTTCTAAACGATAATCGTTGACGATAGTGAATCAGACGTTCTTGGTACGTTCCACGTATCAGCCCTCGATAGTCCAAATATACGAAGGCTCCAGGTGGAATGTAGCCGCGCACTCTCAAAATATTCATCGTTGGCGTAGTAAGACCCAAAGGTGAGACTATTGCACGAGACCATTGCTCTTGTCGTTTGTGTTTTACCAGGGTACCCATTCCGTAACTTTCTAAACGATAATCGTTGACGATAGTGAATCAGACGTTCTTGGTACGTTCCACGTATCAGCCCTCGATAGTCCAAATATACGAAGGCTCCAGGTGGAATGTAGCCGCGCACTCTCAAAATATTCATCTTTGGCGTAGTAAGACCCAAAGGTGAGACTATTGCACGAGACCATTGCTCTTGTCGTTTGTGTTTAACCAGGGTACCCATTCCGTTACTTTGAAAACGATAATCGTTGACGATAGTGCATGAGACTTTCTTTTTACCTTCCATGTAATTTGTATACATGTGCATACATTCAATATAAAAGTTACACTCTACGTACCCAGAAAGTCTCATTCACTATCGTCAACGATTATCGTTTTGAAAGTTACGGAATGAGTACCCAGCAAATTTTCTATTCTGTGTTTGTTGTCGCCGTGGTTCGAAAGTGGTCGTTCGGAAAAAGTTTTGTGTACACCGACTCTAGTGCTCCTTGTACTCCAAGGCATCTTCTTGGAACTGCCTCTCAAACACCCGAATCTTTTCCATTTGAGATGGGGCTACGATGAACCACACCGGCTATCCATTGGCAATCATCGTCCTGATAAGGGTAATGTAGCAAACCACCCTCACCCTGCTGTCAAGACGGCTGCCATTAAAACGATATTCTTGTCAAGGCAAATGCTCCATTTGCTCACACCAGAGCAGAGGAAAATTCTTGGAAAAATCTTGGAAAAATCTTTGTTGACTATGTTGGTTGAATCTTCAACCAAGAACTATAGGAGCTGTACAGCGACACGCCCCTCGTCAAAAAAGCGTTTAAGATGGTTAGGACATGTAGAACGAATTTACACCAAAACTCCGGCTCGCAGATTCTTCGATTCCCAGCCAGACGTCGGACGTATTAAAGGAAGACCTCGCCAAGAAGACCGAAACCCAATCACTTCAAGCAACTTGGAGTGCGCAAGTGGTGGCAGTTAGCTGTGAGCCGGGCTAATGAGAAAGGCATGTTGGTTGATGCCCAGGTTCATTCCGCACTGTATTGCCACTTAAGTAAATAAGCCGGACTCTAAGGTACACTTTTACTCGTGAGCGGATGTCCATTTGGTCCCACGATCACCAGCTTGTGCCAGTTCTTTCTCGTATCTCTTGAGACCTTAGGCAAAGGTGTCCTTAACAAGATATTCTTAGATCTCAGAAAGTAAATTTTCAACTTCTTCTCATCACAATATCTCTGGATTTTGTTGCATTAGAGTTCGAATAAATTCGACTGTAGGGGCTGTTCTGTACGCGATAAAATCGTCGCCATACGCAGTTGCCTGAGTGAGACTACCTAGCTGGTGTAAATGCTGAAGAGAAATGGCGAGTTTACCGCTCCCTGTTGCAGACAATTTTTAATGAAACATTTGGAAGTACAAGTTACATTGTCACTTTAGACAACAAACGCATTACCAGTCAGCATGTCATAAGGCATATATAGAAGTGGTTTACTTATCTTAAGTCTGGTGCGCTTTGACAGAGGCCCTCTTACCATAAGGTGTCGAAAGAGTTATCTAAATCAGCCAGACATGCACCCTTGCACTGCTTCTTTGCTTTGTTTCATTTGTTCTATACAGAGGCCCTCACCGACTTTTGAACAATTGAATCGAATCTGATGTCCAACCTTCGAGATCAACAGGGAACTAGACCCACTTCGCTCGGTGGTGTCGGAGTTTGCCAAGTTTTCGTCATTGAACCGGGTGAAAGGGCGTTTTTCAGATCATCCGGATCCATTGTTTCACGAGGTGTGTGGCATGAGGCACCGTCTTGATGAAACCATATGTCAACCAAGTTCAACTCAGCCAACTGGGGCAAAAAAAAGTCGCGTAACATGACTCGATATCGTTTGTCGTTGAGCTCTATAGGCACAGAAGAAGGGAAGAACACCGACTTTTCAGAATGAAGAAAAAAGAGCAAGAAAAGCGCGCCATCGAGGATATAGAGAGTTGCCACTCCAAGTTTTATCAAAGTGTAAAACATCAAAGCCAAGGATACAAGGCTCGAACAGAATCCTGTCGGGGTGAACAAGGAAATATCATAGTTGAGACACAGTCGATGCTGAGGATATGGATGAACCACTTCTGCAGACTCTTAAACAGCGATGACGAACAACATTCCGCTTTCAGGCAGAACGACAGCGAAAACTACCACCCACCCGACCTAATTGAAGTGAGGAAAGCAATATCTAAACTCAAGCTAAATAAGGCTGCCGGAAATGACGGCCTTCCTGCTGAGCTTTATAAAGCCGACAGAGATGACTTGGTAAGTAACATCCACCAACTCATAAGCAGAATCTAGTCGGAAGAAAGTATGCCTGAAGAATGGAACCTAAGCATCGTTTCCCCGGTCCACCCTGTAAACTGCACCAGCTACAGAGACATACGTCTCCTCAACATCGCCTACAAGATCCTTTCAGGCGTTCACATATCTGCCGTAATATGTGAACGCCTGAAAGGATCTTGTAGGCGATGTTGAGGAGACTTATGTCTCTGTAGTTGGCGCAGTTTAGAACCGTTTACCAACAACCTGATCGGCCTTTATCAGTGTGGTCCACAACCGATCAAATTTTCACATTTTCCACAGATCCTGGTAAAAACCCAAGAAGTCCAAATCGATACCAACCACCTATTCATCGATTTCAAAGCCGCATGCGACAGCATTTATAGAGACGACTATGCACAGCCATGTCTAGTTTTGATATACCGCCCAAACTCGTCCGTTTGTGTAGGATAACGATGGAGAATTCTCGCTGCTCCATGGTGGTCGGAAAAGACCTCACCGACACATGCGATGCCAAAAAAGGATTTAGGCAAGGCGATGCGCTGTCATGTGATTTATCCAATTTGATTCTTGAGAGGATTGTGCAAAACTCCAAGCCAACACCAGAAGTACAATTTTCCAAAAATCGGTGCAACTACTAGCACACGCCGATGATGTTGACATCGTTGGTAGGAGCCAATGATGTCATTGCCACGTTTGCTAGTATAGAGAAGGAAGCGGCAAAAATCGGTTTAGTAGTAAATGAGGGCAAGACCAAGTATATGCACACAAAGGACACACAACATCGACGAATTGGACAGAATGTCACCAATGACAGATATAACTTTGAGGTTGTACGGGACTTTGTCTATCTCGACTCCGACAACAACATCTGGTCAGAAATTGGTAGATTCGAGAGGAAAATTCTTCGAAAAATCGTCGGTCCCGATAGCATTGACGGGCTATGGAAGCGAAGATTCAACCAAGATCTATACAGTGACATGCTCCTGGTCAAAAAAAAATTCGCATTGGAAGTTTAAGATTTCTAGGACATGTAGAACGAATGGACACCAATACTCCAGCTCGCAGTGTCTTCGATTCCCAGCCAGACTTCAGACGCAGTAGAGGAAGACCTTGCCTAAAGTGTCGAGCACAAGTAGAAACCGACCTCAACCAACTTGGAGTGCGCAACTGAATGGACGAATGGACACCAATACACCAGCTCGCAGTATCTTCGATTCCCAGCCAGACTTCAGACGCAGTAGAGGAAGACCTTGCCTAAAGTGTCGCCCACCTCAACCAACTTGGAGTGCGCAACTGGATGCAGTTAGTTAAGGCTGATTGGAGAGGCATGTTGGTTGAGGCCGAGGTTCATTCCGAACTTCAGCGCCACTTGAGTAACTTTGAAAATAATGAGCTCAGCCGTTGTTTTCGCCATCGGTGCCGTTCAAAATTAATGTTTTGTGACAGATTTGTTAGCATTGTGTATGGGCCCCTTTAAACCCTTAGCTCTCTAGCCTGCATATGCAAAAACAACTGAGAACCTTGCTGTAAACCCTATACTTAACTAGCCCACTGCAAAAGTGTACTCCATCTGGGGTTATCATTTTTTTTTTCTTATGACAATAGACCATAACAGAAATCCATAAACTAAAAACAAACATACAGCGCCCATAGTGTGCCTTATGTACATAGTACGACCGAAACGTGCTTACTATCTATCAGCTCTACAGTCCATAAACATTCACTTAATCGTTGTAACTATTAATAATACATATTTCTCGCGCTCTCTCTCTCTCTCTCTCTCTCTCTCTCTCTCTCTCTCTCTCAGCGGCTGCTAACTATGTGGATAAAATGCTACTCGACGAAAGCGTAAAGTCACGCGATTTTCGTTGCTCAAGTGCATGTGCACATCTTTTCCATCTAGACCGTTTGCGTTGTGTGTCGTTTAATGCACTTAAATACCCGCGTATAGAGCGTTTAAGCGTGCTCTCGTAATTATCTGTTTAAGATACTTTTCCAAAGAAAAAATGATCAAATTAACACAAGAGATATATTTATACGACTATGACGATGACTAAGGGGAGACTGTTGAACTTTTGATGGTAATGCACGCAACACCAACAACAAAAAAATGGCTGCAGATACAGTTGTTGACCACGAGGAAGTTGTTAACTCAAGTTGACATTAATCCAAGCGGCAGAAGGGACTTTAACCTCTGATTAATAATTATGCAATTTAATTTATTTTTTTAAGAAAATATGGGAATTTCCATAGACCTTGTGCTGGAATCATTAGCCTTATCACTGATAACTTGACTTTATCTGTATACTTACTTGCTTAATTACTTAAGTGGCGCTACAGTCCGGAATGAACCTGGCCCTCAACCAACATGCTCCTCCAATTAGCCCGGTCCTTGGCTGGGTTAGGTTAAGTTTGATTGAGTCGTCAAACTCGCATATGAATACGTAGGCCCATAGCGATACCCTTGTTGAGAGAAAAGTACCTGAAAAGAATGTATCGGGTGTTTTTTTTTCAGAGGTATAGAACATCAAATTGAAATAAAACACAAGAAAATCGTTTTAATGTCCATCCATTTGGGTTTATTGGAAGGATACTTATGCCATTAATGTTAAAAACATCATTTCGGGCATTTGGCCGCCGCGGATGGTTCGAATAAAGCCAAGTCTAGAGGTCCAATTTTCAACCACTTTTTCGAGCATTTTGGGCCGTATGTCGGCAATAACGCCACGAATGTTGGCTTCCAAGTCCCCTAATGTTTGTGGTTCGTTGGCTAAGACGAAAGACTTCACATATCCCCAAAGAAAATAATCCAATGGTGTCAAATCACACGATTTTGGTGGCCAATTGACAGGTCCATTCCGCGAAATTATGCGCTCATCGAATGTTTCCTTTAATAAATCGATTGTGACGGGCGCTGTGTGGCATGTAGCGCCGTATTGTTGGAACCACATCTCATCCACATTCATGCCATCCAATTCGGGAACAAAATAGTCGGTTATCATGGCTCTATACCGGTCTCCACTAACAGCAACTGACTCTCCAGCATCATTTCGGAAGAAGTATGGCGCAATGACTTCACCAGCCCATAGAGCACACCAAACAGTTTTTGTGGATGTAATGGCGTCTCAAGGGTCTCATGTGGATTCTCATCACTCCAAATGCGGCAATTTTGCTTGTTGACGTAGGTATTCAACCAAAAATGAGCCTCATCACTGAACAAAATTTTCCGATGAAAATCAGCACCGAGATCAATCTGATTTTCGGCCCATACACCAAAATCACGACGCATTGCATGGTCTCGCGGCTTTAATTCCTGCACAAGCTGGATCTTGTTTTGTCGTAAACCAAAATCTTTGCGCAAAAGTCTTCGATAAAGTTGATGTACAAAGCTCCAATTGCTGTGCTCCGTGGCGAATCGATTCATTCGGGTCCTCTTCAAAACTTTGCTCTACAGCGCCAATTGTTTCTTCGGTGCGCACTGTTTGACGTCTCTGCGGATGCGTATGATCACATAGAGTAAACGTAGTGTGAAAACTATCCATGGTTAACTGAATTAATTGCTCTGATGGACGATTTAAACAAAAAAATAACAAATTTTTGGAGCAACAGGCTCGTTAGTACCCAGGGCCGAGCTTTTTCACAACCATTCATGTGGGCGTTTGTACTTCTAGTATGATGGTGGGACTTCCTGTCTTATGCCGACTCCGAACGGCAAATTTGAGATTAGCTTCTCTTGACAATTGATACTATACGCAGCAGAAACGGACGATCTGCGCTATAGGTTTCGTTAGCTCGGTCAGCTCCTTGTGGCAGAAGCTACCAATGAGTTTGTTGCGGCTGTTGCATATCGCGGGATAGTGACAGAGTTGGTGTGGGATGTCCTCCTCGACTTCAGGGTCGCCGCATTTTCTGTTTAATTGGTGTGAGTTGGCTAGTCCGATGCTATGGGAGTTCTTACCCAACAGGTTGTGACCTGTTATCACCCCTTACCGCTATAAAAATGGAAGCTCTGTTTTACTTGCTACAGCTTATTTCCGGCCAAAGGTCTTTGGTGGTGCTTACAAGTGTTAATGATTTGTCGTCTAGATTTTGCACGGCTTTGCATGTATCTAGTTATTGTCGGTTTTTTTAGATGCAAGTGGGGGTCTAACCCTGCTGTCACATAAGGAGATGCAGCTAGACGATCCTAGTCTAGCTAACTCGTCTGCTTTCTCATTTCCTTGGATGTTATAATGTCCTGGCAACCAGATAATTTGGACTTTATTTTGGTTTCATAGAGCCTTTAGCTCTGTGCGGCAGCGTCCAACTACTCGTGATTTTATTATGTTGGTTGTCAGAGCTTTTATGGCCGCTTAACTATCTACGTAAATGGACTAAGAAAGATATCCTCTTGTGATATGTCCAATAAACTAGCCGATTCGGCAGCATCGATTATGGCTAGGATTAGGATCTCTGCTTGGAATACACTGCATGAGTTTGCTAGTTGGAGGAATGTTAACCCAATTTTATCGCAGCAGACCCCAAAGCCCACTCCTATTTCCATTTTAGAACCGTCAGTATAGATTGATATTTCAGTGTTGGTTACCACAGTATTTGACGACCATTCGTCTCTGCTTGGTATTCTGATTGAGTATTGATATCGGAATCGTGATATGAGATGAGATGGGGTATGAGATGGGTGTGACCAAAGGTTTGTTACACAGATTACCCGCTTCTTTGAGGCGTGCTGCCCTTTTCGCTGCTGTGTCATTTCTGCCAAGCCTGCTCCGGGACTGATCCGCATGGCTCCTGTTATAAGCACGCATGCTGTTCTTTGAACTTTTGTTGATGCATACATATGTTTCGTCTTTTTCATAGAAACTGCCTCCAGTTGCGTACTCCCAGTTGGTTTGGGTCGGTTTCTACCAGTGCGCGCCACTAAGGCGAGGTCTTTCTGTACTGCGTCTGACGTCTGGCTGGAAATCGAAGACTCCACGAGCCGGAGTATTGGTGTACATTCGTTCTACATGTCCTAGCCATCTTAAACGTCCAATGCTGAGTTTTTTGACCAATTGCATGTCGCTGTACAGCTCGTATAGTTCTTGGTTGAATCGTCTCCATAGTCCGTCATCGCAAACGGGACCGAAGATTTTTCGAACAATTTTCCTCTCCAATCGACAAAGGATTTCTTCATCCACTTTTGAGACGGTCCATGCTTCATACCCTGGGATGATCAGGGTCTTGTATAGGATTTCCTTTGAAGAAACAGCGGTTGGCGAGAGTAATTCTTCGTTTAATTTCTGACGAGATGTTGTTGTCAAAGCTAAAAGCGAAGCCGCGATAGACAAAGTCCCGTACTACCTCAAAGTTATATCTGTCAATGGTGACGTTCTGTCCAATTCGTCGATGTTGTGTGTCCTTTCGTGTTGACAGCATATACTCATTTACTGCTAAACCCATTTTTGCCGATTCCTTCTCTATACAGCAAACGTAGCTATGACATCACGTTGAGTCCAACTAATGATGTCAATATCGTCGGCGTATGCTAATAGTTGCACAGATTTTGGGAAAATTGTGCCTCTGGTGTTGGCATGGGAGTTTTGCAAGAATCAAACCGAAGAAGTCACATGACAGAGCATCGCCTTGTCTAAATCCTTTTTTGGTATCGAATGTGTCGCTGAGGTCGTTTCCGACTCTGATGGAGCAACGATAATTCTCCATCCTCATCCTACACAAACGGACGAGTTTGGGCGGTATACCAAAACTAGGCATGGCTCTGTATAGTTCGTCTCTATAAATGGGTGCAATGAAATAACCCCCGCGGAAATAAGCCCCCAACGAAGAGGAAATACCCCACTAGGGGCTTTTTTCTTTAAAAAAAAAAAATATGGCGCAACCGGCACGTTAGTACCCAGGGCCTAGCTTTATTCTCACAACAATTCATGTGTGCGTGTGTACTTCTTTGCACGATGGCGGAATCTCCTGTTTTATGCCGAATCCGAACGGCTAAGTTGAGATAAGCTATTCATGACAATTGATACTACTCGGATGATTTGTCAGATCCTCACGAGAGGAGGGCCAGTGAAAAATCATTTTTGTGTTGCTACGGCTGGGAATAGAATTCAGACCTTCTGCGCGGCAGTTCAACGCACTAACCATCGCGCCACTGAGCCCGTCAGTGGCTTATTTCGTTTAACAAATGGAAATAAGTCCCGTGGCTGTTAATGCCTTTTGCTTGTGGGGTTTATTTCCTTTTCGCACACATCCCAAATCCAACAGTAAGCCCAAGCAGGAGGGTTGCAGGGTTGCAGCATGGCTCGCCAATCACATTCAAACTTTGCATACGCCAAACTTGAATAGAATTCCAATTTCAATTGCCAACACCCGCAGGGCTTAATGATTTTCGTTTCGGGGCTTAAATTCATTTCGAAAAGGAAATCAACCCCATGGAGCACCAACATTTGATCAGTTGTGGACTTTCCAGGCCTAAAACCACACTGGTAGGGGCTGATTAGATTGTTGGCTAACGGATGCAGGCATTCACATATTACGGTAGATAGGATCTTGTAGGCGATGTCGAAGAGACCTATGCCTCTGTAGTTGGCGCAGTTCAGAGGGTCTCGTTTTTTGTGTATCGGGGAATCGTTGCTGAGGTTCCATTATTCAGGCATACTTTCAAAATGTTCGTATGAATTGATGAATGTTACTTACCGAATCATCTCTAGCGTCTTGGCAGGAAGGCCGTCGTTTTCGAAAGGAATCAATTCTCGCATTTGTAGTTTTACACTTTCACGTTCCTGGAGTGTCTTAACTGCCGGTGATTTCTCCTCCTTCTTTGGCTATAATGCTCAATGGCAGCTCTCGTCATAACCTTCACCTTAGCCTTGGTAGGCCTTATTCTTGGCTACGAGCATCTCTGTCGGCAGTCTTCATCAAATCAAGGGTGTCTTGCTGGTGGGCGCGAGAAACCTACCACATCAGTTGCAGCTGATCTAATGCATCGTTGATATCGTCGCCATTGTCTTCGATAGTAGTTGCTGGTAGTATGGTTTTAGTCAAGACGTTTACGGATACGCGTTATTCGAAAAACTTTTCGGTCTCTTGAGATAGCAGTCTTTCCACACTCAATTTTTTACAACATTTCTCGTTTGTTGTGGAATGGTGGAGGGATATCCTCATTTTTACCTTGGCAAGGTAGTGCTCCGAGTCGATGTTAGCCCCCTTATTGTTCGAACATCCAAAATACTGGATACGTGCCTCTTGTCTATGTCAATGTGATCAATTTGATTGATGGTTCGTTGATCTGCAGCCCGCAATGTCCCCTTATGGATATTGGGGTAGGGTGTGCTTTCCGACAACACTGCTTAATATGTCTTGCCTTCCAATCATTGTTTTTCAAATATCCCAGCACCATTTTCAATCTTCCTTCGGTAGTCGCCCATAAGTTTTGTCAGAAGCTCATTGAAGCAGTCTTTCGCTATATCAACTTTTTCCTCCACCGGAGCGTGAGCCCATGTTAGGCTTATGTTGGGAAATTTGACCCTAATGTGGATTGTAAACATCCTTTGGTGATGTCTCCCGGCCATGGTGTCCGTGTCTGGCGTTCATGTTTGTGTTGTGGAAAGAATATCCGCCTAATCACCTCGGATACTCCTCCGTTGCCCCTTTGGTTGGGAGAAAGAGACCTTCTTTTCTTGGCCATCGATCGCGATTTTTAATGCTGCGCCTTTGTTGGAGCAGTGCCTTTTGGGCCGTCTTCTTCGTCTCCTAACTAACTACTACTAATACTACTTCTCCCCAGTTGATCCCACTTTGAGTGAAAAGAAAGGGTTTACTCTTCGCCGTCGCACTTGTATGGTTGCGCCTATAATGCGACGGCGCAAAAGCTTCGTTAGGGTGTAAGTTTTAGGGATAGTTCTTCCCCACTAGTCATCATCAAGTTGGTGTCAACGAGAGATGATCCTCTCTCACCTATCGATCGTCCTTCCTGGAAACCGTCTCGAGCCACCGTCTGTCGTCTTCGACGATGGTGTATTCATGTGAACCTGTCGCATGTTGATTTTGCTCCGTTTAAGATAGGATAGTGGCCGAAATGTGACAGTTTGATGGGTTGATATAAAGTGGCCAAGAGCCTTTCCTTGTCACACGTAAAACAATGTAGATCCGCTGTATGGTCAAAGTTTCATATCTGACTACCCTAGGCAATAGATTTTAGTACTCTAAGATAGCAGGAAAAGGGAGCGACCGATAACAACATCACGATGACCAATGGAGAAGGAATCACTGCACCGTCGAAATTTCAATTCAGTGGCGCGGTGGTTAGTTCGATAAACCACTAAAAGGATTTCTGAGTTCCAATCCCAATCTTAGCAACACCCAAAAGTTTTTCACTGGCCCACCGTTCGCGATGGTATGACAAAGCATTCCTGTAGCATTCGGGATAAAACTGGAGGTCATAGCTCTCTGTGCTTTGTAAGAGCTAAGATGCTTCGTCACGTGTTAGCTTACAGCATTCGCTTGCAGATGCCAACTTTATAGTTAGTTCTCTTCAGGTTAGAGCAGGGGTAACCTAACTTTTTTAAATGGATGATTTTTAACTCAAAACACTGCTTCCAACCTGAAGATCTGTGCCCTTCGTTGGGGCTGGATAATCCTATTCTTGCTGACAATTGATCTGAAATCTTCGAAATAACATAAATAATATGTTCACCAAGTCGTTCGCCCTATCAGAAGCTGTTGATTTCTTCTGCAAGTGGCCCTACGTTTGTGCTTTCACATCGATTCGGAAGATTTTCTTGATACCCTCGGAAGTATCATTCTTTAACCCAAACTTAAACATGATTTTTAGAAGCTCATAAGCCCATGCTTTACATCTGCTAACAACCGTTCTTTCTATTTCAGTACGCAGCTATGACAATCACGCAAAATGCGGTCTGGTCTGGGTGCCACATGTGGTGGCCTACCGATGTCGAACATGCGGCATATCCCCCTGTATGTCGATATGCCGAGATTGTTTCAAAAAAGGCGATCACACCAATCATGACTTCAATATGTTTCTATCACAAGCCGGCGGCGCTTGTGATTGCGGCGACACATCCGTCATGAAGGCGGAGGGCTTCTGCAGTGACCATGGCATTAACAAGGGCGCCAACAAAGATCCAGTTCCTAATAACCTTTTGGCAGTGGCCGAAGCCATTATTCCCCTCTTGCTCTTCCGACTGCTGCAACATTTCCGCCAGTGCAGCGACAATCCTGGCACCTACAACAATTCAGCGTACACGTGTGAGGAATACACAAATATGCTCATTGAACTGAATAACATGGGTGAGATAATGCGTAAGGTTATGACAAGGGCTCTCATCAATCCAGAGGTAAGTGCATTGCTAAACAGAGGTCCCCCTTTTTATGCCAACACATGTGCCCTTTTCTAGGTTTATAAATTCTACAATGAAGAACCTTGCACGGATACAGAACGAGGACGGTTTCTAAAAGCGAACAAGAAGAAATACATAGATGCAGTGAATCGATTTCCGCGGTAAGAAATTGAGGAAGGGGAGCGGCGTTGAGTTGATTTTAATTAATTTTTTTTTTTCATCTGTGCAGACCGGAGCCACCTGATGATTATAAACATTTGCCAGCACTGGGGGAGAAGCTAACTCATACAACACTGCTGCAGGAGTTTATATTCTGGACATTCAAACTGGAATTCCCACAGAATCTGGTGTGCTTCCTTCTAAATATGCTTCCCGATCAGGATTACAAGGTAAGCAGTGGCACATGTGTGGAAAATTCAAAGTGATGGCATTTTTTTTTTTATTTACCCACTCTAGGAACACCTAACCCGCACATTTGTGATGCACTACAGTCGAATACCATGTGTGCTGGAAATGTCCCGTGATCCCGACACACTAAGCAATCGTGTGGTTCATATGAGCGTACAACTTTTCTCCAACGAGAGTCTAGCATTGAAAATGGTTAACGAACTCTCACTGCTGCACGTCATGATCATCAGTTTAAAGCTGATGATGTCCAAGATACTCATACAGAATACCCTTCATAGTAAGTGCAACTAACTTCGCACATTCATTGTTGAATTTATTCCCGATTTCCCAATTCCAAGTAGATCCTGTAAAGAATTTCCACTTTGTAATCGATTGCACGCGCCAAGTTATGAGAGAGCACTGCTATTGGCCGCTGGTGTCCGACTTTAACAACGTCCTCTCGCATGAATCGGTCGCATTGGTGTTCCTACGCGATGATAATCTGATCGATATGTGGTTCCAATTTTTATCGATGCTTCAGGGAATGAATGTCAATGTTCGCGAGACAACTAGCCACGTCGAATTTGAACCCAGCTCGTACTATGCTGCATTTTCATGCGAGCTAGAGGCCAGTGCGTATCCAATGTGGTCGATTATATCGCATCTCAAGGACAAGACACATGCACAGCTGACTAAGAAAATATTGACATTCTGTCTGAATACGCTGCGCGAGTGGTTGGATGCGATATACTTCCTGGAGCCGAAGTTAGACATGGTTGGTTGTAGAGTAAAAATTTATTTGGAGCCACTTTTGACTCTGGGAGTACTGCTCATGATCTGATATAAATTTTTTTTTTTTATTATTGCTCAGGAGGATATGATGCAAGCGTCGTTTCATTTTCCATTACATCGCTATCTGGCGGCATTCTTGTGCCAGGCTGTCACAAAGATGGGAATATCATTGTGTGACATTCTGCCATCGACATCGTATTTATTGCCGCTGCTGATGGTGCATCCATTAAGAGTGCAGGTGAGTGACTTTTAATTATTTTTTGGATAAAGCCTACAGGTTATAAATTGTTTTGTTTGGGAGATCCATGTAACGTGTATAGAATCACGGTGAAGAGGTGCATAATGTACTTCGTTTAGAAAGATAGCGTGGAAGTAACGTCTAAGGTTCCTGGCGGTGTTAACATTTGCTTTACCAATGTGCTCTGCTCATTCAGTTCTACGAGTCACTAAGATTCAATTTTCTCTGCTCATTCATTCCTACGAGTCACCAGGATTCCGTTTGGCCTTTCGTTCTTTCGTTCAAGCAACGTTACAGCTAATAAATTGAACTCTAGGAGTATCAATCTTTGTCTTCACCATTTTCTGAAGCCATTTGTTGTATCTGTTGTGAAACTTTTATTTTCTTGAGCTTAAAGCCTACGTGAGATCTCCTTTTTCTACACCGCATTTCTCCTTCTTTCCCTCTTAAAGCCTCTTTAGGTAGTGTGTCCTGTTTATATGAACTTCCGCTAGCGCTTCTCGATGTTTGAAAACTTCATCAAATCCTCTTTTTATGGGTGGATACCAGTTTTAGAAAACCTAACGTTTGTGAAGGGAGCAATAGCGATGCTCTCAATACCTTCTTCTTTGCAAGGACTGCCTATCCCTGTTATAGAAAGTCGTTCAACGACTCGTTGCGTAGTAGACGAGGGAACGGTCGCGTTTGTCTTTTTTTAAATTTACATTCAGGGTTCATGTCTCGACCCTGCTACGAGTTATTCCAAACTCCATGTTACAGTTGTCATAAAACAGGAGGTCCGGCCTTCGTGCAAGAAGTACTCATGCACACAGAAATGGTTGTGAAAAAGCTCGGCAATGGGTACTAACGAGACTTTTGCTCCAAAAATTTGCATTTTTTTTTATATCGTGTACTTACTTTATCCAACTGTCTCTGGCCCGTTGATGTTCAAAGCCTTAGACACGACAACCTTTCATCTTCGTTGATACCCCGATTTTGCTTCCAATCATTGAGTCAAGCGTCTTGGTGTCCGCGATCGCTTGATATTTAGCCAAAGGTTCGATCTTCCTTGACGTCACAAATCTGAGACTGGGATTCGAAGATTGTTGGAGCATTAATATTCATTGGACGATGTGGCCAGGCCAATCTAACGATTTTTACTAAGCTGCCATTCGTAAGGTTAATAACTCTTCGACTAACACAAAGTTGTTGCTGCTTCCAGTGTAAGGGGTAAGACACAGCTGTATCAGTTTTTGATGGCGATCAGGCTATCATACGCGACCTTATAGTCGGCGATGGGATGATGCGTCTCGACTCGAAATACGTTTTTATATTTCAGGATTAGCCTTGCCGTAAAAATTTCGATATGCCAGCCCGGAAGCCACACTGTTACCGTGCCGATGAGTACTTACTTACACTCTTGTCGGGCAGAGTCTCTGCCTGAGATACTGCAGCCTTTCATCCTCTACGATCCGATCCCGAACATGCTGCTTCCAGTTGTCCAGACCAAGTGCTCTGGCATTCGCGATCGCTTGGTCTTTGAAAAGTAGGTTCGGTCTTCCTTGTCTTCTCGCCCTGGGGGCTGGATTCGAAGATCCTTTTAGCTGGAGGATGATTGTTCATTCGCTCGATGTGGCCGAACCATTTTAGTCCACGTGTTTTTGCTTTTTGGAGTACATCCACATCTTGGAACAGCCAAAAACCAAAAATCCACCGAAAGCATTTTTCTTTCGAAGAAGCCCAGTATCAGCTCTCCCTGTAGCAGATGCTTGTTTGTTTGTACCAATGGATTTCGCCTGTTATTCAATCGCCGTAACCGCTTCTATCACTATCGTCTGGGAGCTACCGATGATGTCAATATCGTCCGCATAGCCCAAGAGCTGGATTGATCAGTTGAAGATAGTGCCTTCCGTGTTGACACCTGCCCTGCGCACTATTTGCTCCAGTACGAGATTGAAAAAGTTGCATAATAGCGCGTCTCCTTCGTTACGGTTCGGAGAAGCTACTTCCAAACTGCAGTTTGCAGCGCGTGTTTTCCAGCGTCACGCGACACAGCTGAATTAGTTTTGCCGGAACTCCGAATATGGCCATCGCCATATAGAGCTCCTGGCGATGTATGCCATCATACGTCTTTGAAGTCGATGAAAGAGTTTCGACTTGAAATTCGTTGGTCTCTTCCAGGATTTGCCTCAGTGTGAAAATTTGATCTATAGTCGATCTGCCGGGCCGGAAGCCTAATTGGTAGGTACCGAACTTCTTCAACACAGGAAGGGAGCGTTGATGGAGTATTAGTGTACATTTGGTTAACATGTCCTAGTCTTCTTGAACGTCCAATGAGGAGTTTTTTTTAAAATGGCATGTCGCTGTACAGTTTGTATAGGTCTTTGTTGAATCCTAGTCTCCATAGCCCGTCAATTCAAACGGGACCGGGGCATATTCTTCGTTTAATTTCTGGCGTGATGTTGTTGTCAGAGGTATTAGCGGAGCCGAGATAGACAAAGTCCTGTACTACCTCAAAGTTATATCTGTCAATGGTGACGTTCTGACCTCTTAGCCCGGCTTACCCTCATTTACTGCTAAACCCATTTTTGCCGCTTCCTTCTCTAATAGCAAACGTGGCTATGACATCACGTTGAGTCCTACCAATGATGTCAGTATCATCGGCGTATGCTAGTAGTTGCACCGATTTTTGAAAAATTGTGCCTCTGGTGTTGGCTCGGGAGTTTAGCACAATCCTCTCAAGAATCAAATTGAGGATGTGACTTCTTCAGCGCAGCTCCTTGTCTAAATCCAATTTTTGGTATCAAATGTGTCGGTGAGGGCTTTTCCGACTTTGAGGTTGCAACTAGAATTCTCCATCCCTGCACGGAGCGACGAGTTTTGGCGGTATACCAAAACTATGCATGGGTCTGTATAGTTCGTCTCTATAAAGGCTGTAGTATGCGGTTTTGAAGTCGATGATAAGTGGTGGGTATCGATTTAGACTTGATGGTATTTTTTCCAGGATCTATGGAAGTGTGATGATTTCAGTTGTAGACTTTCCTCGCATAAAATCACACCGGTAAGGAACGATCAGGTTGTTATTCAAATATTACGGCAAACACGATCTTGTAAGCGATGTTGAGGAGAATTATGCCTCTGTAGTTGGCGCAGTTCAGATGGTCTCCTATTTTGTGGATCGGGCTAACGATGCTGAGGTTCCATTATTCAGGCATACTTTGTTCTGACCAGATTTGGCTTATGATTCAATTCATCTCCGCCGGCTTTATAAAGCTCAGCGGGAAGGGCCTTCATTTCCGGCAGCCTTATTAGAATTGAGTTTAGATAATGATATCCTCACTTCACTCAGGTCGAGTGGTTGGCAGTTTTCGCTGCCGTTGCCAATATTGAATGATTCGTTCTGCCTGACAGCGGAATGTTGTTCGCCATCGCCGTTTAACAGTCTGCAGAAGTGGTTCTTCCATATCCTAAGCATCGACTGTGTCTCAACTACGATATTTCCTTGTTCATCTCGACAGGATTCTGTTCGAGCCGTGTACCCTTGGCTTTGACGTTTTACACTTTGGTATAAAACTTGCGAACATCTTTCCTGGAGTGGCACCTCTCTATATCCTCGGACGCGCGCTTTTCTTGCTCTTCTTTCTTCTTTCGGAAAAGCCGGTGTTCTTCCCTTCTTCTCTGCCTATAGAGCTCAACGGAAGCTTTCGTCTTCACCTGCAGCTTAGCCTTGCAAGCCTCTTTCTCGGCGAAGAGCATCTGTCGGCATTCCTAATCAATCCAGGGGTTTCTTGTTGGTGGGCGCGAGAATCCTAGCACATCAGTTGCGGCTGTTCTAATAGCTTGTTGGCATCGTTGCCATTGTTCTTCGATATTCGATTATGGTGGTATGGTGTTAATCGAGAGGTTAAGGAACACGCGGAAGTCTTGGCGGTCTCTTGCGATTGCAATCTTTCTACATAAATTTTTTTCACAGTACTTCTGGATTGTTGTGGCGTGGTTTATATAAATATCCGCATTCTTATCTTGGCTGCAACAAGGTAGTGGTCACAGTCGATGTTAGCTCCTCGGAATGTTCGGACATCCAAAATACTGGATGTGTAACTCTTGTATATCGCAAAGCGATCAATTTGGTTGACCATTCGTTGATCTGGAGACCGCCATGTCCCCTTATGGATATCGAGGTGAGGAAACCATATGCTTACCTAAGTCCGTTACCAGACTTGTTGTCGCCTAGGCTATGTTTTTCGACAATACTGCTTAAGATGTCTTCTCTTCCTACCTTTGCGTTAAATTCTCCCAGCACTATTTAAACATCGTACTTCGGTAGTCGCTCATAGGTATTGTCAAGGAGCTCAATGAAGCAATCCTTAGCTATATCATCTTTTTCCTCCGTTGGGGCGTGAGCTCAAATAAGTCTTATGTTGGCGAATTTGGCCTCGATGCGGATTGTTACAATGCGTTAGCTAGTGTCTTCGAAACAAGACTTCTTGCCTAAGTCTGGCACTTATAACATCCAAAAAGTCGCTTTTTCTGCTCACTGTAGCACGGTCCGTAGTAGATGTCACAGTTTTTCATCCTCTTTTCGGCCGACTCATCCCATCGTATTTCCTGGATGGCAAACCAGTGAATCTGGCTGGTCACCCAGATAAAGTAGCAGATCAAATTGACCTGCTTTTAAGCAGCATAGGGCTTCCGCTAGTCGTTCGCTTGCACCTCTTCTGTTTAATCGGGCGTCAGCAATAAAATCAGTCGTTCCGGAGGCTATTGGTTGATTCGTAACAATAGGTTAACCCAAAGTATCCACTACGGGATTGAACGCGGCCGTTGGCCTTTTTGTTCATCCGCCTCCATCTCTGTTCAATGGGCCTGACTTACCCTTGAGATTGTTCAACAACCTTTTGTCCGAATATGTCGAAGAAGCTCATCTAGGTTCGCCTGGGACAGCAGGCCGGGTATTCCGTGTCATTCTCACACAGGCTGTTTATAGTGTTGCTATAACCGATAGTTACCACTTGGAGGTAAGCACAATTGATGTGTAGTCTGAGTTACAACCACTGGGTATTGCCAAGTTAAATCCAAACAGAGTATACCCACGTCCTAGAATATCCAACCATAAACCATGTTTTTGTTTCCTACCAAAAGAATGCACTTTGCCTACTAATATCGGATGCATGTAGGATCAGTACAAGCAAAGGCAAAATTCCTTCGAACAAACGTCCGTCCAACACATACAACCTTTAACAAGCAGACTAACTTCATCCTTAAATAAGATTCAAAGCATTTTATTAATTTATTTGAAGACGTCTTCATCCAATCCAATTCAACTTCAGTTTGAGACATTTTCGATGTTGCCTCTTCTTCTAAGTCTTCCTACGATCTCCCTCTGTCTGTCGTATCATTCTTGCAAATTCATTTTGTATGATACACATACAAGCATATATTAATTAAAAATACTACTAAGCGTAATGAAAAATCAAAATCAAAAAATTAAAAAAAAAATTCTGGGAAATCTACAGCTCCATTTAATTCCCGATTTACTTCTTGGTGCCTTTAGCTCCTGGCAACTGCACATACGGCGAAAAGTCATACGTGATTATCTTTGGTGCGATGAAACCGCCAAAATTGTTGCGACCCTTGTGATAGATTCCTACTCCGGCCAACGGCACTGGCGGATTTGATGTAACCTCTTGGATGTCAATGAATGGCACGGTTGTCTGTGCAGCATCGCTGTCCATGGTGGTGTGTGTGAACTCGATGAATTGATTGTGTCTCGATGTTGGCAGAGATTTCACCAGAGTTCGAGTTGATACATTGGGATCTTTCAAATTAATTTGCACCCTAGAGAGCGAACATCTCAATTAGTTAACCATTTAAGGGATTAAGGAATCTTCATAACATACCTTCGGTCACCTCCACTGACATCGGTGTTGTCGTTCGATTTCCAAAAACTATTAGCCCTTGGAGAAACCAGCTCTCCAGTCTCGAAATTGTACTCACTAAGTCGTGCTTCAAGATTTAAATGGGCACCCACCACACGGAATCGTATACCAGTGACAACGTGTGACACATCATCGCCCTCGATGTCATCCAAGTCAATGGCTCGTTTATCCCATCCCAGGGTATGGAAGTCACGCCCGTTTGACACACCGCGGTCGAATATTTGATAATCATCGACCGGTTTCCAGTTGAGGGTGGATTGGTTTACATTACCACGTGGCAATAGCTGGCCTTCTTGAACTTGAATGTGGAATACTCGCTTGTGCTTCACAAACCGTAGACCAGTGATAACTCTGGAAACATGATATGATAGTAAAAAAAAAAAGTGGATTTGCACACGCTTTAGTGGAAACTCACTTATTCTCATCAATATTCGAGACAGTCTCGCGAAGATTAAAGAAACGATCCGACTTCAAACCTTGTTCATCGCACATGCAGAAGCAGTAGCTGCAATGCCAGAACAAATAACGCCACCAAGAGTCAACCTTAGTGGAACCTCTGACGCATGTAGTCTTCAAACCGAGTGTTCTGCCACTTTCATACTCAATATACTCATAGCGACGAGTACTGTTCTTCGGCTGAAAAGGAGAGTAAGTTACAAGGAGTCACATGACAAAAGAAAAGAAAACCTTATCATACCGAAGGGCAAACCCACATGTCCGAGTCTACATATCTGCAGTTGAACAACTTTCCTGTGCATCTCTGTTGCCTTGCGCAGTACAGATTCTTAAAGCATCCATGACTCTTTGTCGCCTCGTAGAATCCGCAATTCTCGCGGCAGGTCTCCTCCGGATTCAAGTCAACTTCGTTTTCAATATATCCCTGCAGGAGACGAGTTACCTCATCGTAGGTCTTTCCTTGTACGTATTTCTGAGGATCACAGCGCCAGACAATACGATCGGCACGTTTCATCACCTCGCGAAGTAGTCGCAACGTACGTTCGGTACGTTTTTCGTAGTCCCCTCGCATCAAGTCTGATTCCTGTGTGAAGTTTCCTATAGCAAAGAAGTAAATTCATCACTTGGTAAGGGGAATGTTGATGAAGTACCACACACCTTTGCCGTAAATTCGCAACATCATCCATGAGAACTGCATCATTGTATAGCCCTTTAGCTCGGTTAAGGCTATATCGGCGTAGAGCGAGTAGAGGAACTGCTGAGCCGATTGTCCAGTTTCGCAGAGGTGTTCATTTGCGTCCTGGAAATGAAAATGGGTTTGGTGAAGATTGGCTTAATACAATTTGCTGGTTTATGATAACTCGTTGGAGATCATTTTTGAGAGAAAGTTTGTTTGCGAACCCAAGTGAATGACAAATGTTACCTTTCCACTTTTTGAAAAACGAACACTAACACGTCTATGAACTCAGTACTACCCAGACTGGTCACTGCAGGTTTTTTCCTTTCACTCTTCATGGTGTCAAAACTCGTCAACTTTTTAATTGTTCCCATGAAATGCTAGGGTTTCACTGGGCTTAATTGATTAATTGAGACTACAGTCCGATGATCCGAGAATCGGATCAAGCTAAATACTTCGACAGTTAGCTCGGCCCTAGTTATCTACTTTCAGCTGTGCACTTCATATAAGTTTTAGTCAGTTTCTGACAGTGTGCCACACTTAACATCAGGTTTTCTCCTCCTTCGTATACCTTCTAAGTGGAAATCCAAGACTCTGCATTGATTTCCATAAGCTTCACATGCCGCAACCATCGTAAACGTATCTTACACAGGCCTATCTGACTGTTCAGTTAGAGCTATACATCTCCGAAGGCAGTCTTTGTAAACGGCGCTAAAGAATTTCGCGCTAATAAGACAAAGAATTTCTTAATTTCCTTTGCAGCGTGGCGTAAGTAGGAATGGATCGATCATCTCCTAATAAAGCATACCTGTAGAAGACCTTGTCTTACTAAATGGCCTTTCTTACGTATGATATGCCAAATCAATGACACCCATGATACAACTAATACAGATATGGCTTTGCATGCACATGTTAGGTTCTTTTTTCATGAGCATCGATGACGTAGGATGCCCAGATTAAGACAAAAATAAAAGATTTCTGTTTAGTAGTAACATGAATCATACCTGCGAAGTACAGAATTACACATTATAAAATCAAACAGAACTATTTCACAGCTCAGGATTGACTGTCAATATGAAAAGCAAACTAAAGGCTGAACTATAATAGTCTAAAGCAATCGGAAGCTAATGTCAAAATTCTACGTTCAGTTTTCTTC
This sequence comes from Rhingia rostrata, assembly GCA_949824845.1. Taxonomy (NCBI): domain Eukaryota; kingdom Metazoa; phylum Arthropoda; class Insecta; order Diptera; family Syrphidae; genus Rhingia; species Rhingia rostrata. The sequence goes on along the minus strand of OX463755.1, from coordinate 173,151,642 downwards.
AGTACTGTCAATTACTCAAATTGCCCATAGTAGACCTTTTTGCGAATGGAAGCGATTGTCAGAGCGGAAGTCGTTTTGCCAAAAAAATGTCGTTGCTTATGAACTTACAAATTTAAATGTACACAGCTGTTAAAGTGAAATGTCAAATTTTTGTATAAAAAAAAACAAAAGAGAGAGAAAGAGCGAATAAATTCGCTTTTTCGCAAGTGAGCAAAAGTGAACGAACGCTGAATGAATTGAAGCGGAAAGCTAATGTCGTCCGTAACCATCTTCTATTATAGTTCAGCCTTAAGTCTAGGGCCACGCGAATTCGCTTTGCCGCTCAGAAGCATTGCTTGCCGCTCAACTAGTGCGTGGCCACAACCATACAGTCTCATATGTTTCATTTTTTTGCCGCTCTGCCGCTCAGTGCGTGGCCTTAGCCTAACATTAGCTACATTTGGCGGTCAATCGGGAAATGTCATCTTGGCTCGAATATCTGTGCAAGCAAATTACCCTGATGACTGGCAATATTGACTGATTTTGACAACCTGTCAAAGTTTTATCTGTCCGACAATAAAAAGAAAAGCAACATTTGCTTAACAGTGAGCGAATCAAAATTTTATTTCAATTCATAAACGTCATATTAACAAAGAACTGCAATATACCTGGTGATTATTCCAGCATTTCTATCGAACAAACTTAGTCCAACTACAGTACCTCCTGTTCATAAACTTCAGTATAACTAACAGGCATCGGCAAGATTACGCAGTCAGATCATTTTGACTGCATGCAAGCACGATTTGAAACAAAATATTAATATTTACAGTATTTCAAGGTTTAATCAAGGTTTTCGTGCAAAACATCTATCTTGGTCCATTCCAAGGGAGAATGAATCGGAAAATTATCCAGTTTGACATATAGGATTCTTTGACGTTTATGAACGATGTTTACATGCAAATTGTACTAAATTCGGCTCAGAGAAAACATTTAAAACGCATAAGAAAAGAAATTCGTTTGTTAATACTTGCACAGAATTTTGACGTTTGTGAATACACCTTATATGTAATTAATGTGTGACACATGGGTCATGTGAGTTTTACAAGAAATTATTCGTCGTGTCACTAGCTCAGTAAATCCATATTGTACATGGAAAAAATTCTTCAAAAAGATGTTCCCAATTATAATTTCGGCATTGGCCCATTCGCTTGCTGACATATTACCTAAAAACATTTGACATTTGACATCTATTTTGCAAACAAGCGAACATATCAACTTGTCATTTTCACATAGAAGTTGTATAGTTGTATTCATTCCATTATTCAAAATGTAATGCGAAAAAAAACAGTTGACATTCAACATTCCGACATATTATTATAGAAATCAAATTGATTATATGTCACCCATAGAAAGCATTTCCATTATTGTCTCTCTCTCTCTATCTCTGTCTATTTCTTTTTAATTATTATCGCAACGCGATATTGATGTGCACATTACTATTTAATTGGCATATCAATTCAATTGCTGCTGGGAAACAAAACCATTTGCAATTGCTTTCCTACGTGACATTTTCTAGGGGAAGTGATTTTTATCAGAGATTTTTGTTTTTTATTTGTTTTTTTGTTTTTTTTTGTGTAATTTCCCTTTTATTTTAAAATTAAAAGTTAGATTAGAGATTGGCCAAGCGAATTGACCAAACAAAGAGCTTTGGCATTTGCCCAGCTAATGTCAACATTTCGCTATCGTTAAACCACACAGGAAATTTGTTGCAAGCATACGAAAAATAATCAAGACCAACGGATGTAAATATTTCGTTATAACGTTGATGAAGAATGGTAATACCGAGGAAGAACGTGTGGATGATTTTTTCAAAAAAAAAAAAATTCGAACGATATGGCGAATGGGTACTTTTTGTTGGTGTTCGGATACAAGTGGGGTGTGGTCATGTCTTTGGACTTGGTATTTTGCATAATCATTCTACGATTACGTTACCCAACAAATTTATGAAGAAAAAAAAACAAACACACCTGAAAACAAGATGTTTATGTGTTGCTTTTAAACTTCTGAAATGTTTTGTTTTGACAGTTTTCCTTTGCCAACACTCAGCGGTACATTCCCATCGAGATGAAACGCGTCATTTCACAAAACCATTTATCTATCTCATTTGTACAGGGTGGACCAAAGGAGATTACCCTATTGTAAAATGCTCTAATTTTTGCCTAATGGCCGCCAATTTCAAATCTGTTTTGACATTTGTGGACTAGACAGATGTAGAATACAAGTGAACAAGCCATGTAGCGATACACTCCCTAAGAACGCGGAATAATCGTGCCTATTTTGTGCATAACAATTCGTCTGTAGTGTTGGCGCAGCGCGAGTTCCGTCGCCGATTCCCCGGCTGTCCGACACCGACTGTGCAAACACTGCGTCGTTTGGCCACCAACCTTGAAGAGTATCGCTTCTGGGGCATGGAAAATCCACGAGTAATGCACGAGCAGCCATTAACCCGCTCAAAGTTACTGCATGGTGCGCTGTTCACGCTGGAGGAGTCCATTGGGACATTTTTTCGTTTTTTTCATTTTTTTCGAGCACGCCGCTGGTCAAACGACAACAGTGGACGGTGCGCGCTATAGGGCGATGTTAAACGAGTTGTTTCTGTCGCAATTGGACGAATTAGGACTGGAGGACATGTGGTTTCATCAGGACGGAGCAACGGCAGATACTGCGCGAGCCACAACTGATAAAAATGAGGGCAAAACAACATTGGCCCACCTTGTAAACCCACTAAAGTAAACGCATTCCAAGTGTCAAAAATATAATTTTTCATTCTACAGAAGCTGCTTATCATTGAGTTTGTCTACCTCTCTGTCGTATAATCCCTGAAATATCAGGGATTTTCGGCGAATACAGGCTCTCAAAACCTAGCTCTCCATTCAGTTCAGTGTGTTCAGTCATAATTTTGCAAACAAAATTGGGTCTCCAGTTAATCGCCTTTTTCAAACGTCAAATTCGAATGCTTAAGACATTTTTATATGTCTCTTAGCAAGAGGTGGGAAAAATTCGGAAAACTTATAATTCAGAGATAATTGGCCCTAGCGAGATGTCCGTTAGAGCGGAAAATTCTCCGATTGTGGTATTCTTCCGAAAAGCTGTTCGGAATATTTCTCCGACATTTTGTAACGCACCCCGGTGAATTGCGTTAAAGTGTGTTCAGGTACATTTTTCGTGCAATCTTTGACAGCTAAGTGGAATTTTGTTTTCCGATTTACTCTTCTTAGCGGAATTTATTTACGAATTGTAGTGAAGTTATTTTTCTCTGAAGACATATACCTCGAATGGAATTTGAACCTCCGACGAAGTACCTTTGCATTGCGAAAAATTGTCCGCTCCGACGAATACCTCGCTATCTGAATTGCATTCAAGTAGTCGAAAAAAAAGGAGTGGCCCAAATCCAAGTGATTCGGTCGATAAATGCACACATAAATCTGTTTGCTTTCGTCAAATGAAATCTTCTCTGTTGGATGCGTCCATTTTTTCGAACATTTTTTCTCCAAAACTCAGTTTTCGGTTCAGAGTCAAAGCCGTAGTGGGATTGTGCATGCTTGTCACTGCGCATGCATGCATGGGTGGTGTATTGACGCTATAAATCGTTTTTTTTTTGTTACTGTTTTTACAAAATTTTTAGTACGAGAATGCTTTGCAGAGATTCACGTTCTATAACGCTGTCACATGAATGAACCCAATCTGAATCGATGCGTCGAACTTGTTCAATTGAAATGCCGAAATAGAAACGCATATGCTTAATCAAGTTTGTTGAAACCCAGACATCCGCTTCATTCGCAATGTGCCTAAATTAGCTCGTTCGAAAAAAAAAGCATTCAGGGTATCATTGAAAGTCTACCCTTTGTCTATCCCCACCTACACTTGATATTCCGTGCATCATTCCACATCGTCATTCACTTTGACATTAACGCGCAATAATCGCATTTCAAGGTTTTGCCGACATCATTACCCACTGTGACGTTTTCTTTAAATAAAAAGCGTCAATGGACTGTGAGAAACCATTTTGTGATCTAAATTTTCATTTTAAAATGAAAAAAAAAATCTGACATCATGCAAACCAAAAAAGGTTCTAATTAGCATTAAACGGTTCATCTCGGAACTGTTGTTCTTGCTAAATGCCTGACTCACTGTATACGCAGACAGTTACTTTCGCATCGCATTTCCCTTCATTCTCTTGTTTCATTCTTATTTCGTGTTGCTTTAGTTCTGCTCTGTTCACCTGTCTCTTTGTTTCGGAATTCGATTACGAAAGTTAAGCAGCTCAACTGTGTATGTGATGTCATATTATTATATTCTTACAACCCAATACACGCATAATATTTATATGGATTTTCAATACTGAATACCCAGCGAAACAAACACCTGTCGGTAATTTGTATGAGTTGGTCGGCAATAAAGCTGTGACTACATCCATTACACACATGAATAAATGGATTGTTGTGCTAAATGAATATCATTTTCCAATGACCGTAAAATTGCTGACATAAGGCTAACGTTTTTTTTTTTTAATATGAATATGAGTATGCTTCCTGGAAACTTAAGGCGATGTGTCGTGTCTTGTATTGCTACATTTTTGTCGTTTTCCATTCGTAGAAAAAAAAAAAGTTATCGGAATCATTTTACTGTTTTGATAAATGAATTCCCTTCAGAGAATTGTCAGAACATACGTTTTGACAGCTTTCTTTATATCATTCCCTTAAAATATTTTTGCTAATTGAAAACGTCATTTGTTTATTGCGAAAAAAGAAACATACTGAGGACGAAAAGATACAAACTAATGTCATCGCAGATTGCCTTCACCGTGTTTGGCGAAAGCATGTTTGCACAGACTTAAGGTCTGCAACGAAGTGTCTGCGTAGTGTATGGGACCTATAAGGTTAAACTACCAAATTTCAGTACGTTTTTAGTTTTGACAATTTTTACTTATTTTTGTTTCCCTGTTGGATTCACGTGTCTAGTGTTTCTTTGCTAAAAATTGGTCTTGTCATCCTATGTCGTGAGTTCACATTTTGGAAAAAATTGATTTACTGTCTTCCCTTAAACTGGGTACCAATCCCATAAATTGAATCTCCAGTTCTTTTTCTGCTCTGTTGTTTTTTGATTTGTTTTGTGGGAGTGACGGATTAAATGTCACAAATCAAAAGTTTACTTAGCACAGTTTTATACGCCCAATCGTGTGTCAAATTTGTCGATATTATTGACACATATTCGAATTTTTGAGTAAAGAGCAATAAAACTGTCAAATCGAGTGGGTATTCTTTCATTTAGAAAAAAAAAAAAAACTCCTGGACTGGTCATTCTTTGGCAGTTTTTATTTTCTCACCAGCTGAAATTCAGCATAAAACCTAATTTGTTCCCGAGAACTGCCCTACTATGTGATATGTATATGCCATTCTAAGATCAGTAATATTTATTTGCGCACTTAAATCCATAGAGTTTCATTGAGTTTTTGTTTAGAACGTTCTCTAATGTTTTCGATTGGGACAAAAAACCGATCTTTTTGATCTAGATCACTTCTTGCCCAACAAACAAACTGTCAAACGGCACGCTAACACAAACAAAAAAAGATGAATTGCTCACTACTTTCGTGCATGTTCGATTGAGGCAGAAAAAATCTTAAATATGAGATCAAAATCTGAAACATTTTATACATGAACATCAGCACAAATTCGCAGATTGTAGCGTCGAGATTTTAATGAGTGCGCCTGTGAATGAAATGTCATACACCTACTATGAATGAACTTTTACCCCCGTATTAATAAACACTCAGTAGCGAATAAGTGACTAACTTTTGACATTTGCGCAAGTTTTTCTTAATGGAAAAGCTGTCATGTTATCAGTGACTAACTTTTGACATTTTCGCGGGTATTTGTTATGTGAAGTGCTGTCATGTTAGTCATTGATTTAGAGCTAATCAGCGTTTCTTAATACAGGGGTTACAGGCGAATAAAATTAGCTTCTTTCTGATTTCACGACTAAGCTATTTTTTCCGCCTCCCTTTGACCAATAATTACAAAGCAATTTTGAGATTTCACTGAAAAGTAGGGTTAAAACATAAACGCCATAATATCAAAGGACTACATAGCCTCGCTCATTAATGAAGATTTATAGTAAAAACAAGGATACGATCTATTATTACTTCCACTTATTGAATTCCTGAACATCAATGGTACAAATAGAATTAGTTGGGGTATTCATGCAACGTCGGAAAGTCTACGTAAACGTTGTAAACGTGATGAACTTACGACGTAATAAATGAACTGTCAAAATTTGCGTCATACATTTGGCACTGTGATCGTCTGTCAAATGAATTTTCTAACCAACCGTAACAAGGTTTTCGCATCTAACCGAAAACTGGGAGTGGGATTTGTGGAATGTACCAAAAAGTGTGTTCGCTCCAATAACTTTTAACAAAATTACATCTACGCCGGGGGTTTTCTGAAGCTTACGTCGTAATGTACAAGTTTTCGAAAACTGTAAATTTATGGAAACACACATGTCTTGGATTGTCCAATTGTCCGCTATGACGGATACCTCGACAGGGAAGAGAAATCACCGAGATTCTCTTATGAATATGTGCACACATTTTTGAAGTAAGGATACCCTATAACTCTGGCGTCTTAAGATGGTTCAAAGGTAAATGATATCTTAAAACGATCAGTCAGGGACAAATAGTACGACTTTTTCACTTTCGGTGTTTTTTTTTTAACGAAAAAGGAATTTATTTTGACATTCAATCATTCAATTCCGACATATCCTATTGGAAGAAGATGTTGTCCAATTCGTTCGAAAGTGAAGAATTCTCTACCGAAGTTCCATTCCTATTTTCGAACAGATCTTCCGACGAAATCTATGATGGCGGTATAATGCGTTGGCTGTAGCTGGTATCTCGCTGTCAAAAGAGAGATACATTTCTGAACTTGCATGAAGTTGCTCTCCATTCAACTTCAAGCTACAGATACACGAAAATACAAATTGTGTAAGCGCTTACGGGTTGTCTTGTTTTTAACTTCTGACTCAGATTTAAGCATCAGCTACAGATAAGCATTCTGGGCGGCCCTTAAGTCTTTAATTTTTGACAGCTACGAGTTGAATTTCTTCCGAAGTTGTTCGACGACGATTGTTGCAGAATCCATCAACTGCCAGCTTTATTTATTCTGTCCACCAACAGATATTTCGAAAGCAACCTTGGTTCCGATTGGAACTGACATTTGTTCCGGAAATTCGTCTGATGGGGCACCTCGATAGGGCTGTATTGTACATGCATGTTCGAATTTATTTTAAGTAGAATGCTTCCAAAGCACTGACGAAAGGTATGTTCGACTTAACATTTCAAAACAGTTGAACTACGTGCTTCTAGAATTAAATGTATGACACATCTTGTCAGCTCAAAGCCCTCAAAGACTAAAGCGATTAGTTACGTGCAAATATGTCATATTACGAATCTCAATCTGGAGTCGCCCGAAAATATGTGTTTACACTAAAAGCAAACAAACTTCATCTGATAAGACGACTTCAGTTTGCGAAACGTAATTACGCTGCTGTAGCAAATAAACACAAAACATATCATCCAACAATTCCGTGCAAATATTAAAACAATTCAAAATGTCTGCATGTTTGGACAACCACCTAGAAATTTAAAAAAAAAATCCACAAATTCAATTTAAACACCAACCATCATCGCTCGATAGTACATCGTCTGTTTCACCATAACCAATTCAATTTGCTTGAATATCTTCTCCATCGAGAATGTGCTGTCGTTCTTCAAGGCATTATCGCAGAAATCCAATGCAGTCCGCTCGTCATACTCTCCATTGCCATCGGCAACTGCATTCAGGAATATCCTGAACGCCTCAAAAACACTGTCCACAAACATCAGATCCTTCTTCAGCATAATCCATTCAAAGTGTTGAATGATGTCGTATCGCGTGTCATTGAATCTCTGCTGCAGGTTGTCTTGAACGAATTTACGATGATTGTCGTAGACCTTTTTTAATTGCGCCTCACGGGTGATACGGGGTTTCGTGATATACTTCCACAGGGCCTGCTCCAGGGAGACATATTCCGCGTGCGATGTATCCACGGCTAGAGCAACATTTCGCCTCGATTCAACCGCAACCAAGGTGGTTGCAGCGAGTAGTATCACGAGGGGGAGGAGGATCGTCGTCGACAATGACGACATTATCACCGACACCGTTTTACAGTCTCTTATAAGCATTCTATTCACAGCATTAATTCAATTTAAGTAGGAACACTGGGATTTAATTTTTGTTCAAGTGCTAATCAAAATGGTCAATCTTTGACCCTCGCCCGATTTGAAATCCGCAAAAAGATTTCGTAAACAAATCAGGTTTTCGTTTTCTTAACACTTTGGGGAATGCGAATTTGTTTGCATAAATTTAGCACATCTTCACCATATAGATAGATTTTGCACTGAAAACTATTTAGGAATGGAAACGATTTAGTTTTGTCAAAAGCACAAGAGAATTATTTTGTTTCGTTGTTCCACCGTCCCGTGTCACCACTGTTCGATTCATAAGCGAGTACGGTAATGGGGTTGTGTGCTGGGGAATATCAAATCGAATCAACTAACAGTCGAGTACACTCGTGGAGAGTTGTTGTTTTACTCAATGCGCTCTGGCTCTGGTACTGGTATTGGTATTGGTTGTAGCTACGATGACTCTCCCTCTGTATTATTGAGTTCGACGTTCGCATTTTGTGTTGACGAAAGAACGAGAGACGGGCGAAAATAATAAATAAATAACGAATCAACAACAACATTGGAACACACTACACTAAACAGAGCGGAGGAGACCACCAGAGAGACAGAGACGGCATAGCCAGTGAGTGAATTGCAATTGGCATTGGATCTGGGTGGTTAGACTTTGGGATTAGTGTGTTAGAATCTTTTATTTTCTCCATTACAGCTTTGTGTGTACTCAATTTGAGTGAACTGAACCCTATGCTGGACGGAATCCACAATCAGTATTGGATTTCTAAATACCGATTCGCATGAGACGGAGATAGGGGTCGATTGTGTGCGACACATTTTAAAAGTGCCACGATCTGAGCGATTTGTTTGCTATTTTGTGCCAGGGAAACATGATCTCAAGACCATGAAAAAACAGCAGCTGTACATGATTATTCAGCCCTAGCGAGATATCCGTCGGAGAGGAAAATTCTCCGATTTTGTACGATTTTGAGGATTTTAGCTTCGAAGTATTCCTCCGAAAAGCTGTTCGGAATATTTCTCCGACATTTTGTAACGCATCCCGGGGAATTGCGTTGGAGTGCGTTCAGGTGCATTTTTCGTGCAATATTTGACAGCTAAGTGCACTTTTTTCCGATTTCCTCCGACACAAATTCTTTGCGGAATTTATTTACGAATTGTAGTGAAGTGATATTATCTCCGATGGCATATACTTCGAATGGAATTTAAGCCTGCGACGAAGTATGCGTTCCGGAAAATTGTCCGCTCCGACAGATACCTCGCTAGGGCAGATTATATGGAATATCGCGATCGTGGTCCAAAATGTATTAGACAATCGTAGTGTTGTTTTATTTGCGAATTTATATTCCACATAAGGTAAATAAAGAACAGGCTGTTTGGCCGTCTAAACAATTCCATCACGCGCATACTACGCTGCAAGTATCAGTAATTTTCTGATCAGCAAAATCAAACAGTGTCGGGCGCAATGGTAGCTGGTATCTTGTATCGCTGTCAAAAGAGAGGAAGATTTCTTGCATGAAGTTACCCTCCATAGAATTTCAAGCCACAATTTCAAGAAGATACACATTGTGTAACCGCTTGAGGGCTGCCTTGTTTTTAACTTGTGACTCAGATTCAAGCTCCAGCTATAGATACGCATTGTAAGCGGCCCTTTAGGCGACCAACTATTTTTGGGAAGACCAGTCACGTTCAAACAAAAACGGAGCAGAAATTTGTTTCAATACAAACTTTTGAAACTTTAAGGTTTTAAGTAAAAATCAGTAAAAGTTATTTATACGGGAACAGAATGAATGAATTGACTGTCATTTGGTTTGAAATTTAAACATTCTAATAATTTTCAAAAGATGAGCATGAAAGGAAAGTCCCATGTCGCTCCAAATTGTTGTTTTCTCTTTCAACGTTGGCTTTCAAGACTTACAAGATTTAAAAAAGCCTCTGAAAAAGGATCCACTCTGCCGTTCTCATGTTTAACGTTCAATTGGTTGTTGGTAATTTGATTTTTGTCTATAAATAAAACTAAAATGTCAAAGCACAATAACATCTGAAGCCATTGAGAAGTCTAATCACCACAAATGCTTTATACCCTTGGTTGAGCAAGAAAAGTCAAACAACATATGATTGACAGCCATGTGGCATTCAGAATTGTAATAGCAAAAGCAGGCAATACTGTACAGAAGGTGTAGTTTCATCCTGTACGAGTGTACAACTTTATCAGCCCTATCAAGGTATCCGTCGGAAGAAAAATTTTCTCCGATTAGCAATTTGCTCAGATCTTCCGACGAACTGTGTCACACATGATCGCGCAGCGGTTAAACGCGTCAATTTAACAATTTTTGACAGCTACACGTTGATTTTTTCCGAAGACGTCCGACGAAGAATTGTTGCGAAATTAAACGAATACGATTGGCATGATTTATTTGAGTTTCGATAGGACCTAAATTTCGTTTTGGAAATTTGTCCGACTGGATAAGTCGATAGTTAACTAAGTTGACAGGCTCAGTGGCGCGATGGTTAGTGCGATGCAGCGCAGAAAGTCTGGGTTCGATTCCCAGCCGTAGCAACACCCAAATGATTTTTCACTGGCCCTCTTGTCGTGACCTGACATATCAAAAGCTTTTCTCAAATTCGCCGTTGGGAGTCGGCAAAAAAAAGGAGGTTCAGGAGGTCCCACTGTCGTACATGCAGTACACACGCACACATGAATGGTTGTGAGAAAGCTCGGCCATTGGTACTAACGAGCCTGTTGCGACAAATTTTTTTTTTTTTATGACATCAAATCACCAGTGGATTTGTTGCTACGAAAACCGTATTGACGGTCACTGAGGATTTTTCGTGTTTCAAGATATTTCATAAGCTAACGGTTTATCAGCGTTTCCATGAAGTGATGTAAATGTAAGAGAGAAGAAGATTCGCATTTTTTGAGGACAAGCTGGACATGAAGAGGCGGGCTAGGATAAATTTTACTTTCTCTGTCACTGTCCGGTGTCCACTGTCTTTTCGGCAGTTTTCCATCGACTCGGAAAGAGTCCTGATGAATAGGTCAGATGGAAAAGCTTACGCAATGGTTTTGTTGGCGTTGAAGAACATTTCTTCAGAATTATAGGGGTCCATCTGGACCAGCCGATTTGTGTATGTCAAGATCGGTCATTATTCTTGAGCGATTGCTCATGAAGCTTACAATTGCGTTCAATGGATTCGAAAGAACTTCAAAGCGTAGCTGTCAAACATTTTGGACTTAACGCATTATGTCGGCGCGCGATCATGTGTGATAAATTTCTTGAAAGATCTGTTCACAATGTTTTTTGAAACGAAAACCTCGGATATGATTGAAACAAGTTGGAGAAAATTTTCTTCCAAATGGATTCCACGATAAGGCTGATTTTCTTCGTTTTTCTTCTTTTTTCTCGATGAAATACAAAATTCTCCGATATCGAACAAATCGGAGAAAATTTTGTTCCGAACGGATTCCTCGGTAGGGGTGAATATTTATGACAGCTCAACGAAAATGAAGGCAAATGTCAGTCGTATGAAGTAACGAGTATCGTGATTTCAACGACATTTGTGTTACAAAATACGGCCCCAGAACACCAACTGACAGTTTACTAAATTGTATCATCAGAAATTCCTGCCGTAAATTTGTTTATTAATTCCTTAAAAGGGGTAGTTTTACCCACTCTTATAAGCTCTTCTCTTGTACTAATTTTTGTGTACGGAAACGGCAATCAGTAAAAATGATATTATTACTGGAACTGACCTAATAATTGCAAATACCAAAGTGATGCCTCATCTACCAAAGCAAATACTTTTCGTTTGTTTAAAATTCCATTACCTACGCTGTGAAGAGTGGAACCTATATAACTCATCACTGATTTATACAACAATGTCAAGAACCTTTTCATCCCTGTAAATATAAAGTCCATATGCACGATTATATCCAGCACTTCATTCATTGTTTTCATAGTACGACTTGGGTAATTTAGATTTCCTATTCCCTTGACCGCAATTTCACAGCAAAATATGTATCACAATACACTCAGGGGTGGTTGACATGTGGCAACCCTAACTATACAACGTCATTGTGTCCATTTCTATTAATTTATGTGGATGCACATGTGCCAAGCCAACTACACATGCAGCTGCACATCTGCAGTGCATGTGCATTCTCTTTCCCGAGAGAAGGCAATAACAACGTACCCATGTGTGTTATTAAGTGGATCACCTTCTCAAGGCATTTCATCTCTTTCTGGTCTGCTAATAAAATAGTTGATCCGAAACTGGTTGCGAACATATGATTTTGACTGGTTGTTGCAACGCAACTGGGAATGAGAGTACCTACTCCACGGGGTAGACAGGAAAAACAACAGAAACATACAAATAATCCACCTATAGCGAGACTTGTCGATGTCGCGCCGAACAATGAGAAGTCACTCAGAGTCAAGCATATGTTCATAGTATGTATGTGGTCGTCGTAATATTATAATACGACTAAAGTGACATTAATTCACTGACAGAGGGACTTCAAATGCAAGTGCAATTTTGAAGCACATTTCAAAATTCATTTCAAATAAAATGTTTTATACGAGAATAAATGGGTACTAGGCACTGTCGATAGAAGAACTAGTCTCCTTAGACAGTTTTGTGTGTGAAAAGTTATATTTCGAAGGGACCTCTGTAATTCAGTGACTGAAGAACCACTTTTTTTTGGAAACCTGAGAAGCTTACAACCTATATTCACTTCAAATTTGAGCTAATAGGGGTGTTCCACTTACAGATTTAACATCGATGAGATTGAGAATTGAGAGTTTTTGATTAAATAGGCGGGGTCCACAAAAAAAAATCCCTCTGATATCTCTGAAATTTGATATCTTGAGACGGACTCAGTGGCGCGATGGTTAGTGCGATGAAGAGCCGCGCAGAAGTAGTGGCTTCGATTCCAAGGCGTTGTCAAACCCTAAATGATTTTTCACTAGCCCTAATCTCGTGATCTGACAAATCATCCGAGTACTATCAATACTCGGAGTCGGCATAAAACAGGAATACCCGCCACCGTCCAAGAAGTACACACGCACACATGAATGGTTGTAAGAAAGCTCGGAATTGGGTACTAACCAGCCTGTGCGCCAAATATTTGGTAATGTCGAACAATATTCCTCATAGCGATGTTCATTTATTGACTTGAGTTGGGAACCCTTCCTAGTACTCTTACATACTAAACAGTGAGCCATTCCAGGTATCAGGGCCGATCAGCATTTCGGACATATCTTCCGACGAAATATAACGCGCGTGATCGCGCATCGGCAATATACGTTAAGTTGACAATTTTTGACAGCTATACGTTGAATTTCCGAAGTTGTTCGACGAAAAATTGTTGCGGAATCAAAAGAACGCAATTGTATGTTTTTTTTTTATTTTGTTTCGCGACGGATACCTCAAAAGCAAATTGAGTTCCGATTGGAACAGACTTTCGTTTCGAAGATTGTTCCGAACGGATACCTTGATAGGGGTGAATAACTTTGCAGACACAAATGAAGGTAGAAGCTAGGTTTGAGGCCCAGTATGTCCGGTTAATGATAGATATAACATTTTGTTTGTTAAGCATCAACTAACATAGAGTTAGACCCTTCAACGACTTTGGTTAGTCAATTCTATATGATCAGCTTTTATGCTTAGAGCTAACTGAGCACTGAAAAACTGATCTTTAGACTCATGAAGCAAATTCTAGGCAAAGTTTCTTACCCACCTGTGCAGCTCAGACTCGTTTAACCAACCCAATAATAGCTTTGTATACTAAAACGAAAATAGAGCAGAACAGCTCAAGCTGGTGATAGTTGTCGTATAAAAGTTATACTTCTGACGAATGGGTTTCTGTTCATAAGCAAGTCACTAGGTACTGAAGCTCAGGCTCATCGTATCTTTGGCGATTGGTGTTGAATCGTTACAAACCATCTCGCTTAATTACTTCTCTACTCGACCGCATATTGGGTTCCCCGTTTTTTTATCATTAGTTTGTACAACAACGTTGATATCATGAATTGACAACTTGCTCCTACATCAGCGATCGATATAACTGGAAACGATACTTGAAGCGTGGTAAGATCCCGCTCAGACTCGTCAAACATACATCTCAAGGAATTACTCTAAAGTATGTCTACTTTGTACTTTCAATAATTCGTAGAATCTCAAATTTCTTGGACTGTGTATAAATTATCTGAGACGCCTTATTACGGCAGTATGGGTCAGTAGTATTGTGCGAGTGAGGATCGTTACCCATCAATCATTTCGGTCATCACCATGATAATGTACAATCTAATCCCACTCTACTACTCTCAGTTGTTCATTCCTTTCTTCTTCCAACCGTATTCACGATCATCATGTTACCGCTATGCGAAGTACCAAAATGGCTGGGGACTTAACAAATACCCTTCCGCAAATGGTTGAACTTGGAATATATGGCGCACTCAGGTTTTAGTCTGTTCTTGTCCATGTAACGCGGGGCGACCTTCTTTCTCGAAAAAGAAAAAAAAATAACCCAGACCCATCGGCTGAGGGAGACAAATTCCTCTTCAGTGTAAGTGGACTACTGGAATCTGGTACGGACAGGTTTGGATCTGAGGTTGACGCACGGTCAGACCCTTTGAGGAGGAATGCCAGCAACTGTATTTCCACCGCCTTCACAGCAAACACGTCAACAGTGAGGTGCAAGCAAAGTCAACAGTGGGCGACAAACCTCAAACGTTTTGTGACTTTGCAGTGTAACACGGAGGCTGCAAGCTTAGGGAGGCTAGAGATAAAACCGATCTGTACCGTCGAGCTTGAAAACTCCATGATCTGAGTCAAAGCGAAACCAATTTGTTCTGGTAACCCGAGCGGAGCAATCCCCTTTGAGAAAATGAGCAAAATGTAGGCGAATTGAAGGCAACGGCCCTCCGTTCGTCCCTAATTGAAGACTGTGGCCTCACGAACCACGGGAGTTATATGTGGAACTGGCGCATGTGTCACATAATTCGTCACATTAGGAGTTCTATACTCCTTGCTACTAGGCAACTGCACCCAAATAAGAAGTTGTTCACCGAAAGCTTCGTTAACTCGGTTCAATAGTAGGAAGGTTTAGATTGCTAAAAGCAGGCGAATATAATGAAATCCTTCCATCCATACTTTAAGGCAATGAATGATTATTTGGTAAGGAATACCCATTAATAGAGGAAGGCTACATGCATTTCAAATGCCAATGCCACGTGAACTCATCATGGCACAATCTTAATTGGTCTCGCGCCAGAAATGTACGAGGTACACCCAAGATAGCATGACCAAAAACCAGTCAATGGGGTCTTGCGACTTGCTCTAGCCAATGTCATGCTTTAATGACACGCGAGTAGTGCTATCCGCGCGACCATTATTAACTTGTAAGGTATTGGTCAAAGTGTTGAGCTATGAACGTGTTGGAGGTAGATTTTCGAAAAAAGATTGACGTGTCTGCGAAAGAAATAATAAAGTTAGGCTGTATGGGGTGCAAAAGTGAAATGTGTTGCTGTCCTACCCCTGACCAAAAAGTTTTATATTTGTATGCAACAAAAAAGAAACCCAAAAAGTAAGGCACAACTGTAATCACTTGATCAGAGTAAACACGGTGTGAGAAAGCGTCCACTACAAGATGACCTGCAAAGTTGAAGGCATTTATTTGCCTTAGAAGAGTTCTGAGATCTACAAATACATGATCCAATCGCAGTTTCAATTTCGTGCACGAGCAATTTAATCTAATAACAGGTTACATTAGAGAAGATAAACCATTAGGCTGAGTCAACAATCACTTAACCACATGTAATATTTTATTGTCATGTCATGCGTCATTCCACCGTTTGTATAGCGTATAAATAGTTATTCCTGACAACTAACTCTTCCGTTCATTGTCACCTAAAGCCGTTGTCAGTGTTTCTCTTTGTTTGGGTAGATGAATTATATTACGTTCTTGCCGACTGCTACCATCTCTCTAAGCTGAGCTTCATTCGAGACATCAAGACTGGCGTTATTTTTGAAGAATTTCTCGGAATTCAATTAAGCGAGTGGTATGACTCATTTGGCAACTTGCAAAGTCAGACTTTGCGCGCCGCTTTCTCCGTGGTTTAATGAGGAGAACATAACAACCAAATATTGACTACTTGTGCGTCAGTGGTGGAAATTATATTCCCCGACAAGACAACAAAGAAAGACCTCACACAACCAAACCTAACCGGAAAACCAAGTTGATACCTAAATTCTGTTAGCTCATTAAATCTGATATCACCCACCCTCTCTTGTGTCCATATCAGCTTGAAACTAAGCACTCCCCTGAATAAACAAACAGAATGTGTCATTTTACCTCTAGCATCTCGGCAATCATTTGCAGAACACTCTTCGATGGCGTACGATTCTCGCCATCGCTTCCAACATAAATCAAATGTAACTGCTCCAGCAGATTGTCGACAGCATAAGCATTCGGTGAAACCGACCATTCAGCAAATGTCACCAGTGTGGTCTGCTCCAATTTATCCTGAGTCGACTCATATCGTTGCATTTGATTATAGCGTGTCGCGATACGATTCATTATGTCGTCGATTTCATGCATTTGCAACTCCAAGCGTGTGTTCACTCTGTTGAAGCTATTTATGGACTCGATCGCCCATTCCACATTATTCGCATACTATAAAGAAACAACACCAAAATAAATGATATAACCTCAATTATCATGGTAGTCCAATGCAATGGGACGCACCCTACTCTCCGACTGATCGATTTTCCTCGACAGCTCCATCATGCGACGAAGGACTTTCTTTTGTTTTTCCCTCACAATGGGCAGTTCAATTTGCTCGCCTAAATTCGTCTGCTGAACAAATTCCCATGTTTTGAAGATGCCGGTGGCAACTTCTTTGGCAACATGGAGCACATCCAAAACGTCTTCGATTAGGGCGCTGCTATGGGGTATTTGGCCAGTGCAGCTGAACACCAATACAACGAGTAGAAACTTTTTTAACCGCATTTTTGTTCGCACTAGTACACAACCTTTTTGTGGAGTTTCTTTGAGGGAAATTAATTTCTAACGGCAATGGCACTTTGTGGATTTCGTTTTGTTAAAATTTATTTCACTTTTTCATTCTTTTTTGTTTCACTATTCTTGAATTGAACACAACACAAACGGGCGACTGGTTTGCTGCCAGTCGTGTCAGCCGGATGAGAGACCGTAGACAAATGCGCTGAGCTGATTTGCGGAGTCAGACATGCCAGATGCCACACACACGACACACTACACAGATAATAATCAGTGATGCCAATTTGTGCAAGTAGTAGCTGATGTTAGTACTTTTTATTTCCTATCACATGGGATTATATTAGTTTTGATGTTATAACGGGTAATCAATCAAGAGGTAATTCAGGTCTATCGCGATTAAAGCTTCCCGGGAAACTGTTCACATTCAGCAATCTGATTTACATTGCTCACGAGCAAAACATTCCCGGGAAAATTAACTCGAGATTAGCCTGTTTTTTTTTGACAGATGGCGCGTGAGTCGTGTAAAATTGCCGTTTGTTTTGTCATAGAGTATATAACTACTTGGAGTGCGCATCTCATACAACGAAAATTTTTTATGTTGGGTACTGATATTGATATCCCAGTTTTCACATCGATACCCCAGCATCAAACAATAGAATAGCCGACGCATTCGATTGACGAAATTTCCCCTTTGTTCTTACCGCTAGCAACTGAAACCTCTACAAATTGTTAAGCTGTCAATCGTACTCTTATGTAGCTCTATACTCTTTGGTTTTATTCACTATAGATTACTTCGGGACAACGTCAGTGTCAAATAAAAATTTACGCCTGTATGAATACAAATACCGAATATCAGTAATACCGCCACCTCTCGCCGTAAAAAAAATTTCATTGTTTTCCTAAATATCGTAGGAAGGAGACATCGAATTTGTGAGGGAGATAGTTTCCCGAAGTACTCAGTACTCATTGAGATATCATCATGGATAGACTGAAAGGGCAGCCCAGAATGCATATCTGTAGCTGACGTTTGTAGCTGCGTCATAAGTAAAAAACAAGGCAAGCCGCAAGTGCTTACACAATATGTATCTTCGTGAATTTGTCGCTTGAAATTGAATGGACGGCAACTTCATGCAAGAAATGTATTTCTCTTTTGACAGCGATACAAGATACCAGCTACAGATGCGCATTCTGGTCACCCTTTAAGGACCGCTGTCAAAAGCGAGATACATTTCTAGCATGACGTTGCCATTCAATCAACTTCAAGCTACAGATTCACATTGTATAAGCGCTTACGGCTTGCCTTGTTTTTGACTTTTGATACGCATTTTGGGCGGCCCTTCCACTCTCGAGAGATTTCCTGAAGATCCGTTGTTTTCGTTCATCATTTTGTTCAGCCCTTTTCTCAATGATCTCAATGGATACGTAAATAAGCAAATATGCGGTATATGGGTGGAAGAACAACCGGGATAGGTTCAGGAGCTGCAGTTACATCCACTGAAAACATCCGTTTGGTTTGGTTTATGGGCCGGTGGAATCATCTGTCCGTATTTCTTCAAAGAGACTGGTAATTAACTATTTTTTGCCTGAAATTAAATTCCGAGAACTCGACAACATTAAACAACTCAACTAACAATTTCGCTTTCTTTCGCACTATCGAAGCTATTTCCCAATTAGCAATATTACCTGAAGTCTGAAGTCTTATGGTAAAACATTTGGCGCACTTTTAGGAAGCTATTTACTTATAAAAGACTTTTTTAAATGCTTTTAATAAGCCTTACTGGAAAATACTTTCTTTGTCTGAAAAACAAAAGCCTTACAGAAGCAAAATTTAGGCTTCGCAAAAAGGCTTTCGGAAAATATTTGCAAGCCTTCTCAAAGTTGAAAAATAAAATTTTTTATTCTCTTTTTGTTTTTTTTTTTTCATTTTCTTATATTATTTGCTTTTATTAATTTCAATTTCAATCTCTTTAGACGGCTATATACACGCGGTTTTAACTGTCCGGTTTACTTGTGGCGCTGTGGCGATCCGGTAAAACTGACAAAAACAAATTTGTAAGGCTAATCAGTTTGTGTGTTTTTGTCGTTCGATAAACTACGGATCGCGCTCTTACCATAGTAGGCTTATTATTAGCAATAAATAGTTCTAAATGAGTGGTTAAAAAAAGACAAACGTTTTCGCATAATTGCTTGTGGAAATTAAATTTTAGTGCCTTATTAAGTAATCATTGTAAGTTGGGAAGACGGCGCTTGTTGGCACATAGATCTTGAAACAATGCACATATCGAGAGACCACTTCGATGAACAATTAAATTCACGCTTCGGACCAGAAAATTGGTCAGCAAGATCGTGCAACATCACTCAGCGAGTACGTGGCCACAACCATACAATTTCATATGTTTAATTTTTTTTTGTCGCTCAGTGCGTGACCTTAGCCTAAGGTGTTTGTGGATAAGCGAGCTAGTTTTGAAGCATTGAAGGCCCACATTATGCGTCATAGAAAAGTGAATGCCAATTGCTGTCAAAACAAAGCTTTTGAATTTTTTTTAAAACAAGATTATTGAAAAATATTTTAATTTTTAATGAAAGTCTTCGCAGAAAATCACTTTATTTTTCCATGATCAAGATTTATTTTTGTGAAGTAATGTTTGTCTTTCCACCAAAATGACACGGAATTATCTAATGATACCTATAATCAGCCAAGATGATACAAAGAAGTTATTTAATGCTATAGCTGCAGCTTTAGATTAACAACAAAGATTTCACGATATATTTGAATTTCGTATTAAAAAAAAACACCATTTGATTAGTTTCTGTTTTGTCACTTCTTACCTTAGAATTACGAAGCCAATTAAGTGGAAAGCAGTTTCACAAGCGTGTTTGTACTACAACTCTGTTCAAAGATCAAAGACATTTTTAGATGATTACGTTAATTTAAACACCACTTAAGATGTCAAAAAAACTGCCTTCCTTCGTATTGCAGGATTGAACCAGAATACCACTGCTGTGGCGGAGGACGTTCGATATTAAACAATAACGGATGTGTGCTACTGACAGATGGCATTTTTAGACTTAAAACACAACCGAAAAATAATTCACAAAAGCCAGACTAAGGCCGTGTGTCCATTGCGTTAAAATTTTAGCAAGTGGATCATTTTTGACATTAGTATGGTGCAGAAAAGTCAAAAATAAAACAGTGGATAAAATTTAACCCTCTTTTTAACGCAATTGACACACGGCCTAAATATTCCAGTCCCACTCATGATACAACTAATCAAATATCATCGACGCTCATGACAAAACCCAACAAGTACAAAGTCATCTGTAGTAGCTGTGTCATGAGTGTAACAATATCGTACCAAAGTACGATTTATTTGTCAAAATGTTTGTTGGTTGATACTTTTTGCTACCTGTGTTGATACGATACAGTGACATCACTCCCGGTAATATCGGAATTGGGAATGCGAATGACGAGAGATTTTTGAGATGATAAAGAAAGGTATAACAATACACCAATACAACACTACTTCTCTGCTACTGTATGTTTTATAATTCTTTTATAGCTCTATAGTTTGAAACATTCTCGCTAATTGGAGTGTGAGAGATCAGAGAAACAGATTCAATCAGAGATGTTTTTGTATCTATCAAGTATCAGTTTTTGTTGTACATGTGCACACTTAAAATATTTTTAATTTAAAAGGGGAATGCCCGTACACAATCAAACTTGCTGCGTATGTAGGGCTGCCAACTTTTTGGTTTATTTGGAATCTTAAATATTCCTTGACATGTAAATATCATTTTACTGTTGACGACTTCCATTTTGATCTCGGTTAATTAACACACACAATAACTGTCTAACATTGTCAGTTTAATGGGATGTGGAAACCCAGCTCAAAGCGAATCTTTCTCTTTGTTCGCCAGTGGAAAGCCATAGAAAAGAAAAAAATAAAAGTAAAAATAAAGAAATAACAAATAAAGTGATGTTTCAGAAGCAAAATTATTTGAACCCCTAATAATCGGCCCAAGCGAGTTATCCGTCGGAGCGAAAAATTCTCCGATTTTGCACGATTCGGAGGATTTTATCTTCGAGGTATTCTTTCGAAAAGCTGTCCGGAATATTTCTTCGACATTTTGTAACGTACACCGACGAATTGCGTTGAAGTTCGTTCAGGTGCATTTTCGTGAAACTTTTGACAGCTAAGTAGAATTCTGTTTCCGATTTCCTCTGACACAAATTCTTCGCGGAATTTATGTAAAAACAAAAATTGTGGATACATCAATCTTGTGTTGCGCTTAGGCCCAGTTTTTTTTTTGTTCGGGATTTAACCGAGTTAACTCGATAAGTAGTTTTTCAGTCGATTTAAATCCAGAGTTAACTTCGAGTTATCCCCACAAGTTTTGTGAGTTGACCCTGGGACTAAATGATATACCAAACATACAAATATTTTCAATTCCATTTGTGTGGACATTTTATCAAATTTTAAGAAACTAAATGCGTGTACGATATTTTCAAATTCAGATCCCAGCGACTCGAAAATGTTTTAAATATTGAGTTCGACTGTTATAAGAAGAAAAAGACTTGTAAAATCTTTGGGGAAAAATAAACAAACAGTTGATACCTGAGCTGTTGCAGATTCTATAGGTACATTTCGATAACTTTTTAACATCAAAATCGATAAATCATGAGTGCTACCAAATCAAATCACCACACTCGAAATCAAATATTGGGTGTTTTTTTTTAGAGGTATAGAACTGAATTGAAATAAAACACAAGAAAATCGTATAAATGTCCATCAATTTGGCTTTAAATGTAAAAATTTAAAAGTAAGTAATGTTTAAATATGATTTCGGGCATGTGGCCGCCGTGGCTGGTTCGAATAAAGCCAAGTCTGGAGGTCCAATTTCAACCGCTTTTTCGAGCATTTGGGGTCGTATGTCGGCAATAACGCCACGCCATGTTGGCTTCCAAGTCCCCTAACGTTTATGGTTTGTCCATTCTCGAAATTATGCGCTTATCGAATGTTTCCTTCAATAAATCGATTGTGACGTGCGCTGTGTGGCGCCGTCTTGTTGAAACCACATCTCATCCACATTCATGCCATCCAATCCGGGAACAAAATAATCTGTTATCATGGCTCTATACCGGTCTCTATTTACTGTAACTGACTCTACAGCATCATTTCGGAAGAAGTATGGCCCAATGACTCCACCAGCCCATAGAGCATACCAAACAGTGAGTTTTTTTTGATGCAATGGCGTCTTAAGGTCTCATATGGATTCTCTTCACTCCAAATGCGGCAATTTTGCTTGTTGACGTAGCCATTCAACAAAAAATGGCCCTCATCACTGAACAAAATTTTGCGATCAAAATCAGCATCTAGAATCTCATATTCGGCCATACACCAAAATCACGACGCATTGCATGTTCTCGCGGCTTTAATTCTTGCACAAGCTATATCTTGTAAGGTCGTAAGCCAAGATCTTTGCGCAAAATCTTCCATAAAGTTGATGGACAAAGCTGCAATTGCCGTGCACCGTGGCGAATCGATTCGTTCGGGTCCTCTTCAACACTTTGCTCTACAGCGGCAATTGTATCTTCGGTGCGCACTGATCGACGTCTCTGCGGATGCGTATTGTCACAAAGAGTAAACGTTGTGCGAAAACGATCCATGGTTTACCGAATTATTTGCTCTGATGGACGATTATGTCGACCATAAAATGGACGGAGCTTACGGTGAACTCTGCGAACTGAACCATTATTTACGAAATAAATTTTTCACGGTTTGCAAGCGTTGTTCATTTTTCATCCTGTTCATGATGAAATGGCAAACCAACATAAACATAAATGACATTAGAGTGGCTCGATTTGACAACAAAATGTCAGTTTTATCTCTGTTCGAAAAACCAACCTCTCAAAAAACACTCGTTATAATCCCGCACTGACAAACAGCTTCATGAGTTAACTCTGAATTAAATTTATTCCGGAATTGTAGTTAACTCTGTAGTTAACTCAGAGTTAACCCAGCACTGAAAAACCAGGCCTAACATTGTCAATTTAATGGGATGTGGAGACCCTGCTTAAATAATTGTTTTTATACTTATTTTGAGTTTGTGTCGGAAAGTGAAAGCAAATTAATAAAAATGGACTCAAGCTAAATTTCTTTTGTAAATGATTTAAATGTAGTGAATGTGATGAATACAAACAGACCAACAGATCGAGACCAAAAACGTACAAACCGAGAACTAACCAAATCGAACTTCAAGACCAATATTTTCGGCAAAAGTATAGATTTTCTAAGCCCAATATGGAAAAACTTTTCAACATTGTGTGATCCGATCTTGAAGGATCAAGTAGGGATGGTAACATTTCTGCTGATCTGCAAGTGATGGCTGCTATAAAATAACTATTAGGGTCGAAATGAAGTATAGGTATTATATAATCTTCTATCACACTCCAATAAAAATCTTTAAAAATTCCATTATACACTTTTTGGATTCAAGATGACAGAGCGGATATAAAACGGATTTAGTCAATCTACGATTTGTGTGTTATATATCAGAGGGCTGCAAAGGCATTTTCCTTAAAGAGATCGCAATTTGTAAAAATGCCAAAAACAGTGTCTCAGCAAATAAGAGAGACAAATGGGACATAAACTTGTATAAAATTTCACTTTTTTGTACTAGATCTGTAAATGTTATTATGTTTTTTGAAACAATCATCGTTAAGTTAAGCAGCATTGAATAGTCGAGTTTAGCTAAGAATTTAAGTAACGTTGCTTAGAGACAACTTAAATATTTAAGAATGATTAACTAAACCGTCTCTGAGACACATTCGAGGAAAATCAAAAAAAACACTGATGTGATAGTTCATAATCCAAATTTCATCATGGCAAAATGAAGCCCTTAAAATCGGGGACATACAATATATGACAGACAAAGAGACATACATGGCTGTTTCGACTAAACCGGTGATTGTGTTAAAATACTTCTATGAGGCAAGATATAAAAAAATAAATGTAATGGGCCTTGAGGTTATCTGGAGAGTATTGTAGAAATATGGTAAAGATCCAAGTAGAGATACTTTTTTCAATAGCCTTTTTTGACAGATCATGTGTGAGTCGTGTCATGCTGTCATGTTATTTTTGTTTAGTATTGTTTGGCATTTCATAATGGAAAGACTTACGCGTGAACAACGTTTACAAATTGTTCAACTTTATTATGAAAATTCACGTTCTGTGAGGAATGTGTTTCGTGCACTTCGCTCAACTTATGGTCAACATAATCGGCCTACTGAGCGTACTATTCGCAACACCATCACCGGCCGGTCGATTGGCCACCAAAATCGTGTGATATCACACCGTTAGACTTTTTCCTGTGGGGATATGTAAAGTCAAAAGCTTATGCCGACAATCCCGCTTCGATTCAGGCCTTGGAGGAAAACATCACGCGTGTCATTAGCCAGTTACCAGTCGAAATGCTCGAACGAGTGATCGAAAATTGGACTCAACGGATGGACCATCTGCGACGTAGCAACGGCCAACATTTGGTAGACATAATCTTAAAAAAATAAATGCCAAAGAATGTTCTTTCAAATGATAATAAACATTCTCTCCATTAAATTTGAATTTTCTGTGTTTTTTTCTTTAAAAAAGTAGGGAACCTCGAAAAGGATCACCCTTTATTAGGGGTTATCTCCTCAATCTTTAAAAACTGTGTTTGGGTCAACGTTGTTGTTAAAACAGCAGATTTCATGTTGTAGTTATCGATCTCCATGTCATCATATATGGAGTGTTTTACATTGAGCAACTTAAAGACAAGTCATCTGATTTTCTCAGATGATTTAAGAAACCAATGGAATTAGCGTCACTATTAGAAGGAATCTGTTGAGCAAACCTGGTAATGTCCAAATAGCTATAATTTATCATTCAATTTTTTTTTTTGTGAAAACTAAGTTTCGGTTTGATGTGAATGCAATGTAACCCTCAAAATTATACGTCCGACATTAATTTCGCGTTATAAATAAGTGGATACCTATGTGTGTGATTGTGTGAATTTATCTCGTAAATAGCATACTGCGTTTCTAAATTGCGACCCTCGTCCCTACTAGATTTCTGTACGAAAACCTTGACACAAACATTTAAACAGAAATACATGTCTTTGAACTGTCAACGACAATTGTCAACTGACAATGAACTAATAGATGATTTTTCGCCAGTAATTGACAGCGTCCCGAAACTCAGATTACCTTTCGGTAATGTGGTGATACGGTTATCACACCCAACCAAAAATGGAGTTTTTGACAAAAAGTTTTCGAAAACAGCAAACATCGATAAAAGATAATGCAACCCTTTCAAAGATTTTAGTGCACCTAATTATTTTTTAAATTATATAAATGCAAGTTGAAAACTGAAATATCAATTAAATTTTGGGCTAAAAATTAATCCGAAAAATAACGTTTTGTTATCTGATATGTCAGCTGTTTTGTGGGGAAAAGCTATGGATCCATCAATAGGTGTGTTCGTCTTAACAAGCTCCAACAAAATAACGTTTTCGAAGTGGTTTCGTAACCTAAACGTTTTAAAAAACTGGAAATGCATGGACAAATCTTAGTTTTCGATGAAAATTTTGTTTGTTTTTTTTCTAAAATTCTTTCGGATCGGAGTGAAAACCGTATATATTTTGATTTAGAGCCTAAAAACTTAAATTTTCTTTATAGCTTGAAGCAATGTAAGCACTTTCTCTCTTACCTAAGTCCTTAGGACAAGTTCTGAGCTTTTTTTTCGCCAGAAATTTCGGCTTAAATGGCACGTCGATTTGGAGCCCAACATATTAAGTTTTCTTTACAGCTCGAAGCAATGTAAGCAGTTTCACTTTGACCTGAGTCCTAAGGAAAAATTCTGAGCTTTGTTTCGCCAGGAATGTCGTCTTAAATGACACGTCGATTAGAGCCCAAAATTTTCTTTACAGCTCGAAGAGTACGTAGGACAAATGCTGAACTTTTTTTCCAGGAATGTCCTTAAATGATGTTGGCTTAAATGGCACGTCAATTTGGAGCTTGAAATCTTAAATTTTCTTTACATCTCGAAGCAATGTAAGCAGCCTCACTCTTACCTGAGTTCTTATACTTAATTCTGTACTTTATTTCGCCAAGAATGTCGGCTTAAATGGCTCGTCGATTTGGAGCCCACAATCTGAAATTTTCTTTACAGCTTAGTCCTTAGGACAAATTCTTTGCTTTATTTCGCCAGGATTGTCTGCTTAAATGATACGTCGATTTGGAGCCCAAAATTTGAAATTTTCTTTACATCTCGAAGCAATGTAAGCTGTTTCACTCTTACCTGGATCTTAAGGGTAAATTCTGAGCTTTGTTTCGCCAAGAATGTCGTCTTAAATGACACGTCGATTAGAGCCCAAAATTTTCTTTACAGCTCGAAGAGTACGTAGGACAAATGCTGAACTTTTTTTTTCCAGGAATGTCCTTAAATGATGTCCGCTTAAATAACACGTCGATTTGGAGCTTGAAATCTTAAATTTTCTTTATAGCTTGAAGCAATGTATGCACTTTCACTCTTACCTAAGTCCTTAGGACAACTTCTGAGCTTTTTTTCGCCAGAAATGTCGGCTTAAATGGCACGTCGACTTGGAGCTTGAAATCTTAAATTTTTTTACACCTCGAAGCAATGTAAGCAGTTTCACTCTTACCTGAGTTCTTATTCTAAATTCTGTACTTTATTTCGCCAGGAATGTCGGCTTAAATGGCTCGTCGATTTGGAGCCCTTAATCTCAAAATTTCTTTATAGCTCGAAGCATTGTTAGCAGTTTCACTCTAACTGAGTCCTTAGGACAAATTCTTTGCTTTATTTCGCCAGGAATGTCTGCTTAAATGATACGTCGTCCAAATCGCCCAAAATCTTAAATTTTAGCAGTTTCACTCTTACCTGAGTCCTTAGGACAAGTTCTTTGCTTTATTTCGCCAGGAATGTCGGCTTAAATGACGCGTCGATTTGGAGCACAAAATTTTAAATTTTCTTTACATCTCGGAGCAATGTAAGCTGTTTCACTCTTACCTGGATCTTTAGGACAAATTCTGAGCTTTGTTTCGCCACGAATTTCCTTTTAATCATCGATTTACCAATGAGAACAGAGATACATCTTACTATTGTACTTCAACGAAATGTCAAATCGTGATTTTGCATGGTTCTGCACAATGCACGTGTGGTCTATTGTCCCAATTTTTATATATTCCCCAACAGAGCTTTTATGACCTTTCGGCAGTTTGTACCAATTTGGACTTCTTGGACAGATTTGCAAAGGACCGAACCCCATTATTGTGAGACGATCTTATATCGTTTAGCTGTGGATGATTTTCTATGACGGTCTAAGTAATTGGGGTTCCTGAGACACTCTCAGAAAGAATTTCTTTTTCCATCTTTTTCCCTCTGCTGTCACCTAAATTTAAGAGCATAGCCACCAAACGTTAACTTCCTCTTGTATCAACAGGTTTGGACACACCAAGTAGGCGATTTATGGTGCTTCGTTTCTTCTTAAGCACACAATATGTTACCCGCATTGTTACCATTACCCCTTGACTCAAATCGCGATGCTGAATCAATGCAATAGCCCTAGGCCTTTCATTGTTTTACTTTTTCCCAGGATCATTCCGTTCTTTGTCGTTTATCGTTAATGTCACTGTTAGGGTTAAGGATTAAGTGATTCTATTAGACACGAACATTGTTTACCACACCACCACTGATTTTTTATGTTTGCTCCTTTACTAATGTTACCCCTCTCCTTTCTGATTCCAGAGCTTCTTTTATGAGATTCTCGCTGGCAAGTGGGTACGCAATGGGCTGCAAATCAAAGGTCAAGCCATGACATACATTCAGGCGAATTTCTGTAATTCCATGGCTGATATGGATCTGTTTTTCCTGCAAATATGTGCCACAAATCTGCCGGACTACTTTTTCCTGACAAACACCATAGACCTCTTTGGTGTTGGCCAATGGCTTGAGTTGGCGCCAATCAAGTCACCACAAAAAATGGAACAATCATCAATGTTGGAGGGTTTCCTAACCTTCTTAGCAACGCTAGTGACATCGCGTACTAATCTCGGCAACGATGAAGCAACCCAGTGTATCATAGAAATCAGTGCACTCCTTGCCACCGAGAACAAGACGCACAGTCAACTTTTGGAACTTATGCCGGAGCGGAGTGGAAATGTACACACAAAGAATTTCGAAACGTTCCTCAAGCAACTGTCCGTTTACAAAGCGCCTTTGTCGGGATCGGAGAACCTAGAACAGGGATTATTCACTCCAATCGATGAGGTGTGGGAGAACTACTACGATCCACTGCATGTGCTGTTGCGGGCCGTCCATCGACGTGATTTCCAGAGTTCTCTCGATAGATTTACCAACTTTGTCAAGTCAAAGGATAAAATGCCAGCCAGCGGAAATCTCTGGCCTCCGTTCAGATTGCCACGGCCCGTGGGTAAACTGTTCGATGATCCCTGTCGGATTTTGAACTCTAGAGTGTTTCACTCTACGATTTTGTCGATCTTCTATCGAGCGGTTCATTCGCGAGATGTTTCCGAGCACCTGCTGGCACTGGCTGTCTTCCTACTGGAGATTGCCGTGGAGAATAGTGACCAGGCCAGCATGGACGCTATTGTAGAATGTGAGTCGTACCAGCGATCATGTTACTCATTCTCACGCAGGGACCCGCCGAAACTAATGCAGTGTTATCCTACGGATAACCTTTGTGAGAATCTGCGACACGTGGTGGATAAGTTGTCTCTGAAGTCACACGTACCACAAGTGTCCCCGGCAAATTATCGCTCAAGTCCGTTCTACAGTGATATCGATTTCGACGTGTCCGACAGTGAGACACTTCCGCTACCAATGATCGTAGGTGGGGAAAATGATACCGGAGCGTCTGCGTCGAATGCTAACACTTCTCTAGCAGTTGTCTCGATGGAACTGGCTCTGCCGCAGGATCTTTCTGTGGTTCCCGAGACATCCTTGGTTATTCGCAGTATGGATGACGATAGCGACAGTCAAATAGAAGACGCTGCCTCCATGGCCCTGCAGACGATAAGCAACATCACCTCGCGATACACTCTTCAGCCGATTACTCTTCCCGAGTCGGGGATGGAAGTGGCAATTCGAAGAGACCTTGGCCTGGCCACAACTGGCGACATGCCTGGAGCGTCTGTTACCACCACCGCTGTTGTTAATCGTCAGCCAAATGAAATGTTCTCCCCGACTACAAATAGCGCCAGCGGAATGCTTTTGCCATTCCAGCGAGTCCAGCCGGTGGCAGTGCCCAGTACCAACTTGGACATCGTGCCTTCCAACACGCTCAGTTCAGTGAGCAGTGGCAGTAGTAGTTCGCGGCGTACCTTTGATTCGGGCAGTCGCAAGAGGAACGTCGAGCACGCAATCGGTCACAACAAGGACGAGGTAGTCATTGAAGAGAGTATCCTGTCGTTGTTATTGAAGTTGCACTCGCAACTGAGTGGCACGCTGGATAGTTTCTCGCTGAAGGACGGTGAAGATGACCGAATGTCATCTGAAGAAGCCACCGCAGCAACAATGGACATAGACTGCGATGAAGCTGCAGGTCCATCATCATCCTCATCGTCATCCTCGTCCAGCTCGTCGTCCTCTTCTAGTCATCCCAAGCGGAACTACAAGAATATTCGTGTCTCCGATTCACGTATCGGCGACGGACCATTCTTCATTGGAAATCTTCTCCGGAAAGTAGCCAAACGAGATGAGCAATGTGCGATGAACATCGAAGATATACGCAGTCGCCTATGGCCGAACCAAAGAGAAAAGCAGGCCGAACAGAAAGCCCGCGAAACCAAGGAGAAGGAAGAGCGATCACGCCGAGCGAAGGAACGTCAGCGCAGGCTGATGCAAGACTTTGCAAATAAACAAAAGGAATTCATGCAGACAGCCGGTCAAAGCATGGAATGCGGCGAAGACGAAGACGAACAGGAGTACGAACAGCCACGCGAACGGGAGTACGATTGTATTATCTGCAATTGTACGAGCGCCAGCACAGAATCTAACCCAATTGGTTTGGTGGTTCTTGTTGAATCCAGTGGCATAGTGGGTCACCGAAGAAACATCGCCGAACGACTGCCACTCCCACTGAACGCGGATGACGAGAAGAGGCTGAAGAATACCAGTATCCTTGCTACCGAATTTAATCGACGCAATCGAATCCTGACCGAGAAATTTGGCGAGGAGTCTTGGTATCTGTCAAACAATCTGGGCTACGAGAACGGAGTCTACGTGCAGTCATGCGGCCATCATGTGCATTTGAGTTGTCTGGAAGCGTACCTCAAAACATTGTATGCCACTCAACGGCAGCACTTGCACGAACGTGGTGAGTTTTACTGCCCCGTTTGCAGACAGCTGTCGAATTCAGTTCTTCCACTTAATCCGCAATTGGATCGACCAGCACCAGTCGTGCGGTCAGGAACACAGTACTTCGGGAAGTTGGTCTTGGAACTGATGGTTCTGATCAAAGAAAACGAACGACCACCGCTTAGGGTAAGTTTTTATGGTGTTTTTCAATTGCGAGGTGTACATTTTGAACCTTCTCTACAGACATCAACAAAGCTCTCTGAGGCCATGGGACGAGCCATGGAAGATATGACCAACATCACACATCGGAAAATCAATCGTTTCTCGCCCACTTTCCGCAGCCTGTTCCTCTTTGTGACCTCAATAGCTCGAACCAATCTCGAATCAGAGATTATTCAGCGTGGCGGAACCCTATGCTCCAACCAATCGACACGTTACAAGCCGAAGCGGGAGTGTATAGTGCCACTGCTTCATGTTCTCTCTGTCCATGTACGAGTTCTTGTCGATTGGCCACTGTGGCAGTCGTGGGCATCTCTCGCCGGCATACCTGTGGATGACACATCGCCCATACCATCCGACTGCAAGGAGTTGATTCCTAGTCTTTTCGCGGATCCCATAGCATTGCTATTGAAATTCATCCTCTTGGCGCCTCTACACTTAGATCAAGGTAAACTCCACAAAAATAGTCTCTTGATGCACCAGAATTATCCATCTCTTCCTCCCGTTTCAGTGTACTTCAACTGTATAGTAAACGTCATGTACAATCTCTTGTACTACCAAATCGTAGTGAAGCTCTGCGTCGCTCTGACTGATCTCGAATGCGACTACATTATGGAGAAATACAAATCCAGCAACGGCAATACTCCATACTTGGGCCGCGCAATGGCTCTCGTACTCAGCCACACCGATAGACTGCAGAGATTTCGTCGGTATTGCTTGCCAGCATCACTGGATCAATCCGTTCCCATCGAGGTGAACCTAAAGTCCATGGAAACGCAATTGCAGGCACTGTGTCTGCCGTTTTTGCGCATATCCGCCCTGTTGAGACATCACCTGTATCACCATGAAATGCCTGAGATCTCAGCCCCACCATTGGAATTTGTTCGGTTGGTGTACTATTTGGAATTGGTCACCGACAGTATGGATTGGGAGCGTTTCAATGCATCCAAGGGCCTGTGCTTTGTACCCGGCACTGAGGATTCCCTTGTCCAATTCTGGTGTGAGCAACTTATGGATGTACATCCACCGTTGGAAGCCATCCGAGAGCTAGTGATAGTCAATCAAAATACGGCGTGGCAACAGCCAAAGTTGTTGGGCCTACCCAGGGAGTATGAACGCCTGTTTACGGTGAGTTTGTGTGAGGTAATTTATATTGGTCGACATTATTAATTGAAATCTGTTTGCAGTACTATCACGAGAGACCATGCGAGAACTGTAACAAAGTGCCAAAAGAGAGCTCCATTTGCCTTCTATGCGGAGCTATTGTTTGCCTTAAGCAAAATTGCTGCGCCGAAAATGACTGCTGTGAGGCTGTTAGAGTATGTTTGCTTTGTGATTATCTTTCGTGGGGAAGTGCAACTCATTTTGTTTACTTTTAGCACACGATATCATGCGGCGGTGGAATCGGCATCTTCCTGGTGGTCACGTCAACGTACATCATCGTTATACGAGGCAGGAGAGCCTGCTTATGGGGTTCGCTGTATTTAGATGATTTCGATGAAGAAGATCGCGATTTAAAGTAAGTTTGGTGCTACATTTTTGAAATCTCCTTCAGGGACGTAGAATTATCTGAATTCTAAGACGAGTCTAGGAGGAGCATGCTCTGAAGAGTTGGTTGTCTCTTGGCGTTATCCAAAATCCAACCACATTTCGAATTCACAAGTGATGGCTTGATTTTGATTTTATTGTTCAGTTTTCTCATCGATCCACGACAGGGTGCTTCATTGTTTCTTTAATAAATCGAGAATCCGGTCTTGTTGTCATTGAGTGCGCTGTGGTTCTTTTTTGACCGCCTCGCATGTACAAGGCAGTATCTAAGGTTCTGCTTTTCTCTGCAGTCATTTGCTACTTCTCAGCAGTTGATCTTTAAATATGGTCGGGGTTTACAGCTGCGACACTCTGTTTGGATGTTTCGTGTCGACTAGCATGTGGCCTATTTTACTCATTCATAACTTCTTAAGTGGGGCCAATATTGTTTCTGCGATTGTTGTAGACAAAGACCATGCAAATTATAAGACTCGGCTATCGGCGGATGTCAAAAAAAAAAAAAAAATAGAGTAGGCCAAAGCTCGAATGTTTCTTCTTGTTTCATGAGCATCTCTAGTAAGTCCGGTCCGTAGGTTGCTGTTTTCATTAACACTTATGCGCACCACTTAGAGAAATCATACTCTACTGCGTCGATCATCTGTCTGGAAATCGAAAAATTCTGCGTCTATTGTGATTTACAAGAACTACGAACTACGAGCTACTAAACTACGACTTTCAGACACCTCGTGGCGACCTAGTATCTTGACTGTATATGGGCTGGAGGGGCGAAGACATCTCCTCCATACTAAGGCACATGTTCCTTTTTTAAGAAAGCAGCGGAAGACTTATCAAGATAGAGTCAACGGTGGAGTCTATAGTCCCAAGATGGTCACGTGTCACATGCCATTCGTTAGTTAAGACACTTGATCAAGGATGCTGGCGAATGCGCCGATATGCCAAAGGGCGGCGCTTAATCCGGTTGTGGTTCGAGCTACCCCGTGTCTTCGGGTTATATGATAAATTGGACCTGGCCCTGCGGGTGGGGGCTTTTGCCAAAAGAGTTAGTTCCTTACCACGTAAAAACGGTTTGTTATGAGAAAATCACCAACCTTGACTACCGGATCCACAGATATAAAACGACGACGACAACGACTTACAAGTATAGATAGGAACGCATGCGCGCTGTACACCCCGACTGCTATTCATGTACCCGTCCTCGCGTGGTACATGGCAGACATGAGTCTGCCATGTCATTAAGAGTAATCGACCTAAAGCCTGTTAGTGGTTGGATGCCTGCGATCCGCCTTAGAGCAACGTTTTGCTACATCTGACTTCTATTGGCATACGCCCTACCGGTAGACGGCTTTTTCCGACCTCCTTGAACATATGGACCGTTTCCGGAATAAGATGTTAAAATCGTACCTGGTAACAAAAAATTGGTAAGGAGAACGTCTTCGGCGGTTTGGAAAGCATAGTCCCATGAAACGACAGCAGATAATTTCTTCCTACAAACAGACTTTACAGAAATATGTAATACAGTAGGTTTTTTACGAATTCAAATTCTCAAACAAATCTGGTGATCTCCAGATGGTTGGACCGTCCACCAAATTACCCATGTACTCAAAGACTTGAGGCACTCATCCACAGGAGGAAACGTCGACTATTGCCGTTTTTTCGTCGCAGCCAAAGTCGAGTTACAAGAAGCTATGAATGGTGGTGGAAGAGACTTCAAGTTAGTAAGGGAACCGGGGATTGCCAGTCTCCATTGAACAACTGAATGAGAGACTACCCGCCTCATCCACCAATATCAACACTCAGTGGATACAGTAACGTAATAAGAAGTAGCTGAAACCAACATAGACTACCAGCCATCCCCGAAGAGATGCCCGTGGTATGATGATATTTACAAGTACCAAGAAGAGATGACAGAATAAGCACATACCAAGGCGATACAACGCAAAACACACGCCGAGTACAAACAGTTTGTATCGAGAAGGAGGGGTAAGAATAAAATCCGGTGTCGAAAAAAATTAAACAACCCTCCCAGCTTAAAATATCGCTTGCTCCATGAATTGGACTAGGTGGCAACCTAGTTTCAGACGCGCTGGGAATTGTAGATGTATTCGACATGCATTTGTTCGCTTAATAACGAGATACTGATGGAACACGAAAGCGACCCTCATCCAGTCAACGAAGAGGTGACACTCACTCACAGTATTAAAGAAGTTATCGCAGCTACCAGCAAGCTGAGGAACAAGGCAGCTGGTTCGATGGATTACTAGGAGAATTCTTCAACCATCAATGGATGAAAGCATGCTTACTTACTTACTCACTTAAATGGCACTACAGTCTGGAACGAACCTGGGCCACAACCAACATGCCTCTCCAATTAGCCCGGTGCATAGCTAACTGCCTCCAGTTGCGCACTTCAAGTTGGTTGAGGTCGGCTTCTACTCGTGCGCGCCACTTAAGGCGAGGTCTTCCTCTACTGCGTCGGACGTCTACTATGCGAGTCGGAGTATTGGTTTCCATTCGTTCTGCATGTCCTAGCCATCTTAAACGTCCAATGCGGAGTTTTTTGACCAGAGGCATACCGTCGTACAGCTCGTATAGTTCTTTGTCTCCATAGCCCGTCAACCCAAACGGGACCGAAGATTTTTCCACCAAAGATTTCTTCATCCGCTTTTGATATGGTCCTTGCTTTAGCGCCGCACAGCAGGACTGGGATGATCAGAGTCTTATATAGGATCTTCTTAGCAGTTCGAGTGAGCACTTTACTATTGAATTGAATTCTTAGCTCGAAGAAGCAGCGGTTGGCAAGAGTAAGTCTTCGTTTAATTTCTGACGAGATGTTGTTGTCAATGCTGATAGCGGAGCCGAGATAGACAAAGCCCTGTACTACCTCAAAGTTGTATCAGTCAATGGTGACTTTCTGTCCAATTCGTCGATGTAGTGTGTCCTTTCCTGGTGACAGCATATACTTAGTCTTGCCCTCATTTACTGTTAAACCTATTAGTCTTGCCAATGAAGACAATATCGTCGGCGTATGCTAGTAGTTGCACCGATTTTTTCAAGATTGTGCCTCTGGTGTTGGCTCGGGACTTTTGCACAATCCTCTCAAGAATCAAATAAAACAAATCACATGACAGCGCATCGCATCGCATCGCCTTACCTAAATCCTTTTTTGGTATTGAAAGTGTCGGTGAGGTCGTTACCGACGCTGATGGAGCAGCGAGAATTCTCCATCGTCATCCTACACAGACGACGAGTTTGGGCGGTATATCAAAACCAGACATGGCTCTGTATAGTTCGTCTCTATAAATGCTGTCGTATTCGGCTTTGAAATCGATGAATATGTGGTGGGTATCGATTTTGACTTCTTGGGTTTTTTTCTATGATCTACCGAAGTGTGAAGTGATTTTAGGCGTTCACCATATTACGGCAGATAGGATCATGTAGGCGATGTTGAGGAGACTTATGCCCCTGTAGTTGGCGCAGTTCAGAGTCTTCATTTTTGTGGATTAGGCAAACGATGCTGAAGTTCCATTCTTCAGGCATACATTCATCCGACCAGATTTGGCTTATGAGTTGGTGGATGTTACTTACTCAGTCATCTCCGCCGGCTTTATAAAGCTCAGCGGGAAAGTGGTCATTTCCGGCAGCCCTATTAAGCTTGAGTTTAGATATTTCTATCCTCACTTCATTCAGGTCGGGTGGTTGGCAGTTTTCACTGTCGATACCAATGTTGAATTGTTCGTTCTGCCTGACAGCGGAATGTTGTTCGCCATCGCCGTTTAACAGTCTGCAGAAGTGGTTCTTCCATATCCTCAGCATCGACTGTGTCTCAACTACGATAATTCCTTGTTCATCTCGACAGAATTCTGTTCCAGCCTTGTATCCTTGGCTTTGACATTTTACACTTTGGTAAGACTTGCGAACATAGTTACTGGTTCGCGCGCCTCTCTTGCTCCTCTTTATTCTTTCTGAAAAGCCGGTGTTCTTCCCTTAACTATGCCTATAGGCATTCCTCATCAAACCCGACGATTCTTGTTGTTGGGCGCGAGAAATTTAGCACATCAGTTGCTGCTGATCTAATGGCTTGCTGGCATAATTGCAATTGTACTTCGACATTCGATGCTGGTGGTAAGGGATACGCGTTGCGCGAAAGTCTTTGTGGTCTCTGGTGGTTGCAGTCTTTCGACATTAAATTTTTTTCACAGTATTTCTGGATTGTTGTGGCGTGGTGGATATCCGCATTCTTACCTTGGCTACAACAAGGTAGTGGTCCGAGTCGATGTTAGCTCCTCGGAATGTTCGGACATCCAAAATACTGGAGGCGTGCCTCTTGTCTATCGCAATGTGATAAATTCGGTTGACCGTTCGTTGATCTAGAAACCGCCATTTCCCCTTATGGATATCGAGGTTGGGAAACCGTGTAATGGCTATTGTGGCATTTCGATCCGTAGGGATGTCAATTAGCCTAACTCCGTAACCAGACGTGTTGTCGTGTAGGCTATATTTTCCGACAATACTGCTTAAGATGTATTCTCTTCCTGCCTCTGCGTTAAAATCTCCCAGCACGATTTTAACATCGTACTTCGGTAGTCGCTCATAGGTTTTGTTAAGGAGCTCGTAGAAGCAATCCTTAGCTATATTAACCTACGTTGGGTCGTGAGCGCATATAAGGCTTATGTTGGCGAATTTGGCCTTGATGCGGATTCTTACAATGCGTTCGCTCATGTCTTGGAAACATAAGCCTTCTTACCTAAGTCTGGCACTTATAACAAATCCGCATCCGAATAGTCGCTGTTTCTGCTCACACGGTCTGAAGTAGATGTTACAGTTTTTCATCCTCTTGTTGCCCGGCCCATCTCATC
Source organism: Rhingia rostrata (assembly GCA_949824845.1). Lineage (NCBI taxonomy): Eukaryota > Metazoa > Arthropoda > Insecta > Diptera > Syrphidae > Rhingia > Rhingia rostrata. The sequence continues at coordinate 173,114,352 of OX463755.1, read as the reverse complement.
AGATGTCAGTAAGTCTGCTTTGTAGCAGTGTAGGGCTTTCGCTAGTTGTTCGCTTGCACCTCTTCTGTTTGATGTTCTCACATTCCAGGTGCGGATGCGAACGTCGTCGTTGTCCTTTTTTCGTTTAGCAGGGTCGTCAACAATAAAATCAGTCATTTCCGCGGCTATTGGTTGCTCATAACAATGTTTTTTTTAAATGGTTGGATAGTTAACCCTAAGCACAATCCCCAACCTGGAATGTCAGTTCCAATTTATTAGATACCCCTAGGACACGGGGCCATCAGTATCCACAACGGGATTGAGCGCTGCCGTTGTCCTTTCGGTTCATCCGCCACCATCTCTGTTCAAGGGACCTGACTAACCCTTGAAATTCCTAGAAAACCTGTTGCCCGAATATGTTGAAGCAGCTTGTATTGGTTCGCCTGGACAGCAGTCCGCGTATTCATTCGCTTTTTGTAGTGTTGCTGTTTTTCGTCGTGTTGTCGACACTCGCTCTTATTGTTTAGCAAGTAAAATCCGGTTGGATGAGAACAGTACCCGATCGTTACCACTTGTAGGTAAGAATAAGTACTTGATGTGTAGTCAGTGTTACCACCACTGGGCATTGCCAAGTTAAAGCCAATCAGAGTCTACCCTCGTTCTACAACACCCCACCATCATATTTTATCATAGCAACCATATTTTTTCCACATAATGCGGTGGTATTACTAAATTTCGAAATTTGAATTTGAATATGAAATTCAATAAAATTTGATCCTATTTGGAAATCTAATACCAAAATGAGCTCAATTTTAACATTCTACTACAATTAATTTATTTATTTCTAATTTTCAGACGTGGTAAACCCCTATACCTCAGCCAGGATCGTTTCAATCTTCTGGAATCTCAATGGCTGTCACATAAATTCGCTCACACCAAACACACCTGGGTCTTCCATCGTGACCTCTTGTAAATAATTAAGAAGCTAATAGCACCCTCTCCTCCCCCCAAAACCAAAAGGGTGGAGATTTTTAAAATCAAAACGTGAATTTTTTTCTAAAAAAAAAAAAATCAATATAAATATTTAAGAGTAAACTGAATTGAATATAAAAAAAAAACAAAACATACCGACGTTTTATTTGTTTTCATTTTCTTTTCTTTTTCGTTTTTATTTTTTCTGTTCTCAAATATTTAAATAAAAATAGCAAACAGTCACTACTACAACTTGTATCACTAGAAATGTTATTGATTCTGATTATAATAACACCAAACTACCTACCACCACTCTATACCGCTATAATTGTATATCAAATAAAAAAATTAATTAAAATGCACTTAAAAAAATAAACAACTGATGTCACAAAATAAATGAATTAACAAAAATATTATGAAGAAAAAAAATAAAACCCACACACCTTAACTCGAACGCAAACTATATAAGTAATGAAAAGTTTTTTGTTTAAATAAAAAACAGCTTACACACATTTTATAATCAACTCTAAAGAACGTATATATTCAATGCTGTAGTTATGTGTTGCAAAATAACGATTTAAGAGTTAAAACAAAACAATATAAACTTAAGAAAACAAAATGAACTTTGCATGAATTATATTGTTAAATGAAATAAAACTTTAATTGTTATTCCTCTGTGTGATATTCGATTTAATATTAATAAAAAGAAAACAAGCATAGACTTCTATATTAAAACAATTAATACGATGACTACAGAAATACACAAAACTAAATTATATATATATATCGCTCTATCATAGTTTTTTTTTTTTTTTAGTTTTTTTAGTTCATTTAATTTCTGTATTTTTGTTTTTTTTTTAATAAAAATAATATTAACGTTTTCTCTTTTCAAAAGATTCCGCATATAGTTTTATTTTTATTATTATTCTCTCTTTGTTCGTAATTTAGTTGAATTCTTAAAATTGGTTTATTAAAATAGATGCTAATAAACAAAAAAAATAAAAACATAAATGGATATGAATAAGAAAAACGAAATATTAGAAATATAAGTTCTAAAGCTAGACGTAGCGTTTTTTTTTTCTTTTTTTTAAATATAATTGATGAAAATGTTATCATTTATAAATTAAGAAAACAAATCTTAACGTTTTGTTTTAAGTTTTAAGGTTAAAAGAAATGAAAAGAAAACAAATAAAAACTACAAGAAAAGAATATATTTACATTATATATGAATAAAGAAAACAAATATATATACACACCTTATGGAGAAATATGCAAATAAATTATTATAATTATATTTGCCGTAATCTACGAAAATTATAAGTGTAATAATAAATTGAAGGAATAAAGAAAAATAAAACAATTGTTACTCGCTTAAGATGGCTGTTCGTTATAATTTTATTTTGAAATTCAGGGTCGTCTATTGAAATTTATTAAATTTGCCTTGTTATGGCTGGAGTGATGTAGCAATTAACAATTTGGCACACTTTTAAGAAACTATTTTAACTTATTAGACAGCGTGACGTCTAATAAGATTAGACAGTGTGACGGCTGGTAAGGTGTTGTAGAACGAGGGTAGACTCTGATTGGCTTTAACTTGGCAATGCCCAGTGGTTGTAACTCTGACTACACATCAAGTGCTTATTTTTACCTCCAAGTGGTAACGATCGGGTACTGGTCTCATCCAACCGGATTTGACTTGCTAAACGATAAGCGCGAGTGTTGATAACACGACGAAAAACAGCAACACTACAGCCATGTCAGAATGACACGGAATGAATACCCGGTCTGCTGTCCCAGGCAAGCCTAGACAAGCTGCTTCGACATAATCGGACAACAGGTTGTCTAGGAATTTCAAGGGTTAGTCAGGCCCCTTGAACAGAGATGGTGGCGGAAGAACCGAAAGGAAAACGACAGCGCTCAATCCCGTTGTGGATATTGATGGCCCCGTGTCCTAGGGGTATCTAATAAATTGGAACTGGCCCTCCAGGTTGGGGGTTGTGATTCGGGTTAACTACCCACCCATTTAAAAAAAAAAACCATTGTTACGAGCAACCAATAGCCTCGGAAAGGACTGATTTTATTGTTGGCGGCACGGCTAAACGAAAAAAGCACAATGACGTTCGTATCTGCTCCTGGAATGTGAGAACATCAAACAGAAGAGGTGCAATCGAACAACTAGCAGAAGCCCTAAACTGCTACAAATCAGACAATACTGCCGTGCAGAAAATACGATGGGATGGACCGGGCAAAAAGAGGATGAAAAATGTGACATCTACTACGGACCGTGTTATAGTGAGCAGAAATAGCGACTATTCGGATTTGTTATAAGTGCAAGACTTAGGCAAGAAGTCTTATGTTTCCAAGACATTAGCAAATGCATTGTAACAATCCGCATCAAGGCCAAATTCGTCAACATAAGCCTCATGCGCTCACGCCTCAACGGAGAAAAAAATGATATAGATAAGGACTGCTTCTATGAACTCCTCGACAAAACCTATGACCGAGATTTTAACGCAAAATTAGGAAGAGAAAACATCTTTAGCAAAATTGTCGGAAAACATAGCCTACACGACAACACGTCTGGTTACGGACATCGATACGGAACGAAATGCCACCATAGTCATTACACGGTTTCCCAACAAGGCGTTTTAAAAAAAAAAAATATTTTTCGGGTTAAATTTTAATCGGTCCAAGCATTAGCATCCATAAGGGGAAATGGCGGTTTCCAGATCAACGAACGGTCAACCGAATCGATCACACTGTGATAGACAAGAGGCACGCATCCAGTATTTTGGATGTCCAAACATTCCGAGGAGCTATGGCTCGGACCACTACCTTGTTGCAGACACGTTTAGAATGCGGATATCCAACACGCCACAACAATCCGGAAATACTGTAAAAAAATGTCGGAAGACTGCAATCGCAAGAGACCGCCAAGACGCAACGAGTATCCCTAAACCTCTCGATTAACACCATACCACCAGCATCGAATGTCGAAGAACAATGGCAACGATGCCAACAAGCCATTAGATCAGCCGCAACTGATGTGCTAGGTTTCTCGAGCCCACCAGCAAGAAACCCCTGGTTTGATGAGGAATGCCGACAGATGCTCGCAGCCAAGAACGAGGCCGACGGCAGGTGAAGACGAGAGCTGCCGTTGAGCTCTATAGGCAGAGAAGAAGGAAGAGCACCGACTTTTCATAAAGAAGAAAAAAGAGCAAGAAAAGCGCGCGATCGAGGATATAGAGTTGTGCCACTCCAGGAGGCCTACTGCAGGTGAAGACGAGAGCTGCCGTTGAGCTCTATAGGCAGAGAAGAAGGAAAGAGCACCGACTTTTCAGAAAGAAGAAAAAAGAGCAAGAAAAGCGCGCGATCGAGGATACAGAGTTGTGCCACTCCAGGAACGATGTTCGCAAGTTTTACCAAAGTGTAAAACGTCAAAGCCAAGTATACAAGGCTCGAACAGAATCCTGTCAAGATGAACAAGGAAATATCGTAGTTGAGACACAGTCGATGCTGAGGAAATGGAAGAACCACTTCTGCAGACTGATAAACGGCGACGATGAACAACATTCCGATGTCAGGCAGAACGAACAATTCAACATTGGTATCGACAGTGAAAACTGCCAACCACCCGACCTGAATGAAGTCAGGATAGCAATATCTAAACTCAAGCTTAATAGGGCTACCGGAAATGACGGCCTTCCCGCCGATCTTTATAAAGCCGGCGGAGATGACTTGGTTAGTAACATCCACCAACTCATAAGCCGAATCTGGTCGGAAGAAAGTATGCCTGAAGAATGGAACCTCAGCATCGTTTGCTGACCGTCATGGACCGTCTTAAAAATGAATGAAGATTTGAGAGGAACATTTTTCGAAAAATCTTCGGGCCCGTTTGCGTTGACGGGCTATGGAGATGGAGATTCAATTGAGAACTATACGAGCTGTACAGCGACATGCTCCTGGTCAAAAAAAACTGCGCATTGGACGTTCAATATGGCTTGGACATGTAGAACGAATGGACACTAATACTCCGGCTCGCAGAGTCTTCGATTCCCAGCCAGACACGTCGGACGCAGTAGAGGAAGACCTCGCCTTAAGTGGCGCGCACAAGTAAAAACCGACCTCAACCAACTTGGAGTGCTCAACTGGAGCCAGTTAGCTAAGGACCGGGCTAATTGGAGAGGCATATTGGTTGAGGCCCAGGTTCATTCCGGACTGTAGTGCCACCTAAGTAAGTAAGTAAGTAAGACAGTGTGACGACAGTGTATCGAAATAGCATTGTAGATACACCAGCGTTCATATTAGGGTGTTTTCATAAACGTCTGCCTAACTAAGAGCTGCGTTAGACGTGTTCATAAAGTCAGAATTTTGATCGAACAGACCCAGATGAAGTGCAGGAGGTATGTTTATAAACGCCATAAGCTTACTTGATCTCTGGTCATAAGTCTCATCTGGCAGGCTATGCATCCATATTTTTTTGACTGCAGAAAGCGAAGGAGATAAAGAAATCAAATTTTAAGTGCGAAAATAAAAGTTTTATTGATTTTTTTTTTTTAAATTGTGTGTTTGCAATAACATTTATCTTATGTAGCGAAAACTAAGCTATTAATTCATAAAGGAAGTCTGATGGAAAAGGAAAAAAATGATTGTAGAGGACATTAAAATGGTGGATGCATTCTCCTTTGTTATTAATTCACAATTTAGATTGAGCACGATTTCTTTCACGACGGGATCAGTGGCGCGATGGTTAGTGCCGCGCAGAAGGTCTGGGTTCGATTCCCAGTCCTAACAACACCTAAATGATTTTTCACTGGCCCTCCTCTCGTGATGATCTGATAAATCATCCGAGTAGTACTACTTGTCATGAAAAGCTTATTTCAACTTAGCGCTTCGGAGTCGGCATAAAACAGTAGATCGCGCCATCGTGCTAAGAAGTACACACGCACACATGAATGGTTGTGAGAAGAAAGCTAGGCCCTAGGTACTAACGAGCCTGTTGCTCCGTAAACTTTTTTTTTTACGACTTCTTTCGCGGTCATTTCTAATTTTTGTCTGACGCTTATGAACATTCAGTGACTACTTAAAATTGTACTTAACCCGAATCCTCCTGAACGTTAATTTTTCGAATTTTTCAAGAAAAAAATTAGGTGCGCTTTTATTAAAGTAAAGATAGATAGACTGCATCAACAGATTTTTAATAGAGGTCCTTGTTTTGTCTGCATGTCCTGTTGCCATATGGCAACGCCAGGAGCTATAGTGTACATTTTTATTTCCATATGTAAAATTGATGTTTGCCAACCTTTTATAAGAGCTTATTGAGTAAAACGGAAAGAATTCATGTTGTTTTTTTTTTAAATATTTTAATTATTTCATTGATTTTAAAAGTTTGATATTTGAAATTACAAATCTGCAGTATGATAAGGCTTGAAACATCTCAAGCAAAGTCCTATATCACACATTGAACATGCAGTTCGATTAATCAAACTGCACAGGTCTCCTGCCAAAGTCTTTTTTTTTTTCAAAGGAACGACCAGGTGATTTGTTTGGTCATAGCGAAGTGTAGTTCCTTATGTACCAACTTCCGAACGACGTTTTTGACATGGTAGGGAGGGTAGGAAAATTTCTCGCAAGCGTCATCACACCTAGACGTAGAAGACTGGCATGGGAATTTTTTGTTGCGATTTAAAAAGGGTCAAGTCCCACACCCACCGACGAGCTATAGAGGGAACTTGCATGCCAGCACCGACCCAACGACAAGATAAATCGTGTGTTGTGTGATTTTGACGGATCACCGAAATGTTTGCAGTAATAAATTGCGATGTCACGTTTGAATCGGAGTTAGGACACACCCGGATCAACATGCAGATGAAGTTGCTATGCATTTTGGACGCATGCATCGATTAGCCATGTAAAAATGCAGCTCCACTACTTTTTGCCACGATATGCTATGCGGTACGTAGAAATATTCTGGTCGAATAGATCTACACCACTCATATACTCATTGTATTCCGACACAACACATGGGCAAGTTACTCCCACTTTCTTCCGAGCTTCTCTGGAATAGCTCGATGCAAAGGATATTGGTGTGGAGCCGAAAGCAGTAGATAACATGGAGACAACGGAATTATCAATCCATTTTGTAAGGCGAATTCCAATCTCATTCTTTTTTATCAATTCGTAATAGCCGCGTTGCTTTGTTTTCAATGTTTTTTTATCGGACAATATTTCGGCATTTGATTCTCACGGATTGTGCCGGTTCCATTGTATCCACGATTTTTTTTAAATAAACCAACAAAGGAAAACTCGTAAACAAGTTGTCAAAGTAAATTGAAAACAGCAATTGTTGAATATTCTCAGAAAAATCGTCGATTGTATTCAATAAAGGAGCAGCGCATTTTCGGAATCTTTCTTCATACAACGAGTTTGATCACGGATTCTTCCCTTGATACACTTCGAAATTTATCAGGTACCCGGTGGGAGTACATAAAGACCATTCCTTGTAACCAAAGCGTATATGCTTCCCCTTTATGAACTGCTTACATCCGTGCTTTCCGAAATAAGCGATCATACTTTTGTCGAACGATAAATGTTGCTCAGGGTGAAAATTTTCCAACATTTTGAATTTTACATGATCAAGTATGGGTCGTAACTTCCATAACTTATAATTCTCGTTTTGTGGCGCATGCATTTTCTGCTTAAAGTGCAGATACTGCAAAATATCCTCAAATCGGTTTTGACGCATGCTGTTGTATACCATTTCATTGCGTAAATCGTTGTCATTACTCCACATGGATGTAAAACTGTTTTGTCCGGTGTAGCCACTGACCAATAAAAACGCGAAGCTCTGGAACGAAAAATAAGTTGTTAGCTGCACTTTAGGGGCTAAAAACAGAAGTAACCAAAAACCTGTAACGGTAACCTTCGGAATTTTCTTCCCCGATAAGTGGCATATACATCCGAACAATCGCAAATGTGCTGAAGCAAGTCATCATTTATAAATTTTTTGAGTTGCCCATGTGGTTTCATATTTATGGTTATGGGAAAATTGGTATCATTGCGCAAGATTCATCTTCTGACCAGTGAACTAGCCGATAAATTCAGAGATGACTTATCCAGAACATCCACTAAAACACTATCTGTGTGATCTTCATCCAAATTCTCTACGAGCGCGTCAAAATCATCAATACATTGGCCATTTTCAAACGCCATTTCACAACCCAATATCAACTGCGCTGGGCAAATATTGTCTGGAATACCGCTTCCTTGTTCATCAGCATCATCATCTCAACTCAAATCACCGTCATTCTCTGGTAGTTGAATAGACCAGGCGTGGAGGTTGCTTGAAAGACCATTTTCATCATCTGAACACAGCTCTTCTAAGTAATCGGGAACTTCTTGAAGGGTCAGTTTTCTGAAAATCCATTTAAAATAAAAAAAAAGTAATAGAACACATTTTCCTGCAAAAATAGTTATGTTTCAGCAAAAAACACCAAATACCTAACATAAACCTGTACCCTATCGCTCCTGGCGTTGCCATATGGATACGCTGACAGCAATTTAAAAAAAAAAAACACCACACAAATATTTTTTCTCCGCTGTCACTTATTTTACACTTTATACATACAAAATACTAGTAATACTGCAATCCACCTTCAATGACGAAAACCCTTCCAATGGCATAATCGCAAATAGGCTGATGCTGGTCGTGCAAAAAGATGAACTCCTGGACATCTTGGTATCACTGAAAAATAAAAAGTCGGCAGGAGAGGACAGTGTCCCAAACGTCGTATTGAGACACCTGCCAATAGAAGCAGTCGATATCTTCACCACCCTGTTTAACAATGCACTGAATAATGCACAATTTCCGGTGTACTGGAAAACGGCGGTGGTACATCCTATCCCCAAAAAGGACAAGGACAAAACAAACCCTGCAATTCTTCGGTCAATAAGCCTTCTGCCGAATGTAAGCAAGGTATTCGAGAAGGTAGTCAATAGAGCTCTGCTTAAGTGGGTCAAGGAAAACAAAATTATTCGGGATAAACAGTTTGGTTTTCGAGCGAGGCATGACACCATTCATGCCGCGTCGAAACTAGTGTCCGACATCCAATGGAATAAATCCAAAGGACAATGCATAGGGGCCTGTCTGGTTGACTTTGAGAAGGCCTTCGACACCGTATGGTTAGAGGGGCTTTTCTACAAGCTGACCAGAATGGGCATGCGGAAACCCTTGCTATGATATATGAAATGCTTATGGGAAAGAAGTTCGTTGTCAAATGTGGCAACGTAACTTCGAGTAAAGTCTTTGAAATTAAAAACGGTTTACAACAGGAAGCGGTGAACTCCCCGATATTGTTTAACATTTATACAAGTGATCTTGTAGATTCTCTCAGACACGCTATAGCGTACGCAGATGATCTAGTGGCGTACAGATCAGGTCCGAAAATCGGAGTCATAAACACACTTTTGCAACGTGACTTCAATCACCTTAAGTGATATTGCGATGATTGGAAATTGAAGATCAATTTCCAAAACACCGAAACGATTCTGTTCAGGACCACATTGCATAGGGCTTCTAGGGATACCAGAAAAAATTGGAAAAACTGTGTATCATTGGACAGCATGGGCAGCCGTTGGCGTTGAGAAGTGAAGTCAAATACCTTGGCATCTGGTTTGACAAGTTTCTGTATTTTAACAAAAATGTAGATGCTTGTCTGGCTAGGGCTAGGGGGCTTATGCTCTGACAAGAAGATTGTTTCAATGCTTATTACCCCAAAGATTTATACATGGAGAGCACGCTCATATCAGGCTTTATTCCACCAGAGGCATTTATTTACATCGATTTGTTAAGGTTAGTACAATACAGGAACGGTATCCCGGTTTTATACCACCGCTACCGTGACGCGCGGGACAAACGGCTAATCCGCGACGGGTACGTCGACAATGCTCCGAACCTCCTCCGCTTTAGCACGGCGGTATCGGATCGCGATAGGATCGATGCTGCAAAACAGCGCACTGAATTCTGGTGGCTATATGAGGAAGGTGATTCTGCACTTCCTCAGGACTTTACGGACTTTAAGTCCAACTCCATAGTTCAGATTTTTAATTAGGAACAAGGTCTGGGGCGGGGCTTGTGCACCATATTGGCGTACAATATGGTTGAACGCATGCTGCCGTGGGACCGAAAGACGCAATCAGGATGGCGACCCCTCGGGGCATATGCAACGTGGGCTCGCCACCCCGATTATAATTAAGTTAGGTTTAAGTAGTTTAAGTAGTCTTAAGTTAGTTATAATCTAGAATAAGCTTATTTATTAAAAAAAAGTCACTGTACAAAGTTTTTTATTTTTTCTTTGTTAATTAAAATCAATATAAAAAAAACCCGACAAATTTAAGCCCAAAGGCAAAATAAAACAGCTAAATATAAGCTTACAGCGCCCACTAAGGGCCGATAAGTTAAATTCTTTAAACCAGTTATTGAGACGTTAGATTTAAGCATTTTTGTCTAGTAGTAAGTTAATATTTTAAGTAAATAAAAAATGAATTTGAAAGTTAACTGCAATCCACCACTTATAGATAATGTGCACTGTGAATTATATTGATATACTTACTTATTGTTGTGCGCCATTATACACTTTTTTTCAATTTTTTTTATTTACGATTAAATTTGCGATGTTCTTTCTATCAAGTGCTAAGCCTACTGTTGAAATTTACTCCCCAAAATGCAACGGGATGCCTTAGGATCTGAAAATATTTGAACACGCAGAAATATTTTTACTGGTTACCGTTACAGAGGCCCCAAGTGTCATGCATGTTGTTGGTTGCCATATGGCAACACCAGGATTCGGGTTAAGCAGTCCTGCACCCGTTCTGCAGATTAAGTGTGTTCATTAATGCAACAAAGAAGAGACTATTTGCAATAATAATACGTGTACACTTCGAACATGAACCGAACGGTAGACGCAGGATGACAACCCGAAATTTTTGACATTTTACTAGCAGCTTGACCCAACTTGTCGAGAAGCAACACACATTCCACATTGATGTGTGGAAGTGACTGATTAAAAGTCAGAATAGCATATCAAAAATTTACAAAGTTAACGATCTCAGCTTCCAACTAACAATTTCACTTTGATAAAACATCTATCGAAGATGGTTGGATGTTGTAGAACGAGGGTAGACTCTGATTGGCTTTATCTTGGCAGTGCCCAGTGGTTGTAACTCTGACTACACATCAAGTGCTTATTTCTAACCTCCAAGTGGTAACCATCGGGTACTGGTCTGGAAGCTATTTCCTTCCCAGCAATATTACCTGTAACAAGTCTTATGGAAAAAGATTTGGCGCACTTTATGGAAGCTATTTTAATTCTATAAGACTTCGTTAAATACTTTTACAAAGCCTTACAGAAACACCTTGTTTGCTGTAAAAGGCTTTATAGAAGCAAATTACAAGTTTTTTCAAAAATATTTTATTATATTCTTTTTGTTTTTACATGTTTTTTATTATTTACTGTTATCAATTTAAATCCTTTATTATTATTATTTCCCAACTAGTTACTTACGACAGTATGAAATTCAATGCAAATAATTATATAAAACGCTTGTCACACTGGGATTAGAACTCGCGTTCTCTAGCACGGTAGTCCAACACGCTAGGCTGTACACTGGAACATGAAAGTCCAGTCAGTACAACGAAGTACTTGAACCGTGTTGATTTATATACATGCTTTGCTTCGGAATAACTTCTTACGAATTTCTACCGAAACATCTTAACGTATGATACATGTAAAGGTAAACACAACAAGCTTAAAAACAACCTTACATAGGTTATATCCTCATAACTTCGTTTAAACTTGTGAATTTTCCTGCATACTGTCTTCTACCCAAACAATCGACTGTAAAAATTCTCAAAATAAACGAATAGCACAAGTACTATATAAGGCCTACAGAAGTAATTGTTTGTGAAAATTCAATGTTATTGCCTCATAGAGGAATAATTGCTAGTTGGGAGGGGCTCTATTACACAAAACGAAACAATTGGCAAGTAAACGATACAGAAGTAAACGATAGTCAAGAAAATTGCGATTGTGCAAACCGAGAAGTTTTTATGACAGCTCAACGAAAAGGAACGCTGTACGACTGCCAAATTGTAAAACCTAGAACCATATTCGTTTTATGTAATCGAATTTCAACGAGAAAGAAGTGATGCCAACGATATGCGTATTATAACATTGTTGTATAATAATTCCCATACAAATTTTGGAGGTTTATTTGCAACGTCGTGAGCTTACTTGAGTTTACAAGGTTTAAAACTTCTGAACGCAAAACTCTTATTCATAAAACTTGAGCCACGTTGAGCTGAATAGAGGCTGCATATTTCATGCCTGAAACACACGTGCAGAATTCTCCTTGCAGAAAAGTTAGAACACACAGTTTTTAATGGCAGCAAACACATGTAAAATATGCAAGCGTTGCAGTTCTGCAAGTTTCTATTTCTAAAACCAATGCAAAAATTCAAGGTCACCACAACACAAAAGCAAGAAACGTAATTTTAAGATATTTGGCATCATTGAATTATGACGTTTATGTCGCAAAAAAAAACAGAAGTATCAACAATGAAAGAGCGACTTTTCTCCATTTCAACTTCCCATCCCCATGGAATTAAAACATCAATCGATGATTACGATTAGTAATACGATTTGCAGACCATCACGCATACAAGCCAGGTTCGCATCTAGAGACTGTGTATCGATCATGTGAGGGAAATTGATCAACTATGGGTATGGGATTTGTACACTGAAGTACGGCTTTCTATTTTCATGTCGAGGGAGACCCACAATGAGCCATCTTGTAAATATTTACATGCTTCCAGAAGAAGAAGAATGCGTGGAAGAAGATAAGTATAATGATGATTGAAGCGAGAAAACTTCGAAAGATAGCGGAGAGGAAAACAATTGAACTCATTTTTCGCTGTATTTTACAAAAAAAGAAGCAATTCTTCAATATTTAATAAAATATATTGATAATAAACAGTAGCATCTTTCGGATTCCATTCCACAGAGGTTATGTAATTATGGTGTGGTGTTTAAAGGTTGCAATTAGTTTCTTTGTCTGGAATTGTCTCAAATCCCAAATATGTAGGAAACCATCATCTACACCGCTGGCGATTCACTGAAATCACCTTGATATCTAATATTAATTTGTTATTCGTTATCCATATTTATCTAGTTAACTTAATGGACCACAGGAAGTGAAAAATCCAACGACAGCCATTGTTTGTGTCAAAAGTTAAAATAAATATCAGCAAACTACTCCACAGTAAGCTACATGCTATGTAGCTTACTGCACGTGTGTCTTGCTTGCTGGAAGTGCGAGCCGCACTGCATGCAGAACCACTGCACGTGTGTTTTGCGCATGACAATTTGGGAAAAAATAAGCACTTGGTAACCCTGCCGAGCTGTGAACTATCCAATTGTAATAGATTTACCTTTTTTCGTTATAATTTATTTCACACTATACACAAGTCCAGTATAACCATTATGGGTAGGGAAATATTTTATGAATAAGTATTTGTGCAACCCTGAATATAGGCTGTATAAAGGGCCGCCCAGAATGCATATCTGTAGCTGGTATCTTGTATCGCTGTCAAAAGAGAGATACATTTCAAGCTACAGATTCACATTGTGAAGGCGCTTAGCTCTTGCCTTGTTTTTAGTTTTTGACTCAGCTACAAGCATCAGCTACAGGTACGCATTCTGGACGGCCGTTAAATACTTATGCACTATATAAATATACAATCGTTGAGATGTGTTTTAACGAATTCTAATGTCGCAGATCACATGAGATAAACATTGGATGTTCACTAGTGAACATTACTCTGCGTATTTTCACTTCTCTCTGCTCTTCCCTTATTTAAAAATGGCGAAAACTGAACTCTCGTGTCTAGCATCAAAGAGGAACGTGGGGAACTGGGATTTTCATCATGTCGAAAAGTAAATTTTCTCGTGCAGATGAAAGCTTGTAAGGTAATGTTGCTTCTCTATGCGCGAGCTCAAACATAAATGGAATAAATTTGACCTATCCGGAACGATGGAATAGCACCACAAAAGAGAACGTAAAGATACTCACCGAATAAATCAATATTGTGGAAAGTTTTTTCAATCCCCTCCTCTTACACATATTTTCCAGCGCACCAGCACTAATCGATGAAGATCAGCGATTTTACTTTTGTGGGAACAGCACACTGAATGAGGGAAATATATATTTTTAAATTCCACTTTTTTGAACTCAAGGTACTAACTTAACGAAGGAATTAATAAATTTCAACCTTAAGTAAAAATACTTCTTTATACTAGTTAGGTGGTACAACAAGGGTTAACATTTTATTTCATTTTATTTAGACAAGAGTCTGAAAAATGCCACATTTTCCATGCTACTTTTGCCATTGCAGTAGATACCTAACCCACTACTGTTTGTCAAATTTCCTGGCAACTCTGGAACAATTCCTATTCCTATAAACATTTTGACAGCAACATTTACGTTAACTTTAAAATTATTATACGCGGTGTATTTTGTATGCTTCATCACACATTAACATGAAATTTATGACAGTTTCCGAAGTTGATGTTAATGTTGCTGGACTTTTACTGTGATATTTAAAAAAATTCACAACTCTAGTTTTCGTGGAGTGGAGCTCGAGCTCGAGAAGATTCAAGCATAGCAAATCCCCATATAAATCTTAAAAACCCTCTCACGCGGATCTTTTAATTATTTATTGATTAAAATTAACTGATTTTTGAATTGAAGTGAAAAACAAATATGAACTCTGAAAAGAATCTGCCATTACAAATTTCTCGACAAGATGTCATCGCATTTCCGTTTCCCTACAAATTATGGTTGGTGGTAAATTCTGAGGCATGCAATTTCGCCAAATGGAACATTGATGGCACAGAAATTAAATTGAAAATCATCGCACTGGATGATTATCTCCAATGTCCCAAATCGTTGTTTGAAATCAAGAATCGTTCATCGTTCATAAAGCAATTGGAAAATTATGGCTTTGTCAGAACTGAATGCGTTGTTGGGGAGAACTTTATTGAAAAAAATGAGAAACAACAGACTGATGGAATTTCACAGGAATATACTGAATTCGTGATAAATTTCAAGCATGTGAACTTCCATCGGCATCGCATTGATTTGCTGGCCAAAATAAGAGAAATCGACGACACAGATGTGGACAACGGAAATTTGAAAAATCCAAATGTTGCATCTCCCAGAATCAATCGTGGTTTGTGCTTCATGTCACACGGTGCTATGTCCGGAGTTCAAATGGCTCGAATAAAGTATAACACAATTTTGAAAGTTAAATCGGAGAGGGAGGTGCTACGAGCAAAACTCGAGGCATCTGCGTTGATAAATCTGGCTAAGGGGCAAAACAATGATGGCGAAGAAAGCTTGATTGAATTGTCTGCCGATATATTTGAAAATCCTCACGACAGCGTTCTTTATATGGCCGATGACCAAAGAACTGATTATGCCGGATTCTATGGCGATTGGAATAGTCAGGTGATTTGTATGTTCTTTGGTGAATTTTTGCCGATGTACCAGCCTGCCGATGGCAGCAATGATGCTGAGAGACGAATCACTGAATTAAAGTGAGTACCTTTGTAGTTTTTTAATTAATTTTGTTGTTTGGTTCTATCGAAATTCTTGTAAGGGCCACTTAACCTGTTTATGTGTACAACATTCCTGGGGTTACCCTTAAATCCACCATCCTCCATTCAACCGAAAATTAACAGTGATGCTAACCAGAGAATAGTTAAACAAATGCGTTAATCGAAGTGACTCTAAGGAACTTCTGTGATTACCGTTATTATACACTAAATTACATAGGTACGAAACTATGGTAGGTACCTTTGTAGTTCGCTGTTTAGCAACAAACATGTTGTAAATCGTAGTGCTCCCAAGGTGGTCAAGGTGTTGGCATCGTTGCTATTGTTCTTCGACAATCGATGCTGGTTGTATGGTGTAAATCGAGAGGTTAAGGGATACGCGTTGTGCGAAGGTCTTGGGAGTCTCTTGCGAGTGTACTCTTTCGTCATTAATTTTTTTACAGTATTTCTGGTTGTTGCTATTCGCAACGACGTTAGCTTCTCGGAATGGTAAGCGACGACAAGCGACGTCATTTTGACCATAAAATTTCAAAATTTTTGTTGCTTTGCCGCTCTGCCTTATAATACTACGGACTACTACGAGGTCGGACGTGTCGTTGGCCTATCGCAACCCCAAAGTCTCTGTTTAAGGGGGTATTGCCCAAATATGTCATGACAGCCTACCTAGACTCCATATGGGGAATTTTTTCGCTAGGTTACACTACAAACTTTTAGCACTTTATATTATTGGAGATTATTGAAGCTTTTATAAAGGTTTACATCAAGATCCACCGAGAATCCAACGATCGTGCCATTAAGTGGTATAAGATCAAAACATTCAGTAAAAGTGACAATGACAACCTTACCGTAATCGATTGAATTGTGCACCAGTCCAAGGTTGTCTTGAGGGGGTTAAATTCTTCGTGTAATTTGTTCATTCCATATCCAATTTTATTGAAGACAAGTTTAGTTTTATTGTGTTTATCCCATTCGCTTCAATCAAAGATTATAACGTCATACAGATGCCGTACTGAATACAGACATTTTTTTCTATGGCGGGTCGTACCAGCACAGCACGCCATATATATGGATCTCTGCCCATACCATGAAGTTGGTTAGCAAAAGTTTCTGTTTTTTGTTCTCAATGCGTCATTTCCGTGGCTTTATAATCTTTGCTACAATCCACTGAAATTCTCTTCTATCACAAGCCCTTAGCTAGTACCTAACATCACATCTAAACCCGTCTATTTCAGTCCAGGTAATTCATTCTCCCAACCAGTCGACGACATGGAGATAACCGACTCACTACCAGCTGAAACAAAATCCCAACGAAAATCGCCGACACCACTTGTGTCCTCATCACTTCAACCGATTTTCACTCTCGAGGAGAATGTCGACAACGCAGAAGACATTTCCATGGAGGACTTCATCACGTTTAAAGAAAACTCGACCGATAGCCAACTAAACGATGACTCGTTGACACCGAACACATACTTCAAGCAAGTAAAAGACGACGCAGAGAACGAAACAAACTTCAAGAACTTCTTCAGCCAGTACCGTGAGTCACTTAACCTTCTCTACGCTGAGCAATAGATTCCTCAAAAACCCCGTTTTATGTTTAACACGTTGAATTGAATTTTATTGAAATAAATTGTTGCATGGAGTGGGTTTTCTTTTGATTCACTTCAACACTTTTTTGTTTTGTTTTTGAATGTACAAACATTACATCAGTCACGGCCAATGCAGCCTGATTGATCCTCTCATTAACGTCGCGTAGCCTATTTAAATTTAGTTGATAGATGTTGCTTAGGGTTTCTGTTGTTAATTTGCTAAAGTTAACCGTTGGTTTGGTTTTTTTGTTTTACTGAGCAACGGCATGCTTGGATTGTTGCTTCTTGACGGCAGTTATGCACTTGGCCATTGTCGGTGAAGCCCTTGAAATAGCGTCTGTCATAAAGTAGTCGTGTAGAGCCTTCTGTTTGATATCCACTTTGGTGTTTTCGACTAACTTGGCCTAGGTGGGGAGTAAAATTTATTATTTGTGGTAAGGAATTTTGCGCTGAGTAATTACCGCAGCCAGCTGATCTGCGAGTGAACCAAAAGCTGTTAATTGAAGCTTGCCATAGCGAACAAGATGTGGGGCGATGTCTTCAATGCGATTTCTCAATTCGTCGAGGGTATCATAGGGAAGGGGAGTTCCTAAAAGATGCAAAGATTAGTTTTGTGTCAATGTGAATAAAATGCGAAGAACGGGAATCTGGAGAAGCTAATTGGACACAGATCCTAGTAATGAGCTTTTAACTCAAAGATCTCTCTGCCTTTGTGTGTCTTGTCCTTAAACATTAGCATGGATATCTTATCCTTTACTCACCAACAACTTCCGACAACGCTCTGACAATCTTCCAATCTTCACGAGCATATCCAGGTGCTGTAACAGCAACAAGTGTTTGTTGCGCACGTCCTTCAGTGTTCACATATGTTGCTTGCTTTTCTGTGTATGCGGCGCCGGGCAAAACAGCATCGGCAATTGTAGCACCAGCATCACCATGATGTCCAATGTACACAACGAAGCAATCCTTTGGCAATTGATCACGCTTAACGACACCAGCATCGGCACCGAGCAAGAACAAAACCTTGGGCTGAGCTTTGATAGCAGCATTAGCTCCTGGTGTGCAGCCAATGTCCAAAGCGCCAGCCTGTGAGGCATTCGTTTGGAGGACGTTGAAGGCATTCCAATCCTAAAAATAATTGGTTTTCATTATTTTAAAGGGACCACTACTTGGTTTGGCCTAACTAACTGGTTTGCTCAATTTCTTGGAATAGGAATGAATGGTAGCGTGAATTCCAGCGCCATCGGCACGTTCCAACAACTCAGCACCGACAATGATAGCTGGCTTTTTGGCGCCTTCCAACTTCTTCGAGAAAGGATGACTGCCGTTGCAGATTTGTGTGATGAGGTTGGCATCGTCTCCCAAGTGCTAGAAGAGTTCCAAATTCGGTGTCAAAAGGTTTTACCAAGAAAGTTCCCGGAAGACTAGTTTACTTCATATTTGTATGACAAGTCGACTTTAGGTCCAATCAAAGCCACATCAAGTTCGTTGTGGACATAGCCCTTGCGCAAGCGGGTGTTCAACAGTGGAGCTTCATAGCGGGGATTGGTGCCGACCAACAGGACAGCATCGGCTTCCTCCAAAGCTGAAAAGATGTAAACACAATTTCGTTTCATTCACCAAGCAAATACACACGCAATTCACAAACCAGCAATAGTTCCGTTCAACAAGTAATTTGATCGAAGATCAGTGCTAGATCCCTTGTTAATAAATCCTTGTTCGGTGCAGAGAATCTCCGAGCCACTACGGTTGATAAGATCCTTCAGGGCAACCATCGACTCAACATCAGCCAATTGGCCAACCACTGCGGCGATTGTTCCTTTAGGTGCCTTGTGGATAGCCTTGGCAACGGCAATCAAAGCGCCCTCCCATTCGACGGCCTGCAAATCACCATTTGGCATGCGGACCATTGGAGCAACCAATCGTTGGCGTTTCAAACCATCACAGGCAAATCGGGACTTGTCGGCCAACCATTCTTCGTTGATGTCTTCGTTTTCGCGGGGCAAGATTCTCAAAACTTCATTGGTGCGGGTGCTAACGACGATGTTGCTGCCAATGGCATCCAAAACGTCAATACTGCTGACTTTGCGGATCTCCCAGGGACGAGCGACGAAGCTGGTGAAGTAAATTAGAACATTAGTTGGACGACATGGTATTTGTGGTTATTTTTGATTTGAAAGGACTTTGTCACAACGCTAACCTGGCCCAGGTAAGTCAAGAAGCTGTCTCAAGCTTTGTGTACAATGATAGAGGACTTTGGAGACTCTTCACGCAATCATACTTAATATAGAAGAGAGCTTGGAACACTGCGATTCTTTTGGAAGAAATTATTACGTACGCCCTCCAATGGTTCCAAAGAGTTTTGAGACGGATGAGCATCTCCACACCATCAGCATCTTATAACGAAATCGATAAGTACAGATTCTGATTGATCTCCAAATTAAAAAAACCGAGCGCCAGTATTGAAAGCGTAAACCGAAGATGTGTACTCACACATATTCCATTCCAGGCGGCAGCGGCAGAACTCAAAAGATGAAGTCAACGGTGGCGTCTAAAGTCCCAGTTGGGATGGACAAAGTGAATAACCAAACCTAAGCTGCCTCGCCATATTCGGACAACAGGTCATTTAGGAATCTCAAAGGTTAGTCAAGGAGCCTTGAAAAGAGATGGTGGCGGATGAGCCGAAAGGCCAACGGCAACGCTCAAACTCGTAGTGGATACTCATGGCCCAGTGTCCTAGGGGTCTCTAATAAATTGGAACTGGCCCTCCGCGTTGAGGGTTGTGCCGTCAGGATTAATTCCCCATCAACCATATGCTCATAGATGAGAGGCACGAACCCAACATCCTCGATGTACACACATTCAGATGAACAAACGTCGACTCTCACCATTTTCTCGTCGAAGTTAGATTTAGAACCCAACTGTCCAACGAGAGGAAGCGGCAAATGGTGCAAAAAGGAGACTTTACGTTGGACGCCTTAGTGAGCCGGAGATTGCCAGAATCTACAAGCCAACACTCAATCACTACTCCCCGCTGTGCCTTCATCCTCCACCAATGTCAACAACTAGTGGATACAGTATCGTAATACGGGCTTTCAGCTACCCCGAAAAGATGTCCGTGGTATGATGATATTTGCAAGGACCAAAAAGAGGTAACAGAAGAGGCACATAAAGGCACTCAAATGCATGACAAGGGTACCGAACCAGGGGAAACGAAGAGAACAAAATCCTCCCAGCTCAGGGAAGTCATAGAGTCTCGCACATCCGTAAATTCTACAAGTAAGCCAAGCAACTGGGAGCTGGTAGGAACACATGCTCTACGAAATAACAATGGCAACCTAGATGACTGCATCTATCCAGACAGACAGATCAGCACCATATGTCCAATCTACAAAAAAGGAGACCAACTTATACCAACGCATATAGATCCTGTCCAACGTATTGTGTGAACGACGCCTTTCTGCAACACACTTACGGCACGTAACAGTGTGGCTTCCGGCCCGGCAGATCGACCATAGACACCAAATGTTCCCTGGAAAATACCAACGAATCTCAAGTCGAGACACGTCATCTTTTCATCGACGATGGATCCTTACATCAGCGGCCTTAAGTACGTTATCATCCATCCATTATAATTAATACAGCTGTGTCAGCTTACATTGGAGGACACGCGATGCGACGTTCAGTTTGGGAACATGGATACGCGCTATCATGCGATTTCTCCTGGAACAGATAGGGCATACGGATGGCACTATTTCTAAGAAATCGTTCCAGCTACTGGGTTACGCAGACGATATCGATAACATTGGTCGATCTCATCGTGCCGTTGTATAAGCATTGTCGGCAATTGAGGAAGAAGCGAACTACGTTGGTCTTGCAGTAAACGAGGACAAGACAAACTATATGCTATCAACAAGCAGACTATTGTGGACGCACAACCTTAAGCAAATTGATAGCCTGGGAGTCAACATCAACCCGACGAACGACACCTTAGCGGAGATATGACGATGAAAATCTCTAGAAACCCGATGCTATTGCGGTTTTGCAAACCCAATGGGATGAAAACTCTCCAACCGAAGGTATAAATGTTTGCTCTACCGGACCCTAATCCTAGCAATCCTACTTGTTTTAAGAATTGAGATATCCACCACTTCTCACGCCCACCAGCAAGAAACCCAAAAATTGCTGGCAGCCAACAACGAGATAGGTAGAGGTGATGGCTTAGTGCCCAAGTAGCACTTATATGCCTTTTTGTTACCACGACTCGTGTGACCCATAATAAGGTCAGGATTGTTGTGAATGCGATAAAGGCGGTCTCTAGATCCAGCCTGTATGGTTTAGCAAAGATCTTGTATCCCTATACCCGAGGTTTTGCTAAGGTTGTCGAATAATGGTTGGTCTAATGCAGGTAATCTGGCTCTTGCTAGTGCCAGACATTTGCAGATGAAATGAGAAAGGGTCACTCTGTTATTTGTGTTCTCGCAACTGCGGCATTGGGGGTTATATGGGATCCCTAGTTTGGCCGCATGGTCTCAAATCGGCCAGTGCTTTATAGCCGTAATTCTTGCGATATCTGATCGCGTTCTATCCAGTCGGTCGTTTGTTCTGTTCTTGTCGTAGGAAGTCCACATCTTCCTCGATATGACGCAATTTGTTAGCCTTTTCCATTTGGAGTCGGCCTTCTTTAGGAAGTATGAGTGGATTTCTTCTTTAACAGCGCCTAGCGGGATATGGAGCCTTGCCGCACGTGAGCCGTATAGAGCTGAGCTTTGCGTGGCCAACTCGTCTGCACGTTCGTTTCCTTCAATGACACTGTGCCTTAGGACTAAGAAAAGTGTGACCGTGAAGCGTTCGCTTAGGTGGGCAAATTCGTTCCGGCATTCCTCAGTACCGTTGTTGACCTCAACCAACTTGGAGTGCACAACTGGAGGCAGTTAGCTAAGGATCAGGCATTCATGTACCAGTTTGGAGGATATGGTAGGCGAGTTGATGGCCTTAATGGCCTCTTGACTATATTTTGCTTTTTCGTAGTGTCACGAGTCAGAAGCGTGCAATCTTCTCGGATAGCCAGTAGTTTCGCCTGGAATACGCTGACAAAATCGGGTAGACGGTATGATACTGATATTTTCAGTGATTCCGAGTAGACTCCGGACACCAAACCACAGTTCATCTTAGATCCGTCGGTGTAGACGACCGACAACAGCTTTGCCGGATGTCCACATCGTCTGCAGGACCAGATGAGGGGAATATCTTAAGCTTGGCATGCTTTATTCGTTATTCCAAACCTTAGTTTAAAATCTTGAGTTCTTGAAAGTACCAGGCACTCGCTATTTATCAATAGCAGGAAGGACATCGTGTTTTTGTGGAGTTCCTTCTCCTTGATGACTACCCAGTCATCCATTGGAACCGCCGGGTTGTGGAGTATAAGAAACTGGAGAAGCCTTCCTCTCTCTATCCTCATATTGGGTAACCAAATGCGGGCCCTGGGTCTCCTTAGGATGTCCTTTGCTGGGATTAGCTTGAGCTTCAAGCCATCCCAGGCGTCACTAACCTTACCTACGCACCCGCTAAGGAAGTTCTTAGAGAATTGGTCATCGCACGACCTAGGCGCAGTCAAAGTTAGGGAGAGGTCCCGCATTGTTTCCAATTATATGGTCTATCACCATGTCGGATAGTTTGGCCTCAATATTGTTTGTTGTCTGACGCCTAGATTCATTCCAGACTGTAGCCTCACTTAAGGAAATTAGTAAGACGACCTTGTACCAGCCGAGCTGCAACACACTTTGGATCTCATCCTAACATGAGTGGAAGCTATCCTAAAGGGTTGTATCGGGCTAAGTGGTAAACGAGGTTTTACTCATTCTGGAAGCAGAGGGAGGCACTAACATCCTACACGGATGACGTTGCTTTCGCAGTCTCAGAGAAGCGCTTGTATATATTCAAGGAACTTCTCTTGAACGCACTGCACAAGCTTTCAAAATGGGAAGTCAATTGTGGTCTGGGAGTCAACCCCCACAAGACTGAACTTGTCCTGTTCACTAGGAAATAAAAAAATCCTCACATTGACCCACCGTCACTAACTGTAATCGAATCGAACTAGCCGATGGCTCCAAAACAAATGATGGATTGAGTGCTAGTGTCTCCTCCGACTGGCTAAATCTCAGCCTCTCTTTCCGTCATCCTGATCATTGCAGCGTGTTTCAGCGATCTTAGTTGAAAAAGAATGTAACATCTGCCGAGGACATTAGCATCTTCTCGGGCAGTCAAAAGGCCATCAAATCCATGGAATCAGTACCAACAAACTCAAAGACATCCATAGATTGCCACTCGTCTTTGCAAAAGATGTCAGAGCAGTTTAACATTCACCTATAGCGTCACTATGCCTGGGCATAGTGGCATTCCAATGAACTGTAAGGCTGATATGGGACTAAATTACCAGTCGTACCTGTCACGGGTGCAATAGGTTTTCCTATTGCTACATGCAAAAGATTACTATCGCAGCATGCTAACAGCTTATCAAATCACAGATGCAGTCTTTGGCATGACGTGTAAAATATCCAAACAAATTTGGCAAAAGCTGGATTTATGAAGATCCAAGGGACTGATTTCGTTCACTTATCCACACAAAGCCATAGGTGTTATCACTGGACACTGTCCAATAGATAGGCCCAGAAGGGCTTGACAACTTTTGCTGGAGCTGTATGGACGAAGAGAAAGAAGAAACAATAATTCATGTAACCTGGGCAGCCGTATCAGACAAAAGGAAGCTCCATTCCCTTTCAAATCTCAGCGATTTGACTAAACGGAAGTAAGAAGTCTCCTCCGTTTCACTAATAGTATCACAATGGACCAAAAAATTCTTTTAGTGTGGTGACGAATCGCTGGCACCCACTCTAACCTAACCTCACTCGCGACCAATTACTTTGGCCGAAATAGTAAAATTTCCACTTAAGCTCGTCCCAGTATCATAACGATGGGAAGGCTTCCTGACCTGGTAATTCGACTCCTAGATGCGATGACTATTACACAAACATCAATCGATCGATCATTTAGGAAGTATCCAGAGTGTTCTGTGACTTTTGTCCAAGTCAAAAAAAAAAAAAAAACTCTTCAACGCTACAGAGCCTAACCGATCTGGGTATAATGGTTACGATGTAAATCAATGTGAAGCGATAGCTCCCAACAAATGCGACAAACGGATCATCAATGCAAATCTCCTTACGAAAAGAACACATCAACCTAAACTTTCGTAATTGAGTGCTTCGACAATGATGACAACTTTTGGCTGATGCGCAAAATGTGTTCACTGCCCAACTGTATCGCTGCAGTTTTTTTTTTGCATCTTTACCCTCTTTGCGCAACTGCACCAAACAAGAATCGATAAATTGCGATGCACATAACGTCGACACATTCCCGTGAACACAAGCGTATAAAAATATCCCAACAACTCACCTGTATGGCTTATTGGTCAAAGCTCCCACTGGGCACAAATCAATGACGTTTCCAGACAACTCAGTTAGGAACAACTTCTCGACGTAGGTTCCAATTTGCATGTCATTACCACGTCCAGTGGTACCCAAATCATCGACTCCAGCAATTTCGGAAGCAAAACGAATGCAACGAGTGCAGTGAATACACCTAGTCATGATGGTCTTCACCAATGGTCCGATATCTTTGTCTTCCACAGCTCTGAAATATTCAATACAAAATTATTTTTGATCTTGTGCGACTCTCTACGACCAACTCTACCTCTTTCCAGTGTGATTAATGTCGGTAAACCTGGATCGATCCGATCCAAAAGCCATAGCTTGATCTTGCAAATCGCATTCACCGCCCTGATCGCAAATGGGACAATCCAATGGATGGTTCATCAGCAAAAATTCCATAACACCCTCACGCGCCTTGCGTGTCATCTCAGAGTTGGTCTTAATTCTCCATCCTTTCATCACAGGCATAGCGCAAGCAGCAACGGGCTTGGGACTCTTCTCGACCTCGACCAAGCACATGCGGCAATTGCCAGCAACAGCCAAACGTTCATGATAGCAAAATCTTGGAATTTCAACGCCAATCATAGCAGCAGCCTAAAGAAAAATTATTTTATATAATAACACCTCTGGTATTCTTAAGTTTTAGCTAACCTGCAACACAGTTGTGCCAGGTAACACTTGCACTGGGATGTCATCAACAAACACTTCGATCTTCTCAGGTGCTTTGGCTGGGGTTTGGGCAACAGCTGCACTTGTACGTATCGCCGCTACGCTAGCCACCCGATGAACAGGCGAGCCCGAGCCCGCCGCAGATAATGCCTTCAGAAGCGGCGCACGAATCATATTTTCTGTAAATACAAAATCATGTTTGGATTATGGACAATTGATTGGTAAATTTAGCACAGTTGTCATTGAATTTTTTCCATTACATAAGCGAACAAATCTTTAGTAACAATTTCTAACCTAAACTGTGATAGATTTCAGTTTTATTATTGCCAAGTAAATGAACTCTAAATGTTTGAGGATATATGTTAAATTAATTAAGCAACTTATTGCAAACAAACTAATTGGATTTATTATGAAATATCGTTGTAATGTACCTTAATGTCGGAAAATATTGCAGATACCGATGGAATCGGAATAAAATTTTGACAGTACCTTGACGAAAAATCCTAATACTGACAGCTGTCACATGTGACAGTTGTTGAGGCATGTTGATTAAGGTGGTGATACAAGAGATGGGCGATTCGGAATTTCGTAGTGAAATTTAAATTCATGGATTTGCTGACGGAAATAATTTACAGAGTTTTAAGGAAACTGACAGTCGTATTAATAAAGAAAATTAAGAGTTAATTATCTTTACACAGTGAATTATATAAGAAATCATATTAATAAACAAAATTTAAGTTTATTGAAGCAAATTAACATAAAATTAAGGAGTTTACAATAGTAGTGAATTGACGAACAATTAAATTGATGTTTACCACAAACATGATGTCATATGGCATTTTACTTTTTTTTAAATTGTGTTAAAATGTCTTCGGGATTCAGTGAATTTTCGAATAGAATGAATATCGATACCAATTATTTTTAAAAGAAGCGATTTTTTGTGTCCAACACATTTGTTCCCAATATTTAAGACTTTTTCGGTAGATTTTTTTCTCAAAAAATTCTGTAAGAATTCAAAATCACTTTTTAACTTGTATCTTTGCGGGGGTAAACAATTTACTTACTTACTTACTTAAGTGGCGCCACAGTCCGGAATGAAACTGGGCCTCAACCAACCAACATGCCTCTCCAATCAGCCCGGTCCTTAGCTAACTGCCTCCAGTTGCGCACTCCAAGTTGGTTGAGGTCGGTTTCTACTTGTGCGCGCCACTTAAGGCGAGGGGTTGCTCTACTGCGTCCGACGTCTGGCTGGGAATCGAAGACTCTGCGAGCCGGAGTATTGGTGTCCATTCGTTCTACATGTCCTAGCCATCTTAAACGTCCAATGCGGAGTTTTTCGACTAGAGGCATGTCGCTGTACAGCTCGTATAGTTCATGGTTGAATCTTCGTCTCCATAGCCCGTCAACGCAAACGGGACCGAAGAATTTTCCTCTCAAATCGACCAAGGATTTCTTCATCCGATTTTGAGACGGTCCATGCTTCAGCGCCGTAGAGCAGGACTGGGATGATCAGAGTCTGATAACGGATCTCCTTAGTAGTTCGAGTGAGGGCCTTACTACTGAATTGCCTTCTTAGCCCTAAGAAACAGCCGTTGGCAAGAGTAATTCTTCGTTTAATTTCTGACGGGACTTTGTCTACCTCGTCTACCTCGTCTACGTAGACTAGGTAGACAAAGTCCCGTACTACCTCAAAGTTATATCTGTCAATGGTGACGTTCTGTCCAATTTGTCGATGGTGTGTGTACTTTCGTGTTGACAGAATATACTTAGTCTTGCCCTCATTTACTGCTGAACCCATTTTTGCCGCATCATTGTCTATACTAGCAAACGGGGCTATGGCACCATGTTGAGTCCGACCAATGATGTCAATATCGTCGACTTATGATAGTAGTTGCACAGAAAATTGTGCCTCTGGTGTTGGATCGTGAGTTTAGCACAATCCTCTCAAGAATCAGATTGAAGAAGTCACATGATAGCGCATCGTCTTGCCTAAATCCTTTTTTGGTATCGAGCAGCGAGAATTCTCCACCGTCATCCTACACAAACGGACGAGTTTTTGCGGTATACCAAAACTAGACATGGCTCTGTATAGTTCGTCTCTATAAATACTGTCGTATGTGGCTTTGAAATCGATGAATGGGTTTGGGGTATCGATTTGTACTTCTTCGGGTTTTTCCAGGATCTGCCGAAGTGTGAAGATTTGATCGGTTGTGGACTTTCCTGGCCTAAAACCACACTGATAAGGGCCGATCAGGTTGTTGGTAAACGGTTTCAGGCGTTCACATATTACGGCAGATAGAATTTTGTATGCGATGTTAAGGAGACTTATGCCTCTGTAGCTGGCGCAGTTTAGAGGGTCTCCTTTTTGTGTGGATCGGGCAAACGATGCTGAGGTTCCATTCTTCAGGCATAGTTTCTTCCGACCAGATTCGGCTTATGAGTAGGTGGATGTTACTTATCAAGTCATCTCCGCCGGCTTCATAAAGCTCGGTGGAAAGTCCGTCATTTCCGGCAGCTTTATTAAGCTTCAGTTTAGATATTGCTATCCTCACTTCACTCAGGTCGGGTGGTTGGCAGCTTTTGCTTTCATTGCCAATATTGAATGGTTCGTTCTGCCTGGCAGCGGAATGTTGTTCGTCATCACCGTTTAACAGTTTGCAGAAGTGGTTCTTCCTTATCCTCAGCATAGACTGTGTCTCAACAACGAAATTTCCTTGTTCATCTCAACAGGATTTTGTTCCAGCCTTGCATCCTTGGCTTTGACGTTTTACACTTTGGTAAAACTTGCGTGGATATCCGCATTCTAACCTTGGCTGCAACAAGGTAATGGTCCGAGTCGATGTTAGCTCCTCGGAATGTTCGGACATCCAAAATACTGGATGCGTGGCGCTTGTCTGTCGCTATGTGATCAATTTGATTGACCGTTCGTTGATCTGGAGACCGCCATGTCCCCTTATAGATATCGAGGTGAGGAAACCGTGTGCTGGCTGTAGTGGCATTTCGTTCCGTAGCGAAGTCAATTAGCCTAAGTCCGTTACCAGACATGTTGTCGTGTAGGTTATGGTTTCCGACAATAAAACAACTTAGTAAACAACTTAGCCCAGCTAATTTCTCGTATTTCAACACTACGTGGTTAAAAGAACAAATTTCCAAAAGAATCATATGGCTATACGACAAAGCCATCAGGGAAGCTTTAAACGGTTTCTTTAGGAATTTTAACTGGTCACTATGCTTTCTCGATAGTGATGTGGATGGTACTGCTGATGCGATAAAGAAATCATTTATCCCTCACTGGGAAAGAGTATCAAACCTAAGGCAAACGGGTGGTATGACTCGAGCTGTAAAGAGGCTTTTAGGTTGAAAGAGTTATGTTTTCGGTCAAATAGGACCAAACTGATTAAGGTTTAAACGCGCCAGAAATGGCTGGCACTGCTGATATTAAATGTGATAAATTCTTCAAAGACCAAAAGCTGAGGCAACAAATTCTACTCCGTCCCGAAAGTACAATAACATTAGAGTTGCTCATTTTGCAGCCAGTTTCACATTGCCCAATCTCTTCCTGTACTAGAAAACGTAGAATAACCTATGCGACCAATCAAATTCTGTTCTCGTACATTATTATTATATCATAACATTCACAAATCATCTGGTCCAGATGGTATCTCCTTCGGACGTGGACCTAAAACGGCGGCATAATCAAATGGGGTAGGTAAATCTAATGGAGTGGAATTTAATGCTTTAATCCAAAACACAGTGCTGTCATCTGTCATCTCAGCGAAATCAAAACTTACAGCCATTGGTCGTGTTCCACGATTTAGTTTACAACTGAAAATTGAGGTAAGTTAACGTGGAACGCAACAAAAATTACTAAGTGAAGATGTAAATGTCAAACTATTCCAACCCTTACTGGGTAGAATACAAAAGAGCGCGATAAAACTGATAGGAGACCTATATGTGGCTAATGATAAGGAATGCCTCGAACGTATTATGAAATATAGAGATTCATTCCACAGTTTTTCCTTTCCATTACGATTTACAGATATTCAAAAGCAACGCACATCGGTATCTCCTCTATACATTTTTCTCAAATTCCCTAATGCCCGCTCTGTGATTAAACGCTATAAGTGTATTCGTAAACCCTGTAGCGCTTGTTAATTATAAAAAAAGCAAAAGTAGACTAACAAAACGTAAAGTCACGATAGTTTAAGTGAAGTGTAACGTGTAACATATCGTTAGTCAAAACTGTCATTTATGTAGGAAAAATATTCGCATAACATCTTATTACAGGGTGTCCGCCGGGAAGGTATACTACTTTGTTTATTTATAATTTTTGATTATATGGAAGAGAATGGATCTTACATTGATAAATGTTTTATTTAATGTCGGCAATTATGTTGGAATACAGTATCAGGTAAATGTCCGCCTCTGTTAGTCTCACAAATGCGAGCACTTTTGATCACATTTTTCATTACATTCTCACACATTTAACGCGGTATTTCATTAATTTCATCACGAATATTTTGTTTAAGTTGCTCAAGCGTTTCTGGTTTGTTTGCATAAGCCTTACTTTTCAGATATCCCCACAAAAAGAAGTCCGGAGCAGTCAAATCAGGCGAACGTGCAGGCCAATCGGCATCACCATTTCTTGAAATAACTTGTTTTGGAAAGAGGTCTCGCAGTGGCCGCAGAGGTCTTCCATTGTAATCCTGGCTGTATGCGATGCGGCACCGTCTTGTTGATACCTCATGTTAATCAAGCCCAAAGCATGTAGTTGTGGCATTAAAAAGTTTTCAATCATATCACAATATCGCTTTCCATTCACAATTAGCGTTACGCCATTTTAATTATCAAAGAAGTGATGTCCAATGTTTCCTCCTGACCAAATTGCACACCAGACTGTAACTTTTAATGGACGCAAAGGTGACTGATGAACAATTTGCGGGTTTTTCCATTGCCCAGAACCGACTTATCTTTTTATTCACATAGCCAATCAAATGAAAATGTGCCTCGTCACTCCTTATGATTTTTTCATGAAAAACGGGGTTACCGTGGGCTAGCTGTAACATCCTTTGGCATTTGTACGGCCGGGGCCTAAATAGTCTTGTGGAAGAAGCTCTTGTGTCAACTGAAACTTAAAGGGAAACAAATGCAAATCCTTGTGCGAAATTGTGGCCCAAGTTGTTCTTTAAAGACCAAGCTCCTGAGCACGGCGTCGAATTGAGGTTGATGGATTGTTTTGAACACTTCCTTGAGCAGCAGTAATGTTTTCAGCCGATCTTGCAGTACGTTGTGGTCCATTCTTGGGCCTTTCACCTACATACCCCCTCTCTTCGAAATCATTCACTACACGATAAATAGTGCGTTTTGTTGGCACGTTTTTTCTTCCAAAAATTTCACGAAGCTTTCTCATTGTCACAGTAATCGATGATTGGTTTTGATAAAATGTTTTAACGATTAAAACACGTTGGTTTATCGAACACTCTTCCATAATAAATTTGCCACGTGTATACTTCACGACTGCCAAATAGGAACTGTCAAGACTAATGTTTACCAAAATGGCGGCAAAACAAAGTAGTATACCTTCCCTTGGATTAAACGGGGTTTTAATTAAATATTACTTTCAATAACTTCCGAAAAGAATTGAAACAAAATTTCCTTTTTTATTATTTTCTTCTAAGAAAAGAATACCAAATAGATTTCAGAAAGATCATCAAAGATCCCTTAATTATTAATTATTGTCTATGAATGAAATACTGATGTACAATTTGTGCTCATGACTAAATATTTCCGTGCTACTTTGTTCATGTTAAACATATTTTACATAGCGCAAAACCAATGTAATCATAACAATTTTTAAACCACTTTTTTGAAAAATCGAATTTTAGTTTATTTAACAGTTTCCGTTACATTTCTTTTTATATCAAATACATGTTCTTTGATTTTTATTTAATAATCTGAATGATGTACTATTTTCGTGTCACCTGTGAACCCTGGTAACGAGGGCGTGCTTTCATCTCTGTCCCTTCTCAGTAGGTATACCAAATGTCAGCAATTAGCCACTGGATATTTAAAGGGTCTATTCACCATACAAATGTCAAAAATTATCCACTGTCTAAAATTTTAAAGCAATTGACAGACGGCCTAAAGGTAAAGGGTGATCCATTTCGAGGTTCCCTACTTTTTTAAAGAAAAAAACACAGAAAATTCAAGTTTAATGGAGAGAATGTTTATTATCATTTGAAAGAGCATTCTTTGGCATTTATTTTTTGAAGATTATGTCTATCAAATGTTGGCCGTTGCTACGTCGCAGATGGTCCATCCGTTGAGTCCAATTTTCGATCACTCGTTCGAGCATTTCGACTGGTAACTGGCGATTGACACGCGTGATGTTATCCTCCAAGGCCTGAATCGAAGCGGATTTGTCGGCATAAGCTTTTGACTCTACATATCCCCACAGGAAAAAGTCTAACGGTGTGATATCACACGATCTTGGTGGCCAATCGACCGGCCCAAAACGTGAAATTATGTGCTCACCGAAATGTTCTCTCAATAAGTCCATTGATTGATGCGATGTGTCGGAAGTGGCGCCGTCTTACTGAAACCAAATATCGCCGAGATCACGAGCTTCAATTTCAGGCATCAAATAGTCGGTTATCATGGCACGATACCGGTCGCCATTGACGGTTACGTTCGCACCGGCATAATTTTTAAAGAAATACGGACCGATGATTCCACCGGCCCACAAACCACATCAAACCGTTGTTTTTTCTGGATGAAGTGGCAGTTCTTCAATCTCTTCAGGTTGCTCCTCGTCCCAAATGCGCCAATTTTGTTTGTTTACATACCCATTGAGCCAGAAATGGGCCTCATCGCTAAACAAAATTTGCCTCGAAAACGTCGGATCTTCTTGGAACTTTTCCAGAGCCCATACAGCGAAGCGATGTTGCTTAGGAAGGTCGAGCGGCTTCAGTTGCTGCACAAGCTGTATTTTGTACGCTTTCAATTTATAATCTTGACGTAAAATGCGCCAAGTCGTTCCATACGTCAGTCCGAGTTCCTGCGAACGGCGCAGAATCGACTCTCTACGGTCTTCGTGTACACTCTCAGCTACGGCCGCTATATTTTCTTCACAGCGTGCTGGACGTGGTCTATTCGGTCGAATATAATCCAATAATGAATGCTGGGTCTCAAAATGGGTGATGGTGTTGCGAATAGTACGCTCAGTAGGCCGATTATGTTGACCATAAGTTGAGTGAAGTGCACGAAACACATTCCTCACAGAACGTGAATTTTCATAATAAAGTTGAACAATTTGTAAACGTTGTTCACGCGTAAGTCTTTCCATTATGAAATGCCAAACAATACTAAACAAAAATAACATGACAGCATGACACGACTCACACGTGATCTGTCAAAAAAGGCTATTGAAAAAAGTATCTCTACTTGGATCACCCGTTATAAAGTGTGACATAAATTGCACAAGATGCAGATTACTTGGTTATACTCAGGTAAGTTTTGGAATTCAGGCACCAATAATGTACAGATGTTATACGACTAAAATCTGTACATAACGTTCGAATTCACTGTAGCTGCACCTCTCCCTTTCATCTTTAAAAAAGTAAGGGCCGATAATTCTTCGTGCCGAATGAAGGATTTTCTGATGCTCGCGTTTTGGGATCATTGCACCAGCGGCAGTTCTGCGTATTCGGAACGTCACAAACAGTCTGATTAACACCCCTGATGATCATATTCGCCAGGATTTTGGATTTTCCAGTGTAAGGTTTTTTTTTAATTTGTTGACCAATTTTGGAATGAGAGGTATGCTTGTTGGAGCATTTATGTGACAAAAACCTCAAGTTTTGTAGAATATTGCACGCGCTAAAGGTCGCCGAATCACTGTTTTTCTAAAACTCTCCCACGCAGAACGCGAGGTCCGCTTCAGAGAAACGCTGTTTGACATTTCTTTTGTGGCACCTTGTATTTCAGAAAGGTGTTGCTTACGGTGCAATTAAAATCTCAACTAGAAAAT
Source organism: Rhingia rostrata (assembly GCA_949824845.1). Lineage (NCBI taxonomy): Eukaryota > Metazoa > Arthropoda > Insecta > Diptera > Syrphidae > Rhingia > Rhingia rostrata. The sequence continues at coordinate 173,080,955 of OX463755.1, read as the reverse complement.
CATTTGGCTAATCCTGGTTTCGTTCTTCGTGATTTGAAGCAGTCCTCCCTAATACTCCATCAACTGTGACCTTTTCTCAGTTAGAAGCGCGCACGACAGCCGGGTAATCTGTTCTCCTTAAAATCCGTCGCGATCACAAGACTGCCTAGATTTTCCTTTTCATTCAGAAGAAGCTAAGTGGCGCGATGATTAGTGCGATGAACTCCCGCGCCGAAGTTCTGGGTTCGATTCCCAGCCGTACCAACAACTAAATGATTTTTCACTGGCCCTCCTCTCGTGATGATCTGACAAATCATCCGAGTAGTATCAGTTGTCAAGAAAATCTTATCTCAAATTCACCCTTCGGAGCCGGCATAAAACAGGAGTACACACGCACACATGAATGGTTGTGAGAAAGCTCTTCCCTGGGTACATACGAGCCTGTTGTGCCAAAAATTTGTATTTTTTCAGAAGAAGCTTGCAAGAGTACATTATTAAAAATTTGAAAAAATCATCGCTGGGATTGGGGAAATTAAGAAGCCTCAACTAGGAACAGCGCCATGTGTCAACCGTAGGCACCATTACAGATCCATAAATTGGTTAACTTTTACACCACCTAATTGTATAAACAGACTCTCACTGCTTTAACAATTCTATGTCACATCAACTCACAACTAATTCGCATAATCTTGATGATGTATTACTACAACTTTTAAAAATATCACTGCTGTCACACCTCAGTTGTTATGTCAAATAAGATTAGCTACAAAAAAAAACACAAACAAAACGACAGCAAACGATTACACCAATGCCGCGCCACAAGTGACAAACTGCCTATATAGAGATGGCGGCAGCAGAATCGGCATCGGCGACAACGACGGCGCTAACTCCACCCTCCATCCTCCCTAAAGCGCCAGCTGACAGAGCGCCAGATCGCACGCTTGCGCTCGCGCCATACCCATCACGAAGATCAACTCTCCATCAAAGTAATCGATTGATTTGATGGATGGGCTGGCAAACTGACGCGACTTTCATTTCATTAAGATCTGCGGTGCTGTATTGGCGTGGCTGTGCGGCAGCGGTGTGCCATGCCAGCCAACATCATCCAAGTCGATATAATCCGACAGAGCGCCCCCCATACCCAGCCAGTCAGACTACAGCCAACAGCCATAGCAGCCTCAACCTCAGGAGAAACTCTATGGCGCACACAGTCAAAGGTTCAATAACAAGCAATTAATCGAGTCACAAAAAGGCAATTACTTAATTTAATTCTAATGACAGCTACACGAGCATAAAGCGCGACGCATGCCGCATGCCTCATGCCGCGTCCGCTGAGACATGACTACATTATTCGCGAGACGATGAATGTGATTTGTGTGAACCCTTGTGCCACAACAATCTCGGCCGGCATCAATTCTGCCGCACCGAGCATGGAATGGTGACTCTATGCGATACACATGTCTATGCCTATGCCTATGTCGATGTCGATGCTGACGCGCCGCCATGGCTTAATGGGGGAATTATATCGTGTCCTCCTCTCGCTCACAATGCAACTATGATGGGGAGAGATTAAGTTAGATACCGCCACCACCACCATCGACGAGCGACGACGTCGCCATCGATGCTGCCACACGCCGTCAGAGCTCCCTCTATCATCTCGAGATCGCGGATTTCGATTATTTTCCACTCGTCACAAAGGAGGGTGGAAGGTGATTACCGATCACGACAATGTAAGCGAAACAACTCTATGATCAGCACCAATACGTATCCATTGTGAAATTGTGAACAATCGATAATTGCCGTTTGATTATGCCCCGGGGAATCCATCCGTCTGACAATTGTACAGTCAATTAAGATTTTGACGATCGCGATCTGAGCTGAGCTGAGCTGAGGAGCTGAGGATTTGACATGTAGCATGGTGACATTTTGACAATGATGCGAAGTGAATTATTTGGAATAGATCGGTGTCATTGTGAACCAAACCCACATCCCGATGTGATGTCAACTTTATTTTTAAAATATTTGTAAGAAAATTTAATAATTGCTGTCGCTGTTTCTTTGTGTAAATGCGCATAGAAAATGGAAAATCGACCGCCCCAGGGCTGGGTTTACACGAGAATTTATGTTCCGGAATTCATTGCGACAGGTCGAGTAGCACAAAACAAACATCAAACCTAACCTTATAATTATAAAATGGAATTTAATTTGCTGTTAATTAATTAATTATAATGAAAGCTCATAGAGATTTGTATAATTTCTCTATATATCAAGCGAGTGAATTCCGATCATGGTTTCAATAACAGGAGATGAAGTAATGCAGCGAAATAAATCACGGTAACACGATCAACTTATTTGGAATTTCGTTGTGTTATCGAGATAAAATAAAATTATGATGTTAGTTGATGAATTCCAAGGTGAAATGCTGGTCGGGCAACAGCAATTGGGGGGTGGCTTTTTATGCCAGTGGTCTGAACATAAGCCAACATTAGCCTTATATGCGCTCAACGAAGGAAAAAGATGATAAAGCTAAGGATTGCTTGTATGAGCTCCTTGACCAAACCTATGAGCGACTACCGAAGTACGATGTTAAAATCGTGCTGGGAGATTTTAACGCAGAAGTAGGAAGAGAAGACATCTTTAGCATTATTGTCGGAAACCATAGCCTACACGACATCACGTCTGGTGACGGACTTAGGCTAATTGACTTTGCCGCGGAACGAAATGCTACTATAGCCTGCACACGGTTTCCTCCCTTCGATATCGATAAGGGGACATGGCGGTCTCCAGATCAACGAACGGCCAACCAAATTGATCACATTGCGATAGACAAGAGGCAGGCAGCCAGTATTTTCGATGTCCGTACATTCCGAGAGGCTAACATCGACTCGGACCACTACCTTGTTGCAGCCAAGGTAAAAATGCGGATATCCACCACCACGCCACAACAATCCAGAAATACTGTAAAAAAATGTCGGAAGACTGCAATCGCAAGAGACCGCCAAGACGCAACGAGTATCCCTAAACCTCTCGATTAACACCATACCACCAGCATCGAATGTCGAAGAACAATGGCAACGATGCCAACAAGCCATTAGATCAGCTGCAACTGATGTGGTAGGTTTCTCGCGCATACCAGCAAGAAACCCCTGGTTTCGATGCCTACAAGGCTAAGCTGCAGGTGAAGACGAGAGCTGCCGTTGAGCTCTATATGCAGAAACGAAGGGAAGAACACCGGCTTTTCAGAAAGAAAAAAAAGGAGCAAGAAAAGCGCGTGATCGAGGATATAGAGAGGTGCCACTTCTAGAACGATGTTCGCAAGTTTTACCAAAGTGTAAAACGTCAAAGCCAAATATACAAGGCTCCTACAGACTCCTGTTGAGATGAAGAAGGAAATATCGTAGTTGAGACACAGTCGATGCTGAGGATATTGAAGAACCACTTCTGCAGACTGTTAAACGGCGATGACGAACAACACTCCGCTGTCAGACAGAGCGAATCACTCAATAGTGGCAACGACAGCGAAAACTGCCAACCACCCGACCTGAGTGAAGTGAGGATAGCAATATCTAAACTGAAGCTTAATAAGGCTGCCGGAAATGACGGCTTTCCCGTTGAGCTTTACAAAGCCGGCGGAGATGATTTGGTAAGTAACACCAACTCATAAGCCAAATCCGGTCGGAAGAAATTATGCCTGAAGAATGGAACATTAGCATCGTTTGCCCGATCCACAAAAAAGGAGACCCTCTGAATTGCGCCAACTACAAAGGCATAAGTCTCCTCAACATCGCTTACAAGATTCTATCTGCCGTAACATATGAACACATGAAACCTTTTACCAACATCCTGTTCGGCCCCTTTTAGTGTGGTTGTAGGCCAGGAAAGTCTACAACCGATCAAATTTTTTAACTTCAGCAGATCCTGGAAAAACACCCAATAAGTCCGAATAGATACCCATCACCTATTCATCGATTTCAAAGCCGCATACGTCAGTATTAGAGAGACGAACTATACAGAGCCATGTCTAGTATTGGTATACCGCCCAAACTCGTCCGTTTGTATAGGATGACGATGGAGAATTCTTGCTGCTCCATCAGGGTTAAAAACGACCTCACCGACACATTCGATACAAAAAAAGGACTTGGGCATGGCGATGCGCTGTCATGCGACTTCTTCAATTTGATTCTTGAGAGGATAGTGCAAAACCCTCGAGCCAACACCAGAGGAACAATCTTTCAAAAATTCGGTGCAACCACTAACATACGCCGACGAAATTGACATCATTGGTCAGTCTCAACGTGATGTCATAGCCATGTTTGCTAGTATAGAAAAGGATGCGGCAATAATGGGTTTAGTAGTAAACGTGGGCAAGACGAAGTATATGCTGTCAACACGAAAGGACACACAACATCGACGAATTGGACAGAACGTCACCATTGACAGATATAACTTTGAGGTAGTACGGGACTTTGTCTACCTCGGCCCCACTATTAACTCTGACAACAACATCTCATCAGAAATTAAACGAAGAAGTACTCTTGCCAACCGGTGTTTCTTTGGGCTAAGCAGGCAATTTAGTAGTCAAACAATCACTCGAACTACTAAGGAGGTTATATGTAAGACCCTGATCTCCCAGTCCCGCTCTACGGCGCTGAAGCATAGACCATCTCAAAAGCGTATGAAGAAATCCTTGGTCGATTTGTGAGGAAAAGTCTTCGAAAAATCTTCGGTCCCGTTTGCGTTGATGGGCTGTGGAGACGAAGATTCAACCAAGAACTATACGATATGCCCCTGGTCAAAAAAACTCCGCATTTGACGTTTAAGATGGCTGGGACATTTGGTACGAGTGGACAACAATTCTCCAGGCTCGCAGGGTCTTCGATTTCCAGCCAGACGTTGGACGCACTAGTGAAAGACCTCGCCTTAAGTGGCGCGCACAGAGTGAAACCTACCTCAACCAACTTGGAGTGCGCAACTGGAGGCAGTTAGCTAAGGACCGTGCTAATTGGAGAGGCATGTTGGTTGAGTCCTAGATTACTAGTAAGTAAGTAAGGTCTGAACATAAATAAACTTTTTAGGAGATGACATTCCATGCGTCCGACAGACAGACTCTTTAGGTTGACTCGAACGATGCGACGGCTATTTTACGATAGAAGATCCACATCACATCCTCATGTGTGCTCATTTTTCGTGACGGTTTATACGGTGAAAAATCCACTTCGTCCTAATGAGACTTTGGAATCACTTTAACTGCGCAGTGAACTTTAAACTTGTTGGTCTAAGAATCAAGGCTTTACCTATTAGACCACCTAAATAGCATAGCTGACGAAAGGTTGATGCAGTTTGTGCAAAAAGTTGAACTCCTGGAAATCTTTGTATCAAAGAAATAATTGAATATAAGTCGAACACAACTCGGAAAAACTTCTTCAGGAATTTCGAAGAGTTTTTTGTTTTATATGGCTATTTCGTCATCAGCACCGACTGCGACCTTTTCTTTATCATGTTGACAGGATTCTGTAAGACAGGCGCATCGTTCCTTGAGTGGCACCTTTATATGCCTTCGATCGCTTCCTTTTCTCTTCCCTCCTTCTTTGGCTATAAAGATCAATATCAGCTCTGGGGTTTGCTATGTGGGCATAATTTTTGGATGAGAGCATCTGTCGGTATTCTTCGTGAAATCAGGAGTTTTTTGGTGATGGGCCCGATAACCCTTGCACATCAGTTGCAACTGATCTTATGGCTTATTGAGGTGCAGTGAAATAACACCCGCGAAAATAAGTCCCATGGGGCTTAATCCCCAACAACCTCTGAGGGGTGCATTTCTTCTTAGAAATGGAAATAAGCCTTGCAGATGTTAACGCCTTTTGTTTGTGGGGTTTATTTCCTATTCATGCATCCAAACTAGCACTCATCACAAATCCAACAGTTAGCCCAAGCAGGGGATTTGTAGGAGAGCAGCATGCGCCCCCAATTCACATTCAAACTTCGCCCCCCCTGGGGGTTTTTTCAATGCACCGGCTTATTGATAAGGTATGGTGGAAAGATAATCGAAAGAATAAGGGATACGTGTTCGCAAATGACTTGGTGGTCTCTTGCGATTGCAGTCTTTCGACATTAATTTTTGTCGCAATATTTTGGCATGGTGGATACTCGCATTCTTACCTCGGCTGCAGCAAGGACCTAGTCGATGCTGTCCCCTCGGATTATTTGAAGCATGTGCTCAGTTAAATTGGCCGTTTGTTGACCTGGAGACTGCCATGTCCCCATACGCATAACAATGCGACGAAATCGTAGCGAAGTCAAATGACGCTGCGACATGAATTGTCGGATAACACAGCTTATTTGACACCACATAGGCTGTGTTATCCGATAATTCATATCGCCGCGTTATAATTTCCCATCACGATTTTATCAACATACTTCGGTAGTCGCCAGGAGCTCGTAGAAACAATCCGTTTTCAATTGCAATCTTTTCCCTCTTGCGGAGAGTGAGCTCATATAAGTCTTTTGTTGCCGAATTGGGTCTTGATGGGGATTGTTATAACGCTTTCGTTAATGTCTTCGAAGCACAAGTCTTCTTGGCTTAGTCTTTCATACATAACGTAGTAGATGTTACAGTTTTTCATCTTCTCTTAGCCCGGCCCATATCATTGTATATCCTGGATGCCAGTAATGTCTGCTTTGCAGTGCATTTGAGCTTCCGTTGGTTGTTTGGCTGTGAGTTTAGGGAACGGGGCCATCAGTACCCACTGCCTTTGGACTTTTGGGCTTTCCGCCTTCATTTATCTTCAAGAGAAGAATGCATATCTGTAGCTGGTATCTTGTTTCGATGTCAATAGAGAGATACATTTCTTACATGAAGTTGCCCCCCATTCAACTTCAAGCTACAGATTCACGAAGACACACATTGTTCAAGCGCTTACGATTTGCCTTGTTTTTAACTTCTGACTCAGATTCAAGCTTCAGCGATAGATACGCATTTTAAGCGTTGACCTGTTGGCTGAACTGGGACTTTTGACGGCTTAAGATTTGTTTTCCACTGGCGTCCTCACCCGAGCGTCCTCACATAAGTTCTACGGTTCTCTAGTTCTCTAGAAGGCTGACACTCGGATGTGGCATAGGCATTCGCTATGTGCTAGGTTTCCGATAGTCCCGCAGCCTACCATTTGACCACCAAATGCAAGCGCAGCATTATACAAGGTGGTGCAAAAATAACTTTCCGATGTTTTTTAGCTGTAATTTAAAAAAAAAAGAAAAACTTTGATTCTTCTTGTGGATTTTTTTTATTTGGTCTTTTAATTTTTTTTACATCAAGTCGAGAATATGATGTCATGTAAATGGCCGCCGCCACAGTTGATTGTCATTTGAGCCCTTTTTATGGCATTTTCCATTACTTTTGCCAAAACTTCCGGCGATAGGTCCTCACATTCTTGACGGATATTGTCTTTAAGAGCTGCAAGAGTCTGAGGCTTGTTGACATAAACCCGCGACTTCCAAAAGCCCCACAAAAAGAAGTCTGGAGCGGTCAAATCAGGCGATCTTGCTGGCCAGTGCAAATCGCCAAAACGGGAGATTAGGCGCCCCGGAAATGCATCCTTCAGCATATCGGTTGTGGCACGTGCAGTGTCCTGTTGAAACCACATGTTTTCCAATCCCAATTCATCAAGTTGCGGCAAAAAGAACTCGTTGATCATTGCTCTGTAGCGCTCACCATTCACAGTAACCGTTTGGCCCGCGACGTCTTCGAAGAAAAAAAGGTCCGATGACTCCTCCAGCGAAAACAGCACACCCCAGCAGTGTGGTGTAATGAGTGGGTGTAATGGCTCTTCGTGGGTTACACGCGGATTTTTAGTGCCCCAGAAGCGTAAATTTTGCTTATTTACGTACCCGCTAAGATGGAAATGGGCCTCATCACTCATGATTATTTTTGATGAAAAATCATCTTCCTCTTGGTGGTGATTAAGGATGGCTTGAGCGTATGTTAGACGCGATTGGCGGTCAGCAGCTAACAGCTGATGCACCGTCTGGACTTTGTACGGAAACATTTTCAAATCCTGTACCGAAATTCGCTGTAAAGACCGTCGACTGATACCCATTTGCGTGGCACGTCGCGTCGTCTGGTCGATGTCGACGGCGCTTCCATGACATCTTCGGCTACAGCAGCAATATTCTCTGCAGAACGGCTACTCCGGGTTCTGCCACGCCTGGCAGCATTTCGTGTTGTGCCAGTCTTTTCGAAGCGAGCGGCTAAACGTCGCAGTGTTTCACCAGTAGGCGTTGGACGGCTAGGAAATCTGCGACGAAATTCACGTTGTGCCAAAGTCACCGATATTCCGCGTTCTGGAGCATTGTAGCGTAACATGGTTTATGAACGTGTATTTCGCATGTGTTTACTACACAAATGTCAAAACAGAACTGACATTAGGGGCCAATCTCAAAATTTATAGCATTTTCTGATAGGAGGATTACTTTTGCGCCACCTTGTATAAATATATGAATAAACTCGAGTTTCAATTTAAAAACATATGAGAAGGCTACAATCCACTATGTGGATCGTTTTATACCCTGTCCCATCCTTAAAACAAATATCCTCAAAATGTCGGCTTTTTGGCGATGAAATATAGCAAATGTCATTGTCAGAACATATTGTTCAGACAGTTGATCAAAACCATTTATGGTTCGACAAAAAACACAGTTATTCGCCTGGTTATGCAATGATGTAGTATACACAAATGGTGTTTGTATGAAAACGCCTCCAAAAAGTGGGCGTGGCTTAAAAATTATACACGGAAGAAATGTTTACATAAACGGAATCAATGATTTTGCATCAACATTTTTTTCGAAATGTTTAAAATTTTTGCGGTAAAAACGATTTTTACTAAAAACGCCCCAAAAAGTGGGCGTGGCAAAAAAAACTTTGTATGAACAAAATATAGACATTATGACTGTCTAGATATTTTTAGATTTTTTTTCAGATTATTTTTCAGTATATCTAACGGTTTGGCCTAAAACAATGTTTTTTCTGAAAAGGGGGCGTGGCAGTGGGCGGATTTCAAACATTTTTACATTTGTTCTGCTGGGAGCAACAACAAACATGTGTACCAAATTTCATCATTCTAGCTCAAAATTTTAGGGTCAAAAACTGGTGACGTACGGACGGACGAACAGACAGACATGGCTTAATAGTCTCAGCTATCGATTCTCAGTCGATCAATATACTTTGAGGTATACTTAGCTAAATTATTTCACTATATTACAAACTACGTGTCAAAACCTATATACCCCTAGGGTATAAAGAATGGAATTACAAACTCATCTTAGCTATCAGTGCCCCATTCGGAGGTAAACCTAAGTACAACAGAAATAAAAAGTATTTGGGATGGAATTGTTTTGTGATTCACTTAAGCTGATATCACCGATGACCTCATCTAGGTTTCGTCTGACGTAAGCATTACAGATAAAGCTGGACTGGATTCGCTTACATTAGGCGTACCTTATCGTTGACGAAGCAGTTTCTTACGTGCTGAGTTTTTTTTTTTTTTTTTGCCAAAGACTGGTTGCTGTCCGATTAAAAAAAATCCAGATGCATGCCATGATTATTTGACGGCCAATATAGACTAGAATACAAATCCATTAAAACATTTGATGAGCGACGTAATATTGTTGGGAAAAGTGCATCATTGCTTTCCATTGTAAAATATTTCCGCTGGATGATGGATGAATCACAACCACAAGGCCAAGTTTGGCAATGTTGTGTCGATCGGTCTAATACGTGCTAATGGTCTCATAGAAAAGTGTTTCTAAAATTTGCATTCAGAAGCTATATCTACGAAAGACGCAATCACAGAAGAAAAGGTAGGTAGACCACAAAGGTGCTATATTACGTAATCAACTGTCTGCATCCAATTGACTGGATACTGATGAAACGCCATAACTTTGGATGTCTATCGAAATTTCAATTGCGAGCCCATCTCCTATGGCGCCCTTGGGAACATTTTCGGATTCCGATAAAGTTCACCCCAATTTTTTATTGCTGCCGATTAATTTATTCGATTATAATTGAAGCTTAAGTGCTTTAACATTTGGAAAATAGAGACTAATTATCCAACAGTTCCGTAATTGTTGAGGTCATTTGTTTCGCAAGAATTGGATATATCTGTCCAGATAGATAGTTTAGATTAAGATTCGCTGAGGGGTTTGTTTCCTTAAATAAAACACCAATTTACTTCTGAATTCAAAGTGCTTATAACCATCATTGACCTTTGTACGACGACGTTAAGTGTTGATTGTTTCACGGCCTAAGAAACCCTTGAGATACTTAGTAAGCTTGATTATGATAGACAATTTACTATCTAGGTAGAGATCAAATCTGATATAAATCGGTAACCAAAACAAGCTAAGGGTAAAGCCTCCTATCAATAAAACCTCCCCAGACCATCAGCCATCGGTGGCGTAAGCAGTCCCACTTTGGATGGATAAAGTAAGCAACCTATTTGAGCTGCCATCTAGAAATTTCAAGGGTTGTTCAGGCCCTTTTAACAGATAACAGCCATCCAGGAAATTCGATGGGATGAGATGGCCAAAAAGTGGATAAAGAACTCTGACATCTACTACTGATCGTGTTATAGTAAGCAGAATCAGCGACTATTCGGATGCAGATTTGTTAGTGTCAGCAATACGCAGGAAGTCAAATGTTTTCAAGAAATTAACGAACGCATTGTATCGCATCAAGGCCGAATTCGCCAAGAAAAGCCTTATGTATGATCACGCTCCGACGGAGGAGCTTATCTAGCAAAATTAATTTTGAATTCCAGTGTCGCTTTGAATAGAACTAACAGACTGAGGGGAGATTATTCCGAAATGACTTTGTGAATATGGTGAATATTAAGGACATTTCATTGTATGACACACACGCATATACTCCCTTACACATCATACAGAAAAAAGAAGATACGCATCCTCCTAGGAAGAAAGTTGTGTGCGAGATTCTCCTTAAACCTCACATACTGCGGATTACTTCTGGCTAAGGATCTTTCACAGGATTAAATGACTAATATAACCAGGTCAACACATAGTTGGGTTGTTCGGGTCTTGGTACATCAAAAGCACAAGCACTACCAGCGTCAAATTGAGTAGAGAAATTCTTATATGTACGTGATTAGGAAAGGACAACAATGTTGTTTGTGTGTGTAAATGGTGAGCACAGGCTGTTTAATTGGCATCACGTTCCCCTGTAATCTTCGTACATGGCTCTCTAATTGAATTGTTGGCCGTTTGTCAAGGAGATGGGGCTTTGGCGTAATTAGCCAACTTGGCAAAACTTTTGACAAATTAAATCTAATTGAAGCGCTTAGCGAAAACGAGTAAGAGAGAGGGAAAGATTACAGGTAATTGTGTTTTTTGTTTGTTTCGTTTATAGGGAAATTCAACTTAATGTACCGTCAAGAGGCAGCCTATGACCAATTAGTGAGGGAAATTCTATTTCCCATGTATGGTCTTGAGTACCGCCCGGAACAAGTGTCCTTATCGCTGAAGTGAGCCTTGGCTTACATAGTGGTAGGTGCTTTAGCCCAACAAAAAAGCAGACTTCTGACAAGACTTAAACTCTTGTATGGTCGAATGACAAAGACACAACCCGGAGATTAGTACACCAAGGGCCACGATCAACCAATTGATCAAGGAGAACTATCGGATGTCCATTAATATGTTTTGGAATAACAGAATTCGGGCCATAAATTCCAGCGACCTGAGTAGATTTCCATCAATTAATGAGATCCTTATGAGGAATGATCAAAACGGGTTTCCGATTAAGCTCCAACGAACAAATGACATACAAACATACTTTTGATAGCAGGAATGAAATAAGTTACTGTCGAAAGACTGCAATTGCCAGAGACCACCAATGGCAACGATGCCCAAAAGCCTTTAGGTCAGCCGCAAATGATGTGCTTGGTTTGACGAAGAGTGCCGGCAGATGCGCGCAACCAAAAACGAGGCCAGCAAGGCTAAGAGAGCTACCATTGAGCTCTATAGGAACAAAACGAAGAAGAAAATCAATAACAGTGCGTGATCGAGGGTATAAAGAGGTGCCACTCCAGGGATGATTTTCGCAGTTATACCAAATTGTAAAACGTCAAAGCCTGGGATTGATACAAGCTGGGATGATCATAGGTGAGACACATTCGATGCTGAGGATATTGAAAAACCACTTCTGCACCAAAATCTTCCGCTGTAAGGTAGAACAAATGTTGGCTATGACAGCAAAACCTGCCAAACCAACTTCAAGTAAGGATATCAATATCTAAACTTAAGTTAAGCGGACTTTAAAGCCGGCTGAGTTAATTTTTTCGAATAAAAGTATGTCTGAAGAATGGAACCTTTGCATCGTTCGCCCAATTCACAAAAACGAAGACCCTCTGAACTGCGCCAACTACAGAGGCATCATTCGCCTCAACATCGCCTACAAGATCCTATCTGCCGTGATATGTGAACGCCTGAAACCGTTAACCAACAACCTGATCGGCACTTATCAGTGTGGTTTTAGACCAGGAAAGTCCACAACCGATAATATGTTCACACTTCTGCAGATAGGAAAAAACCCAAGAAGTCCAAATCGATACCCACCATCTATTCATCGATTTCAAAGCCGCATACGACAGCATTTATAGAGACGAACTATACAGAGCCATGTCTAGTTTTGTTATACCGCCCAAACTCGTCCGCTTGTGTATGATGACGATGGAAAATTCTCGCTGCTCCATCAGGGTCGGAAAAGATGTCACCGACACATTCGATACCAAAAAAAGGACTTAGGCAAGGCGATGCGCTGTCATGCGGCTTCTTGAATTTGATTCTTGAGAGGATTGTGTAGAACTCCCGAGCCAACACCAGAGGCAAAATTTTCCAAAAATCGGCGCAACTATTAGCATACGCCGACGATATTGACACCATTTCCAGGACTCAACATGATGTCATAGCTACGTACGCTGTATAGAGAAGGAAGCGGCGAAAATGGGCCTTAGCAGTAAATGGGTATATGCGGTCAACACGAAAGGACACACAACATCGACGAATTGGACAGAATGTCACCATTGACAGATAAAACTTTGAGGTTGTACTGGACTTCGTCCACCTCGGCTCCGCTATTAACTCTGACAACAACATCTCGTCAGAAATTAAACGAAGAATTACTCTTGCCAGCCGCTGTTTCTTCGGGCCTAGAAGGCAATTTTGTAGTAAAGCCCTCACTTGAACTACTAAGCAGATCTTATATAAGACCCTGATCATCCCAGTCCTGCTCTACGACGCTGAATCATGGACCGTATCAAAAGCGGATGATGAAATTCTTGGGCGATTCGAGAGGAAATTCATCGAGAAATCTTCGGTCACACCTGCGTTGATGGGCTATGAAGACGATGATTCAACCATGAACTATACGAGCTGTACAGCGACATGTCCCTGTTCAAAAAAAAAACTCCGGATTGGACGTTTAAGTTGACTAGGACATGTAGAATGAATGGACACCAATACTCTGGCGCGCAGAGTCTTCGATTCCTAGCTAGAATTCAGATGAAGTAGAGGAAGACCTCGCCTAAAGTTGCGCGCGCAAGTAGAAAGCGACCTCAACCAACTGCAGTGCGCAACTGGAGGCAGTTAGCTAAGCACCGGGATTGAGGTACAGATCATTCCGGACTGTACCGACACTCATGTTAAGTAGATTTGCGCCGAGTACTGGACAAGTAGCAAGAAATATGTGCAATTATTAGACATCTTTCGAATAACAATTTTTCGTCGAATTTTTGGTTCTAACAAAGGCGATTACATGAGAAGATAGAACCGCGAACTTTAGAAGCTATACCCCTATGTGGTAGAACAAATCGACTATATTGGCGCGGGCACATCGAGGGCAACAATATTCCAGAGACGACAATCTTCAAATCCCATCCTTCAGCTTCGAGTGAACAACATATTTGAGCTGCCATCTAGAAATTTCAAGGGTTAGTCATGCCCCTTGAACTGAGATGGTATTGGAAGCTGAGAGGACAACGGCTCAATATCGTAGTGTGGTTACTAATGGCACCGTGTCCTAGTACCTAGTAAATTTGAGCTGGCCCTCCAGGTTCGGTGTTTTTTCTTTGGGTTAACTCCCCATTCACGGAAAAATTTCAAATCCCAGCCTTCAGCTTTGAGTCGATAAGGAGTACCGAACTTCCGGTTAAGGTCTGAATACAAAAACTAAGCCTAATTGTGAAAAATAAATTGAAGCAACAACACTTGTAGGTTGGTACTACCATATTACCAGAGCCTCTAAAAAATTAAACCCATGCCCACACAAACTTATTTGCCAAAAAAAAAATCCAAACAGGATGCAAGTATCCAACGCATCTGACCGCATAACGAAATCGTGCGTCTCAGTCGTGTTCTTCGTATTCCGTGCATTAACACCCCACCCAAACAACCGAAATCAAAACAAAATCAATCTGCATTCCCATTTCCATAGAAGATAATCGTTTTGATTTCTCTCACAAAAAAAAAAAAAAATCGCCAATGACACGATCAAAGAGAACAAAGTCCTACCGATTGAGTAGAGTAGAGAACTTCTATTCAAACTCGAATCGGTTCAAAAGAGTCAGCCAGCCATATCTTAACAGATTTAAGAGAAACCACCTCAGACCTCTGATATGTTTGTTTTTATTTACATTCTACTCCTCTATGGTCTTGGTTTACCTAGGTGTACCTTCATGATCGTTCCTTGTCTGCTGTTGCGCATACGCCAAGTGCTGTCTCTGACCACCACCAATGACCGACACCGAACCCCGTGCCTACCGAATCCACTCACCTTCCCAATTTCATTCATTTATTCCGCCATCCATTCATTAATTAAAATGTTTGTCGTTGTCGTTGTGTTTTTTGTTGTTTTTCAATCTGAATGGTGTTTGTATATTTTTATCTACTCGTTCCTATCTGCATATCTACACACACTGAAAGAGAAGATATCTATCAGCGCGCACTTTCCGCTATAGCCGATCTCGATGGCAAACAATCGTGGGTGGCATGCACTCTACTGATGGAAGGCACGAGCGAATTTCACACTCATTTACCCAAAAAGCTAATCATGACTGATCTTCGGATATGATCGGTCCGTTTTTTGGACATATTGACGTCGGACCACCGTTCTCTACCTGTGGCCTTTTTAAATCAAATTCACCCACCACAAGTAGGTAACCATGTTCTTCTCTGTGTCCAGACATCAATCGTCCTGATCGACAGACAACAGTGGCGTCGTCGGCGATCGAGGTGATCGTGTGATAACATCGGCGGCAACATAACGACGGCTACGACTACGACTATGGGCACCCAACAACCGTCATTAGCCGGCAATTTGCTCGTTACCCCAGTTGTTGGTGTGTAGTTACAATCTCGTGCGCTGGTCAAAACACTAGCGCCTCACTTGCTAAATCCCTCTGAATCGATACACTACGAGACGAGTACGACTACGTACAGCGCGTGAATCCAAAGAGGAGATACAAGATACACAACACCAACAGCAACAGTAGAAAAATGCACAACAAAAGTATCTGCGTATCTATAGAGATCTACAGAAAACAACAGGCGCACAAGATCACTCTCTTTTTTTTTTTTTTTTTTTCTCTATATGGCTATATCGCCATTGGAGGAGAGCACCACCGCTGGTGCTGTTGCTATTGCTGTTGCTGTTGCTGGTGCTGCTGTGCTTCTGCTATGGCCTGGCCTGGCCAGTTCGAAGCGAGATCTCGCTACCCACCGTCGCCTCCGCCGTGATTGCCGTGCGTCGCCTACCGTGTACCGTCCCGTCAGCGTTGTCGACGATCGTCGAGTCGTCGTCGTCGTGCCTATACCCAAAAGAAACCCCTTTTCATTAAATTTATGCTTCAGTTTGAATTTTTCTCAGTCTGAGTTTGAGCATCAACAAGATCGGCTGGGTATTGTTTGCATCCGCCTTGACAACAAAAAACTGAGTTTATCTGCAACAAAATATATTCTCCAGAGTTTTCCTATCCGTCGCTGTTTTACATTTTTTTGTTTTGTCTTTTGAGATTTTTTTTCCATTTTTTGTTGTTTTCGATTTTTTTTTCGTTTTTTTTTTGCGCTTTATTTGACTTTATTTGTGGTCTCCGTTGCGGCTTCTGTTCTTCGGGGGTTGGGTAAATGAAGTATTGCACGCCATTCCGTCGATTTCGCAGAATCCACTTTTAAATGTTTACCATTAATTTGCTATCGCTTTGAGTGATTTTTAATGAATTTGAAAATTCGATTTTGATAAATTGCGATCGGGCGTTTTTGAGGGCACTGGAAACTGAATGAGTTTCGGAAGTTTTCAATTCGATTTCGAGGTTTTACGACGCAGATGTTGAATTCAAAGTTAGATTCAGTTTCGGTTCATGTGGTTTATGGTTGTGTTTTTGTTTTGTTTTTTTTTTTACTCGTCATTGAAAATTCAGTTTGATTTTTGCACAATAAAATTTATTTTTGAGTGATCCGTCGTTGCTATAGTGTGCTTTTATCCAAAAACGAGAGCACATGTTTTTGAAAATGTCAGAAGTGATTAACCGAAATAATTTTATTTAGAAAAAAAAAGAAACAAATCTAATGCCCGATATAAGATGATGAAAATCTGAACGAATGTTGAGTGATTTATTGTGACTGTGAGTGGTTCTTCCGGTTTTAGAAAAATTTGAAATAAATTAACGTTACACAAACAAAAAGTTGAGTTTTGTCTATCTGTTTATAATAAAAATTTTAAGTTTGAATTTGAAAAATAAACCTGTGCTTTCCTGCGGAAGTCGACAGTGACGTTATCGAATATTTTTTTTTTGGAAAAAATTATTTATAAAAAAATATCACGAAAAGGGGTTTTCAATTGGATTGGGAAGACTGTTTTCGAAGGTAAGAACTTTTAATTTTATCTTCATGCACTAAATTTTCTTAAATAAAAAGTTACAAAAAATTCGGTTAGTGTTTTTAAAAGTGTAGATCACTTTTTTTAAACATTATTACCTTATAAATAAAGAATACAATTGTATTTGTTGCAATATTACATGTTTCATTGACATTGACACATGAATGCATCGAATTACAGACACATAACAGCACTGGCGACTGAGGTCATCGGCTGGCATTTTTCAAAAAAGAAGGTTTGCGCTATTTCCCCCCCTCATTAGTTGTATGAAGTCTTATGGAAACACATTCAGCGCACTCTATAAGGTTTCCCTGACGAAGCCTTACCAAAACTACAAATAACGGAAATAAAAACAAAAATTAAATTTTCTTCTTATTTTATATATTTGTGAACCAACCATATTGGTTTATTTGATTTTAAAGGGTGTTTTGCTTAGAGGTTGGTTTTTCGAAAAGAGGTAAAACTGACATTTTGTAGTCAAATGTAATTTATGTTCAGTTTGGTTTGCCATTTCATTGTGAACAGGTTGACAAATGAACAACGCTTGCAAATCGTGCAAATTTATTTCGAAAATAATGGTTCAGTTCGCGAAGTTTACCGCAAGCGCCGTCCATTTAATGGTCGACATAATCGTCCATCAGAGCAATTAATTCGGTTAACCATGAATCGTTTTCGCACTACGTTTACTCCAAGTGATAATACGCATCCGCAGAGACCTCAAACAGTGCGCACCGAAGAAACAATTGCCGCTGTAGAGCAAAGTGTTGAAGAGGACCCGAATGAATCGATTCGCCACCGTGCACGGCAATTGCAGCTTTGTCCATCAACTTTATGGAAGTTTTTTGCGCAAAGATCTTGTCTTACGACCTAACAAGATCCAGCTTATGCAAGAATTAAAGCCGCGAGACCATGCAATGCGTCGTGATTTTGGTGTATGGGCCGAAACTCAGATTGATCTCGATGCTGATTTCCATCGCAAAATTTTGTTCTGTGATGAGGCTGATTTTTGGTTGAATGGCTAGGTCAACAAGCAAAATTACCTCATTTGGAGTGAAGAGAATCCACATGAGACCCTTGAGACGCCATTACATCCACAAAAGCCGACTGTTTGGTGTGCTCTATGGCCTGGTGGAGTCATTGGGCCATACTTCTTCCGAAGTGATGCTGGAGAGTCAGTTACCGTTAATGGAGACCGGTATAGATCCATGATAACCGACTGTTTTGTTACCGAATTGGATGGCATGAATGTGAATGAGATGTGGTTCCAACAAGACGGCGCTACATGCCACACAGCGCACGTCACAATCGATTTATTGAAGATAACATTCGATGAGCGCATAATTTCGCGGAATGGACCTGTCAATTGGGCACCATAATCGTGTGATTTGACACAATTGGATTATTTTCTTTGGGGATATGTGAAGTCTTTCGTCTACACCAACGAACCACAAATGTTAGGGGACTTGGAAGCCAACATTCATGGCTTTATTGCCGACATACGTCCCCAAATGCTCGAAAAAGTGATTGAAATTTACGCCTCCATACTTGGCTTCATTCGAACCAGCCGCGGCGGCCACATGCCCGCAATCATATTTAAACGTCAATGGCATAAAATTATCCTTCCAATAAAGCTAAATTGACGGATATTAAAACGATTTTCTTGTGTTTTATTTCAAGTTCTATACCTCTAACAAAGAACACCCTATCCATGCCGAAGCCATCTTAAACGTTCAGTGCGGAGTTTTTTGACCAGGGGGCATGTCGCTGTACAGCTTGTATAGATCTTGGTTGAACCTACGTCTCCATAGCCCGTCAACGCAAACGGGACCGAGCATTTTTCGAAGAATTTTTCTCTCGAATCGACCAAAGATTTCTTCATCCGCTTTTATACGCTCCATGCTTGAGCGCCGTAGAACAGGAATGGGATGACCAGGGTCTTATATAGGATATCCTTAGTAGTTCGAGTGAGGACTGAGGATTTTACTGCTAAATTGCCTCTTAGCCTGAAGAAACAGCGGTTGGCAAGAGTAGTTCTTTGTTTACATCCTGACGAGATGTAGTTGTCAGAG
This sequence comes from Rhingia rostrata, assembly GCA_949824845.1. Lineage (NCBI taxonomy): Eukaryota > Metazoa > Arthropoda > Insecta > Diptera > Syrphidae > Rhingia > Rhingia rostrata. Next base: position 173,061,971 of record OX463755.1, on the reverse strand, counting down.
TTAATAGCGGAGCCGCGATAGGCAACGTCCCGTACTACCTCAAAGTTATATCTGCCAATGGTGACTTTCTGTCCAATTCGTGGATGTTGAGTGTCATTTCGTGTTGACAGCATAAAGGTTGTCTTGCCCTAATTTACTGCTGAACCCATTTTTGCCGCATCATTCTCTATACAGCAAACGTACCTATGACATCATGTTGAGTCCTACCAATGATGTCAATATCGTCGGCGTATGCTAGTAGTTGCACCGATTTTTGAAAGATTGTGCCTCTGGTGTTGGATGAGGAGTTCTGAACAATCCTCTCAAGAATCAAATTGAAGAAATCACATGACAGCGCATCGCCTTGTATCGGTGAGGTCGTTTCCGACCCTGATGGAGCAGCGAGAATTCTCCATCGCCATTCTACAAAAAAAAAACCAAACGAGTTTGGGCGGTATACCAAAACTAGACATGGCTCTGTATAGTTCGTCTCTATAAATGCTGTTGTATGCGGCCTTGAAATCGATGAATAGGTGGTGGACATCGATTGAGACTTCTTGGGTTTTTTCCAGGATCTGCCGAAGTGTGAAAATTTGATCGGTTGTGGACTTTCCTGGCCTAAAACCACACTGATAACGGCCGATCAGGTTGTTGGTAAACGGTTTCAGGCGTTCACATATTACGGCGGATAGGGTCTTGTACGCGATGTTGAGGAGACTGATGTCTCTGTAGTTGGCGCAGTTCAGAGGATCTCCTTTATTGTGAATCGGGCAAACGATGCTGAGGTTCCATTCTTCAGGCATACTTTCATCCGACCAGATTTGGCTTATGAGTTGGTGGATGTTACTAACCAAGTCATCTCCGCCGGGTTTATAAAGCTCGGCGAAAAGGTCGTCATTCCCGGCAGCCTTATTAAGCTTCAGTTTAGATATTGCTATCTTCACCTAGTTGAGGTCGAGTGGTTGGCAGTTTTCACTGTCGTTGGCAATATTGAATGTCAGGCAGAATGCTGTCAGCGGAATGTTGTTCATCGTCGCCGTTTATCAGTCTGCAGAAGTGGTTCTTCAATATCCTCAGCATCGACTGTGTCTCAACTACGATATTTCCTTATTCATCTCAACAGGATTCTATTCGAGCCTTATATCCTTTGCTTTGACGTTTTACACTTTGGTAAAACTTGAAACCATCGTTCTAGGAGTGGCAACTCTCTAAATCCGCGCTTTTCTTGCTCTTTTTCTTCTTTCTGAAAAGTCGGTAATCTCCCCTTCTCCTTTGCCTATAGAAATCAATGGCAGCTCTCGTCTTCACCTTCAGCATAGCCTTGTAGGCCTTGGGTGCGAGCATTCCTCATCAAACCAGGGGTTTCTTGCTAGCACATCAGTTGTGGCTGATCTAATGGCTTGTTAGCATCGTTGCCCTTGCTCTTCGACATTCGAGGCTGGTTAAGGGATACGCGTTGCGCGAAAGTCTTGACGATCTCTTCCGATTGAAGAGATCGGATATCCACCACTGTGCCGTGGTGGATATCCGCAGGGTTTCCTTGGCTGCAACAAGGTAGTGTTCTGAGTCGATGTTGGCCCCTCGGATTGTTCGGACATCCAAATTACTGGATCGTACCTCTATCGTCTATCACAACGTGATCCGCTTGGTTGACCTATCATTGATCTGGCGACCGCCATGTCCCCTTATCGTGGTGAGGAAACCATATGCTGGCTATTGTGGCATTTCGTTCCGTAGCGAAGTCAATTAGCCTAAGTCCGTTACCAGACGTGTTGTCGTGTAGGCTACGTTTTCCGAAAACACTGCTAAAGATGTCTTGATGTCTTCTCTTCCTGCCTTTGCGTTAAAATATCCCAGCACTATTTTAACATCGTACTCTGTAAGTCGTTCACATGTTTTGTCAAGGAGTGCGTAGAAGCAATCTTAAACTATTTTTGGTCATCAGTAATAAAATCATTCCTTCCGAGGCTATTGGTTGCTTTGTAACAAGAAATTTGTTCCATGAATTGGTAGTTAACCTAAAAGCACAACCCCCAATCTGGAGGACAAGTTATAATTTATTAGATACCTCTAGGACACGGTGCCATCGGTATCCATTATGGGGTTAAGCGCTGCCGTTGGCCTTTCAGTTCATCCGCCACCATCTCTGTTCATGGGACCTGACTTACCCTTGAGATTCCTGAACAACCTGTTGTCCGAATATGTCGAAGGAACTCATTAAGGTTCGCCTGGGACATCCGGCCAGGTATTGAGATTCATAAACAACCTGTTGTCCGAATATGTCGAAGGAACTCATTAAGGTTCGCCTGGGACATCCGGCCAGCTATTGAGATTCATAAACAACCTGTTGTTCGAATATGTCAAAGCAGCTCATTTAGGTTCTCCTGGGACAGCAGGACAGCAGGTGTTGCTATCAACACTCCCACTTATCGTTTAGCAAGTCAAATCCGGTTGGATGAGACCAGTATCCCATGGTTACCACTTGGAGGTAAAATTATTGTGTAGTCAGAGTTGCAACCACTAGGTATTGCCAAGTTAAAGCCAATCAGAGTCAGAACCCTGGTTCTACAACACCCAACCATTAAGTTCCTTCAAATTTCAAATTCCACATTTTGTCAGCTGTTAAGTCGTCTCAGTCGTAAATTCGTATAATTTTGACGGCCATATTTGAAAATGTCAAACGGAAATGTAAAGCCCCAGTTAGCAGCAAAATGTCATCGTTTAAGGTCGCAGTTATGGCCAACGCTAGTAAGTCTTTGCGGTAATAAGCTAGGAAATTAAATGAACGAAAAATCAATAATGTGGTCACAGATCACTCCTTTTGCTTTCACGCTTATAAGTTAGTCTGCGCTAGTCTACGTTGTAATTTTACAAATCAAAACTCATTTTGATTAAAACACGGTATTCACACTGTGCCAACTACTGAGATATAAGTCTCCTCGACATCGCCTATAAGATCCTATCTGCCGTAATATGTGAACGCCTGAAACCGTTTACCAACAACCTTATCGGCCCTTATCAGTGTGGTTTTGGGACGCCAGGAAAGCCCACACCCGATCAAATCTTCACACTTCGGCAGATCCTGGAAAAAACCCAAGAAGTCCAAATCGATACCCACCATCTATTCTTCGATTTCAAAGTCGCATACGACAGCATTTATAGAGACGAACTATACAGAGCCATGTGTAGTTTGGGTATACCGCCCAAACTCGTCCGTTTGTGTAGGACGACGATGGAGAATTCTCGCTGCTCCATCAGGGTCGGAAACGACCTCACTGACACATTCGATTCCGAAAAAGGATTTAGGCAAGGCGATGCGCTATCATGTGACTTCTTCAATCAGATTCTTGAGAGGATTGTGCTAAACTCACGGTACAACACCAGAGGCACAATTTTTCAAAAATCTGTGCAACTAATTTCATATGTCTACGATATTGACATCATTGGTCGGACTCAACATGATGCCATAGCCCCGTTTGCTAGTATAGACAATGATGCGGCAAAAATGGGTTCAGCAGTAAATGAGGGCAAGACTAAGTATATTCTGTCAACACGAAAGTACACACACCATCGACAAATTGGACAGAACGTCACCATTGACAGATATAACTTTGAGGTAGTACGGGACTTTGTCTACCTCGTCTACGTAGACGAGGTAGACAAAGTCCCGTCAGAAACTAAGCGCAGAATTACTCTTGCCAACCGCTGTTTCTTAGGGCTAAGAAGGCAATTCAGTAGTAAAGCCCTCACTCGAACTACTAAGGAGATCCGTAAGCAGACTCTGATCATCCCAGTTCTTCAAAGGTAAATGAACAAATCCTTGATCGATTCAAGAGGAAAATTCTTCGGTCCCGTTTGCGTTGACGGTCTATGGAGACTGAATCTTCGTCTATACTATTCGCTATACAGCTGAAGACTCTTCAATGGACCTTAAAGACTGCTAGGACATGTAGACCGAATGTACACCAATAATCCGGCTCATAATCCCAGCCAGACGTCGTACGCAGTAGAGGAAGACCTCACACAAGTGGGCCAAAAGCAGTCATCCGATGTTTTTTGGCCTTGCGGCAAAAAAAACTCGCTTAACATGCCTGTATAGCGCGCACCGTCCGTTGTTGTCGTTTGACCAGCGGCGTTCTCGAAAAAAAAAATGGCCCGATGACTTCTCCAGCGTGAACAGCGCACCATGCAATAACTGAGAGGTGTAATGGCTCCTCGTGCATTACTCGTAGATTTTCGGTGCCCCAGAAGCGATAGTTTTGCTTGTTCACACCCGCTGAGGTGGAAATGAGCCTCATTTTGGTCGAAAAATCGTCCACTTCGTCCTCGAGATTGACGATGGCGTGGGCGTAGGTTACACGCGTTTGGTTGTCGACAGGCAGCAGCTGTTACACGGACTAGAGTTTGTACGGGAACATGTGCAAGTCTTTGAGCAAAATTCGCCTTAGGGACGACTGATGGCTAATTTCGGGGCACGGTGTCTGGTTTATGTTTCCGGTGACAGCTCGACATCCTCGGCAACAGCGACGATATTCTCGGCACAACGGGCGCTCCGGGGCCGGCCACTCTTTGCAACGTCTCGTGTGCTCCCATACTCTTCAAGGTTGGTGGCCAAACAGTGTTTTCGCACCCAGCCGATGGCCTGTAGTTCGTTGCAGTCATGTGCGAAGTACTGTGATGTCCAAGTCCAAGCCCAGTGTTTTCGTAGTCGGTGTCGGATGGCGGGGAATCGGCGACGGAACTCGCGCTGCGCCAACATTACAGACGAATTGTTACGCAAAAAAATAGACACGATTACTCCGCGTCCTTGGGGAGTGTATCGCTGCATGGCTTTCTCACTTCTATGCTACATCTAGTCCACAAATGTCAAAACAGATTTGACATTGGCGGCCATTTGCAAAAATAAGATCATCTTCCAATAGGGGTGAATGTAAAAACCGACCTCAACCATTTTGGAGTGCGCAACTGGAGGCAGTTAGCTAAGGACTGAGCTAATTGTAGAGGCATGTTGGTTGAGGCCCAGGTTCATTCCGGACTGTAGCGCCATTTAAGTAAGTTAGTTAAAAATTTCATAAATACAAAATGAGCGAGATCAAGTTTTTTGCGCTTTGGAACGAAATTTCGTAGTTCTTTTGAAAAAAACAAAATTGTTGACGGGGGATACGACAGGGGACATCATCGAAGAGTTAGGTGACGACAAAGATAACTGTAAATAAAACACACGATTTTAACGCTACGGTGACGAATATTTTTTTAACCGAAATAAAAGCTCATGTCGAACATTTATGAACTGTTAATTGATGGCACACTTAGTGTGATGGTTATCATTGCGTCATTTGATCGGCTGTCAAATGTCTTAAAATACACACCATGTGGGCACAACCCCCAAATTTGTCATCACTGTTCGCTTTGGTTATCTTGTTTTGTTTTTAAGCGATTGTTATGTGCGGCTAGTGGACTAGCTTTGCCTTATCAAACCTGGTGGTGTGCCCTTCTGTTGACGCAGCTGGGTAGCACGCTGGCGAATGCTCTGCTATGCTCCCCGCAGTTCGGGGATCTTGCTACGTATTGACTCACACACAACATTAAAATTTATCGTGCCACTAAGGAAAATTTGTGTGAAGAATAAAATGGACTGTCAAAGCTTATTGTGCGCTGTTGTCATATCAGAGAAATCTGCCTGGTGTCAGATGTCATCACACAGATGTAACGCAACTCAAAATCACATGTTAGTCGGATGCACAAATTTCTTCTCCAGCACTGTAACAGTGCTTACACACCGAATCATAAACTGAGTTTTTGGCAAAAAGTTTACGTAAACCACTAGATGCTTTCACACCGAACTCTGACCAGGTTTCGTTTGACATTTCAATCAGCTGTCAATTGTGATTTTGATACTAGCTGCAATATTTGTGTGTGAAAATATTGAATAATAAAATGAATTCTAATATAATCAAACTAATATTAGCATTTGAAGTTCAAAATGAAACAAATCTAAAGATTTTGACAACAGTTTTTGACTCTCAAGCCCGCCGCTACGAAAAAAAGCGCAAACAAATGCCCCTAGCTCCACCAGGTACTCCTGTTCTTCCACACACCAAATGTTATTTCTTTCTTTTTTTTTTTTAATTTCCAACATATTATAGTTTTACAAACCAGAGCCAAGTTGAAATGAAAAAAAAAATGCATTTGTTTTGACAGCGAGTTCATCAGCTGTTTTGTGGGACGTGTGGAACACGTGTAGAATCTATGAAAAGGTGTGTTCGTTCCAACAACCTTTAACGAGATGACGTCTGCGAAGTGGTTTTGAGAAGGTTACGACATAACCTACTTGTTTTTGAGAACTGAAAACGTATGGGGAAACTCGGTTTATGATGAAGGTTTCAGGTGTTTTTGCGTAAACTCAGTTTTTGGTTCGGTGTGAATGCCCTATAAGATTGTGATGGCTCACTTGCACTGCTATCTTTTGAGATTCCCGCTGAATTTTAACTTTTTCTACAAAATAACAACACCGTGTCACCTACGTCCCATCATACCATGTAGATGACCCCTCGATGTTCACTCGTGGCGCCACAATCACTGATTTGTCGTGATTTTATTCAGAAATATGAAACATTTATAGCTCAATTCAAATTGCGAAGAATAGAAAGCTCAACCTCAACTCGCAGACAATCCCCATTGATAGAAACACCAAGATTGTACAAATATCCAAATTTATTTACAGATTAGTCAAATCGTATGTCATCACATTTTTAATCATATTCCGTTCTGAAATATGTAAAGCCTTTGACAACACGGGCATAACTAATTCTCCGTGTGGTTCTATTTTATAAAAAAAAAAACTGTACATCCAATTTTAGCCATAACGATCCTCAAGTGGGCGGGATCACAATTCCTCTATTGTTAGCAATCCAATTCACAAAAAAAAAACTCTCCCCCCCCCCATTTTTGACAGGTTTATCGTAAACTTTTCGAACAAAACTTAACTGCATATTATAATATTTTATCTGTTTCACCTTCCACACACTCTTTCACCAAATTCGGCCATTTGCTTAATCGATCGTTAATTATCATACCAATGCCGCCGTTTATTCCGGCCTGTACTATTGGTGGACTTGTCTCAATAAAAACTTATTTAACATATTAAATCGCCCCCGCGTTGTATAGTCTAATATCCACTTTAACTAAACGATAGTGACGGTAAATCAAAACATAAACTGTAGATAGACGATCTGGCTAAGTGGCTAATTCCGAGAAGACCACAGTATCGAGATTTTTTTTTTTTACGAAATACCTAATACCCAATATAATGTCTCAACGATAAATATTTTCTTCCCAAAAAAAAGATAATTCGCCTTAAAATTTATTACAGAATGACAGCAACTTCCGTTCGACGGAGAACTGTCTGACAGCGCATGGTCAACAACGCCACCTATAAAACCTCGACGACGCCGATGACAGTCACGAATTTATTTTGCGGGCTCGTCGAATTCAGCATTTTGTTAGCCTGCGCTGTGTTGGTAATCCGTTTTACGATTGTTTGATATTTTGTTGATTCGTCCATAAAAATTGAGCCACTCCTTGGACTTAGCGTCCGAAACACGGTCGTTAGAAGGTGGATTGACACTCTGACAGTTGAATAGAGTCTGGGTAAGAAATTTAATTCATAAAAAAAAACTCGTTTTGTGCAGCAAATAAAAAAAAAACACGTCGTTACTTTTTTGTTAATTTCTTTCCACTTTCGGAGGAACACAATATGAAATTAAAATATTGTTTCATAAATTTTTTTATCACTCTAAAGGTGATCACTTGGAAATTTCAATAATTTGGGTAAAGAATAATATTTCGTGATTTAGCGTCTTTATCAAGAGCTTTTGGTGATGATTATGTTAAGCAAATCTGTTTTTTTTTTGTCTTGCTAAGTTTCATTTGATTATTAAAGATGATTTTTATGGATTTTATTAATGTGAACCGTATTCTGTCAATATTAACGTGTTCTAATTGATTTGAAACGTCATGGTCGTAAAACGGAAACAAAGGCGAGATGGTTTTGAATTTTGAGGAACTTTTGCATAAATAATAACACATTGTGCGGACGTGATATTTTAGTTGAATATAAAATATTAGATGACTTCTTACATGTATTTAGGAACACATACAAAGATGGTGTGGATTTTGCACACCTACGCAAATTGTTTTCATCTTTGCAGAAGACGAAGAAGTGCACTGATGACAGACAGCAGCTGCTACTCTTTGACATTGTGTCAGTCACAATCAAAAAGTCGGTCTATGTTGGGTGAGTCAGGTAACTCTAAATAGGCATGACGGATACCTTAGAGATTCTACTTGCCATAGCTGAGAATTTTTATTCAGTGAAACAACATTCAGCTGATTCTTCTTCCTATTCCTACGAAATACGGTTTCCTTTCTTCGCAGCTTATAATATTGATGAATCCTCTACACGATACATACAACATAAGCAGGTGTCCTTACTTACCTACTTAAGTGGCGCTACAGTCCGGAATGAGCCTGAGCCTCAACCGACATGTCTCTCTAATTAGCCCGGTCCTTAGCTAACGGCCTTCAGTTGCGCACTCAAAGTCGGTTGAGGTTGGTTTCTACCTAGATGGTGGGTATCGATTTGCGCCATTTAAGGTGGGGTCTTCTTCTACTGCGTCCGACGTCTGGCTGGGAATCGAAGACTCTGCGAGCCGGAGAATTGGTGTTCATTCGTTCTACATGCCCTATCAGTCTTAAACGTCAAATGCGGAGTTTTTTTTTTACCAGGGGCATGTCGCTGCACAGCTCGTATAGTTCTTGCTTGACGCATCCTTCTCGGTACTAGCAAACGTGGCTATGACATCACGTTGGGTCCTACCAATGATGTCAATATCGTCGTCGTATGCTACTAGTTGTACCGATTTTTGAAAAATTGAGCGTCTGGTATTGGCTCGTGAGTTTTGCACAATCCTCTCAAGAATCACATTGAAGAAGTCACATGATAGCGCATCGCCTTGCCTAAATCCTTTTTCGGTATCGAATGTGTCGGTGAGTTCGTTTCCGACCCTGATGGAGCAGCGAGAATTCACCAAAACTAGCCATGACTCTGTATACTTCGTCTCTTATAAATGCTGTCGTAAGCGGCCTTGAAATCGATGAATAGATGGTGGGTATCGATTTGGACTTCTCGCGTTTTTTTTTTAGGATCTGCCGAATTGTGAAAATTTGATCGGTTGTGGACCTTCCTGGCGTAAAACCACACTGATAAGGGCCGATCAGGTTGTTGGTAAACGGTTTCAGGCGTTCACATGTTACGGGAGATAGGACTTGTATGCGATGTTGAGGAGATTTATGCCTCTGTAGTTGGCGCAGTTTAGAGGGTCTGCTTTGTTGTGGGTCGGGCAACCGATGCTGATGTTCCATTCTTCAGTCATACATTCATGCTACCAGATTTGGCTTATGGGTTTGGCGGATTTTACTTACCAAGTCAACTCCGTCGGCCTTATAAAGCTCGGAAGGTTGTCATTTCCGGCAGCCTTATTAAGCGTGAGTGTAGATATTGCTATCCTCAGCTCACTCAGGCCGGCTGGTTGGCAGTTTTCGCTTTCGTTGCCAATATTGAATGATTCGCTCTGCCTGACAGCGAAATGTTGTTTGTCATCGCCGTTTAACAGTCTGCAGAAGTGGTTCTTCCGTATCCTCAGCATCGACTGTGTCTCAACTACGATATTTCCTTGTTCATCATGACAGGATTCTTTTCGAGTCTTGTATTCTTGGGTTTGACATTTTACACTTTGGTGAAACTTGCGAACATCGTTCCTGGAGTTGCACCTCTCTATATCCTCGCTTTTCTTGCTCATTTTTTTTTCTTTCTTAAGAGCCGGTGTTCTTCCCTTCTTCTCTGCTTATAGAGCTCAATGGCAGCTCTCGTCTTCACCTACAGCTTAGCTTGTAGGCATCGATGCGAGCATCTGTCGGCATTCCTCATCAAACCAGGGGTTTCTTGCTTGTGGGCGCGGGAAAACTAGCACATCAGTTGCGGCCGATCTAATGGCTTGTTGGCATCGTTGCCATTGTTCTTCGACATTCGATGCTGGTGGTATGGGGTTAATCGAGAGGTTAACGGATACGCGTTGCGCGAAGGTCTTGGCGGTCTCTTGCGATTGCATTCTTTCGAAGACATGTTGTGGCGTGGTGGTGGATATCCGCATTCTTAACTTTGCTGCAACAAGGCAGTGGTCCGAGTCAATGTTAGCTCCTCGGATAGTTCGGACATCAAAAATACTGGATGCGTGCCTCTTGTCTATCGCAATGTGATCAATTTGGTTGACCGTTCGTTGATCTGGAGACTTATGGATATCGAGGTGATTAAACCTTCTGCTGTCTATAGTGGCATTTCGTTCCGTAGCGAATAAGCATAAGTCCGTTACCAGACGTGCTGTCGCGTAGGCTATGTTTTCCGACAATACTGCTAAAGATGTCTTCTCTTCCTACCTTTGCGTTAAAATCTTCCAGCACGATTTTCACATCGTACTTCGGTAGTGGCTCAAAAGTTTTGTCAAGGAGCTCATAGAAGCAATCCTTAGCTATATCAACTTTTTCCTCCGTTGGGGCGTGACCACATATAAGGCTTATGGTGGCGAATTTGGTTGTTGCAATGCATTCGCTAATGTCTTGGAAATATAAGAATTCTTGCCTAAGTCTGGCACTTATAACAAATCCGCATCCGAATAGTCGCTGCTTCTGCTCTGTTATAGTGAGCAGAAGCAGCGACTATTCGTCCCTCCTTATCGCAATGTGATCAATTTAAGGTGAGGAAACCGTGTCCTGGTTATAGTTGCATTTCGTTCCTCAGCAATGCCAATCAGCCCTAGTCCGATGCCAGGCATGGATTGTTTTTTCCAACAATAATTCGGTAGTAACTCATAGTGTTGTCCAAAAGGTTGTACAAATAGTCCTTCGCAATATCATATTTTTCCTCCATCTGAGCATGAGTGCATATTAGGCTTATGTTGGTGAATTTCGCCTTGATGCGGAAAGCATAAGACTAAGTCTAGCACTTGTAATAAATCCACAACCCAATAGTCGCTGTTCCTTGTCCTTATAACACGTTCCATAGTATATGTCAAAGTTTTCATCTTCTTTTTTCATGGCCCATCCCATCGTATTTCCTAGATGCCAGTAATGTCTGCTTTTAAGCAGCTGGGGATAAGAACCCCGTTGTCCGTTTTACATGATCGTCAGCAATAAAATCAATCCTTGCAGAGGTCTTGGTTGCTTCGTATTAATAATTTTTCCATGAGTTGGTAGTTAACCCAAAGCATAACCTTCAACCAGGAGGGCCAGCTCCAATTTATTCAGCTTAGCTCATAGAATTGAATTCATTTTGATTTTTTTCGCAAGTTATTTGTCTCAAAACTTCAGTCCTTGAGGTGGTCGTTTAAAAGCTGGGAAACAAAAATGGAAAATGCCACAATTAGACGACATGACTGTAACATGATACTTTCCACTTTCCACTCTACCAACAACACTATGAATCACTTTTACAATCGGATCTCCTCGCATTCCAAAGCCGCGGCATGGAAAACTACCCCTATTTTGAAATATTACCTGCAATCGTAAGACTATTTTTAATTAAGCACTCGTAACAAATAATGCTAATCCGAAATGACAATTTTTTAATAGAAACGTTAACTAATCCGACAGAAATCTCACACAGACCAATTAATTACAAAATGAATTATCTTTCCAATTGAATGCGATCATGGAACTCACAGAGCGGAAAATTCCCCCGCATAAAAAAAAAATTCCCATTGGAACACAGTCAACAGCTGTCATCGAAAATTACACCAAATCAGCCAGCGAACATGATTAATTTCCCACCCCCTTCGCTATCGATAATCGATAACAAATTTCCCTTTCCGCATCCGCTTTCAACGTTAATTTGTTTACAACTGTTAATAACCGTAATTTAACCAATTATTTCGCCATTACTTCAAACAGCGAATCACATGCATTGGGTATCCTACGACGAGGTGCGCAGCCCCACACAGACTGCGCAAGCGTGCGCGCGAGTAATGGGAGACGTTTAGGTACTAAAAAAGCCCCACGAGACTCGCTCACTCGGTCGGGACAGTAAATTGAATTGTACGTGGATACCAGTGGCGTCGGCGGTGTTGAGGTGGTGTTAAAGCAATTGCTGCCTCTCCTGCTGTTGTTGCAACTTCCAAGTGATTCTCCTGCCACTGCTCCTCTCTGCGTTTTGTGTAAATTATTTCATTATAAATTCTAGATAGGGAACACTCGATAAATCACTTTTATTGATCAGATTTGCATTTGCTGCTGGTTCTCTACCGCGAAGCGTGCAGCAGGGATTCTGCGAACTGGCAGCACGACTCCATTCCACAAATGTCGTCTTTTTCTGGGTATGGAGTTATGGACATTGGAGGTAGCAACACAGTTGGAGTTTATCCTCCTTCAGTGTTTTGGAATCAATGACGACTACGACGACGACAATGACGACAACGACGACGACGACTTTGGTGGCTGACATAGATTTACGCATTCGGTGATCAGGTGTCGATTTCTCGGTGCACATTGACGTTTATTTTCTTTTTATTTCTTGTCGTTGTGTTAATTATCATAAAAACGAATTGTTGTGGTGCGAATAAATAAACTGTCCGCCATTTGCATAGTGCACGCGACTAGTGTGCAGAGACGGACGACGCGAGGAGTCGTGTTGTTTATTGTTGTCGGCCGGCTCTTGGGGGCAGGAACGCACCACTAATTGTAGCGACATCGATTTGGACATGGCTCTTAGGTGATTAGTTTATTAGGTGTCTGTCGGTCTGGGTCTGTGACTATGAGGAATTGCGCGAAGCGCTCGTGTGACAAGTCGGCGAATTGCTGGCGTGGGTTTCTCTTTTTTTTTTTGTTTTTTTGCTGCAGGATTAAATTTATGGACGGCTATTAAGTCATTTATGGCGTGTGATTAGTTGATGCGTTTTATACGTGCGTACTGGAAGAAGATCCTTGAGTAGACCTACTACAATGTTGAGGTATTTTATGAGAAGATATGGGTTCGGAATAAGCGATTAGATTGATTAAATTAAGTGATTGATTGATTTAATTAAGCCACGATTAGTGTCGTATTTGAAGTGGTTGCTTGAATTTTTTGACGGAAGTTCTTTTTTGTTTTATGAAAATGCAACCATTAGACGGGTCAGTGGAGCGATGGTTAGTGCGTTGAACTGCCGCGCAGAAGGGGTCTGTGTTTGATTCGCAGCAGTAGCAACACCTAAATGATTTTTTATTGGCCCTCCTTTCGTGATGATTTGACAAATCATCCGAGTAGTATCAATGGTCAACAAAAGCTTATCTCAAATTCGCTGTTCGGAGGTGGCATAGCCACGTGATGTTATAGCCATGTTGGATAGTGTAGAGAAAAAAGCGGCGAAAATGGGTTTAGAAGTATATGAGGGTAAGACAAATGACAAGGTGGCGCAAAAATAACCTTCCGATGTTTTTTGGCTGTAATTTATAAAAAAAAAATGAAAAACTTTGATTCTTCTTGTGGATTATTTTTATTTGGTCTTTTAATTTTTTTTACATCAAGTCGAGAATATGATGTCATGTAAATGGCCGCCGCCACAGTTGATTGTCATTTGAGCCCTTTTTATGGCATTTTCCATTACTTTGGCCAAAACTTCCGGCGATAGGTCCTCACATTCTTGACGGATATTGTCTTTAAGAGCTGCAAGAGTCTGAGGCTTGTTGACATCAGCCCGCCACTTCAAAAAGCCCCACAAAAAGAAGTCTGGAGCGGTCAAATCAGGCGATCTTGCTGGCCAGTGCAAATCGCCAAAACGGGAGATTTGGCGCCCGGGAAATGCATCCTTCAGCATATCGGTTGTGGCACGTGCAGTATGTGCCGTTGCACCGTCCTGTTGGAACCACATGTTTTCCAATCCCATTTCATCAAGTTGCGGCAAAAAGAACTCGTTGATCATTGCTCTGTAGCGCTCACCATTCACAGTAACCGTTTGGCCCGCGACGTCTTCGAAGAAAAAAAGGTCCGATGACTCCTCCAGCGAAAACAGCACACCATACAGTGACTTTGAGCGGGTGTAATGGCTTTTCGTGGGTTACACGCGGATTTTCAGTGCCACAGAAGCGTAAATTTTGCTTATTTACGTACCCGCTAAGATGGAAATGGGCCTCATCACTCATGATTATTTTTGATGAAAAATCATCTTCCTCTTGGTGGTGATTAAGGATGGCTTGAGCGTGTGTTAGACGCGATTGGCGGTCAGCAGCTAACAGCTGATGCACCGTCTGGACTTTGTACGGAAACATCTTCAAATCTTGTACCAAAATTCGCTGTAAAGACCGTCGACTGATACCCATTTGCGTGGCACGTCGTCTGGTCGATGTCGACGGCGCTTCCATGACATCTTCGGCTACAGCAGCAATATTCTCTGCAGAACGGCTACTCCGGGGTCTGCCACGCCTGGCAGCATCTCGTGTTGTGCCAGTCTCTTCGAGGCAAGAGGCTAAATGTCGCAGGGTTTCACCAGTAGGCGTTGGACGGCTAGGAAATCTGCGACGAAATTCACGTTGTGCCAAAGTCACCGACCAATTATTGCTCAAATAAATAGTCTCACCAATATTCCGCGTTCTGGAGCATTGTAGCGTAACATTGTTTATTAACGTGTATTTCGCATGTGTTTACTACACAAATGTCAAAACAGAACTGACATTAGGGGCCAATCGCAAAATTTATAGCATTTTCTGATAGGAGGATTACTTTTGCGCCACCTTGTACAAGGTGGGCCAAAAGAAGAAATTCGGTCTTGTTTGGCTCTCATTTTTATCGGTTGTGGATCGCGCAGTGTGTGCCGTTACTCCGTTTCAATGGAACCACATGTCCTGCAGTCGTAATTCTTCCAATTGCGGCAGAAAAAACTCGGTGAACATGGCCCTACAGCGGGCACCGTCCACTATTGTCGTTTGACCAGCCGTGTTCTCGAAATGAAATGGCCCGATGACTCCTCCAGTGTGAACAGCGAACCATGCAGTAACTTTGAGCGGGTGTAAGGACTCCTCGTGCATTACTCGTGGATTTTCAGTATCCAGAAGCGATAGTGGCGCGATGGTTAGTGCGTTGAACTGCCGCGCAGAAGGTCTGGGTTCGATTCCCAGCCGTAGCAACACCTAAATGATTTTTCACTGGCCCTCCTCTCGTGATGTTCTGACAAATCATCCGAGTAGTATCAATTGTCATGAATAGCTTATCTCAACTTAGCCGTTCGGATTCGGCATAAAACAGGAGGTCCCGCCATTGTGCAAAGAAGTACACACGCACACATGAATGGTTGTGAGAAAAAAAAAGCTAGGCCCTGGGTTCCTATATGAGCCTGTTGCGCCATAAATTTATTTTTTTAATTTAGAAGCGATTTTGCTTGTTCACGTACCCGCTGAGTTGGAAATGAGCCTCATCGCTCATTATGATTTTGGACGAAAAATCGACCACATCGTCCTCGAGATTGAGAATGGCTTGGGCGTAGGTTTCACGCGCTTGGCGGTCGACAGGCAGCAGCTGATGCACGTACTGGACTTTGTACGGAGACATGCGCAAGTTTTTGACCAAAATTCGCCTAAGGGACGTCTGGTCGAAGTTTCCGGCGACAGCTTGAAATCCTCGGCAACAGCGGCGATATTCTCGGCACTCTTGGTATAGTCTCGTGTGATCCCATGCCCTTCAAGGTTGGTTGGCAAACGGCGCAGTGTTTGCGCAGTCGGTGTCGGACGGCCGGGGAATTGGCGACGGAATTCGCGCTGCGCCAACACTACAGACATCTTGTTACGCAAAAAATAGACACGATTATTCCGCGTTCTTATGGAGTGTATCGCTCCATAGCTTGTTCACTTGTATTCTACATCTGTTAAGTCCACAAATGTCAAAACATATTTGACATTGGCGGCCATTTGCTAAAATAAGAGAGCATATTCCAATGGGGTGATATCTTTTGGCCCACATTGTATTTGCTGTCAACACGAAAGAACACACAACATCGACGAATGTTACAGAACGTCACCATTGACAGATATAACTTTGAGATAGTACAAGGCTTTGTCAGCTCCGCTATTAACTCTGAAAACATCTCGTCAGAAATTAAACGAAGAATTACCCTTGCCAACCGCTGTTTCTTCGAGCTACGAAGGCAATTTAGTAGTAAAGTCCTCAGACCTCACTGGAACTACTAAGGAAATCCCATATAAGACCCAGATCATCCCAGTCCTTCTCTACGGCGCTGAAGCATCGACCGAATCAAAAGCGAATGAAGAAATCCTTGATCGGCTCGAGAGAAAAATTATTCGAAAAATCTTCGCTCCCGTTTGCGCTGACAAGCTATGGAGACGAAGATTCAACTAAGAACTTTGCGAGCTATATACAGTGACATGATACTGGTTAAAAAAAACTCCGAATTGGACGTTTAAGATGGCTAGGACATGTAGAACGAATGGACGCCAATACTCCGGCTCGCAGAGTCTTGGATTCCCAGCCAGACGTCGGACGTAGGTGAGGAAAACCTCGCTTTAAGTGGCACGCACAAGCAGAAACCAACCTTAACATTGTCTTTATAAGAGTTAAGCTTTTCAGGTTGGCAGCACTGAGTAGCAATGGCATCTAAACGTCATCTGTCAAAGTGAAAAGTTTTCACTATATTCCGCCATTTAGTCATGGAAAGACTTACAAACGAGCAACGATTGCAAATTATTGAAATTTATTATAAAAATTCGTACTCTGTGAAAAATGTGCATCGGTTGTTACGACCATATTATGGTCGTCATAATCGACCTAGTGAATCAACCAATTCGTGCCAAATTTCGAACCAAATTTACTTTGTTGAACATTAAACCATCGATTAGCATGGGTACAATGCGAACCGAAGAGAATATGACAGTCGTAGCGTCCAATGTTAATGAAGGTCTTGAAATGTCAATTCGTTGTAGCTCTCAGCAATTGGGCATGTGTTACTCAACTACATGGACAACTTTACGTGTCAATTTGGGTTTAAAAGCCTTTATAGGCTCAACTTGTGCAAGAATTGAAGCCGAATGACCTACCACAACGTCTAATTTTTGTGAATGGGCCTTAGAATAGCTTCATGAAAATCCGCTGTTTTGTCGAAAAATTGTGTTCAGCGATGAAGCTTATTTCTGGCTCAACGGATACACGAATAAGCAAAACTTTCGCATCTGGAGTGATGAACAGCCACATGCCATACAATAATTACCAATGCATCCCGAAAAAAAACGACAGTTTTGTGTGGTTTATGGACTGGTGGCATCATCGGTCCATTTTGCTTTAAAGACCACCGTGAAAGAAACGTTACCGTCAACGGCAAACAATATCGAGCCAAGATACGCGACTTTTTATTGCCCCAGTTGGCTGAGTTGAACTTCGTTGACATGTGGTTTCATGAAGACGGTTTCATCAAGCTCGTGAAACAATGGAAATGTTGAATTTATAAACTTTCGAGTTTACCTCTCGAAATGGTCCTGTGAGTTGGGCGCCCAGATCGAGGCAATTCGAGGCAATTGAACAAGTGCATAGAATCACTGATAAAATTGAAAATGCCTTTCAAGAAGTATGCTCTACAGTATTTCTTGATATATCACAAGCTTTCGACAAAGTATGGCACAAAGGATTGATCCATAAATTACAAAAGCAACTGCCGAAGCAGTATTCAAAAATACTGGAGTCGTACATTCTACAGCGATTTTTCAGAATTAAACAAGAAACAACGTGCTCAACATTAAGAGAAATTAAGGCTGGTGTACCTCAAGGCAGTGTTTTAGGTCCAGTACTATATCTCCTATTCACTAGTGATCTACCAGAAAGTGACGAAATCACTCTATAGATACCTTTGCAGATGAATGATGATACTGCTATACTTTCTGTAGGAGAAACTGTCGAAATACCTACAAAAAAGCTTCAAAAGGCAGTAAACCATATCGCAGAATGGACTAAAAATTGGCAGATCAGATTAAATGACCTGAAGTCAGTTCATATAAATTTTACGTTAAAAAATGTACCCCACATTCCAGTATACATAAATAGTAATGTAGTGGAATATTCAAAAACAGCTTAATATTTAGGTATGACTCTAGACGCCAAACTGCGCTGGAAAGCACATGTAAAGAAAAAAAGAGACGAGTGAAACATCCGCTACAGTAAAATGTATTGGCTTATTGGGAGATACTCACCCTTATCCAACTACAATAAATGATTGCTAAAGGGTGATCCATTTCGAGGTTCCCTAATTTTTTAAAGAAAAAAACACAGAAAATTCAAATTTAATGGAGAATTTGAAAGAACATTCTTTGGCATTTATTTTTTGAAGATTATGTCTATCAAATGTTGGCCGTTGCTACGTCGCAGATGGTCCATCCGTTGAGTCCAATTTTCGATCACTCGTTCGAGCATTTCGACTGGTAACTGGCGAATGACACGCGTGATGTTTTCCTCCAAGGCCTGAATCGAAGCGGGTTTGTCGGCATAAGCTTTTGACTTTACATACCCCCACAGGAAAAAGTCTGTGAAAATGGCCAATCGACCGGCCCAAAACGTGAAATTATGTGCTCACCGAAATGTTCTCTCAATAAGTCCATTGATTGATGCGATGTGTTGGAAGTTGCGCCGTCTTGCTGAAACCAAATGTCGCCGAGATCACGAGCTTCAATTTCAGGCATCAAATAGTCGGTTATCATGGCACGATAATGGTCGCCATTGACGGTTACGTTCGCACCGGCATAATTCTTAAAGAAATATGGACCGATGATTCCACCGGCCCACAAACCACACCAAACCGTTGTTTTTTCTGGATGAAGTGGCAGTTCTTCAATCTCTTCAGGTTGCTCTTCGTCCCAAATGCGCCAATTTTGTTTGTTTACATACCCATTGAGCCGGAAATGGGCCTCATCGCTAAACAAAATTTGCCTCGAAAACGTCGGATCTTCTTGGAACTTTTCAAGAGCCCATAGAGCGAAGCGATGTCGCTTGGGAAGGTCGAGCGGCTTCAGTTGTTGCTCAAGCTGTATTTTGTACGCTTTCAATTTAAGATCTTGACGTAAAATGCGCCAAGTCGTTCCAGACGTCAGTCCGATTTGCTGCGAACGGCGCCGAATCGACTCTCTACGGTCTTCGTGTACACTCTCAGCTACGGCTGCTATATTTTCTTCACAGCGTGCTGGACGTGGTCTATTCGGTCGAATATTATCCAACAATGAATGCTGGGTTCTCAAAATGGGCGATGGTGTTGCGAATAGTACGCTCAGTAGGCCGATTATGTTGACCATATGTTGAGCGAAGTGCACGAAACACATTCCTCACAGAACGTGAATTTTCATAATACAGTTGAACAATTTGTAAACGTTGTTCACGCGTAAGTCTTTCCATTATGAAATGCCAAACAATACTAAACAAAAATAACATGACAGCATGACACGACTCACACGTGATCTGTCAAAAAAGGCTATTGAAAAAAGTATCTCTACTTGTATCACCCGTTATATAAGCAAATTCTTAAACCAGTATGGACCTATGGGCTCCAGCTGTGGGCATGCACATGCAAGACAAACTTACTAAGAATACAAACCTTCCAAAACAAAGTACTACGGAGCATAGTTAACGCACCGTGGTACATACGTAACACCGATCTACATAGAGATCTATATATTGAAATGGTTGAAGATGAAGCTAGAAAAGTAGCTCTAAGACACAGAGATAGGCTTCTCAGCCATGTTAATTTAGAAATAGCACAGCTTTTAAGAACCGACAATATAGTCAGGAGATTAAGACGGGTTAAACCCCTTGACCTATGTAGCTAAAGATATAAAATTAAATTGCGGATTAGTCTAACGACTAGGTGCGATTCCTTGAAGACATACAAAAGTCAGTCTTTGGGAGGTTTTTTTTAGATCGGGTTAAAGTCCCTCACTATTGCAGAAGGTTCCCTCGTGATAAAACCTCTGCAATGTCTTTCGATGATTTTTCCTTCCAGCGAACCCCCACAAAAAAATAAATCACACAGAAACTTGAACTAGCTATCGGTATTTTATTATCACTCTGGAATTTATCTGAAGGCGTCAAATTGGGGCGAGATCTGGAGTTTATATGAAGGCGTTAAATTAGGGCGAGATGAAATCCGCCAGGTCCGCTAGTTTTAAGTACAAAAATTATACATTTGACATTGAAATATTTCAAAGTGGGTTGTGTAGCTGTCAATACATTTCGCGTCAAAAATGGATCTGGAATTCAAACAGGCTTAAATGTTGACATAAAACGACGGGCTTAATAAATATAAACATGAAAATCACCCACAAACTAATTATCAAATGCAAATATATATAAAAAATCGATTGAACATTGAATTACGCAAAAAAGCGATATGCATTGGGTTGTCAATACAGACTTTGTATGTTCTGACATTGACGTTCATGCTGTGATGATAGATTGGTTCAATTATATGGAGGTAAAGTCTTGCACCTGGTGACAGTGACAGGTGTTTTTTTTTTTAGAGGAATAGAACTTTAAGTTGGCAACAGTAGTGATAGTATCGATAGTAAAAAACAATCGCGTACATCGATAGTCTTGAAAAGCTATCAAACCAGTTATCGATAGTTCCAATGCTTCTAAAATCCCAATTTTTTTTTAACACAAACCACAAAACAAACAATTTTTGGTCATGACCGTAGCAGATGCGATTGTCGTAATCGATTTCATGCCCTTCTTTGATATTAAGCACAGCTCCTGAGAAAGTGTACGAACAACTGCCCTTCGAACGTCTCAAGATGCAGGTAATGCTATCCAAGTCATATAGAAGGGTACACTGCAGGTATTTCGTCAAATACCAAGCAAAATTGGGTGGCCGCGGTGTAGTGGTAATGTGTTCGTCTGTTGTAGTGGTAATGTGTGGAAGGTTGCGCGTTCAATACCAACCAAAATCCATTTCACTTTTATTTAAAAGAAATAAAAAGGTCGGTGTAATACCTAAAAGTATGCACACCATCTTGAATTTCTTCAAATTTAACGAACACAAGAAAAAGTGACTCTCCGAAGCTAGTTTGGACACCACCCATCTAGTTAAAGTCTCCACTACATCCAAAATCTTTCCTATCCTCTCTTTCTTCCCCTTCTCAAAACGCTCGTACTATGGTAACATATAAAGGGTATTCATAACCCCTTGAGTACGCGTAAATTATAAAAAAAAAAAAACTATTGAAGGTTCTGATGTCACACTACAGCAACCATCCACATCTGGTTATCGGCCTGGACAATCAAAAAATATGAGTTGCTCTTTGAAATTCCGGCAACATCTGGTCTAGTGAACGACAACCAATCTTCTCAAAGACAGGCCAGGTGATGATCAAAAACTTACTCACTTACTTAATTGGCGCTACAGTCCGGAATGAACATGGGCCTCAACCAACATGCCTCTCCAATTAGCCCAGTCCTTAGCTTCCTTAGCCTTCCGTTGTGCACTCCAAGTTGATTGAGGTTGGTCTTAACTTGTGCGCGCCACTTAAGTCGAGGTCTTCCTCTACTACGTCCGACGTCTGGCTGGGATTCGAAGATTCTGCGAGCCGGAGTACTGGTGTCCATTCGTACTACATGTCCTAGCCATGTAGTCAATTTGGGTTTGAAAGCCTTTATAGGCTCAACTTGTGCAAGAATTGAAGCCGTCCTAGCCATCTTAAACGTCCAATGCGGAGTTGTTTGACCAGGGCATGTCGCTCGTATATTTCTTGGTTGAATTTTCGTCTATATAGCCCGTCAACGCAAACGAGAAAAATTTTGCTCTCAAATCGGCCAAGGATTTCATCATCCGCTTTTGAAACGGTCCATGCTTCAGCGCCGTAGAGCAGGACTGGGATGATCGGGGCCTTATATAAGATCTCCTTAGTAGTTCGAGTGAGGGCTTTACTACTGAATTGCCTTCTTAGCCCGAAGAAACAGCGGTTGGCAAGAGTAATTCTTCGTTTAATTTCTGACGAGATGTTGTTGTCAAAGCTGATAGCGGAGCCGGGATAGACAAAGCCCTGTACTACCTCAAAGTTTTATCAGTCAATGGTGACGTTCTGTCCAATTCGTCGATGTTGTGTGTATTTTCGTGTTGACAGCATATACTTCGTTTTGCCCTCATTTACTGCTAAACCCATTTTTGCCGCTTCCTTCTCTACACTAGCAAACGTGGCTATGACATCACGTTGGGTCCTACCAATGATGTCAATATCGTCGGCGTAAGCTAGTAGTTGTACCGATTTTTGGAAAATTGTGCCCCTGGTGTTGGTTCGGGAGTTTTGCACAATCCTCTCAAGAATCAAATTGAAGAAGTCACATGAGAGCGCATCGCCTTGCCTAAGTCCTCTTGGTATAGAATGTGTTGGTGAGATCTTTTCTGACCCTGATGGAGCAGCGAGAATTCTCCATCATCATCCTACACAAACGGACGAGTTTGGTCGGTATACCAAAACTAGACATGGCTCTGTACAGTTCGTCTCTCTAAAATCTGACGTATGCGGCTTTGAAATCGATGAATGGGTGGTGGTTATCGATTTGGACTTCTTGGGGTTTTTCCAGGATCTGCTGAAGTGTGAAAAATTGATCGGTTCTGGACTTTCCTGGCCTAAAACCACGCTGATAATGGCCGATCAGGTTGTTGGTAAACAGTTTCAGGCGTTCACATATTGCGGCAGATAGTATCTTGTAAGCGATGTTGAGGAGACTTATGCCTCTGTAGTTGGTGCAGTTATAGGGTCTCCTTTTAAGTGGATCGGTGAAACGATGCTGAGGTTCCATTCCTTGGGCATACTTTCTTCCGACCAGGTTTGGCTTATGAGTTGGTGGATGTTTCTAACCAAGTCATCTCCACCGGGCTTATAAAGCTCGGCGGGAAGGCCGTCATTTCCGGCAGCCTTATTAAGCTTCAGTTTAGATATTGCTATCCTCACCTCACTCAGGTCGAGTGGTTGGCAGTTTTCGCGGTCGTTGCCAATATTGAATGGTTAGTTATGCCTGACAGCGGGATGCTGTTCGTCATCGCCTTTTAAAAGTCTGCAGAAGTGGTTCTTCCATATCCTCAGCATCGACTGTGTCTCAACTACGATATTTCCTTGCCCATCTCGACAGGATTCTGTTCGACCTTTGTATCCTTGGCTTTGATGTTTTACACTTTGGTAAAACTTGTGAACATCGTTCCTGGAGTGACACCTCTCTATATCCTCGATCGACCGCTTTTCTTGCTTTTTTTTCTTCTTTCTGAAAAGCCGGTGATCTTCCCTTCTTCTGTGCCTATAGAGCTCAATGGCAGCTCTCGTCTTCACCTGCAGCTTAGCTTTGTAGGCCACGTTCTTGGCTGCGAGCATCTGTCGGTATTCCTCATCATCATGGTGGGCCCGAAAAACCTAGCACATCAGTTGCGGTTGATCTGATGCTTAGTTGGCATCGTTGCCATAGTTCTTCGACATTCGATGCTGGTGGTATGGTGTTAATCGAGAGGGTTAGGGATACTCGTTGCGCGAAGGTCCTGGCGGTCTCTTGCGATTGCAGTCTTTAGACATTAAACTTTTTTACAGTATTTCTGGATTGTTGTGGCGTAGTGGATATCCGCATTCTAACCTTGGCTGCAACAAGGTAGTGGTCCGAGTCGATGTTAGCTCCTCGGAATGTTCGGACATCGAAAATACTGGATGCGCCCCTTTTGTCTATCGCAATGTGATAGATTTGGTTGGCCGTTCGTTGATCTGAAGACCGCAATGTCCCCTTCTGGATATCGAGGTGAGGAAACCGTGTGCTGGCTATAGTGGCATTTCGTTCCGTAGCGAAGTCAATTAGCCTAAGTCCGTTACCAGACGTGTTGTCGTGTAGACTATGGTTTCCGACAATACTGCTATAGAAGTCTTCTCTTCATACCTTTGCGTAAAAATCTTCCAGCACGATTATATCATCGTACTTCGGTAATCGCTTCGGTAGTCGCTTTTGTCAAGGAGCTCATAGAAGCAATCCTTAGCTATGTCAACTTTTTCCTTTGTTGTGGCGTGAGCATATATAAGGCTTATGCTGGCGAATTCGGCCCTGATGCGGGTTGTTACAATGCGTTCGCTAATGTCTTGGAAACATATGACTTCTTGGCTAAGTCTGGCACTTATAACAAATCCGCATCCGAATATTCGCTGTTTCTTCTCACTATAACACGGTCCGTAGTAGATGTCACAGTTTTTCATCCTCTCTTTGCCCGTCCAATCCCATCGTTTTTCGTGGATGACAGTAATGTCTGCTTTGTAACAGCTTAGGGCTTCCGCTAGTTGTTCGCTTGCACCTCTGCTTTTTAATGTTCTCACATTCCAGATGCAGATACGAACGTCGTTGTCCTTTTTTCGTTTAGCCGTGTCGTCAACAATAAAATCGGTCCTTTCCGATGCTATTGGTTGCTTCGTAACATTTAAGTTTTTCCTTGGTTGGGTAGTTAACCTAAAGCACAACGCCCAAAGTGGAGGGCCAGTTCCAATTTATTAGTTACCCCCAGGATATGGCGCCATCAGTATCCACTACGGGATTGAGCGCTTTCGTTGGCCTTTCGGTTCATCCGCCACCATCTCTGTTCAAGGGGCCTGACTAACCCTTGAAATTCCTAGATGGCCTGTTGTCCGATAATGTCGAAGCAGCATGTCTAAGTTTCGACTGGGACAACATGCCTGGTGTTCATTCCGTGAAAAGTCTGACCTGGCATGTGTTTTTGTTTTTCGTCGTGTTATCAACACTCGCGCTTATCGTTCAGCAAGTCCAATCCGGTTGGATGAGAGCAGTACCCGATGGTTACCACTTCGAGGTTAAAAATAAGCACTTGATGTGTAGTCAGAGTTACAAACGCAGGGCGTTGCCAAGCCAATCAGAGTCTACCCTTTTTCTACAAAGACCAACCATCCACGAGGTGCTAAGACATCACAAAATGTATTGACAACCCTTCCGAATCAAAACTTTTTATAATAGTTTACCTGACATTCAAAACCTAGGTAAATGTTAGACGTCAGGCATTTAAATAATTAACCTCTGCATGATCAATAACTCACGATTGAGCTGTCATTCCAGCGCTTGTTTGCATTTAAAGTTCTCAATGAAAATATCTAAAAGTCAATTACCCTGTTAAAAAGCAATCGAATCTGAAATAATCTCCCATCGTTCTCGTACATAATCATCATTTTCTGGTAAAAAAAAAGCACAGTCTGATGCAAAACTTGTTTTCGTCAGTTTTGTGATCACACCGCGCTTGCCTAACCAGCTAAGGTCACCAATAGCGCGGTCGCAGCTCATAAACAACACTTAACGCTTTGACACTTAAAACTTATCGCCGCACTCTTATCCGAAACATATTTGTAATTTGTTTTCTGTTCTCTGATGACGGCGGCGGCTGCGCGCACCAAACTCTGCATAACATACAAAAAAAAAAAAAAAAAGAATCCAAGTCACGGCCATTTTATCCAAAGGTCTCAAATAAACCCAATCCGAATTGACAACCCAATAAAGCGCATACTTTATGCGTTCCCATAATGAAGGCATAGAGTCAGTTGAGCCGCCGCCGCTCTGGAGGATTAGTGAGTTAGTGCGCGCACCCAACCCACTGTACCGTCACAGGAACTTCTCAGAAGCGTGGTCTTAACAGAACCGTCACTGGAGCAAAGAAACAAAACAGGCCGGGCATAATGAATGTGTGCCACAAAGTCGCGCCGTCTTATCACTGGGCCCCAATCGGATAATGGCGAATTTAAATTGTTAATGCGGCATTAGTTTAAAAGCCACTTAAACGAACAACAAATGAAATGAGTTGGGGCGGGGGGATCGGGGTCCCCCATAAACACACAACCACAGCGGCCAGAGCGCCAGACGTGAGTATGCCCCCAACAATAATGGAGGAAACACGCTCGAGCATTAGTCATTAGCACTTTTTGTACGACATTGCGTTCATTATGGAGCTCTGCTGACGACTCCTCCATCCGCATCTGTATACACACATCCATAGCTAAGGCGAGTGCCTGGGTATCTACACGCTAACAGGTAGCTTTTAGCCTCGTCAGATACTCGTAATCCGGCTCCCGGTCGTGTTGGCGCCACCGCTCTCCACGAGAGTGTTTAATCATAATTAGCCAGGGCAGTGTTTTCGTGCTCGTGGCTGACCCAGCGGTAACGGCACGGGTATCGCACTCGTTTTTGATTTTTTTTTTTTTTTTGAATTTTTAATTGCCTGGATTTTGGCATTTTTTATTAACACAATTTGTTCGTTCGTTTCATAATTTTGATTTCTTGTGATCCGATTAGATTTGATTTGCAATAAACAATTGGATCGGCACAGTCTCTAACGGCTGGCTTACATGATCCTTGATCTAATTGAATATTTATTACGATCGCAGTAAGACACACAAACAGACACACACACACACACAGATAGTACAATTTATGCAAATTGAGTGTTTAAATATACATATCGGATTGTAGATACTTTACTCTGACATTTTCAATTGAGATGTATCTTAATTGGACGAGAAGTTATCGATTTTTAAGTCGAATGTTGACAACACAAGTTTTTGTTTTGTATGTTAATCGGTTTTTTGTTTGTTGTTTTATCATTTTATTGCTTTATTTGAAGTAGAGTATCTGGAAATCGTTGAATTCGTCAATTTCATTTGAATAGATAGTTTGTACACAGAAGTGAAAGTATCGTTTCAGGGAACTTTTTAGAGTCTAAAAGCAGGGATGTATGTCACGCTAAATTGTTGATGGCATTTATAAGAAAAAAATATAAAGGGTGATACGTCCGCACACTTGGAACGGGTACGACATTTGTGATATACCACATGGATCCATCAATTTCAGTTCCTCAATTTGTTTACCTATGTGAATCATCCCGAGCTTCCTATAAAGCGGAGTTGGTAAGAAATGTTTATATTTACTACGTCACCTAGATTGTCAAAAAATAAGTTACAGGGATGAACCCTTTCCTTATTGGAGAGAGCACGATAGATAGCGCAAGACCTTCGAGCTACGCGTATCCCTTAACCTCTCAAGGAACATCATACCACCAGCATCGAATGGGAATGGGAACAATGGGAACGATGCCAACAAGCCATTAGATCAGCCGCAACTGGTGTGCTAGGTTTCTCCTGCCCACCAGCAAGAAACCCCTGGTTTGATGAGAAATGCCAACACATTCTCACAGCCAAGAACAAGGCCTACTAGGCTAAGCTGCAGGTGAAGACGATAGCTGCCGTTGAGCTCTATAGGCAGAGAAGAAGGGAAGAACACCGATCGAGGATATAGAGAGGTGCCACTCCAGGAAAGATGTTCGCAAGTTTTACCAAAGTGTAAAACGTCAAAGCCAAGGATACAAGACTCGAACAGAATCCTGTCGAGATGAACAAGGAAATATCTTAGTTGAGACACAGTCGATGCTGAGGATATGGAAGAACCACTACTGCAGACTGTTAAACTGCTCACATGAGCTTAGCGATGATGAAAGAAGTCGCCCCTGATGAAAATGTCGGCAATCAAGCTTGGAAAGAGTTAGCAGGAGGACTACATGCCTATGACAGAAGATACCGATGATGATGATGACGATTCACTAAGCCATGATACTCCAGAGGATAAAACAACAAAAAGAGTTCAGCTTGGGGAGGCAATGAAAGCTCTTAACACACTGATGGATTGGACTTCAGAAAATGAGCGTCCTTACAAAGAACTACTGATGCTGAAAAAAAATGCGTGAAGGAGCTATTGAACTTGGATTTAAAAAAAACTGCTCAAACAAAAATATCCAACTTCTTCAAACCAGTTTAGCTCAACAAAATTCAAACGAATTATTTTCCGTATTGTAATATGTAATTTAATTTCATTACATTAACCGTTTCAATAAAATATATTTTTTGCTACATAGTTCCAATATATGAACTTTTCGGTTATACGAACTAGCTCAACAATCATTAGTTCATATAAGTGAGACTTCACTGTAAATCACAAAATAATTTGATTTATTATTTTACTTACAATTTAGAGGCGGTTTCCATTTTCGTACGAATTCCCGAACAATATTTCATTAGAGACTTTCCGAAGAAATTCAACGCGTAGCTGTCAAAAATTGTTGACTTAACGCATTTAGCTGTCAAACGATACATTTCGTCGAAAGATCTACTTGAAATGCAAATCCGATCGATACCTCGGTACAAAATTCTCCGATATCGAACAAATCGGGGAAAATTTTGTTTCGAGTGGATACCTCGATAGGGTATGGTTATGGTTACCACCAGTGTCTGTTCGGTTACTCGCTCAGTTTTTTCCTTGTGTTTCTGTTGAGGTTTGAGGAGCTTTTGTTGTAAAGGCTTTAAAAATGTTCCTAATGGTAAGTGTTATCGTGGGGATCTTGTTTTGAACTTTTACATTTCTTTTATTATGTAAAAAATAATTTCAAATTCAGTTACAAAATCCTAAGCGGTTTTCTTTTAGAAAAATATCGTTTTCGCAGGTCAGTATTTTGATGTTAGTTGCATTTTTTTTTAAATGTTAACCGTCCTGTACAAAGAAAAAGGTACTGGTTTCGTAAAAATGTGCCGACCTCGCGATTTTGATTAGTCCTTCCTTATGAAACGCATAATCACATTTCGACATTATTTCAATCATCTCTAGCATCAATAAGCAAAATGGATATTAATGTGTATTTCGGTCAGATTATAAAATTCGTCAAATTATCCCAAGATTTGCATTTGATATAACACCCAACTCGCTGTGAAAGATCTAAAACCCAACTCTCTGTAAAAAAAAAAGGAGATTACGACCGATTCGTGCACCCACAACTCGAAAAAAAATTTTAAATTAAAGAAAAAGAATGGCAACCCTACATAATATTATTACAGATTTTTGCTAATTTGATGTGCTTGCTACCCGAACCCTGTACGAGCTTTTGTTAGAATATCACCTTACGGAAAACAAAAGAGTGCGAATGAGAGAAAAACACCCCTATCTTCTCTGTACTGCCAATTTATGTTGGACAGAGTATAGACTACGTACCGAGCTCACTATAAAATTGACCCCAGAGCTTATCTTTCTTTTGAGCTGCCCATCCTATTCGATCGATTTTTAGGATGGCAGTAATGGTGCAGTGAAATAAGCCCTGAGGAAATAAGCTCCATGGGGCTTAATTCCGAACAAAAAGGAAATAACCCCTGAGGGATTTTTTTTTTTGGAAATGGAAATAAGTCTCGCAGCTATTAATGGCTTTTGCTTGTTGGGTTTATTTCCCATTCGTGCATCCAAATTCGCTCACATCCCAAATCTAATAGTTAGCCCAAGCACGAGGGTTGCAGGGAGTTGCAGCATGCCCCCCCACTCACATTAAAACTTTGCATACATCAAACTTGAATAGAATTCCAATTTCAAATGGCTATAACACCCGCGGGGGTCAATGCTTTTTCTTGGTGGGGCTATTTCTTTTTACTTGGGAAATAAGCCCCATGCGGCTTGGGGCTTATTTCCGTGGGGGTTCGATATTTCACTCCACCGTTGTGTATGGTATACAACTATGGGGTTGTACCAGTGAAACGAATCTAAACATTCTACAAACTTTTGAAAACAAAATGTTAAGATCATTCGTATATGCGAAATTCGTCAATGCGAGGTTCGTCAATGCGAGATTCGTCAATGCGGAATTCGTCAATGCGAAATTCGTCAATGCGAAATGAAGATCTACGCAGAGATCTGGTTATTCCTGCGGTCAAAGATGAAACGAAAAATTTTGCACGCAAACATAAAAAAAACGTTTATTGGGACACGTTAACACAACGGTCCTCCAAATTCTTGACGTAACAAATTTATTGCGGCGTCTCCAAAGAACTAAGCCCATTGATTTGGCATGATAATAACAAACCGCGCTATAAATTGCGAAAAAAGCAGGAACTCTCAAAGGAAAGTTACCTGCCAAACATTCATTACTCGTGATAAAAAAAAATTTGCTAGATGAGTCGCATATTTAATTGCAATACAAATACAAAAAGTGTTGGTGTTGGTTTTTGTGGTTTAAAGTCTTACACTACTTTGGGCACGTGCTCATCGTGTCTTTTGAGATTTCCAACAGCCCACGAAAAAAAAAACTCCACCGGCAGGAATATCTGCTTTGTTGCTTAGGTCGGCTTCCCCTTTTCTGTTAACTGTTCCAAGATTATAGGTGCATTTACGAACATAATTGTCAATAAGAATATTTACCGTGATCATCAATAGTGAAAGCATTCGCTTCTGAAGCTATTAGTTGTTCCAAAACCTCTCATTTTTAAATGTGGACGGTCAGTTACGATTTCCTTGATAAAGGGTTTTTCAATAAGAGCGCTACAAAAGTCTTTTTTAAATAAAACAAAAACGGTTTTGGATATCAATGAAATTCCCTATTCCTGTGAAAGTACTTTCGATGCCATTATGTATGGAACTCGATTTCTTTTGCATGGCCACCACGGGCACGCTTGCAGAAGTCCAGACGCTGATCCCAATTTTCGACGATTTTCAAACATATATCGACCGATTCTGCTGCAATTTCACGTTCGATATTCGTACCAAGTTCATCAATCGTCGCTGGCTTGTTGGCATAGACCATAGACTTGACGTAGCCTCACAGGAAATAGTCTAACGGCGTCAAATCGCACGACCGAGGCGGCCAAGCGACTGGACCAATTCGTGAGATAACACGTTCTCCAAACTTGGTTTCCAATAAATTTATTGTGGCATTCGCTGTGTGGCTTGTGGCGCCGTCCTGTTGGAACCACATGTCCTCCAAGTCCATATCATCCAATTGGGGCCAAAAATATTCGGTTATCATTGAACGGTAGCGATTCCCATTCACAGTAACGTGACGGTCTTAATCATCACGGAAGAAGTACGGCCCAATGACGCCGCCGGCCCATAAACCACACCACTGACTCCGAATTTCGGTTGTAAATTTGAATAATTTCGACTCGTTGTTGGATCGTATATCTTTCCATCATGAAATGGCAAATTTTACTGGAGAGAAATATCAAAAGAACGGCAAGAAATATGCCGTCGATGGCTGTCCCTGTCGCTCAACTTTTGTAGCGTCCCTGTTGAAAAACCCGATACATCAAGGGCCTAAAGCCGGCTCATCGCCACCATCTGTACTTAAGAATCTGACTTGCTCTTGAAATGGCTACACCAGCACTTTGTCCAAATATGTTAGAGTAGCTCATGTAGCTAGGTAGACAGCCTAACTGCCCCCGTTGACTACATCTTGTCTTAACACAAACCCGCCTTGAGGTGTGTTTGCCTTTTGCATGTGTTAACACTTTCTTCACATTTTGGAGTGGGTGCATGTATTATTAAATTTACCCAGGTAAACAGGGCTAGGTGACGTGATCAGCTGGGTGCAGTGTAATAAAAGCCGCGAAAATAAGCTCCATGGGCTTACTTTCAAAAAAAAAATGGAAACAGCCACCGCGGGGCTTATTTCTTTGGAAATAAGTCTGCGGCTGTAAATTACTTTTGCTTGTGAGGTTTATTTCCTTTTGCATGCATGCTAACTCCCACACATTCCAAATCCAACAGTGACCCCTAGCAGGGGGTTGCAGGGGGGCAGCATGCCCCCACTCACATTAAGACTTTGCATACATCAAACTTGAATAGAATTCCAATTTCAAATGGCAATAACACCCGTGGGTATTAATGCTTTGTGGTGGCGGGGCTCATTTCTATTTCGAAAAGGAAATAAGCCCTGCGTGGGCTCTTGGATTCTATGAATTGGATAGGGAAAAGGAAGGATGCGTATGATTTAAGGAAAAGGAAGGCGCCAATAAAGGGACCATCCAGCGAGATCAAGGTAGGGTGGTTAGAGGCACCTTCTCGCAAGTGGATAGTACCAACTCGCGCCAATAGTCTGGCATGACTATTGTAGACGTGTTTGGGTTACATGATCCTACGCCCTCCGGCGAGCAAAAAAGTCGGGTTCTGGCATGCGTTGGACTAAACGTTGGACTCTTTCGCAATGATCTGACAAATTATACGAGTAGTTTGAGTTGTCATCTGATTGGATTTCAACTGATCCGTTCGGTTTCAGCATTAAATCTTCAGTACCGCCATCTTGCGAGAAGCTACCACACGAGTAAATGTATGGGTATAAGAAAAAAGGTAAATCTATTGGATCCTGAAACAATTGTCAATAACTGAAACGCTGTGGAAAAATTGTCCTCGTATCTGTATTTCCATAGGGCTTGTCGTTGGGCGCCAATCCAAATCATTTAACTTTATATCTTTCTAAACTTCATTTCGGCTTGTGATTTATTTTGAAATGGTTTCCAAAGCCCATATGGCTATAAATTGCGAAAAAAGCAGGAACTCTCAAAGGAAAGTTACCAGCCAAACATTCATTAATCTATTGGATCCTGATACAATTTTCAATAACTGAAACGCTGTGGAAAAATTATCCTCGTATCTGTATCAACATAGGGCTTATCGTTGGGCGCCAATCCAAGTCATTTAACTTTATATCTTTCTGAAGTTCATTTCGGCTTGTGATTTATTTTGAAATGGTTTCCAAAGACCAAATGGCACTAAAAACCGCATGATCTTCAGCAGTTTAGGTATAGAGTTCATATGCATCTACCAGTATTCCAGGTCGTCTCAAGTCATATAATTTAGTTTAAAAAAAAATCCTTGGAAACGGACTATTTTCTCAAATATTGAATGCTTCTCCCTGAATGTCAATCAACCAAGTGACAGATCTCCATTACTCCCCGTCGCATATACTCTACTCTCATGATGCATACCTGCTCATCATTCTTTTATAATTACATCTCCCAGATGTCTCCTATACCTCTTCCAAAGCATATCTCCTTGATGAAACCATTCGCCATAAGATGACCTTGCGATAAAAATAGTTTTTTTTATAATTAATAGTCCATCACTTCTGGGAATATAAGAATTAAATTCTCCACAGAGGAGGAAGGAAAAAAAAGTGAAAAACAACACCAGCATCGAATCTCCCACTAAGAGGCGACACAATTCCCAAGAATAATTTTTCCTCCGACAACAAAAAAACTGACAACAATCTCTCACTAAAAGATCACCTTTGGGAATGGCTCCATCGTGATCGTTTTTAATTTTTTCTCATTTAAAAAAAATTTTTTTTTCTGTTTTGCTGCCGTTGCGCTGCATCATTAATAAAAATGCCAAATCTGTTACACAGTAGCTGGCAGCGGTGGCTGGCGGCACTTTTTTGTATCTGGCGCCATTTGATCGCTCCCATAACGACGATCAGTGGCATAGATTAGAGAAGCAGCACGAGGAAGCAAAACAACAACAACTACGTTCAAGATAACCAACAGTAACAGTGGTGTGGAGCGTCGTTGCAGCCACCACAAGAAAACCGACCACTAGGTACCGCGCGCCGCCGTCATCATCATCATCATTATCATCATCATCGCCGCCGCCGCCGCCGCAGACAGGAGTAGGCGACATTCGTCTGCTCGACCATAACACAACGAGTTGTAGGCAGCATAGGCCGAGGCATAAGCACACACAATCCAGTCTAGCGGCGCGCACAGCAACAAAACGTCCAAAGACGATCAACACGCAGAGATACAAATCATTTTGGGGACCGTCGATGATCATTTTCAAGGAAACACCAACAGCGGGCAAGTCTGCTCGATCGGACGAGGCTAATTTCTCTCTCTCCATCTTTACCGAAAAGGTAAAGAAGCTGCGCGCCGACTCGGACGAGTGTGTTTACTTTTTTAACAGGAATCACAGCTTGGCAGTGCGCTGGCCATGCGCCAGCCACGGACTCTCTAGATAGGATCGGCGGTTTTTTTTTTTTTGTTTTTTTTTTGAAAGGTTTTCCTTTGCATTTGGAAACCTCAAGTATGGTTGTGTGCATGTGTATCTTTTGCGGTCTCGCCATGGCTCAGATTCCCAACACAGCATCAGCAGCAAGTGAATTGGAAAATAAGACGGCAGGTACGCCGTCGTCGGTTGGACGGCCACTGGCTTAACGCGAACAGCACACAAAAGCCAATAAACAATCATAATAAGAGATGGCCACCACCCGAGGAAGACGGAGAGGATAATATGGACTGGCGACGGCGTAGTTGGATATGAAAAGCGCAAAAAAAAAAAAATCTCAAAGAAAACAAATGATCGGGAAAAAAATTCAGGCGCCGCAAATGTTTACATTTCTTGATTTTGAGGTTTTTTCTGTGTAGATACGTTCGTTTAATTTGAATTGGCTGGCGTTTTGTTTGTGGAGAAATATGTACATCGTGTCATGGCTGGTAGACAGAAGGATTGGTGCTCCTAAAAGGGCAAATAAGACAAAAAACACACAACGAGTAGGCAAATAACACTTGAGACTTTGGGAGTGATGTATGTCATTGGATGGATTTGGATGCCGATTAATTCGTTGTTTGCTTTTATTAAGTCAGTTTATCAACCAGACGAGGATTTGGCTTTTTAAAAAAAATGTGTTTGTGAAGGTTTGAGCGGACTTGGGGTGGCCCGATGTTGGGCGCCAGTTAAAAATTGTTTCTAGAAACGAAAATTGGTGGTTATTATGAATATCAGAATCTCCATTTGCGCACTTCAAGTTGGTTGAGGTTGGTTTTTATATGTGCTTGCCACCAAGGACTTCCTTTATTGCGTCCGATTGCTGGCTGGGAATCGTAGACTCTACGATCCGGATTATTGGTGTCCATTCGTTGTACATGTTCTATCCATCTTTAACGAACTTACTTACTTACTTAAGTGGCGCTATAGTCCGGAATTATCATGGGCCTCAACCAACATGCCTGTGCAATTAGCCTGGTCATTAGCTAACAGCCTCTAGTTGCGCACTGCAAGTTGGTTGATGCCGGTTTCTACTTTTTTTTTTTTTTAACTTTTAAACCCATTTTTTATTTACTTAAAATATTAACTTACTACTAGACAAAAATGCTTGGCATAACTATACTTTAGCTGCCTTTCACTTTTTGCACTTTTTTTTTTATTAATCGATTCGTCTCTGCGCACTGATCATTTATATGCTTTAAAAAATTGTCGCTCACGTTTAGTTTAAAAGTTATTAACAAAATAAAATTGCACTTTTTGGGTTATAATCCCATACAAATTGTTTGTAGTTTGACACTTCATTTATTTTTTTTTCTGCTGCGGTGTACGCAGCATTGCCATGTTGAAAAAAACATACCAAATAAAAATATTTTAACAAAATGAAATGTTGACTAAGGCGCCTGCCTGACGACTTTAAATACCCTGAGCGGAGCAACGAAGTTGCGTGAGCGTGGACTGTCCACAGAAAGAGAGTTGAAATCCTTTGTTCCCGCGAAGCGGGCCACGCAGAGTACCGCTTAATAGAAAAACTGTTGACTTAGGCGCCTGCCTGACGACTTTAAATACCCTGAGCGGAGCAACGAAGTTGCGTGAGCGTGGACTGTCCACAGAAAGAGAGTTGAAATCCTTTGTTCCCGCGAAGCGGGCCACGCAGAGTACCGGTTAACAGAAAAACTGTTGAGTTAGGATTTAATTTATTTATTATATTATACTAATTTATGATGAATAGTCAGAATCATTAGAACATGGTTCTGGAATTGCTTCTTGCCCGTTGTATAGTTTGCCGGCACATTTAAAAAATTCTTCGAGGGGGTCTAAATTTTCGTTACGGCATTTTTTTAAGATATTTTGTTTAGTCATTTTTTATTATTAATTAATGATTGTTAATAATTTTTTTTACAATTTTTTACATTTCTTTACATTTTGGGAAATATGTAATATTTTTTTTTCTATCTTGCAATGCTCCATTGGAGTGTTTTTTTTCATATTTATCATTCAGCTATGTGTGAACTGTCAAAAGTTGGTTGATTTCTATAGGGATTTTTGGAAATTTCATTGTTTAATAACTTTTAAACTAATTGAGAGCGACAAAAAAAAAAATTGCTAAATTTTTAGCTTAATTTAGTGAGTGGAACAAAAAAAAAAAAGTGAAAAAAGTGATTGGAAGCTAAAGTAACAATGTTCCAAATGCTTAAATCTAACTTATCAATAACTGGTTTGCCGGTTTCTACTTGTGAGCGCACTTAAGGCGAGGTCTTCCTCTACCGCATCCGACGTCTGGCTATGAATCGAAGACTCTGCGAGCTGGAGTATTGGTGCCACTCGTTCTACATGTCCTAGCCATCTTAAACGTCCAATGCGGAGTTTTTTGACAAGGGGTATGTCGCTGCACAACTCGAATAGTTCTTGGTTGAATCTTCGTCTCCATAGAACGTCAACTCAAACGAGACCGAAGATTTTTCGAAGAATTTTCCTCTCAAATCGACCAAGGATTTCTTGATAGGCTTTTGAAATGGTCCATGCTTCAGCGCCGTAGAGCAGGACTGAGATGATCAGGGTCGTATATAGGATCTCCTTAGTAGTTCGCGTGAGGGCTTTACTACTGAATTGCCTTATTAGCCCGACGAAACAGCGGTTGGCAAGAGTAATTTTTTGTTTAATTTTCGACTAGATGCTGTTGTCAGAGTTGATAGCGGTGACGAGGTTAACAAAGTCCCATACTACATCAAAGTGATATCTGTTAATGGGTACATTCTCTCCGATTCGTCGATGTTGTGTGTCCTTTCGTGTTGACAGCATATACTTGAGCTTAACCTCATTTACCCCTAAACCCATTTTCACGATTCCTTCTCTATGCTGACAAACATGGCTGTGACAACATGTTGAGTCCGACCAATGGTGTCCATATCGTCAGCGTACGATAGTAGTTGCACCGATTTGGTGCTGTGTCGGGACTTTTGCACAATCCTCTCAAGAATGATGTAAAAGAAGTCACATGACAGTGCATACCCTTGTCTTAATCCGTTTTTGTGTAACGAATGTGTCGGTAAGGTCGTTTCCGACCCTTATGGAGTAGCGAGAATTCTCCATCGTCATCCTACACAAACGGACGAGTTTGGGCGGTTTACCAAAACTAGACATGGCTCTGTATTTGAAGTTGATGAGCATGTGGTGGTTACGATTTGGACTTCGTGGGTTTTGTCCAGGATCTGCCGAAGTATGAACATTTGATCGGTTGTGGACTTTTCTGGCCTTAAACCACACTGATAAAGGCCGATCAGGTTGTTGGTAAACGGTTTCAGGCGGTTACAAATTACGACAGAGGGGATCTTGTAAGCGATGTTGAGGAGACTTATGCCTCTGTTGTTGGTGCAGTTAGAGGGTCTCCTTTAAAGTGGATCGGGGAAACGATGCTTAGGTTCCATTCCTTGGGCATACTTTCTTCCGACCAGATTTGGCTTATGAGTTGGTGGATGTTACTAACCAAGTCATCTCCGCCGGCTTTATAAAGCTCGGTGGGAAGTCCGTCATTTCCGGCAGCTTTATTAAGCTTCAGTTTAGATATTGCTATCCTCACCTCACTCAGGTCGAGTGGTTGGCAGTTTTCGCGGTCGTTGACAATATTGAATGGTTTGCTCTGCCTGACAGCGGAATGTTTTTCGTCATCTCCGTTTAACAGTCTGCAGAAGTGGTTCTTCCATATCCTCAGCATCGACTGTGTCTTAACTACGATATTCCCTTGCCCATCTCGACAGGATTCTGTTCGAGCGGTGCATCCTTGGCTTTGACGTTTTACACTTTGGTAAAACTTGTGAACATCGTTCCTGGAGTGGCACCTCTCTATATCCTCGATCGAGCGCTTTTCTTACTTTTTTTTCTTCTTTCTGAAAAGCCGGTGATCTTCCCTTCTTCTGTGCCTGTAGAGCTCAATGGCAGCTCTCGTCTTCACCTGCAGCTTAGCTTTGTAGGCTTCGATGCGAAACCGTGTGCTGGCTATAGTGGTATTTCGTTCCGTAGCGAAGTCAATTAGCCTAAGTCCTTGTCTTCTCTTCCTTCCTTTGCGTTAAAATCTCCCAGCAC
The DNA here is from genome assembly GCA_949824845.1 of Rhingia rostrata. NCBI lineage: Eukaryota > Metazoa > Arthropoda > Insecta > Diptera > Syrphidae > Rhingia > Rhingia rostrata. The sequence continues at coordinate 173,023,987 of OX463755.1, read as the reverse complement.
GATTATAATATCGTACTTCGGTAGTCGCTCATAGGTTTTGTCAAGGAGCTGATAGAAGCAATCCTTAGCTAAATCATATCTTTCCTCCGTTGTGGCGTGAGCGCATATAAGGCTAATGTTGGCGAATTTGGCCTTGTTGCGGATCGTTACAATGCGTTCGCTAATGTCTTGGAAACATAGGACTTCTTGCCTAAGTCCGCATCCGAATAGTCGCTGTGCCTGCTCACTATAACACGGTCCGTAGTAGATGTCACAGTTTTTCATCCTCTTTTTGCCTGGCCCATCCCATCGTATTTCCTGAATGGCAGTAATGTCTGCTTTGTAGCAGTTTAGGGCTTCCGCTAGTTGTTCGCTTGCACCTATCCTGTTTAATGATCTCACATTCCAGGTGCGGATACGAACGTCGCTGTCCTTTTTTCGTTTAGCCGTGTCGTCAACAATAAAATCGGTCCTTTCCGATGCTATTGGTTGCTTCGTAACATTTAAGTTTTTCCATGGTTGGGTAGTTAACCTAAAGCACAGCGCCCAAAGTGGAGGGTCAGTTCCAATTTATTAGTTACCCCCAGGACATGGCGCCTTCAGTATCCACTACGGGATTGAGCGCTTTCGTTGGCCTTTCGGTTCATCCGCCACCATCTCTATTCAAGCGGCCTGACTAACCCTTGAAATTCCTAGACAACCTGTTGTCCGAATATGTCGAAGTAGCTTGTCTAGGCTTGCCTGGGACAGCAGACCGGGTATTAATTTCGTGTCGTTCTGACCTGGCTGTAGTGTTGCTGTTTTTCGTCGTGTTATCAACACTCGCGCTTATCGTTCAGCAAGTCAAATCCGGTTGGATGACACATGTACCCGATGGTTACCACTTGGAGGTAAAAATAAGCACTTGATGTGTAGTCAGAGTTACAACACTGGGCATTGCCAAGTTAAAGCCAATCAGAGTCTACCCTCGTTCTACAACACCCAACCATATATTGATATCCACTTACTATAAAGTTCGAGCTTAATCAAAACTATTTTTCATATACAAGCTTCTGCAGAAAAGCCATTAAGGCTTCACAGAAACTTAGGAAAATTTTAAATTTTTTTTTTCTAGATAAAAAAAACTGAAACAGAGAGAAGCAGGGGATTTGTTATTCATCAACATAAGCAAAACGAACGATTTGACAGTTCTCCGAATAATTACACAACAAAAAACAAGCGATTCATAAAAATCATTTATTTATCTCAAAATGTCAGCCATTTTTTTTTGTTAATAGCAACATCCATATGTATATTAACTGTTCCCTTTCTATTTTACTTTCAGCATTCAAGTCATTGGCCAGCATTTCATTTATAAGCGACACCATCTGCCGCATCCTATTCGGGCATCTGCAATGTATTTGCAATGTTTGACATAACCAGTAAAATTGCCAAACTAATTGACAACGGATGATTGAAAGGACCAAAAAGTACAACCAACACGTCAATTTAATACCCCAAAATTGTTAATATTTCTAAGCAGTAACGTTATACATTATTTATATAGTAATTTATAAATGTCTGTATAATTATTTATTTAAAATTAAATTTAAATAATTCCATTAAACAATAAGCAAAAAAAAAAAACTTAATGCAATCGACATGGACGGGAGCAAACCATCAGTTTTGTACTTGTCTTCGCTAATATGCATTTGGAGTGTTTTAGCCGAAACATCGTTATATGGTGAGTAATGCCAAAATGTCTCTTGAAATAAATTTTATTTTATAAATTAATTCCAAACCATTCAACTTTCTGATTCACCTGGCCATTAAAAATTAAAAATCTTTCGCCATAACTTAATGTCACCATGACCACAGATGTCAGAACCGAAAATCAATAAAAAAAAACGCAGAGAATTTGGTATTCAATTTCTGTCAGAATTTTATAATTTCGGTATTTTAGGGTGAGTGTGTTTACGGATACAGTAGCAATCAAAATTAATCGTACACTCTGAGAAAATGCCCGTCAACGCAAACGGAACCGAAGACTTTTCGAAGGATTTTCCTCTCAAATCGACCAGGGATTTCTTTATCCGCTTTTGAGACGGTCCATGCCACAGCGCTGTAGAGCAGGACTGGGATGATCAGGGTCTTATATAGGATCTCCTTAGTAGTAGTTCGAAAGACGGAAAGACTACTGAATTGCCCACTTAGCCCGAAGAAACAGCGTTTGGCAATTTCTGACGAGATGTTGTCAGAAATAATAGCGGAGTCGAGGTAGACAACGTCCCGTACTACCTCAAAGTTATATCTGTCAATGGTGATGTTCTGTCCAATTCGTCGATGTTGTGTGTCCTTTCGTGTTGACAGCATATACTTCGTTTTGCCCTCATTTACTGCTTAACCCATTTTTGTCGCTTCCTTCTCTGTACTAGCAAACTTCATCGGTGTCTGCTAGTTGTTGCACCGATTTTTGGAAAATTGTGCCTCTGGTGTTGGCTCTTGCGGCAGATAGGATCTTGTAGGCGATGTTGAGGAGACTTATGGTTCTGTAGTGCTGACCGACCAGATTCGGCTTATGAGTTGGTGGATGTTACTAACCAAGTCATCTCCGCCGGCTTTATAAAGCTCGACGGGAAGGCCGTCATTTCGGGCAGCCTTATTAAGCTTCAGTTTAGATATTGCTATCCTCACCTCACTCAGGTCGAGTGGTTGGCAGTTTTCGCGGTCGTTGCCAATATTGAATGGTTTGCTTTGCCTGACAGCGGAATGTTTTTCGTCATCGCCGTTTAACAGTCTGCAGAAGTGGTTCTTCCATATCCTCAGCATCGACTGTGTCCCAACAGCGATATTTCCTTGTTCATGTCGACAAGATTCTGTTCGACCTTTGTATCCTTGGCTTTGATGTTTTACACTCTCTATATCCTCGATCATGCGCTTTTCTTGATCCTTTTTCTTCTATTTGAAAAGTCGGCGTTCATCCCTATTCTCTACCTATAGAGCTCAATGGCAGCTCTCGTCTTCACCTGCACCTTAGCCTTGTATCTTCGTTCTTGGTTGCGAGCATATGTCGGCATTCCACTTCCACATCAAACCATGGGTTTCTTGCTGGTGGTCACGAGAAAACTAGCACATCAGTTGCGGCCGATCTAATTGCTTGTTGGCATCGTTGCCATTGTTCTTCGACATTCGATGCTGGTGGTATGGTGTTAATCGAGAGGGTTAGGGATAAATTTTTTTACAGTATTTCTGGATTGTTGTGGCGTAGTGGATATCCGCATTCTAACCTTGGCTGCAACAAGGTAGTGGTCCGAGTCGATGTTAGCTCCTCGGAATGTTCGGACATCGAAAATACTGGATGCGTCCCTCTTGTCTATCGCAATGTGATAGATTTGGTTGGCCGTTCGTTGATCTGGAGACCGCAATGTCCCCTTCTGGATATCGAGGTGAGGAAACCGTGTGCTAGCTATAGTGGCATTTCGTTCCGTAGCGAAGTAAATTAGCCTTAGTCCGTTACCAGACGTGTTGTCGTGTAGTCTATGTTTTCCGATAATACTGCTAAAGGTGTCTTCTCTTCCTATCTTTGCGTTAAAATCTCCCAGCAAGATTTTAGCATCGTACTTTGGTAATCGCTTCGGTAGTCGCTTTTGTCAAGTAGCTCATAGAAGCAATCCTTAGCTATGTTAATTTTTTCCTTTGTTGTGGCGTGAGCATATATAAGGCTTATGCTGGCGAGCCAACCCTTGAAATTCCTAGACAACCTGTAGTCCAAATATGGCGAAGTAGCTTGTCTAGGCTTGCCTGAGACAGCAGACCGTATATTCATTCCGTGTCATTCTGACCTGGCATGTGTTTCTGTTTTCGTCGTGTTATCAACACTCGCGCTTATCGTTCAGCAAGTCAAATCCGGTTGGATGACACCAGTACCCGATGGTTACCACTTGGAGGTAAAAATAAGCACTTGATGTGTAGTCAGAGTTACAACACTGGGCATTGCCAAGTTAAAGCCAATCAGAGTCTACCGTCGTTCTACAACACCCAACCATCACAACAGGGTTAATACCCTAGCAAATAATAGGTAGGTGCAAACGCTTGAGATCTCGTGTAATTGCATTACCTGTCATCTGAATAAAAATGCACTTTTCTAGACTCAGATATCATCGGAAATTATTAAGTTCACCCAATGTATGTTTAAAGCAGATACCCATCATGAAAAGAAGGTATCCGAACACGAATATATCTTTAATCTTCTAACAAATAAATTGTTACATTCGTCTAACAAATCCAGTTACCGATTATGAATATCACGAAAAGTGCTGCCAAATCACTCCAAGAACAATTGATTTAATACTCGTCATATTTACAACTGACGGATTGGATTTTTGGGAAGCAAGATAAACAAGTGTGCACTTGGCAGATATTTTTATGGGTGATTTAGTTCAAAGATTACCCCCGGGGAGCACATACAAACATTTCCAGACTTCAATTCGGTAAACCTCAAAAGGTACGCCATAGTTCTAGTACAAAAAATGGGTTCCGATTTACGTATTTTATCTGATACTAACGGGGGATTCTTAAAGCGTAGTTTTTTTAAAAATAAAAAAAAAAACTCAAATTTGCATCAAATATTCAAAATTTTTATTTTAATCGGTAAATAGGCCTTTGCCATTTACGTTTTAAAGACAAATTCATGTAAATGTTGTCTGCGGCTCTGTTTCAAATGGTCCATTCGTAAGGTCCAATTTTGTGTAACTTTTTCGAGCATTTCGGCCTGTATTCTACGAATTACGCGTGTTATGTTATCCTGTAAGGCTTCAATCGTATTCGGCTTTTCCACATAGACTAACGACTTTGCATAACTAACTACATAAATTATCAAGCGGCATTAAATCGCATGATCTTGGCGGCCAACTCACAGGGCCGTTTCAAGAGATAAGCTGCTCACCAAACTCATCCTTCAACATTTCCATTGTTTTACGAGCTGTGTGGCATGTGGCACCGTCTTGATGAAACCAAATGTCAACCAAGTTCAACTCAGCCAACTGGGGCAATAAAAAGTCGCCTATCATGGCTCGATATTGTTTGCCGTTGACGGTAACGTTTCTTCCACGGTCATCTTTAAAGAAAAATGGACCGATGATGCCACCAGTCCAAAAACCACACAAGACTGTCGTTTTTCCGGGATGCATTATTAATTATTTTATGGCATGTGGCTGTTCATCACTCCAGATGCGAAAGTTTTGCTTATTCGTGTATCCGTTGAGCCAGAAATAAGCTTCATCGCTGAACACAATTTTTCGATAAAACAGCGGATTTTCATGAAGCTATTCTAAGGCCCATTCACAAAACTTAGACGTTGTGGTAGGTCATTCGGCTTCAATTCTTGCACAAGTTGAGCCTATAAAGGCTTTCAAACCCAAATTGACACGTAAAATTGTCTAGTAGTTGAGCAACACATGCCCAATTGCTGAGAACTACGACGAATTGACATTTCAAGATCTTCATTAACATTGAACGCTACGACTGTCATATTCTCTTTGGTACGCACTGTACGCAATCGTCGATGGTTTAATATCCAACAAAGTTAATTTGGTGCGAAATTTGGTGATAACAGCACGAATTGTTGATCCACCAGGTCGATTATGACGACCATAATAAGGTCGCACATTTTTCACAGAGCACGAAATTTGATAATAAATTTCAAAAATTTGCAATCGTTGCCCGTTTTTAAGTCTTTTGATGATTAAATTGGCAGGGTATACTGAAAACGTTTCACTTTGACAGATGACGTTTGGACATTTTTCACAGAGCACGAAATTTGATAATAAATTTCAATAATTAGCAATCGTTGCCCGTTTTTAAGTCTTTTCATGATTAAATTGGCAGAGTATACTGTAAACGTTTCACTTTGACAGATGACGTTTGGACGCTATTACTAACCAGTGCTGCCAACCTATTACTTCTGTACACAACCATGAGCTTCTGTCAGTATCCCAACGGACATGACATGTAAAAATGTAAACGTCCCAACTGATAAAATAAATGATTTTGTATCTCATGATGTACGGTAAATTTTTATAGTAACTGTACAATGTTTTTGTGAATGAAATCAGTTTAATGAATAAAAATTCATGCAAATTAGCTTGACCATGTTTTGTGTGTTTTTGTTTCGCGATCGAGTGTCGCTATAATATTTTATTTTATGTCATTTTGTTGTTGTTGGCAAAAGATGTAGGAAGAAGCTAAAACTGTCAAGATGACGACAGCATTGCGCGGGATGTGTTTTCTCCTTCCCACTCATACCCACTAGAATCTGGTGTTCGATGCAAAAGCGAATACTATATACTTACAGGCGAATCGTGAAACCCTGGTTTTGGCTTTTTCGGGTTCTCTTAACTTTTTTGTCAACATAACATTGGATTAAACTGCACCAAATGATGTCACAGAGACCTTGGTGCATACATATTCGCCCGACTGTCTATTGACAGTTGTCATGACGACTTAATATCATTTGTCATTATCGGGAAATCTTTCGTTTTGACATCTTAATTATTTCAATGTGTTAGGAACTTAATTAGCCTTAGCGAATGACGTTAGTTTGGTGTTGGATGTATTTAACTTTTAGAGAAATTTATTTCTTATACCCTTTTAAATTTTTACGACTCAATTAATGAGAATCTACACATTTTAGGTAAGCACTCAGATGAACTGATCTCTGGAAATTTAATTACACCACGAAAGGTGAACAGAAATGGCGAACACGTGTCACATAATTTGACACATCATCACGACGTTAACACAGAAGACTTACACTTTCACGTAGATTTAGACAATGAAACTCTTCACTTGGAACTTGAGTGAGTTTTGACACTTAAAATGGATTTTTATTATACATGTGTTACTCATGTCAGATATTGCGTATTATTTTGAACTCGTCTGACAGCTTATATAGCATCATGTGACAAATGAGTTATGTTTATTCTTTTTTTCCTTTTTTTTTTTTTTGCAGACCTCATAATTATTTTATGGCTCCAGGTTTAGTTATAGAGCGACACCGCAGAGACCTCCGATTTCGTAAGAAACCACAAAAGAACACTAACTGTCATTATCATGGGAAAATTCGTGGACATTCCGGTTCAAAAGTGGCTCTATCGGCTTGTGATGGATTGGTAAGTTTGATACACACAATTAGAAAACTGAAACCCCCAATGAATCACATCGCGTTGATATCATTTGCGGTTTAATTTATTTGGTATTTCCACAGTTTGACATAAATAGAATTTATTTGGCACGCAGGCGCAATTAAGATTCACTGATTTATTGTCTCACAATAATAAAACCCCAATATTTCAATCAAAGCTTAATAGGTTCAATGGAATCGATTAAATGTTAGGAAACAAGAAAGAGGCTCATTAATATTTAAGAGGAAATGTAATTTGAGGTCAAACCGGTGATCTACAGCGTTCCCACTTTGGTACGTTTTGGCACTCGATTTTAGAAATCCAAACGGTCGCGATCAAGTTTAAAAAATGATCATTCGTGTAAAGTTTTTATTACGAAGTCTACATTTCTCGAGAACTCTTTTTCTCCACTGACTTTAGACGTTTTGGAACATTCATATGGTGGATACTGAATCACATAAATGTGTCGCCAGTGATCTTTCATCATATTTCACATCAGAATGCAATCACGAAGACTAAAGTTGATGTCAAAGCTTTGTTTGGTTATTCGTTTTTCAGGAGTTTCTTGTTTCAAGGTCTGGGGATAATAACTAGACCATCTTTGGGGTTGTTCGTCATGCTTACTATAATGGTACTGGACCTGTCGAAATCTATCAACTTAAAATTACAAACAACTGCTATAAAAAAGCCTTTTTTTTATAATTTACACGTACTCAAGGGGTTATGAATACCCTTTATATGTTACCATAGTACGAGCATTAGAGAAGGGGAAGAAAGAGAGGATAGGAAAGATTTTGGATGTAGTGGAGACTTAAACTCCATGGGTGGTGTCCGAACTAGCTTCGGGGAGTCACTTTTTCTTGTGTTCGTTAAATTTGAAGAAATTCAAGATGGTGTGCATACTTTTAGGTATTACACCGACCTTTTTATTTCTTTTAAATAAAAGTGAAATGGATTTTGGTTGGGATTGAACGCGCAACCTTCCACTCAACAGACGAACACATTACCACTACACCGCGGCCACCCACGAAATTAATTTTTTTTCCACATAATTTCTGGATTGTAACTTGCATTGGGAGGAAATAAAAAAGGTCGGTTGTTACACCTAAGAGTGTACACCATCTTGAAAGGCCTGCAAATTTGACTTCCCGCAGTTAGTTCGAACACCACCCATGGAGTTGAAATCATCTAATTCTCTTCAAAATCCTTATAACACGCGGTGTTCCCAAGCGTTCCCATATTTAAATACTAATCGCTGCTTGGTTTGAGTGATAAGACAACAATATGCTGTTTGATCTCTTTCTCGTGACACTTTTTCGTTTCATCAAATCGAATTCATAGCGTGAATAGTAAAATGCTCCGCCATCTTGGTTTGGGGTAAGAAATACTTGCAATTCTTCAACCGAGTTAAAGGTTGAAAACTAATCAAAACAAAATTTTCACAAATTTAAGTCTGAAGAAAATTGTATGTCTTTCAGCTCTTAAAAGCGTTTTGTTATTCGAAAAAGCAGCGCAAATGTTTTTGCATATAACTCTTACATAAATCCAAGAGATTGCGAGTTGTCAAAAGGTAGCCAAGTCAATTGTCAACATGTCAGTTCAACGCATCACAAATGAGATGAATACTCTCTATAGAGGTGGTAACCAAAGAGAGAAAGTGAGGGAGAAAAATTAAGCAGAAGACTGTCTCACTTCTAGCGCGTGTTAACTCACACTCGTTTTTTTTTTTTGTTTTCTTCGGATATTTTAGACTCACGAGAATGGAGGAAGCGCATCCTCATTTTCTGTATACAAAAAATGGAGGAAGAGTATCTTCATTTCCTTCATATAAAAAATTGTTTTTTTCTTTTCTTGAAACTCGAGTTCTCAGGATATCTAGAAATCTCTTTCTTACTTACTTACTCAAGTGGCGCTACAGTCCGGAATGAACCTGGACCTCAACTAACATGCCTCTCCAATTAGCCCGGTCCTTAGCTCGGGAATGACTGCCGCGAAATATTTGGCCTGCTGTCCTCAGGTCAAAACATGGGTCTGGCTTTTCATGTGGATCATCGTTATGGTAGGCAAAAACAGCGACTGTACGGATGTGGATTTTTTTATATGAAACAAGGGCACTAAGTCTCATGCTTCGAAGACGCAGACGAAAAACTTATTGTAACAATCCCCATCAAGGTAAAATTCACTAACACAAGCCATATACAGTGCGGTTCACATGGTTAGCCGCACCATTTTTCTCTCAATAAATTACAGTTTTTCTGTTTGTTTTTTTCATGAACTACCAAACAATGCATTTATTGGAAAGGTTATTAAATTCTCTTCAAAAAAAAACTAAATTCAATATTAATGATAGCAAAAAAAGCTCAAAAAAATCGGTTCACTTAGTTAGACGCACCTGTTAAAAGTTTGAAAGAGAAGACGTTGATCGATTGCCATCATTTTTTTTTGCTTTTTTTTTATTATTTTAATTATTTTGCACAATTTCAATACTTTGTACAACCTCCGCGACTTGAAATGACATAAAAAATTCTACTTTTAAGCGATTCATACAATATTTTTAAATAGCCGAATGAAATCTTAGACCAGGGCTTCTTTAATTGCTGCAATAAGCTCCTCACAGCTTTCATACTGCTTGCCTCCTTCATAAATTTGACGGGTCAGCCATCCCCAAAAGTTTTCAATAATGTTTAGATCAGGTGAGTATGGTGGCTAAGGCAACAATTCCACATTTTCACTAGCGAGAAATGCTTTTACAACGTGCGCGTTGTGGATCGGAGCATGATCTTGTTGTAAGATCCACTGGATTGGTCCAAAAAGCTCTCTTACGGCTGGAAAAGCTGTTTGCAAGACATTCCTGTCATTTTGTGAGACACAAAAACCAACTCAAAGGCATCATAGTATGAAATGGGCCCCCATACCATTACCCCTCCTTTCTTGGAATGGTTGCGATTCAAAAAGCATTCGTCTTTGCGGATATCATGAAAATAAAAATTATACCCATCATGACCATCTAGGTTGAACTTTTTCTCATCAGAAAACACCACAGTTCTCCAATTTGAAACACTCCCAACCTGAGTATCCCATGCCAGATGAAGACGCGCGAATTCCTAACGAAGTTCCTTTCTTGCAGCGTTTAGTGGTGGTTTTTTTGTAACTTTTTGAATTCCAAGTGTGGAGCACCTAAAATAGCTCGACGAACCGTTGATTTGCTGGGCACTTACCCCCGCTAGTTGTCTGATTTTCATCGTGGAGTGTGCTGAATTTGAGGCAATTCTTATTATCTTTCGCTTCTCGTGCGGTGTCAAGGCTGTTTTTGTCCTTCCTTTGTTATTTTTTCCATAGGTAGCAGGGTTTGATAAAAAATTTCGAACTGCTTTATCACTTCTTCCTATTTTGCTTGCAATTTTCCGCATAGAAAAACCTTCTGAGTGGTAGGCCTCAATTTTTGCCTTTTCCGCCACCGTCAACATTTTTTTTTTACCCATATTCACTTTAAACACTCGGGAAAACTTTAGTAACGTTTACCTACTCATTAACAAAATTTAATTTGCATTACCCAGCATTAAGAAATAACTGGTGCGGCTAACCATGTGAACCGCACTGTATGCTCTTAAGCTCCGACGGAGCAATGAAAAGTTTCTACGAGCTGTTGGAGAAAACTTCTGAGCTACCAGAGAAGTATGGCGTTAAAATGGTTCACTGCGATTTTAACGCCGTAGTAGGAAAGGATGACATATTAAGCAGTATTGTCGAGAAACACAGCCTACATGACACCACGTCTGACAACGGACGTGGGCAATTTTAATTTGCTGAAATTCTATAGTCTGCACACGGTGTCCTTATCTTGATATCCAGAAGTGGAAATGCCGGTCTCTAGATCGACAAATATTCAACCGAATTCGTCAATTTCGATAGACAAGGAGCACGCATCCAGTGTTTTAATAAATATCCGAATATTGCGAGGTTCTAACATCGACTCGGACCACTCACTACCTTGTTGCAACAAAGGTAAGAATGCAGATATCCACCAAGCCACAACAAATGCTAAATACAGTGATAAGGTTTAACGCCGAAAGGCTGCGTATATGCCTAAACCTCTCGATTTACACCACACCAACAGCACCTAATGTCGAATAACAAAGACGACAATGTCTGAAAGTCGTAAGATCGGCCGCAACTGATATGCTAGGTTTCTTCCGGCCACTAGCACAATGAAATCCCTGGTTTGACGAAAAATGCTTGCAACACGAAAATCAAGCAAACAAGGCAAAGCTCCAACTGAAAACGAGAACCGACATTGAACTTTGTAGGCAAAGATGAAGGGATGACCTGCAGTTTTCAGAAAAAAGAAAAAAGGGCAAGAAAAGTGCGCAATAGGAGACAACGAGATGTGCCTCTCCAGGAATGTGAAAAGCCAAAGCCAGGAATACAAGACGCAAACAGAGTCCTGTCGAAATGAGCAAGGAAAGATCATCTTAGAGACACAGTACATGCTGAAATTAAGAAGAAACACTTCTACAGACTGTTAAACGGCGATGACGAACAATCTTCTGTAAGGCAGAGCATACCATTCAACCCAACTTCAGCTTCTTTTGCCCGATCTACAAAAAAGAAGATCCTCAGAACAGCACCAAAAACCGATGCAGAAGTCTCTTCAACTTGATCTACAGGCTTCTATCTGCCGTAATATGTAAACACCTGAAACCGTTTATCAATAACCTGATCCTGGGCTGTAAGTTGTGGCCTCAGCGTGAACCCAAGCAAAACGGAATTGGTGCTATTCACCACCAAAACCAAAATACCCGACTTCACCATCCCCCGTCTTATTGGCACTCACACTATTTTCCAGCGCTAGGTATTTGGGTATCATGGGTGACCCAAAACTTAACTGGAAACACATCATCGAACATAGAGTAAGGATGGCGTATGTTGTCTTCTATGCTTTTAAAGTAGTGGGGACTTCAAGCAAAGATGGCCTTGTGGATGTACATAGCAATGGTACGTCCAATTCTCATATGCGGCTCACTGGCTCACTAGTATGGTGGCCCGCATTGAGTAAATGCTACAACCTAACAAAACTTAAAAGCCGGTATAGCCTCCACGGGTGCACTGAAGTCAGCAGCATCGAAAGCTATCACTACTTTTATTTACCGCCTTATGCAGCTCAGTAAGACTCAAGGAGAGTCAGGATGCTGGAATGGAAGGCCATAAGTAATATTCTGGACTCGTTAGCACGGCATGGTCACATTTGGACTTGGACATCACAGGACTTCGCACATGAATGCAACGAACTACAGACACGTAACAGCACTGGCGACTGAGGCCATCGGCTGGTCACATTTCCAACAGACTACACAACATCTATACTAAACTTCAAGAAAGGCTTCCACGTAGGATTTCGTACCAGAGCTCAGTGGCATAGTAAGAGATTTCGACACGGTCGTCTACACCGACGGATCTAAGATGAGCTGTGGTGTGGGGTCCGGAGTCTACTCGGAATCACCGAGAATATCAGTTTCATTCGGCCTACTGGACTTTGCCAGAGTATTCCAGGCGGAACTACTGGCTATCCCAGAGGATTGTAAGCCACTGGGGCGTAACACCACGGAAAAGCAAAATATTGCTGTTTTCATAGTTTTCCAAGCGGCCATAAAGGCCATCAACTCGGCTACCATAACCTCCAAATTGGTACAGGAATGCCGAAACAAAGTTGCCCACCTTGGCGAACGCTTCACACTTCTCTGGGTCTTCACGACTTCTCTGGCTCTTCGCGACTCACTTGCGGCAAGGGTCCGTATCCCGCTAGGTGCGGTTAAGGGAGAAATGCACTCATACTTCCTGAAGAAGGCCGACTCCAAATGGAGAAGGCTAACAAATTGCGTCATATCGAGGACGATATGGCCCTCCTACGACAAAAAAACAGAACAAGCGGTCTATTAAACAGAACCCGCTCAGATATCGCAAGAATTACGGCGATAGTCACGGGGCACTGGACAATTGTAAACCATGCGGTCAAACTACGGATCCCATACAACCCTCAATGCCGCACTTGCGGGAACAAAAATAAGAGAGAAACCCTCTCCCATTTCATCTGCGAATGTCCGGTTCTAGAAAGAGCCAGTTTACGTGCGTTAGAACAACCATTTCTCGAAAACCTTAATGACACCTCGAGTAAAAGGATTCAAGATGTTATCCGCTTTCTTAACCTCACAGGCTGGATCTAAAGACTGCATCCCATTCAAAGGCACATAAGTGCTAATTGGGTTCATACCGAACCGCCACTTCTAACTACCTACCTGATCTGTCGAATTCAGTGTGATTTAGACCAGGAAAGCCCACAACTGATCCAACCCTCACACTTCGGCAGATCCTTCAAAAAAAAAAAACCCAAGAAGCCCAAATCGATGACCACCACTTATTCATCGTTTTCAATGACGAATACGACAGGATTTATGGAGACCAAGTTTACAGAGCCATCTCCAGTTTATGTATAACTCGTCCGTTTTTATAGGAAGACGATGGGAAAATTCTTGCTGCACCATCAGGTCTTAGTTACCAACAAAGGATGCAGGCAAGGTGATGCATTGTCTTGTGATATATTTAACAAAGAAAATCGTTGGTTCCGACGAAGATTCATCCAAAAACTTTACCAGCTGTACAGCGGTAGACCTGGTTAAAAAAAAAACTCTGCATTGGAAGGTTAAGATGACTTCGGATGCATTAGAGAAGACCTTCTCCTAAGTTGCTCACAAGTAGAAATAGACCCCAATCAACTTGAAGGGCGCAGCTGTAGGCAATTAAGTAGAGACCGGATTAATTGGAGCTTTATGTTGATTGAAGCCTAGGATAATTCTGGACTATAGCACCAGTAAGGAAGTAATAAGAAAGTGGATGCAATCTGCTGAAACAAAACGAGAAACTCCGAAACGCAAGAGGAGTTTAAAGTGGATCGGGATAATATTTTCGGGGTGGATCTATGCAAATAAATTTCTGCACCAAACAGTTGATCTCTGCCATTGCCATCTGGGAAAACTCTTCCTATACCTTAAAAAAATCGATCTCCTGAACTTTCAAATCGACAGCTATAACGAAAGCTATAAGACGGGCTTAGTGGAGTGATGTTTAGTGCGATGAACAGCCGCTCAGAAGGAATGACTTCGATTGCCAGCCGTAGCAACACGTAAAATGATTTTTCACTGGCCCTCCTCTCGTGATGATCTGACCAATCATCCAAGTTGAATCAACTGTCAACTGTTTTTGGAATTGGCATAAAGCAGGAGGTCCCGCCATCGTGCAAGAAGTACACACGTTCACATAAATGGTTGTGAGAAAGCAAGGCCTTGGATACTAATGAGCCTGTTGCGCCAAAAAAAAAATCTATTTCTATCCTGCAGTTACTACTGGCAAGGACACCTCGTCAGAAATTAATTTGGGAGATGAGGCCCAAACAAAAACTCTGAAATATGGAACGATACCAATCTACATGAGATCCAAGAGCGCCCTACGAATTTCGAAAAAAGTCACTATCTGGGCTGGGTGCGCCGTCAGTTTATATTTTTGTTTGAGAACGACGTTACGGAGAATTATATAGATCGATGAAGACCAGCTTTTTTTGGCCTGAATTGGATGCTACTACACATACGAAAGACACGCATCCAGTATTTTGAATGTTAGAACATTCCGAGGAGCTAACATCGACTCCGACCACTACCTTGTTGCAGCCAAAGTAAGAAAGCGGATATCCAACACGGCACAACAATCCAGAAATACTGTGAAAAAAATTAATGACAACAGACTGCAATCGCAAGACCTTCGCGTAACGCGTATCCCTTAACCTCTCGTTTAACACCATTCCACCAGCATCGAATGTCGAAGAACAATGGCAACGATGCCATTAGATTGGCTGCAACTGATGTGCTAGGTTTCTCGCGCCCACCAGCAACAACTCCTGGTTTGATGAGGAATGCCGAAATATGCTCGCAGCCAAGATAAAGGCCGAGAAGGCAAAGCTGCAGGTGGAGACGAGAACTGCCATTGAGATCTAGAGGCAGAGAAGAAGGGAAGAACACCGGCTTTTCAGAAAGAAAAAAAAAAAAAGAGCAAGAAAAGAGCGCAATCGAGGATTGCCTGGAGGTGGCACTCCAGGAACGCTGTTCGCAAGTTTTATCGAAGTGTAAAACGTCAAAGCTGATGATACAAGGCTCGAACAGAATCCTTTCGAGATGAACAAGGAAATATCGTAGTTGAGACACAGTCGATACTGAGGATATGGAAGAACCACTTCTGCAGACTGTTAAACGGCTATGAAGAACAACATTCCGCTGTCAGATGGAACGAATCATTCAATATTGGCAACGACAGCGAAAACTGCCAATCACTCGCCCTTAGTCAAGTGAGGACATCAATACATAAACTCAAGCTTAACAAAGCTGGCGGAAATGACGGCCTTCCCGCGTAGTTTTATAAAGCCGGCGGAGAGGAATTGGTAAGTAACATCAAACAGTATAGAACTGCATAGAGGGCGCATCTCATACAACAAAAAATTTCTATGTGGGGTACTGACATTGATACCCCAGTGTTCACATTGTTACCCCAGCATCAACCAACAGAATAGCCGACGCATACCAACGAAATTTCCCCGTCGCACTTACCGCCAGCGTGGTTTTAGGTCAGGAAAGTCCACAACCGATCAAATTTTCACACTTCGGCAGATCCTGGAAAAAAAACCCAAGAACTCCAAATCGATACCCACCACTTATTCATCGATTTCAAAGCCGCATACGACAGCATTTATAGAGACGAACTATACAGAGTCATGTCTAGTTTTGGTATACCGCCCAAAACTCGTTAGTTTTTGTAAGATGACGATGGAGAATTCTCGCTACTCCATCAGGGTCGGAAACGCAGGCACCGACACATTCGATACCAAAAAAGGATTTAGGAAAGGCGATG
The DNA here is from genome assembly GCA_949824845.1 of Rhingia rostrata. NCBI lineage: Eukaryota > Metazoa > Arthropoda > Insecta > Diptera > Syrphidae > Rhingia > Rhingia rostrata. Next base: position 173,007,899 of record OX463755.1, on the reverse strand, counting down.
CGCTGTCATGCGACTTCTTCAATTTGATTCTTGAGAGGATTGTGCAAAACTTCTAAGCCAACAACAGAGGCACAATTTTCCAAAAATCGGCGCAACTACTTACATACGCCGACGATATTGACATCATTGCTAGGACTCAACATGATGTCATATCTACGTTTGCTAGTATAAAGAAGGAAGCGGCAAAAATGGGTTTAGCAGTAAATAAGGGCAAGACTAAGTATGTGCTGTCAACACGAAAGGACACACAACATCGACGAATTGGACAGAACGTCACCATTGACAGATATAGCTTTGAGGTAGTACTGGACTTTGTCTACCTGGGCTCCGCTATTAACTCTGACAACAACATCTCGTCAGAAATAAACGAGAAGGAGGTAAGAACACCGGCTTTTCAGAAAAAAAAACAAAAAAAATGTTACCTACTTCACGAATACATATTATGTGTTCACACCTTACTTCAAACACAAATGCCATGTCGGGTCGTTTATTTATCCTTTTATCGCAGCTTTGCTCAATGAATCAACTATTTCCACCTTAACATACCTGTCAACAAAACTGACGTCAGAATTCAATAGAAATCTAACAAATCGTAGACTCAATTGTGTCCAACATCCGTCTCAAATAATAAACATTCGCCACAATGACCGTTTAAGGAAGCGAAACAATTAATTAGTCCGACTGACAGTTGACAGCAGATTAACCAACATTCCTTCAATTTGCAAACGTCATATATCTTTTCACCTCACGCGATAAATCAAATCTCGCTTAAAGTGTTTTCTTTTCGCGGTTTCTTTGTATCACTTGGACATGCACCGAACTTATATAGCTCAACCGGCATACCTGGCATATTGCACTAAAGCAGACTCCAGAGCGCACTGCCCTGACACATCGTAATTGCAACTTTCGCTTGAACCGTTTGTCTCGGACATCGTTCAAGACAAAATGTGACTTACGTCATGTTTTCCCTTTGTACAAGTTACTTACCTTGTCATCCAACACCTCAGCGAATATATCTCGTCGCTGGCGCTGCATGTCACTGTCGCCCTTTTCTCCCTGCGTCGCGTCGGCGCACCAGAGATTTACGAGCGTTTTTCAAGCGAATGTCACGTCGTGACTTTGGATTTTCGTTAACAATTTTCGTATTTCTTTGAATTTCATGCGATTATTGTGGCGCTGTGTTGCCTTCTTCCCGCTTGATTTGCGGAATTATTGCATGCCACGCCTACATGGCGATAAATCAAATCCGATTTGCCAAACAGAAAGACAAGCCCAATATGAGAGGCAGCCGACAGCCGGCTGAGAGATATCCACTTACATTGTTGTTCAGTGGCGGCGCACAATCCGATTTGTACTAAGAAAAACGATCGGTGTGCCCTGACAATTATTGCCCCTGTCGATTACCCAGTAATTACCAGACCGATCAGTATCCTCACCCTACCTACTAAATCCACCATCACCACACTACACCACGCCACAATGCCATGAATCAGAGCAGTCAAGTGACAGCTAATGAATTTATTTGCCATACCGCGACCCTATGGTAATGACACAAAGCACTGATATGCCAACTGTGTGCTCCAGATCAGCAGCGGTTTGATCGTTGGATCGCGCGGCTCTCAAAGGCTGTGTAATTAATTAATTATGATTGAATGTGACAGGTAGGTTGTGCACTACACGGCCGGCAGGAGGGGCCACCGCCTCGAATAGCAATTTCACGATTCAATAGCTCACCGCGGCCGAACTGTGGCGTGCCGCGTTGCCGTCGCCGACAAAATTTATTGGAAGTCGTGTTTATGAACGGAGCGCGTAAAACCGTCAACGGATAATAATTGCATTATGCTTCTGTTGACTGTTTGACAGTAAAACGGCGGTGAATTTGGAGTGTGTGGGGGCTTGAAGGCGCCGCTGCTGCTCGTGGGCGTGGTGGTGATATATTGTAACTTGATTTGAGGTTGTGACTTACATGCATGAACAATCGGTGAAATTCAATATCAATGAATGAAATGATTTATTGCTAACGGGAGTTCATAAATACAGCTGGAGGTGGATTGGATTACATGAAGTCAATTGGATTAGATTGGCTTGATTTCTGGGATCATTGAACGTAGACTGGCGACATATCAGGAAGTCTTTTGTCGCTGTCAGATAGTTTGGTGATTGTTAGACCAATTAGATCACACTAGTAGAAAACATATGAATTATGTATGTCGGAATGTCTGAATGTCTAAGCTTGGATTAAGAAAAAAAACATAAAGATTGCTAATCGGATCTAATAAGTCACCTGATAATCGAGGAATTAGATGGAATTATGGAAACATATCACACACAGTAGATTACCGAGGAACGTCATACACTACGTGTCCACTGAGGGGCTTAACTAAATCACTTTGACGTTTCCACTTTGACGTTTCCACTTTGATTTATTGGAGCATTCCCATCAACATTGTCTGTAGTTGTGCTTAAGTTATATTCGTTTCGTTATGTCAGGTGCTGTTTGAAGTGATCAATCAACTTCGGTGAGTTGGTGATTTCTCAGTTAACAGTTAACAGTTACAGTTAACAGTTAAAAGTTAACAGTTAACAGTTAACAAGCAATCAATTCACTTTTATTGCGGACTTATTTTAACGGTGCGTGGTTAGTGCGATTAACAACAGCGCGAAATACCTTTGTTCCCAGTCGTAACAACCCCAATTGTTATTGTTGTCACAAACCTCCTATCACCTTGTTCTGACAAATTATTACTCAGTCGATCGGATTTAGGTCCCGCCCATTGTGAAAAAGTGCATCCGCGCACAAAACGAGGTATAGAAGGTAGAGCTGGGTTTCAACCAACCTATTGCGGCTAAGACTCAACTTATTTGGTATATAAGGCGATGTAAAACCTTGACGGGATAAATTACCCTGCATGAGTTTTTTGTCTCACATGGTGAAGGAGCTTGGTAGATACTTACTAACATACTTAATGCGCTTCCGACTCTTTGAGGATCACTGCCTGAGACAAGGCAGCCTTAAATGCTCTTTGTTGCTGGGCACGTTGCTTTCAATCATTCATTCACCGCGATCGTTTGATTCTTAAATCAGAAGTTCGGTCTTTCTTGTAGCCTAGAACCTGAAGATTGGGATTCGAAGATTTTCTTGGCCGGATTGTCACCACTGTAGTCGACGTGTATTCCTTTCAAAACACCTTTACTTTTGTAGTACATCCACATCTTGGTGCAGGTCATAAAGTAGATACCCGGTTGTAAGCGGTCTTTCATTAAGCGCTTCCCTATCTTTAAAAGTGTGTGTGAGATAACGTTGATATTTTTTATTCGTTTGAAAGGCATTATGTTTGGAACATAACATCGTTCAAATCTCAGCCGCGGCTTCTTTGGGTGGCGCGCATCCGAAATGTCCAAATTTTTCTGGTCTTCGCTTCACAGTGCATCGCCTTGCATACATTTCGTTTGCGACCCTGATGGAGCAGCGAGAATTTTCCATTGTCATCCTACACAAACGGAGAGTTTAAGCGGTATACCCAAGCTGGACATGGCTCTGTATAGGTTGTCTCTATAAATGCTATCGTATGCGGCTTTGTAATCGATGAATGGGTGGTGGTATCGATTTGGACTTCTTGGGTTTTTTCTAGGACCTGCAGAAGTGTGAACATTTGATCGGTTGTGGACTTTCCTGGCCTAAAACCACTCTGATATGGGACGATCAGGTTGTTGGTAAACGGTTCCAGGCATTCACATATTACGGCAAATAGGAACTTGTAGGAGACTTATGCCGCTGCAGTTGGCGCAGTTTAGAGGGTCTCATTTTTTGTATATCTCGGAAACGATGCTGTGGTTCCATTCTTCAGGCATCTTTCTTCCGGCCAGATTTGGCTTGGTAAGAACATCCACCAACTCGGATGATACTTACCAAGTCATCTCCGCCGGCTTTAGAAAGCTCATCGGGAAGGCCGTCATTTCCGGTAGCCCTGTTAAGCTTGAGTTTAGATATTGCTATCCTCACTTCACATAGGTCGGGTGGTTGGCAGTTTTTGCTGTCGTTGCCAATATTGAATGGTTTGCTCTGCCTGACAGCGGAATGTTTCTCGTCATCGCCGTTTAACAGTCTGCAGAAGTGGTTCCTCCATATCCTAAGCATCGACTGTGTCTCAACTACGATAGTTCCATGTTCATCTCGAAAGTATTCGGTTCGAGCCTTAAATCCTTGGCTTTGAAGTTTTACACTTTGGTAAAACTTGTGAACATCGTTTCTGGAATGGCACCTCTCTATATCCTAGATCGCGCGCTTTTCTTGCACTTTTTTCTTCTTTCTGAAAAGCCGGTGTTCTTCCCTTCTTCTCTGCCTATAGAGCTAAATGGCAGCTCTCGTCTTCACCTGCAGCTTAGCCTTATAGGCCTCGTTCTTGGCTGCGACCATATGTCGGCATTCCTCATCAAACCAGCGGTTTCTTGCTGGTGGGCGCCAGAAGCCTAGCACATCAGTTGCGGCTGATCTAATGGCTTGTTGGCATCGTTGCCATTGTTTTTCGACATTCGATGCGATCGGTATGGTGTTAATCGAGAGGTTAAGGGAGATTCGTTGAACGAAGGTCGTGGCGGTCTCTTGTGATTGCAGTCTTTCGACATTAAATTTTTTTTAACAGTATTTCTGGAATGTTGTGGACTGTTGGATATCCGCGTTCTTACCTTGGCACCAACCCACAAGGCACACCAAACAGTCAGTTTTTGTGGATGTGATGAACAATTGACGCATCCATTCAACCAAAACTGAGCTTCATCGCTAAACAAAATCCGCTTATGAAAATTGGGATCAGCGGCAATATCGGAAATTCACCGAATCCATGCCTTGCTAGGTGATCCTGTGGCTTCAATTCGTTGGATTTTGTAAGCACGGAAACAATATCTCTCCGCAAAATCTTCCATAAAGTGGATGGACACGAATCCATTCCTGTGCACGATGGCGGATAGACTGATTCGGCTCTTTCTGTACACTCTATACACGCTCTATAGCAGCAATGACTTCTTCTATACGCACTAAACGACGTCTCTGTGGAAGCGTTTTATCATTTAGAGTAAACGTGGTGCGAAAACGTTCCATACTTAGTCGAAATAATTGCTCTGATAGACGATTATGTTGACCGTAAAATGGACGTAGTGCCCGATACGGATTTCGAACAGAACCATGATTTTCAAAATAAATTCGCACAACTTTGAAGCGTTGTTCAGACGTCAGTCAGTCTATTCATGTTGAAATGCCAAACCAAACAAAAAACAAATCACTTGACAGCTGAGAAAATGGCCGCTAGTTGAAATAGTGTTGCCAACATTAAGTTCTATACCACTAAACACACGTTATATACCTACTCCTTCATCGTGAGTCATCATTGACACAATTACCATTTGATTTGAGTCGTTGCGCTGGTTCATCAATTGTAATTTGAATACTTAACCCATCTCTTGTTATATTCTCATGTCAATTTTTGCGGTTGATGTCTTATTTCCCGTGACATGATTGAGTTTGACAACAACTGCTAGGTTCCCATAACATAATTGATCATGAACAACAACTGTGTCTTCTGTTTTGCAGGTAGGCCACATAAGAACCAAGAACAGTGAATACTACATCGAGCCATCGAAGCATCACGATGCTCATCCCACAAATGGCCATCCACACGTTGTCTTCCATAGATCCTCCGTCAAAGAGAAGGTTAGTACTCCAAACTCCATCCCACTCTCGATGACTCCTCCGATTTCAATCTGTCACTTGGCATTTGCAACCACAATCGATTTTTCATTTTTAGAAGAAGAAAAACCGCAACAACAACAACAACAACAGCAATGGCGCTGGTGGTAAGAAGAAACATCACATCAGCAATTGTGGAACCAAAGAGCCCCGCAGACGTACCGAGACAAGGATCGAATGGCAATCGCAGGGCAAAGTAACAATTTGTAAACAGAATCCGATTAAAATGTAAATTTTTAATGAGAAATTATTCCGCTTTTCTCTTCTCTCTCTCGCTCTCTCTCGCTATCTGTCACTCCGTTGCGCCGGCGCATACAACACGAACGTAAAACTTTGTCACATGCAACACAAACAGGTCATTGTTCAAGGTGGCAGGAAAGTGCGACGGAACAATCAACATGAGCATCGTCAGCGCCATGGAAAGGCTTCACCCGCTAGGCCCCATCATCAGGAACATCAAGCGCAGCAGCATAAGACAACGGATGCTGCGCAGCGAAATGCACGCCAACGACGCCATCACCAGAAACAACGTCATCGCAAGAAACGTTCAATTAGCAGCCCACGTCATGTGGAAACGTTGATTGTAGCCGATGCCACAATGGTGGCGTTCCACGACGATGTCGAGACCTACCTCCTGACCATAATGAACATGGTCTCATCGCTGTACAAAGATCCTACCATTGGCAACTCGATCGAGGTGGTTGTGGTTAAGATCGTACTGATCGAGGAGGACGAGGTACATCCGGACCTCAACTTAACCGAAAGTGCTCAAAGGAATTTGGATACGTTTTGTGCGTAAGTAGGCGGTGGTTGTCAGTCTGTCGATGCAGGAAGGATATCTCAATGGGGATTGCTTCATTTCGATTTCTCCCACAGATGGCAGTACCGGCAGAACAGCGAGAACGACGAGAACGATCCACATCATCACGATGTCGCCGTGCTAATAACACGAAAGAATATCTGCGGAAATAATTGCATGTAATTTATTTAATTTTTTTTGTATCTAGATACTTTTTTTTTTTTTTAATTTTTATTTGCATTTAAATTTGTTGGCGTTTCGGTTGCGCCTGCTCTCAGACGGAGTATGCTCGTCGTATACTTCCTGAGGGAACGGTTTAGTTCAACATAAATTCGCGTTTTCACCATTCATGTCTTTTGTTTCGTTTCGTTTTTGTAGGACGCTGGGCGTCGCCAATGTGGGTGGAATGTGCAAGCCAACGCAGTCGTGTAGCGTCAACGAGGATAATGGGATTGTGCTGTCGCATACGATTGCCCATGAATTGGGCCACAAGTAAGTAGGCTGGTTTTGATGGCGTCTTTTTGTTTTGGTAGTACCATATATTTTGTAAGGTTAATGCGGTGCGTAGGAAGGATTTTATTGAGCAAAACGTAGCACGGAGTGGTGCGTCTGCGCACATACAGATACAGGAAGAGTCCCATTCATGCGTGAGGCTCTCAGTCAAAGCGCGACGCAAATGTGGGTTCGAGTGGAGTCTGAGAGATTAGTGAAGATTATGATGTGAGGAGTAATTTTCCATTTCGTTGTGATTTAGGTTGTGGATTAGGGTGGTCCTTAGTTTTCCGGGTTTCTTGGTTATCTTGGAAATGTGAAATATCTACAAAGCCACTGCTGTAGCAGCAGTTTTGATCTGTCGGTGGTAGTTTCTTAGGGAAGCTACTCATGAAAATGTTAAATAAATGGCCTCTGTTCTCCCGATGGCAGCGGATGACGTGGGTCAAAGATGGGGCTCAATGATGTCTTAATAATGGCCAAGTTACGAGGGACAATGTGAACTACATGAGCTGCTCTAACATATTCAGACAACAGGTCATCAAGAGTCAATCAGTTAGGGAGAACCAAATCCACAGGAGAACTGGATCCTCAACCGGTTACTTTTAGACCTTAACGTTGAACAATCTGCAGCTAAAAGTGCTCTAAGAATCAGTCAGCTTAATTTCTTTAAAATAAATTCAAGAGGATACGCTCAAATTCTAAACAGATACCTGGATGCAGCTGTGTCCTATGAATAAATGTGCCTCACCTGGACTTTCAAAAACTATTCTCCTGCATCTTTCCAAGCAGAGGGCAGTAAGAAATAAACAAAATTCGCACAGAACCCATATCCTTCCATACCGATGGTCTCCCAGATCCAAGCAGCGTCTTTCAGGCAAAGATACTAGCAGTAGCCAAAGCGACCTCAACGCTGCCGAAACCACCAGATATCACCATTTTTATTGACATCCAGGCTGGCAGCCTGACGTCGAAATAAAATCTAAGCTGTTGAAGCCGTATCGCGAAGCGCTGGTTCTTAGCGTACGACATAATGTTAAGCTCTGCTGGATTCCTAACAGGGCAATGAAATTGCTGATGAACTGACGAGGAAAGGATCCGCCACCAGTATTGATCGGATTGATCAGTCTCTCAAACCGGTTTTACGTGACCGTAAATCATTGGTGGGATAGGAAATATTTGATATCGGCAAGAACATGTAGCCCGACTATGACAAAGCCAACGACTTCGAAGAAAGTGGAAAAACACGAGGATACTCTCCATTTTCTATGCCTCTGTCAATCAACTAAGAAAACTTACTTCAGAGCGATAAAAATACAAATTTTTTGGCGCAGGGGGCTTGATAGAGTCCAGGGCCAAGCAACAATTCATGTATGCGTGTGTACTTATTATACGATGGCGGGACCTCTTGTCTTATGCCGAATCCGAACGGCGAATTTGAGATAAGCTTTCCTTGACATTTGATACTACTCGGATAATTTGTCAGATCATCGCGAGGGGAGGGCCAGTGAAAAATCATTTTAGGTGTTGCTACGGCTGGGAATCGATTCCAGACCTTCTGCGCGGCAGTTCTGAGCTACTGAGCCCATCATTTGTTCCATGATGGATCTTTTTAAAATCCGCCTTTCTAATCTATTAATATCCGGATGAAAAGTGACTAAAGACAGACATCAACGTGACAGAGGAAAGAGCCACCCATGTACATGGGCCTCTAACGGGTATATCAATGGGTCTTCATAGACCTGACTGTTATGAGGGAAGACGTTGCTTCATAAGCCCAGCAACCTTAGCTATAACCTAAGAGTGAGTAAAGCCCATTGACAGTGATGCTATCGTTATGGTCCCTGGTTTTGATGATACCTGTGCCAGCGTACAGTGACTGAAAACTGCTCTACAAGTTGGAGACTAATATTCCAACCAGAACCTGTATCCAAGGTTCTTTCTTTTACAGACGACCGGCCTGCAAACTTTGAGCGCGTGAGCTACAAGCTGTGGCATTAGCTGAGCAATGCTGGATAAAGCAGGAGTATTATGAATTGAATACGCTACGCATTGATAAAAGCTGATAGAGGCACACCACAGGGTGGAGTCGTATCTTTTTTATTGTGGCTTCTCGTCATCCATAAAGTGCTAGTTCAACTAGATCGTGATAAGATTCACCTTCTGGATTTTGCTGACTAAGTGTCAGGGAAAAATCTCTGCAAACTTTGAGCGCGTGAGTTACAAGTTGTGGCCTTAGCCGTGATAAGATTCAGGTTCTGACTTTTGTTGACGATGTGGTGATCTAAGTGTCAGAGAAAAACTCTCTGCCAACTTTGAGTGGGTGAGTTACAAGCTGTGCCATTAGCAGAGCAATACTGGAGGAGGATTATAAAAGGAGTACAGTGTCAACCCTATGCATCGATGTAAGCTGGTAGAGGCACACCACAGGGTGGAGTCATCTGTTCTGTATTGTGGCTTCTCGGCATGCATAAATTGCTAGCCCGACAAGACCATGGTAGTAGCTTGGCCTGACGTCGTGATCTTAGTGTCAGTTTTTTCCGCGATTGATGAGATATTGAAAATTGTTGGTATGCTATGAGCCCGTGGACTGCAAGCTATGGCCTCACCTCGAAGACTAAATTACCAGCCTTTTATCTTCTACGCCTTAAAAAATAAGAAATTTCAGCAATTCCAGCAATTCCAATGATCTTGGAACTGCGCAAGAGGCTAGGGGGAGACGCCTATTGATTGGACTAACAGGCGTATTGGACTAGAAGTCTCAGGGTCCCTGATTCAAATCCTGAGAATAACCACACCTACGTTTTTGCAACTGCCCCACCTCTTTCGAAGGCCTGATAAAGCTTCAGGAAAGTGGTTCGGAATAAGCGTACAGCTGGAGGTCCCATTCTTTGTGCCAAAATTTACCTTGAGAAGCTATGTTGAAGGCTCTGTATGGGTCGTTAAACCTAGATATTGAATTTTCTATCCTGGATACCGCATGCTTAATTGGAAAACAAACATATATTGCAAAGGATCAAGGAAGAGTGTATAGGTTTCCGTCGAAAAAGATGGCACCTATAACTTTGGATACAAACAGAAGTAATTGAGTGAAGCTTAATTATGGAGCACAGGTTTGGTAATGGACAACCGAATTTTAGGAGCATTTCGGGAAAGTAAAAGGAACTGCGAAAACTGCGGCACCACTGCGGCACCACTGGGGCCATTAGATCATGTGGTGCTGATGCTCCGATGATACTTCTTCATCTACTCCCCAGACCTTCATATCAAAGAAGTGCAGAATGAAGAAATTTGAATGCTAAGCCACGTAGGCCTACGGATTAAACGATACCCAAAGTGACTTTCTAATGAAGGAGGAACAACTGTATTAATTGATAGGGTCCTTCGATTTGCCATCAGTTCCTAAGACACCACACAGTAAAAGTGAGTGCCGTGTATATTCCAATCTTTGGAGTCTGCTGTGTTGAAGTGAGGATTCATGTTAGTTTTACAGCCATTCAAGTTTTTTGCTGCCATTTAGTCCCAGCGTCCTGGATCCGCTATCGCTTGATCTTTGGGTTCTTAGGATTCGTTCATTCATTCCCAGGCTAGTTTTTTGCTGCCATTCAGTCGTTCTCTAGATCCGCGATCGCTTGATCGGTGTGGTCCTATGAGTCGGTATTCCTTATCCTTGTCGTTTCGTAACGGGAGGCTGGAATTCAAAGATTCATTCATTCCCCCAAAGTTTTTTGCTGCCATTCAGTCGTTCCCTAGATCCGCGATCGCTTGATCGGTGTGTTGTTATGAGTCGGTATTCCTTCTCCTTCTCGTTTCGTAACGGGAGGCTGGAATTCAAAGATTCATTCATTCCCCGGCTATTTTTATGCTGCTGTTCAGTTTAAGCATTCTGGATCCACTATCGCTTGATCGTATGGTTCTTAGGATTCGGTAAACCTTCTCCTTGTCATTTCGTACCGGCAAGTTTTTTGCTGCCATTCAGTCGAAACTTCCTTGACACGCGATCGCTTTATCGTTATGTTCTTACGATTCGGTATACCTTCTGCTTGTCGTTTTGAACCGGGAAGCCGGAATTCAAAGAATCATTCTTTCCTCGGCAAGTTTCTTGCTGCCATTCAGTCCAAGCCCCCTAGATCCACGATCGCTTGATTAGGCTTCTTAGGATTCGGTATACCTTCTCGTTGTCTTTTCGTACCGGGAGGCTGGAATTCAAAGAATCATTCATTCCCCTGAAAGCTTTTTTCTGCCATTCAGTCCAAGCGTCCTGGATCCACGATCGCTTGATTAGGCTTCTTAGGATTCGGTATACCTTCTCCTTGTCTTTTCGTACCGGGGGGCTGGAATTCAAAGAATCATTCATTCCCCTGAAAGTTTTTTTCTGCCATTCAGTCCAAGCGTCCTGGATCCACGATCGCTTGATTAGGCTTCTTAGGATTCGGTATACCTTCTCCTTGTCTTTTGGAGGCTGCAATTCAAAGAATCATTCATTCCCCTGAAAGTTTTTTTCTGCCATTCAGTCCAAGCGTCCTGGATCCGCGATCGCTAGATCGTTGGGTTCCTAGGATTCGGTGTTCCTTCTTCTTGTCGTTTCGTACCGGGAGGCTGGAATTTGAAGATTCATTCATTACCTTAAAGTGTCGGAACGAATGTAGTCGAGCTTTGTCCAAACGATTAACTGTCAATAAATTAAAGTAAGATCTTGATGTCAGTCCAGTGTGTATTTTCAACGCATTGAGTGTTGCCACTCAAATCGCTCAAAAAAAACCCCATCTACACCTCAAAAAAAAAGAAGAAATGTGAAAAGATGTTCAAAACCACCAATTTCGAGCCAACATAATCCAAAGCCTCAGCTAATTTACCCACTGACTCACTTCTTTGTCCACTTCTTTGTGTTCCCAAATAGAATTGACGGCACAAAAGCCTTCAATGTCCATTCAGCAACTCTTACCTAGACAAACAAATTGATACACCACTAGAGCGCTCACCATAACGACCACTCAAACTCCATAGAACAAAATCAATCCAAACGGTCATTCTGAAATGGATATCCACGGTAGTGAAAAAAAGTATCTAAAAGATACAAAACAAATCTAAATACATAAACCGGCTTCTTACTCTACGGCACACTCGATCGACACACTCATCCATTGAATTTCATTCACAAAAACCACTTACAAGCTACCGTCCGTCGCCACCTCGTCCATCCAGCAATCTGGGGGCTTCATTCATGCTTTTCCACTCTTCCTAACGTGAGCGTCTCTTAATTTATCCAATCCATTGAAGGTTGTGCTGTAGTAAAACTCCGCGCTGAGCGACATCGCCTACACATATACCGCGTGCCGTCCCCACACTATTATTCAACTTCCTTAGTGGATACAAGCACCCCAGGCGGTGCGACGTCGCGCAAAGCCCCACCGCTCTCGCATACCCTATCAAGTCGAACAAAACGACTTAACGAACGAAAAAAACTTTGACACCGCGCGCACAGAACAACGACAACGACAACAGTGGCGGCACGACACCGGGCGTCAGGCGGTAACGACGCGGCTTCGTCTTATCGCAAGTGGTGGCTTGTACCAAGCCATATACGCGCAAGCGTGCCTGTCAGTCTGGTTTGATTGATACGAAAATGAAGAGAGAAAAAAAAAACAGAAAACAACTTAATCGGCCGTTGCTGAATAATTTACTGCTAATTTATATCTCGGAGAGTGCGCGCGGACACACAATAGATGCTAACACAACCGGGCCGGATAGACGCGACAACAAGTTGATTCCGGTGAGCGGGTGAACAGCACCCTCTCGCGGCTAACAATGGAGAAGATGGATGGTGGCAAAACTCTGCGCGAACTCGCGCCTTGACAAATTGCGCCAATTATCGAAAATTGATTTATTCCAGCTAATCACCGGATTCGTGTTTCAATTGTTTCGTTGATCACGCTCCTCTGTCGCTTTCTTGTCGTCGAATCAGATAATGCTGTGTAAGATGTTTTTGCGATTTTAAGATATTTCAGGCATTAAGATACGTGGGGCTTAATGCATAGAGTTACCACCGCATTAAGCTTGTTTTCAGGTGTCAGATGGGTTTACCTCTGTCATTATGTTATGATTGGTTGACATTTTTTTTTTTTTTTTAATTATTTTGCAGCTTTGGAATGTTTCATGATACGCTGAAAATTGGATGTCACGGACGGATCGGACCGATTGTACACATAATGACGCCGACATTTGGGGCGGATACGCTGCAAGTATCCTGGTCGAACTGCAGCCGGAAGTACATAACACATTTTCTTGAGTGAGTATATTTAAATTCTTCAAAATGTGTTTTTTTTTTATACAATAACTACTAGGTCAGGTAAAAGTGACTGACACGTGTAAACGCAGGCACACGCACATTATAGATCCGTTCTTTTAACTTTCTTTCTTTTAATTTAAAGCAAACCCGAGTTTCATATAGATTGCGTGGGTCTAGCAATATTTTTATAGCCCTTGTTGCCCAGAATGTCAAGAGTATGGACTCAAGCCGAATTGTTTTGTTATAAATTCAGATTGCAGTGTGCGAACATACCCTGATGTGTGCAAATCGAACAGATCCATTTAGTGTTCATTAATGGTACTGGATGCTTGGGTGTTGTAGAACGAGGGTAGACTCTGATTGGCTTTAACATGGCAATGCTCAGAGGTTGTGACTCTGACTACACATCAAGTGCTTACTTTTAACCTCCAAGTGGTAACCATCGGGAACTGGTCTCATCCAACCGGATTTGACTTGCTAAACGATAAGCGCGAGTGTTGATAACACGACGAAAAACAGCAACACTACAGCCAGGTCAGAATGACACGGAATGGATACCCGGTCTGCTGTCCCAGGCAAGCCTAGACAAGCTACTTCGCCATATTCGGACAACAGGTTGTCTAGGAATTTCAAGGGGATGGTGGCGGATGAACCGAAATGCCAACGGCAGCGCTCAATCCGGTAGTGGATACTGATGGCCCCGTGTCCTAGGGGTTGTGCCTTGGGTTAACTACCCAACCATGGAAAAATTAATTGGAACGAAGCAACCAATAGCCCCGAAAAGAACAGATTTTGTTGTTGACGACCCTGCTAAACGAAAAAGGGACAAGTGACGTTCGTATCTGCACGTAGAATGTGAGAACATTAAAAAAACAGAGGTGCAAGCGAACAACTAGCGGAAGCCTTAAACTGCTACAAAGCAGACATTACTGCCATCCAAGAAATACGAAGGGATGAGCCTGGCAAAAAGAGGATGAAAAACTGTAACATATACTACGGATCATGCTATAGTGAGCAGGTACAGCGACTATTCGGATGCGGATTTGTTATAAGTGCCAGACTTAGGCAGGAAGTCTTATGTTTCCAAGATATTAGCGAACGCATTGTAGCAATCCGCATCAAGGCCAAATTCTCTAACATAACAAGAGATAGACAAGATAGCATTCAATATTTTGGATGTCCGAACATTCCGAGGAGCTAACATCGACTGGGACTACTATCACTAAGGAGATCCTATATAAGATCATGATCATCCCATTGGGCGCATTCAGTACCACTCACTTCCTTGCTTCAGTGGCACTGTCGTCCGTAATGAAGCTGGGCCTCAACCAACATGCCTTTCTAATAGCCGGGTACTTAGCTAACTGACCCCAGTAGCGAACTCCATGTTGGTTGAGGTCGGTTTCTACTTGTGCGCGCTGCTTAAGGCGAGGTCTTCCTCTACCGCATCCGACTTCTGGCTATGAATCTACATATCCTTGCCATCTTAAACGTCAAATGCGGAGTTTTTTGACTAAGGGTATGTCGCTGTACAGCTCGTATAGTTCTTGGTAGAATCTTCGTCTCCATAGAACGTCAACTCCAACGAGACCGAAGACTTTTCGAAGAATTTTCCTCTCGAATCGACCAAGGAATTCTTCAACCGCTTTTGAGAAGGTCCATGCTTCAGTGCCGTAGATCAGGACTGGGATGATCAGGGTCCTATATCGGATCTTCTTAGTAGTAGTTCGAAAGACGGCTTTACTACTGAATTGCCCACTTAGCCCGAAGAAACAGCGTTTGGCAAGAGAAAATCTTCGTTAAATTTCTGACGAGATGTTGTTGTCAGAGTTAATAGCGGAGTCGAGGTAGACAACGTCCCGTACTACCTTAATGTTATATTTGTCAATGGTGACGTTCTGTCCAATTCGTCGATGTTGCGTGTCCTTTTGTGTTGACAGCATATACGTAGGCTTGCCCTCATTTATTGCTAAACCCATTTTTGCCGCTACCTTCTCTATACTAGCAAACGTGGCTTTGACATCACGTTGGGTCCTACCAACGATGTCAATATCGTCGGCGTATGCTAGTAGTTGCACCGATTTTTGGAAAATTGTGCCTCTGATGTTGGCTCGAGAGTTTTTCGCAATCCTCTTAAGAATCAAATTGAAGAAGACGCATGACAGCGCATCGCCTTGCCTTATTCCTTTCTTGGGATCGAATGTGTCGGTGAGGTCGTTTCCGACCCTGATGGAGCAGCGAGAATTCTCCATCGTCATCATACACAAGCGGACGAGTTTGGGCGGTATACCAAAACTAGACATGGCTCTGTATAGTTCGTCTCTATAAATGCTGTCGTAAGCGGCTTTGAAATCGATGAATAAGTGGTGGGTAGTGATTTGGACTTCTTGTTTTTTTTTCCAGGATCTGCCGAAGTGTGAAGATTTGATCGGTTGTGGACTTTCCTGGCCTAAAACCACAATGGTAAGGGGCGATCATGTTGTTGGTAAACGGTTTCAGGCGTTCACATAGCATGGCAGATAGTATCTTGAAGGCGATGTTGAAGAGACTTATACCTTTGTAGTTGTAGCAGTTCAGTGGGTCTCCACTTTTTGTGGATTGGGCAAACGATGCTGAGGTTCCATTCTTCAGGCATACTTTCATCCGACCAGATTTGACCTATGAGTTGATGTTTGTTACTTACGAAGTCATCTCAGCCGGCTTTAAGAAGTTTGTCGAAAAGGCCGTCATTTCCAGCAGCCTTGTTAAGCTTGAGTTTAGATATTGCTATTCTCACATCACTCAGGTCGAGTGGTTGACAGTTTTCGCTGTCGTTGCCAATATTGAATGATTCGTTCTACCTGACAGCGGAATGTTGTTCTTCATCGCCGTTTAACAGTCTGCAGAAGTGATTCTTCCATATCCTCAGCACCGACTGTGTCTCAACTACGATATTTCCTTGTTGATCTCGACAGGATTCTGTTCGCGATTTGTATCCTTGTCTTTGACGTCTTAAACTTTGGTAAAACTTGCGAACATCGTTTCTGGAGTTACACCTCTCTATATCCTCGACCGCGCGCTTTTCTTGCTCTCTTTTCTTCTTTCTGAAAAGAGGGTGATCTTCCCTTCTTTTTTGCTTATAGAGCTCAATGGCAGCTCTCGTCTTCATCCGCAGCTTAGTCTTGTAGGCCTCGTTCTTGGCTGCGAGCATATGTCGGCATTCCTCAACAAAACAGGTTTTTCTTATGGTTGGACCCGAGAAACCTAGCACATCAGTTGCGGCTGACCTAATGGCTTGTTGGCATCGTTGCCATTGTTCTTCGATGCTGGTGGTATGTTGTTAATAGCGGAGCTTTGGGATATTCGTTGCGCGAAGGTCTTGAGGGTCTGTTGTGATTACAGTCCTTTGACATTAATTTTGTTCACAGTATTTCTGGATTGCTGTGGTCTGGTAGATATCCGCATTCTTACCTTGGCTGCAACAAGGTAGTGGTTTGAGTCGATGTTAGTTCCTTGGAATGTTCGGACATCCAAAATACTGGATGTTTGTCTCTTGTCATTCGCATGTGATCAATTTGGTTGACTGTTCGTTTATCTGGAGACCGTCATGTCTCCTTACGAATATAGATGGGTGGAAACCAGTGATGTTTTGTTCCGTAGCGAAGTCAATTAGCCAGAGAAAAGCTGGCCGGATATTCCGTATATACGCGCATAACTCGCAACGCATTTAAAAGGCCCCAGTCGCTTTCTATACGCGCAACCGAATACTCGGAAAAAACTGGGGTCTGAACCATAGTATCATCCTTTTGACGTAAATGGCCATTGTAAGACCTATATTAACATATGGGGGGTTTGTCTGGTGGAAATCCGCAAATAAAGTCACCCATCTGAAAAAATACGGCAAAGGTACAAAGGATAGCATGAGTGAGCGCTATTAGCGCAATGAGAACCACACCAACAGCGGGACTGGAAACCGTCCTTAACCTGCTACCGCTAGTCCTTTACATGCAAGAATCTGCAGCTAAAAGTGCTCTAAGAATCAGCCAGCTCAACTGCTGGAAAACGAAGTCAGGAGGATATGCTTAAATTCTACACAGATATCTGGGCTCAGCTGCATTCTCTGACTACAAGCTACCTCACCACGACTTTCAAAGACCATTCTCCTGCATCTTTTCAAGCTGAGGGGAGTGGGAGAGGAACGAACTAGACACCGAAACCATATCCATCTACACGGATGGTTCAAAAATGGATGCAGGCTTTGGAGCGGAAGTGGTTTCAGAGACATTAAAGCTAAACATCACTTTTCGTCTCCCATGCCTAGATATTGGCATTAGAGTAGGCAACCAAAGCGACCTCAATGCTGGCGATACTTTATTGACAGTTAGGCTGCAATAAAAGCCATCTCTGCTGTCCGAATAACAGCTAAATTTGTGAAGCGTTGAAGTGAAGAGCCAAAGGTTCTTGGCATCCCACATAATGTTAAGCTCTGTTGGGTCCCCGGACACAGGGGCATACAGGGAAACGAAATTGCTGATGAACTGGCGAGAAAAGGATCTGCCTCCAGCATTGACCAGGCAGACCAGTCTATCAAGCCACCACTATGTGATCTCCAATATCGGGTGGAACAGAAAACTTTGAATATTGCCAAAACAGGTGGTACTCCCTCCCCACCTGTGAAACTTCCAAAGGGATGTAACCTGAGAATGACAAATCCTGAACCCATAAGCTACTTCGAAGAAGCAGGAAATCTCTCTCGATTCTAGTAGGGATTCTAACTGGACACAACTTCCTAAAAAGCCACAATCTGAAAGTGCATATTATAGATGATGTCCTCTGTGGAGGCTGCGGGGATGAAGAAACACACGAGGATACCCTCCAATTTCTGTGCCACTGCCCAGGACTCAGCCAATTAAGAACGAGAATCTTAGGAAAATACTTTTTATATGACCTCACGGATCTATCCGAAATCCCTCTCTCTAATCTTTTCAACATCTGGATGGCTGGAAAGGGACTAACAACAATGGACAACAACGGAATAATGAAGGCACCAACCACACACGTGGACCCCCAACTGGCATCACAATCGGTCTATATTGACCTGAGTGTAATGAGGAAGGACGCACTCATCAACCCACCAACCTAACCAAACCTATCAACATTCGGACTTTAGCAAGTCAAATTTGGTTGGATGAGAGTATGAGACCAGCATCCGCTGGTAACCACTTAAAGGAAAATCAGCATAACTCTGATCCTGGTCAAGAAATGTTTCAAGATGAACTCCAGTACAAACTGGAGTTCTTAACGAAAATCGCTTCATTCGACTAATTGATCATGCAATCAACACCAGAAGAGGTGCGATATTACTAATGTTTACTAGAAAAGTACGGGAATAGACCTCGGAACAGACTTATTATGAGCACTCGTTGCAAAGCAGGTTTTAAAATCAATTCTCAATTGCCTATTGCAGACCGGTTAAATAAAACGGACTTGCAAATAGCTCTAGGATTGGACAGTTCGTTAAGTTATTTGATGGTTAAGTTGGGCCATCAACGCAAAGGACAATTGCGGTTGTACCGACAATTAGGATACAACTACTACAGATATGGCTTTCCCCAAGCTCGGTATTTGCCATGAGCGTCGATGAGGTAGGGAACGCAGAACGAGACAAAAATAAAAACACGAAGACGATATCTGTTTACTTGTAAAGGGTTTTTCAATAAGAGGGCTACAAACGTTTTTTTTTTAAATAAAACAAAAAAGGTTTTGGATATCAATGAAATTCTTTATTCCTGTGAAAGTACGTTCGAAGCCATTATGTATGGAACTCGATTTCTTGTGCATGGCCACCACGGGCACGCTTGCAGAAATTCAGACGCTGAATCCAATTTTCGACGGTTTTCAAGCATAAATCGGCCGATACTGCTGCAATTTCACGTTCGATATTCGTACGAAGTTCATCAATCGTCGCTGGCTTGTTGGCATGGACCATAGACTTGACGTAGCCCCACAGGAAATAGTCTAACGGCGTCAAATCGCACGACCGAGGCGGCCAAGCGACTGGACCATTTCGTGAGATAACACGTTCTCCAAACTTGGTTTCCAATAAATTGATTGTGGCATTCGCTATGTGGCTTGTGGCGCCGTCCTGTTGGAACCACATGTCCTCCAAGTCCATATCATCCAATTGGGGCCAAAAATATCCGGTTATCATTGAACGGTAGCGATTCCCATTCACAGTCACGTGCCGGTCTTGATCATCACGGAAGAAGTATGGCCCAATGACGCCGCTGGCCCATAAACCACACCGAAGTGTAATTTTTTCGGTATGCAATGATGACTCATGGAGTACGTGTGGATTGCTGCCTGACCAATACCGCATATTTTGTTTATTGACGAATGAAGCGGACCACTGTAGCATAATCGACCTCTTTCCTAGAGGTTTGAATAAACACCCTTTCTTCAGAAGCTGCTGCTAGAGGCGTGCTCCTGCTATGCTCGTTCTAGCTGCTGTGTCTAGGTATGCTTCACCATGAAGGCTATTTATGTTGACATCTACGGTAGGAACGTTTCTTCCAATAATTACGGAATCTACGAGATTGAAATCTAGTGCATTCGGGCTATTTGCATTTTTATTGCTGCAGGTAGGACAATTTCGGTAATAGCCAGCGGCTCCGCAACCATAGCAATTCAAAGCAGGTTTCTTGATTTTATTTTCTACTATCGCTTTACCATGCTCAGTGCTTTTAGCTTTCTTAAGACATCATTCAGCTAAGTGTCCTTTCTTCCTACAAAATGTGCAACGCCTTTTGTCACTATCATCTGCCAAATTTTGCAAGAGCCGGGTTCTCCTCAATGAACATTTCCACTTCTCTGGCTTGTTTTAGCAGATCTTCAAAGGTTTTGATTCCGTTTCTGGAGACTTTTTCTCTTATCTTAGGGAGAACTTGACCACACACCATATTCAGCATCACACTTTCAGATATCTCGTCTGACAATTGTGAAACCAATGATCGTTTTCGGCGTTTTCTCTGTCTTTCCTCAAAAAGTTCGGCGTAAATGCGCCATGAAGGTTTGGCTGGTGCGAATGCTGCTTTCAGCAGTTTGATTGCATCATTAAAACTCTTGGCTTCTCTTTTTACACCTTGCCACCATGTTGCTGCGAACCTTTCCAGCAATAGTGGAATACCACCCGTGAGTGCACTAGCGTCCGTAATGTTTTCGGAGTCTTTGTATACCGTTATCGTCGCAATGAAATCGCTGACTTTTGACGTATTCGTCTCTCCATCAAAGCGAGCTGTACATTTACTAAACGTTCCGTGATTCTCCTTCACGTGTATAGCGCTTACTAAACGTTGTAGTTGCTCTTCGGACAGTGCGGTTAATGCGGCCGCGCCTGTCGAAGCAACTGATGACGTGTCTCCAAGCATCTCTCCTTCTGGGATCACCTCAGTACTCGAAGCTTATGTGGGTTGTTTGTGACGCTGTCGCTATCCTCTCACTTCTCCTCAGCATAAAATTGTCTTTGATTAATCAGGAGCCAAGCGACCAGTAAAACTGTTCAACCCGTCTTCGTTGATTATTTTTCAATGAAACCTCAGGAGCCAAGCGACCAGTAAACTTTTCGATTTGTCTGCCGTCGATTTATTTTTGACGACTAAAGCAAAAAAAAAAAATTTCCGTTATCCACTTTTTGTGGGCTCTGCGGTTAATTCCAACGTCGAGTTTGAAATCCAGGCCCCACGTTGGGCGCCAATGAAGCGGACCGAATGTTTTATCCGTTTTAAAAAAAAAAAAAGTAGACGTGGTTTAATTTTAATTTTCCTTTATTCGTCGCTATTGAAATATTAACTCAGGGCCAGGCGACCAATTTCTTGTTCAACCTGTCCACTGAACACCCTATTGATTACAATCGTATGAATTTCTAAAGGCGGCTCCAACTATTCGCTGTGTGCAAACCTCGCTAGATCATTCAACAGACTGCAATATTTTTTTTTTTTTTTAGATTAAGGTTTTTATTTATTCAGTCATACTATTTGCAAATTGTCTTAGAACTAAGCTTATATCTAAAATTAATTTGTCTGCTCAACAATAGGGGCCCGACGTATATCTTATGGCTAGGGATACATTGCTTATTACAGTATTAGTGTTAACTTAATCTAATACATGATAATAATTTATAAGAGAAAATTGACGGTATTAAGGGTAAAAACAGATGTTTTTATAGAGGGCTATCCTATATATTTTTTTCATAGAATGGTTGATCTTCGTTATGTATTATTGCTTCAAATTCTGGGACGTTGATTGATCTTACATAAAGGTATCGGTGACTGGGTTCCAAAGGCTGTTGTAGAAGCTCTTGAATATCCTGATTGGGGTGGTCGCTGAGATTCTCCAATATTTCACGAGACAGCATCATCATGAATTGTTCGATGGGCAGGCATCTAGCTTCATCGTAGAGCCTCATCGTCCTGATATATTTCAGTGTTGTAGGGTTTCGATGTAGTCCGGTGCAAAAGCGTAAAATTTTCCTCTCGAATACTCCAATCCTTTCCATGATAGTGGGCGAAATGGTGAACCAAATGGGAAAGGCGTAGGTAATGACAGGCCTTATCAGCTGCTTACAAATAAGCAACTTTGTCCTTTGGCTAGGTCCGCTTCTCATCCTTAATAGAGGGTGCACCAAATGAAGAGCAAAGCTGGCTCTTTTGAGAATGTTCCTGGCGTGGTCATTAAATTTAAACTTCTCGTTGAAGTTTATTCCCAGATATTTCGTCTTTGGAGATGGAGAAACTGTTGATCCATCCGGGAGGGTGATCTTGATGTTCCTGCTTCTTCGTGCTAAAGTTGATTTTCTTCTTCCTCCAAGAACAGTCATTGGAGTTCTGAAACAGATGAGCTCCGTCTTGTTGCTGTTGATTTTCAGTCCCCACTTCAGATAGTAATCCCAGAGTTTCTTTATATGTTCCTCCACTCTTCTTGTTGCTATTTCCGGGGAAAGAGAACTAGAATATGTAATGGAGTCGTCAGCATAAAGTAGCGTATTACAGCCTACTGCGTTTGTTGGTTGATCTGCAGTGAATAGATTGAAAAGGAATGGTCCCAACTTCGATCCCTGTGGTACTCCAGCGTTTATCATTTTCGTCCCAGATTTTGAATCGTTTACCTGCACAAAGAAGAATCTATTTGTTAAAAGACTATTAATTATTCTTACTAGATATTGCGGGAAACCAAACTGATTAAGCTTGTAGATCAATCCTTTGATCCAAACGCTGTCGAAGGCCTTTTCGATGTCGAGGAGGCATGCCACTGTTGTTTCTTTTTTGTTTAGCCCTCGGGCGCATCGACCGAAAACCATATTGGTTGTTAGGTATAAGTCCTCTTTCCTGGCTCACAAGGTTCAGCTTCATTAGCAGTATTGATTCCAAAACCTTGCTAACGCAACACAGCAAAGCAATGGGCCTATATCCTTCAACACATGAGCGACTCATTTTCCTTGGAACTGGAACTACTTTTGGTATTTTCCAACAAGATGGAAAGTAGCTGTTGTTTAGACAGTTATTGAAGATAATCGTTAAGAATAGTAATGCCAGACTTGGTAACTTTTTTAGTAAAAGATTAGAAATCCTATCATTACCAAACGATTTTTTTGAGTTGCCGTTATGTATGATGTTGGAGACTTCCGCAACTGATGTGAACATGTCACCATCGGAAGGGTCGTCGAAAGGACTAGTCACATTGAATGCTGTGAAGTGGTCACAGTGGTTTGTGGTTTCAAATACCTGCGTGTTAACTTCTGTGATGAAGTCTGGTAGGTGCTCTGGTGGGCGGTCCTTAAAGCTTCCTTCGAAATGACTGGCAAAGGCATCAGCTTTCTCCTGTGGTGTAGTGAGTGTTTGTGGTCCGAAACTGATGCTTTCCGGGATGGTGTTTACCTTTCCAACTAGCCTGTTTATCTTCTTGAAGGCGTCCGGCCCTGGTTTGATGTCCTCAAGTCTTCTTCTGAAATCTTCTTCCCTGTGGTGTCGTACTGCCCTTTTGAACATGATGATAGTACAATCGAGCTGTGATTTGACAGCGCGGTACTCATCATTTTCCCTGTTCCAAGTCCGGTGGAAGATCCTTTGCAGGCGTTTTTGGAGCCACTGCCTGTGAGCGTAGATAACCTGGATGTGTTGGGGGAGGTAACCATATTTGTCCTTGCTGGTGATTGGCTTTCTCTGACGATCGATTGCTGCATTTACAACCACTTCTAAATGCTGGATGATGGCATCGATGTCCTCATTATTAAGATCGGTTCCTTGGTCCGGAAGCTGGAGCTCAGTTTCAATCTCAGATTGAAAGCGGGTCCAGTTCATCCTTCGAAAGTTGATGTGATTCTTCTGGGGCGGCCTAATGATGTGAATTCGCTGGTTTAATCGAATTCTGATTTCCACCGCCAGATGATCAGAATCACTTACATGAGCAATGCAAGTGAAATTCTGAAAATCCGGTAATATGTTGACCAGATTCGAAGAGACCAGGAAGAAATCCAACAAGGAGGGCGTTTGTGGGAAGGTCATCTGTGGCTGTGAGACAACGACCAACGAGTGTTGGTGGTTGTTTTCATTAAGCCAATCCGCTATGTATTCTCCTTGAGGCGAAGTGTTGTCATCTTGCCAAAGTGGGTGCTTGGCATTGAAGTCACCTCCAATCAGATAGTAGGTATGAAGACTACATACTTCGTTTATCTTTGTAAGCTCGTTTTGAATGTTACATTTCGTACCACCACAACGATTATACAGAGACACAACGAGTAGAGTTTCCAGCTCTGACACCATGATCCGTACTGCTGTGGCTTCCATCGTCCGTAGTCCAGAGATTATTGTTGTTTTATTGCATTGTTGATTCTGCTGCTGTCCTGCCTTAGATGTGGATAGCTGTGGACTTGCAGTCGTCAAGAGTGTTGCTTTTTGTTGGCTGGAGATTTTCGGTGTAGGTGCTTGGGTTAGAGTTGGTGGTGGTGAATCGGATTTTCTCCGCTTTTTAGCCTGAATTGGTGGGAAGTCTTCGTCTGAGAAGTTCTTATCATCCTCTTCTGATGAGGTTTCGTACTCGTCCTCAATCTCTGATATGGCTTCTTTTTCTTCTTCCATCTCCAGTTCTACGAAATCTTCATCTGGTATCGGGACCATTATTGTTTCTGGCAGTTCCTCTACATTCTTGAAGAAAAGTGCCATCATGCCGAGCATCCTCGTACCATAGTCGGCTCCAAAAGAGGCAACTCCGGCGTTGTAGTTTGCTACGAATGCATCATAGGCTACTTTTAGATCTTCCTTCTCTTTCTCTTTGCGTCCCATCTTCCAGGTGTTTTGCTAGTCCCTTTTTTTATTATCCCGTTTTGTCCGCTCTTTCAAAAACACGTCCTTTCGCAGTGACTGTGAATGACTGACTCGTGACTGCAATATTTTCACATTTCGTTCTCTCTTATATACTCATTTTCGGTAGCACATTACAATTTATTTTTAATACAAAAAAATGTGCTTTGTTATGCGTTCTTAACATTTTTCGAATTTTTATATGATTTTAGAAAATGTGCTGTTCATAAATTTAATTCATATGTTACGTAAAAACAATAACAAGGATAGAAATAATTTAAATTTAGGATGGCCGCTACATGAAGCCATTCAGCCAGAAATGAGCCCCTTCGCTGAAGATGATTTTTCGATGAAAATCCGAATCATTTTCAAGTTGCTGCTCAGCCCAATTCACGAACATACGACGCTTCTGGTGGTCAAGCGGCTTCAGTTCTTGCGTCGATTTAATCTTGTCAGGGTGAAGGCCAAGATCTTTTCGCAAAATTCGCCACAACGACGTCACAGAGATGCCCAACGCTTGAGAAAGACGTGTGAGAGACACATTTGGGCTTTCTTCAACTGAAGCCTCAGCGGCATTTTTTTGTCTCACTGGCACGGGAACATTTGGTACTGTGGATTCAAATTCAAATAGACGCTCAATTGTTGATCTGCTAGGACGATTATGACGACCATTAATTGGACGTAGCCGTCTTAACGTTGAGGCCACTGACTGAGAATTTCGGTTGTAAATTTTAATAATTTTGACTCGTTGTTGGATCGTATAACTTTCCATCATGAAATGGCAAACCTTACTGAAGAGAAATGTTAAAAGAGCGGCAAGAAATATGGCGTCGTTTGCTGTCCCTGTCGCTCAACCCGTTACTACATATATGGCTTTCCCCAAGCTCGGTCGATGAGCGTCGATGAGGTAGGGAACGCAGAACAAGACAAAAATAAAAACACGAGGACGTTTACTTGTAAAGGGTGATCCATTTCGAGGTTCCCTACTTTTTTAAAAAAAAAAAAACACAGAAAATTCAAATTTAATGGAGAGAATGTTTATTATCATTTGAAAGAACATTCTTTGGCATTTATTTTTTGAAGATTATGTCTATCAAATGTTGGCCGTTGCTACGTCGCAGATGGTCCATCCGTTGAGTCCAATTTTCGATCACTCGTTCGAGCATTTCGACTGGTAATTGGCGAATGACACGCGTGATGTTTTCCTCCAAGGCCTGAATCGAAGCGGGTTTGTCGGCATAAGCTTTTGACTTTACATATCCCCACAGGAAAAAGTCTAACGGTGTGATATCACACGATCTTGGTGGCCAATCGACCGGCCCAAAACGTGAAATTATGTGCTCACCGAAATGTTCTAACAATAAGTCCATTGATTGATGCGATGTGTGGGAAGTGGCGCCGTCTTGCTGAAACCAAATGTCGCCGAGATCACGAGCTTCAATTTCAGGCATCAAATAGTCGGTTATCATGGCACGATAACGGTCGCCATTGACGGTTACGTTCGCACCGGCATATTTTTTTAAAGAAATATGGACCGATGATTCCACCGGCCCACAAACCACACCAAATCGTTGTTTTTTCTGGATGAAGTGGCAGTTCTGCAATCTCTTCAGGTTGCTCTTCGTCCCAAATGCGGCAATTCTGTTTGTTTACATACCCATTGAGTCAGAAATGGGCCTCATCGCTAAACAAAATTTGCCTCGAAAACGTCGGATCTTCTTGGAACTTTTCAAGAGCCCATAGAGCGAAGCGATGTCACTTGGGAAGGTCGAGCGGCTTCAGTTGTTGCACAAGCTGTATTTTGTACGCTTTCAATTTAAGATCTTGACGTAAAATGCACCAAGTCGTTCCATACGTCAGTCCGAGTTGCTGCTAACGGCGCCGAATCGACTCTCTACGGTCTTCGTGTACACTCTCAGCTACGGCCGCTATATTTTCTTCACAGCGTGCTGGACGTGATCTATTCGGTCGAATATTATCCAATAATGAATGCTGGGTCTCAAAATGGGTGATGGTGTTGCGAATAGTACGCTCAGTAGGCCGATTATGTTGACCATAAGTTGAGCGAAGTGCACGAAACCCATTCCTCACAGAACGTGAATTTTCATAATAAAGTTGAACAATTTGTAAACGTTGTTCACGCGTAAGTCTTTCCATTATGAAATGCCAAACAATACTAAACAAAAATAACATGACAGCATGACACGACTCACACGTGATCTGTCCAAAAAGGCTATTGAAAAAAGTATCTCTACTTGGATCACCCGTTATTATGAGTTCTGTCCCACAGTTGCCTGATCCTATAAAGCGTCAAAATGAAGTCGTCCGGTTGTGTTCTTTTTACGCGACTAGAGACTTCATCTTGGGGCAGTTCTCTTGAACTCCTATCCGTGTTAGTAGTGCCCCTATAAATCTCCGAGCAGTCTCTTTTTGGTTGGGAATCTCACATATCGTATGCTCTGCAGTAATAAGGAACGGGATGCGATTCTTTATCAACTCTTTGAAAATTTCACACTCTTCCCATTGCTAACAACAGCGTGTCTTCTTATTTCCAGTCAAGGTCTTGGCAACTGCCTAGATGACACTCCATCCATCGATGAATACGAGTACCCCGAACTACCGCCTGGCGCCATGTACAACGCTGAGCTACAATGCCGCTTGCAACACAACATAACCGATGACAATGTAGTTTCATGTTCATCGCCTCTCGAGATCTGTTCCCAGCTATGGTGTCGAGTGAATGGGGAGTGTGTAACGAACATGAGACCAACAGCCCCGGGCACAAGTTGTGGGAAACACAAGGTACGTATAAGATGCTTGGTGGGCACTTTTGCACAACAATTTATCTGATTCCTTGGCTCTTGTATAGTGGTGTCAGAATGGACAGTGTGTACCAATGGAGGAGATAACCCCACGTGACGGTGGCTGGGGTAATTGGTCCGAATGGAGTCAGTGTTCGCGCTCATGTGGCGGTGGTGTTATGATTCAACAGAGGGAGTGTAACAATCCGGTGCCAGCTAATGGTGGACTATTTTGCATTGGCGAGCGAAAGAGGTAGAAAGACTTGTCATGTGTCGAATTGGGACGCTAATTTAACGCCGTCTACTCTGAATAGGTATATAATTTGCAACAAAGACGCATGCCCTGAGGGTGAGCCGAGCTTTCGTGCCCAACAATGCTCCAAGTACAACAGTATTCCATATCGAGGGGAGTTTTACAAATGGCTTCCGTATCTTGATAAGTGTTAGTAAGCGATCTTGATGGGCCGTTAGTTGGAATTAAAATTGTTTTCCTTTGTAGATAATCCTTGTAAGTTATTCTGTACGGATGCTGATGGCACGGTGACTGATAGTTGGGGCGATGTAGCCGTTGATGGTACTCCCTGTCAGCTGGGAACGAAAAATATTTGCATTGATGGGATTTGTAAGGTGGGTTTTGTTGGGGAGTGCCAAAGATTATAAAAAGTCATACAGATGATGCATTCGGAACATAAAAACGGAAACTTTTACTCACCAGCTTTATGGTAAGAGTAGGCCGTGTGCAGGGTGTACACATGAGAAACAAGATCCAAACATATGGCACTGTGTGGACGGGCCATAGAACAATTTTTCTTCTATGCAGTGCGTCATCTGTATGACATTATTATCATTGGAAGTATCCACCTTGGATGACACCTTTTTCTACGAAACTTTTCTTTCTCTCCTTAGAAAGTCGGCTGCGATTGGGTAGTCGATTCCAACAAAGAGGAAGATCGATGCGGTATTTGTAGCGGCACCGGGGAAAATTGTAAACCTGTTGAGGTAAGTTTGAACCTTTCATCAAGTGAAGGGCAATTTTTTGAACATGACAATTTATTTAGGGAATTTTCATGGAAGATTTCAATGCAACCGATGGTTATGTGGAAATTGTTACAATACCGGCCAAAGCTCGCCATATCATCATCAAAGAGATGACCAACTCAGCGAATTACTTGGCCATTGGCAGAGCCAACAGCAGTAGCTTCTACTTAAATGGTCATAGGTATGGATCCTTGGAATCCCTTATAACCACCCATCGTCATAGGGTTTTCTATTTCTAGACAAATTTCGATGCCCGGCGATTTTGTGATCGCCAGCACGGAGAGCATATACGATCGTGTCGATCATCAAGAGACTATAACTATACCTCATTCGATTGAGCATTCCATCACTTTATATGTAGGTGACCTCTCTGTCGGCTGGACATTTGATTAATGGTGGCTAATGAGGTGTCATTTCCGTTTTAGGTGATTGTTACATCATCCAAACCAAATGAAGGCATCTATTATGAGTTCATATTGCCTGTAGTCAATACCACTTCTGTGCAGAATTACACGTGGAAATTGGGCGATTGGACGGCGTGTACGGCGACGTGTGGAGGCGGTTTCCAATATCGAATGCCGTTGTGTTTCGAGAGTGGCAAATGTGAGTAGAGAAACCGTTTTATTTGATTTATTGATCTGGACCTGAGCACTGATCAGTCGTTGGATAGAATACAAATTTCAATTGCATACTTACGGGATTGGGTTAAATTCAGTGCGACTATCGTGGAATAAGTGTAGTATACCATCGGGTGTTTCATTTATTGTGATAGGGTAAATGCGCGTTCAATTGTTGTTGAAGATTTATTTCTCTGAAGAAAACTTTTTAAGGTGGCCCTGATCGGGTAGGATCAATATGATCATACGATGTCGTTTTTATAACTTTTTACTGAAGACAACGCGAAGTCCTTTTATTTGTTTTGAAATCGGTTGGAGGGCATTATATCGCCTTTATTTAAACTGATTATTCATATACTGAGCTACGTAAGGTACGTGGCTTATGCTGCTGATGATATGATGCATGATCTTCACATTTGAATGGCATAGAATACTCTTTGAGTTGTACTCGATGATTGAAAAGCTATTTCCTTTTGATAACATGCGTGTTCCACTTAGGAATCCCTGTAACTTCTTCGATTTGTTATTCCACTACAAATTTCACGCTAGAAAAAATACTTAGACACAAATTTGTTGGATTCATCTTTTGTTAACAAACAAAATGTCGTTCCATTTAGTAAAAAAAAGTCAAATAGCACAGAGAAACGGAATCCTTGCGGGATTCGTAATTTGAAGACGCCTAATGACAAAATGTCCTTCAGCGTGGTGAGGTTGATGAGGTAGGCGGTCAACGTCTTCATTTATCACACTCAGGTCAATATATGCTGATTTTTGTGGCTTTGGACCCCACATATATGTGTTGGGCATGAAAAAAAGAGTATGAAAAACTGTTATTGTAACAATCTAATACGGACCGTGTTATAGTGAGCAGAAATAGCGACTAATCGGATTTGTTATAAGTGCTACACTTAGGCAAGAAGTTTTATCTTTCCAAGACATTAGCGAACGCATTGTAACAATCCACATCAAGGCCAAATTCGTCAACATAAACCTTATATGCGCTCACGCCTCAATGGAGGAAAAAGATGATACAGCTAAGGATTGCTTCTATGAGCTCCTTGACAAAACCTATGAGCGACTACCGAAGTACGATGTTAAAATCGTGCATGGAGATTTTAACGCAAAGATAGGAAGAGAAGACATCTTTTGCAGTATTGGCGGGAAACATAGCCCACACGACAACACGTCATTACCAGACGTGACTTAGGCTAATTGACTTCGCTAGGGAACGAAATGCAACTATAGCCAACATGAGGTTTCCTCACCTCGATATCCATAAGGGGACATGGCGGTCTCCAGATCAACGAACGGTCAACCAAATTGATCACACAGCGATAGACAAGCGCCACGCATCCAGTATTTTGTATGTCCGAACATTCCGAGGAGCTAACATCGACTCGGACCACTACATTGTTGCAGACAAGGTAAGAATGCGGATATCCACCACGCCACAACAATCCAGAAATACTGTGAAAAAATTTAATGACAACAGACTGCAATCGCAAGATACCACCAAGACCTTCGTGCAACGCGTATTCCTTAACCTCTCGATTAACACCATTCCACCAGCATCGAATGTCAAAGAACAATGGCAACGATTCCAACAAGCCAATAGATCAGCGGCAGCTGATGTGCTAGGTTTCTCGCGCCCTCCAGCAAGAAACACCTAGAATGTTGAAGAATGACGACCAATGATCGCAGCCAAGAACATAGCCTACAAAGTTAAGCTGCAGGTGATGATGAATGCTGCCATTGAGCTCTATAGGGAAATAAGAAGTTAAGAACACCGGCTTTTCAGAAAGAAGCAAAAAGAACAAGAAGAGCGCAAAATCGAGGATATCGAGAGGGGCCACTCCAGAAACGATGTTCGCAAGTTTTACCAAAGTGAAAAACTTAAAAGCCAAGGATACAAGGCTCGAACAGAATCCTGTCGAGATGAGGAAAGAAATATCGTTGTTGAGATGTGGTCGATGCTGAGGATATGGAAAAACGACTTCTGCAGACTGTTTAACGACGATGACGAACAACATACCGTTGTCAGGCGGAACGAGCCATTCAATATTGGCAACGAAAGCGAATACTGCTAACTACCCCACCTGAGTGAGGTGAGGATAGCAATATCTAAACTCAAGCTTAACAAGCCTTCCTGAAATGACGGCCTTTCCACTGAGCTGTATAAAGCTGCGGAGATGACTTGGCAAGGAACATCCACCAACTCATATGTTAAATCTGGTCGGATGAAAGAATGCCTGAAGAATGGAACCTCAGCATCGTTTGCCCGATTCACAAAGAAAGGGGACCCTCTGAAATGCGCAAATTACAGAGGCAAAAGTCTCCTCGACATCGCTTACAAGATCCTGTCTGCCGTAAAAAGTGATCGCCTGAAACCGTTGATTAGCCCTTATCAGTGTGGATTTTGGCCAGGAAAGTCCACAACCGATTAAATTTTCAAACTTCGGCAGATCCTGAAAAAAAAAACGCGAGAAGTCCAAATCGATACCCACCTCCTATTCATCGATTTCAAAGCCGCTTACGACAGCATTTATAGAGACGAACTATACAGAGCCATGTCTAGTTTTGGTATACCGCCCAACCCGTCCGTTCGTGTAGGATGACGATAGAGAGTTCTCGCCTGATGGAGGTCGGAAACGATCTCACCGACACATTCGATACAAAAAAAAAGGATTTTGCCAAAGCTCTGCGCTGTCATGCGATTTCTTCAATTTAAATCTTGAGAGGATTGTGCAAAACTCTCGAGCCAACACCAGAGCCACAATCTTGAAAAAATCGGTGCAACTACTACTAGCATACGACGACGACTCTGACATCATTGGTAGGACTCAACGTGATGTAATAGCCACGTTTGCTAGTATAGAGAAGGAAACGGAAAAAATGGGTTTCGCAGTAAATGAGGGCAAGACGAAGTATATGCTGTCAACACGAAAGGACAGACAACATCGACGAACTGGACAGAACGTCGCCATTGGAGGACCTAACCTTGAGGTAGTACGGAACTTTGTCTATCTCGGCTCCGCTGTTAACTCTGCCAACAACATCTCGTCAGAAATTAAACAAACAATTACTCTTGCTAACCGCTGTTTCTTCGGGCTAAGAAGGCAATTCGGTAGTCAAATCCCCGCTCGAACTACTTAGGAGATCCTACATCATCCCTATATGTCAGACCCTGATCATCCCAGTCCTGATCTACGAGCTGAAGCATGGACCTTATCAAAAGCTGATGAAGAAATCCTTGTTCGATTCGAGTGGACTATTCTTCGAAAAATCTTCGGTCCCGTTTGCGTTGACGGGCTATGGAGACGAAGATTCGACCAATACGAGCTGTACAGCGACATGCCCGTAGTCAAAAAAAAAAACTCTGCATTGGACGTTGAAGATGACTAGGACATGTAGAACGAATGGACACCAATGCTCCGGCTCGAAGGGTCTTCGATTCCAAGCCAGAAGTTTGACGCAGTTCAGGAAACCCTCATCTTAAGTGGCGCGCACAAGTAGAAACCGACCTCAACCAACTTGGAGTGCGCAGCTGGAGGCAGTTATCTGAGGGCCGGGATAATTGGAGAGGCATGTTGGTTGAGGCCCATGTTCATTCCGAACTGTATCGCCACTTAAGTAAGTAAGTATGGTAGGTTGAGGACTGTAATGGCACTTAAGAAGAGGAAGAACTGTAAGCTGCTAGCTAGTGACCAGTAAGATTGGAGAGCCATTTTAGATTAAGGACCAGAGTTTTTTCGGACCGTACCGCCTTAAGTACGTTCCTTACCGTACCGCCTTAAGACGTTTATGATGGCTAGGATATGTAAAGTGAATGCAGAGTCTTCGATTCACAGCCAGACTGCTTACACAGTAGAGCAGGATCTTGTGATAAGGGCTGCGAACAATTAGTAATTAAAGTGTGCAACTGCAGTTAGCTAATGGCCAGGGAATTGGAATGGCAAGTCAGCTGTAATTGACACCCACAAGTAGAAACCGACCTCAAC
This sequence comes from Rhingia rostrata, assembly GCA_949824845.1. Lineage (NCBI taxonomy): Eukaryota > Metazoa > Arthropoda > Insecta > Diptera > Syrphidae > Rhingia > Rhingia rostrata. Next base: position 172,974,789 of record OX463755.1, on the reverse strand, counting down.
CAACTAGAAGTACACAATTGGGGGTAGTTAGCTAGGGACCATGCTAATTGGAGAGGCCCATGTTCATTCCGCCACGCAAGTAAGTATTTTGGTTGAGGACTGTAACTCCACTTAAGAAGAAGAGGACTGTAAGCTGCTTGCTAGTGGTCAAGGAGATTAGAGACTCATGTTAGATTACGGACCAGAGTTGTTTTCGGACCGTACCGCCTGAAGTACTTTGGGACGTTTATGATGGCTGAATGTAGAGTCTTCGATTCAGAGACAGTGTAGCAGAAACTTGCCGTAAGTGGCGCGCACAAAAAGTAATTTAAGTGTGCAACTGCAGTTAGCAAAGGGCCAGGGAATTGGAGTGGCAAGTCAGTGGTTATTGAGGCCCTCAAGTCAAAACCGATTTTAACCAACTTAAAGTGGGAAACTGAAGGCAGTGAGCGCTAATTGGACAGCCTTTTAGGTAGAGATCCATTGCAGTCCGTAGTGCCACTTATGTGAGTAAATGTGGCTTCATGTGTCTCATTTGAAATGAATTAACGAATGAAATAATTTTCTCTCCTCGCTGAGTAAGGAATCGCCTTTCATACCTTTGGAGATGCCCCCAATTCTTAGCCGATCTCATCCAGATGCTGTGAAACCGCTCAACCGCTTTTCAAGGATTATTTTAAAGTCTTTTTTATAGGCTAGGTAGGTTGGTAGAAGTGGCGGTTCGGCGTCCACCCAAGTAGCACTTATGTGACCCATATTATGATTGTTATTATGAACGTAATACAGGCGCGGTCTCTAGATCCAGTCTGTGAGGTTTAGAAAGCGAGATGTCGCTTAGGTTGTCGAAAAATGGTTGGTCTTACGCACGCTCTGTCTCGGCTGAGTCTTTTTGTTAATGTTGTAACCTATAAAGCATTTTGTCGTCATTCACAATGGTCTTGCGGTGAGGATTGTGAATGAACTTTGGCGAACGAATTTTTCTATTTACGGGGTTATTTTGGAATTGTGTATGTCCGTGTTTAATTTGATAGCTTACCGATAGCCTGGTTGATACCCTGCCCAAAGATGCATCCTTCAACGGCCTATTCTTTCCCATTGCGCACTTTGCTTGAAATATGGCGACACTTCGTCCTTTGAAGTCTGAATTTCGGACCTAAAAAGTTACCTATAGACAAAGCCGTTTCTGAATTCCCTTAAAATGTGAGTCAAGTCTGAATAGTTAGAAAGCCAAGACCTAGATTTGTCTTATTGTAATTTTCTCAATACCAGCCTTTTCTTTTTAATTTCCAGTGATCAACGAGGAAGAGCTATGCTGGTCTAATGCCAACAACTATATGCCGAAGAAAATCTCCCGCCGTTGCAATGAAATTCCTTGCCCCGCACATTGGTGGATCGGTCCGTGGCAGCTGTGTCCAGTGACATGTAAAATACCCGGATCCCCTATCCCAGTGAAGCGACGTTCCATTATGTGTCTCGATCAGAAAGATATCGTTCTGCCCGAGTCAATGTGCAATAATGCAACCCGACCCATCGAAGTAGAGTCGTGCGGTCTAAGGGTGCCCAACTGCAGTAGTGACATGAAAAACGATATTATCCTTGACTAGAATCTAATTCTGCAACAAAAAAAATAAAATAAATTTCCACAAGTGGCCTATCTACTTAAAATTAATTTTTTTTTTAATTTAATTTAACTTAATTTAATTTTTTATTTTTTACAATTTATTTATATACTCGTTTAGTGTTAAAAAAAAATTACTTTATCGTACCTTATTATTTTATTTTTTTAGGAAAAACAAAAGCAAAACACAATAAAACAAAATAAAATAATTTTTTTTATAAGTAATGTCGTGTGTGTGTATTTTTTTATTTCGATTTTCTAATGAGGTGGGATCACAATGGAGTTTTGTTGAGTTTAATTTTTTTGTTTCGTTCTTTTTTTTTTGTTTCTCTAAACTTAATACTTAAAAACTTATTATAAGAGTAGTTGCAGTTTAACTTTTAAAGTTAAATATTTTCGCGTTAGTTTTATGTTTTTTTTTTTGTTTTTGTATCACAACCTAAAATCTGGTATTGTCGGGCATTTTTACGAAATATGCGATCTTTTCCTTTGGCACACGATAGCTGTGTATCCAACGGCTGCCTTTCCGAAGGGAGCCATCGATACCGTCTTTCCAGACGCCTTGAGGTAGGTATACTGGAAAAAAAATTGGAATGATAATTTTCCTTCTGGTATAGGGTTGTTAAAACTTACCTTCTCTAACTTCGACCCCCTCCTCTAAGACTGGAGCTACAATCAACTCCTCTCCGATGGAGAATTCGTCATTAACGCTCAGGCATGCCGGATCATTCGGATCCAACATCCACAGTGGTCTTACTAATGGCAGACCTTCATTCATGGAAGAGCTTAAATACTTCTTCAACAGCGGAATGACGGTCTTTTGTCGAATGTTGATCAGCTCTTTGGCAACATCAGTCACGTATTCACTCTTGTACTCGGTCGGCAGATGGCTAAATTGCATCGATGGCAGGAAAATGGCAAGCTGAAGCCATCTTATGTAGAGATCCTGATCGGGAAGTTCCGCCTGGCTAAGGGAGTAGAACGTCAACATTTTTGACAGAGTCTTGTTGAGGTGGTAGTCCCCTCCAATCGATCCAGGCAAAACGAATGGATACCCTATTACGCCGTAGTTCAGCATAGTTGAAAGGACTTCTTTGAGACCCATCCATGACGAGTTCATTGGTGGCGTACTGAGGAATGATGGCGGTTTTGGTACAGCTGTTGCCGTGGAAACACCCAAGAAGCCGATTTTTTCAAAGCTCGAGGTGAAAAGCTTGGCATACATGTCCGGATTTTGGAGTGTCTCCCTGCACTGATAGTAATGAGGTAGATTATGGCCGGTACCCAGGTCCAAATAGAAGCTATCCACTTGGTATTCCTGAATAACCGCCTGAAGTTTCTCCATGAGCCATGGAATTGACGCATTGTTGGTTATGTCAACGACTCCAGCGCTCGATGCACTTTTATATCGCGTCAGGGCTGGAATACTGCGCTCTGAATGACGCTCGTAGATAAGCAGCTTCTTGTGAACAGCTTCCTTGAAGGTGGGACTGTCGGTACTAATGAACGGTTGGATGGTTAATACAATCTTGAACCCCCTGCGATGTAAAACGTCAATTGTATCCTTCAGAGTTGGAAATCGACTGCGATCAACGGTGAAATCGCCGATATTCTCCTGCCAGAATTCATTGATCAAAATATGCCCCAGCCTCATGAAACCGGTGGCAATAACCTCCTCGGAGTAGTTGTAGATACTCGTCTCGTTAAGTGATCCTGTGTCATTGTTATTGGGTATCTTGTAAACCGGTTCTTCAATGATCGAGTTCAATTTTTTAACATCCTGCTCTTTAAGCCCGTCCCAAAGATCCTTTTGTGTCATTAGCATGTGCAAACCTCGCATATCATCAGCTGCACAAACCCTATACTCCAACTCAGGGTATTCAGTCAGTCGATTGACATAGGCATAGTCATCATTCATTGCCCTGATGCAAAGGTGGTTCTGGGACTGATTCATAGAAACATACAACGGAGTCTTGTCGCTGATTTGTATCCCGATGCCTAGAGAATTGATAAAGTACCGCTTCATAACATTGCCAAACTGGTGGACCTTGGTGTCACCGGTTATAAAGGGAGCAAACTTAAAATTAGCTCTACTCAAAGTCCAGTCAACATTTTTCACAGGTCCACCGCCAAACCAAAGTCCGGAGTCCCTCGCAAGTTCATAGCAATCGGTGGGAAAGACTCCCGATCCCAACGCCTGCCATCGCACTGAGTAACATCGAAAGACATCCTTATCCTCTAAACTCATGTAAAGCCGCGCCAGATTATTCCACTCCAGACAAATGCTACCATTTAGCAACTGATCCTCAAGACACGGAAACGGCACAGTGTCCATGCCAAGCGTGACTCCAAGCTTCGCTGAGATCATCTCCTCGCCTTCCACATTAAAGATGCGCAGTACCCGCTCTGACGCTACGAATTTCGCCTTCGCAAAGTAGGAACGCGTCAACACTTGTCGGTGATACATAACGTAAGCGTAACCAATCTAAAAAAAAAGATTGACTGAGATTAGAACAAGGTCTTGAACATGTCTGGAGATTAGTCCTACCAGGAAGACGATGATAAAGAACAGCGAGACGACAAACATCTTGAGATTATAGTCTTTGGTTTCATTCTTCTTTTTGCGGATCATCTGTGGAACCGACTGAAAGGGGGTTCAAAACGTTTACCTGGTTAAAAAAAAAGGTTCGTGTCATGGATATCGATCCTTCTTACCTGCATTTTCTCTCTTAAAAGACTAGCTATGGAGTTTATACTTGTTATTGAGGTCTGATTGCTCATGACACTCTGGGTGTCAAATTCACCGGCCAACATCTCTTTGCTGTTGAGTCTCAGGGAGGGTAATGGTGCAATTGATCCTCTTCGTCTGCTGCGAAAATTGTCTCTGAAAATACAAGAATGTGAAAGTTTTTTAGGTGCGATAATGATTACCGCCTTAAACTGGAATGATGACAAAGAAGCTTCTAACAAATCTTCGAATGGCAACAACGATGTTGATAATATTTTAGACCTTTCGAACACATTTTGCTTGATAGCGGACGGACTGAATGATTAGCAAAAGGCTGATAATTGTTAGGTATATAGGTCTCGAAAAACTCTAAATTTAGGAACGGTTTGTTGATGGTGTTTCGTTTTTGTTGGCTTTGGTATAAATGGATTTTTTTTTGTTTGACCAAGTCTATTAGCAAGCTGATGGATTTGATTCACTTAGACAAACAAATGAGAGGAGCTCTACGGCTGTATGTGGGCATGTTTCATTTTTATGATCATGTCACATGACGTCACATAAACATTTTTGATTTAAGACACACAACTACTGGCATTCGATATACCTGCTCTCGAAATACAATTGGGAGCGTGTATGCCAAGGTCAGTGAACGTCTCTGAGTTCTCCATTGGCGAAAAGTCCTATGACAACTGAGTGTTGTCTAGGCGTGCCTAGATAAGTTACTTCGATATATTCGGACAACAGGTTGTCCAGGAATTTCAAGGGTTAGTCAGGCCTCTTGAACAGAGATGGTAGCGCTGTCATCCGCTCAATTCCGTAGTTTTTTTTTTTTTTTTTTTATAATTTACACGTACTCAAGGGGTTATGAATACCCTTTTATATGTTACCATAGTACGAGCGTTAGAGAAGGGGAAGAAAGAGAGGATAGGAAAGATTTTGGATGTAGTAGAGACTTAAACTCCATGGGTGGTGTCCGAACTAGCTTCGGGGAGTCACTTTTTCTTGTGTTCGTTAAATTTGAAGAAATTCAAGATGGTGTGCATACTTTTAGGTATTACACCGACCTTTTATTTCTTTTAAATAAAAGTGAAATGGATTTTGGTTGGGATTGAACGCGCAACCTTCCACTCAACAGACGAACACATTACCACTACACCGCGGCCACCCATATACTGGATACTAATGGCCCCGTATCTAGGAGTATCTAATATATTGGAACTGACTCTCCAGGTTGGGGGTTGTGCTTTGGGTTAACTACCCAGCCATGGAAAAATTAATTGTTTCGAAGCAACCAATAGCCTCGGAAAGGACTGATTTTACTGTTGACGACGCCGATAATCGAACAGAGAACAACGACGTTCGTATCTGCACCCGGAATGTGAGAACATTAAGCGAGAGAGGTGTAAGCGAACAACTAGCGGAAGCCCTAAGCTGCTACAAAGCAGATATTACTGCCATCCAGGAAATATGATGGAATGGGCCGGGCAAAATGAGTATAAAAACTGTTACATCTACTACGGACCGTGTTATAGTGGGCAGAATCAGCGACTTTTCGGATGCGGATTGGTTATAATTGCCAGACTCAGGCAAGAAGTCTTATGTTTCCAAGGCATTAGCGAACGCATTTAAACAATCTGCATTAAGGCCAAATTCTCCAACATAAGCCTTATATGCGCTCACGCCCAAATGGAGGAAAAAGATGATATAGCTAAGGATTGCTTCTATGAGCTCCTTGACAAAACCTATGAGCGACTACCGAAGTACGATGTGAAAATCGTGCTGGGAGATTTTAACGCAAAGGTAGAGAAAAAGGAAGAGAAGACATTTTAAGCAGTATTGTCGGAAAACATAGCCTACACGACAACACGTCTGGTAACGGACTTAGGCAAATTTACTTCGCTACGAAACGAAATGCCACTACAGCCAGCACAAGGTTTCCCCACCTCGATATCCATATGGGGACATGATGGTCTCCAGATCAACGAAAAGTCAACCAAATTGATCAATTGCGATAAACCAGAGGCACGCATCTAGTATTTTGGATGTCCGAACATTCCGAGGAGCTAACATCGACTCGGACCACTACCTTGTTGCAGCCAAGGTAAGAACGTGGATTTCCACTACGCCACAACAATCCAGAAATACTGTGAAAAAATTTAATGTCGAACGACTGCAATCGTAAGAGAGCGCCAAGACCTTCGCGCACCACGTATCACTTAACTTCTCGATTAACACCATACCACCTGCATCGAATGTCGAAGAACAATGGCAACGAGCCAATAAGCCAATAGATCAGCGACAACTGATGTGCTAAGTTCCTCTCGGCCACCAACAAGAAATCCCTGGCTTGATGAGAAATGCCGACAGATGGTCGCCGCCAAGAACGAGGCCTACAAGGCTAAGCTGCAGGTGAAGACGAGAGCTGCCATTGAGCTCTATAGGCTAATAAGAAGGGAAGATCACCGTCTTTTCAGAAAGAAGAAAAAAGAGCAAGAAAAGCTCGCGATCGAGGACATACAGAGGTGCCACTCCACGAACGAAGTTCTCAAGTTTTAATTAAGTGTAAGATGTTGAAGCCAAGGGTACGAGTCTCGAACAGAATCCTGTCGAGATGAACAAGGAAATATCGTAGTTGAGATACAGTCGATGCTGAAAATATGGAAGAACCACTTCTGCAGATTGCTAAACGGCGATGACGAACAACATTCCGCTGTCAGGCAGAACGAGCCATATAATATTGGCAACAACAGCGAAAACAACCACCCGACCTGATTGAAGTGAGGATAGCAATACATAAACTCAAGCTTGACAGGGCTGTCAAAAATGACGGCCTTCCCACTGAACTGTATAAAGCCGCGGAGATGACTTGGTAAGGAACATCCACCAACTCATAAGTTAAATCTGGTCTGATGAAAGTAAGCCTGAAGAATGGAATCTCAGCATTTATCCAATCCGCAAAAAAAGAAGACCCTCTGAACTGCGCCAACTATAAAGGCGTACGTGTCCTCATCCTATCCGCCGTAATATGTGAACGCCTGAGACGGTTTACCAACAACCTCATCGGCCCTTATCAGCGTGGTTTTAGGTGAGGAAAGTCCAAAAACGATCAAAATTTCACGCTTCGGCAGATCCTGGAAAAAACCCAAGATGCCCAAATCGGTACCCACCACTTATTTATCGATTTCAAAGCCGCTTACGTCAGCACATATAGAGACGAACTATACAGAGCCACGTCTAGTTATGGTATACCGCCAAAACTCGTCCGTTTGTGTAGGATGACAATGGACACATTCGATTCCAAAAAATTAACAAGACAAGTACTGGACTTTGTCTATCTCGGCTCCGCTATTAACTCTGATAACAACATCTCGTCAGAAATTACACAAGAAATCACTCTTGCCAAGCGCTATTTCCTCGGGCTATGAAGGCAATTCAGTAGTAAAGCCCTCATTCGAACTACTAAGCAGATCTTATATAAGACCCTGATCATCCCAGTCCTGCTCTACGTCGCTGAAGCATAGACCGTCTCAAAAGCGGATTGAGAAATCCTTGGTCAATTTTAGAGGAAATTCTTCGAAAAATCTTCTATCCCGTTTGCGTTGACGGGCTATGGAGACGAAGATCTGTACGAGCTGTACAGCGACATGCTCCTAATCAAAAAATAGGCTCCGCAACGGACGTTTAAGATGGCTAGGACATGTAGAACGAATGCACACTAATACTCCAGCTCGCAGAGTCTTCGATTCCCAGCCAGACGTCGGAGGGAGTAGAGGAAGACTCGCCTTAAGTGGCGCGCGCAAGTAGAAACCAGTCTCAACCAACTTGGAGTGCGCAACTGGAGGCAATGAGCTAAGGACCGGGCTAATCGGAGAGCCATTTCGGTAGAGGCCCAAGCTCATTCCGGACTGAAGCGCCACTCAAGTAAGTGATTAAGTAACAATGTCATGGGTGAAAAGGTTCCAAGCGGCTTTTTGACAGCTATTGTCAATCAATGCATAGTACTAAGGCCATCTATTGAGAACACAATGAATTACTTTTTTACTGCACCTATTATGTGTCTGTCGTGCTGATATATTTTATATGGACTTCTAGTGAAATGTCCTTTTCAAACTCTTCTGCTAGAAAATATACTCCAAACCAGCAAAGGCTCCGTTGTTTCACTGCGGATTAGGAAAAAATCAAATGCCGCGGTCAAGCTTAAATTTCCATAGTACCATGCTAAAAAAAAGTGCGACATCTTGTGCCAAGAGATTCATTTCCAAAGCGACATGTAGCGGCACCTATTCTAATGATGGACAACTACAAAGGATGCTTTCAAATAAATTCTGCAATAACAGTGCATTTCTTTACTTATTGACCCGTTCTGTAAATTTATTTCTTACTAATGTTTTATCACCATCGACATAAATTTTTTTTGCAATGTGATGGTGCAAATGTTTTCTTTTTTTTTTGCTTCCTTAGTTTTCCGCAGTGCAACAGTGGCGTGTATGTAGTTTTGGAGGATGCATGAAGTTGGCTACTGGCAGTGCATTTTCTATATAATAAGTCAATGGTAGCCAAAGTTTCAGCAACATAAAATAAATAAAATAGCGAAGCAAACGGTAGTGGCAAATCAGCCAGCCGTTCGTCCTCCCTCAATGTCCGTCAATCCCCAAATTTCCTACGCCCAAATGGCGTCAGGAAAGGAAAAAACGGTACAGCAGCCACCTAAGTAAGACAGATAGTCTCCCGTGCCTCAGGCTCCAGCAGTGGATGAGGATTTGTTGACTGCGTTGAGGGCCATTCAAGGTCAGCTTACCGGTCTTCAATGCCAGCTACGGGAGCAGGCGTCAAGGGTAGACTATATCTACTCCTTGTTGCCGAGCTTAACGCGACTTAGATCGTAATGGGCGCGCTGTCAGAGAGACCCTTAAAGATCCTGGCTGTGAATGTAAATTCACTGATTAGGATCGAACGTAGAGCTTATCTTTTCCAGTTGCTTAAGGAGCAAAGTCCCGATGTGCTTATGGCTAGCGAAACCAAGCTAAGCCAGAAGCATAAATTGACTAATATAGTTGTAATTCCAATATCGTAAGAAGGGACCGGCCCAACTCCACTCAAGGAGGCGGGGTCGCTATGTTTTTACGAAAAGGCATTAGTTATAAAGGTCATATATAGTGGTGAAGTGCGTCGATTCCGGCTGCTGGAAGCCTGCGTCATATGCACTCCTCTCCAACAACGGAAGCGACTGTATGTGATAGCGGCCTACGCACCGGTAGCACCTCAGCCTACACTTTTTACAACAGAGCTCGGAAAACTTTTCGAATCTCTAAGACTGAACTCAGTGGAGAACTTTAATCTTTTGGCCGGAGATTTAAATGTCAAACACGAAGATTGGGGAAATCAATTACAAAATCCTCGGGGTAACCATCTTTACAATTGGATGGTCCACTACAATGTTGAATATAGGATCGACATTCTCGCCACAGAAAGGCCATCGTTTCCGAGAAGCGGTGCTTTCCTGGATCTTTTACTGCGAGACACAAGACTGACAGTTACTAACAGAGTAGGTCAACACCCGCGAAACTTTTTACGGACGATTGAGTACGACAGTGATCACTGCGGACTCGCCGCCGTAATACAGCTTCCGAACGAGCTTGTGGCGCTGGAGGAGTATGTGCCTGTGCATTCTTAGAACTACGGTAAGATACACTGGCCTCGCTTCACCAACGCCTTATCCAGAGAAATACGTTCGAGGGCCATTTCTACACCAAACAACAGAAACCTAACAAACAACGAAATCGACGAATACTTAAAACAAATGGACGAAACTATTCAACGAACAATGAACAGGACGATACCGAAATACAAAGAACATGACATAACGTTTACGTACAGAAACGCGACCATTGACGCACTACACAGACAAAAAAGCGGACTTCTGACAAGACTTAAACTCTTGTACAGACGACTGACAAACCCACGCGACCCGGAGATTAGCACACTGAAGGCGTCGATCAAAAACATCAACCAATTGATCAAGGAGAACTATCGGTTGTCCATTAATTTGTTTTGGAATAACAGAATTCGGGCCATAAATTCCAGCGACTCGAGCATGTTTCCACAAATTAATAAGATCTTTAGGAGGAAAGGTCATAACGACCTTCCGTGTATTAAGCTCCAACGAACAACTGACAATGCAAACATACTTTTGACAGCAGGCATTGATCCGGGGGAAGCCGTCTTCGATGACGATTTCTATGTTATTGAAGATCCTCAGGAGAAAGTGGAGGAAGTGTATAAGGTGAATGATAGCATTCGGCTGAACCGCATCCTGGAAAACAATGCCCTGCTCCATCATTTCTATCTCCGAAACGACATAACGCAATGGCGATCTGAGAACCGTGGTTTCACCCGGTTTGATGACGAAAACTTGGCAAACGCCATAGTCGCCGAGCGAAGTGGGTCTAGTCCCCTGTTAATCTCGAAGGTGGAACTCCAGATCATCTTCGATTCCATAAAGAAAAAGAAGTCAGCGGGAGTCGATGGTATATCCAACATTGTACTGCGACACTTACCCCCTGAAGCTGTGGACATTTACGCCACGCTGTTCAACAACGCGCTGAATAATGCGTATTATCCAGTGCGTTGGAAGACGGCGGTGGTTCATCCTCTCCCGAAAAAGGGAAGGGACAACTCCAATCCGGCGAATTTCCGGTCGATAAGTCTCCTTCCGAGTATCAGCATGGTTTTCGAAAAGGTTCTCAGTCGAGCACTGTTCAAGTGGTCTGAGGACAATAATATTATACCGGAGAACCAGTTTGTTTTCAAGGCTGGGCATGACTGTATTCATGCCGCCTCCAAACTAGTTTCTGATATACAATGGAACAAAGCCAAAAAACAGTGCACCGGTGCATGTCTGGTTGATTTAGAGAAGGCTTTTGACACCGTATGGTTAGAGGGCCTCTATCTTAAGCTGACCAGACTTGGCATAAGTAATCCACTGCTAGATATGCTTCATGACATGGTGACTGGTAGAACGTTTGTTGTCAAAAGTGGCAATGCAACTTTTACCACAGAATTTTTCATTAAGAATGGTCTGCAACAGGGAGCGGTAAGCTCACCGATTCTCTTCAGCATTTACCCCAGCGATATGGTAGGTAGTCTTACTCAGGCGATTGCGTATGCGGACGATCTTATCGCGTACAGAACAGCCTCTACTGTCGAAGCCATTCGAACTCTTTTGCAGCGGGACTTCGACAAGATCCAGATATATTGTGATCACTGGAAGTTGAAAATCAACTTTCAGAAATCAGAAACTATCCTGTTTAGGACACCGTTGTCTAAGGCCTCTAGGGATACGAGAAAGAACTGGCGAAAGCTGGTGATCGTTGGACCAAACGGACAGCCACTGGCGAGTAAAAGTGTAGTAAAGTACCTTGGCATCTGGTTAGATCAGTTACTATATTTCGGAAGACATGTAGATGCTGCTCTGGCTAGAGCTAGGGGAGCATTCGCCCTGACAAGACGATTGTTTTATAGCAGCCGTCTTGACAGCAGGGTGAAGGTGATTTGCTACATGGCCCTCATTAGGCCGATGATTGCATATGGGTGCCCGGTGTGGTTCAACGTTGCCCCATCTCAAATGGAAAAGAGACGGGTGTTTGAGAGGCAGTGTCTGAGAAGCTGCCTTGGACTTCTCAGAACACCAGTATCTGACTACAAAAAATACTATTCCAACCAGGTCCTATACAACGGGGCCAACATAAACTCAATTTTCTGGTGAAACTCATTCGGTTTCACGCTGCAAGAGCGATGGCTTCGAACAATAGTCCCATCTTTGGGGTCTTCTACCCCAATGATGAATATTTTGAGAGTGCGCGTTTGAGCGGCTTTATTCCGCCCGAAGTTTTCCTATATTTGGATAGTCGAGGGCTGATGCAGGATAGATCGGCGGTTCCGCTAATCTACCACGTCTTCCGACGAACTGTGGATAGGCGACTCCTATACGACCCCGAGACGTCGTCGCTCAGGGCGGAGGAGAGCGCCTGCGGTTCAGCAGGAGTGTGTCCGATTGGGACCGTCGGAGTAGGTCACAACAGGAGAACCTGTTGTGGTGGTTGAATGAGCGTTAAAGATAGTTGACTTAAAATTGTTATTTTATGGCCGACTTACATAGTTTTAGTCTTAGGTTTTTAGGTGCAAAGCAGTCATGGTGGTACAAAAAAAAAAAAAACAACGCTTCCTGTGGCTTTTCTAGGTCTTAAGTTATTTTTAGGTGGTTTTAATTAATTTTAAGTAGTTTAAGTTAGTCGCTAAGTAGTTTTAATTAGTATGTAAGTTTAAATAAAATAAAAAAAAGACAAGGAACCAAGTTTTTCAAAGTTTTCTTGGTAAAAATTGTGTTACTTCTATATTTATTTAATAGATAAGCTGCAGGAGGCCATGGCTCAGAGGAATGCGTATTTGACTGCTAAGCCAAACGCTGTGGGTTCAAGCCCCAGCTTCGGCAGCATTTGTTTTTTACGAAAGCTTATCTGAGGCCACCTGTGCGATAATAACGGGTGATCCAAGTAGAGATACTTTTTTCAATAACCTTTTTTGACAGATCACGTGTGAGTCGTGTCATGCTGTCATGTTATTTTTGTTTAGTATTGTTTGGCATTTCATAATGGAAAGACTTACGCGTGAACAACGTTTACAAATTGTTCAACTTTATTATGAAAATTCGCGTTCTGTGAGGAATTTATTTCGTGCACTTCGCTCAACTTATGGTCAACATAATCGGCCTACTGAGCGTACTATTCGCAACACCATCACCCATTTTGAGAGCCAGCATTCATTATTGGATAATATTCGACCGAATAGACCACGTCCAGCACGCTGTGAAGAAAATATAGCGGCCGTAGCTGAGAGTGTACACGAAGACCGTAGAGAGTCGATTCGGCGCCGTTCGCAGCAACTCGGACTGACGTATGGAACGACTTGGCGCATTTTACGTCAAGATCTTAAATTGAAATACAGCTTGTGCAACAACTGAAGCCGCTCGACCTTCCCAAGCAACATCGCTTCGCTCTATGGGCTCTTGAAAAGTTCCAAGAAGATCCGACGTTTTCGAGGCAAATTTTGTTTACGCGATGAGGCCCATTTCTGGCTCAATGGGTATGTAAACAAACAAAATTGGCGCATTTGGGACGAAGAGCAACCTGAAGAGCTTGAAGAACTGCCACTTCATCCAGAAAAAAACAACGGTTTGGTGTGGTTTGTGGGCCGGTGGAATCATCGGTCCATATTTCTTTAAAAATTATGCCGGTGCGAACGTAACCGTCAATGGCGACCGTTATCGTGCCATGATAACCGACTATTTGATGCCTGAAATTGAAGCTCGTGATCTCGGCGACATTTGGTTTCAGCAAGACGGCGCTACTTCCCACACATCGCATCAATCAATGGACTTATTGAGAGAACATTTCGGTGAGCACATAATTTCACGTTTTGGGCCGGTCGATTGGCCACCAAGATCGTGTGATATCACACCGTTAGACTTTTTCCTGTGGGGATATGTAAAGTCAAAAGCTTATGCCGACAAACCCGCTTCGATTCAGGCCTTGGAGGAAAACATCACGCGTGTCATTCGCCAGTTACCAGTCGAAATGCTCGAACGAGTGATCGACAATTGGACTCAACGGATGGACCATCTGCGACGTAGCAACGGCCAACATTTGATAGACATAAGCTTCAAAAAATAAATGCCAAAGAATGTTCTTTCAAATGATAATAAACATTCTCTCCATTAAATTTTAATTTTCTGTGTTTTTTTCTTTAAAAAAGTAGGGAACCTCGAAGTGGATCACCCTTTATGAGACAATATAAACCTATGTCTCCTCCTCTGTGCCACATAGGTGTATGTTATATGTCTTTCCTTCTATGTATCTATCTGTCTCTCTCTGTTGTATTAATGTCTTGATCTGTCCCAGCCGATGGCCTCAGTCGCCAGTGCTGTTACGTGTCTGTAGTTCGTTGCATTCATGTGCGAAGTACTCTGATGTCCAATGCCCAATATATTAGATAATAGGCCAAAAGGCATTAGAATTAAGTTAACGTGTAATTTAGGGCGACCGCATAGGGCAAGTAAGTTAGTTAAGTAGTTGATAAGTAAGCTATTTTTGTCATGAATTTTTGTCTAGCATGTAAGTTAGGTTTAAGAAAAATAAAATAAAAATGAATTAAAAGAAAAAGTCAATGGTAGATAGTATCAATTGCCAAGAAAAGCTTATCTCCGCTGAGCCGCTCGTATTCGGTGTAAAACAGAAGGTCCCACCATCGTACAAGAAGTACTCATGCACCCTGGAATGGGTTGGAGAAAAAAACTATTTATTTGTCTCTAAATTCGATTGAATATATTAACCCACTTTAAATCGTTTTCCTCGAAGAAATTCCCTCATAAACAGGTGTATTATCCAACTAATCAGAAAAAAACCCAAAACATTACACTTCACCACTTTTAACCAGTCATCAGCACCTTATTAGTATGCACAACAGCTGCACTATGCAAATAACGGATAGCACTGCACTATGAAGTTCATTCAATGCAATGTGCAATAAGAAAAAAAAAAAAAATCCCCAAGATCAGGCATACGTCGTAGCACGTGCTCGTGTTAACATTATCACAACCAAGCGACGTATTCTGATTAAAAAAAAAAATTTAAGACGTAATTTTTTTTAGTTGCTGCATGCATTTTTTTAAGCTGCATGTAGATACATACATAAAAATGACAGTCTGCGTAATATCATGTGACAGTTCCACATACATGAACTGTCACATGACATAACGCTATAGAATTATAATTCGCCGGTTATAAGTGAAATTATTCAATACCTACCACTCAATAAGCTCAAGTGGCAAGTGTCGTTGGAGAGGTTTATCAAATATGCAACTAAATGATCTCATTAGGCGGCGTACCACTTTGTTTTGAGTGCATGAAGCATTTTTAATTGATACTAGGAATGGAGGAGGTCATCCTGAGAATTTGACAAAAATGTTTTCAGATATCGTAAGATAGACAGATAAAAATGAAGGGAAGTCCATCTGACATACGAAGGAAGAAGAAAACAGGCATCATGTGTGATCTCTGAATACAACCAACGAATCAATGGGTGCGTTCCGGATTTAAGTTTTACCAAGTCAAAGTGTATAGAACTATCGGGAGTTTTTTTTTTTAAAGAGGTTGGTTTTTCAAATTTAGATAAAACTGACATTTTGTAGTCAAATGTCATTTATGTTCCGTTTGGTTTGCCATTTCATCATGAACAGGTTGACGAATGAACGACGCTTACAAATCGTGAAAATTTATTTCGAAAATAATGGTTCAGTTCGCGAAATTTACCGCAAGCTCCGTCCATTTTATGGTCAACATAATCAGCCATCAGAGCAATTAATTCGGTTAACCATGGATCGTTTTTGCACTACGTTCACTCCAACTGATTATATGCATCCGCAGAGACGTCGAACAGTGCGCACCAAAGAAACAATTGCCGCTGTAGAGCAAAGTGCTGAAGAGGACCCGAATGAATCGATTCGCCACCGTGCACGGCAATTGCAGCTTTGTCCATCAACTTTTTGGAAGATTTTGCGCAAAGATCTTGGCTTACGACCTAACAAGATCCGGCTTATGCTAGAATTAAAGCCGCGAGACCATGCAATGCGTCGTGATTTTGGTGTATGGGCCGAAACTCAGATTGAACTCGATGCTGATTTCCATCGCAAAATTTTGTTCAGGGATGAGGCTGATTTTTGGTTGAATGGCTACGTCAACAAGCAAAATTGCCGCATTTGGAGTGAAGAGAATCCACATGAGACCCTTGAGACGCCATTACATCCACAAAAGCCGACTGTTTGGTGTGCTCTACGGGCTGGTGGAGTCATTGGGAAATACTTCTTCCGAAATGATGCTGGAGACTCAGTTACCGTTAATGGAGACCGGTATAGAGCCATGAAAACCGACTTTTTTGTCCCCGAATTGGATGGCATGAATGTGGATGAGATGTGGTTCCAACAAGACGGCGCTACATGCCACACAGCGCACGTCACAATCGATTTATTGAAGATAACATTCGATGAGCGCATAATTTTGCGGAATGGACCCGTCAATTGGCCACCTAGATCTCGTGTGATTTGACACCATTGGATTATTTTCTTTGGGGATATGTGAATTTGCTTGTCTACGCCAACAAACCGGAAACGTTAGGGGACTTAGAAGCCAATATTCGTGGCGTTATTGCCGACATACGGCCCGAAAGACTCCAAAAAGTGGTTGAAAATTGGACCTATAGATCTGGCTTTATTCGAACCAGCCACATGCCCGAAATCACATTCAAACATCAATGGCGTACAATTATCCTTCCAATAAATCCAAATTGATGGACATTAAAACGCTTTTCTTGTGTTTTATTTCAAATTCAAATTGAAGGAGTCGCATGACAGCGCATCGCCTTGCCTTATTCCTTTCTTGGGATTGAATGTGTCGGTGAGGTTTTTTCCGACCCTGATGAAGCAGCGAGAATTCTCCATCGAAATCCTAAACAAATGGACGAGTTTGTGCAGCTTACCACCACAACTAGACATGGCTCTGCATAGTTCGTCTCTATAAATGCTGTCGTATGCGGCTTTGAAATCTATGAATAGGTTGTGCGTATCGATTTGGACTTCTTGTGTTTTTTTCCAGGATCTGTCGAAGTGTGAACATTTTATCGGCTGTCGACTTTGCTGGTCTAAAACCACACTGATAAGGGCCGATCAGGTTGTTGGTAAACGGTTTCAGGCGTTCACATATTATAGCAGATAGGATCTTGAAGGCGATGTTGAGGAGGAGACTTAAGCATCTGTAGTTGGTGCAGTTCAGAGGGTCTCCTGTTTTGTGGATCGTGCAAACTATGCATTCTTCAGGCACACTTTCTTCCGACCATTTTTGACTTATGAGTTGGTGGATGTTACCGAAGAGTATAGAACTACATAGAGTACGCATCACAGCTTAAAATGTTGCAGCCGTTTCAGACGCGATGGGTAAGTGCGAAGGGTGCAATTCGTCGGTCGTCGGCTTTGCTATTATTTGGTGCTGGGGTAGCAATGTGAACATTGAGGTGTCAATATCAGTACCCCACATTGTATGAGATGCGCACTCTATGTAGTTCTATACTCTTTGACCGAGTTAACTCTGCCGGTTCACTGCTCTCATTGGTCAATCGACCATTATAGTCACGTGACATTTGAGGGGAAATGACTGACGAAACATGTTGAAAATTTACACATGGGATTTCAGATATGAGTGAAATAGCTGATTTTTCTTCTACCTGTCATGAAGATGTTTTTGATTTCAGTAAAATTACCCGATAATATGAGTTATATAAGTTTTTTTTTTTACTTTTCTGATAAGGAATATCCTGAATAAATAAAAAGGAAATAGAAATGTAAATATATGGAAAAATTAAATTAAAAAAACATGGGATAGGATAGTTTGACATTTACATTAAGTAAGATTTTGCGTTCCACGTTACCTCAAATCAATTTTCTGGTGTAAACTGAAATGCGAAACACGGCCAATGTCAACAAAATAAAGTTTTATCCATTACATAACAACTAATTAATATTTGTGCCCTTAGAAAATTTCATTTTCCAAAAAAAAAAAAATATTTACTTCACTTAAATATTTGATGTCATCTACAGGGTGGGTCATCTCTCGGTTTATTTTTAAATCATCGGTTATTTACACCTTGACGGCCTTTTCATCCTCGAAATCGTGACAGAAAAAATGCAGTCGCTTTACGTCAGGTTCCCACCGCGTCAGGTGTACGCAAGTTTGTGCAAAAAGTTCGTGTGACTGCTATGCTAGTGGACAACACTCACGTTCCACGTCGTCATACTGTGCGCACAGACGAGAATGTGGCTGCTGTAGCCGAAAGGTTGAGACTCAGTTCATGAACATCAGCTCACCATCAATCAAAACAGTTTAACAATTCACGCACTAGCCTGATGGAAGTTCTGCATAAAGATCTCGGATTATCAGCTTACAAGATCCAATAGAAGGTTTTTATATCCTAGGACACTTATACCTTCAGACATTAATTTTGTAAGTAACATACACAAATAGGACATTGGACATCACAGTTCTTCGCACATGAATGCAACGAACTACAGACACGTAACAGCACTGGCGACTGAGGCCATCGGCTGGGACAGATCAAGACATTAATACAACAGAGAGAGACAGATAGATACATAGAAGGAAAGACATATAACATACACCTACGTGGCACAGAGTATATGGATCGACACAGTATCGCTAGCTGAGTCGATCTAGAAATGTCTGTCCGGCCGTCTGTGTGTCACCGATTTTTGGGGACTTAAATTTTGAGCTAGAGTTTTGAAATTTGGTACACAGATTCTCTATCCGACGAAGCATAACAAGTGTAAACATTTTTGAAATCCGCCCACTGCCAGACCCTGGTTTAAAAAAAAAACGTAATTTTCGGCCAAGCTGTTAAAAATTTAAAAATGTCTGAATAACATATCTAGACAATTCTAATATTACTTCCATACAAATTTTTTGCAGTTTTCAGTAAGAAAAAACCTTTTTCGGTAAAATTTTAAAATAGTCGAAAAAAATGTTGATGCGAAATAATTGGCTATGATTATATAAATATTTCGTCAATATATCGTTTCAAACCACGCCCACTCTTTGAAGGCGTTTTCATACTAAAACCATTTGTATATCCTATGCCATACCGTAGGCGGTAGAAAAACGCTGTTTTTTGCTCTCATTGCAGGGATGTTAAATAAAATTATGGGATGGGTTAGGTTATTGGACGATCCGCACACAGGACCGTAGCCTTCTCATATGTTTCTTACTCAAATTGAAGACATGAATTTGGAGGACCTCTGGGTCATGCAGTATAGCGCACCAAATCTTTTGCGCACCAAATTCCCAAATCGTTGTCTCAGTAGTCTTAGCGATATAAATTTGGCGCATCAGAGCTGCGAACCCTTTGGACTTTTTTTTTTGTGTTTAACCGTGAAGGACCAATGTTATGCCAACAATCCGTAAACTTTAAAGGCGAATATCATCCAAGCAATCAGTGAGCTACAGCCCGAAAACCCTTTGGACTTTTTTTTTGTGGGTAACCGTGAAGGACCAATGTTATGCCAACAATCCGAAAACTTTAAAGGCGAATATCATCCAAGCAATCAGTGAGCTACAGCCCGAAAACCCTTTGGACTTTTTTATTGTGGGTAACCGTGAAGGACCAATGTTATGCCAACAATCCGAAAACTTTAAAGGCGAATATCATCCAAGCAATCAGTGAGCTACAGCCCGAAAACCCTTTGGACTTTTTTATTGTGGGTAACCGTGAAGGACCAATGTTATGCCAACAATCCGAAAACTTTAAAGGCGAATATCATCCAAGCAATCAGTGAGCTACAGCCCGAAAACCCTTTGGACTTTTTTTTTGTGGGTAACCGTGAAGGACCAATGTTATGCCAACAATCCGAAAACTTTAAAGGCGAATATCATCCAAGCAATCAGTGAGCTACAGCCCGAAAACCCTTTGGACTTTTTTATTGTGGGTAACCGTGAAGGACCAATGTTATGCCAACAATCCGAAAACTTTAAAGGCGAATATCATCCAAGCAATCAGTGAGCTACAGCCCGAAAACCCTTTGGACTTTTTTATTGTGGGTAACCGTGAAGGACCAATGTTATGCCAACAATCCGAAAACTTTAAAGGCGAATATCATCCAAGCAATCAGTGAGCTACAGCCCGAAAACCCTTTGGACTTTTTTTTTGTGGGTAACCGTGAAGGACCAATGTTATGCCAACAATCCGAAAACTTTAAAGGCGAATATCATCCAAGCAATCCGTGAGCTACAGCCCGAAAACCCTTTGGACTTTTTTTTTGTGGGTAACCGTGAAGGACCAATGTTATGCCAACAATCCGAAAACTTTAAAGGCGAATATCATCCAAGCAATCAGTGAGCTACAGCCCGAAAACCCTTTGGACTTTTTTATTGTGGGCAACCGTGAAGGACCAATGTTATGCCAACAATCCGAAAACTTTAAAGGCGAATATCATCCAAGCAATCAGTGAGCTACAGCACGAAAACCCTTTGGACTTTTTTTTTGTGGGTAACCGTGAAGGACCAATGTTATGCCAACAATCCGAAAACTTTAAAGGCGAATATCATCCAAGCAATCAGTGAGCTACAGCCTGAAAGCATCAACAAGGGTTTTAAACAATTAAAGTGAAAGAATGCACTATTGCGGAGCCAGCCGAGGTAGCCACTTGAACGACGTTGTGAGTAATTGACAGCAATTAACAGTACTGAAGAATTTTGACATAAGCTTCCGATTGCTTCCGACTTAATTTAGCGAACCTACATCTTTGCTTCGTTAATTTTTTTACATCTTTCTTAGTATCCGAACCTTCGTAAAACCGAATACTTGGACATTAGTACGCGACAAGACGTGTTTTACAAACTGTCAAGCTTATTTCTGTGAAATGTCAAACAATATCGCTCGTATTATTATTCTGTCAGGTTTGACGAGTTTGTAAAGAAGAAGCTAATGTGCCTCTTAGTCGCACATAGATCAATATTGTGCTCCTCTTACCATGTGAATATTTTTATTTGAAACCATAAACTTTCAGAAAGCCACAAAATTTTAGATATAAACATTTATGGCTTAATAAAGCTGCTCAGCCTTCCTGCTGAGCTTTATAAAGCCGGCGGAGATGACTTGGTAAGTAACATCCACCAACATAATCCAAACCTGGTCGGAAGAAAGTATGCCTGAAGAATGGAACCTCAGCATCGTTTGCCCGATCCACAAAAAAGGAGACCCTCTAAGACCCCTACAAGATCCTATCTGCCGTGATATGTGATATCCTGAAAACGTTTACCAGCAACCCGATCGGCCCTTATCAGTGTAATTTTAGGCCAAGAAAGTCAACAACCGATCAAATTTTTACACTTCGGCAGATCCTGGAAAAAAACCCGAGAAGGTTTGGTATACCGACTAAACTCGTCCGTTTGTGTAAGATGGAGATGGAGAATTCTCGCTGATCCATCAGGGTCGGAAACGACCTCACAGATACATTGAATACCAAAAAAGGATTTAGGCAAGGCGATGCGCTGTCATGTGACTTCTTCAATTGAATTCTTGAGAGGATTGTGCAAAACTCCCGAGCCAACACCAGATGCACAATCTTCCGAAAATTAGTGCAACTACTAGCATACGCAGATGTCTTAGCCACGTTTGCTAGTATAGAGAAGGACGTAGCAAAAATGGGTTTAGCAGTAAATGAAAGCAAGACTAAGTATATTCTGTCAACACGAAAGGAGACACAACATCGGCGAATTGGACAGAACGTCGCTATTGACGTTCTGTCCAACATTGAGGTAGTACGGGACTCTGTCTATCTCGGCTCCGCCATTAGTTCTGACAACATCTCGTCAGAAATTAAACGATGAATTCCTCCTTCCAACCGCTGTTTCTTCGGGCTAAGAAGGCAATTCAGTGGTAGAGCCCTCACTCGAACTACTAAGGAGATCCTGATAAGACCCTGATCATTCCAGTCCTGCTCTACGGCGCTGAAACATGGAACGCTCAAAAGCGGATGACGAAATCCTTGGTCGATTTGATGGGAAAATTCTTCGAAATAAGTTCGGTTCCGTTTGCGCTGACGGGATTTGGAGACAAAGATTCAACCAAGAAATATAAGAGCTGTACAGGGACTCGCCCCTGGTCAAAAAAAACTCCGCATCGGACGTTTTATATGGCCAGGATATGTAGAACGAATGGACACCAATACTCCAGCTCGTTGAGTCTTCGATTACCAACCAGACGGTCGGACGCAGTAGAGGAAGACCTCGCCTTAAGTGGCGCGCACAAGTAGAAACCGACCTTAACCAACTTGAAGTGCGCAACTGGAGGCAGTTAGCTAAGGACCGGCGTAATTAGAGAAGCATGTTGGTTGAGGCCCGGTTTTATTCCGGACTGTAGCGGCACTTCAGTAAGCAAGTAGGTATATTACAACAAAATGCAAAAACGTCAATCTGACAGCCATATCATTTGCATGAAGGCAAATTCACTGGTCGAAGGCAAATTCCAAAAAAAAACTTCCCCCGACCACCGTCCATTGAATTTGCTTTCACAAAAATTTTATTGCTGTCGTATTGGTATTTTCGCGAAGTACTCTGTTGTTCAATTTCCGAGTTACGTCAAAAAATCTGGAAAATCTGGAAAATATACATCGATAACTATTTTTCGAAAACAAAGTTCGAAAAAAAATAAAATTGCATTTATCCCGACTTTTGAAAACTTGCAACTCGCACTTATCTAGACATTTTTTGGATATTATGACAGCTAACCACTGGTCGGTTTAAAAGGTCCATTGGTACCGGTGAACCCTAAGCGGAACGAATGAATAAAGATATACCTAAGAACGACATGACAATTATTATAAAATTTCCAAGTTTAGTCACACAATTAACGTGCCTGGAAAATATAAATTCGATAAAAATATTTTTCGAAAATCAAGTTCGAAAATAATTAAATTTTATATATGCACCCATTATAGAACTTAAACACTTTCGACTTGACCCAACTTATTTATTCAACTATTTTGACATTTCTCGTTCGATTTCCGGCAGCTAACCACTGGTTAGTACAAGGTGGCGCAAAAGTAATCCTCCTATCAGAAAATGCTATAAATTTTGCGATTGGCCCCTAATGTCAGTTCTGTTTTGACATTTGTATAGTAAACACATGCGAAATAAACGGTAATAAACAATGTTACGCTACACTGCTCCAGAACGCGGAATATTGGTGACCATTTATTTGAGGAATAATCGGTCGGTGACTTTGGCAGAACGTGAATTTCGTCGCAGATTTCCTAGCCGTCCAACGCCTACTGGTGAAACACTGCGACGTTTAGCCGCTCGCCTCGAAGAGACTGGCACAACACGAGATGCTGCCAGGAGTGGCAGACCCCGGAGTAGCCGTTCTGCAGAGAATATTGCTGCTGTAGCCGAAGATGTCATGGAAGCGACGTCGACATCGACCAGACGACGTGCCACGCAAATAGGTATCAGTCGACGGTCTTTACAGCGAATTTCGGTACAGGATTTGAAGATCTTTCCGTACAAAGTCCAGACGGTGCATCAGCTGTTAGCTGCTGACCGCCAATCGCGTCTAACATACGCTCAAGCCATCCTTAATCACCACCAAGAGGAAGATGATTTTTCATCAAAAATAATCATGAGTGATGAGGCCCATTTCCATCTTAGCGGGTACGTAAATAAGCAAAATTTACGCTTCTGGGGCACTGAAAATCCGCGTGTAACCCACGAAGTGCCATTACACCCACTCAAAGGCACTGCTGGGGTGTGCTATTTTCGCTGGAGGAGTCAGCGGACCTTTTTTCTTCGAAGACGTCGCGGGTCAAACGGTTACTGTGAATGGTGAGCGCTACAGAGCAATGATCAACGAGTTCTTTTTGCCGCAACTTGATGAATTGGGATTGGAAAACATGTGGTTCCAACATGACGGTGCAACGCACACACTGCACGTGCCACAACCGATATGCTGAAGGATGCATTTCCCGGGCGCCTAATCTCCCGTTTTGGCGATTTGCACTGGCCAGCAAGATCGCCTGATTTGACCGCTCCAGACTTCTTTTTGTGAGGCTTTTTGAAGTCGCGGGTTTATGTCAACAAGCCTCAGACTCTTGCAGCTCTTAAGGACAATATCCGTCAAGAATGTGAGGAGCTATCGCCGGAAGTTTTGGCCAAAGTGATGGAAAATGCCATAAAAAGGGCTCAAATGGCAATCAACTGTGGCGGCGACCATTTACATGACATCATATTCTCGACGTGATGTAAAAAAAATTAAAAGACCAAATAAAAATAATCCACAAGGGGAATCAAAGTTTTTCATTTTTTTTTAAATGACAGCCATCGGAAGGTTATTTTTGCGCCACCTTGTAACGGGTGATCCAAGTAGAGATACTTTTTTCAATAGCCTTTTTTGACAGATCACGTGTGAGTCGTGTCATGCTGTCATGTTATTTTTGTTTAGTATTGTTTGGCATTTCATAATGGAAAGACTTATGCGTGAACAACGTTTACAAATTGTTCAACTTTATTATGAAAATTCACGTTCTGTGAGGAATGTGTTTCGTGCACTTCGCTCAACTTATGGTCAACATAATCGGCCTACTGAGCGTACTATTCGCAACACCATCACCCATTTTGAGACCCAGCATTCATTATTGGATAATATTCGACCGAATAGACCACGTCCAGCACGCTGTGAAGAAAATATAGCGGCCGTAGCTGAGAGTGTACACGAAGACCGTAGAGAGTCGATTCGGCGCCGTTCGCAGCAACTCGGACTGACGTATGGAACGACTTGGCGCATTTTACGTCAAGATCTTAAATTGAAAGCGTACAAAATACAGCTTGTGCAACAACTGAAGCCGCTCGACCTTCCCAAGCGACATCGCTTCGCTCTATGGCCTCTTGAAAAGTTCCAAGAAGATCCGACGTTTTCGAGGCAAATTTTGTTTAGCGATGAGGCCCATTTCTGGCTCAATGGGTATGTAAACAAACAAAATTGCCGCATTTGGGACGAAGAGCAACCTGAATAGATTGAAGAACTGCCACTTCATCCAGAAAAAACAACGGTTTGGTGTGGTTTGTGGGCCGGTGGAATCATCGGTCCATATTTCTTTAAAAATTATGCCGGTGCGAACGTAACCGTCAATGGCGACCGTTATCGTGCCATGATAACCGACTATTTGATGCCTGAAATTGAAGCTCGTGATCTCGGCGACATTTGGTTTCAGCAAGACGGCGCCACTTCCCACACATCGCATCAATCAATGGACTTATTGAGGGACATTTCGGTGAGCACATAATATCACGTTTTGGGCCGGTCGATTGGCCACCAAGATCGTGTGATATCACACCGTTAGACTTTTTCCTGTGGGGATATGTAAAGTCAAAAGCTTATGCCGACAAACCCGCTTCGATTCAGGCCTTGGAGGAAAACATCACGCGTGTCATTCGCCAGTTACCAGTCGAAATGCTCGAACGAGTGATCGAAAATTGGACTCAACGGATGGACCATCTGCGACGTAGCAACGGCCAACATTTCATAGACATAATCTTCAAAAAATAAATGCCAAAGAATGTTCTTTCAAATGATAATAAACATTCTCTCCATTAAATTTCAATTTTCTGTGTTTTTTTCTTTAAAAAAGTAGGGAACCTCGAAATGGATCACCCTTTATAATAAGTCTTCGGGTGTGCTTGACCTCTAAATTAACAGAATGAAAATGACGTTATCATGCAATAAAAGTAATTGCATAATTTCGAAATCATCTTTTTGGTTTATTACAACATCTACTACATACCACTTGAACTCCAATTATTTCGAAATTTCAGTTCGAAAACCACAAATCACTATTTATTTCGCACTTGTATCACTCAAGCTGATTGAATATGACTGACTCTATCGAGAAAAAAAAAAAACCATCTAAAGTGTGATTATGCAAAATACTGCATGCTAATGACAAATAGATACAAAAATGCACTTTGTCGCTGAACAAATTTCGTATAGATACTCCAAGTCCAAACAATGAAATATTTTCCTCCTTTGTTACTTAACGGCGGCTCTTATCAGTAACGTTTTGTGATGGATGTAACTATTAATGGAGTTAAGCACTAATAAAACTAACAATTCGTCATAAAAAAAACGTTTCATATAAGATATTCAAAAACACAAGATACATAATATATCTCCGATGATTACATTGACTTTTCGCAGGAATCTCTTCTCTTTTTTTTTTTTTTGTTGAGATTTCCTGAGGTCGACGACTACGAAAATTTTTTTTTAAATTAAATTAAGTATCACTTGTCTGTGCCATCACTTGAGCAGTACATACACATAATTAACTTATCTGCCTCAAGGCATCTTACAGGCTACAATGTTACCGAGGTTTTTTTTTTGTTTCTTTTCGCACCGGAATTAGGTATTACAATGTATGATCCCGCGACAGATTTTTGTATCTATAATTGCTTTCTAGCACAATTCGGAAGAACAAATAATTACCATCCAATGAATAAAAGATCTTTCAGCAAAAATTATATAAGATTTGGAATTTTGAACTAACGCGGGTGTACAAGTACGAGTGTATGACAGGGTAGGTACTAACCAACGATCTTATCAGTAGCGATTCTCTTGAGATACTATTTGAGAGAGAGTAGAATGTGTGAAGCACAAGCAACGGCACCGAGACCAAGCCACCAAGCGAAAACAGTTGAAAACTTTAAGATACAATTACACACAATATTCCACTCGGCGATAGTAGCAGAGTTGAGATATGCGATACATCTGGCGCGCGAACGGTAGCAAGCAACTAAGTCGGGGTAGTTAAGTTAGTTATATACTTTTATTGGTTTTTATTAGACTTAAAGATATGATGTATCTAGAGTGCGGTATGACAGATACTGGCCGCGAATATGAGTTCCGGGGCAATCGCATAGTTTCACTTAATAAAACGTACACACTTGTGTGAGACTTGAAAGATACTTTCCGTGCAAGAGAGAAGATTGCTCGCACGCACTTCGAAAAGATGATTTCTCCGAAAAAGAGTTCAAACGTAATTTTGGTGTGACAAGATGATTGATAAGTCGGACTGGATTGGGTGAGGCGTTAATGTATCGAGAGTGCTGGAAATTATGCCAATTTTGCTTCACCTGTTTTATTGTCTGACTGAAACTTGAAGTGCGTTGGAATAAATTACCACTAGATACGTCGGCAGTGTGTTGTTGTTTTTTTTTTTTTTATCGGCACTTTTAGAAATTGACTTTGCAACTTTGGAGTCATCAATTTGACGCCGAATTGTGAATATTTATTGTTTTGATTGCGTATCGTGTCGATTTGAATAAATCATTGCTATGCCGGTTTGTTATTCTATTTTCGTCACGCTGCAGGGTGTTTTGCATTTTTGGTATTTTAAGCGGAGCCGTCAATTAGTGACATTGACAGACAGTGTGCCAAATAGGCCACGAAACTGAATGAAAGGCCAATGACCGCAAACAATTGAAAAGTGATTAGCGCGGTTCTGTATCGAATACGTAGGTAGCTAAAGAACTGCACAAGATGGTGTTTAGTGATTTTTTTGCGGGGGTTTTTTCAGCGTAGGAATATAGAGGCATTTAGATTGTGGCACCATGAGAGTGATTTTTGTTCTGAACCTAGAATATAAATAGATGTCAAGTATACACTTGTATTTGACCGGCAAAAATACGTTTTCAAACCCTTCCTGTACTAGTTTCAGCAGTACTCTTGAGCATTCTCAAGACGGAGATCAGCTGAGGATGGTGATGTATAGTTGAGATGTTACTTTCCTCCTCAATAGCAATGTATGCCGTCCTTGCCTTTTGATCAAATGACTGATGTAAACAACCATAGCATTGGGTTGTTGGACATGTCTGGATACGGACTTGGGCGAATTGACTTCGCTACGGAACGAGATGTCACTATAGGAAGTACACGGTTTCCTCACCTCGATATCCATAGGGACCATGACGGTCTCCAGATCAACGAACGGTCAACCAAATTGATCACCTAGCGATAGACAAGAGACACGCATCCAGTATTTTGGATGTACGAACGTTTCGAGGAGCTAAAATTGACTCGGACCACTACTTTGTTGCAGCCAAGGTAAGAATGTGGATATCCACCACACCACAACAATCCAGAAATACTGTGAAAATTTTTTTTGTGGAAAGACTGCAATCGGAAGAGACCGCCAGGACCTTCGCGCAACGCGTATCCCTTAACCTCTCAAGTAGCACCATATCAGCAGTATCGAATTTCGAAAAACAATGGCAACGATGCGAAGAAGCCATTAGATCAGCCGCAACTGATCTGCTAGGTTTCTCACGTCCATCAGCAAGAAACCTCTGGTTTGACGAGGAATGTCGACAGATGCTCGCAGCGAAGAACGAGGCCTACAAGGCTAAGTTGCTGGTGAAGACGAGAGCTGATATATCGAGAAACAATATTCGCAAGTTCTACCAAAGTGTACAACGTCAAAACTAAGGATACAAAGCTCGAACAGAATCCTGTCGAGATGAACAAGGAAATATCGTAGTTGAGACACAGTCGGGCTCAGTGGCGCGATGGTTAGTGCGATGAACTGCGGCGCGGAAGGTCTGGGTTCGATTTCCAGCCATAGCAACACCCAAATGATTATTTACTGGCCCTCCTCTCGTGATGATCTGACAAATCATCCGAGTTGCATCATTTGTCAAGAAAAGTTTATCTCATATTCGTCGTTCGTAGTCGGCATAAAATAGGACGTCCCGCCATCGTGCATGAAGTACACACAAGCATGAATGTTTGTGAGAAAAAAGCTAGGCCCTGGGTACTAACGAGCCTTTTACGCGGTAAAAAAAAAATCAGACGATACTGAGGATATGGAAGAGCAACTTCTGCAGACTGTTGAACGGCGATGACGAACAACATTTTGCTATCAGGCAGAACTATCCATTCAGTATTGCCAACGATCCGACCTGAGTGAAGTGAGGATAGCAATATTTACACTCAAGCTTAACAAGGCTGTCGGAAATGACAGCCTTCTCGCCGGGCTTTATTTAACTGAGAGATGACTTGGTAAGTAACATCCACCAACATATATGCCAAGGCTGGTTGGAAGACAGTCTGCCTGAATGGAACGTCAGCATCGTTTGCCTGATCCACAAAAAAGGAGATCCTCTGAACTGCTCCAACAACAGAGGCATAAGTATCCTCATCCTATCTGTCATAATATGTTCCTGGTCGGCCCTTATCAGTGTGGTTTTATGCCAGGAAAGTCCATAAACGATCAAATTTTCACACTTTAGCAGATCCTGGTAAGAACCCAAGAAACCCAAATCGATACTAACCAGCTTTTCATCGATTTCATAGCCGCATATGACAGCATTTATAGAGACGAACCAAACAGTGCCATGCCAAGTTTTGGGATACCGCCCAAACTCATCGGTTTGCGAGGATGACGATGGAGAATTCTCGCTGCTTCTTCAGGGTCGGAAAAGACCTACCGGCATATTCGACAGTAAAAAAGGAGATAGGCAAGGCGATGCGCTGCCATATGACGGCTTCAATTTGATTCTTGGTAGGATTGTGCAAAACTCCTGAACCAACACCAGAGGCAGAATTTTTTCAAAAATCGGTGCAACTACTAGCATACGCCGACGATATTGACATCATTGGTAGGGCTCAACGTGATGTCATAACCATGTTTGCTAGTACTGAGAAGGAAGTGCCAAAAATTTGTTTAGCAGGTAATGAGGGCAAGACTAAGTATATGCTGTCAACACGAAAGGACAAACACTTTGTCTACCTTGGCTCTGCTATTAACTCTGCCAACAACATCCTGTCAGAAATCAAACGATGAATTACTCTTGCCAACCGTTGTTACGTCGGGCTAAGAAGGGAATTTAATAGTAAAGCCCGCTCTCGAACTACAAGGGAGAACCTATATAAGTCCCTGATCATCCCAGTCCTGCTTTACAGCGCTCAAGCATTTACGGTCTCAACAGCGGATGAAGAAATCCTTGGTCTATTCAAGCGGAAAGTTCTTCGAAAAATCTTCGGTCCCGTTTGCTATGACGGTTCATGAAGACATAGTTTCAACCAAGAACTATATGAGCTGTACAGCGACATACCCCTGGTCAAAAAACTCCGCATTGGACGTTTAAGATGGCTAGGACATGTAGAACGAATGGACACTAATACTCCGGCTCGCAGAGTCTCCGATTCCCAGCCAGACGTCGGACGCAGTAGAGGAAGACCTCGCCTTAAGTGGCGCGCACAAGTAGAAACTGACCTCAACCAACTTGGAGTGCGCAATTTGAGGCAGTGAGCTAAGAACCGGGCTATTTGGAGAGGCATGTTGGTTGAGGCCCAGGTTCATTCCGGACTGTCGCGCAACTTAAGTAAGCAAATAAGTTGGGTTCTTGGGCACATTTTGCTTAAAGTCGCTCAGGTGATCTGCGCCCAACAATCCTAGGGAATGGGCTGGTGGTTAAAACCACAGTAAACGAGTTTCTTCAGATACGCGTATAGGGTTTGTTATATCTTTCCTGTAATCTGTTCTGTCAAAGTGAATCTTCCTTCCGATTTATTGGTATGTTCAAGCAAGTTTAGAACTTCATCAGAAGACGAGCTACTAGCCTCCCCTCTTAATACGGTTACAGATGATGTAAAGGGACCAATTAGTACCCACAATCGACCAGCAATGTCTAAATATTCCTCTGGAGGACAAGCAGATCAGTATTTCATCAGAAGAATGGTTGGTTGCTGGCAATATGAAAAGTACAAGTAGTACTCCCACGCCATCCTCTGTATCTAAGGTCTCCTCCTGGAGAATAAGCAGGTCAGTCAATAAGTAACTACCCTCCTCTTAAGACAAGGTTACTAGTGGTTTGATGGGTCAAAATAGGTATACCATGTGCCATGACGCAGTACGGTTGCATCATCTAGTACCTTCAAAACACAGGCTTATGGAAAAGTCTTCGGTCCCGCTTGCGTTGACGGGCTATGGAGACGAAGATTCAAACGAGAACTATACGAGCCCGTAGTCAAAAAACTTCGTTTGAGTCTTCGATTCCCAGCCAGACGTCAGACACAGTAGATGAATACATCGCCTTCAGTGGCGTGCACAAACAGAAACTGACTTAAACCAACTTCGAGTGCGTAACTGGAGGCAGTTAGCTAAGGACCGGGCTCATTGGAGAGGCACGTTTGTTGAGGCCCAGCCTCATTCTGGTGTGTTACGTTAGTAAGTAAGGTCGCGCAATGTCATGTAACTTCTTTAATCTCATTCTTAAGACGATTAAATTCCTGAACCAACACCAGAGGCAAAATCTTCCAAAAATCGGCTAAATTGCTAGCATACGCCG
Source organism: Rhingia rostrata (assembly GCA_949824845.1). Taxonomy (NCBI): domain Eukaryota; kingdom Metazoa; phylum Arthropoda; class Insecta; order Diptera; family Syrphidae; genus Rhingia; species Rhingia rostrata. The sequence goes on along the minus strand of OX463755.1, from coordinate 172,943,453 downwards.
ATATATTTAATGTTAGCTGAAGTCTATTCGCAATTTTTTACGTCAACTAAACGTCATGCGTATTTTATTGAATTTTCTCAACATTTAGCACTTTACAAAACATATATTTTTCTCAATCTCAATTTATTCTAAAATTCAATTAAAATCAAATTAACTCACCTGTACAAAGGTCTGCGTCCACCTTCTCCATCTTCACCACCGTCAAAGGTAAATTTTGTAACTTTCTCAGGTACGCTGAATGTGACAGAACCGGAAACGTCCTCTGTTGTCTGTAACAAACAAAACAAAAAACTAAATTAGTCATGTAAATTTCAAAATTCAAGTTTTATTTTGCAAAATTCGAAACCAATTAGAATCACGTGCTGAACACACCCTAGAAAAATTCGAAACAACATGAAAACAACATTACTGTTCGAGTAAAAGCACCTAATTGGCATCGTTTTGTGTGTGAGTAATTGTTGGGTAATTTTATAAATTTAATCAAATTTAGTTGATCGTATTTAATTTAATTGACTAATCTGACATTTACAGAAACTGGACTTTGGTCAAGCCATACATAACATAATTAAAAATAAAATTCATATGCAAATAGAGAAACTGGTTTCGAAAATTATTTATTTATTCAAAATTAAGAACATATATCATGTTTTGAAACCCCGACAACAAAGAAAACAGTCATCAACCGGATTTCTTATGGTACAGTGGGAACAATTCGAATAAAACTGTCGGAAATATTAGGCGTAAATAAAAGTTTTTGAAGATATGTCAGGGCTGTTAAGAACTGATGTAAGGACTGCTTAACACCTTAACTTATGTTTAAAAAGATGCATTTTGGACACTCGTATCATGGTTTCTAATAGTTTGTCCACTGTAAAATTGATATGAAAGCTTGTAAATTGCTTAAAGTGTTTGAAAATATTTCATTTGATGAATTTATCTGGATTACCTCCAGAGAGATGGTTGAATATTTGGCTGTGAATATTTCATGTGTTATTATAAAAAGCTTAGCAACAGCCGCTATACCAGAAAACGTACCAGAAAACGAGGTTAGAAATTGGCATCGATAAAATGAGTATAACTGTGCCGAAACTCAGTCGGACTTAAGGTCAATGTCACTTGTTGGTAGACGTAATCCGCTTACGGATTCCTTAGAAATGTTCTTTCGTGATTGGAACAAGAATTGGCGCTATTCACCACCAAAACCAAAATGCCTGACATCACTTTCTTCCGTTTTAATGGTCAACCAATTACACTATCTTCCAGCGCTAGGTAAAGGGTTTTCCAATAAGAGCGCTAAAGTTTATTTTTAAATAAAACAAAAACGGTTTTGGACATCAATGAAATTCTTTATTCCTGTGAAAGTACGTTCTATGCCATTATGTATGGAACTTGATTTCTTTTGCATGGCCACCACGGGCACGCTTGCAGAGGACCAGACGCTGAACCTAATTTTCGACAGTTTTCAAGCATAAATCGGCCGATACTGCTGCAATTTCACGTTCGATATTCGTACGAAGTTCATCAATCGTCGCTGGCTTGTTGGCATAGACCATAGACTTGACGTAGCCCCACAAGAAATAGTCTAACGGCGCCAAATCGCACGACCGAGGTGGCCAAGCGACTGGACCATTTCCTGAGACAACACATTCTCCAAACTTGGTTTCGAATAAATTGATTGTGGCATTCGCTGTGTGGCTTGTGGCGCCGTCCTGTTGGAACCACATGTCCTCCAAGTCCATTTCATCCAATTGGGGCCAAGAATATTCGGTTATCATTGAACGGTAGCGACTCCCATTCACAGTCACGTGCCGGTCTTGATCATCACGGAAGAAGTACGGCCCAATGACGCCGCCGGCCCATAAACCACACCAAACCGTAATTTTTGTCGGGATGCAATGATGACTCATGGAGTACGTGTGGATTGCTGCCTGACCAATACCGCATTATTTTGTTTATTGACGAAGCCATTCAGCCAGAAATGAGCCTCATCGCTGAATATGATTTTTCGATGAAAATCCGAATCATTTTCAAGTCGTTGCTCAGCCCAATTCACGAACATACGACGCTTCTGGTGGTCAAGCGGCTTCAGTTCTTGCGTCAATTTAATCTTGTCAGGGTGAAGACCAATATCTTTTCGCAAAATTCGCCACAACGACGTCACAGAGATGCCCAACGCTTGCGAACGACGTGTGAGAGACACATTTGGGCTTTCTTCAACTGAAGCCTCAGCGGCAGCAATATTCTCGACACTACGGGCAATTCCTTGTCCCACTGGCACGGGAACATTTTGTACTGTGCCTGTGGATTCAAATTTTTCCACTAGACGCTCAATTGTTGATCTGCTAGGACGATTATGACGACCATAAATTGGACGTAGCGCTCTTAACGTTGAGGCCACTGACTCCGAATTGCGGTTGTAAATTTTAATAATTTTGACTCGTTGTTGGATCGTAAAAAGAGCGGCAAGAAATATGGAGTCGTTTGCTGTCCCTGTCGCTCAACTTTTGTAGCGTCCCTGTTGAAAAAGCCATTATTTGGGTGTCATGTTTGACCCAAACTGGAAACATAACTTCGAACATTAAGTAAGAAAGGCATGTGTTGCCTTCAGTGCTTCCAGCAAAAACTTTGCAAAAAAAGTGGGGACTTCAACCAAACATGACTTTGTGGACGTACACAGCAGTTGTACGTCAAATTCTCACATACGGCTCGATAGTATGGTGGCCCGCATTAAGTAAAGGCCACAACTTAACAAAATTTAAATGGCTGCAAAGAACAACCAGTACAGGCACCACGGGCTCACTGAGGTCGGCGCCAACGGATGCCTTACTGTGCTGTTTCACCTCTTGCCACTCAACCTAAATATTAAATATACATCACTATGCAGTAAGACTCAAGGAGTCGAATGCTGGACTGCAAGGCCGTATGGCCACAGTAAAATCCTGGACTCGTTACCAAACGGCCTGTTCAAGTATACAACAACTTTCGACACGGTCGTCTAAGCCGACGGATCTAAGATGAACTGTGGTGTGCAGTCAGTAGTCTACACGGAATCACCGGAAATATCAGTTTCATATCGAATACCGGATTTTTCCAGCGCATTCCAGCGTATTCCAGGCGGAACGCTACTAGGGTGTGACACTATGGAAAAGCAAAATATTGCTATTGTCTCATAGATAGTCAAGGGGCCATAACACCCATCAAGTCGGCTACCATATCCTACAAACTGATGCAGGATTGCTGAAACGAACTTGCCCACCTTTGGGGGAACGCTTCAGGGTCACACTTCTCTGGGTTCCAGGCCACAATTTTATTCTCATAGACAGCCAAGAGGCCATAAAGGCCATCAAGTCAGCTACCATATCCTACAAACTGGTACAGGAATGCCGAAACGAACTTGTCCACCTTTGGGGGAACGCTTCAGGGTCACACTTCTCTGGGTTCCAAGGCACAACGATATTCTCATAGACAGCCAAGAGGTCATAAAGGCCATCAAGGCGGTTGCCATATTCTACAAACTGGTACAGGAATGCCGGAACGAACTTGCCTACCTTGGCGAACGCTTCAGGGTCACGCTTCTCTGGGTTACAGGGCACAGTGCTTTTCTCAAAGATAGCCAAGCGGCCATAAAGGGCATCAACTCGGCTACCTCAATGCCGCAGTTGCGGGAACACATCATCTGCACCTGTCCCACACTAGCATTAGCTAGACTGCGGGACATTCTTTGACAACCTTAGCGACATCCCGTTTAAAAGGATACATGATCCTCTCAGTTTACTAAGCCTCACAGACTGGATCTAGAGACCGCTTGTATCACATCCACAACAGCAATCATAAAAAAAGGTCACACGAGGCGTGGTAACAAAAACGCACATAATTGCTAATTAGGTTCATGCCGAACCGCCACTTCTTTCTCCTACAGGTAGGTACCTGTAACAAGATTGTAAGCGACTTTTATCTGTCAAAAAACAATTTCCTTACTTTGCAGCTTGTAGTAATAAAAAATTACTTTCATGGCACATTAAAAATAAGTAGATCCACTCCTTTAGCAGAAGGGGTGATAAAAGAAACCCAACATATCTTAGCCATAGGTTATTGGGGAAAAGCTCTGTTTTTTGTTTTTGAAGTGTGAAGACATGTTCCGCTTCCGGATTTTTCTTAGATTTGGAGTGATCCATAAGTATAACATATAACGGTTCTATTTTTAGATGTTGGTTTTTCAAATAATAATAAAACTGACATTTTGTGGTCAAATCGGGCAACTCTAATGTCATTTATGTTCAGCTTGGTTTGGCATTTCATCATGAACAGGTTGACGAATGAACATCGCTAGCAAATTGTGCAAATTTATTTCGAAAATAATGGTTCAGTTCGCGAAGTTTACACCAAGCTCCGTCCATTTTATGGTCGACATAATCGTCCATCAGAGCAATTAATTCGGTTAACCATGGATCGTTTTTGTACTACGTGTACTCCACGTGATAATACGCATCCGCAGAGACGTCCAAAGAAACAATTGCCGCTGTAGAGCAAAGTGTTGAAGAGTACTCGATTGAATCGATTCGCCACCGTACACGGTAATTGCAGCTTTGTCCATCAACTTTTTGGAAGATTTTGCGCAAAGATCTTGGCTTACGACCTAACAAGATCCGGCTTATGCAAGAATTAAAGCCGCGAGACAATGCAATGCGTCGTGATTTTGGTGTATGGGCCGAAACTCAGATTGATCTCGATGCTGATTTTCATCGCAAAATTTTGTTCTGTGATGAGGCTAATTTTTGATGGCTATGTCAACAAGCGAAATTGCCGCATTTGGAGTGAAGAGAATCCACATGAGACCCTTGAGACGCCATTACATCCACAAAAACTGACTTTTTGGTGTGCTCTATGGGTTGGTGGAGTCATTGGGCCATACTTCTTCCGAAATAATGCTGGAGACTCAGTTACCGTTAATGATGACCGGTATAGAGCCATGAAAACCGACTTTTTTGTCCCCGAATTGGATGGCATGAATGTGGATGAGATATGGTTCCAACAAGACGGCGCTACATGCCACACAGCGCACGTCACAAACGATTTATTGAAGGAAACATTCGATGAGCTCATAATTTCGAGGAATGGACCTGTCAATTGGCCACCAAGATCGTGTGATTTGACACCATTGTATTATTTTCTTTGGGGATATGTGAAGTCGCTCGTCTACGCCAAGAAACCAGAAACGTAAGGGGACTTGGAAGCCAACATTCGTGGCGTTATTGCCGACATATGGCCTCAAATGCTCGAAGAAGAAATTCTTTGAGACTAAAGTTGATCCAGTTAGAGGTTTGATTAAGTCGAACCCACAAATTTCTTGAGACTGAATTTCATCCAGCTAACGCCACAGTGGTGTGTGCACTTTCCTCAACTTTATCATCCGACAAGCGAAATTGTCGAATTTGGATTGATTCGAACCCACAAATTCTTTGAGACTGAATTTCATCCAGTTAACGCCTAAGTGGTGTGTGCACTTTCATCAGGCTTATCATCCGACAAGCGAAATTGTCGAATTTGGATTGAGTCGAACCAACAAATTCTTTGAGTCAGAACTGCATCCAGTTAGAGCCACAGTAGGGTGTGCACTTTCCTCAAGCTTAACACCCGACAATCGAAATTGTCGAATTTGGATTGAGTCGAACCCTTAAATTCTTTGAGTCTGAACTTCATCCAGTTAGAGCCACAGTAGGGTGTGCACTTTCCTCAAGCTTATCTCACCCGACAATCGAAATTGTCGAATTTAGATTTTGTCGAATCCACAAATTCCTTGAGACTGAATTTCATCCAGCTAACGCCACAGTGGTGTGTGCACTTTCCTCAAGCTTATCATCCGACAAGCGAAATTGTCGAATTTGGATTGAGTCGAGCCCACAAATTCTTTGAGTCTGAACTGCATCCAGTTAGAGCCACAGTAGGGTGTGCACTTTCCTCAAGCTTATCACGAATTTAGATTTTGTCGAATCCACAAATTCCTTGAGACTGAACGTTGTCCAGTTAGAGCCACAGTGGGGGTGCACTTTCCTCAAGATTTATTGCCGTGTTCTTTCCAGGCTTGTTATGCAGAGTTACAACAACACAAGAATTTGCAATAACATTCATTTACAGAAACTCTTTATTTCGTTGGCGCCTCCGGTCACCAAACGTGACTGCACCGACATTTTTGAGTTTCTTTATGTAGCAATCTGTCCTAGCAAGGTATCCGTAGGAGCGGACAAGTTTCCGCAATGCATACTTCGTCGGAGGTTAAAATTCCATTCGAGGTATGTGTCATCGGAACAAAAATCACCTCACTACAATTCGTAAATAATTTCCGCCAAGAATTTGTGTCGGACGAAATCGGATGAAGAATTGCACTTAGCTGTCAAAAATGCACCTGAACGCAATCCAGCACAATTCGCTGGAATGCGCTAGAAAAATCGGACAATTTTCCGCTCCGATGGATACCTATCTAGGGCTGAATTTTCGTCCGAAAATACAACGCTACTAAAATTTCTTGACACCGGCTCTCCTTGAGTGCTCGATTAAAGATTTTTTTTTTGAGTAGTGTATGGTTTTACAGAGGATCACTCACATAGCACATTATACAGGAAATCCCGCAAGGGAAATCGATGCTAGGTTGTATATCTTCCGCTTGACTTGTAGTGTCAAAAGTATTCCAACATTTCTTTATTACAAACTAAATACTAAGGAAATATTGGAATACTTTTGACAGTACAAGTACAAACTAAATGCTAAGGAAATATTGGAATACTTTTGACAGTACAAGTCAAGCGGATATCCGCTGGATATACAGAAATATATTTGGACTTGGATTTCGAAGGATACATCAAGTTTTGAAAAACTTTTCAAAACGCTATCTCCAATTTTCGCCACTACTTCCGATTTAAACAATTTGTTTGTCCATTTTAATAAATTTAGTATCTCAGGTGCGTCTAATCAAGTGAACCGGACTGTACATTCCCAAATCCGCCATTCGAAAGCACCCATTTATCTACAAACCTCGACACACAATGTAATTAAACCTCGCAAGTGTCAAATACCACGTCAAATGTTGGCTCCTAAAGTAAACATCTTGCGGAGTAAGAAAACACCTCTTCGTTTATTTTTAAGAGCACTTTGTCAAATCAAAACATTGAAACGGATGACTAAACGCGATAAGCGTCGCTCACATTGATATACGGTCAGACATCGCCGGTTGTACACAGACCAAAGCAGATAAGGTTGGATCCATGCGGAATATAACAATCCGCTTAACCACTTATATTTAAAAGAAAATATTTGTTTCAACAACAACGGGTGTATAAATCACATCCCGCACAACATTCAGATAATCCGCATGTGGTAATACTGATTATCTGGTACCAGATTACAGTCGAATCTCTATTACTGTCAACAGCAACCCTAGACACAAAGCTAAATTCTTGAACTTGCTGACACACAACATTTCCATGTCACTTTTCTGTCAAATCAAATAATTATTCTGCGAAGAAATTAACGCGCTGAATTGCATCGGTTTAACAACTCTGTACCTGCCTTATCCAATAAACTATCAGTCGAACTTTGATCAGGGCTGGTATCTTCGTGGTGAACGTCAACGGATGCAAATGCAGTTTCCGTTTCGATGTTCGCCATGTTATGCACACGAACTGTGACACCGAGTTCAATGTGTCAATTTGAAAATTTAATTACCGTTGCGGGCGTCAACGATTTAATTCGATTACACTCAATCACTTTTAAATTAAAAAAAAAAGCGAAATAAAAAAAAACAGAAGAAAAATTCTTTTAAATACCGCGGCGACGTCCGAGGCGTCTTTCTTTGCCGATCATTTCCGTTGATACTCTACGCGACTACTAAATGTCTATCGATGTCGCAGACTATTACAATCGTTCAGCGTTTTCGAATTCGAAACAACAATGAGTGGGGTGGACTCTTTCCGCAGCTGTAGTATCGGTCGACCGTCAGGCTTGAATTCTCGATGTGGACTTCGAACGCTCCCCCTATCCAACTACACAGTGGGACAAGAGTAAAATCACATCACACAGTGTTTGTGTACAGCTCCCACTTTGCAATGTCATCGATCAATTTGACGCATCATCGATGAAGCTGAACTGAACATAACAATAAGACAGCGAGAGTGTTTCGACAGGGCAATTAGGGATGATCTTCGTGTGTAGTTATGCTAGCTGACAAATTCCGTCATACAAAAGGAGTCGTAATTTGTGATACGTAAACGTGTTGTCGTGATTGATATGTGTTTTCGAAAGGATAATTGTCAAACAAGAAAAAATGTGGTTTGTGGTTTTGTTATTGATTAATTAATTAATTATTTACACGGTTCAGGTTCACGGTTGATCAAGTGAATGGGATCAATCAAAACGTCATAACCGGCGTGATTTTATTTTTGTACGACTTACTATGTAGATAAAAAAAAAACCAGAACCCGATTAAGTAGTTGTTGGTATAATTCACGCCGCCATTTGAATCTTATCGTCAACACGTTGACAGATGGATGACTCAAAAAAATATTAAAAATAGTTTTTCGTATCGTAGTCTTTGGAAAATGTCAAGCATATAAGCAATTAGTTTATGTAATTGATTGTTGGAAATGTTCATTTAACACCTTCAATTTAATCAAAAATATTTTAACATTTTTTTGACAGATAGGAAGAAGAAGTGCAAATAGAAAACTTACTCATACGGATTCCTTAGAGATTTCCGACAAATCCGAAAGTGGAACGAGATTCCTTTTTTGGAACAGTGAAATTTTTTTGAAACATGCTGAGACTAAAATTTTGTGGATTGTCCTCCTCTTTTTCTACTGAAAGACTGCTTACTTTGTGTGTATCATGAAGAGAATTCATCAATGGAACAAGCTACGAAGTAAGGAAACTGTTGTTTGACAGGAATGTATTAAAAGCCTTATGAAGAAAATTTTGACATTAACTGTCAAACAAACAAAGGTTACTTTGTGTGTATCATGAAGAGATTTCATCAATGGAACAAGCTACGAAGTAAGGAAACTGTTGTTTTGACAGGAATGTATTAAAAGCTTTATGAAGAAATTTTGACATTAGCTGTCAATCAAAGCATTTCATCGGATATCCCATGTTTCAGGGAATTTGTCTGGTGTTTCAACGTGCTGTGAAGAATCACTCCATAAGATGGTTTATGTGGGCTAACATGGGCTTGTGTGCTTGACTAGAAAAAGACATTTTTGTGAACAAAATGAGATCTAAGGTCTTAGCCTATATGTTCATGTCATTTGCATATGCAAACATTCTGCAAAACAAAAATAAACTTCCTCCACCTACATATATCAACTTCTGAAAGAAATCGGGGCTAGGCAAATACCATTTTTTGTTAAGCTTGCGTTTTCACCTGGCTGATGTCTAACAACTCCGACTTTTAGCCTTTGCATAGTGCCAAGTCCCTTGACCTAAGTGTAAAGTCTAGCAACAGCAAATAAGTTCGGAGGACAAAATGTGTCCTCACACTAAGGCATAACTGTCTCAACGATGGCCTAACATACCAAGTTTGGATGGACAAAGAAAGAATTTAAAGTTAGGAATCTGGTTAAGGGGGCCTTTAAACAGAGCAGCCAATGGCAACGTTCAATACCGATGGCCCCGTATCCTTGAGTTATCTAAACAATTTGGAACTGGTCCTCTATGATAGCGTAACAAAGCAACTAAGAGTCTCGGAAAGAGGAAAACTAAACAGTACAGGTGAAGCCAATCACCTAGCGTAAGCCCTAAGCTGCTAAAAAGTGGACATTACTGCCATACAGGAAATACGATTTGATGAAGAAAAACTGTGACATCTACTACGGACCGTATTATGCTGACAAAAACAGTGACTCCTTGGATGTGAATTTGTAATAAGAGCCAGACTTAGGCAAGAAGTCTTATGCTTTTAAGACTTTAGCGAACGCATTGTACCAATCCACATCGAAGCCGAATTCGCCAACATAACCCTTTATGATGAAAAAGATTGATTCTGCGAGATCCATGACAAACCTTTTTAGCGACTATAGATGTACGATGTTAAATTCGTGCTGGAAGATTTCAATACTATCGTCGATGAAGGGATAAGGCAACAACAAGCCAAGGAGTCCGTAGTCCCAGTAATCCAGTAGACTGTAACTACCAAGGCGATAGTAACAGTAATCTTCGTTTTTCTGGCTTAGGTATGGGTGCATAACACGTCTGGCAACGGACTTAGATTAATTGACTTAGCTGCGCTACATAATGATGCTATAGACAGGACACGAATCCCTCATATCGGTATGCAAATTGATCATATTGCGAAAGACAAGATGCACGCATCCAATATTTGGGATGTCCGAACATTCCGAGGGGCTAACATCGACTTGGACCACTACCTTGTTGCTGGGAAGGTAGGAAAGCGTTCCCATATTTAAGTACTAATCGCTACCGACGCTGCTTGGTTTCAGTGATAAGACAACAATATGCTGTTTGATCTCTTTCTCGTGACACTTTTTCGTTTCATCAAATCGAATTCATAGCGTGAATAGTAAAATGCTCCGCCATTTCGGTTTGGGGTAAGAAATACTTACAATTCTTCAACCGAGTTGAAGGTTGAAAACTAATCAAAACTAATTTTTTACAAATTTAAGTCTGAAGAAAATTGTATGTCTTTCAGCTCTTAAAAGCGTTTTGTTATTCGAAAAAGCAGCGCAAATGTTTTTGCATATAACTCTTACATAAATCCAAGAGCTTGCGAGTTGTCAAAAGGTAGCCAAGTCAATTGTCATTATTTCAGTTCAACGCATCACAAATGAGATGAATACACTCTATAGAGGTGGCAACCAAAGAGAGAAAGTGAGGGAGAAAAATTAAGCAGAATACTGTCTCATTTCTAGCGCGTGTTAACTCACACTCGTTTTTTTTTTTTGTTTTCTTCGGATATTTCAGACTCACGAGAATGGAGGAAGCGCATCCTCATTTTCTGTATACAAAAAATGGAGGAAGAGTATCTTCATTTCCTTCATACAAAAAATTGTTTTTCTTTTCTTGAAACTCGAGTTCTCAGGATATCTATAAATCTCTTTCTTACTTACTTACTTAAGTGGCGCTACAGTCCGGAATGAACCTGGGCCTCAACCAACATGCCTCTCCAATTAGCCCGGTCCTTAGCTAACTGCCTCCAGTTGCGTACTCCAAGTTGGTTGAGGGCGGTTTCTACTTGTGCGCGCCACTTAAGGCGAGGTCTTCCTCTACTGCGTCCGACGTCTAACTGGGAATCGAAGACTCTGCGAGCCGGAGTATTGGTGTCCATTCGTTCTACATGTCCTAGCCATCTTAAGCGTCGAATGCGGAGTTTTTTGACCAGGGGCATGTCGTTGTACAGCTCGTATAGTTCTTGGTTGAATCTTTGTCTCCATAGCCCGTAAACGCAAACGGGACCAAAGATTTTTCGAAGAATTTTCCTCTCGCATCGGCCAAGGATTTCTAGATCCGCTTTTGAGACAATCTGTGCTTCAGCGTCGTATAGAAGGAATGGGATGATCAGGGTTTTATATAGGATCTCCTAAGTAGTTCGAGTGAGGGCATTACTACTGAATTGCCCACTTAGCCTGAAGAAACACCGGTTGGCAAGAATAATTCTTCGTTTAATTTCTGACGAGAGGTTGTTGTCAAAGTTAATAGCGGAGACGAGATGGATAAATTACCGTACTTCCTCAAAGTTATATCTGTCAGTGGTGACGTTCTGTCCAATTCGTCTATGTTTCGTGTCCTCTCGTGCTTACAGCATATACTTCGTCTTACCTCCTTTACTCTTAAACCCCATTTTTGCCGCTTCCTTCTCTACACATTCTGAAGAGTCGGTGTTCTTCCCTTATTCTCTGCCTATAGAGCTAAATGGCAGCTCTCGTCTTCACCTGCAGCTTAGCCTTGTAGGCCTCGTTCTTGGCTGCGACCATCTGTCGGCATTCCTCATCAAACCCGGGGTTTTTTTGCTGGTGGGCGAGAGAACTCTAGCACATCAGTCGCGGCTGATCTAATGGCTTGATACGCGTTGCGCGAAGGTCTTGGCGGTCTCTTGCGATTGCAGTCTTTCGACATAGAAATCACTTTCTAATAAACAAAATTACGTAGAACTATACATCTCATCGTCACGATTGTTAGACACCAAGGATTACGAACTTTATCGAGTTTTCCACTGAAGATCCTTCACATTTCTTCTAAAGAAGTGGCACCTCGTGCAAGATGTATTTTGACGATCTTAGGACAAGCATTTCTATGGTCTTTTTCACAAAATTTAAAAAATAATTAAGTTTACTGCGGCTCAGTGCGAACCTTCATTGTGGACCCACTGTGATAACCTTTAGTGTGAGTAAGCAGTATATATGCACTTGTGTCCTTCCCTATTTCTCCTTTGTCAGGGTAAGGTAAGGGGATTTTGGAAAATTCTAAGATATATTGGATGAAGTGCCGTCCATATTTTTTGTTCACCAATTGCCTGAGACTCGTACTGAGTGAAACTAAAATGTGTCTTGAAGTGTCATTTTCCAGCGCAGCCTCATTCTTAAGATTTAGTTTCAGTTTTTGGTTTCATTGGAGGTTATGACCATTGAAAAACTCTTACTTGATTTGACAGTAGGGCTTTGACATACCGTATGAGTTTGTTGATTAGGTTCTTGTCATACTATGTCCAGAGATATTTGTTTTCCTTCGTACCTTGAACCAAAGATTATAGAGTCATACAGATGACGCACTGCATAGAAGAAAAATTGTTCTATTGCGGGTTGTGCTGCTACAGCCCGTGCACACAGTGCCATATGTTTGCATCTCGTTTTTCATATCTGCACCTGCACACCGCCCGCCCGTTCCAGGAAGTAGGTGAGCAAAAGATTCTGTGTTTCGTTCTCAATGCGTCATCTGTATGACTTTATAATCTTTGCTTGAACTCATTCTCAAAGGTTGCAGAGAGCTGAGTTGAATTTCCTGCCAGCTTGTCAGCTATTTCGTTGTCAGAAATTAGCACTGAAACTTGAGCGTAAAGCCTAGCCATACACTTACCATACACATACCATACACGTACCATACACTTCTTCTTTCTGGAGGGCAGATGTTTCAGATAAGTTTTATCAGGCGGTGTTTGAGATTATTTGACGAGCTCAATAGCGTGATGGTTAGTGTGACGAATTGCCGCGCAGAAGGTCAGGGTTCGATTCCCAACCGTAGCAACGCCTAAATGATTTTTCACTGGCCCTCCTGTCGTGATGATCTGACAAGTCATCCGAGTAGTATCGATTGTCAAGAATAGCTTATCACAACTTCGCCGTTCTTGCACATGCACATAGAATGGTTTTGAGAAAGCTAGGCCCTGGGTACTAACGAACCTGTTGCTCCAAAAAAATTTTTTTTTGTGTTTGATTGTTGGAATCTCTTGCGGGCTCTCCCCTTTTCTCGCATGAAGTCTTCGATTTCAGGCTGGTATTTGGCTTTATTGTTGCGTATTGCTGTAGTGCGGAAGGAAGTGTTCTCCCAAGCTGCGCTCTGAGTGGCTTCCACGAGATTTTCAATTTCGTCTTATATTTTGAGCGGTGTCCTTAGTGGCGCAATTAAAGCCTCGTTTGCAGTCTTTTTCCTGAAACATCCTGGTTTTGTTACTAGATCACTTAGGCGGTCCTTCTTTTTTCTTAGACTTCCACTCATTTGCAGAGTAACTGTTGAGTGGTCCGGGCAAATTTCATAGCATTCTTCGAATTCCGTCCGATTTTTAGTCCGCATTTTTGCGGTAAAGAAGTCTAAGTTGGCATTTTCGTCGCAAAAAAAAAATCCACCCCACAAGTCATACTGGCTTTGTACAGTGTGGCCTTTGTTGAATTTGTTCAGTAGTGTGGCCTTCGTTGAATTACATCTTGAACCCCAAAATGTGCGAAACACTAAAGTCCCCACCGATTATAAAATTAGATCCGAGTGATTCAAAGACTCGATTGAGATAGTTGTCTACCAGCAAAGATAATAAAGTCATACAGATGACGCATTGATAAGGAAAAACCTAAACTTTTGCTGACCAGCTTCACGATACGGGAAGGCGGTGTGCACGTGCATACATGAGAAACGAGATCCAAATATATGGCGGGCTGTGCCAATACGACTCACCATAGAAACATTTTTCTTGTACCCAGTGCGTCATCTGTATGACTTTGTAATCTTTGTTACCCGTCTATATCCCACGGGGATATGCTCCAGCGCGTATTGGCTTCATGAAATCAATCAGACATAACAATAAGATGACAGAGCTGTGGACGAAAAAGTTGATCTGGCAATTCTGTAATTCCTTCGTTTATCTGGAATTTACACGGATGGATGTATTTACTTCAAATTTGACAAACGAGGTTCGGAATTAATGACCATTCTATGGTAGTGCTAGTGAGTTAGGAGTAACAACGATTCCAACTCTAAAAGGGGGACAGCCCCTGGCAATTTCCGTTGGAAAATTTTTGCCAATTATCAATTGAACAAGAACTTGTGTACAGAAAACATTATTTTGGTTAGAACTTTAGCTATTTCGGACATTACCAAGTGTCCTCGTCAGAGTCCTTTTTGGTTGGATTAACTCCTTATTTTTTAATTTTGCATTAATTACAAATGGCAACAGTGCACATACTTAAATACATTTGCCATACATCAACATACATTTCCAACTAACAATAGAAAAGAACCACCCCACTGAAATAAAAAAATAAGTCACTGGTTCAGTTTAATATTCAAGACATAGCAACGGACACACCATACTTGACCTTCAAGTCAAGCTAGTTATTAAAGTTCATCTTAATCAAGAGTTTATCTGACTGAAAAACCGCATAATCAGTTAATCGAATCCACCGCTAGCAAATCTAAAACAAAACAAAACGATTTAACAGAAAATTGTTGCAATTAATTGCGTTTTGTTGGAAGCTTGTAAATTTGCATTTAAATCGCATGCAAGTCAACCGAGTGCAATCAATTATATTAATGACGTCACTTAATCAAAACCCTACTAGGTAGAAAAAAAAAACAAATGTCGGATATCTACTGTTTTGACGGAATAATTAACACCTGACAGAGGCATTAATTTAATTCATCTTTTCATATTTAAGATGGCAAGCTTTCAGCGATAGTTGGATTCGCAGTCAGGCATGGCATGTGGCACATTACAAATTTTGAGATGATTGAGAGAATAATAAAAAAAAAAAAAAATAAAAAAAAATTTCAAAATACCTTTGGAAGACCGAAAGGTATAATAAATATTGGTTTAGCATCATAGGATGCCTACATTTTACTGTTTTAACAGACTTATAGACTAGGCAATATGGGATGTGTTAAGCCTAATTAAAGACTGGGATCGAATAACACGTTGCTATAGTAAAGCGAAAAGACTATAAGAAGCATTCATGGTTCAATAGCCAGCTTTCTGAAATGAAGAACATTGAGAACAGAGCATTAAAAAACTGAAAACTGAAGGTCAGAAGCTTTAAATTTTTTTCTCGTTTTCGTAAGAAATACGAGCTTCAAAATGAATTTTTGTTCAACAGCTATATTCAGGAGAATCGATAAGCGTTTTGGGATTTTATTCATTCAAAACGCAAAATTTCAGAAAATCATATTCGCATTGAATATGAAGGAGTTCGCTCAGATGACGTTTGCGAACGTCTTGCGAACTGTTTGCCTCATATTTTCAAACAGATTATTTAGAGGACCGTCGGTGTTGTAGAGCGTTGTAGAGCGACGGTAGACTCTGATTGGCTTTAACTTGGCAATGCCCCGTCATTGTAACTCTGACTACACATCAAAAAGGCTCACTTTTAACCTCCAAGTGGTAACCATCATTACAAATGCTGAATCAGGATCGCAAACGACCTTACCGACACATTTGATACCAAAAACGGATTTAGGCAGGGCGATGCGCTGTCATGTGACTTTTTCAATTCGATTCTTTGGAGGATTGTGCAAAACTCCGGAGCCAACACCAGAAGCACAATTTTCAAAAAAAAAAACTGTGCAACTGCTAGCATACGCCGACGATATTGACATCATTTGTAGGATTCAACGTGAAGGAAGCGGAAAAATGCAGAAAATTAGGCCAAGACTAAGTATTATGCTGTCAACACAAAAGGACACAAAACATCGACGAATTGAATAGAATATCACCATTGACAGATATGACATTGAGGTAGTACTCGACTTTGTCTATCTCGGCTCTGCTAAAGGGTTTTTTAAAAAGAGCGCTACAAAAGTTTTTTTTTTAAATAAAACAAAAACGGTTTTGGATATCAATGAAATTCTTTATTCCTGCGAAAGTACGTTCGATGCCATTATGTATGGAACTCGATTTCTTTTGCATGGCCACCACGGGCACCCTTGCAGAAGTGCAGACGCTGAACTCAATTTTCGACGGTTTTCAAGCATAAATCGGCCGATACTGCTGCAATTTCACGTTCGATATACGTACGAAGTTCATCAATCGTCGCTGGCTTGTTGGCATAGACAATAGACTTGACGTAGCTCCACAGGAAATAGTCTAACGGCGTCAAATCACACGACCGAGGCGGCCAAGCTACTAGACCATTTCGTGAGATAACACGTTCTCCAAACTTGGTTTCCAATAAATTGATTGTGGCATTTGCTGTGTGGCTTGTAGCGCCGTTCTATTGGAACCACATGTCCTCCAAGTCCATATCATCCAATTGGGGCCAAAAATATTCGGTTATCATTGAACGGTAGCGATTCCCATTCACAGTTACGTGCCGGTCTTGATCATCACGGAAGAAGTACGGCCCAATGACGCCGCCGGCCCATAAACCACACCAAACCGTAATTTTTTCGGGATGCAATGATGACTCATGGAGTACGTGTGGATTGCTGCCTGACCAATGCCGCATATTTTGTTTATTGACGAAGTTTATTGATTCAGCCAGAAATGAGCCTCATCGCTGAAGATGATTTTTCGATGAAATCCCGAATCATTTTCAAGTTGTTGCTCAGCCCAATTCACGAACATACGACGCTTCAGTTCTTGCGTCAATTTAATCTTATCAGGGTGAAGGCCAAGATCTTTTCGCAAAATTCGCCACAACGACGTCGCAGAGATGCCCAAAGCTTGAGAACGACGTGTGAGAGACACATTTGGGCTTTCTTCGACTGAAGCCTCAGCGGCAGCAATATTCTCGACACTACGGGCCCTTCTTTGTCTCACTGGCACGGGAACATTTTGTACTGTGCCTGTGGATTCAAATTTTTCCACTAGACGCTCAATTGTTTGTTGATCTGCTAGGACGATTATGACGACCATAAATTGGACTTAGCGCTCTTAACGTTGAGGCCACTGACTCCGAATTTCGGTTGTAAATTTTAATAGTTTCGACTCGTTGTTAGATCGTATATCTTTCCATCATGAAATGGCAAACCTTACTTAAGAGAAATGTCAAAAGAGCGGCAAGAAATATGGCGTCGTTTGCTGTCCCTGTCCCTCAACTTTTGTAGCGTCGCTGTTGAAAAACCCGATATTAACACTGACAACAACATCTCGTCAGAAATTTAACGAAGAATTACTCACGCCAACCGCTGTTCGGGCTAAGAAGGCAATTCGATAGTAAAGCACTCACTCGAACTGCTAGGGAGACCCTATATAAGACTCTGATCATCCAAGTGCTGACCTACGTCGCTGAAGCATGGTTGGTATCAAAAGTGGATGATTCGAGGGGAAATTTCGATTCGAGAGGAAAATTCTTCGAAAAATCTTCGGTCCCGATTGCGTTGACGGGCTATGGAGACGAAGATTCAACCAAGGACTATACGAGGTGAACAGCGACATGCCCCTGGTCTAAAAACTCCGCACTGGATGTATAAGGTGGCTGGGACATGTAGAACGAATGGACACCAATCATCCGGCTTGCAGAGTCTTCGATTACCAGCCAGACGTCGGACGCAGTAGAGGAAGACCTCGCCTTAAGTGGCGCGATGAAGTAGAAACCGACCTCAACCAACTTGCTGAGGTCGGTTCCGTTTCCAAGTTCCAAGTGCGGAACTTGGGTTGCGCAACTGGAGGCAGTTGGCTAAGGACCTTCTAATTGGAGAGGCATGTTGGCTGAGGCACAGGTTCATTCCGGACTGTAGCGATACTACAGCGATACTTCAGTCCGGAATGAACATGTGCCTCAACCAACATGCCTCTCCAATTAGGCATGTAGGTAAGTAACAAGTTACATAGATTTTGGCTGGGATTGAACGCGCAGCCTTCCACTCAACAGGCGAACACATTACCACTACACAACGCACTCCATATTTAAAGATTTGACGGTTCAGAGATCACTTATATAACGGATAAGCCATCTATTGGGCACGGTACCAAAATGATTTCTAAATGTCAAAACCTATCTACTTTTATACTTAATCTGCTTTTTGTTGTTCACACCATCAGACATGAAACAACCGGTTCATGCTAATTTTCAATGAAAAAAAAAATATTATCGCATCTGACGAGAGATGCATCCCCGCACTACTTATCCGCAGCAGATAATTATCAGTCAATTATCTTTCACATAACTAACTTTCGAAATACGCCAAAACCCAATCCATCAATTGGATATAGATGACCTTCTGCAGAGTGTACGGGCTTTGGGCAGAGAAGTTTTTTTTTTGTGCATAATTAGATGTATCCAAGCTAAGATACATTTCTCAGAAGCTCTTCAATTAAAATCATCGTCTGGTTTTAGGTTTTTTGTTGTTGGGATTGTCTACTACTGACCTAGACCAATCTGACAAGTGCTTTGTTCGACAGCTTGAGATTCACTTCTTGTACTTGCTTGCATGTGGATAAATGACTGATTGTCGCGGAAATGCGACAATCAGGCTCCGAGATAATGTTGACTTGTTGCTGTTACTAGTTTGGTGGGAAGTAATCCATTAGAAGTGTTTTAAGGCCTCGATTTTGGGTATAAAATTGAGTCCATCTTGGGTTTGGATGTATAGTTTGATTCAGATCAGCGTTCAGTTCAAAGTTAGAGAGATGAAAGTGAGTAACCAAAAGGAAGCGGTCCAACTTATGGACAAGGATTAATTGTGTTCCATTTTAGGTGTTCATTTGTGTCTTGTTGGCAATCATTGCCGTGGCTCAAGCTGGATTCCTTGGAGGAATCGGTGGTGGCGGTGGCGGATACGGAGGTGGCTATGGAGGAGGTTATGGCGGCGGCTATGGAGGTGGTCGTGGAGGCGGCTATGGCGGTGGCTATGGAGGAGGATATGGTGGCGGCTATGGAGGTGGCCATGGAGGAGGCTATGGTGGCGGCTCAACTGTGAAGGTTATTAAAGTTATTTCCGCTGGAGGTGGTGGTGGATACGGAGGTGGCTACGGAGGTGGCTATGGAGGTGGCAACGGAGGTGGCTATGGAGGTGGATACGGAGGTGGTTACGGAGGTGGTTACGGAGGTGGTTACGGAGGTGCCTCCAGCGGATGGTGGAAGAAGTAAAGTGCGCAATATAGTCTGATTGTGCTTTTGTAAAAATGTAATTTTAATAAATGCGCTGTATAGTTTGCCAAAAACGTTGTTTTATGTAATAAGTGGGCAAACAGTTTCTTTATAAAATACGATGTGATTCGCCCGATGAATATAGTGATTGAGCTAGGCCGAAGCTGAAGTCCATAAGCTGTATAGACTCACACTAACTATTTCCCGACAGAAATGAAATATCTGACGTTGTTTGTGGTCCTGTTTTTGACCGGGCCTCAACACAGCTCCATTCATATTTGTGCAATATCGCAAATTTGTTTTAAACTCTTGTCAGACTTTCGCCAGAGGGACATTGCAATAACTGAGGTGTTATTACTTTCGCGACTTTAACCAAACAAGCAGATCGATTTCATCCAGCTATATGTGATGCATTGAACCATATATCAGCTACATATACACCGGGGTTCTGTCCTAGCAAATCTTATACGTCTGATGAGGAGTTTTTTTGTTTACTAGTGGTTCAGATTGTATACCTGTTGGTTGCATTTTTATCTTCAAACCCCGTCAACAGAAACAGGATCAAAGGTGTTTCGAAGTAAATTTCGCTCAAAACATACCAAGTTTTCTTCATCTGCTTTTGATAAGCTCCATGCTGCAGTAACATGGAGCAGGACTTCGAAGATCAGGATCTTGTTAATAGTTCGATTGAGGGCTTTACAACCAAATTGCCTTCTTAGCCCGAAAAAACAATGGACGTGTTAATAGAGGAGGCGAGGTTGATAAGGTCTCATAATTCCTAAAAGTTATATCTGTCAGTGGTGACTGTCTATCAAATTCGTAGGTGTTGTGTGCTTTTCGTGTTGACAGCATTAACCTGGTATTACCATCACAAACCCATTTTTGCCGCTTCCTTCTCTATACTGGAAAAAAGGTGGCTATGACATCACGTTTAGTCCGACCAATGATGTCAATATCGTCGGCGTATTCTAGCAGTTGTACCGATTTTTCGAAGATTGTGCCTCTTGTGTTGGCTCGGGACTTTTACACAATCTTCTCAAGAATCAAATTTAAGAAGTGCATCGCCTTGGCTAAATCCTTTTTTACTATCGAATGTGTCAATGAGGTCGTTACCGACCCTGATGGAACAGCGAGAATTCTCCATCGTCACCCTGCATAGACGGACGAGTTTGGGCGGTATACCAAAACTTGATCTGGTTCAGTATAGATCTTCTCTATAAATGCTGTCGTATGGAGCTTTGAAATCTATTCCTCCATTTCGAAGCTGGATACGACCGCTTCGGTAGGTATTGATTTGGACTTCTTGGGTTTTTTCCAGGACCTGTCGAAGTGTGAAGATTTGACCAGATTTGGACTTTCCTGACCGAAAACCACATTGATATGGGTTGATCAAGTTGTTAGTAAACGTTTTAAGGCGTTCACATATTATGGCAGATTGGGTCTTGTAGGTGATGGTGAAAGCTGCCGCAGTTCAGTTCAGGATCTCTTTTTTTTTTGTGGATCAGGCAAAGGATGCTGAGGTTCCATTCTTCGGATACACTTCCATCCGACCAGTCTTGCTAATGAGTTGGTGCAGAGATCAACTACGTACCTCAACTGACTGAGTTGATCTCTGAGTAAGAGGATGTTACTTACCAAGTCATCCTCGCCGGCTCAGCGGGAAGGCCGCCATTTCCGACAGACTTGTTAAGCTTGAGCTTAGATATTGCTTTCCTCACTTCACTTAGGTCGGGTGGTTGGCAGTTTTCGCTGTCGTTGCCAATATTGAATGGTTCGTGCCATTTGGCAGCGGAATATTGTTCGTCAAAGCCGTTTAACAGTCTGCAGAACTGGTTCTTCCATATCGTCAGTATCAACTGTGTCTCAACTACGATGTCTCCTTGTTTACCTCGACAGCGTTCTTTTTGAGCCTTGTATCCTTGGGTTTGATGTTTTACACTTTGATTAAACTTGCGAACATCTTTCCTGGACCTGGCACCTCTCTATATCCTCGATCGCGTGACAGTCTCGCTCTTTTTTCTTCTTTCTGAAATGCCGGTGTTGGTTCCTTCTGCTTTCCCTATTATGGAGCTCTGGCAGCTCTCGTCTCTACCTGCAACATATCCTTGTAGTCCTTGCTCCTGGCTGCGATCATCTATCGGCATTCCTCCCTTTGGCTAGGATTTCTTGCTAGTGGGCGCGAGACCCCTAGCACATTAACGGCTTATCTAATACCTTGTTGCCATTGTTGCCATTGTTGCCCTTGTTCTTCAACAATAGATGCTGGTGGTATGGTCTCAAGAAGCTAATGGATTGCATGCTGTCGGTCTGTTTCGATTGCAGTCTTTCGGTATTAAATCTTTTCACAATATTTCCGATTGGCTGTGTCGTGGCGGATATCAGCATTCCTGCCTTGGCTGCAACAAGGTAATGGTCCCCCCGAAATGTTCGGAAATCCAAAATCCTGCCTCTTGTCACTGCCAATTGTCAATGTAATCAATTTCACGGCCGTCTATTCATCTGGAGACCGTGATGTCCACTTATGAATACTGAATTGAGAAATCGTGGGCTCGCTATAACGACAACACGTTCCGCAGCGAAGTCAGTAAGCTTAAGTCCGTTGCCTACACGTGTTTCCGTGTGGATGTGACTTCCGACAATAATGCTTAAGATGGCTTTTCTTCCCACTTTTACATTTAAATCTTCCGAAACGATTTTAACATCGGGCTACATCGGTTGCCGCTCATAACTTTTGTCAAGGAGCTCGTAGAAGTAGTGTACTGTCTTGAAAGCATAAGACTTCTTGCCTAAGTCTGGCAATTATTTTAAAACCACAGCCGAATAGCTGCTATTTGCTCACTACAACACGGTCCGCAGTAGATGTCCAGTTTACCTTACTCTTTTTCAACGGTCCATCCCATTGTATTTCCAGGATGGCAGTAATGTCTGCTCATAAGCAGCTTTATCCATCCTGACTGGGACTGTAGATGCCACCGTTGATTCATTTTTGGGAATTCTTCCGTTGCCATCTGGGACGGACGGTGGACCCCTAGCTAGTTTTGGCCCTCGTGTGGTATTTTCTTTGCCACCTACCCCGCATATCTGCAGAGGATTCCTATATCCGCTACCAGAGCACGCGTTCGATGGGAGACTACGAGGAGATACTTACGGAACCACTTAACAATAAGATTGGAGGGTATAAATAATTCGTTTGTTTTCTATTCTGACAATTCTGACCATCAGTTCATTTCAAGTTAAGCCATGAACACGTACAAAGTCGAACAACGTGTACATCTTACGGTAACATTATGAAAATGGACATCCTAACAATGTTCGCCTCTTCAAAGGTTCTACAAGGCGGGCCAAAAAAAATCACCCTATTGGAAGATGCTCTTATTTTTGCAAATGGCCGCCAATGTCAAAGCTGTTTTGACATTTGTGGACTAGACAGATGTAGAATACAAGTGAACAAGCCATATAGTGATACACTCCCCAAGAACGCGGAATAATCGTGTCTATTTTTTTGCGTAACAGTTCGTCTGTAGTGTTGGCGCAGAGCGAATTCCTTCGCTGATTCCCCGGCCATTCGACACCGACTGCGCAAGCACTGTTTTTCCACCAACCTTGAAGAGTATGGAAGCACACGAGACGTTGCTAAGAGTGGCCGGACCTGGAGCGCGCGTTGCCCCCAGAATATCGCCACTGTTGCCGAGGATGTCGAGCTGTCGCCGGAAACATAAACCAGACGCCGTGCCTTGCAATTAGCCATCAGCTGGTCATCCCGAAGGCGAATTTTGTTCAAAGACTTGCGCATGTTCCCGTACAAAGTCCAGTCCGTGCTGCCTGTCGACCGTCCACGAAGTGGACGATTTTTCGACCAAAATCATAATGAGCGATGAGGCTTATTTCCACCTCAGTGGGTACGTGAACAAGCAAAACTATCGCTTTTGAGGCACATCCACGGGTAATGCAAGAGGAGCCATTACCCCCGCTCAAAGTGACTGCATGGTGCGCTGTTCACGCTGGAGGAGTCATCGGGCCAATTTTATCGAGAACCCTGCTGGTGAAACGACAATTGTGGACGGTGCGCGCAATAAGGTCATTTTAACCGAGTTTTTTTCTGCCGCAATTAGATGCATTAAGACTGGAGGACATGTGGTTCCAAAAGGATAATGCAACATCACTAACTGCGCGAACCACAACCGATATTCTGAAGGCCAAACAATAACGGATGAGTTCTTTTGGCCCACCTGTTATTAGTCTGTATATTCATTCAACCGAGAACACAATTGCAATATCGTTCATAGATTCGATACAGACGGATCGGTAATAGATGTGACAGTACCCTACCTATGTACAGTGTAAACAGTTTCATTTGGAAACCATCAAGGTACATTATGTGTGCCTTAATTTTACATGTTAAGACGTATGACTCTCAGGAGTTTTTCTTAATTAAATAGGTCGATGGTCGCACTTAGCATAATCACTATTTAGATCGGCCAAATGCCATCAAATTCAAAGAAAAATAAAAAATTCCTCCACCCTTATGTTAAGCACTTACAACTTGAAACAACGTTTTTGGCTAGCTTCATACTCTTGAGTATATTTAACAAATGTACATTTTTACAAAAGCACAATCAAACTATATTGTGCACTTTACTTCTTCCACCATCCGCTGGAGGCACCTCCGTAACCACCTCCGTATCCACCTCCGATTCCACCACCATATCCACCTCCATAGCCACCTCCGTTGCCACCTCCATAGCCACCTCCGTAGCCACCTCCGTAGCCACCTCCGTATCCACCACCACCTCCAGCGGAAATAACTTTAATAACCTTTACAGTTGAGCCGCCACCATAGCCTCCTCCATGGCCACCTCCATAGCCGCCACCATATCCTCCTCCATAGCCACCGCCATAGCCGCCTCCACGACCACCTCCATAGCCGCCGCCATAACCTCCTCCATAGCCACCTCCGTATCCGCCACCGCCACCACCGATTCCTCCAAGGAATCCAGCTTGAGCCACGGCAATGATTGCCAACAAGACACAAATGAACACCTAAAATGGAAAACAATTAATCCTTGTCCATAAGTTGGACCGCTTCCTTTTGGTTACTCACTTTCATCTCTCTAACTTTGAACTGAACGCTGATCTGAATCAAACTATACAACCAAACCCAAGATGGACTCAGTTTTATACCCAAAATCGAGGCCTTAAAACACTTCTAATGGATTACTTCCCACCAAACTAGTAACAGCAACAAGTCAACATTATCTCGGAGCCTGATTGTCGCATTTCCGCGACAATCAGTCATTTATCCACATGCAAGCAAGTACAAGAAGTGAATCTCAATCTGTCGAACAAAGCACTTGTCAGGTTGGTCTAGGTCAGTAGCAGATCTAATCCAACAACAAGAAGCTAAAACCAGACAATGATTTTAATTGAAGAGCTTCTGAGAAATATATCTGAGAAATATATCTTGGATACATCTACCCCGCACACTCTGCAGAAGGTCATCTAAATCCAATTGATTGATTGAGTTGTGCCGAAATTCGAAAGTAAGTTATGCGAGAGATAATTCACAGATAGATATCTGCTTCTAATAAATAGTGCGGGGATGCATCAACTGCGATAATATTGACAAATATTTGTTTTTTTTATTGAAAACTTGCATGGACCGGTTGTTTAACCTTTAAGTTGAACAATCCGCATATAAGGCTTATGTTGGCAAATTTGGCCTTGATGCGGATTGTACAACGTCACGGCCAGGGGTACAACGATCGATCAGAACATTGTTGAGATGTACAAGGAAATATCGTAGTTGAGACACAAGTTTATGCTGTCAACACGAAAGGACACAAAACATCGACGAATTGGATAGAACGTCACCATTGACAGATATCCTGCCAAGGATTGTACCAAACGCCAGACTCTGAGTTGGGCGTTCGGCAACGAGGTTCTTTACAATAAAAAATTGAGGTAGTACGGGACTTTGTCTATATCTGCTACCAACTCTGACAACAAAATCTCGTCAGAAATTTAACGAAGAATTTCTCTAAGATGGTTTGGCTGCTTGAGAGGCGTTGTCTGCGATCGTGCCTAGGATTGTACCAAACGCCAGACTCTGAGTTTGGCGTTCGGCAACGAGGTTCTTTACAATAAAAAATTGAGGTAGTACGGGACTTTGTCTATATCTGCTATCAACTCTGACAACAAAATCTCGTCAGAAATTTAACGAAGAATTTCTCTAAGATGGTTAGGCTGCTTGAGAGGCGTTATCTGCGATCGTGTCTAGGATTGTACCAAACGCCAGACTCTGAGTTGGGCGTTCGGCAACGAGGTTCTTTACAATAAAAAATTGAGGTAGTACGGGACTTTGTCTATATCTGCTATCAACTCTGACAACAAAATCTCGTCAGAAATTTAACGAAGAATTTCTCTAAGATGGTGAGGCTGCTTGAGAGGCGTTGTCTGCGATCGTGCGTAGGATTGTACCAAACGCCAGACTCTGAGTTTGGCGTTCGGCAACGAGGTTCTTTACAATAAAAAATTGAGGTAGTACGGGACTTTGTCTATATCTGCTATCAACTCTGACAACAAAATCTCGTCAGAAATTTAACAAAGAATTTCTCTAAGATGGTTAGGCTGCTTGAGAGGCGTTGTCTGCGATCGTGCGTAGGATTGTACCAAACGCCAGACTCTGAGTTTGGCGTTCGGCAACGAGGTTCTTTACAATAAAAAATTGAGGTAGTACGGGACTTTGTCTATATCTGCTATCAACTCTGACAACAAAATCTTGTCAGAAATTTAACAAAGAATTTCTCTAAGATGGTTAGGCTGCTTGAGAGGCGTTGTCTGCGATCGTGCGTAGGATTGTACCAAACGCCAGACTCTGAGTTTGGCGTTCGGCAACGAGGTTCTTTACAATAAAAAATTGAGGTAGTACGGGACTTTGTCTATATCTGCTATCAACTCTGACAACAAAATCTCGTCAGAAATTAAACGAAGAATTTCTCTAAGATGGTTAGGCTGCTTGAGAGGCGTTATCTGCGATCGTGTCTAGGATTGTACCAAACGCCAGACTCTGAGTTTAGCGTTCGGCAACGAGGTTCTTTACAATAAAAAATTGAGGTAGTACGGGACTTTGTCTATATCTGCTATCAACTCTGACAACAAAATCTCGTCAGAAATTAAACGAAGAATTTCTCTAAGATGGTTAGGCTGCTTGAGAGGCGTTATCTGCGATCGTGTCTAGGATTGTACCAAACGCCAGACTCTGAGTTGGGCGTTCGGCAACGAGGTTCTTTACAATAAAAAATTGAGGTAGTACGGGACTTTGTCTATATCTGCTATCAACTCTGACAACAAAATCTCGTCAGAAATTAAACGAAGAATTTCTCTAAGATGGTTAGGCTGCTTGAGAGGCGTTGTCTGCGATCGTGCCTAGGATTGTACCAAACGCCAGACTCTGAGTTTGGCGTTCGGCAACGAGGTTCTTTACAATAAAAAATTGAGGTAGTACGGGACTTTGTCTATATCTGCTATCAACTCTGACAACAACATCTTGTCAGAAATTTAACGAAGAATATCTCTAAGATGGTTAGGCTGTTTGAGAGGCGTTGTCTGCGATCGTGCCTAGGATTGTACCAAACGCCAGACTCTGAGTTTGGCATTTGGCAACGAGGTTCTTTACAATAAAAAATTGAGGTAGTACGAGACTTTGTCTATATCTGCTATCAACTCTGACAACAAAATCTCGTCAGAAATTAAACGAAGAATTTCTCTAAGATGGTTAGGCTGCTTGAGAGGCGTTGTCTGCGATCGTGTCTAGGATTGTACCAAACGCCAGACTCTGAGTTTGGCACGCTGCAAGGGTGATGGCTAGCGACAACAGTCTGATCGTCGGGGCTCATTACCCCAAAATGTAAACATTTTTGTAACACATAACGCATATATATCTTACGTATGTTGTGTGTGTATTGGTGAGCCAGCTAATTCAGTCAGTCGTCGCTACAGCACAGCCTCCTCAGTGAATCCTTACGATGATTAACGATATCTCTAAGGTGTTTTTATTAATCTTCCTGATCTCGATGTTTTGGGTTAAGATTCCGGCAGGGTTCGAAGGGAACATTTAAGTTTGTTTTCTTTTGACGGATTATAGGAACAATATCAGGTGTGTTTGCATTTTTTTCATTTCCGTCGCTTGTGGTTTCTACGAATGCTGGTTTGAGTCTGTCTATGCTGACATTAACTGCAGCCGACTTTGTTGAAAAATTGTTTTTTTTTTCCGTTCTAGAACTTTGAACGGGGGTTTATATGGTGGTTGCAAAGATGCTCGGACTCTGTCATCCCTGACGAATACGTAGTCGCATACATTCAAAGCTTTAAAAACAAACGCTTTTTCTGAAACGTGATTTGAAGGCGGTGCTGGTCTTATTTTTTCGAAAAGATGCTTTAGTTGATTAGGAAATTCGGGTTGATGGGTAGATTTGCTAGGTTGAAAAAAATCACTGCGTAACCGTAGATTTTGTCCGTATATTAATTCAGCCGAGGAAGTACTCAACTCTTCCCGTAGGACAGTGCGTAGTCTTAGTAAAACGTAGGGCAAAGACTTAGACCACTGCGAATCTTGCCGACACCTTATAGCAGATTTGAGGGTTCGATGCCATCGCTCGATTATTCCATTAGCTTGCGGGTTATAAGCCGTGGTGCGACTTCGTTGAAATCCTAAGAATGAGCCGAGCTTTTTAAACAAAAGGGCTTCAAATCGCTTCCCTTGGTCTGTAATTATAGAACGTGGAACACCGAATCGTGGTACCCACTCGCGACATATTGCCTCCGTTACCGTTTCTGCTCTTATATCGACCAAGGGAATTGCCTCGGGCCAACGTGTGAAACGATCAATTAGCGTAAGGCAGTATCGGTAGCTTTCCGATGTCGGCATCGGGACAATCAAGTCCACGTGCACCGTGTCAAAACGTTCACCCATTTGATTAAATTGTCCAATTAGGCTTTTGACGTGCCGTGAAATTTTTGAAGAAAATTTTGCAATCCTTGGCAAGAAATACAACATTTTGCCCACGTGCGCACGTCTTTTTTTAAAGATGGCCATACGTATCTAAGACTCACCTCTTTCGTACTGGCTTTAATGCCCGGATAAGACAGGTTATGGATGACGTCAAAGACCATTTTCCGGAATCTTGGTGGTACGTATGGACGAAACCTTCCAGTTGCGACGTAGCAATAAAGAAGGATTTTGCACCCGTTTATTGGTAGCCGCTTTAATTGTAGGGATGTAGGTGATGTCAACAAAGTCTTTAGCTCTTTGTCCGTCTCCTGATCACGTGCCATATCATCATAATTGATTGTTTCTGGAAAACAAATTTCATTTACTCTCGAAAGTGCATCGGCTACAGTGTTTTCCTTACCAGGTATGTACCTTATGTCGGTTGTGTATTGGCCTATTAGGTCCAAATGTCCGAGCTGACGTGGAGAAGCTTTATCTAGATTTTGAATCACTCCTAGAGCAGGGAATTTGCCGCCCCTCTGATAGTAGCTGGGCTTCACCATTGCACATGGTACCCAAAAAGAACGATAAATGGAGTCCCTGCGGCGATTATCGCGCACTAAATGCAGTCACCCTACCGGACCGATACCCAATCCCACACATTCAGGATTTCGCCCAACATCTCAGCGGATGTTCTGTTTTCTCCTCATTGGATTTGGTCAGAGCATACTATCGAATTCCAGTTAAGCCCGCGGATATTCC
Organism: Rhingia rostrata; assembly: GCA_949824845.1. NCBI lineage: Eukaryota > Metazoa > Arthropoda > Insecta > Diptera > Syrphidae > Rhingia > Rhingia rostrata. The sequence continues at coordinate 172,914,191 of OX463755.1, read as the reverse complement.
TAAAACTGCTAAATGCACACGATTTGGTTTGTGCGAGTTTACACGTATGACATTTGGTCTGAGGAATGCTGCGCAAACATTCCAACGATTTATTCACTCTAATGCCGTATGTTGTGTGTGTGTTTGTGAGTCAGCTAATTCAGTCAGTCGTCGCTACAAATGCATGCAGCCTAGGGACAGAAAGACTCGATCCGGATGTCGACCGCTCGGAGCATATGCAGCGAGTGCTCACCACCCCGGTTATAATTAAGATATAAAGGAAGAACCACTCCTGCAGACTGTAAAATAGCGATGACGAACAACATTCCGCTCTCAGGCAGAACGAACCATTCAATATTGGCGACGCACGGCAGCGTAAACTACCAGCCACCCGATCTAAGTGAAGTGAGGATAACAATATCTAAGCCTCAGCTTAACAAGGCTTTTGGAGAGAACACCTTATATAAAGCATACAAAGACAAAGAGAATCTAGATCTGCGCATAAATTACTTAATTCGCCAACGTGAGTTCGATGTTTTGAATAAATTTATGTATCGAAATTATTTGCTATCAATTGAGAGCGATTTAAAATCACACAGTAAATATTTTTGGAATTTCATAAACTCAAAGCGTAAGTCAAATGGAATACCAAGTTGCATGAAGTACCTTGACTCAACGACTAGTGAGGTGCCACAAATCTGCAACTTATTCGCGAACTATTTCCAATCGGTGTATTCATTGGACGCTCCCCCCATACAAGAAATGCCCTCTGTTAGTAGAGTTGTCGACATCGGTTCGATTGTTCTCAGTCCATTGGATATAGAAGAGGCTTTATCAGCATTGGATGCTAATAAAGGAGTAGGACTCGACGGAATTCCTGCTGTTCTTTTAAAGAAGTGTGCAATTGCGATAGTTGAGCCACTTTCAATAATTTTTAACCTTTCTCTTGTAGAAGGCAAATTTTTGGATGGTTGGAAAATTTCGTTTTTGTTTTTTTTTTTTCATTTTTAAATCCGGGTCAAAGCACGAAATAACAAACTACAGGCCAATATGTAAGATTTCAGCTCTACCAAAAATATTTGAGAAAATAGTTTGTAATAAATTATCACAATTGGTTCAGAACTACGTGTCTCAACATGGTTTTATGTCAGGCAAATCAAGGGCAACAAACCTAGCGTTAATGACTAAGGCCATCATATCAAACATGGAAAAAAAGTGGCAAACTTATATTATTTTTACTGATTTTGCGAAAGCATTTGACAGAATAAATCATAAAGTTCTACTTAGTAAATTATTCTCTTTTGGTATCCAATCTTCTTTACTAAAGTGGTTGGAATCATATTTGACGGGTAGAGTCCAAATAGTAAAAATTGACTATTCGCTCTCAAATAACATTTCAGTTCCGTCAGGGGTCCCACAAGGAAGTCATCTAGGACCATTATTATATTTGTTATTTGTCAATGACATACCCGGTATGTTCATTGATTCGACTTGCCTTCTATTTGCCGATGATCTCAAACTCTATCGTAAGATACGATGTGAATCGGATTGTTGTCTTCTCTTAAAAGATCTGACGAGACTTGATCATTGGTGCAAACGGAATCTGCTTCATCTTAACATTTCAAAATGTCAAGTTTTGTCATGTTTCAGGAATCAAAATCCAATTTTGTTTGATTATAATATCAATAACATTAATCTTGAGCGAGTAAGAAGGAAGAAAGATTTAGGGGTTATATTAGACACAACGCTGTCATTCTTACCACACTACGACTATATTGTTAATAAAGCTAACCAAATGCTTGGTTTTATTAAAAGAAACACTAGAGAATTCTCGGATCCTTATACTCTAAAGTCATTATATATTTCTCTAGTAAGATCAGTTCTGGAGTATTGTAGCATAGTTTGGAATCCTTACTACAGTAATTCAATGGAAAGAATTGAGAAAGTACAAAGAAAATTTACTAGATATGCGTTCTTCAAGTTAAATTGGAGAATTCCAAGGCCATCCTATAACAGTAGGTGTTTATTATTTGGAATGCAATCTCTAAAAAATCGCAGGGTATACTTTTCCGTAATGTTTATAAGAGATATTATAACATATCATATAAAGTGTCCCCCGTTGCTAGCATTAGTGAGTGAAGGCAATGCACCATCAAGGACTACACGTTGTCGATTTTTAATTTATGAACAGTTTCATCGTAGCAATTATGGACGAAACGAGACTATATCCCGTTGCATCAGAGAAGCAAATTTAATTTGTAATTCAGTTGATTTTTATTCGAATCTTTCTAGAGATATCTTTAAATCTATGGTATTAAATAATATTTCAACATTATGTTCTAATAGTGCTTAATTATATTTAACTTAATGAAAATCAATGTAACACATATTTATTTTGTAATGTAATATATGAATGCATATAGGTACCCACCAGCAGTTATATTATGTATTTATTCTTAGTCTAATAGATTGTATTCTAATTGATGAAATAATAAATAAATTAGTAAATTAGTAAATTAGTAAATTAGTAAAGCTGGCGAAGATGATTTGTTAAGTAACATTCAACAACTCATAAGCCAAATCTGCTCGGAAGAAAGTATGCCTGATGAATGGAACCTCAGCATCGTTTGCCCGATCCATAAAGAAAGACCTCTGAATTCTGCCAACTTCAGAGGCATAAGTCTCCTCAACATCGCATACGAGATCCTATCTGCCTATCGTTTACCAGTAACGTTATCGACGCTTATCAGTATGGTTTTCGGCCAGGAAAGTCCAAAACTGGTCAAATCTTTACACTTCGACAGATCCTGGAAAAAGTCCAAGAAGTTCAAATCAATTCCCACCACCTGTTCGTCGATTTCAAAGTTGAATACCACCGAATTTATAGTGACGAACTATACAGAGCCATGTCCAGTTCTGGTATACCGCCCAAACGCTCCCGTCTATGCAGTATGATGATGGATTGTTCTCGCTGTTCCATTAAGGTCAGACACGACCTCACCGACACATTCGATACCAAAAAAAAAAAAGAATTAAGTTGATGCACTGTCATGTAACTTCTTTAACATCATTCTTGAGAAGATTGTACAAAAGCCCAGAACCAACACCAAAGTTACAATCTTCCATAAATCGTTGTAACTAGTATACGCCGATGAAGTTGACTTCATTGGTCGGACTCAACTTGATATCATTGCCATGTTAGCTAATTAAGAGAAGGACGACGCACAGCGACATACCGCTAGTCAAAATAAAAACAAATCCGCATAAGACATTTAAGATTTCTAGGACATGTAGATAGCAATACTCCAGCTCGCAGTGTGTTCGTTTCACAACCAGAATTCCGATGTACAAGGTGGGCCAAAAGAGATCACCCTACTGGAAGATGCTCTTATTTTTGCAAATGGCCGCCAATGACAAATCTGTTTTTACATTTGTGGACTAGACAGATGTAGAATGAACAAGCCATGGAGCGATACAATCCCCACGAACGCGGAATAATCGAAGATTTTTCGACCAAAATCGTAATGAGCTATGAGGCTCATTTCCACCTCAGCGGGTACGTGAACAAATGGCAAAACTATCGCTTCTGGGGCACCGAAAATTCATGCACGAGGAGCCATTACACACTGTATGGTGCGCTGTTCACGCTGGAGAAGTCATCGGGTAATTTTTTTCGAGAACGCCGCTGGTCAAACGACAACAGTGTACCGTGCGCGCTATACTGCTATGTTAGGACTGGAGGACATGTGGTTCCAAAAGGACGGAGCAACGGCAAACACTGCGCGAGCCACAACCGATATTCTGAAGGCCAAACAACATCGGATGACTTTTTTTTTTTCTACTACAGGTTGGCCATGTAGTAGAAAATCCCTCGCCCAAAGTTGCCCGCATGGGCACGTAAAAATCGACCTCAACCAACTTGAAAGGGCGCGAATGGAGGCAGTTAGCTAAGGACTTGGCTAATTGTAAAGGCATGTTGGTGGAAGTCTAGGTTCATTCCGGACTGTAGCGCCACTTAAGTAAGTCAATGGATGTTTCCGTGTTTGTCAAACCTTTGCAACAGATGTGACAGCAAGGAATCTGTAGCTATAGTCAGTGTATTTGAACCTGGTAGGCCTTCTCAATTACTAGATCAACACACGAATCACTCACCACTCGGAGATCGCGTACTAATTTAATTTCGCAACATCCTAGCTAATACTCAAACTTGCATTTCAATTACAAATGTGACTCACAAAAGCATCTTATCAATCGCTAAGTCAATAAAAAAAACATCAATGATCACCTACAGCTCAAGCACTTGTCGATTTGCATGTAAACATTTCAAATTCAATAAAATCCCACAAATATAAGTAACATTCCCAAGCAATCTAATTTGCCTAGACCCACTCAGCCACACAGTGGGAGATGCAGACCCAACGACTACGGTACGTACTCGTCCACCAATTGATTCCCTTTGCCGTGATAGATAACAATTGAAAAGCAAACAAAACAAATTAATTGATTCAACTTAAGAGCAACGAGCAAGCCAAATCAGATTAACAATCTCGAGCACTGCAAACACACACACAAGTCGATAACAGGAATCAGATCAGAAAAATAGAAAAGCAAATCGAAGTCCCACTCCCAAGCCTCATCAATCACCATAAATCATATTGAGTCGGTTTATCAACATTCAATAGGTGACAGCTGTTGTCACCGAACGTCATAAACACGCACTTGAATTGACGCCATTCCAACTGACAGTGCAGCGACACCTTGCGGCGTATAAAACGTTTTGAGCGTTTGTCGTTGACGACATTTTGCGCTCGGCTACAGAGCTAGCATGCCTATTATCGATCTCGTGTGGTATTGATACTTTCGAGTTGAAAAGTTGAGTGGATTTTATTTCCAATCGAACAAGCGATTGATTGTGATAAATTTCACGGTATACATTTAGGCGTTGGTGATCGTACGATAAAAAATTGTGTATGACAGTTGAAAGTCTACTAATCAGCTGTGGTTTGTCTTGAAATTAATTATTTGGTAACACACGAATCACTCACTAATCGGAGATCGCCTAGTAATTTATTTTCGCAACGTCGTGTATAGCTACACTCAAACTTGCATTTCAATTCTAAATGTGACTCACAAAAGCAGTTAGTGATCGTACGATATAAAATTGTGTATGACAGTTGAAAATCTACTAATCAGCTGTAGTTTGTCTTGAAATTAATTTTTTGGTAACACACGAATCACTCACTACTCGGAGATCGGCTAGTAATTTATTTTCGCAACGTCCTAGCTATATACTCAAACTTGCATTTCAATTATAAATGTGACTCACAAAAGCAGTAAGTGATCGTACGATATAAAATTGTGTATGACAGTTGAAAGTTTACTAATCAGCTGTAGTTTGTCTTGAAATTAATTTTTTGGTAATTAAACAGACATTTTTACGGCTCTTGTTTAGCGAGAAATTTTTGGTGTTAATTATTGCTGCTAGTGGATAACTAAATTATTTGACTTTTGGTTGGGATATTGGCATGTTTCTGCAAATCATGGAAATAAACAAGAGGGGTTCGACTGCGTTTTACGTTATTTCCGTATTCACAGCACGATGTTAAGTTGTAATTAATTTCCATTGGTCTTAAAGTGTTAAATGATAATAAAATGCCAAATTAATTCCTATGAAGATGTAACAAAGGCCCTCTTCTTAAAAAATTATAGGAATCGTAGCGGGAATGATCTTATTTTAAAGGCGTGCTTCGAAAGTTCGAACTTTCCTATCCCGGTAAGTCGACACCATGCGTTGGAATAGTCAAGATGCGTACCTACTTTTCGAACGAATTATCGAACAACTCAGCGAGCCTTCTGAAATTTCTTGAACTTAGCCACGTTGGGCCCCGTCTCAGAACGGATATCAATCGTTAAATGCGTCACACCTTAAAAAAGCAACCGCTAGTTTGAAAAAAAAAAACGAAGAACTGAATTCAATGCCCATCAGCTCACCAGGAAACATTCAGACTGTGAGATCTTTAAGCATACATTCCCACATGTCTGTCACTGGACTGTGCGATCGTTCAGTGAGGCGTATTCCTCACGGGCTCAAGGATATCAACCGCTAAATGGGTCACTACTAAAAAAACATCCGCTGGTTTGACAAAAAGAAGAACTGACGACGCTACTCATCAGATCACATGGAAACATTGAGACTATGAGATCTATAAACATGCGGTCCATACGGCGCGGAATTTTGCGCGTAAAAATGTGTCTGCCCTTAGACTGTCCGATCGTTCAGTGAAGCTATTTCTGCACGGTCTCAAGGATATCAAGTATGGGTCACTACTTAAAAATGCAACCGCTAGTTTGACAAAACGAAGAACTAAATTCACTGCTCATTAGCGCACCTGGAAACATTCAGACTGTGAGATCTTCAAGCGAGTTCCTCACGGTCTCAAGGATATATACCGTCTAATGGGTCACTACTAAAAAAACAACCGCTAGTGTGCACGGTCTCAAGGATATCAATCGTTAAATGGGTCACTACTTAAAAATACAACCGCTAGTTTGACAAAACGAAGAACTGAATTCACTGCCCATCAGCTCACCTGAAAACATTCAGACTGTGAGATCTTTAAGCATACGTTCCCACATGTCTGCCCCTTGACTGTGCGACTTTCAGTGATGCGAATATCTCACGGTCTCAAGGATATCAACCATTCAATATCAACCGCTAGTGTGACAAAACCAAGAACTGAACTCACTACCCATCAGCTCACCTTGAGACTGTGAGATCTTTAAGCATGCGGTCCCACATGTCTGCCCTTGGACTGTCCGATCGTTCAGTGAGGCGAATATCTCACGATCTCAAGGATATCAACCATTCAATATCAACCGCTAGTGTGACAAAACCAAGAACTGAACTCACTACCCATCAGCTCACCTGGAAACATTGAGACTCTGAGATCTTTAAACATGCGGTGCCCACGGCGCGGAATTCTGCCCGAAAACTGTGCCTGCCCCTGGACTGTCCAATCGTTCAGTGAGGCGAATTCTGCACGGTCTCAAAGTGACCTTTATAACTATCAGAACAATTAGGTGACTATGTAGGAACCTTCAATTCTTCGAGGAATGCATGTTGCGAGCTTTTAAAAGCAATCCAGAGGAAGCATTTGCTCTTTTTTTTTTTTTTTTTCAAGTGAATCCATCAAGAAATGCGCTACTGATCTGTCACCAATCACCGAATTCGAACTAAGGCTCTATGCATCCACCTTAAATCCCAAAGTCGCATTGTAATGTACGATTTCCTCAGCTGGGACTGTTGGTCCATATTTTTTGTTTTAAAAAGAAAATAAAGTCACAGTGAGAGTAGGCATTGCGATTGTATGAAACCTTCAGTTTTCATTTTGCAGCTGCCTACCAACCCCGACTCTCGGCCTTCTTTTGGCCGCTGAGTGACTAGTACCTTGACTGTAGATAGGGTCTCAATCCCAGTCTAAAATCTTTGCCGCAGCAGATGAGAGTGCGGGAAGACGTCTACTCATACTAATCCACATATTCCATTCTAAACGCGGCAAGGGAAGATCTCCCAAAATGGAGTCAACAGTGGCGTCTATGTACTAAGTCAGGATGGACAAAGTAAACAACCTAATTTGAGTTTCTTCGACATATTCGGACTAAAGTTAATTTAGGAATCTTGATGGGTGAGCCGAAAGGATACCATGTCCTAGGGATATCCATTATTGGAATTGACTCATCAGGTTAATGATTATGCCATCAGGATCACTTGCTCACCACGTGAGAAAATGGTAGATATGTGAAAGACAACACCCTCGGATAACCGATCGCGTGAAATACCAACCAGACCCAATAACGCCCACGGAAAACGAGGCTGTACACTGTACGAGGGTGCTACTGAAAAACTTGAATCTCTTATCGCGCAGAAATTGGCAGGCATAGAAAAACATGTGACGTTTATTATTACAGCTGCCATCCAAGGCTTCACATATTGGGATGCGGATTCGTTATGGGGAGCCGACTTAAGTCAAGAATAATCGATTTTAAGTCGGTTAGTGATCGCCTGGTTGTGGTTTGCATCGGAGCAACGTTTTGCAACTACAGCCTGATATGTGCTAACGCCCCTAACGATGAGACTGAAGACTCTATCAATGAGGAATTTTACGACCTGGACGGAGCCTGCCCGGATTACGATAAGAAAATTGTACAAGTGGACTTCAATGCGAATATCGATAAGAAAATCATCTACGGTGGCTTAGTTGGAAAGCACAGCTTACACGAAACGACATCAGGTGATTACTTCCGCCTTCGCAGCAGCATGTAATACTGTTATCAGCAGCACTAGTCTCCCACGACTTCAAATTCTGAAGCAATTTGGCGTTCTCCAGATGGTTGAACCGCCAACCAAATCAACCATGTGCTCATAGATGCGAGGCACTCAACCAACATCCTGGATATACATACATTCAGAGGGGCAAACGTCGACTCTGACCATTTTCTAGTCGCAGACAAATTCAGATCCCGACTCTCAAATGAGAATAAGCGGCAATAAAAAAGACTTCTCGGTGAACGGCTTAGAGAGCCAGAGATTGCCAGAGTCTATAAACACAAACTGAGTGAGAGACTCCCCGCTCTGCCCACATCCTCCACCAATGTCCACCAATGGATGCAGTATCGCAATATCATCGAAGAATTAGCCGAAACCACCATAGCCTAACAGCTAACCAAAGTACCAATTAGAGACGACAGAAGACGCACACATCAAGGCGATGCAATGCAAAACACGCGCCGCACCGGGTGAGTTCCGAACTAGGAGAAGGAGAAGTGAATTAAAGAAAATCCTGTATGGGAAAAAAGGGAACAGGCAGCTTCTAGCTCATGGAAATCGAAAAGTCTCGCGACAAGAAAGCCAAACACTGGCAGCTTGCTTAAAAGTAGGAACGCAGGATCTACAAAATATCAATGGCAACCTGTTTCATGGCGCCTAAGGAATTTTAAATGAATTCAGGCAGGAATTCCAGCATGTGCTGTTGATAAACGAGAAACCAGCCCACATCCAGTCAAAGAAGAGGTAAGGCATCCTCCCGGTATTGACAAAATTAAGGTAGCCATGAAAAAAAAAAACTAAAGAACACCAAAGCAACCGGTTCTGTAGGATTACCAGTTATACTCTCAAAAACCAAAGGTGTTGTCATATAAGTGTGAATGCACCAAACCATCAACAAAGTCTGGATGGATGAGAGCATGCCCGATGACTGATCAATCTATAAAAAAGGCGATCTCATGGCACCAACTACCATGCCATCAAATCCCTGGAATAAGTCTCAACAAATTCAAAGACAACCCTAGATCTCCGCTCATTTCTACAAGAGATGCTGTAGACTGGGCATACTGACATTCCAGGGAACTTGAAAGGCTGATGTGCTCTTAAAACGTGGGACTAAATAAGTAGTTGATACGGGTGCACTAGTTTTTTCTATCGCTACATGCAAAATAACACGACGAAAAACAGCAACACTATAAACCGCCAGGTCAGAATGGCACGGAATGAATACCCGGCCTGCTGTCCCAGGCGAACCTAGACAAGCTGCTTCGACTTTTTCGGACAACAGGTTGTCTAGGAATTTCAAGGGTTAGTCAGGCCCCTTGAACAGAGCTGGTGGCGGATGAACCGAAGGGCCAACGGAAGCGCTCAATCCCGTAGTGGACACAGATGGCCCCGTGTTCTAGGGGTATCTAATAAAATGGAACTGGCCCTCCAGGTTGGGGGTTGGAAAAATCTAACGGTTACGAAGCAACCAAAAGCCTCGGAAAGGACTGATTTTATTGTTGACGACACGGCTAAACGAAAGAAGGACTACGAAGTTCGCATCCGGGCAAAAAGAGGATGAAAAACTGTGACATCTACTACGGACCATGTTATAGTGAGCAAAAACAGCGACTATTCGGATGCGGATTTGTTATAAGTGCCAGACTTAGGCAATAAGTTTTATCTTTCCAAGACGTTAGCGAACGTCTCAATGGACGAAAAAGATGATATAGCTAAGGACTGCTTCTGTGAGCTCCTTGACAAAACCTATGAGCGACTACCGAAGTACGATGTAGGAAGAGTAGGAAGAGAAGACATCTTTAGCAGTATTGTCGGAAACCATAGCCTACACGACAACACTTCTGGTAACGGACTTAGTCTAATTGACTTCGCTACGGAACGAAATGCCACTATAGCCAGCACACGGTCTCCTCACCTCGATATCCATAAGGGGACATGGCGGTCTCCAGATCAACGAACGGTCAATTGATCACATAGCGATAGACAAGCGCCACGCATCCAGTATTTTGGATGTACGAACATTCCGAGGAGCTAACATCGACTCGGACTACTACCTTGTTGCAGCCAAGGTAAGAATGCGGATATCCACTACGCCACAACAATCCAGAAATACTGTAAAAAAAATTTAATGTCGAAAGACTGCAATCGCAAGAGACCGCCAAGACCTTTGCGCCTAAACCTCTCGATTAACACCATACCACCAACATCGAATGTCGAAGAACTATGGCAACGATGCCAACAAGCCATTAGATCAGCCGCAACTGATGTGCTAGGTTTCTCGCGCCCACCAGCAAGAAACCCCTGGTTTGATGAGGAATGCCTACAGATGTTCGCAGCCAAGAACGAGGCCTACAAGGCTAAGCTGCAGGTGAAGACGAGAGCTGCCGTTGAGCTCTATAGGCAGAGAAGAAGGGAAGAACGCCGGCTTTTTAGAAAGAAGAAAAAAAAAGGAAGAAAAGCGCGCGATCGAGGATATAGAGAGCTGCCACTCCAGGAAAGATGTTCGCAAGTTTTACCAAAGTGTAAAACGTCAAAGCCAAGGATACAATGCCCGAACAGAATCCTGTCGAGATGAACAAGGAAATATCGTAGTTGAGACACAGTCGATGCTGAAGATATGGAAGAACCACTTCTGCAGACTGTTAAACGGCGATGACGAACAACATTCCGCTGTCAGGCAGAACGAGCCATTTAATATTGGCAACCACAGCGAAAACAACCACCTGACCTGATTGAAGTGAGGATAGCAATATCTAAACTGAAGCTTAATAAGGCTGCCGGAAATGACTGCCTTTATAAAGCCGGCGGAGATGACTTGGTAAGTAACATCCACCAACTCATAAGCCGAATCTGGTCGGAAGAAAATATGCCTGAAGAATGGAACCTCAGCACCGTTTGCCAGATCCACAACAAAGGAGACCCTTTAAGACCCCTACAAGATCCTATCTGCCGTAATATGTGAACGCCTGAAAACGTTTACCAACAACCTAATCGGCCGTTATCAGTGTGGTTTTAGGCCAGGAAAGTCCACAACCGATCAAATTTTCACATTTTGGCAATCTTGAGAGGATTGTGCAAAACTGACGAGCCAACACCAGAGGCGCGATTTTCTGAAATCGCTGCAACTACTAGCATACGCCGACGATATTGACATCACTGGTAGGACTCATCGTGATGTCATAGCCATGTTTGCTAGTATTGAGAAGGAAACGGAAAAAAATGGGCTTAGCAGTAAATGAAGGCAAGACGAAGTATATGCTGTCAACACGAAACATCGACGAATTGGATAGAACATCACCATTGACAGATATAACTTTGAGGTATTATGGACTTTTTTCTCTAGCGGCTCCTTTATTAACCCGGACAACAACATGTCGTCAGAAATTAAACGAAGAATTACTCTTGCCAACTGCTGTATCTTCGGGCAAAGAAGGCAATCCAGTAGTAAAACCCTCACTCGAACTACTAAGGAGATCGCATATCTCCTTAGTCCTGCAGTCCAGCTCTACGGCGCTGAAGCATGGACCGTCTCAAAAGCGGATGAAGAAATCCTTGGACGATTTGAGATAAAAATTCTTCGAAAAATCTTCGGTCCCGTTTGCGTTGACGGGCTATGGAGACGAAGATTTAACCAAGAACTATACGAGCTGTACAATGACATGCCCCTGGTCAAAAAAAAACTCCGGATTGGACGTTTCAGATGGCTATGACATTTAGAACGAATGGACACCAATACTACGGCTCTCAGAGTCTACGATTCCTGGCCAGACGTCGGACGCGTTAGAAGAAGACCTCGCCTTAATTGGAGCGCTTAAGTAGAAACCAACCTCAACCAACTTGGAGTGCGGAACTGGAGGCAGTTTTCTAATGGCCGGGCTAATTCCAAACTGTAGCGGCACTTAAGTAAGTTTAGTAAGTACAACCCAAAAAGAGAACGTGTGAGGACTGTTCTCTATAGAAGCAGCATATGCAGCTGTCATTGCTGTCAACCTATGCATTTGCAAGTTGATTTTCAAACCAAATTTTATTCGATTAAATCCTCCTCTAACCAATAGCTGTCTAGTGTCTCAAGGACCACTCAACGCGATCCAGTTTTCAATTTTTCTGTTTTGCCATTTGCGGAAAATGGATTTTTTATTTAAATTTACACTGTCTGTCCACTCAGCAATCTGATCGCATTTATAGAAAAACGTTAACGAATTATTCTTTGCATTATATTATCTGGAATGATAAAAAATTTTAAGGCAAATATAAACAAATTCGATTCATATCCATAAAAACCAATGCGATCAATAAGTGTGGTGTTTTTTTAAATAAACAAATTGAGAACGAAATCATTTTCATAAAATTTACAAAGCACGTCCGTAAAAATACTTACTTCACGAATGTATGTAGATACATATGCATATGGTACAAAGTTGTACATCTGTTAAGTGTATTTTTATTTCAATTTCAAAAAATGTATCAATCTGGCCACACAGAAAGATCTATTTTGACCGCACGCTATTGGCATGCGGTTTTTAATTTCCTCTTTGGAATTATCGCATTTTTTCGAAGAACATTCATTCGAATTCGGATTTAGTGGGCCATTGTACGATACGAACATTATTTTGATTGACAGATGTGCAGCACATAAACATAACTCAAGCGGTGGAAGTAGCTACTTAGTAGTGCTTGATGTTTTTCAAATGCAGGGTGCATTCGGGATGAAATGTTTGATTGTTTCAATTTTCGACTATTTACGACAAATTGTGAGAAAGACAATATTCCACAATATATGAATAATGATGCATTACTTTCGATTTACTGGTTGGAAGTTGTAGAACGAGGACAACTTACGCCAAACCCAGTTGTTGTAACTTTGACTACACATCCATTGTGCTTATTTTATTGTAACTGGTCTCATACCGGTCTTATCCAACCGGATTTAACCTGCTTAATTTAAAAATGCGAGTGCTACTAGCAAGACAAAATATATAAGAAGGCTACACTACGCTGTGCAGGTCTTTCAATACCCTATACTATCTTATCCTCATCATAAATATTCCCAAAAGGTTGGTGTTGCTAAAATCTGAATGAATCTTGCTCAGACGGTGTATCTAAATCCTTAATGGGTCGACAAAAAACAACGGTTTTCTATGGATCCTATAAGATAGGCTTTTTTTTAAATAACGCCCTCAAAATTTTCATCGAAAGTTTTTTTTTCAAGTTTCCTTAAAATTGTACCGAGAAATACTTTTTATTTAAGAAAACCCCCATAAAAAAGTGCACAAAACAAAAAACTTTATATCGACGAAATAAAGATATTGAGGTTGTCTATCTGCTCTAGTGAGGTATCCTTCGTTTGCTGACCATTTTTCGCAACGCATACTTCGTCGGAGGTTGAAAATCCCTTCGAGGTATGTGTCATCGGAAAATATCACTTCACTTCAATTCGTGAATAAATTCAGCGAAGAATTTGTGTGGAAGAAAATCGGAAAATGAATTGCACTTAGCTGACGAAAATTGCACGAAAAATGCGCCTGAACGCACTTCAATACGATTCGCCGGGATGCGTTACAAAATGTCGGAGAAATATTCCGAGCAGCTTTTCGGAGGAATACCTTGAAGCTAAAATCTTCCGAATCGTACGAAATCGGAGAATTTTCCACTCCGACGGATGCCTCGCTAGGGCTGTATATATGATATTCAGATACTTTTCCAAAATTCCTAAACATTTGGCCATAAACAATGTTCTTCTGAAAAAAGGGCGTGGCAGAGGGCCGATTTAAAAAAAAATCGCTTGTTCTGCTTCGTCCTAAAGAGGTTATATATACCAAATTTCATCACTCTAGATCAAAGTTTAAGACTCAAACATCGGTGAGATACAGACGGATAGACTGCCAGACAGACGGACATGGTTAGACGGACTCAGCTTGCTATTTTGAGTCGATCCATGTACTTGAAACTTAATTTCAAAATTAATATGTATACACCTATGTGATAGGTTTGAAAAGAGCAACACTACTAACAGCATGGTTAGAATGACTGCCACGGAATATAGGGCCTGCTGTTCCCAAGTTGGGGGTTGTACTTTGGGTTAACTAACCACTCACGAAAAAAAAACGTTGTTATGAACTAAGAGCCTCGGAAAGACTGTGTTTATTGTTGAAAACCATGCTTAACAAAAAAAACTAACAAAGACGTTCGTATCTGCACCTGAGATGTGAGAATATTAAACAGGAGAGGTACAGCAGAACAACCAGCGGGAGCCCTAAGCTGCTACAAAGCAGACATAACTGCCATCCAGGAAATACCATGGGACTACCCGGCAAAAGGGGTGTTATAGTGAGCAGAAACAGCGACTATTGGGATGTGGATTTGTTATTAGAGAGGCTCAGTGGCGCGATTGTTAGTGCGATCAACTGCCGCACAGAAGATCTGCGTTCGATTCGTAGCCCTAGCAACACATAAATGATTTTTCACTGGCCCTGCCATAAAGCTGGCCCTCCTCTCGTGATGATCTGATAAATCATCCAAGAAGTATCAACTGTCAAGAAATGCTAATCTCTTATATGCCTTTCGGAGTCGGCATAAATCAGGAGGTCTCGTCATCGTGCAAGAAGTGCACACGCTCAGATGAATGGTTGTGAGAAAGCTCGGTACTAACGAGCCTGTTGCACCACAAGTTTGTATTTTTTAGAAATGGGCAAGAACCCTTTTGCTTTCCAGATATTAGCGAACGCATTGTAACAATCCGCCTCAAGAACAAAGTTGCTCACGCTCCGACGGAGAAAAACGATTTAATGGCGAGAGACTGTTTTCATGAGCTCTTGGACAAAACTTATGGGCAGCCACCGAAGAACGTTGGTAAAATCGAGCTAGGAGATTTCAACGCAAAGTTAGGACGACAAGACATCTTAGCAGCATTGTAGGACAACACGTTTACCAACGGACTTGGGCTATTTGCCTTCGCTGTGGGACGAAATATCGCTGCAGCTGCACAAGATTTCCCCACCCCGATATCCATAAGGCCTTGTCGATCTCCATACCAACGATCACATTGCGCATGACAAAAGGCAGGTACTCATTATTTTGGATGTCCGAACATTCCGAGGGTCTTACATCGACTTGAAGCGATACCTTGTTGCAGCCAAGGTAACAGGAACACTCCACGAATGATTGTCGCAAATTTTACCCATGTGTAGAACGTCAAAGGCAAGAACAGAGTCATGTTGTGATGAACAGGAAAAATTGTAGCTGAGAAAAAGTTGGTGCTGAGGATATGGAAGAACCGCTTCTGCAGACTGTTATACGGCGATGAATAACAATCTACCGCTGTCAGCTGAAAGGAACCATTCAATATTGGCGAAAGGAACCATTCAATATTGGCGACGGCAGCGAAAACTATCAACCACCCATCTTGAGAGAAGTGAGGATAGCAATACCCAAACTTAAGGTTAACAAGGCTGATGGGAATGGGAATGACGGCCGTCCTGCCGAGCTTTGTGCAAATGATTTGGTAAGAAACATCCAAAAACTCTTCAGCAAAATTTGGTCGGGTGTTATGCCTGAAGAAGGCGAACCTCTTTACTGCGCCAACTACAGACGAATAAGTCTCCTCAACGTAGCCTACAAGATCATAATTACGGTATTATGTGAATGCCAGAAACCGTTTAATAACAAGTTGATCGGCCCTCGTCAGTGTGGTTTTCGAACAGGAAAGTCCACAACTAATTAAAGCTTCATACCTTGTCAGATCCAAAAAGTCGAAATCAATACCCACCACCTGTTCATCGATTTCAAAGTCACAAACGACAGCATTTGTAGGGACGTACAATAAAGAGTCATGTCTCGTTTTTGTATACCGCCCAAACTTGTCCGTCAGTGCAGTATGCCACGGGGAAATTTCATCGCTCCATAAGCGTCGTGGAAACGATGTCCACGAAACATTTGATTCAAAAAAAAAAAAAATTAGGCAAGACTGCGCACTGTCATGTGACTTCTTTAACAACATTCTAGAGAAGATTTTGCAAAAGCACTTAGCCAACATCAGAGGCATAATTTTTCACAACTCGGTGCAACTACTAGCATACGCTGACGATGTTGACATCATTGGTCGGACTCAACGTGATGTCATTCATCATCACGGTCCTAAAAATATCTTCGAAAAATATATTCGATACTCGCCGCACAAGCATAAACTGACATCAACCAACATGAAGTGCGCAACTGGAGGTAGGTAGCTAAGGACCGGGGTGATTGGAGAGGCATGTTGGTTGAGGCCCATGTTCATTCCGGACTGTAGCGCTACTTAGGTGAGAAAGTACGTAAGCTTTGTTACACTCTATCGAAGGCTTTTGAAGGCTCCTTCGCAACAATTCTACTTTCATCATAATGCTGAATGCAGCGGTTCGATTTTTTTCCAATGATAGATCATAAGATCACCCACCTACGGAACGTTTCTGATGAAACGATGGGCACTGACCATGTAATTTTGTTTTCAAGAATTCCAAGATGAGGTTTTATCGTCCATTTTGGAATTGCGATTTTTTTAACAAGCATTTAGTAATCCGGAATAATGGCAGCTTAGAACGAAAAGTTTAATAGTTTACGTAGAGGTTTGTCTCGGTGGGTCTTGGCTGGAATCCCGAATGTTACCAGCACTTGTGTACACATTTCGCTTATAACTAACAATTTTGCTTCGATAAAGTACTTTCGAAGTTTTTCCCTCCCAGCAATTTTATCTGTATGAAGTCTTATGGAAAAACATTTGGCGCACTTTTAGGAAGCCATTTACTTCAATAAGACTCCTTGAAATACTTCTAAAAAGCCTTACAGAAAAAAACTTTGTTTGCTGTAAGAGTTTTAATAGAAGCAATAATAGATGCTTCGCAAAAAGCTTCCGAAAATATTTGCAAGTCTTTTCGAAGTTGTTTTAAACCTTCTTGCGAAGTTCAACCGAAGCATCTTAACATATGTTACATGTAAACACATCTTCGGAAGCTTAAAACCAACCTAACAGAAATTATACTTCGGTTATGCTTTTGAATTTTCCTGCATAATGTCTTGAATAGGGTTCTACACAAACAATCGACTGCAAAAATCAGGCCTACAGAAATAATTGCTTGTGGAAATTAAATTTAATTGCCTTATAGAGGAATAATTGTTAGTTGGGAACGTCGCTAACAACCACCCAACAGATAAAGTTGCTTGTATACAGCAAAAGGAAGACTGATACTTCTCAAGATGGCCTCGATCTGAAAACGATATCAAAGGTCTAAATTCACGACGAGATAAGATTATCAAGTCTTTCAAGGTTTTTAACAGGCTGCTACAAAAGCAAAGACTGCAAACATGTCCAACTTTTGTAGATAAGTACAACAAAGCTTTGTACACGGAAATACTTCATGAAAATTAAGCATTTCAAATGTACTTACTGACTTAGAGTCCGGAATGAACATGGGCCTCAACCAACATGCTTCTCCAATTAGCCCGGTCCTTAGCTAACTGCCCCCAGTTGCCAGTTGGTTGAGGTCAGTTTCTACTTGTGCCCGCAACTTCAGGCGAGGTCTTCCTCTACTGCGCCCAACGTCTGGCCGAGAATCGAAGACTCTACGAGCCGGAGTATTGATGTCCATTCGTTCTACATGTTTTAGACATCTTTAACGTCCACTGCGGAGTTTTTTTTGTCGCTGTACAGCTCGTATAGTTCTTGGTTAAATATTCGTCTCGTAAGCCCGTCAACGCAAACGGGACCGAAGATTTTTCGAAGACTTTTCGTCTCAAATCGACAATCGACAATCCGCTTTTGAGACGGTCCATGCTTCAGGGCCGTAGAGCAGGACTGGAATGATCAGGGTCTTATATAGGCCCTCCTTAGTAGCTCGATTGGGTTTTTTTTCCAGGATTTGCCAAAGTGTGAAAATTTGATCGGTTGT
Organism: Rhingia rostrata; assembly: GCA_949824845.1. NCBI lineage: Eukaryota > Metazoa > Arthropoda > Insecta > Diptera > Syrphidae > Rhingia > Rhingia rostrata. Next base: position 172,895,963 of record OX463755.1, on the reverse strand, counting down.
GGACTTTCCTGGCCTAAGCCCATACTGATAAGAGCCGATCAGGTTGTTGGTACACGGTTTCGGGCGTTCATATATCATGGTAGATAGGATCATGTAGGCGATGTTGAGGAGATCTATGCCTCTGTAGTTGACGCAGCTCAGAGGATCTCCTCTTTTGTGGATCCGGCAAAAGATGCTGTGGTTCCATTCTTCAGGCGTAGCGATCGTATTTCCGACCATATTTGGCTTATGAGTTGGTGTTACTTACCAAACTTACCGCCGGCGTTGCAACGCTCAGAGGGGAGGCCGTCATTTCCGGCGGCCTTATTAAGCTTGAGATTAGATGTGGCTTTCCTCACTTCACTCAGGTCGGGTGGTTGGCAGTTTTCGTTGTTGTTGCTAATATTAAATGGTATCGAAGGAAAATATATTCTTAGGTTTTGCTGTCAAAGTGGAGAACTGAGCCTTTTTATAAAAATCTCAACAATACCTTTCGTTGGGATCAGTATAATTAAATTTCTTCAAAACAGCTGTTACCTTGATGTGGAGACATAAACACAAGCATCCCAATCCGGAGGGAAAATTGGTATGTCAAGGTCTTTGAAAGGCTTGGAAATGGTTATGGGATTAGGATTTTTTGATAGTATTGGAGATAGTTAGAGGATCTATTTTCAAATCGTCTGCAAATGGCAGTCGAATACAACAGAGAATTTTTGCCATTTAAGGGTGGTAATCCCTAAGCAGATGCTTTAATGGCTCATCATCTAATGGGAGTTTATAAAGAGCCTTCGCTCCGTGAATAGTTGTAGTAATCTCTTAAAAAAAACAATTTTCGTACAATTCATCTGTATTTTCCAAAATTTACCTCAAAAATAAGCAAAACATCAACTTATCATTGAAAACCCAAAGCTGGTGATAGACAAATTGATGATAACCACACATGTTGGTTGAAAATTCACACTTCTAGGTTGTTAAACCAACGGATTAGAGCAACACCCATAATTTTCACCTCAATTGTCTAGCGATACACACCTGCACAAACGGCAATCGTTATAAACAAATTACTCTCCAATCTGTTTATTAGCCCCAGCAGCTATGCATCGAGTCCCTTATAATCCCCGCCACCATAAACCAATATTTGCCCATTCATTATGAACCCCATAAAGATACAAGCATGTCGGCTTCTTAATTTAATTTCGTTTGTTGTCATAAACAACTTGACAGAACAATAAAAAACCCAAAATCCATAAAAAATAAAAACCCCTACTTACGCTATGACAACCGCTCTCCTCCTCGAGCACTGTTTCGTGTATCTGCTGTAGACGTTCCAAGTCCATTGTGTTCAGCCCGCTTGGCAGAGAAATGGAATTTTTCCTCAAACTCCTGCGCCTCTGATCAGCTGCTGCTACATCCTCCGATGTGACAGTTGCAACTGTCATCGGTGAATCAGTGACATCCGTCGCACTGACATTTATCACAACATCAGCATCCTGATCGACATAGGGTATGGTAGTGTCATCTTCGATAGAATCGATACGAATGATCGGCACCGGTGTGTACGTTGAGTTGCTCATTTTGGTTTGCACTTTTAGTTCATTGGTACTCCAGAGTTTTGGGTATTCGATTGGACGGAACTCAAGTGAATCACAGAAATTTTTGAATTTTTTCAACCTCAAAAGTTCTTTTGTTTCACTGATTTCGTTGTCGTCACGTCACACTCACAATCAGAACATTATTCCACTTGTTGAACACCTGTTTAGATACAAAGATACACATTTTTCGATTGGATGACCGCGCGCGTATTGGAAATCAACCGGATATATCCGTCTCTCTTAAATGTTTGTGTCATTAGGTGGGTTATTTCAACAGTCCCTGGGATGCCGAATTTTTTTTTTGTTTTTCCTCAATTTTTTGGGGAAATCCGCGCGCGACGAGAGTATCTTTTGACGCGGTACGAGCTACAGCCAGTGAACAATATAACATACGTCCGCGTACTGAAAGCCTGTTAGGCGTACAACTTGGCTGATTGTTGGCTAAAATAGAATCACTTTCATGTTGGCTATTATTAAAAATATACACAACCAGAACATGAAAACAATATTTTCGCTCAACATTGGGCCGCGTCATCTCGTCGAGTCGAAAAGACGGAAAAGAATGGACTGGCTCAGGTCCCATTGCCTATACCTCAGTCGGACAGTTTGTTGTATCTAAATGTTTATGTAAATTTCATAGAGATACAGATACAGATTCAATTATTTATAAAGACCTGTCGCACTCGGTTGTGTTGATTATTCATTCATCAGGTGCAGGAGGAACGCTTTTGAATTGCAATTAGTCGTAACGCATATTTGGATTGTTATGCATTGGTGTATCCGTAACACTTTGTGACGCGTTAGGGTGTGAGATCGCATAAATTGTCGCGGAAATTAATCAACGATGAGGTTTTTGAGATACTTGTAGATTAGGCGATTCTACGATGGGAGGTGATGCATCTTTAATGATCGTGTGACAAAGACTCACAACAACATGGTTCATCTGGCTGAAAATGAATTATCAATGTTCTCTGGTTATCGATTTTATCGATTTATCGATTTATAAAGCAAAGCAAAGCTCGAACAATATTCTTCGAATTTTTGTTTAAAATCAATGTCTAGCCCACAATCATGTTTTTTTTTTTCAAGTTCCACTAACTTCACAGATAAGTTCGCTGCTGGCGCTTAAATTTCCATAGATTAACTTGTGGCACCTAAATTTCCAAGTCAATTTGAATTTAAACAGATTCTACGCCTCTCCGATGGGGTATGGCATCATGGTATCAATGAAACCATTAAAAATGTGAACACATGTGAATTTGTATTCCAGACCCATGTTAGTAAAATTTGTGTTGTTACTAAAAGTCGTTAATGGGAAATTAATGATAACAAACGAAGTACGTCATCAGAGAGTGTGATCAGTCTGGTGATATCCGAATGAAGGTCACATTAAAGTATGCGAGTAATTTGGAAAATTGAAAAACCCTCTGGGTGTGCTTTCATTGATCATGCAAATAATTGGGAACGTTGTTAAAACTTTGAAGTTGAGTTTTTTAATCATGTAAAAACATGCAACCTTCTGGGTGCTGCGTTGTGTGGTTCTCTTTGTTGTGAATGTGCTTAGAGCTAATGCTGGTGAGCATAGAGGGCGATACTGAAAGCACTAAAAGTTTACTTAGGCTCTAATTATGGCTTTCATTAAAGACCATCATTGTCATAGAAAAGATGATGAAACTGAAAGTTTATTGAAGAAGTTGGATTGCTTTAACCAACAAATTCTGTCATTAAGATCACCACCATACTTGAGATTAAGGATGATCATACAGAAGATCAATGGCAGGATTGATGAAAGCATCATTTTTTCATTTGGACGGAATGACAATCGTTACCTTAGAAAATTAAGCCATCAATGATTAATTAGCAGTAAAAATATTTTTTGGATAAACTTGTTGCAATGTGCCGCAAAAGTCATCACATTTTTGGAGATGGAGAAAATGACGATTCTCATCTGACATTTGTGAAGTAAAGAAATTTGAAATACACGTCAATAAGATATGAATCGCTATGATTCTTAAGAAAGCTGAATGGTAGGTAGGTAAGTAGAAGTGGCGGTTCGGCATGAACCAAAGTAGCCTTGTTGTTACCACGTGAGACCTATATTACGATTGTTATTGTGGATGTGATGAAGGCGGTCTTTAGATCCAGCCTGTGAGGCTTAGAAAGCGTATAAGATCTTGTATGAGGATGCGGAACAATTGCTTCAATATTTTTGTGCAATAAATCTTTGGTAGTTTTGGCGCTACGTAAAATTTTACGCAGAATTCCCGGTCGTCCGATACCAACTGTGCAACACTACGACATTTAGATACTCGCCCAGAATAGTATGGCCTTTTAGTAGCCGTTCCCAAGATGTCACAAAAGAGCCCCGGGGTATTGACCGGACGAAGTACCACGCAATTGGGCATCAATCAGCGATATTTACAGAAAATGCTGGTAAAAGGCTACAAGATTTTCGCTTACAAAGTGCAGACGGTTCAACAGCTGTTAGTTGACCACGGTCAAATGCGTTTTAACTATGCTGAAGCCATCCAGAAATTCTACCATGTGGAAGAAATGACAGCTTTCCCTCCGAGCTTTATAACGCCGGTGGAGATGAGTTGTTAAGTAACATCCACCAACTCATAAGCCAAATCTGGTTGGATGAAAGTATGCCTGAAGAATGGAACCTCAGCATCGTTTGCCCGATCCACCAAAATGGAGAACCTCTGAACTGCGCCAACTACAGAGGCATAAGTCTCCTCAACATCGCATACAAGACCCTATCTGCCATAATATGTGAATGCCTGATCGGTCCTACTCAGTGTGGTTTTAGTCCAGGTTTTAGGCTGAAAAAAATTAAGACGTCCAAATCGATACCCACCACCTATTCATCGATTTCACAGCCGCATACGACAGCATTTATGGAGACGAACTTTACAGAGTCAGGTCTTGGTTTGTAAATGACCTCACCGACACATTCAATACCAAAAAAGGATTTAATCAAGGCGATGCGCTGTCATGTGATTTCTTCAATTTGATTCTGGAGAGGATTGTGCGAAACTCCCGAGCCAACATCAGGGGCACAATTTTCAAAAAAATCGGTGCAATTACTAGCATACGCTGACGATATTGACATCATTCATGGACTCAAAGTGATGTCATATCCTCGTTGGCTAGTATAGAGAAGGAAGCAGCAAAAATAGGTTTAGCAGTAAATAAAAGCAAGACTAAGTATATTCTGCCAACACGAAAGGACACACAACATCGATGAATCGGACACAACGTCACCATTGACAGATAAAACTTTGAGGTAGAACGGGTGTTTGTCTACCTCGGCTCCACTATTTAGTCAGACAACAACATCTCGTCAGAAATTCAACGCAGAATTACTCTTGCCAACAGCTGTTTCTTCGGGCTCAGGAGGCAATTCAGTTGTAAAGCCCTCACTCGGACTACAAAGGAAATGCTCTAAAAGACCCTGATCTTCCCAGTCCTGCTCTACGTCACTGAATCATGGTTCGTATCAAAAGCGGATGAACAAATCCATGGGCGTTAAGAGAAGAAAAGTCTTCGAAAAATATTCGGTCCCGTTTGCATTGACGGTCTATGGAGACGAAGATTAAACCAAGAACTATACGAGCTGTACAGCGATCACTTGGATCGCTTGGATCGCTTGGAAATGCAAAACGAATGGAAACTAATACTCCGGCTCGTAGAGTCTTCGATTCCTAGCCAGACGTCGGACGCAGTAGCGGAAGACCTCGCCTTAAGAGCCGCGTACAAGTGGAAACCGACCTCAACCAACTTGGAGTGCGCAACTGGAGGCAGTTAGGTAATGACCTGGCTGATTGGAGAGGCATGTTGGTTGAGGCCCAGGTTCATTGCGGACTGTAGCGCCACTTTTGTAAGTAAGTAAGAGCTTTAGGTGTAGAAAAAATTCCTCAGAAAAAAAATTCTTTGATTGATAATTACAGTGGCCCTAGCGAGGTATTCGTCGGAGCGGACACAATTTTCCGCAACGCATACTTCGTCGGAGGTTCAAATTCTATTCGAGGTATGTGTCATCGGAACAAAAATCACTTCACTACAATTCGTAAATAATTTCCGAGAAGAATTTGTATCAAAGGAAATCGGAAAGAAATTCCACGAAAAATGCAACTGAACGCACTCCAACGCAATTCGCAGGGATGCGTTACAAAATGTCGAAGAAATATTCCGGAAAGCTTTTCGAAAGAATACCTTGAAGCTAATATCCACCGAATCGTACAAAATCGGAGAATTTTCCGCTCCGACGGATGCCTCGCTAGGATTGATAATCTTTCAGCTCTTGCGTGGGACGTGTGGAACACTTGTGTGGTATAAAGTTTTTTTTCTGTTCCTAAAACAAAATGAAGTATGCAAAGCGGTTTCGAGGTGATTACATCCCAGTCTACAGGTTTTCAAAAACTGCAAATATATTGGGAATTTAAGTTTTTCATAAAGGTTTCAAAAGTTTTTGCGAAAACCTTGTAGTTATCGTAGTTATCGATTCTTACGAAACAAACATTTTCTTATCTAAGAACTCAAGAATGAATTAAAGTATTATACTAGGACATTTTTAGGCTCTACATACGAAACTTTTAAGTATTTCTTCAACACTTATCCACAAAAAGTCCATCAGCACTTGAGAGGTAGGTACCTGTCGATTGTTTACCCTGATATCTTCATAAGGGAATTAAAAGTTGATTACTGGTCGAAGAACTACTTAAAACCGTGTGCTTATTGATATTTACGTTGTTCAAGTTATTTTTAGATAAATGTTGTAGTTTACGGTGGCATTGCGGCAATTTATTTTCACGAATAAACAACAATTCATGACCTGAGTCACTTATAATCTGTAAGCCTGATCTCGGGACCTTATCATCGTTTCGCCTCAGTTGAGCAGTGCAAAAACAAAAAGGAACCGAATTGACATTTGACGCCATTTTTAAATTCTATGGAACTTTTAGGCAAAATCATACATTATGGCATAAATATTTTTTATATTCGCATTTATTTTTTTATTTCCCATGCATTCCAAAGCAAAGGCGTCTGATTTCGTTAGAGGAAATTCAAATAAAGGTATTTATTCGCAAACAAATCTCTTTTTCGTTTTTTGCACTGCAAAAGACATTCCTGGGTTAATGCTTAGCAAATTGGTTTCATATTATGAAGCATGCGAAGTCGGATTTTAGAGATATTTGCGTTTTTTATTCCACATAAAGACGAAAATCTAAAAGCACTTTAAATACCCCCTCAGACTTATTGTTATGTGTTGCAGTTATAAGCAAAATACAAGGTGGCGCAAAAGTAATCCTTCTATCAGAAAATGCTATAAATTTTGCGATTGACCCCTAATGTCAGTTCTGTTTTGACATTTGTGTAGTAAACACATGCGACATACACGTTAATAAACAATGTTACGCTACACTGCTCCAGAACGCGGAATATTGGTGACTATTTGAGCAATAATCGGTCGGTGACTTTGGCACAACGTGAATTTCGTCGCAGATTTCCTAGCCGTCCAACGCCTACTGGTGAAACACTGCGACGTTTAGCCGCTCGCCTCGAAGAGACTGGCACAACACGAGATGCTGCCAGGCGTGGCAGACCTCGGAGTAGCCGTTCTGCAGAGAATATTGCTGCTGTAGCCGAAGATGTCATGGAAGCGCAGTCGACATCGACCAGACCACGTGCCACGCAAATGGGTATCAGTCGACGGTCTTTACAGCGAATTTTGGTACAAGATTTAAAGATCTTTCCGTACAAAGTCCAGACGGTGCATCAGCTGTTAGCTGCTGACCGCCAATCGCGTCTAACATACGCTCAAGCCATCCTTAATCACCACCAAGAGGAAGATGATTTTTCATAAAAAATAATCATGAGTGATGAGGCCCATTTCCATCTTAGCGGGTACGTAAATAAGCAAAATTTACGCTTCTGGGGCACTGAAAATCCGCGTGTAACCCACGAAGAGTCATTACACCCGCTCAAAGTCACTGTATGGTGTGCTGTTTTCGCTGGAGGAGTCATCGGACCTTTTTTCTTCGAAGACGTCGTGGGCCAAACGGTTACTGTGAATGGTGAGCGCTACAGAGCAATGATCAACGAGTTCTTTTTGCCGCAACTTGATGAATTGGAATTGAAAAACATGTGGTTCCAACAAGACGGTGCAACGGCACACACTTCACGTGCCACAACCGATATGCTGAAGGATGCATTTCCCGGGCGCCTAATCTCCCGTTTTGGCGATTTGCACTGGCCAGCAAGATCGCCTGATTTGACCGCTCCAGACTTCTTTTTGTGGGGCTTTTTGAAATCGCGGGTTTATGTCAACAAGCTTCAGACGTCAGACTCTTGCAGCTCTTAAAGACAATATCCGTCAAGAATGTGAGGACCTATCGCCGGAAGTTTTGGCCAAAGTGATGGAAAATGCCATAAAAATGGCTCAAATGGCAATCAACTGTGGCGGCAGCCATTTAAATGACATCATACTCTCGACTTGATGTAAAAAAAATTAAAAGACCAAATAAAAATAATCCACAAGAAGAATCAAATTTTTTTTTTTGATAAATTACAGCCAAAAAACATCGGAAGGTTATTTTTGCGCCACCTTGTATATATCCCTTAGGAGCATTAGAGTTTATTTAATGAATTTATCATGAAACCACTGATCCTGCATGGTTTATCTGTCAAACTAATTGTTTTGTTTTACTTTCTCATTTTTTTCATCACTCATGGTGGTTTCCATTGGTAAATCTAGATTTCGATCTGAAATCTTATCTGTTTTTAACGAATGGAACACGATTTGACTTGGTATTGTTGTAATTTTGTGTCTGTGAAGTAAGTGTCGTTGTAGTTCCATGTTCCATGTCACAATATTGCTTATTATTGATTTAATTTTTATCACATAGAACTGCAATAGTTTCACTGATAAAAAATAGTTTTCCACTTACAAAATAATAGTAAATCGAAACGAAAATCATTTTTGTCAAACTGACAGCTAACATTTCTGTTAGTGTAAGTGCAAGGAGGGATAAATCTGACAAAGGCAAAAAGCCTAATAAAACACAACACCTGTCAAAATCAATCATTTGACAGATCTGGATAAATTGTTTTGCCTAATCAAACACAACACCTGTCAAAATCGGTCATTTGACATATCTGGGTAGATAGGTAGAAACGGCGGTTTGGCATGAACCCAAGTAGCACTTATTGTGGCTTTTTGTTACCAAGACTCGTGTGACCTATATTATGATTGTTATTGTGGATGTGATACAGGCGGTCTCTAGATCCAGCCTATGAGGTTTAGAAAGCGGATAAGATCTTGAATCCTTTTACGCAAGATATCGCTAAGGTTGTCGAAAAGTGGTTGGTTTAACGCACGCAATCTGGCTCTTGCTAGTGCTGGACATTTGCAGATGAAATGGGAGAGGGTTTCTCTCTTATTTGTGTGCCCGCAACTGCGGCATTGAGGGTTGTTGTATCCCTAGTTTGGCCGCATGGTCCACAATTGGCCAATGCCCCGTGACTATCGCCGTAATTCATGCGATATCTGGGCGGATTGTATTTGTTATATCGTTCAAGTGAGCAGAAACACCGACTAATCGGACGCGGACTTGTTTTAAATGCCAGACTTAAGCATGAAGCCTTATGTTTCCAAGACATTAGCAAATGCATTGTAACTATAGGCATCAAGGTCAAATTCACCAACATAAGCCTAATATGCGCTCCTTCGTTGGGGAAGGAAAAAGATGATATAGCTAAGGATTGCTTCTAAGAGCTCCTTGACAAAATCCATGAGCTACTACCGAAGTACGATGTTAAAATCGTGCTGGTTTTAACGCAAAGGTTGAAATAGAAGACTTCTTTAGCAGTATTGTCGGAAAACATAGCCCACACGACAACACGTCCGGTAACGGACTTAGGCTCATTAACTTCGCTACGGAACGGAATGCCACTATAGCGGTTAGCACACGGTTTCCTCACCTCGATATCCATAAGGGGACATGGCGGTTTTCAGATCAACAAACGGTCAACCAAATCGACCACATTGCTATCGACAAGAGGCACGCATCCAGTATTTTGGATGTCCGAACATTCCGAGGAGCTAACATCGACTCGGGCAACTACCTTGTTGCAGCCAAGGTAGGAATGCGGATATCCACCATGCCACAATAATTCAGAAAAACTGTGAAAAAATTTAATGTCGAACGACTTCACTCGAAAGAGACCGGTTAGACCTTTGAGCAACGCGTATCTCATAACCTCTCGATTAACGCCATACCACCAGCATCTAATATCGAAGAACAAAGGTAACGATGCCAACACGCCACTAGATCGGCCGCAACTGAGGTGCTAGGTCTCTCGCGCCACCCAAACCCCTGATTTGATGATTAATGACGACAGATGCTCGCAGCAATGAACGAGGCCTACAAAGCTAAGCTGCAGGTGAAGACGAGAGCTGCCATTGAGTTCTATAGGCAAAGATGAAGGGAAGAACATCGGCTTTTCAGAAAGAGGAAAAAAGAGCAAGAAAAGCGCACGATCGAGGATATAGAGAGGTGCCACTCTAGGAACGATTCCTGCAAGTTTTACCAAAGTGTTAAACGTCAAAGCCAAGGATTCAAGGCTCGAAAAGAATTCTTTCGAGATGAACAAGGGAATATTGTAGTTGAGACACAATCGATGCTGAGGATATGGAACAACCACTTCTGCAGACTGTTAAACGGCCATGACGAACAACATTCCGCACCATTTGGCAACGACAACGAAAGCTGCCAACCACCCGACCAGAGCAAAGTGAGGTTAGCAATATCTTAACTCAAGCTTAATAAGGCTGCCAGATTTGACGGCCTTCCCGCTGAGCTTTAAAAGCCGGCGGAGATTACTCGGTAAATAACATCCAACAACTCATAAGCCAAATCTGGCCGGAAGGAAGTATGCCTGAAGAATGGAACGTCAGCGTCGATTGCCAGATCCACAAAAAAGTGACCATATACTCTGCGCCAACTTCAGAGGTATAAGTCTCCTCCACATAGCCTACAAGATCCTATCTGCCATAATATGTGAACACCGGAAACCATTTACCAACAACCGTGTCGGCTTTTATCAGTATGGTCAGGAAAGTCCACAACCGATAAAATTTTCACACTTCGGCATATCCTGAAAAAAACCCAGGAAGTCCAAACCGATACCCACCACCTATTTATCGATTTCAAAGCTGCATACGACAGCATTTATAGAGACGAACTATACAGAGCATGTCTAAATTTGGTATAACGCCCAAACTCGTCCGTTTGTGTAGGATGACGATGGAGAATTCTCGCTGCTCCATCAGGGCCGGAAACGACTTCAACGACAAATTCGATACTAAAAAATGATTTAGGCAAGGCGATGCGCTGTCATATGACTTCTTAAATTTGATTCTTGAGAGGATTGTGCAAAACTCGGAGGCAACTGCAGAGGCACAATCTTCCGAAATTCGGTGCAACTACTATCATACGCCGACGATATTGACATCATTGGTAGGACTCAACGTAATGTCATAGCCACCTTTGCTTGCTTAGAAAGGGAAGCGGCAAAAATGGGTTTGAAAGTAAAGGAGGGCAAAACGAAGTATATGCTGTCAACACGAAAGGACCCGCAACATCGGTGAATTGGACAGAACGTCACCATTGACATATATAACATTAAGGTAGTACGGAACTTTGTCTACCTCGACTCCGCTCATAACTCTGACAACAACATCTCGTCAGAAATTAAACGAAGAATTACTCTAGCGAACCGCTGCTTCTTCGGGCTAAGAAGGCCATTCAGTAGTAAAGCCCTCACTAGAACTTCTAAGGAGATCCTATATAAGAACCTTATCATCCTAGTCCTTCTCTAAGACGCTGATGCACAGACTGTCTCAAAAGCGGATGAAGAAATCATTGGTTTGGTCTCGTTTGCGTTGACGGGCTATGGAGACAAAGATTCAACCAAGAACTATGCGAGCTGTACAGCGACATACCCTTGGTCAAAAAACTCCGCATTGGACGTTTAAGATGGCTTGGACATGTGAAACGAATGGACACTAATACTCCGGCTCGCAGAGTCTTCGACTCGGACGCAGTTGAGGAACACCACACCTTAAGTGGCGCGCACAAGTAGAAACCGATTTCAACCAATTTGGAGTGCTCAACTGGAAGCAGTTAGCTAAGGAACGGGCTAATTGGAGAGGCATGTTGGATTTTCAAGTTTTCAAAGGAATGCAACGAAATTTCATAAAATTCCCTCTAAACCATAGAAACGGATTCATTAATTCAATGGAATTGCATTAAATTGAAACACATTTTCATTAAATGGATTTCCTGATCAACTGCATTCAGAGTGATCAATTGCAAAACCGTTTTAAATGCGAAAAAAAAACCATTCATGATTCTGATCTTTTTTGCTGTGTGATGCTGCTGCTAATCACCACAACCTCATCTAATTTAACCTAAAGTAACCCCAAATCAAGATTTAATCACTCCAGCTTACTTAACGCCGACCGTTTCACTCATAACAAAAACAACCCAAAGTTAAACGAAGATGAGTGGTTTGTTTTGTTTTTTTTTTTCATCTTTTTATTGTCATTCCACTTTTACGATTTCTTACTGATTTCAGAATTTTTTTCTTAAAAGCATTCTTGAGCTCTGTCAAAGATTAAAAGGCTTGAATGCAACCGTATATCTCATAGAGACTACTTTACATAACCAGAACTATTAATACCATCAATACCTGACAACATCTCATGTTTCATAGAAAATTAGTTTAAAAAAAAAAATTCCACATACGCCCCAGTGCACCGACTAATCCCCCGCAGTCTCGGAGCCGATTAAATTTCGCGAAAACCTCTCGTAATTTTTTTTTATCAAATTTCACTTGTCACATTGTTAACCACAAGGGAAATTCGTTTCGAATCAATGCCCCTTCAAAATAATAATAGGGGTTGTTGAAATAACCCCTTAACGACGTCACTGACACATGCAGATGAAAACACACCAAAACCGTCGAAATTCAAATTTGAGATGTTGAACGTTCCCAAAAAAAAAAAAAAATTACCGTCACACAAATATTCGCGATGGACACGGTAATAATTTTTTTTTTTTTCGAAATTATACCGAGCCCGAGTGTGCTGTTACAAGGCGAACGATTGACATCGGAATGAGATCGCAGAGTGTGGCGCGCACGAGGTGAATATCAAAACGGTCGAACGGGATGGGACGACTGAAGCCGAACCAAAGGTGTAGGAGGCCGAAGTCAATGTGTGTAGCGCTCGCCACACCACACCGTGCAAAAGTGTGAATGACGGAGTGACAATTATCATAAATTCGATGAAACTGACATTAGAATGATGAAGTTGCTGCAGTAGGGAATGTATCCATCAGATATTTATCACATACACATGCACAAAGTGTTTCTGTAGGCCACGCGACAGATACCATTTCAATGGGAAATCCAGATCGGAACGATCTATGCGATCGATCGTCATCTGCCGAACGAGTTGCAGATACGAGCACACAGATACGTAAGGCTCTAATACCAGTAATGTACTGACGGATATTTCTCTATCAAAACTCGAATGCGGGCGATTTTTTTTTTTTGCAGTTTGTTTTGATTGCGATAAGAAGTTGAAATCCGAATTTGATAGCACTTTTGATGGGCGGAGAATCATGTTAAGACATTTATGCTTCGATTGACATTTTGTGGGATTTAGATTGGGGACATGTTTGATGAAGTCAAACACGGATAACATTCACATCTGGAGTGATAATGTCGTATCTGTGAAGATGTTAAAGTATCTATAGATTCGAATACTGCAGAAGATACATTGTATCCAGCCAAATACTTTGCCACTGGCGATAATAATGTTTAGTCGCTTTATTTAGTTTTTAGTTTTTTTTTTTTTTGGATTGTATGGAGACCAAAATTTTAATTGCTTCAGGTTTCATTAGTCGAACATGTGATTTTTGATTAGATTACCGTTATTGTTGTGAAATAAAATACAATTCTTAAGCAGCAAGGGTTGATAGACATTTTAATAACGGAATATTATTAGGTGGTTGTAAATTCGTTTATAGAAGCAAGGTGAATCGTACTTATACGTAGAGGTAGGCACGCAGGTATACGTGGCTGGATTTTTTTTATTGCCAACCGAGATTTGGAATGTTTGAGGGCGGTGTGATAAAAGGCAGTGATTTGAAAATATGTATCAAGGTTGGGGTTTCCTGCACTAGATGTCTAATATTTGGCAAATGAAGATTTCTTGGACAAGAGTTACATTAGGTACCCGTGATCAAGATTTTTCTTAAAACCATTTATGTGGTGGTACCTATAATTTCATGTCGCATGGGGTCATTGGAAATCATATTGTTGTTCTGACTAACCACTGAAGCACTTAATCAGTGCTTCCTTACAGTTCACTTTTAAGTAACAGTGATAGGAGCAACAATTAGAGTATACTGTTGAATTTATGGTTGTTTGCAGGTGCTAAGGTCGCTTGTTTACTGGATAAGTAATCCTACCTAAGTAACGCTAGAGTCCTAAATGAAATTGGGTCTCAACTAACATATGTCTCTCGCTACTCCGGTCCTTAGCTTACTGCCTTCAAGTTAGGCACTTCACGTCGGGTGACGTCGACCTCAACTCAAGCCGAGGTCTTCATCTACGGCGTCCCACTGACGTCTGCTTGGGAATCGAAGACTCTGTAAGCCGGAGTATTGGTGACCATCCGCTCTACATGCCCTATCAACGTCGAATGCGGTGTTTTTTTTAAAGGCTTGTGACGCTGTATAACTTTCGTAGTCTCCATAGCATTTCAACGCAAACGGGGATTTTCGGAAAAATTTTTCTCTCAAAAAGAGGAATTCCTGCATCCTTCATTTTGATACGGTCTAACTTCACCACCGTAAAGCATGACTCGGAACATCAGGACCTTGTATAGAATGTCCTTAGTAGTTCGAGTGAGGGCCTACTTACTTATCTAAGTGGCACTGCAGTCCCGAATGAAATGGGCCTCAACCAACATGCCTCTCTAATTAGTACAGTCCTTAGCTTACTGCCTCCAGTTGCGCACTCCAAGTTGGTTGAGGTCGGTTTCTACTTATGCGCGCCACTTAAGGCGAGGTCTTCCTCTACTGCTTCCGACTTCTGCTTTGGAATCGAAGACTCTGCGAGCCAGAGTATTGGTGTCCATTCAAAGTTTTTTGACCAAGATTTTGTCGCTGTACATTTCGTATAGTTCTTGGTTGAATCTTCGTCTCCATAGCCCATCAACGGAAACGAGACCAAAGATTTGTCGAAGAATTTTCCCTCGAATAGACCAAGGATTTCTTCATCCGCTTTTGAGTCAGTCTGTCCTTCAGCGTCTTAGAGAAGGACTGGGATGATCAGGATCTTATAAAGGATCTCCTCAGTAGTTCGAGTGAGGTCTTCACATCTGAATTGCCTTCTTAGCCCAAAGAAACAACGGTTGGCGAGTTGTTCAACGCAATAACCACGAGGAAACTACACTTTTTAGCCTTGATCGTTAAATCGAAGTGAGCGCGAGTGAAAACATTAACAAAAAACAAAACAAAAAATAAAAAATAAAAAAAAAACATTACAAACAATTAGAACAATTTATTGTGAATTTATTTATTTAGTGCATAACTCAATAACATAAAAACATAACATAACATAAAAAAAAATTAACAATAAAACCAAAAAAAGTGCAATAAGTGGGACCGAAACCATGGCTTCCCAACAACAAGGGGGCATGGTGGAGGAGACGGTCATTACCAAAGAGATGTACGATAATGTATTACTCACAATGAAGTATTACGAAAAAGAGATTGAAGATCTCAAACAAAAACTAACAGAGTACAATAACAACAACAATAACAGCAGCGATAGTGACAATGTTTTCATTACCCAAGAAGGTAAAAGAAAAAGGCGTCCAAATAAAAAAAATAGCAACAAATCGAACGAAACTACACTAAACTACAGCAACATCTTCAATAAGCTGCCAGATAATGTCACACAACCGATGGAGACTCAAACACACGGCAATAACGGCAAAGAATCACCAACAGCATGCACAAGCACAAATGCACTGATCAACGAGATGAAGAAGGCGAACGAAAAAAAAATTGTTCCAACAACAGAGAAGACGCTGATAACAAATAAAGGCAACAACAAAACACAACCAAAAAATAAAAATCACAAAACAGCAGTGGTGCAAAAAAATAAACCACCACCAATAAATATATTTAAAGAAGACAGTCGCAACATTAGTAAGTTACTTGAAGAAAAAATTGGTAATGATAATTTTTCTATTAAACAAATAAACAAAAACAAAATATCCCTAACCTTGAACAGCAAAAATGACTGCAACACAGTAAAAAGCCTGTTAAAGGAAACAAAGTCGGAATTTTTTACCTACACCGACAAAAATGAAAAGTTGCAGACATTTTTGCTGAAAGGTCTCAGTGAAAGCTTTAGCCCAGAGGAAGTTCTTGAAGAACTTCAAAGTCTCGATTTAGAAGAGGTCAAATTTGAAAAAGCTTTCAGGTATGCTACGGCGCGTTCGATTCGTCTCCAAAGAACCCTACCATTTATAGCGGTACAGCTATCTCCTGATAGTAATGCCCAAAACCTTCGAAACATAAGGCACGTAAAGAGGCACATTATCTCCTTCGAAAAATTATATAAAAACGGCATTTTCCAATGTCGTCGGTGCCAACGTTTTGGCCACGCTGCTTCGAACTGCAGCATGTTATATCGATGCGTCAAGTGCCAAAATACGCATGAACCTGGTAGTTGCCAGGTGCAAAAAGAGGCAGGTAGGAAAGAGTTGTTTTGCGTTCTGTGTCAGAAGAGTGGGCACCCCGCATCCTGGAGAGGTTGCGAGAAATACAAGAGCCTTGCTAAGCAGCTAAATGTACAGA
Organism: Rhingia rostrata; assembly: GCA_949824845.1. NCBI lineage: Eukaryota > Metazoa > Arthropoda > Insecta > Diptera > Syrphidae > Rhingia > Rhingia rostrata. The sequence continues at coordinate 172,879,444 of OX463755.1, read as the reverse complement.
AAGGTGAGGCACAACAAAAGGTCTCACAAAAAATCACCACTATTGACAACCATATTCGTGGGGGTATATCCTTCGCAAATGTGCTTGGGAGCCAAGCCGGCTCTAGCCGTGTAGCTAATACAATCGGCTCCAACACAAGATCTAGCATTATTAACAGTAGCTCTGCTACAGATAATTTGCAACTGCAAGTTAACAGTCTTACTAAGACTGTGGCTGATCTATCTGCGAAGGTTAATGCCTTACTGAGCCTTTTTAAATCTTAAAATGGCTGGTTCCAGGAGTTGTGCATCCCTCAAAATAACCGCCCTTAATGTTAATTCAATTATTTCCATTAAAAGGCGTGGCGATTTATTGCGGTTTGTAGAAGACCATAAACCCGACGTGCTTTTCTTAAGTGAAACAAAACTGAACGATAGACATCACTTACAATTCCAAAATTATTACTTCATACGGACAGACAGACGAGACTCAGTACAAGGAGGTGGTACGGCAGTACTCATTCGTAAGCCCCTTCGTTATTCCCACATCAACCAAAGTGATATACGAAGCTTCAGCTGTCTAGAGACAACCATTATCTCTCTGCCTTTAAGGGATAATGGTTGTCTGTATTTAATATCGGCGTACGCTCCGCCAGCATCCGCTAGTCAGTTTAACGTTGAAATCGAAAAATTGTTCGAAATACTAAGGTTAAATAGTTTAAACAACTATTTCATCTTAGCCGGGGATTTAAACGCGAAAAACCCGGCCTGGTTGGACACAGTGGCGAATGGAAGAGGCAGGTTCTTAAATCGCTTTATCGAAGACAACCAGGTCGAGTACAAATTAAAATTATACAGCCCAGTTATGCCAAGTTTCCCCTCTGGAAATTCATATCTTGATCTTTGCATCGCGGACGCTCGATTGCAAATTGAAACGGTCCATAATAATAAAATTTCTTTATTGCCGTATGATAGCAACCATAATGCAATAGTAATACAGATGAAGTTTGTTGACGACTCTGCGTTTAGCTTCGCTACGTGGCACGATGTCCCTAAATTAAATTTTAGGCAGACTGATTGGTGCCGATTTCAGCGTTGCGCCACCAGAAAATATAGGAATTGCCCTTCCTCTTCTAGTATTCCTAGCAATAGGAATCTTTCCAACGAGGAGTGTGATTCCTATATCGGGAACATAAACACGGTGGTATTACAAGCTATGGAGTCGTCAATTCCGAAAATTAAATCGAAAAATAGCATTGAATGTTATCTAAACCGTGACATTAAGACCCTACAGACACACAAAAGCTTTTTGATCACTCAGATAAATCGAATACAACGTCAATTTCTAAATCAATCGCACAATGCGGAGCTACAAAGATTAAAATCCCTTCTGAGGAATGTGAAGTCTCTGTTAAGCCAGCAGTTTAAGAATAGTGTCAACGATTACTGGAAAAAACGTGCTGAAAGCATATTAAAATCAGACGGCAGGAACATGTTTCCAAAAATAAATAAAATGTTTAAACCACGTAACGTTGTCAAAATTCCTAAACTGAAGGTACCACTGTCTTCTCAGATGCATCTATCCCAGTTAGGGATTAATATATCAGGTTATCCCATCATCAATAACCACTATATTATAGATAGTGGAGCAGACAAGCTCAAAGTAATTGGGTCTCATTTTGAGGCGGTTCACGCCAGGGAACTTCCCAGCTCCAAATCGGTCGAAGTAAGAGACGAACTATGGAGATTTCACAATAGCGAGATCCCTACTTTATTGACATTTTCTGAGTGGTTAAAAGCTGACGAACTGACAGATGAACAGACTTACAATTACTTCACGACCCTCGACGACTTGACTGACATATTTAGGAAACTAAACACTAAAAGGTCGAGTGGTTTGGACAACATCCCAAACATCGTGCTTAAGCATATACCAATTGATATCATACGGCAATACTGCGTTATCTTTAACAATCTGCTAAATAACTACTACTTTCCTAGTTGCTGGAAAATATCAAAGGTGTTTCCAATAATTAAAAAAAAGAAGGATCCTTCTGATCCTTCTAACTTTAGGCCTATAAGTCTCCTGCCTAATATCGGGAAGATTTTTGAGGTAGTTATTAATAAATCTATTTTGTTCGTTTGTAATGAAAAGGAGATTATACCGCGGAATCAATTTGGGTTCAAAAGAAATCACTCGGCAGTGCATGCTATTACAAAATTGATTTCGGATGTTAATTGGAATCTCAACGCCAAAAGATGTACAGCTGCCTGCCTAGTGGATATCGAAAAAGCCTTTGACACGGTTTGGATTGACGGGTTAATTTACAAACTTATTCGATATGAATTTCCATCTAATCTTACAAAGATGATAGCATCCATGCTATACGGAAAGAAATTTGTTGTAACAGATAGAGAATACACGACAGCTGAAGTTTTTAATGTCCATAATGGTCTACTTCAAGGCACAGTAACTGCTCCACAGCTCTTCAATATCTACATTTCTGATATACTTAGGGAACTCGATAATTCATTGGCATTTGCCGACGACGCTACACTGTATGCAAGCGGCTCAAAAATTGAAGACATTCAAATCCAACTTCAAAGCAAGTTTGATAGGTTTCAAGCTTTCTGCTCCGAATGGAAGCTTAAAATAAACTATACGAAATGTGAAACCATATTGTTCCGCACCCCAATAAGACGAGGTAATTCAGATTTGAGACGCAACTGGAGAAATCTCAAAATAACGAGTTCAAATGGTCTTCGGATCGAGTCGAGGACCGTGGTAAAATATTTAGGTGTTCATTTGGACAAGTTTCTGTACTACAATGAGCACATAAATATTCAATTAGACAAGGCAAGAGCGGCATTCATGTCGCTAAAAAGCCTGTTTTATTCCAACTATCTTAGATCCGATGTGAAGATAATTTGTTACCAAGCATTCGTTCGTCCAATTCTGACCTATGCGAGTCCAGTGTGGTGGAACATTAACCCATCGTATATGGAAAAACTACGAGTGTTCGAGCGTAAATGTCTTAGAGCCTGCACACAGATGTATAGGAGTGCACATTCCGATTATAGGCATTATGTCTCAAACAAAAGACTTCTGGATGCTTCCGGTGTGTCCAGAATTGACAATGTCATTCTAGATCTTGTAAGGAATCACTTTGTTCGTTCGGCAAGTGTTAGCGAAAACGAATTAATCTCTGGATTATTCTATCCGAATCCTGGGTATTTCAAAAATGCCTTGGAAAGTGGATACATTCCGCCAGAAACATTTCTGTTTCTGGATGCATATGGCTACCTATCGGATTCAACGAACGTTCCAATAATATACCATGCTGCAAGGAGAGCAACAGATAAAAGGATCCTTTATGAGCCTTTTGAGTCGGGGGACGGGAATACTGATCAAATTAGATACTGCATTAGCATACCTGAAAGCGACAAAAGTAACACTAACAGGTTAAATAGAGACCGATACTGGTGGCTAGACTGGGCTGAAGCCGATACTTAGGTTAAGTAAAACTAGGCCCTGACATGTGATCCTTGATCTAACGATGACTTGTTAGTCGATGGAATAGAGATCACATGACAGGGCCTAGATAGATTTAGATAGATAGATTTAGATAGGTTAAGTTAGTCTTGTAGGTTTTAGTTTTATATAAAAAAAAAAAAAAGTTGCGACTGTCTTCTAATAGGTTTTGATTCACATTTTCCTATTTTCAAAAAAAAAAAAAAAATATAAAGTACATAAAAATAATACAAAAATTCACAAAAAATATAAAAATTGAATTAAACATATATCATGTAATGCGAGCCATAATGGTCTTTTACTTTGGCAAAATTTAAAAATGTCTAGTCTTTAAGTTTATTTAGGCTATTAATTAATATTAAAGAACTTGTGAATAAATAAACGATAAAAAAAAAAAAAAAAAAAAAAAAAAAAACAACGGTTGGCAGAGTGATTCTTCATTTAATTTCTGACGAGATGTTGTTGTCAGAGTTATTAGCGGAGTCGAGGTAGACAAAGTCCCGTACTACCTTAATGTTATATTTGTCAATGGTGACGTTCTGTCCAATTCGTCGATGTTGCGTGTCCTTTTGTGTTGACAGCATATACTTAGTCCTGCCCTCATTTACTGCTTAACCCAGTTTTGACTTCTCTATACTAGCAAAGGTGGCCATGGCATCACGTTGAGTCCTACTAATGATGTGAATATCGTCGGCTTATGCTAGTAGTTGCACTGATATATGGAAGATTGTGCCTCTGGTGTTAGCGCAGTAGTTTTTCACAATCCTCTCAAGAATCAAATTAATGAAGTCACATGGCAGCGCATCGCTTTGCCTAAATCCTTTTCTGGTATCGAGGTCGTTTCCGTCAATGATGGAGCAGCGAGAATTCTCCATCGTCATGTTATAAAAAACGGACGAGTTTGGGCGGTATACCAAAACTAGACATGGCTCTGTATAGTTCGTTTCTATAAATACTTTCGTATGCGGCTTTGTAATCGATGAATGGGTGGTGTGTATCGATTTGGACTTCTTGAGTTTTTTTTTCCAGGATCTGCCGAAGTGTGAATATTTGATCGGTTGTGGACTTTCCTATCCTAAAACCACACTGATAAGGGCCGATCAGGTTGTTGGTATATGGTTTCAGGCGTTCACATATCACGGCAGATAGTATGTTGTTGGCGATGTAGGATACTTATGCCTCTGCAGATGGCGCAGTTCAGACGGACTTCCTTTTTTCTGTATCGGTCAAACGATTTCATTAAGCTTGAGTTTAGATATTGCTATCCTCACTTCACTTAGGTCGAGTGGTTGGCAGTTTTCTATCTCGTTGCCAATATTGAATGTTTCGCTCTGACTGCCAGCGGAATGTTGTTCGTCATCGCAAGTTAACAGTCCACAGATGTGGTTCTTCCATATCCTCTGCATCGGCTGTGTCTCAACTACGATATTTCCTTGTTCATCTCGACAGGATTCTGTTCGAGCCTTCTATCCTTGGCTCGAGTGGCACCTCTCTATATGCTCGATCGTTCGCTTTTCTTGCTCATTTTTCTTCTTTCTGGAAGGCCTGTGTTCTTCCCTTCTCCTCTGCCTATAGAGCTCAACAGCAGCACTCGTCTTCACATTCAGCTTAGCCTTGTTAGCCTCGTTCTTGGCTGCGAGCATCAGTCGGCATTCCTCATCAAACCAGGGGTTTCTTGCTGGTGGGCGCGAGAAACCTAGCAACAGTTGCGGCTGATCTAATGGCTTGTTGGCATCGTTGCCATGGTTCTTCGATATTCAATGCTGCGGGATGGTGTTAATCGAGAGTTTAAGGGTTACGCGTTGCGCGAAGGTCTTGGCGGTCTCTTTCGACATTAAATTTTTGCACTGCATTTCTGGATTGTTGTGGCGTGGAGGATATCCGCATTCTTATTATGGCTGCAACAAGGTAGTAGTCCGTGTCGATGTTAGCACCTGAGAATGTTCGGACATCCAAAATACTGGATGCGTGCCTCTTGTCTATCGCAATATGATCAATTTGATTGACCGTTTGTTGATCTGTAGAACGCCATGTCCCTTTATGGATATCGAGGTGAGGAGACCTCATGTTGGCTATAGTGGCATTTCTTTCCCTAGCGAAGTCAATTAGTCTAACTCCGTTACCAGACGTGTTGACGTGTAGGCTGTGTTTTCCGGCAATAATGATAAAGATGTCTTCTCTTCCTTCATTTGCGTTAAAATCTCCCAGCACGATTTTAACATCATTCTTCGGTAGTCGCGCATAGGTTTTATCAAGGAGCTCATAGAATCAATCCTTAGCTATATCATATTTTCCCTCCATTGGGGCGTGAGCGCATTGAAGGCTTATGTTGGCCAATTTGGCCTTGCTGGGGATAGTTACAATGCGTTCGCTAATATCTTGGAAACATAAGATATATTGCCTAAGTCTGGCACTTGTAACAACTCCGCATCCGAATTGTAGATGTTTCTGCTCACTATAACACGGTCCGTAGTATATGTCACAGTTTTTCATCCTCTTTTTGCCCGGCCCATGCCATCGTAGATATATCCCGGGTGGCTGTAATGTCTGTTTTTTACCAGCTTAGGGCTTCCGCTAGTTGTTCGATTGCACCTCTCCTGTTTAATGTTCTCACATTCCAGGTGCAAATACAAACGTCGTTCTCCTTTTTTTCATTTAGCAGGGTCGTCAACAATAAAATCAGCTATTGCTTTCTTGCTTCGTAACAAATGTTTTTTACATGGTTGGGTAGTTAACCAACCAACAACCTGGAGGGCCAGTTTCAATTTATTTGAGACCCTTAGGAGATCAATATCCACTACGGGATTGAGCGCGGCAATTGGCCTTTCGGTTCATCCGCCACCATATATGTTCAAATGGCCTTACTAAACCCTAAAACTACTAAACAACCTGTTGTCCGAATATGTCGAAGCAGCTGGTCAAGGTTCGCCTGGTGCAGCAGGCCCGGGTATTCGTTCCGTGTCATTCTCACCAGGCTGTTTATAATGTTGCTGTTATTCGTCTTGTTATCGACTCTCGTTCTTATTGTTTAGCAAGTCAAATCCGGTTGGATAAGACCAGTACCCGATAATTACCACTTGGAGGTTAGAAACAAGCACTTGATGGTTAGCCAGAGTAACAACCACTGGCCGTTCCCAAGTTAAAGTCAATCCGAGTCTACCCTCGTTCTACGAAACCCAACACCCAGAAAGCGCATCACTTTGTCTGAATCCGGTACCAGTTGGGATCAGCTGAGATAATATATGGCGACACATTTTTGACAGCCAAATCTTGGCACAGTTTTAGTTCATCTGTTGTAGTCATAATGTTATCGAAAAATGTGTAGAACAACAAGTCAATTGAACGAGTCTATTCCATGATCTGCATAATCCCTGAACTTATCTTATCTTACTAATGTCATTCTGCGTCCAACTTGTTTCCCAAATTGTTTTCTTTGTCAACAAATGCGAGTATTATTGTTTTTTTTTTTTATCATCCACTTGGAAAATCGTATTACGTTAGCAAAACTTTTATTGACATATCTTTAGGTGGATTTTACTCGATTGGTCTCCAATTTGTCCGTCATTGACTGTGAGTATGATTATATCGTTGATAAGAATAAAGTTCTGACTTTGACACTATTGCGTGGGTACCTGGGTTAATGTTGTTCAACCATTTAACAGCTTCTAGGTGTGAAGTTTGGCATATTATATCCGATATATGCGATATGTTTTACAAAATATATTAAGAGGCTGATAAGCTCCTGCACGTAGCTGACTTCTAAGCTAACTGCCTCCCATTGGATTGGGTCGGTTTCTACCAGTGCGGGGCTTTTAAGGCGACGTTTTACCCTACAGCGTCTACCGTCTGGATAGGAATCGACGAATTTTTTGTGTGTTCCTTAAATTATAAACTCAAAAAAGTGTGGGCGTACTGTAACCAGTCAACGATCAGTGGGAAGGGTTGCTCTCCTTGCGCACCCGTTTAGGGACTTAATGCTCGATTTGATCGCTCTACTTGCACCAGATGGTCTACGCCATTACAAGCAGGAAACTCACGAATTGCACTTAATTGATTTTTTTTAACTGTTTAACTTTATGTTACAAAGCAACCAATAGCCTCGAAAAGGACTAATTTTCTTGCTGACGCACTACTAAACGAAAAAAGGACAACGACGTTCGTACCTGCACCTGGAATGTATGAACATTAAACAGGAGAGGTGCAAGCGAACAACTAGCGGAAGCCCTAAACTGCTACAAAGCAGACATTACTGCCATCCAGGAAATATGATGGGATGGGCCGGGCAAAAAGAGGATGAAAAACTGTGACATCTAATACGGACCATGTTATAGTGAGCAAAAACAGCGACTATTCGGATGCCGATTTGTTATAAGTGCCAGACTTAGGCAAGAAGTCATATGTTTCCAAGACAATAGCGAACGCATTGTAACAGTCCGCACCAATGCCAAATTTGCCAACTTAAGCCTTATATGCGCTCATGCCCCAACGAAGGGAAAAGATGATTTAGCTAAGGATTGCTTCTATGAGCTCCTTGACAAGACCAGTCCAAATTTGCCAACTTAAGCCTTATATGCGCTCATGCCCAACGGAGGAAAAAGATGATTTACCTAAGGATTGCTTCTATGAGCTCCTTGACCAAACAAATGGACGACTACCGAAGTACGGTATTAAAATCGTGCTGGGAGATTTTAACGCAAGGAAGGAAGAGAAGACATCTTTAGCAGTATTGTCGGACTTAGGCTGATTGACTTCGTTACTGAACGAATTGCCACACTATCGAGCACACGGTTTCCTCACATCCATAAGGGGACATGGCGATCTCCAGATCAACGCACTGTCAACCAAATTAGTCACATAGCTATAGACAAGAGGCATGCATCCAGCACCGACTCGGACCACTACCTTGTTGATGCCAATGTAAGAATGCGGATATCCACCATGCCACAACTACCCACAAATACTGTGGAAAAAATGAATGTAGAACGACTGCAATTGCAAGAGACCGCCAAGACCTTCGCGCAACGCGTATCCCTTAACCTCTCGATTAACATCATACCACCAGCATCGAATGTCGAAGAACAATGGCAATGATGCCAACAAGCCGTTAGATCAGCCGCAACTGATGTGGTAGGTTCCTCGTGCCCACCAGCCAGCAAGAAAACCCTGGTTTCATAAGGAATACCGACATATGCCAACAAAGCTAAGCTGCAGGTGAAGACGAAAGCTGCCGTTGAGCTCTATTGGAAGAGAAGAAGGAAAGAACACCGGCTTTTCGGAAAAAAGAGCAAGAAAAGCGCGCGATCGAGTATATAGAGAGGTGCCACTCCAGGAACGATGTTCGCAAGTTTTACCAAAGTGCAAAACTTCAAAGCCAAAGATACAAAGCTCGGACAGAATCCTGTCGAGTGAACAAGGAAATATCGTAGTTGAGACACAGTCGATGATGATGATATGAAAGAACCACTTCTGCAGACTGTTGAACGGCGTTGACGAACAACATTCCACTGTCAGGTAGAGCGAATCATTCAATATTGGCAAGGACAGCCAAAACTGTCCACCACCCGACCTGAGTGAGTTGAGGATAGCAATATCTAAGCTCAGGCTTATTGAGGCTACCGAAAATGAGGGTCTTGAAGCTTAGCTCTATAAAGCCGGCGGAGATGACATGGTAAGTAACATCCACCAACTCATAAGCCAAATCTGGTCGGTGAAAGTATACCTGAAGAACGGAACCCCAGCATCGTTTGCCTCAACACCGCCTACTAGATCCTATCTGCCGTAATATGTGAATGCCAGAAACCGTTTACCAACGTCACTTACCAGTTTGGTTTTAGACCAGGAAAGTCCACAACCGATCAAATTGTCACACTTCGGCAGATTCTGGAAAAAAAATCCAAGAAGTCCAAATCAATACCCACCACCTATTCATCGATTTCAAAGCCGCATACGACAGCACTTATAGAGACGAACTATACAGAGGCATGTCCAGTTTTGGTATACCGCCCAAACTATTCCGTTTGTGTGTGTATTGTGTTTGTCGGTGCTCCATCAGGGTCGGAAACGATCTCACTGACACATTCGGTACCAAAAAATGATTTAGGCAAGGTCATGCGCTGTCATGTGACTTCTCAATGATTCTTGAGATGATTGTGCAAAACTCCTGAGCCAACGCCAGAAGCCAAAATTTTCCAAAACTCGGTACGACTACTAGCATACGCCGACGATGTTGACATCATTGGTAGGAATCAACGTGCTTTCGTAGCCAAGTTTGCTTGTTTAGAGAAGGAAGCGGCAAAAATGGGTTTAGCAGTAAATGAGGGCAAGACGAGGTATATGCTGTCAACACGAATGGATACACAACATCGACGAATTGGACAGAACGTCACCATTGACAAATATGACTTTGAGGTAGTACGGGACTTTTATTAACTCTGACAACAACATCTCATCAGAAACTTAACTGATGAATTACTCTTGCCAACCGCTGTTTCTACGGGCTAAGAAGGCAATTCAGTAGTAAAGCCTAGATCTAGAATATCTAAGGAGATCCTATATAGGACCCTGATCATCCCAGTCCTGCTCTACGGAGCTGAAGCATGGAATGTCTCTAAAGTGGATGAAGAAATCCTCTTTCGATTCGAGGAAATTTCTTCGAAAAATCTTCGGTCCCGTTCGAGTTGACGGGCTATGTATACCAAGATTCAACCAAGAGCTAAACGAACTTTACGGACGTCGAACGCAGTAGAAGAAAGCCTCACCTTAAGTGGTGCGCACAAGTAGAAACCGACCTCAACCAACTTGGGGTTCACTGGATGTATTCATCTAAGGACCGGGCTAATTGGAGAGGCATGTTGTTTGAGTCCCGGGTTCATTCCAGACTTTAGCGCCACTTAAGTTGGTAAGGAACTGATGAATTGGTATTGGAAGACATGTAGTTCTATTTATATAAGACCACAAGTTTGAGAATAAGTCTCTGAAAATTTGTTCACGAAATCGGTTGAAAATGCGCTAAAAAATCTGCAAATGCTCATCAATAATGGCAGCTGCCATATATTTAAATCCATCTATGCCTTTGGGATGTACAATAACCGAACGCAACTGGTCATGATGGTTTGTAGCCATGGAGGTGGTTAGTAGCCAGCAGGATGGTTAGTAGCCAGCAGGATATCAAGGTTGTGGTGAAGCTAAATATCATATGGTCCAGGGAAATTTAATACTTTAAGGCTTTTGAAGGCCCAAAAACTTATTTCAAGGGGTTATGGATACCATTTATATGTTTTAGCACAGTGCGGTCGTTGAGGAAATTCGGGGTAAGAAGAAAGGAGATACCGATGCACATTGGTTTTAAATGTCTGTAAGTTACAAAGGATAGGAAAAACAGAGTTTGATAGAGCATTCCACGTTCGTGTTGTTCGGTTTATGTACGAATCTCTATATTTCAGCGTTCGTCCTTAGATAGGCTTGAGGGTAAACTGATTTGAATTCATAGCGTAACGAGTATTGCGTGACATAATTGTTGAATGGGAGGAATGCAGCCAGCTATTTCGTTTGATCATTGGTTGTTTAAATAGCGATAAAACAATGTGAGGTTGGATGTATTTCGACGGTGCTCACTTACTTACTTACTTACTTAGTTAAGTGGCGCTACAGTCCGGAATGAACCTGGACCTCAACCAACATGCTTCTCCAATTAGCCCGGTCCTTAGCTAACTGCCTCCAGTTGCGCACTCCAAGTTGGTTGAGGTCGGTTTCTACTTGTGCGTGCCACTAGAGACGAGGTCTTCCTCCACTGCGTCCGACGTCTGGCTGGGAATCGAAGATTCTGCGAGCCGGAGTACTGGTTTCCATTCGTTCTACATGCCCTAGCCATCTTAAACGTCCAATGCGGAGTTTTTTGACCAGGGGCATGTTGCTGTACAGCTCGTATAGTTGTTGGTTGAACATTCGGCTCCATAGCCCGTCAATGCCAACGGGACCAATGATTTTTCGAAGAATTTTCCTCTCCAAACGACCAAGGATTTCATCATCCGCTTTTGAAATGGTCCATGCTTCAGCGCCGTAGAGCAGGACTGGGATGATCAGGGTCTTATCAGGACCTCCTTAGTAGTTCGAGTGAGGGCTTTACTGCTGAATTGCCTTCTTAGCCCGAAGAAACAGCGGTTGGCAAGAGTAATTCTTCGTTTAATTTCTGACGAGATGTTGTTGTCGAAGTTAATAGCGGAACCGAGATAGATAAAGTCCCGTTGGCTCGTGAATTTTGGACAATCCTCTCAAGAATCAGATTGAAGAAGTCACATGACAGCGCATCGCTTTGCCTAAATCCTTTTTTGGTACCGAATGTGTCAGTGAGGTCGTTTCCGACGCTGATGGAACAGCGAGAATTCTCCATCATGTGTAGGATGACACAAACGGACGAGTTTGGGCGGTATACCAAAACTATACGTGGCTCTGTATAGTTCGTTTCTATAAATGCTGTCGTATGCGGCTTTGAAATCGATGAATAGGTGGTGGGTATCGATTTGGAATTCTTGGGTTTTTTACGTGTTGGTAAACGGTTTCAGGCGTTCACATATTACGGCAGATAAGATCTTGTAGGCGATGTTGAGGAGACATATGACACTGTAGTTGGCGCAGTCAAGAGGTTCTCCATTTTTGTGAGGTTCCATTCTTCATGCATACTTTCATCCGACCAGATTTGGCTTATGAATTGGTGGATGTTACTTACCAACTCATCTCCACCGGCTTTATAAAGCTCGCAAGGAAGGCAGCAAAGGTCTTGGCGGTCTCTTGCGATTGCAGTCTTTCGACATTAATTTTTTTTTTTACAGTATTTCTGGATTTTTGTGGCGTAGTGGATATCCGCATTCTAACCTTGGCTGCAACAAGGTAGTGGTCCGAGTCTATGTTAGCTCCTCGGAATGTTCGTACATCCAAAATACTGGATGCGTGGCGCTTATCTATCGCTACGTGATCAATTTGATTAACCGTTCGTTGATCCTGAGACCGCCATGTCCCCTTATGGATATCACGGTGAGGAAACCGTTTGCTGGCTATAGTGGCATTTCGTTCCGGAGCGAAGTCAATTAGCCTAAGTCCGTTACCAGACGTGTTGTCGTTTAGGCTATGGATTCCGACAATACTGCTAAAGATGTTTTCTCTTCCTACCTTTGCGTTAAAATCTCCCAGCACGATTTTAACATCGTACTTCGGTAGTCGCTCATAGGTTTCGTCAAGGAGCTCATAGAAGCAGTCCTTAGCTATATCATCTTTTTCCTCCGTTGGGGCGTGAGCGCATATAAGGCTAATGTTGGCGAATTTGGCCTTGATGCGGATCGTTACAATGCGTTCCGTAATGTCTTGGAAACATAAGACTTCTTGCCTAAGTCCAGCACTTATAACAAATCCGCATCCGAATAGTCGCTGTTTCTGCTCACTATAACACGGTCCGTTATAGATGTCACAGTTTTTCATCCTCTTTTTGCCCGGCCCATCCCATCGTATTTCCTAGATGGCAGTAATGTCTGCTTTGTAGAAGTTTAGGGCTTTCGCTAGTTGTTCGCTTGCACCTCTCCTGTTTAATGTTCTCACATTCCAGGTGCAGATACGAACGTCGTTGTCCTTTTTTCGTTTAGCGTGTCGTCAACAATAAAATCAGTCCTTTCCGAGGCTTTTGGTTGCTTCGTAACCGTTAGATTTTTCCATGATTGGGAAGTTAACCCAAAGCACAACCCCCAACCTGGAGGGCCAGTTCCAATTTATTAGATACCCCTAGGACACGGGGCTATCAGTATCCACTACGGGATTGAGCGCTGCCGTTGGCCTTTCGGTTCATCCGCCACCAACTCTGTTCAAGGGGCCTGACTAACCCTTGAAATTCCTAGACAACCTGTTGTCCGAATATGTCGAAGCAGCTTGTCTGGGTTCGCCTGGGACAGCAGGCCGGGTATTCATTCCGTGCCATTCTGACCTGGATGTTTATAGTGTTACTGTTTTTCGTCTTGTTATCAACTCTCGGTTGACGTTTAGCATGCCAAATCCGGTTGGTCGAGACCAGTACCCGATGGTTACTACTTGTAGGTTAAAAATAAGCACTTGATGTGTAGTCAAAGTTACAACACTGGGCATTGCCAAGTTAAAGCCAATCAGAGTCTACCCTCGCTCTACAACACCCAACCAGATCAGAAGGGGTGAAATATTTTTTACATCGATTAAGGAAACTTAGAAATTTCGCTGCGTTTTAAGCGAATTGGAATGTGTGGTCGTTCCAACGTAGGTCGTTACTAACATACGTACCTAGCATGGAAAGTTTTTTTTTCAAAGAGCTTAACATATGTTGTCGTTTAGATTCCACGTTCGAAGACGAGGGACATGGACATGAGAAGCTGAGAGTACTGTCATCAGCATAGGACTGAATTGGATTAGAAGTTTTAGACAGGAGATCATTGATGAAAATGAGAAAGAGAGTCGGAGACAAAACTGAGCCTTGAGGGACACCAGTAATTATTTGGTGAGTTGCAGACTTGAATCCGTCCAAAACAACTTGCATTGAACGTTTCGAAAGATAATTTCTAATCCATAGAAGAAGTTTTTCATTGATTCCAAATTCATTTTCGACAAAAGGGCTTTATGCCAAACCCTGTCAAACGCCTTTGAAATATGAACCGCAAAAATCTTACTCTCTCCACCGAGGTGGATTGATTGGTTCCACTTTTCGGTGAGATATGTCATCAAATCACCAGTAGACCTGTTGCTGCGAAAACCATACTGCCGGTCATTGAGAAGTTTTCGTGTTTCGAGATATTTCATAAGCTGACGATTTATCAGCGTTTCCATTACCTTGGAAAGAAGGGACGTAAGTGCAATTGGTCGGTAGTTGGAGAGAGAAGAAGATTCGCCTTTTTTTGGTACAGCCTGGACGAATGCAGTTTTCCATCTACTCGGAAAGAGACCTGATGAGTAGGAAAGCTAGAAAAGCTTACGCAGTGGTTTTGCTAGCGTAGAAGAACACCTCTTCAGAATAATGGGGGAAGTACGATCTGGACCAGCGGACTTGTGAATGTCAAGATCAAATAAAACTCTTGCAACTGTACGAGTACGAAAGTGAAATTGTCCCATAGAATGATTTACGTTCTCAAGTACAGGAGGAGACTTGGCACAATCTGGCAATATAGAACTGGCTGTGAAATGCGCAGCAAGCAGATTGGCTTTGTCTTAAGAGCCGACAGCTATAATGTCATTGTGAATGAGCTTGGGAACTGATGATGAGGCCGAATTCTTTATATTTTTGACAAATGACCAAAAAAGTTTACTACCTCTGGGACATTGTAGAATTTTTTTTGCCGCAACTTTTGATCGTAAAGGAATTTGACACGTTAGAGTCAAAAATTTGTTGCAGTCAAAAATAATGACCCGCTTAAGAATTGCATTGCTAGTTATGAATTTGGTGGGAAAATTCAGGAGTAATCCGCTAAGATGGTTTCTGCTAAGTGACATTCTGAATTAATCATCTGTCAGTAAGGTGATTATCATATTTGACAATCACCAAACACCTATCGTAAGTCACTTTTTCAGAATACACCATAGGGTTATATATGCCTTTTAAGATAAGTTCATCTGCCATCCCATGTGACTGGAATATGCCTATATCCAGGCACTCAAACAGGTTAGTGCAACATAACACCCGGCAGCAACATAACACCCGGCAACATCGGAAGCTTCAACAATCTGTTGTGTAAAAAACGAATTGATATCGAAACCGATCAGCAACAGCTTTGAATAGAAATTAGGATTCGCACCTTAACCCACCTCATTTCGCATTCCAAACGCGATATCCCACTCAATGGAGTTGATTGCAAATTATTTGTGATAATGTCAAGTTCATCATATGATTTCATTCATTTCATTATTTTCAACTGATTGTGACACACGTGACTGTCAACACACGAACACCCAACAACCGATAAAATCGCACTCCTGCATTGATTTGGTAATTAGTTAAGCCCAGCGAAAACCCAAATGTCAACTAACTGTCAAGTGCCAAGTTCACACTTCACCTAATAATCTTTCTATTCTGACACAACACCACCATTTAAAAAAAAATAAAAAAAAAATGGTTCCGTAGGTGAAATTTAATCTCATGAAAGCTACTAATACTGGAATGGACCAGAAATTTTCGTTCCGATTCGGTTCAATGATGACTTTGTAGCCATGACTTATAGCCTGGACTCGTTCACTTGACGTTTGTTTATCAATTCACAGTGCATGACAATTAGTTTGATTGCTTACCTTACGCAAATGATGGAATTTGCACATTTCAGTGTCATAAACTATACATTTGGCATTTACAATAAATTATATAAAACATAAATTTTCAATCCCTTATCCAAACTAATAGGCTGTTGATATTTAAAAATGATTTCGATCTTATTTTTTGTTTTATTATTTAATGCTGTCATAGAGCGTATTGACATTGCACAAGTAGTTGATAAGCTCTGCAATTGTTTGACGCCTGTAAAGGTTTGACAGATCATAAAAAAAAATGAATAATTGCTTATTAAATAAAAAGTTGTTGACGGTTCACAATTATCGCTTAGCTCGATTGTCATAAATCATATTAACCAACAAAAAACAAAAATATCGAGAAGTATAATGTTATGACTTCGAAATAAATCTTATCTGGACAAAAAATCACCTTTTGACGCAGACTTGCTGTTATTTTTTTTTTTTTTTGGAAAACCCGTTGATTTGCTTTTTTTTGTTTATTTTTTTTTTTTTTTCACTAAAAAACGATGCAAAAGAGCGATTGATAACTTTAACACGTTGGAAGGGATATATTGGCGCATATAAACTGTTAAATTGGTTCGTTCTTTCTGATAAATGCTGTTCCAGTACTTCTATGTTGTTAGCGGACAACATTTGCTGAAAATGGCGGTTCTAAAATGTTAACGCCAGTAATTTTTCGTTCGTGGTAAAATAATTTACTTGCATTAGTAGTACCTAAGTCTGGAAGGAACCTCATCCAACATGCACCTCCAATTGGTCCGGTCCTGAGCTAGCTACCTCGAGCTGTGAACTTAAATTCGGTAAAGGTAAGTTTCTATTTGTGCGCACCACTTAAAACGATTGGTTCCTATATTGCGTCTCACTTATGGCTGGAAATCGAAGACTCTGCTAGCCGGACTATTGGTGACTAGTAACTCTTAATGTCCTAGCCATCTTAAACATCCTATGGGGAACTTTTTTGACCAGGTATATGTCGCCTTACAATTCGTAAAGTTTTTGATTGAATGATGTATCCATAGCCAGTCAATACAAACAGGCCAACATTTTGTCGAAGACGGGCAAGGGTTTTATCACACGCTTTTGATACGTTCCATGATTCATGCCGTAGAGCAGTACTGGGATGATCAAGATCTTATGTAGGATCTGCTTAGTAGTTCAACTGAGGTCCATAATATTAAATTGCCTTTCAACCTTAGGAAACAGCAGGAGTAATTCTTCGTTTGCTTTGTGACTAGCTATCGCTTTCAGAGCTATTAGCAGAGCCGAGGTAGACAAATTCCCTTACTGAGATGCAATGTCATATTTGTCAATTGAAATAAAAATTCTTCTCGTATGTTTTCGAAAATCTCCCTCACTTTGGAAGTTGCAAAAGTCTTTCGTAGATTGAGAAAGTTCTTCGCTACCGGTAGAGGCATCTTTAGCGTTGATCCCATCTATGCAGCTTATCCAATCTGGGGCATCCATTCTCATCTGATAGTAAGAAGGAACTGTGTAAGTTGAGAGAGTGACACAGTTTCGGCTTTCGTTTTATTAAGTAATAGTCCTAAGTTCTTGAACAACTCTACTTGAAGAACTATCAACTTTGAACCTTTTATAGACTCATCCGAGCAATGTTTCAAAGTAGAGTCTCCAATTTAAGCCAGGCGTTTGTTGAGCAAGTTCATCTATTGAAATCGGATCATTGAGTTAATTTTCAATATCCTGATTCAACTTGTCAACATTTATTTGTAAGTCCACAACCTCTTGAACAATTAAATTCTCCTTTCTGACACGAACACCGAAACCCAGCAGAAGGTACTTCTGATGGTGCATTGTACACAAATGCGCCATTTTCGAAAAACTGCCTTTTCAACGGTGACATGTAGTCCATGTAGTCCTGACGTGAGTTCTTCTGAACTGAACTGTCAGCTTTAAAAGAGTATCCACTTGTTAGCATCTTAAATTTGCTGCAGCATACAGCCAGTCGAAAGTAGTTTCATTTAATGTTTCATCTAAGTACGGCCATTTGAAAAACCCGATAAGGGCGTTTAAGTATACCAACTTCAGACTCGTGCTTACTATTCACGCAAAGTTGGTAGAATGTCCCTCCTTCGTAGGGATGAAAAATACTGCTTACGTGTATAGCGATTCTCCATCTTTTGATCGGTTATCACATCCTCTGCATCCATGTTGTTTGTTGTCTATGTTCCACAAGCGTACTGATAGAAGTCCTCACAGGGGTTCAATCTTCTGTTGAGAAATTGTTTAAAGTCTCTGACGTCTTAGCCCCACGTGGCGTGTTACAATAGTGCCAGCAGAAGTCCAGTTCGTCACAACTCCCCTGCCTGGGCTTATTGTTTTGGGATTTGGGATGTATGCGAGTTGGGATACATGAAAAGGAAATAAACCACACAAGCAAAAGGCATTAACACCCGTAGGACTTATTTCCATTTCCAAAAAAAGCCCTATTTCCCTTTTATTGGGAACTAAGCCCCATGGTGCTTCTTCTGACGAAGATTTTGGACGCCACGTAATTTTCGGAAAAATTACGAAACCTGAAAATCAAAGGAAACCAAAAAAAAAAACCAAAACCGATGAAATGAAAGAAAATGTTTTCTCCCCACGTTATAGAATGGGGGTGGTGCGCCCGATTAAATTTTTATTGTGAACGGATTTTTTTAAAGGGTATAGAAAATGGCGGAGCACGAAAATGGCGAAACCAAAAAAAAAATTGTTTCGAAAAGGGTAGCGTTTTCCGTCTTTTCTCGGGAATTTCTATCGGCCACTGAACGATTTTTCACTATTAACAACTCTACTTATCTTTTTTTCTTCTTTCCTCTCTCCTCCGCTCTTCTGTTCTTCCTGTTTTTCTCCTTGTCCTTCCTCCCTTCCTGATATCTCCTCTCCAATGTTCATAATTTTTCTTTCCCCAAGAAAAAAAAAAACTTTTTTTCCACAAAAATTGCACTCAACTTTTCCACAAAAATTTACTGAATCCCAAAAAAACGCACATGTATTCGTTACGCTCGATAACCAAGAAATGACTTTGCTTTGTAAAAACGATCCCGTTGTCGAGAATCGGTCAAGTTCATGCATTCAAATGCATACATTAACTCCACTCGTAAGCCCACTGCGACTTCTAACACTTTCTTGCATTTGGCTGGAAAGTATGTTCGCGTTTGCTTGTTTCGAGATACCCTCGTTCACACGTGACTAGTCTTACTGCGCGTTTTAACGCCTCAACGTCAGGTATTTCACCAACGCGTGCTATCGCTGCCAGACACATCACACTTGCTCATTCCAATTGGATAAACCAATTGGATTTTAACAATCACACCGGTCTTTCCCGGTGTCAATCGTGGACAACTATTTTCTGTCAATCAAACATTTGCCATGAATGTTTGATTGACCGCGACCAATCCGAAAACCGAACGACCCGAACTATTGGTGGAGAAGATTAAATATCCGACGGAAGGAAGGAGGGCACCGCACTTTCTCAGAAGCAGTGAGTTTTGAGGAATTAGGAAAAGATGACAGTTGTCATTTTACTTTCTTTGGACATGGTGTTCCATGTCTTCGGTTTCCATGTGTGCGTGTATAATGTGTTGGTGAAGGTGTTTTTATATGGCCGTCCGCCTGAATACCTCTGTTGCTCCTTTGTTGCTCCAGCATTGGGGGAAAGAGATCGTCTTCTCTTTGCCATCGACCCTGACTTCTGTTGTTGCGACTTCGTTAGAGGGGTGTCTCTTGGGCTGTCCGCCCCACGCCTCTACTGCTCCGCCGTTGGTCCCTCGTTGGGTGAAATAGGAGAACGTTTACTCCATGCCACCGCACTTTTTTCTTGCCTTTGCGCCAATAATACGGTGGCGCAAACGATTTGTTGGGGTGTAGGTTCCAGGGATCGTCATCGTGTTGGGGTCGACGAGGGATTGTCATCCCTCACCAATCGAACTTTTCGGACCGCTCCTGTCCGATGCTGACCGTCGCGAGTCTCCCACGTTTATTGGGCTTCGACGACGGCGTTTCCTCGTGGACTCCTGTCGCACGTTTTGTGTGGCGTTACTCTGTCGTGAGTCACCCCAATCTCCCTAGCGCTGCACCGAACAGAGTTGGGCAATCTTCTCCATGAGTGGACTCCTCTGTCGCACTCATTATACCTGTTATTGGTTGCATTACCAGATCTGAAAGTCGTGGACCAGTGGTTGATGGAACCCTGGCTACCCGCCATTTCCTTTAAATGCTGGCCTTGCAACCATTAAGAAAATAGGGAACGAAGGGATTTAAGAGGACCAATAGAGTGAGTCTTGTTGTGGTAAAAATTACCGTAACAACATGTCCGCATGTATTATTCTGAATAAAGCGAACAATTATTTTGTTGGTTTCTGTCAAATTCCTTAGCTGTCATCCTTTGGCAGTTAACATTTTCTTACTAGCTGAAATTCAGTGTGAAAAATAATTGATAAAATATTAACGAAACTAAATTGCTTCTTCGCTGATCTTTTTTGCAATTTTTAAATTTAATTTTTTTTAAATTTCACATCATACATATCATGAAATCTGAAATCGCAAAGAAAACAAATCTTAACGAAGACAGCAGAGGGATCCATAATATTTTCCAAGATTGAAAAACTTCATCAACCAAATATGTACTAGGTACGAATTCATGTGGTAATGAATAATAATAAGGATATGTGATGATTCTATTCTGATCCAGTACAATATTAATTTTACTGCTTTTTACTTAGGGCCTAGTAATAGTTATCATTGAAAACTTTCATTGGAAATTGTCTTTTACTTCTTGCGGCTTTTTTATGAATTCCATCATTGGCGAGTTAGTGTCAAAACAAGCTTATGAGTCTTAGAATATGATTATCCAAAAAACATTTAAATTTGTAGTCATAGTTTTAACAGAGAATCACTTCTTGTTTTTCAATGATCAAGATTTATTTTAGTTGTTGTGTTCCAATGAAGTTGTCCAATTATAACTAACGGGTGATCCAAGTAGAGATACTTTTCTCAATAGCCTTTTTTGACAGATCACGTGTGAGTCGTGTCATGCTGTCATGTTATTTTTGTTTAGTATTGTTTGGCATTTCATAATGGAAGACTTACGCGTGAACAACGTTTACAAATTGTTCAACTTTATTATGAAAATTCACGTTCTGTGAGGAATGTGTTTCGTGCACTTCGCTCAACTTATGGTCAACATAATCGGCCTACTGAGCGTACTATTCGCAACACCATCACCCATTTTGAGACCCAGCATTCATTATTGGATAATATTCGACCGAATACACCACGTCCAGCAGGCTGTGAAGAAAATATAGCGGCCGTAGCTGAGAGTGTACACGAAGACCGTAGAGAGTCGATTCGGCGCCGTTCGCAGTAACTCGGACTGACGTATGGAACGACTTGGCGCATTTTACGGCAAGATCTTAAATTGAAAGCGTACAAAATACAGCTTGTGCAACAACTGAAGCCGCTCGACCTTCCCAATCGACATCGTTTCGCTCTATGGGCTCTTGAAAAGTTCCAAGAAGATCCGACGTTTTCGAGGCAAATTTTGTTTAGCGATGAGGCCCATTTCTGGCTCAATGGGTATGTAAACAAACAAAATTGCCGCATTTGGGACGAAAAGCAACCTGAAGAGATTGAAGAACTGCCACTTCATCCAGAAAAAACAACGGTTTGGTGTGGTTTGTGGGCCGGTGGAATCATCGGTCCATATTTCTTTAAAAATTATGCCGCTGCGAACGTAACCGTCAATGGCGACTGTTATCGTGCCATGATAACCGACTATTTGATGCCTGAAATTGAAGCTCGTGATCTCGGCGACTTTTGGTTTCAGCAAGACGGCGCCACTTCCCACACATCGCATCAATCAATGGACTTATTGAGGGACATTTCGGTGAGCACATAATTTCACGTTTTGGGCCGGTCGATTGGCCACCAAGATCGTGTGATATCACACCGTTAGACTTTTTCCTGTGGGGATATGTAAAGTCAAAAGCTTATGCCGACAAACCCGCTTCGATTCAGGCTTTGGAGGAAAACATCACGCGTGTCATTCGCCAGTTACCAGTCGAAATGCTCGAACGAGTGATCGAAAATTGGACTCAACGGATGGACCATCTGCGACGTAGCAACGGCCAACATTTGATAGACATTATCTTCAAAAAATAAATGCCAAAGAATGTTCTTTCAAAAGATAATAAACATTCTCCATGAAATTTGAATTTTCTGTGTTTTTTTTTCTTTAAAATAGTAGGGAGCCTCGAAGTGGATCACCCTTGATATAAATTATAATTCCAGAAGATAACAAGCTGCTAACGACCCACTCGTAACACCTCGTTTATAAATAAAACAAATTAAATGAGAATTTCATCTTAAAAGAGAGAATAGTAACGCCTTGATGTTCCTTGAGGTTTTTGCTTATTTCAAATGCTCACTAGGGAAACCCTTTGTTAGAATAGCACCTTACGGAGATTAAATGAAAGGCAAACGCCCCTATCTTCTCTATACTGCCAAGCTATATTAGACTGAGTATAGTCAAAAAACTCTACATTGGGCTTTTAAGATGGATACGACATGTAGAACTAACATACAGAAAAAAAAACCTAGATTTTGGTTACCTGGTACCAAATCTGACATATCACTTAAGTGAATCTAGGACAACATCTGAAGTGTATTGGGCGTGACTTCCAACATCAGGAATATCTGTTGCTTTGCTTAAAAACTGAGAAAAACTGCACAAAGAATCTGCGCAATATCTTCCAAATATTGTTGATCTACACCTTCCATACCAATCAGTTCTGTGGATACTTAAATTACCCCAGAACAATGATTACTGTCAATTTAACTTTCAAGCGAAACAATACTAATCTAGACAATAACACCACCACGATGGCTTACAAATAAAAAATCTACATCTAGTCCATTCAGCTACTGGTCTTATAATGTTTTATGATAATTACTTGAGCCAACAGCTTAATTTATTGACACTGCCATGCAAAGTGTTGGTAGGTAGTGTTTGCTTTATTTCCCCCACCTCTGACAATGATATTGTTATTGTCATGCTATTTAGCATGTAGCGTTAAAGCATGCTGTCGACAACTCCGCTGTCCCGGTATAGCTGGTTGACAGTTGTGGTTGGCAAACGCGCTGTCTGATAGCTGAATTAATTGACTGATATGACAGGCAGCAGACCGGAGTGTGGTTATGTATTTCATTAGAGTGGTAGTGTTAATTTTTGGCGACATTAGTCTTTTTGTGAAATTAAATTTCGAATTGAGATTGATTAGCGAATTTTGAACATGGCATACAATCGCATATATAAAGATAGATTACGGCGCACTAGAAAAGGAATTTATTTCAGGTAATGACGGAAACTTTATTTTTGGACTTGATTATGTAAATATAGGCCATGGTGATTGTATTATCATCGCAAATGAAAGAAACGTGCTACAACTCGGGACCGTTACAAATGCTATGTGAACTTACAAGAGCTGGTGTAGATTCAATACCTTAAGACGTTTTTTTTTAAATTAATCATCAATTATTGAATTTAATATCCAATTTTAGCCTAAAGGCTGAACTATTATAGTCGGAAGCAATCGAAAGCTAATGTCAAAATTCTACGTTAAGTTTTCTCTTAAGACTTTTGTGAATGGAAGCGATTGTCAGAGTTGAAATCGTTTTGTCAAAAAAAATTTGGTTGCTTATGAATTTATATGTACACAGCTGTTGAAGTGAAATGTCAAATTTTTGTATGAAAGAAAAAAAGAAAGAGAAAGAACGAATGAATTCGCTTTTTCGCAAGTGAGCAAAAGTGAACGAAAACTGAACGAATCAAAGCGAAAAGCTATTGTGGTCGTACAATACAAATTGCAGTTACGGAAGTGGTTGTCCGCAACCATCTTCTATCATAGTTCAGCCTTAAGGCGTACAGGCCATGCAGTAATTACATCCCTGGACTCCTATCAATTCTATAACTATTAACCAAATGAGTAGATCGCCATATCCAAGACATGATATTTAGAAAATTTTATTGTCGTTGTATTAAAAAAAAGAACGAGAAAAGTTCAGTACAATCCGAAAAAGTTGTAGTGCACATGCTTCGAAAACAATGTAATACCACGTTCATATATTATTTAAGCCCAAGCTTGCTTTTTGGAGGCGTTTTTTCTAAAAAAAAAAACCGATGTTTAAAGGGTGTTTTGGAGGTATAGAACTTTGAAATGGAATAAAACAAAGATAATTGTTTACATTGAAATAAATTGACATGAAACGCCTCGGCTGGCTCGGACGTAGTCTTATTGGGAGGCCCAATTTTGGATGCCTTTTTTCACATTTGTGGCCCTATATCGGCAATAACGCTGCGAATGTTGTCCTCCAAGTGGTCAATCGTTTCGGGCTTATAAAAAGAAGATGAAAAACCAGAATTAGGCAAGAAGTCTAATGTTTTCAAGACATTATTACATTGAACGCATTGTAACAATCTGTTTCAAGGCCAAATTCGCCAACATAAGCCCTATATGCGCTCACGCCCCGACGGAGGGAAAAGATGATATAGCTAAAGATTGCTTCTACGATCTCCTTGACATAACCTATGACCGACTACCGAAGTACGATGTTAAAACCGTGCTGGGAGATTTTAATGCAGTATTTTCGGGAAAAAAGCCTACACGACAACGCGTCTGGTAACGGACTTAGGCTAATCGACTTCGCTACGGAGCCAAATGCTACGGAACCGTGTGCTGACTAGCACATTGCGGTCTCCAGATCAACGAACGGTCAACAAAATTGATCACATTGCGATAGACAAGAGGCACGCATCCATAATTTTGGATGACCGAACACTCCGAGGAGCTAACATCGAATCGGACCATTACAGTCAAGGTAAGAATGCGGATATCCACCACCCCACAACAATCCAAAATACTGTAAAAAAAAATGCAATTTCGAAAGACTGCAATCGCAAGAGACCGCCGAGACCTTCGCGTAACGCCTTATCCCTTCACTTCTCGATTAACACCACACCACCAGCATCGAATGTCGAAGAACAATGGCAACGATGCCAACTAAGCATCAGATCAGCCGCAACTGATGTGCTAGGTTTCTCACCCCACCAGCAATAAACTCTTGGTTTGATGAGGAACACTGACAGATGCTTGCAGCCAAGAACGGGGCTAAGCCGCAGGTGAAGACGAGAGCTGCCATTGAGTTCTATAGGCAAAGAATAAGGAAAGAACACCGGCTTTTCAGAAATAAGAAAACAGAGCAAGAGAAGCTCGCGATCGAGGAAATAGAGAGGTGCCACTCCAGGAACGATAATCGCAAGTTTTACCAAAGTGTAGAACGTAAAAGCTAAGGATACAAGGCTCGAGCAGAATCCTTTCGAGATGAACGGGGAAATATCGTAGTTAAGACACAGTAAATGCTGAGGATATGGAAGAACCACTTTTGCAGATTGTTAAACATTGATGACGAACAACATTCCACTGTCAGGCAGAACGAAACATTCAACCGACCTGAATAAAGTGAGGATATCAATATCTAAGCTCAAGCTTAATATGGTTGCCGGAAATGACGGCCTCCCCGCTGAGATGACTTGGTAAGTAACATCCACCAATTCATAAGCCAAATCTGATCGGATGAAAGTATGCCTGAAGAATGGAACCTCAGCATCATTTGCCCGAACAAAAATATAGGAGAACCTAAGCTGCGAACCATAGCCTACAAGAGAACCATAGCCTACAAGATTCGATCTGCCGCAATATGTGAATGCATTCAACAGTTTACCAACAACCTGATTGTCCCTTACCAGTGTGGTCTAATCAATCGACCGATCAAATTTTCACACTTCGGAAGATTTTGGAAAAAACCGAAGAAGTCCAAATCGATACCAACCACCTATTCATCGATATGGCCGCATTCGACAGCATTTAAAAAAAACGGACTATACAGAGCCATGTCTACTTTATTTCATCGCCCAAATTCGTCCGTTTGTGTAGGATGACGATGGACAATTCTTGCTGTTCTATCAGGGTCGGAAACGACCTCAGTGACACATTCAATACCAAAAAAGGATTTAGGCAAGGCGATGCGCTGTCATGTGATTTTTTCATTTTGATTCTTGAGAGGAGCTAACACCAGAGGCACAATTTTCCAAAAGTCGGTGCAACTACTACCATACGCCGACGATATTCACATCATTGGTAAGACTCAACGTGATGTCATAACCACGTTTGCTAAAATAGAGAAGGAAGCGCCAAAAATGGGTGTTGAGGATCGCAACTTCTACTATGTTTTTTCTACACATGTTTATTATTTTGATTTGTTTTTCATATATAAATTTCGTTCTAACTTTTGTTAATATTTTTATATTTTACCAAACAATTTGTTAACCACCCTATGTTCGACCAATTCCCTATATGTTGTTGCCTACTTTTTTTTCTCTGTAATGATTGCTTTGTTTTTGCTTTTTTAACGTTACAAACATTGCAGTATCCCACAAGGTTGCTGGAACCGTTGCTCAAATACTGGGTTTTAGTAAGCGTTATATAAGTGGAGAGGCACGTTGGTTGAGGCCCAGGTTCATTCCGGACTCGTTTTCACATAATTCTAGTGGGTTGCTTTTACCTCTGAAACACCTCCTTTCAATTTTAGTATTGGATCCTTCTTCATCATCACTTTCCCACTCAAAGAATATCACATTTCAACTTACACTTCACATCGTAGGTCACAATGACAATTTACAGTGCAAATCACAATCAAACTCGTTTCAAAAAAAGTGCTGCCAAGAAACATTTGTTTCGAGTTGCAGGTCGATCAACAATTTTCGATAGCGTTGTTCAGGAAACTATCTCCCTCACAAGTGCGTTGTCTATTTCATTAAAACGTCAAAACATCACTTGGAGGAAAGCAATGTGAAAACAACTATATTGCGGGAGTGCTGTTTCATGGGGTTTTTGCATTAAAAACATAAAAATATAAGTTGTTCACTGTGAACACACAAATTATTAACTTATACATACACAAAGTGAGTGTGTTAAATCATAAAATTGATATAAAATGAGTGGAATTCATGACCAGTATCATTGCAAAGCGTAAATATAAATGGAATTTCAACGAGAAAAACAAAAAGTGTTCTGTGCAAAATTCTGTGTCAAAGTTTGTTTTTATACAGATGACAGATAGTAAGCGTTGACAGATAGTAAACGTTTACGGGTACAAAATTTCCAACAGGTTTAAATAGTGAAAATCGATTGCAAAATGAATGGCCCCATCCTTGTGGTCGCCAGTGTATATAAATCTTCCTTCCTTTTCTTATTCTGTTTCGCAGTAAAATATCTTGTAAGCGTCCTCCAATATTAGTGAATACAAAAAAGACTTACTAAGAGACAGTGATAATGGAAGTAAAGAGATACCAACCTTCGACATCTCTCACCCTGAATCCCCCCAAAAGTTGGTTGTTTTTGTTGTAATCCACCACAAATGAACGCCTATCTGTGAATACATGTATTTCCGAGTAAAACGGTTTTGGATATCAATGAAATTCTTCATTCCTGTGAAAGTACGTTCGATGCCATTATGTATGGAAATCGATTTCTTTTGCATGGCCACCACGGGCACGCTTGCAGAAGTCCAGACGCTGAACCCAATTTTCGACGGTTTTAAAGCATAAATCGGCCGACACTGCTGCAATTTCACGTTCGATATTCGTACGAAGTTCATCAATCGTCGCTGGCTTGTTGGCATAGAGCATAGACTTGACTTAGCCCCACAGGAAGTAGTCTAACGGCGTCAAATCGCACGACCGAGGCGGCCAAGCGACTGGACCATTTCGTGAGATAATACGTTCTCTAAACTTGGTTTCCAATAAATTAATTGTGGCATTCGCTGTGTGGCTTGTGGCGCCGTCCTGTTGGAACCACATGTCCTCCAAGTCCATATCATCCAATAGGGGCCAAAAATATTCGGTTATCATTGAACGGTAGCGATTCCCATTCACAGTCACGTGCCGGTCTTGATCATCACGGAAGAAGTACGGCCCAATGACGCCGCCGGCCCAAAAACCACACCAAATTGTAATTTTTGTCGGGATGCAATGATGACTCATGGAGTACGTGTGGATTGCTGCCTGACCAATACCGCTATTTTGTTTATTGACGAAGCCATTCAGCCAGAAATGAGCCTCATCGCTGGAGATGATTTTTCGATGAAAATCCAAATCATTTTCAAGCCGTTGCTCAGCCCAATTCACGAACATACGACGCTTCTGGTGATCAAGTTGCTTCAAGTCTTGCGTCAATTTAATCTTGTCAGGATGTAGGCCAAGATCTTTTCGCAAAATTCGCCACAACGACGTCACAGAGATGCCCAACGCTTGAGAACGACGTGTGAGAGACACATTTGGGCTTCCTTCAACTGATGCCTCAGCGGCAGCAATATTCTCGACACTACGGGCACTTCTTTGTCTCACTGGTACGGGAACATTTTGTACTGTGCCTGTGGATTCAAATTTTTCCACTAGACGCTCAATTGTTGATCTGCTAGGACGATTATGACGACCATACATTGGACGTAGCGCTCTTAACGTTGAGACCACTGACTCCGAATTTCGGTTGTAAATTTTAATAGTTTCGACTCGTTGTTAGATCGTATATCTTTCCATCATGAAATGGCAAACCTTACTTAAGAGAAATGTCAAAAGAGCGGCAAGAAATATGGCGTCGTTTGCTGTCCCTGTCGCTCAACTTTTGTAGCGTCCCTGTTGAAAAACCCGATACAATATCAAAATATCACAGAATGAGTTCGACAGATAAACAGGAAAATTTGAACGATTTATCGCAAAAATGTGGACTTACATATGCTGTTACAATACAAATACAATATTAATGGAAGAATTAATAAATTGAACGCACACGAAAAATCAGAATTCTATTTTATTGCTCTCAGTAGGTTTTTTTGGTACTAATGGGTGATCCATGTAGAGATACTTTTTTCAATAGCCTTTTTTGACAGATCACGTGTGAGTCGTGTCATGCTGTCATGTTATTTTTGTTAAGTATTGTTTGGCATTTCATAATGGAAAGACTTACGCGTGAACAACGTTTGCAAATTGTTCAACTTTATTATGAAAATTCACGTTCTGTGAGGAATGTGTTTCGTGCACTTCGCTCAACTTATGGTCAACATAATCGGCCTACTGAGCTTACTATTCGCAACACCATCACCGGCCGGTCGATTGGCCACCAAGATCGTGTGATATCACACCGTTAGACTTTTTCCTGTGGGGATAAAGCTTATGCCGACAAACCCGCTTCGATTCAGGCCTTGGAGGAAAACATCACACGTGTCATTCGCCAGTTACCAAATGCTCGAACGAGTGATCGAAAATTGGACTCAACGGATGGACCATCTGCGGCGTAGCAACGGCCAACATTTGATAGAAATAATCTTCAAAAAATAAATGCCAAAGAATGTTCTTTCAAATGATAATTAAAATTCTCCATTAAATTTGAATTTTCTGTGTTTTTTCTTTAAAAAAGTAGGGAACCTCGAAATGGATCACCCTTTAATATTTTTTCGCCCAAAAAAATTAAAAAAATAAAAATTTTCAAGATTTGATTGAATTGATTAATCAATACTGAACGCGGTGCTTATTTCTAAAATTTTTCTTGGATGCGCTCATTGGTGGTGGCAATGCTACAGCTGTTTTAACTCCGATGTAAATTTTCACCCCTTTCTGTGATGGTTCTTGATCCGGTCGTTGAGGTAGCGGGGGAAAATCGAAAAATGTTGAGCAAAAAATGTGGGGAATAACTTACCTCATGCACACTTGTTTATAAATGTGATAGGATGTGTAAGATACGTAATTATGGGTGAATTTAGCTTGTAGGCAAACCGCGAAGATTGGTACCCTTTACTTCGCTTATCACTGCTTTCGACGTTTGAATGGCTAGGACAATTATCTACAGTCAATATAATTTTCTTGTTTTGTCAGTTTAACTCCTTATCTCATTTACGCAGGTAATGAGCAAAAATATTTAACGTCCTCCATGCAGTTTTATTTGCTTCATAAAAGACCGGTAAGGACTTAACATTTTTGAAGCAACGAGGGGATTTCGATTTTCATATCACCAAAAGTTTTCTTTTTATCGATATTACAAGCAACCATAACCGTTACTCTTTACTTCCCTTATCTCTGCAAAGAGATGACTCTCTACCAACGTATTGACTTCAGCTCGTTAATAATAAATACAAGGTGGCGCAAAAGTAATCCTCTATCAGAAAATGCTATAAATTTTGCGATTGGCCCCTAATGTCAGTTCTGTTTTGACATTTGTGTAGTAAACACATGCGAAATACACGTTAATAAACAATGTTACGCTACACTGCTCCAGAACGCGGAATATTGGTGACTATTTATTTGAGCATTAATCGGTCGGTGACTTTGGCACAACGTGAATTTCGTCGCAGATTTCCTAGCCGTCCAACGCCTACTGGTGAAACACTGCGACGTTTAGCCGCTCGCCTCGAAGAGACTGGCACAACACGAGATGCTGCCAGGCGTGGCAGACCCCGGAGTAGCCGTTCTGCAGAGAATATTGCTGCTGTAGCCGAAGATGTCATGGAAGCGCCGTCGACATCGACGAGACGACCTGCCACGCAAATGGGTATCAGTCGACGGTCTTTACAGCGAATTTTGGTACAAGATTTGAAGATGTTTCCGTACAAAGTCCAGACGGTGCATCAGCTGTTAGCTGCTGACCGCCAATCGCGTCTAACATACGCTCAAGCCATCCTTAATCACCACCAAGAGGAAGATGATTTTTCATCAAAAATAATCATGAGTGATGAGGCCCATTTCCATCTTAGCGGGTACGTAAATAATTTACGCTTCTGGGGCACTGAAAATCCGCGTGTAACCCACGAAGAGCCATTACACCAGCTCAAAGTCACTGTTGGGGTGTGCTGTTTTCGCTGGAGGAGTCATCGGACCTTTTTTCTTCGAAGACGTCGCGGGTCAAACGGTTACTGTGAATGGTGAGCGCTACAGAGCAATGATCAACGAGTTCTTTTTGCCGCAACTTGATGAATTGGGATTGGAAAACATGTGGTTCCACCAGAACGGTGCAACGGCACACACTGCACGTGCCACAACCGATATGCTGAAGGATGTATTTCCCGTTTTGGCGATTTGCACTAGCCAGCAAGATCGCCTGATTTGACCGCTCCCGCCTTTTTTTGTGGGGCTTTTTGAAGTCGCGGGTTTTTGTCAACAAGCATCAGACTCTTGCAGCTCTTAAAGACAATCACCCTTATTCCAGATGGCGTTTTTATTAAACGACAAATCCAAGTAAGTGGATTTAAGAAAAAAAATATTTTGAAGTAAAAATTCCTAATTCTGATAACATTTCCAAATTTAAAATGTACTTCAGACTTAGCAAAGAAGCCTTCGTCTATTTACTGAATGAACTAAAGGATAAAATTCCAATCGCTGGTAGTTCATTGTCAGTGCCAGTCATTTTAAAAATTGCGTCGACATTGCGATTTCTTGCGGAAGGTTGATATCAAAAGGGTGTAGGCAATGATTTTAATTTGGGTCTTGCTTAACCAACGTTTAGTAAAATCCTCAAAGAAATGTTTTCCCTTATGGAGGAAAATATTTGCCCACAATGGATAAGCATGCATTACACAGAGGAAGAAAAGAACTGTGCGAAAATGACGTTTTATGAAAAGGCTGGAATTCCAGGAGTCTTAGGATGTGTCGATGGCACTCACATACGCATTTTGGCACCGACAAAAAACGAACAACATAAGTATTACAACAGGAAAGGATTTTTTAGTATAAATGCTATGATTGTACGTTAAAATAGTTTCTTTATAGTTCAGTTAAGTTTTATTCATTCACTTTAATTTCATTTTAGGTTTGTGATCATCAAATGCGTATTCGATTTGTCGATGCCCGACACGCTGGGGCCAGTCATGACTCGTTTATTTGGAATTCGAGTGAACTACGTGGAATTCTGCAAAGAAACTACGACCAAGGTGAAAGAAATACTTGGTTGTTAGGTTAGTACCTATTTTAAAATACAAAAACAAAAACCGTAATATTATTTGAATTCGGCAGATGACGCTGGGTATCCCCTTGAACCATATCTGATAACACCATTTAGATCAGTACAGGCTGGTAGTATCCAAAGCCGATTCAATATGAAGCACTCAAAAACTAGAAATATAATTGGAAGAACTATCGGAGTTTTGAAAAACCGCTTTCGATGTCTTCTTGGTGCAAGGCAATTGCACTACACTCCGCAAAAATCAACACAAATTGTAAATGTTTGCGCAGCCTTGCATAACATATGTCTGCATTACAAATTAGATCCACCAGTAGATCAAGCTCTTGCAGGTTACTTGATGAACATTGAATTGTATTCTGAACTGACGCTGAACATACGGCTGAAGACGATTCTGTATTTCCGAAGACTTTTCCGCCTGGGTTAACAACACTATTGAGATCGATTAGTTGTACAATAACTGCATCTAATTCATTCAAATATTTCTGCTTGAATGGCCCTCCTCCAGTGGATTCCAACTGCTTCTTGTTGTAAAGCAGTTTCTCCTTCACTTAAAAATTTCGCATCAAACCAGACCTGTGAATATACATTTAGTATTATACTTCAATTTTGATTTTACATGCTAACCTTCTGCCACTCTTTTTGAGTTCTTACGGGTGGTACTAAATAATTTAGTGTCACAGCTACCGACTCCCACCCGTTTTTGATATCATCGGTCTGGGGAATACCTCTTTTGAAATTTCTTGCCAGGGAAACATTTTGTTCCATTAATTCAACCAAACGTTTCATTTGTTCTGGGGTTGCTATTTTCACCCTTGAAAAAAAAAAACAATTAATTAAATCTTTAAATTAAACTTAGAAACTCAGATTTTAATTAAAATTCGACACCTAGTCGTTTGCAAATTTCTATTCGACAATTATTGGCGTTTTACCTGTCGTTTTATCCAACTAAAAGTACTGTTAGAATGCGAAAAACTGCAATGACGTTTTAAGAACTTACGTTCCACACTACTTAAAAGCCACGTAGCGTTAAACGACATAAAACGCCTTCAGACTTGCCAGCTGTAATACCGATTTCAAAAAACGCTATCTGTCGTTTAATAAAAACGCCATGTGGAATAAGGGTGAATATCCGTCAAGAATGTGAGGACCTATCGCCGGAAGTTTTGGCCAAAGTGATGGAAAATGCCATAAAAAGGGCTCAAATCACAATCAACTGTGGCGGCGGCCATTTACATGACATCATATTCTCGACTTGATGTAAAAAAAATTAAAAGACGAAATAAAAATAATCCACAGGAAGAATCAAAGTTTTTCATTTTTTTTTTAAATTACATCCAAAAAACATCGGAAGGTTATTTTTGCGCCACCTTCTATAAATAAAACCGCAATGTTGTATCTTTACGAATTTTTATGAGATTTATTCAATAATATTATTAATTTGCGTTTTTTTTTTTAATTTTGTCTTGCTTTTGTATTAACTAATCACAATATAGTTTACAATAATAATATATAACATATAAATTCTGCTTAAATAATAATATTTGTTTGTTCATAACGCAATGCGTATATCCGTGAATATTGTATAAGTTTCTATTTCTGTTTGTTTATTTTTTTGAAATAATATTTATTTAATACAAGCGATAAATTAATCCTAGTTGTACAAACTAAAATAAAAAAAAATTAAAATAAAATTAAAACAGTAAGCAAAATGTATACAGAAATTATTTTAAATTTATTTAAAAAATTTAATGGACGATTATTTATTAATTTTCATGAATTCTCAACGTTTAAATGGAATACAAAAATTGTATGGGATTCAAAAAATGACGATCTCTATGTATTTTGTTTTTTTTTTGTAATTTGAAATATTAACTCTATTAATGAAATTTTACACTCATATATTTATGTTGTTTTCTTCTTAATTAATGATTTAAATTTTTATTTAATATATTTAAATGAATCTTTTGTTTTTTACTTTATATGAACATTCTGTGTTTTAAATCATTTTGTATGTTAAATTTTAAAAATCGGTGCAGTTTTCTACTATTTTTAATTTTTATATATTTTTTTAAAATTTTTATTTTTAGAATTGGTAACATTTGTTTATGTTTATTTAGTGGAATGTTTAAATTTATTTATTTAGGTTTTAAGTGAAAATATATATATTGATGTTGTATATATTTTGTTGATGTAGAATTAAATTTTTGAGAGAAAGAAGTTAACAATTTTGATTGGAACAAAATGGATTTTTTCTTTTAAATAATAATACGTATAATAATTTATGGCCACAAAGTTTATAAATGGTTTTTAACAACAACAAAAGTAGTGTGATAAGATTAATTTAATTTTTCTAAATATTTAACGAAATAACATATATCACCAAAATAATAATACAGCGAGTCGAGTGGACGATGCTTTCTGATGTTATCGAAGAGTTATCGAAATCGGAAGATTTTTTTGTGGGTGATTGGGTGGTTGAATGGGGAGAGCATTCAACTTTAGATTTAGAAAGGTCTACACGCCTGAGTGTAAGATAGTGAATCTGGGTTTGGAAGTCTACGAGTGATTTGGAAAAAGGTTGCTCATTTTGCAAGCTCTTTGTTGTCTTATTTGTAGAAGAGAAGGCACTACCAGAATGCATGTTGGAGTCGATTGTGAAGGGTTTTCCAATAGGGGCTTCCGAGTTATGACAGTTGATACAAGAAATAAACAAATTTTTGGTGCAACAGGCTCGTTAGTTACCCGGGCAGAGCTTTCTCACAACCATTCATGTGTGCGTGAGTACTTTTTGCACGATGGTGGGACCTCCTGTTTTATACCCACTCCGAACGGCGAGTTAAGCTTTTCTTGACAGTTGATACTACTCGGACAATTTGTCAGATTATCACGAGAGGAGGACCAACGAAAAATCGAACCCAGACCTTCTGCGCGGCAGTTCATCGCACTAACCATCGCGCCACTGAGCCCGTCGACAGTTGATAGCGGCCATATTTTGGAAGCTACATCTATAATATTGGCTGTCATTCATTGAGTCTATTTAGCCAAATCAGCATATACGGATATAGTGTTCAAAAACACCTGGAAATGATAAAATTATTTTATCAAAATGAGCGTTCTGCTCGTTACGCGCGTTTCGCCTATTTTACGGTCGTCAGCATTGTTCAACCGATAGGACTTTTCGGAGTGTGGTGGATAAATTTGATTCCACCAGTTCAGTAAACCAACGCCTGTAAGTCGACGAAACGCAATATCTGCCAAAAACATCGCTGCTGTCCGTGAGAGTTTGGCAGTCGATTTGACGTCGCTCACAAGAACTCGGTCTTTCGCAAGCTTTAACTTGAAAAATGTTGCGTCGTGTCTTGAGCCTGCAGTAGTACAAAATGCAGCTGCCTAAGAAGCTGGGGCTCTATAACATAAAACGAAACGAGCGGCTAGTAAACGATACAGAAGTAAACTATACCGAAGTAAACGATACAAAAGTAAGCGATTCAGGAGCAAACGATACAGAAGTAAATGATTCAGGAATAAACGATACCGAAGTAAACGATTCAGGAGTAAACGATACAAAAGTAAACGATTCAGGAGTAAACGATACAAAATTAAACGATTCAGGAGTAAACGATACAAAAGTAAACGATTCAGGGCAAACGATACCGAAGTGAACGATACAGAAGTAAACGATTCAGGAGTAAACGATACAGAAGTAAACGACAGTCATGATAAAGTGCGATTGTGTAAAATGAAAAATATTTATGACAGCTTACCGAAAAAGAAAACGACAGCTAAATACCAGTCGTAAGAAACTACGACTATCGTAGAATTTAGAACGATATTACTTGTATGTAATCGAATTTCAACGATAACGAAGAGATTTCAACGATATTCGTTTTATAAAATATGGCTCCTGAATGTAAACAACCATAGACGACTGTGGTCGCTGAATTGGCAGTGGAGCAGTTGGAAACTGTCAGCGATGGTCATAGACGCTAGAAAATTTCGTTTTTTTTTAGTGAGGGGCGGGCAGGCTCATGGAGAGAACCTCGATCTAAATCTCTCCACCGGTTGTCCATTATGGGACAACATGGTGAATTTAGCAAAACTTGGGCCTCGCATTTCTATTACTGGTTTGGTTACGACTGATGTAAATAAACATCTTTGTTACAGCATTTCCTACAGGCAACTAAAACATGAATGTTACCCCCGTCCAGATCTTGTGGCAAGATGCCATAACCGCCGCAGAACTAGTGTGGGGATGATCATGCCTGGGCTGCAAGATGGATGGACAGTCCTCCTTCTTGTCTGCCCGGACTGGTCTAAGGGTCTTGTGACCGTGGGTCATAAGGGTGGAAAGTGATAGTGAGAGGGTTTAACCGCAACGCCTGAATGATGGAAGTTTTCCTGTCATTATCCAGGCACGAGGCCTCAGCCAGCACGGGTGATAGTGCCGGAAGAGGGCTGGTTTCTTTTGAAGGTGAACAAATGTTCAGATCTTCATATTTTTCTTCCGCAGAGCGTTCGGGGTACGTTACAATTTTCATCGAAAAATCATCTTTAGCGATGAGGCTCATTTCTGAACAAATGGGTACCAACTTATAAGAGATCCAAGAGCATCGAATGCATTCCGCAAAAGTCGTTATTTGTGGTGGATTTTGGGTTGCGGCGTCATCGGTCCATATTTCTTTGAGTACGACATTGTCAAATCCATCACCGTCAACGGTGAGAGCAATAGGTCGATGATTATCATCTGATTTTTGCCCGAATCGGATGATATCGACTCAACATCACTGCTTCCGCCATATTGGAAATTCTACACGAGCGATTCGAGGTCATTTCACGTGGAGTGATGTGAAATGGGCACTGAGATCGTGCGATTTGACCCCATTAGACTTTTTCTTGTGGGGTTTTTTTAAGTCGCAGGTGTGTGACAGTAAGCCACAGCGGCCATCAAGTCCAACATAACCCATGCCATTATTCAAATTCAGCCTGATTTTTGCGTCAAAGTCATGAAAAACATGGACATTTCGGATGCGTGCCACACATGGATGCTACGGCGGACACTTGAACGATGCTATACTCCAGACATAATGGCATCGATAGGCCTTTCAAATGAATTCAACCGAATATACAATTTTTAACACACTTTTTTATTTAAATTTAGAGAAGCGCTTAATAAAAGACCCTTTTCAACCGTTTGTATGATTGTAACTGACGATAGAGTGCAATCAAAGACTGTAGAACTTCATAGAGTGCGCATCTCTTACAACGAAAATTTTCTATGTTTGGTACTGATCTTGATATCCCAGTGTTCACATTGGTCCCCCAGATTCAAATAACAGCATAGCTGACGCATACTTCTTCTAACCTTTTGGCGCAACAGGCACGATAGTACCCAGCGTCGAGCTTTCACACAACCATTCATGTGTGCCATGAATGTTTGGATCCAAACGCCATATGTTTGGATCTCGTTCACGTGCACACCGCCCGCCCGTACCGTGAAGCTGGTGAGCGAAAGTTTATGTTTTTTTGTTCTCAATGCTTCATCTGTATGACTTTATAATGTTTGGGAGGCTTGTAATGCGATTAGGAACGGCAGTAACCCATCCACACATTTTTTGTTGACAGCCAAGCCGCTATTAAACCGATTTTTTGGACACCGACATCGTCTTATCTAGTACATCGATGGCAGAACGAGCTGGCATCTATAGAAAGTGCGTACAAAATTGATCTTATTTGGGTTCCAGGTTATCAAGACATAGATGGGAACGGACTAGCGAGACTTTAAAACGAACTGACATCCATTGGGAAAGGTTACAAATTCTATCTGAGGTGGGTTCCAGGCAATAGACTCTCGCTGGACTCGTATCTCGCCAGATCAAGAGTGATCAGCATTTTCACCCCAATGAAGATCCACTGTCACTTCTTCAATTTGATTCTTGGGACGAGCTAACACCAGAGGCGCAATTTTCCAAAAATCATTGCAACTACTAGCATACGCCGACGAGATTGACATCATTGATGGACTCAAAGTGATGTCATAGCCACGTTTGCTAGTATAGGGAATGAAGCGGCAAAAATGGGTTTAGCAGTAAACTAGGGTAAGACCAAGTATATGCAGCATTTTCACCCCAATGAAGACAATCACAAACAACATTAAAACACACGCAACAGATGGTGAAACCTAACCGGATGTGCAATATCAAGGAATATGTGGCCATGTTACAACTTGACCATGACTTCTCATACGTAGATCGTGTAATGTGTCCACGGTGGTAGCGATCCAGAGACGGCTCAATTACATTTGCTCCTGGAGCATCAACTGAGAAAAGTTTATTAAAAAAACAAAAAACTTCAGGTATGCCCAGCATGTTCGCGGGTGGGCCAATACCCAGTTAGGGCCCAAAACCAACTGTCGCAGCTGTAAGGAGGTGGTAGTTAGAAAAACTTGAACTCATAGACAATGCGGATGTCCAACCTTGTCAGGGAGCTGAAATCAAACACTAGGCGCAAATTCCCCATTCACAATCTTGTAGACAACTCTCTAATAAACATATGGTCGCCGTCTCCAATGTCTCTGTATGAATTTAACAAACGATAACAAACGATCCCACAAGGCTAAGGCACACCTTATCATTAATTGTGTTTCGTCTCGCAAATAAAAACAAACTATGCAGTCAAACGATGGATTGGGAAATTAATACGAATAAATAAATTCACGCACAGCATAGGCATAGTAGACATTGGTTTTGCTCTGTCAAGTCCAATCCTGGGATAAAATCGCCGTGTGTCAAAGTCTGTCATGTTTCTGGAATAAATTCCGACCCAAAATAATTGGTTTACTTCACCCATTAACACCGAAAATACATCCACTGCCCGCACAAATGTTAACATTATTCAACTTGTTAATAACAAAATAAAGAAAATAATAAACAATACAATTGGAAATGTTTAGAAGAGATACATAGCGATGCAAAATAGTCCTATTGCAGACTAAAACGTATCACAAAAAAATAATAAAATAAATTAATATACAAAAAGCTCTTAACGAGATGCTGAGGAAACTCCGAATAGAATTGCAAAATAGAGTTCTCTACTCTAAGTATAAATACACACACAAACAAAATATTTTATATAAGGATCTGTTCACTTGCACACACACATTTTACACACAATTACTTTGCTCTGGCTTAGAAGTGGAGGTCTCCACTTGTTTATGATTGCTTTAGATAAAAACAGATTCGAAAACGGTTTACTTACATTCACTCGGCTATAAATATTTTTTTCCTTTTTGTTAATAACATTTGAATAGAGTTTTTTTGTTTTGATTTGTTTTATATGAATTGACAAGAAGGTACACCTAGTCTCGGTTGTTTAAGGAAAATTCTGTTGGTAAACTTATGGCCACTTGCGCAGAATTCATTCAACTAACCAAGATTTGGTTCATCTATTCAGAAATTTTTGAGGGGGTTTTCAGGCAGCTAACTCCTGGTTAGTTGAATCAATCCGTTGGTACAGTTGGGGACTTCTGTATAACTCTGGGTAATTGGGTAAAGCGAATTTTAAACTGGGGTATAGAATATCTGCACCTGGAATGTGGGGACATTAAACAGGAGAGGTGCAGGCGAATAAATAGCGGAAGCCCTAAACTGATACACAGCAGACATTACTGCTATCCAGGAAATACGATGGGACGGGCCGGCCCAAAAGAGAATGAAAAACTGTGACATCTACTACGCTACGGACCGTGTTTTAGTGAGTAAAAACAGCAACCATTCGGAGGCGGATTTGTTATAAGCGGCATACTTAGGCAAGAAGTCTGATGTTTCCAAGAAATTAGCGAACGCATTGTAACAATTCGCATCACGGCCGAATTCGCACACATAAGCCTCACGCCCCGACGAAAGAAAAAGATGATGCTAAAGCTTGCTTCTACGATATTCTTGACGAAACCTATGAGCGACTATCGAAGTACGATGTTAAAATCGCACTTGGAGAATTCAACGCAAAGGTAGGAAGAGAAGACATCTTAAGCAGTATTGTCGGAAAACACAGCCTACACGACAACACGTCTGACAACGGACTTAGGCTAATTGATTTTGCTACGGAAAGAAATACCACTATAGCCAGCACACGGTTTCCTCACCTCGATATCCGTAAGGGACATGGCGATTAACAAGCAGTCAACCAAATTGATCACCTTGCGATAGACAAGAGACACGCATCAAGTATTTTGGATGTCCAAACATTCCGAGGGGCGAACACCGACTCGGACCACCACCTTGTTTCAGCTTAGGTAAGAATGCGGATATCCACCATGCAACAAAAAATCAGAAATATGGAAATGGAAATATTTAATCTCGAAAGATTGCAATCACAAGGGACCGCCAAGGGCTTCGCGCAACGCGTATCCCTGAACCTCTCGATTATTACCATACCACCAGATTCTAATATCGAATAACAATGACAGATCAGCTGCAACGGATGTGCTAGGTTTCTCGCGCCCACCAGCAAGACACCCTTGGTTTGATGAGTGTGGCGACCTGTCATCAGCGAGGACGAGCTCTGAGCTGACACGCAGGTTTATGCTCTCGCCACTCATCGTTTCACTACAGAGCGATGCACTCTCTCGCTTTTCCAAACAATTTCGGCTACGCGAGTGTCTGCTGGAGATCTTGTCAGAGCGTGGTAGTCTAGATAAATATAAGGCAGTGGCACCGAAATTACAACACCACTGGTTTTTGTTCTGCTTCTACTGTTTCAGCACCGGTCATTACAATGAATAATGCCGACAGATGCTGACAGCCAAGAATGAGGCCTACAATACTAAGCTACAGGTGAAAACGCGAGCTGCCTTTGAATTCTATAGGCAGAGAAGAGGGGAAGAACACCGGCTTTTTAGAAAGAAGAAAAAAGAGCAAGAAAAGCGCACGATCGAGGATATAGAGAGCTGCCACTCCAGGAACGATGTTCGCAAGTTTTACCAAAGTGTAAAACGTCAAAGCCAACGATACAAGGCTCGAACAGAATCATGCCGAGATGGACAAGGAAATATCGAAGTTAAGACACAGTCGATACTGAGGATATGAAAGAACCACTTCTGCAGACGGCGATGTCGAACAACATTCCGCTGTCAGGCAGAACGAACCAACCAATTTTGACGACGACAGCGAAAACTGCCAACCACATTACCTGTGTGAAGGTAGGATAGCAATAACTTAGCTCAAGCTTATTAATGCAGCCGGAAATGACGGCTTTCCCACTGTGCTTTATGAAGACGTCGGAGATGACTTGGTAAGGAATATCCACCAACTCATAACGCAAATCTGGTCGGATGAAAGTATACCTAAAGAATTGAACCTCAGCATCGTTTGCCCGATTCACAAAGAAAGGGGACCCTCTGAAATGCGCAAATTACAGAGGCATAAGTCTCCTCGACATCGCTTACAAGATCCAGTCTGCCGTAAAATATGAACGCCTGAAACCGTTGATTAGCCCTTATCAGTGTGGTTTTAGGCCTGGAAATTCCACAACTGATCTAATCCTCACACTTCGGCAGATCCTGGAAAAAACCGTAGAAGTCAAAATCTATAACAACCACCTATTCATCGATTTCAAAGCCGCATACGACAGCATTTATAGAGGTTTACTGGACAAACATGTCCGTCTGTGTAGGATGACAATGGAGAATTCTCGCTGCTCCATCAGGGTCGGAAACAACCTCACCGACACATTTGATACCAAAAAAGGATTTAGGCAAAGCGATCCACTGTCATGTGACTTCTTCAATTTGATTCTTGGGATGATGCAAACTACCGAGCTTACACCAGAGGCGCAATTTTCCAAAAATCAGTGCAACTACTAGCATACGCCGACAATATTGACATCATTTATGGACTCAAAGTGATGTCATAGCCACGTTTGCTAGTATAGGGAATGAAGCGGCAAAAATGGGTTTAGCAGTAAACTAGTAAACTAGACCAAGTATATGCTGTCAACACGAAGGGACACACAAGTTGACGAATTGGAAAAAAAATTTCAAATTTGGTAGATATAACCTTAAGGGTAGTACAGGACTGATAACAACATCTCGTCAGAAATCAAACGAAGGATTACTCTTGTCAACCGCTGTTTCTGTGAGAACATTTAACAGAAGAGTTGCAGGCGAAATACTAGCAGAAGCCAAAAGCACACATTACTGCCATCCGGGAAATACATTGGGATGAGAAAGGAGACGATGAAAAGAGCGGCTACGGAGACAATTTATTGGTAAAGACCTCACAAATTCTGATCATCCCAGACCTGCTCTATGGCGTTGAAGCATTGAAGAAGTTGAAGTTGAAGCGTTGAAGAAATCCTTGGTCGTTTTGAGCGAAAAAACTCTTCGAAAAATCTTCGGCCCCATTTGCGTGGACAGGCTATGAAGATGAAGATTCAACTACGAGTTATAAGAGCTGTACAGCGACATACCAAATATAAATTTTTGGCGCAAAGGGCTCGTTAGTACCCCGGGTCAAGCTTTCTCACAACCACATTCACGTGTGGGTGTGTACTTCTTGAACGATGGAACTTCTGTTTTATGCCGAATCCGAACAGCGAATTTGAGATCAGCTTTTCTTGATAATTGATACTAATCGGATGACTTGTCAGATCATCACGAGAGGAGGGCCAGTGAAAAATCATTTAGGCGTTGCTACGGTTGGGAATCGAACCCAGACCTTCTGCGCGGCGGTTCATCGCACCACTGAGTCCACTTCGACATACCGCTGGTCAAAAAACTCCGCATTGGACGGTTAAGATGTCTGGGACATGAAGACCGCATGGACACCAATACTCCGGATCTCAGTCTTCGATTACCAGGCCTGCACAAGTTAAAAACGACTTAAAAGAAATTGAAGTGCGCAACTGGCATTTAGCTAAGGCCAGGGCTAACTGTAGAGGCATGTTGGTTGAGGCCTAGGTTCATTACGGACTGTAGCGCCGCTTCAGTAAGTAATTAAGAGTGATCTACGTTCCCCAGTACAGGAATAGACTGAGCTGAATCTGACAACGTGGAACTGGCAGCGTAAATAGGCCATCTGTGGGTATAGATCATCAAAACAGTCTAGCAAAGGCGGGCCAGCGGCTCTTGATATAAAATATCTTTCTTCGATGTCCCATACAGCTCCTCAAACTTAGCTTTACCATTCAATTGTTTGGGGGACTTTTTTTAGAGACAAAGAATGGACCTCCTGTTTAACACTGACTCCAAACGGACAATTTGAGAAGCTGTCCATGATAGCTTTACAAAATTGAATGTTTGTCTGACTTTTGCAATAAGTGGAGCAGCAAACAAAACATTGGTGTTGTTACATTTGGGATTTGAACAAGAGACTCCGCACTTAGTCTTAGGTCACTAGGTAACTAATCCGAATGACATCTTTTTTGCGCTCAAAAGTTGACAGATCCTTGTGACGTTTTGCATTGGTAGAGAAATATGACATCGCAAGCAAATGCGATCTGTCGAAACGTTAGTTCTGAAATGTCTGTGAAGGGGATTCCCAAGATCTTCCGGATATTATTTTAGAAGAGGCAAAACGCTTCGGATAATTTATGTTCTTACTAATGGAAAACGCCATCGGTATTATATTCCCGCGGTATGGTGTGCGCTAAAAGAATTTTGGGAAACAGGGAAAAGCCACTTCCAAAGTGGAACACATCCGGAAACTGTGACAAATTTCGTTCGAAATAATGCACCCCAGCTGTTTGCTGATTCATAACCGAACATATTCCCGTGTTCGTTCTGTGCGATCGATGGCAATGCATCCTTAACATGTGGGTGCGAATTTTTGGTGATGTTTTTCGAGTGGCGGCATATTTGCCTCATTTTTACTTCAATCCGATGATGGAAGAAACGCTGCAGGTAGACCGACACTAATAATATTGTCAGGCCAGGTAATATTTTATATATCGGGGATAACCAATGGTACGCACCATTGGCATCCTGTGAAGATTCCTCATATCTGGGAGCAGCCGAGCAAAAATCTATCGGCGTGGTCATTGATGGTCCTGCTTG
The DNA here is from genome assembly GCA_949824845.1 of Rhingia rostrata. NCBI lineage: Eukaryota > Metazoa > Arthropoda > Insecta > Diptera > Syrphidae > Rhingia > Rhingia rostrata. The sequence continues at coordinate 172,835,536 of OX463755.1, read as the reverse complement.
TATTGAGGTTTGGAGGAGAACGTGTGGCGCTATGGGAGGACATTATGTGTTTTATATAGCTGAGAGAATCGACGGCCTTTCACAGCGCCCAATGGTGCCCATCACACAGTATATGAGCTTCTAATTTCAAAGTGAAGACATCTGGTTATTACAGCGATGGCCAACTGCGCTTTGAAGTGACGCTAGCGCGGATGTGCTTTATAGATACAGTTATGCTAATCGGCACGTATTTTCTTTTAGTTTTAACAGTGTTTTCGTGGCGAGCCTGGATTCAATATTCATCCCTTTTCCTTTATAAATTTGTTTTGCCTAATTACCCAGAAGCCTTATCAATTATTATCCAAGTATTAGTGGATTTAAACAACTGAGAAGCGGTGTTTACAGGTAGTAAGCGCTAGACTTACAGGTTTGAGGATATTCTAAAGAGAAATTATTTACTTTGTAGGATTTAAAGGCATTCTTTGAACAAAATTTCAACATTACTACAAGTGCATTCGAACTTAACTACGATCCTCAGATCATGCGTGCTTATCGAAGGACATCTCTTCAAGTTTGTCTAGTAGTGCATTGCAATTAGCCCCTTCGTTTTCTATATGCAGGTTGGCTATGATCGAGTCTGCATACTCGATGTGGACTCTGAGTGATTCGTTGTAAACGATTCCCAAGTCCCGATCGGATATCCACAGACCCAACCATTGTGATGTAAGGATAAATATTAGAATTAGAAAGTTCTCAGCTGGTTCGTTGGTCAAAGAGAGTTTAAAGTTAGTGTTTAGGTATTACATTCGGTTACGTTACGTTATATATATTGTTCGTTCATCAAAATATATGTACATGGCTCTATATATTTTGTTTCATCTAATTATACGATGCGAAAGGAAATGGATGAAGGAAAAACAAAAACAGAGACACTATGTAAATCTTTTGATATTGTGTGGATGAGCTTACGTACTAAGAGAGAGAGGGTCAGAGAGTAAGTTTTTTTTTTGTTTTTCTTTACGTTTTGTTTGTTGGTTTGTTTTTTTTTACACACACAGAGTTGAGGACTAATTTCGTTAGTCACCGCTGTCTTCCCATTTTTTCTCTTCTATTATTCGATCGAAGCAATCGGATAGAAATGCGTGCTGGAAGGAGATAGAAAAAGTTGAATTTGTGTTCTCAAAAGGGAGAGAGAGAGAGAGATAGTACTTACATATGGTGTATACACTTTGACCCATCGCGGAGGTTTATCAGGACGATTATATTGGAAACAGAAGGACATTGATTCTTCATCACTTTCCCATCTGGTTATTGTATCCCACGCTAGTTCCACCATTTGGGCTTCCAAGGCGCCATCCTCGCGGCACGCATGCAAACGGAAACTTTTCATACCTGCAAATGAGAGTGGAGGGAGTGAGATGTGAATGAATGAAATAAAACCAAATATCAGGATCAGGAATGCAAAAAAGAAAAAGAAAAATATGCTATGCTGCAAATATAACGATGTGGATTCGTTGTTTGGACTTTAGAGCCCTTTCAGGTCAAGGGTGGTTGTCACTAAGCCAGGCTTATCCACTTAGCCTGGCTGTGATCCGCACCATAAGCAAAGTTTTACAACCTCAGCCTTATATATGCACACCAGATTACCGATGAGGGTGGAGACTCTATTAGGGAGAAATTTTTTGATTTCTTGAACGTCCTTCGTGAAAATCGTGCTTGGGGAATTTAATCCGAAAATTGGTGGGGAAAACCTCTTCGGCGGGTTAGTCGAAAACTCCACGAAACATAACCAGATAATGGCTTTCTACCAATAGTCTTTGCAGCAGCCTTTCATACCGTGATCACCAGCACACGGTTTGAACGACTTCGAATCTAAAAACTAGATTATGGGGGTCACTAGATAATGGAACCTTCAACAAAATTGACCATGTGCTCATAGAGGCACGCATCCACATCCTCGATGTACACACATTGAATGCGGCAAACATAGACTGTGACCATTTCCATCGTTGCAGGCAGTTTCAGAGGTTGACTTTCCAACGAGGAACAGAAAAATTGTGAACCGGGGAATGGAACAATTGAATGAGAAACGTTCGCAATATCACCTAGAAAGTAGTCAAATCCACCATAAGCCACTAGCCACCTCTGAAAAGATGCCAAGGCAGTTTCTGAAAAAAAAAACAATGAATTGCAACTCGAGACTCACATCTTTTCATCGACTTTAAGGGCGCTATAGCACTCTATAGAGAGATGACGTAATTCGGGAAACTATTAAAACTGATACATCTGTGGCCTTAAGGGCGGCTCAGAATACGGCAAAAATACCCCGCGTGAACCGAAACCAGCTAGGGGTAAGGTCTTTAGCAGTATTGTCGGAAAACTAAGCTTACACGACAACACGTCTGGTAACGGACTTAGGCTAATTGAAACGTAAGACAACTATAGCCAGCACATGGTTTCCTTACGTTGATATCCATAAGATTACATGGCGGTCTCCAGATCAACGAACAGTCAACCAAACTGATCACATTGCGATAGACAAGGGACCCGCATCCAGTATTATGAATGTCCAAACATTCCGAGGGGCTAACATCGACTCGGACCACTACCGTGTTCCAGCAGAGGTAGAATAAGGATATCCACCACGCCACAACAAATCAGAAATACTGTGGAAATATTTAATCTCGAAAGACTGCAATCGCAAGAGATTGCCAAGACCTTCGCGCAACTCGTAACCCTTGATTTCTCGAATAAACACCATATTACCAGCATCGAATGTCGAAGAAGAATGGCAGCAATGCCTTATGCAATCTAATGGCTGATCAGCCGCAACTGATCGCGCCCACCAGCAAGTAACCCCTGGTTTGATGAAGAATGCCGACAGATGCTCGCAGCCAATAACAAGGACTACAAGGCGAAGCTGCAGATGAAGACGAGAGCTGCCATTGTACTCTATAGGCAAAGAAGAAGGTAAAAACACCTGCTTTTCAGAAAGAAGAAACAAGAGCAAGAAAAGCGCGCGGCCGAGGATATAGACAGGTGCTACAACAAGAACGATGTTCGCAAAATTTACCAAAGTGCAAAACGTCAAAGCCAATAATACCAGGCTCGAACAGAATCCTGTCGAGATGAACAACAAAATACCGAAGTTGAGACACAGTCGATGATGAAAATATGGAAGAACCACTTCTGCAGACTGGTAAACGGCGATGATGAATAACATTCCGCTGTCAGGTAGAACGAACCTTTCAATATTGACAACGACAGCGAAAACTGCCAACCACCCGACCTGAGTGAAGTGTGGGTAGCAATATTTAAACTCAAGCTTAACAAGGCTGCCGGAAATGAAAGCCTTCTCGCCGAGCTTTATTAAACCGGCGGAGATGACTTGGTAAGTAACATCCACCAACTCATAAGCCAAATCTGGTCGGTGAAAGTATGCCTGAAGAATGGAACCTCAGCATGGTTTGCCCGATCCACAAAAAATTAAACATTCTGCACTGCGCCAACTACAGATGATTAACTATCCTCAACATCGCCTACAAGATTCTATCTACGTAACATGTGAACGCCTGAAACCGTTTACCAAATAATTTTAGGCTAGGAAAGTCCACAACCGATCAAATTTTCACACTTCCGCTGTTTCTGGAAAAAAAACCAAGAAGTTCGAATCGATACGCACCACCTATTCATCGATTTCAAAGCCGCATACGACAGCATTTATAGAGACGAACTGTACAGAGCCATGACTAGTTTTGGTATAACGCCCAAACTCGTGTGCAAAATTCCCGAGTCAACACCAGAGGCACAATTTTCCAAAAATCGGTGCAACTACTAGCATAAGCCGACGATATTGACATCATTGGTAGGACTCAACGTGATGTCATAGCCACGTTTGCTAGTATAGAGAAGGAAGCGTCAAAAATGGGTTTAGCAGCAAATGAGGGCAAGACGAGGTATATGCTGTCAATACGAAAGGACACACAAAATCGACGAATTGGACAAAAGTTCAAAATTGACAGATATAACGTTGAGGTAGTACGGGACTTTGTCTACCTCGACTCCGCTATTAACTCTGACAACAACATCTCCTCAGCAATTTAACGAAGACTTACTCTTGCCAACCGCTGTTTCTTCGGAAATTTCTTCGAAAAATCTTCAGTCCCGTTTGCGTTGACAGGCTATTGGGACGAAGATTTAACCAATAACAATACGAGCTGTACATCGAGATGCACCTGGACGTTTAAGATGGCTAGGGCATGTAGAACGAAATGGCACCAAGACTCCGGCTCGCAGAGTCGTCGATTACCAGCAAGACGTCGGACGCAGTAGAAGAAGTGGCGTGCACAAGTAGAAACCAACCTCAAACAGCTTGGACTGCCGAACTGGAGGCAGTTGTCTTATGACCAGGCTAATTGAAGAGGCATGTTGGTTGAAACCCAGGTTCATCCCGGACTGAAGCGCCACTCAAGGCAGGAACTGTCAGCAAGTGCCAAATACCTTGGGGTTATACTTGATAGCAAGCTAAACTGGAACCTTAATATCAACGAAAGGGTTAAAAAAGCTAACATTGCCCTATATAGCGGCAACAGAATCTTTTTTTAAGAACTGGGGCCCCTCCCCGAAAGTCACGGAATGGCTACACACAGCTGTTGTCAGACCAATCCTTACCTATGGTTAGTCTGGTGGAATTCCATAAAAACGACGAAGCATTTGAAAGCAAAAACAAAGTTCAAAGAACAGCATGCGTACTCATAATAGGAGCTATGCGTACCAGTCCCACAGCAGGTTTGGAAACACCTCTAAATCTCCCATCAATCGACTTACAGATGATTGACAAAGAAGCGAACAACCTACGTATCAAAACATTTGCTTCAGTAAAATACTGAAATTAGTAGAAGGATTGGGTATCTGACTACACAATCCCAAGTCACGATTTCGACATAAATAAGCAATCAGAGTACCAAGTAGAGACGAATGGTAGTCAAACAATGTGGTATCCAACAACGAAATAGCAATCTATACCGATGGATCTAAAATGACAACAGGAATGTGCTCTGGGATCTCCTCCGACAGCATCGGGTTAAGCGCATCCATTCGTGTTTAGCGAACTCACGCAGTGCTTTCCAAGCAGAGATTCTAGCCATACTCTTGGGTGCCAAATCGGCTGGAAATATCACAAGAGGATATTTCCATTTACCTAGACATACAAGCTTCCATAAAAGCTCTGGCGTCCAACACAAATCACGAGTAGTTGGACGCTGCCGCTCAGAGCTAAGGGCTCTATGTAACCTGAACAAGGTCCAAATTATCTGGGTGCCAGGACATAATAACGTTCCAGGAAACGAAAAAGCAGACGAGCTAGCCAGACTAGGATTGTCCAGATGCATTTCCTTATGCGATAGCAGGGTTAGACCTCACTTGCTGCTAAAAAACAGGCAATAACCAGATACACGCAAAGCGAAATAGAATCTACGTGGCAAAACATTGACACATGCAAACACGCCAAAGATCTTTGACCGGAAATAAGCAGTAGCAAATCAAAAAAACTTATTGCTCTGAACAGAGCTTCCATTTCTTTGGTGGTGACCGTGATAACAGGTCACAACCTGTTGGGTAAGCACTCCCATAGAATCGGACTAGCTGACTCATACCGTACTATGCAGGAAATGCAACGACCCAGAAGTCGAGGAGGATACACCTACTCTGTCACTGTCCCACGATCTGCAATAGCCGCAACAAACTCCTCGGTAGCTTCTACTACGAGGACCTATAGCGCAGATCGTCCGTTTTTACTGCAAATCGGGATGAAGCAAACATCATTTAAAGTGGATGGAACGACGCAGATAAACAAAATAAGCATGACACACTCATATATACTTTTAAACATTCTTTTCAGGTACTCATCTTCCAACAAAGGGTATCGCTATGGGCCCACGTAGGCCTATGCGAGTTTGACGAGTTTGTGTAACAAAGCGATTGCAGCATACTGTACACTATCCCACTTAAGCTGGCCATGTGATATACTCAGTGGGGTCTTAACATCTGCGGTTTCTTCTTAAAAACTGCTCCAATCTGATAAACCGATTTAGAGTCATATGATTGCTATCATGAACTGAAGACCAGATCAAGCACGCGCAACTTCCCTGCAGACTATTCCCGTTTCGGAGCCGTTACTACAAACTCCCCCACCTTTAAGTGTCGTCATACAATCTCGTGTAGATCATCCCCGGCTTTGATAATCTAGTGGAAGTGATTATCAAAGCGGGGTTGATATGGCTCCTTCGATGGTCGCCGGCACCCCAATCGAGGGTTGACACTCCGTTCACTTGTCTTTACAGCACAGGAATTATGCGAGAAAACACTCAGATAACATTGCCTGGGCCACATCGAGCGAACGAGCAATAATGCTCCAGCCAAAAAGGATTCGAAGATTTTCCTTCCTCAGATGGAAAGCATGGAAGGCTGCCTTTTCTCAGCAGAGACCCTCAATGGGTCAGTAGAGACCCTCGCGAAGTAAGTAAGACTACTAAATGATCGCAAACCAGCACCGCTAGATTAAATATGCAATGATCGGAACAAGATCGATGGGTCTGAAGAAATATATTTCTAGCCGAGGCGAGGTAAGCGACTCTAAAACGGACTGCTACGAAGAATAACTTGTCTGCCTATGTTTATTGTGCTTTCTTCTAGGAACATACAGACATTCAATCAGAAAACCCATTTATTCCCTGCACAGCCCTATTATTTACCTCTAGAAAAAATACAGCTGCGTCATGAAGAAGCTTTTGCGTCCTCGCCTTAATGTGTCTTCTTATCAAATCATGTTGTCGCAGCGGCGCCTTGGCGGTGTTCTATTCTTACTCCACGATTTCCGTTTTTTTGCAACCAGACTGGATGGTAAAGTTTGATATTTTTCAGGGATATCTCCATGGGCCAATAGCGGAGAGGCGTCTTCGATGTTTCTTAAGAAAATTGTACAGAGACGAGTCACTGCCATTCGGTACAGATTGTTTGCAGCTCTAAACTATTGGCTCGCGGAGATTCTGCATGGAAAAGGTATTCGAGTCCTGGTCTATCCAGATGATTACCTATGTGTGATTCAGGATACCGACAAATTATAAAGACAGGTTGCGGAGGCCATCCAAATTTTGTGACAGATGTGATAGATAGTCCGGCTTTAAAGCTCAGGCACTGGAGCCGGCCCTACCAATTCAGAACCTGCAGAAGGTGTTAGTTGATATGGCAATAGGTCATCCATCTACTCAAATAGAGAATTTAACTCTGAAAGTATGGATAGTTGGGGTGTGGCAACAAAATATTAAACTGGATTGGTCTAGGAACGACAAAAACCTATTTAAAGGCGGGTGGAGAGATTCCACACTAACTATTCATCGGCGGTTAGAAATCTCATACGGACTCTTGCTTAGGAATATACTTAGCTCACCTTCTCTTGAAAGAGAGATATGCTTCTAGTACATAAGTCGGCTATTTCGACTTTCTGTGGCCCTGATTTATTTAAAGAGTCTTTCGACAGATTTTTTCATACGACGTATTAAAAAAAAATACAATCTTGGGAGATTCCGGAGTGAAAACTACTTCGGGAAGTTTCAGAACAGCGGTTGCATCATTGGGTTGGAGTGAAAAGCAAGGGGGAAAGCTGAAAATACTTTTCGAGAGTAATACTGCAGAGAGATTAATTTAAAAAAACGAATTACAGCTGCGCCTAGGCGGTTTTCAACTCATAGCGACATCACCAGGAAGGAACTTGCTACCAGGCTATGTGTTTTGCGGCAGATAAGATCGGTTTTATTTTGGTGTAAAACCTAAATATCGTTTAAAACCTTTTTGCAGGCACACAGTAATCGTCTTCAACCACTCTATATGAAATTGGAAAAGCTTTTGAGAAATCCACAAAAATTAGAAATCTACGTGCATCACTATCGCAATCCTCTTCAATTTCAAAAATTGTCTAGCCTTACGTTGAATGTTTAAAAACGTATTAAACCTAACTTACCAACAGCTGGGACAACATGCCCCTCTTTGCGACTATCACAGGAACAGTGAGGGAATACAACATCACCATATCCGGGCAACGTTCTCGCTAATGCCAAATATTCACACGCCTTCTTCGCATCTTGTAGAGCTTTAAGCTCGTACAAACGACCCTCAGCTCGTATATTGCCACGATTCACTTCATCAACAGACTGCGAAAAAATCAGTATTTGGTTCAATGTCCTCCCGTCACTCAGTCTACTCACCTGATAGAAGATAAACTTTGCTGCCTGCTCCCCGTCGGGCATCGACAGCTCCTTCGCCACAGAAAACAACCACCGCCGTACGCATAGACACGTACTCGACGCTGTACTGTAATTCTGCACATACAACTGATGCGGCACCTCGTGCGGTTGCAGTTTCCTTTCGAAATTATACTCGACTATCTCGAAGAGATAGAAATATTGCTGAGTATACGAGGTGAGATTCGCCCGCTGTACAAGAACCTCCCAAACATGCTGCGCATTTGCTGACTTCTTAACCGACACTGTGGCAACTTCATGATCGGGCAGCATCACCTTAATGTCCACTGGTGACGCGGACAAATCATCTTCAGAATCGGTGAGGAAATCCTGTACCGCATCACTTTCGGCTATCACCCGTACAGCACACACCTTCTCTAGATACTGTTCGAGACCTCGACGACGGCTGTCCAGTTGTTGTTCGCTCAATTGGAAAGGCCACTTGCCTGGCAGCTTTGGAAAGTTGAATCCTACAAACTCCTTTCGCAGTATCGTGTGTAGATTGGAGAATTCACGGTACCGCCGCGAGCACAGCTGGCGGCCGGCCATGTGAATATTGAAGACAATGTAACGCTCGCCATTGCGATTGATTATATTATAGTCAGGGATGCTGCCAGCGAGACAAACAGTTAATGAAACTCTTGATCTGTATGGTGGTATCACTCACCTTATTGGCAATGATCGCTTTTCGGAATAGTCGATGTATGGGTAACCGGCTTGGTCTTCCTGCGGTTCCAGTCTTTCCGCTTCCTATAAAAGGTCACACAATCGTTTAATAGTGAAACAGTTATGGAGTGCGATACTTACTTGCTGTGTAACAGATATGACAGTCAGGGTCAGGCAGTCGCCACCGGATTTAATCAAGTCAACCACTTGCTTGTGAGTGGCTCCCTCAACGCTGACTCCATTTCTAGAAAATAAAAATAAGAAAACCGTTCAATTACTACTCAGGAAAGGTGGAATTAAAATTGCAGGAAGGAACAACACTCCTGTGTAACGAGGACGATGTACTCGCACATTCATTGGGAAGTGGGGTGGCATTTACATGGGAACAATAAACTGAAAACTGCATCAAAGGAATTTAAAAAGAAAGAGGCTGGGATTATGAGGACAAAAGCGTAACGTGCAGCTACATTCAACAACAGGAACAGGAGAAGAGTGCTGTTTGAGTATCCAACCCAGTTGGGGGAACATAACATAATCAGGGTGGATTTTTTTTTCTCGAGTGCCTGTCCTCGCATGTGACATTGTTTACTGGTTCTTCTCCTTTTTTTTTATGGAACAACGAAAGAACGCTTTGCAAAAGAATGTTATTGCCAGGAAATGTGGGCAATGAACTCCTCGCGCGCTATACGTTTGGAAGTGACGACAACGATGATGACGCGACAACAGCAACGAAGTGAAATGGGAATGTGGAACATAATTGAATTACTTCCAGGAAGGCTTTCGAATGTCTAAATGCTTTTGCAAGGCAAAATGAAGCTTATATCAGGATTTGATGAGATTATTAGCTGTTTGTCGAAACTTTTAAGTTCCCTCCACTCCTTTTGCATGTAAATGCGGTGAAGTTGTCTGTACAGGTAGTGGGAGTGCTCTCAAAGGCGTTTATTGCAGAGAAATGAGATCATAAACCATGCGGAAATATGTTTGACCCAGAAAACTCACACAAAAGATTGGGACTGGGCATGAAGACCACAGCTGACAAGACGTCCGGTTATGGGATGAACGGATTTTGTTGTTTAAAAATAAATTTAGGATAACGTCCGTAAAGAAGTGATGACATTCAAAGGTGCAGTTGGGTGGGGCAGAAGCACCTAAATTTGGAAATATTCTGCTCACCGAAATAACTTACAACTGTTATAGCCCCTGTTTGGACAAATTAAGCTTTCGGTTTGAAAGGCATCCATTGAGCACACACGTTGCAAAATTAAGTTCATCCCATCAATTGGGAAGAAACAAGGAAGACGGTGAGTTTAATAAATTTTTATGCGACTGCTGCAATGGTACGGAGACTCAAGAGCTTGCCACACCCATCGACCAAGGCGTTCAACTTCAGCAGATGAAGGGCGATCAATGGTGCCTTCGCCGAATTACTTGGTGACGTTCTTAATGGGGCTGCAATTAGCTAAATATGGACCTGTAACACCCAACAGAAATGGTGCAGCCGAGCAACAGAGTAGTCTCTAAGGTGATACAAAGCAGACATTACTGCCACCCAGGAAATACGTTGGAATATCCTAGGCAAGATGAAGATGGAAGTTGTGATATTTACTTCCTTTAGCTACTATCCGGGTGCGAATATCAAACAAGGGACAGGCTTATTCTAGAGATCTAATTTCTCGCAAACACAGTGACTGGCCAGGCCAGGCAAGGCTGGTATTATGACCATCTAGGTAGGTAGGTAGAAGGGGCGGTTTGGCATGAACCCAAGTAGCACTTAAGTGCGTTTTTGTTACCATGACTCGTATGACCTTTATTATGATTGTTGTTGTGGATGTGATACAGGCGGTCTCTAGATCCAGCCTGTGAGGTTTTGAAAACGGATGAGATCTTGCGCATCCTTTTACCCGTGATGTCGAAGAATGGTTGGTCTAACACACGCAATCTGGCCCTTGCTAGTGTATGGGATACCTAGTTTAGCCGCATGGTCTCCAATTGGGCAGTGCCCCGTGACTATCGACGTAGTTCATGCGATAGATTGTTCTGTTTTTGTCTAAGGAGGGTCATATCACCCTCGATATGACGCAATTTATTAACCTTCTTCACTTATGCTTGAAAAAGTCCCTTAACCGCACCTAGCGAGATACGGTCCCTTGCCGCAAGTGAGACGTGAAGAGCTGAGCTGCGTTTCCTTCAATGTCACTGTGTCCTGGAACCCAGAGAAGTGTGGCCCTGAAGCGTTCGCCAGAGTGGGCAAATTCGTTCCGGCATTCCTGTACCAGTTTGGACGATATGGTAGCCGTGTTGTTGGCCTTTATAACCGCTTGGCTATCTACACCAAGGATAAATTAACTGACATAAGCAATATATGGGTTGGCTGTGGTTGTTTAGCGGTTAGTACGTTGGACTACTAAGCGCGGGATCACTGGTTCAAATCCCGAAAGTGACAACACCGTCGTTTTTTTCACTGATGTCCTGTTCACTGAAAGTCTGACAAAGGTCCAAGAGTGTAAAATTGTCATAAGGAGCTTCTCAAATGTGCCTTTCAGGACTCAAGGTAAAACGTGAGGTTCTCTTCCTTGTGGCAGGAGAAGGTTTGTAGGCCCGTATGCAACATATTACATTTTTTTTCAAGCATAATATGCCCTCACACTCTGAAGAAAAGATAGCATCGCCTAAGACGGTCTTTACGTGTTTCTTGAAAAGCTTATGAACTTCTGTCGAAGTACGATGTTGAAATGGTCCTTAGTGATTAAAGCAAGGTAGGAAGAGAGGCCACCATTAGCAGTACTGTAGGAAAGAACAGCCTCCACAACACTACATCTGAGAAAGACTTAGGCTACCTAAACTCGTTGGGAAATCAATTGTCGAAACAACGAGCTCCAAGACTCGACTCATGTCGTTGATGCAGCTAAGGTGAGTACACGGATATTCGGCACGCCACAACAACGGCGAAATAAGTTGGCAAAGTTGAATATTTTCAGTCGCAAAAGACCGTTCAGACATTTACAGAACGCGTACCCCTTAAATTCTTTATAAATCCTCTAATGTCAGGTGTTAAGGCAAGCGATATAAGACCCGAACAGAATCCTGTTGAGATCATAGACGCGTGACATGCGTGGGTTCGTCGATTGGGGCTATTCGCAATGTGACGACGCGTGGTTTCGAATCATTTGCACAAATTGCATTGATCTTCCCGATTTATGTGGTGGACTAGGAGTCCAAAGGAATGGTCAACAACATAAGCCAGGTGGCAAAACAGATGGGACAACATCATTTAAGGCTACTAGGTCTTCAAAGTGATGCTAAAAATTTATGTCTACGAACAATCGAGAATACAAAACAAATACAAATACAAATTTTTGGCGCAACAGGCTCGTTGGTACCCAGGTCCTAGCTTTATCACAACCATTCTTGAGCTCGTGTGTACTTCTTGCACGAGGGCGGGACCTCCGACTACGAACGGCGAAGTTGATAGAAGCTATTCTTGACAGTTGATACTACTCGGATTATTTGTCAGATCATCACGAGAGGAGGGCCAGTGAAAAATCATTTTAAGTGTTGCTACGGTTGGGAATCGAAATCAGACCTTCTGCGCGGCAGTTCATCGCAATAACCATCGCCCGTCACGAATAATCGAGAGGTTTCGTAAAATTAGAGAGTCAGCAGAAAAACTGAAGAAGCAAGAGATGCCCGCTAGAGACAAAATGCATAAACCTAACCAGCAAAGTAGTAACTATGGGAAGTTCCGAAGGGTGAAGATGTAGCTATAGCACGCATATCCGCTGAAAAACTACTTCAGGACTAGGTATGTTAATCGCGGATAGTGCATAGAGAAGATTCCTGACCTCCCGAAAGCAATCCGGGAAAAATATCATGAGCGTTCGTTTCCCTACCCTGACGCTAACTTGATTCATTCCGAGATTCTGTATAAGAGCTTGGTCTTCATAGTTTTATTAAAACGAACTGAGGAATAGACTTAAGGTTAGACACAGTGCAGACTTAGAAAAGGAATGTCTATTGCGGTATCTGTCGACTTTTCTTAAAAATTCGTTTGCCTTAGTGACCATTTCCAGGCCTGTTCTACGGCGCTGAAGCATGCACAGTCTCAAAAGCGGGTGAAGAAATCCTTAGTCAATTCGAGAGGCCCCTAATCAAAAAAAAAACTCCGCATTGGACGTTTAAGATGGCTAGAAAATGTAGAACGAATGGACACCAATAATCCGGCTCGCAGAGCCTTTGATTCCCAGCCAGATGTCGGACGCAGTAGAGGAAGACCTCGCCTTAAGTGGCGCGCTCAAGTAGAAACCTACCTCAACCAACTTGGAGTGCGCAACAAGAGGTAGGTAGCTAAGGACCGGTCTAATTGGGGAGGCATGTCGGTTGAGGCCTAGGTTCATTCTGGACTGTAGAGCCACTTAAGTAAGTAAGTAAGTAGTGACCGTTCCGAGGGAACTATGAATCGGACGAGGTGTCTGACACCAATACTAACCCTGTCACATAGATTGCGACAGAAGTGGTCTGCTAGGTGGAGTTTTCTTTTGTTTAAGAGTGACGGATAAGAGCAGAGAATGTAAGGGATACATTCCTTCTCTTCCTCCTGGAGCAAGTAGCTTTGCTGAAGTCAACCCGATAGACTCCTAGTTTTTTTGTTTGGTAGGCCTAAGGGGTAGTGCCCTATTAGAACGCCGATGATGATACTTGTTTGATTTTTTCAGCGTTATCGAGCAGAAGAGAGCGTTTCTGGTTATAGTTTGGTCATGGTTATCTAGTTATAAGGCACGTCCTGCCGTTTAGCATATCTTAGGCTTTTGAAGAAATGTTTCTGTTTATGTAAAATTCTGTGAACAATTTATTTTACCATTTGCGGTGACATTCTGGGCTCCCAATTATGAGAAGAGTTCCATCGACATTCATCCAGTCACAGACAGCCTGCTTTGTACGGCTAAGGGTGACTCACATCAACTTTGTTGTTCTGCTATCTAGCACTAAGTGGGCCTAAGATGCCTAGGATATACAGACCGACATGGACACTGAAAATATGGCAAGCGTAGTCTTTGAATCCTATCGAAAGCGGAGTATAAAGTTTGCATGACAGATTCAGAAAACGGTACGCGACCAAATACTAAATACACACATTGCACGAGGCATCCATCCAAAACATCAGAAAGGGATTGCATCTTACCAAAGATTATAAAGTCATACAGATGACGCACTGCATAGAAGAACAATTGTTCTATGGCGGGTCGTTCTGGCACAGCCGGTGCATACAGTGCCATATGTTTGGATCTCGTTTCTTATGTTTGCACACTACACACCTCCCGGCCGTACCATAAAGTTGGTGAGCAAAAGTTTCTGTTTTTTGCTCTCAATGCGTCATCTGTATGACTTAATAATCTTTGATCTTACCTTAGTTAGAGTTGCGCACTCCAAGTTGGAGTGCTTAGCTAACTGCCTCCGCAACTGGAGGACCGGGCTATATAAAGAGGAATGTTGGTTGAGGCCCAGATTCATTCCGGACTGTAGCGCCAGTTTAGTAAGTAAGTTAGTGGTAGGATACTAAATATCTGCAACTAACGGCCCTTCAAAACCTAGCTTCTCCCTTCATGTTTGTATGCGAAGTTATATTTTTGAAACAAAGAATGGGATCTCCTGTTTAACGCCGACTCTGTACGGCAAATTTGAGAATCTTCTCATGACAGATTTATGCTCTTGGATGTTACTTTCGCATGATGTGACAACAGAAAACTTTGATGTGTCATTACTATCGGCATTTGAACCAGGGCCCCGAACTTAAAACTAAGCCACTGCAAAACAAAACTGGTGTTCCTCAGGGAAGTCAGTTTGGGCCATTGTTATTTGCATCATTTGTGAAGGATATGATTTCAAGTGTGTCTTTCTGTGAATTTATTTGTTTTACGGATTAACAAATCAAACAAATTCCATTGTGTTGTGTTCTGGACCTTGCCCGCACATCAGCGCCACCAAAATTATGAATTTTTATATATAAAAGCTTTCATAGCAAATATTTTGTTACGTTTGGTTTAACATTGTTATGGACGTGATGACCTAGGTCTTGAAATTAAATAGACACATTAGTTACGGCCTTGAAATTGATCAAAAACTTTATGGTTGCTAATAGATAATAGATACAATGAAACGAAGTGATAGAAGATACCAACGTACTAATTAACTAGGTGCATGTTAAGTTCAACCACCAAGCGAAGCGAACTATTCATGTTACACCACAGTCTATCAATTGATTAACACAAAGTGGCGAAGGTTTGATACTGAAAAGGGATTCATAAAACACTTTGAAAGGGTTAAGGCTGCCTTTCTTGAAAGAACGAAGCAGATTTGAATTCGGTTCGTCAACAACTGGGCAAACAACAACACAGATGAGCTCTAGCCATAGAGGAATGCAAATGTTTACTTTTAATCCACAGATACACTCTTTACCACTAAAAGATACACACCGCATACGGAGCACAAACTCACTGATTAACCGAAAACATCACCGCACCTCCCTCTATTGACTGGTTCGTTACGACACATTCCGAAAAACTAGTTCATAGATACTTATCACACCAGACCAAATCGAAAGTATAACCTCGATCGGTAGGCGGTCACAAAACAAGACACCAATCCAAACCCAAACAACTTATTTTCACACAATTACCTTCGGTATTTCTCCTCCAGTCGACTAACCGCTCGGCCAGTGTCAAATCCCATGAATTGGACATAGTTGAAGGGTAGCATGTTAATGCCAGAGACCTCCTACTCCTTTGCTGGGTATAAATCAAAACAACTCTACCTCTCGGCAAATGCAAATGATTCCAAAGCCAAGTGCAACCACAGCGCGACTTAATGACGGGACAGTTGACACACGAATGTGCCACAAGTCAAGAGGTGGCTTATCTTCCAGCTATCGTTAGTAACAGCTGCAGCAGGTTACGGAAAACTTTAAAAAAAAAATCAAAACAACGAAACAAAAAAATTTCGACTTTTGAATTTGTGCCAATTACACGAGATCAGTGATCGAGGGAGACAGAGCGGGAGAAACAGGTTGCTCGCACTGGAACTACGGGAGAGTGGTTTTCGGAACACACACACGTTTCACTGGACAAGTGCAAGTTTTGACTGCCAAAAGATGAGCGACTATCAATCGCGACAAGCATTATCGCAGCCGGTTTATTGTTGTGCTGTTTGATCGCCTTCAATTGGTTTATCAATTGCTGGCCGCGCACTTGAGTTTGGGGTGATGGACACCATCCGAGAACATACATTCAACTCCTGAGTCGTATCAGAAAACAACCGCGATAAGGATAAGAGACGATGAGTGTTTGCTTTTCAGTTTTAATTGCATTTGCGGTCGGGAACTTCTGCAATCGAATGGTATCTAAGAAGCAATCGATTCTTATTTGAGGTCACTGTGAATTGTTCGATTGGGAATCTAGGTTATCGACAGAGGTGCCTTATCAAGTGTATAGACTGGCAGGTCGGCTAATATTAGATGTGTTTATGATTTACGGTTTACAACCAAATATTTGTGGGGATGATTCAATTGAAATTTAGATTGGAGGTGATCTATACTTGGATCCATACTCTGTATTCGACTTTTTAATTTGAATATTCGTGCTTGGGTAGGCATATCTGAGCGCTTGCGTTGCTTTCGCATAGAATATCTTTACACATACAAGATGGGCCAAAAGAGATCACCCTATTGGAAGATGCTCTTATTTTTGCAAATGGCCGCCAATGTCAAATCTGTTTTGACATTTGTGGACTAGACAGATGTAGAATACAAGTGAACAGGCCATGGAGCGATACACTCCCCAAGAACGCGGAATAATCGTGTCTATTTTTCTGCGTAACAATTCGTCTGTAGTGTTGGCGCAGCGCAAATTCCGTCGCCGATTCCCCGGCCGTCCGACACCGACTGCGATGTTTGGCCACCAAGCTTAAAGAGTTTGGGATCACACGAGACGTTGCCAAGAGTGGGCGGCCCCAGAGCGCCCGTTGTACCTAGGATATCGCCGCTGATGCCGAGGATATCGAGCTGTCGCCGGAAACATCGACCAGACGCGGAAGCTATAATAGAATTTTTTAGATATTTGCATGAGTGTCGAATAAAGAAGAAGAAAAATAGTCCTCACTACTATTGTTGGAGTAAACTGCATCACTGGCCTTTTAAGCCGAGCCCCGCCTCGTTTAAACATTTTGCAACTTCTTAACAAATTTATGGATGTAATTCGAAATCTGAAGAGCAAACATTTCTTCTTTCAGACGAGAGGAAACGACTTTGTCCAAGAGCCTTTGGCCCAGTGTCGGCCGCGTCGCACAGATCGAACGGCATAACAGTGTACTTGTATAATGGTCGTCAATGGAATTGGGCTCCAGATTAATCTGCCAAAAATGCGACTCAATAAAAATAAAAAAAAATTTATGGCGCAACATGCTCGTTAGTACCCAGGACCTCGCTTTTTTCTCGCAACCACTCATGTGTGCGTGTGTACTTCTTAGCACGATGGCGGGACCTCCTGTTTTATGCCGAATCCCAATGGCTAAGTTGAGATAAGCTATTCATGACAGTTGATGCTACTCGGCTGACTTGTAAAATCACCACGAGAGGAGGGCCAGTGATAAATCATTTAGGTGTTGCTACGGCTGGGAATCCAACCCACACCTTTTACGCGGCAGTTCATCGCAGTAATCATAGCGCCACTGAGCCCGTCGTTGTACAGCTCGTATATCAACGTAAATGGGACCAACGATTTTTCGAAGAATTTTCCTTTCAAATCGATAAATCAAATCGATCATCAGCGCCGTAGAGCAGAACTGGGATGATCAGGGTCTTATATAAGATCTCCTTAGTAGTTCCAGTGAAGGCATTACTACTGAATTGTCTTCTTAGCCCGAAGAAATAGCGGTTGGCAAGAGTAATTCTTCGTTTAGTTTCTGACGAGATGCTGTTGTCAGAGTTAGACAAAGTCGGAGCCGAGATAGACAAGGTCCCGTAGTACCTCAAAGTTATATCTGTCAATGGTGATGTTCTGTCCAATTCGTCGATGTTGTGTGTCCTTTCGTGTTGACAGCATGTACTTGGTCTTACTCTTTTTACTGCAAAAACCCAGTCTTGACGCTTACTTACTTCTCTGTACTAGCAAACGCGGCTATGTCAACACGTTGGGTCCTACCAATGATGTCAATATCTTCGGCGTATGCTAGTAGTTGCTCCGATTTTTGGAAAATTGTGTCTCTGTTGTTGGCTCGGGAGTTTTGCACAATCCTCTCAAGAATCAAATTGAAGAGGTCACATGTCAGCGCATCGCCTTGCCTAAATCCTTCTTTGTTATCGCTTGTGTCGGTGAGATCGTTTCCGATCCTGATAGAGCAGCGAGAATTCTCCATCATCATCCTACACAAACGGACGAGTTTGGGCGGTATGCCAAAACTAGACATGGCTCTGTGTAAATCGTCTCTATAAATGCGTATGCGAATTTGAAATCGATGAACAGATGGTGGTTATCGTTTTTGGCTTCTTGGGTTTTTTTCCACGATCTGCCGAAGTGTGAAAATTTGATCGGTTGTGGACTTTCCTGGCCTAAAACCACACTAATAAGGCCGATCAACAATCTTGTAAGCGATGTTGAGGAGGATAATGCCTCTGTATTTGGCGCAGTTCAGAGGATTCCCATTGTTGTGGATCGGGCAAACGATGCTGCGGTTCCATTCTTCAGGCATACTGTCATTCGACCAGATTTGGCTTATGAGTTGCTGTATGTTACTTATTAAGTCATCTCCGCCGTCATAATAAAGCTCAGCGGGAAGACCGTCATTTCCAGCAGCCTTGTTAAGCTTAAGTTTAAATATTGCTACCCACACTTCACTCAGGTCGGGTGGTTGGCAGTTTTCGCCGTCGTTGCGAATATTGAATGGTTTGCTCTGCCTGACAGCGGAATGTTGTTCGTCATCGCCGTTTAACAGTCTACAGATGTGGTTCTTCCATATCCTCAGCATCGACTGTGTCTCAAGTACGATATTTCCTTGTTTATCTCGACAGGATTCTGTTTGAGCCTTGTATCCTTGGCTTTGACGTGATACACATTGGTAAAACTTGCGAACATCGTTCCTGGAGTGACACCTCCCTATATTCTCGATCGCTCGGTTTTCTTGCTCTTTTTCTTCTTTCTTCTTTGCCTATAGAGCTCAACGGAAGCTCTCGTCTTCACCTGCAGCTTAGCCTTGTAGGCCTCGTTCTTGGCTGCGAGCATCTGTCGGCATTCCTCATCAAACCTGGGGTATCTTGCTGGTGGGCGCGAGAAACCTAGCACATCAGTTGCGGCTGATCTAATGGCTTGTTGGCATCGTTGCCATTGTTCTTCGATATAAGATGCTGGTGGAATGGTGTTAATCGAGAGGTTAATGGAAACGCGTTCTGCAAATGACTTGACGGTATCTTGGGATTGCAGTCCTTCGACATAATTTTTTTCTGATTTGCGCTGGCGTGGTTAAATTCCACACATTCTTACCTTCGCTGCAACAAGGTAGTGGTCCAAGTCGGTGTTAGTCCCTCGGAATGATCTGTGACATCCAAACTACTGGATGAGTGCTCCTTTTATCTCGTAATGTGATCGTTGACATGGAGACCGCCATGTCCCCTTAATAAAATCGAGTTGATGAAACCGTGTGCTGGGTGTTAATATTTCGTTCCGCAGCGGATTCAATTGGCCTAAGTTCATTGCAAGACGTGGTGTCGCATAGGTTGTGTTTCCGACAAAAGTGCTAAATATCTGAATACCAGCACTATTTTAACTTTGGCACTTCAATAGTCGCTCATAAGTTTGGACCTGAAGCTTATTGAAACACTCCTTCGCAACGTCATATTTTTATCCCTCAGAGCATGAGCGCATATAAGGCTTACTTTGGCGAATTATGCCTCGATGCGGATAGTGGCAATGCTTTGGCTAATCTCTTCAAAGCATAAGACATCTGCTAAGTCTGATTCCGAATAATCGCTGATTCTACTCAATATAAAACGGACCATAATATATGTTCAGTTTTTCATTCCCCTTTGTTCCCCTTTCATCCTATTTCCTGGATGCCAGTAATGTCTGTAACAGCTTAGGGCTTCCGGCTGTACCTTTTCTTTAAGCGCTCAAATATTCCAGGTGTAGATGCGAACGTCGTTGTCCTTTTTTTTATTAGAGTGGTTCTCAACAATAAAGTCCGTCCCTTCCGCGGCTTTGCCATACACCGACTAATGTTATGTTCGGACTCAATGAATTGTCACAGCCCCCGATTGCTTGAAATTTGTTTAACAGTGCAGAATATCAAATCGGCATTTATAACACGAAAGTTAGTAAACGACTTTGTGTACCTCCGCTTCACTATTAATTCCGACGATGATACCTCGTCAGAAATTGAAGGAAAAATTAATCTTCCCAAGGCAATTTAGTTTTAAAACCCCTACTCGAACGAATAAAGGAGATAAAAAGGGTCTTATACAAGCAAGCTTTTCCGAGGTACATGTTCGAAAGTCAATTCCAATCGGAACTCAGTTTGCTTTCGATGTATCCGTTGCGGAACTAAATAAATGAAATTTACAATCGCGTTCAATGGATTCTGCAACAAATCTTCGTCGGACAACTTTGGAAGAAACTAAACGCGGGTCTATCAAATACACCTCGATAGGCCTACCTATATGGAGATTTTATTTCACTATGACTGCTCCACGACGATAGAGCGTTGAACTTTTCAAAAATTTATGAACACAAACCCTACATCGTTTTGAGGGAAAATTCGTTGAATAATTTTTAGTCCCGTTTGCATTGATGGGCTATGGAGGCGGAGGTTCAACTAGGAACTTTACAGCGACATAGGCCTGGTCATTAAAATTACCTATTGTATGTTTTAGACGATAGGGATATGCAGAACGATTCGAAACCAATACTCCCGCCCGCAGAATCTATATCCAGTCAGACTGGTGTTGCAGTAGAGAAAGACCTTTTCTACGGCAGAATTTTTTTTTAGAAACCAACATTAGTCAACATGGAAGACAGAACTGTGGACAGATAGTAAAGAACACGCCTAATTGGAGCGGGATAATGGTTGAGATGCAGGTTAACCTCGGACTGTAACACACTTAAGTAAGTGTGTAAGTAGTTGGCCATCTGTGAAGGGATGGTTCTTAGTTTTGAATAAAAATATATAAAGGTTGCGTAATCCCACCAATAAATATAAAAATTCGGTTATAGTGACCCAAAAATCAACAAAAAGTCAACAGTCGGTTCTTCAGTGTTCATCATTCCAGCTCTTGGTATGCAAACCAACTCAAACGTTATCTCTATGAAAATCCAAATATCTATGTCAACTCACCAAACAGTTGTCCATTCTTAAAAAAAAAAATATTTTGCCACCGCATAATTGAAATGTTTGAACACCACATTCATATGGAAATCAGCTCGACCATAAAAAAAAAATTGGTGACCCACAAACCCGACCCCCACCCATAAATATTTGCCTTCTTTAAGCACACGAGTACTACTCGAATACAAAGCTCATTCTAGCCTTGATTACGGTGTTTTGTCCACATCGCACAAGTACTCATTACTCCCACTATCGCTCCCCCCCGCCATGAACTAGTTTATTAGTCTGGCTCTTCCTCGCCTCCCCCTTTTCAAAATTGATAACTCGAGTCTGACGCTCCTCTGCAGCCAATCGAAAGACCTCTTCTCCGTCTTGCTCTCGTATAAAAAAAATTCAATTGAATGCGGAATTCCCGCGTCAATAAAGCTTGCCGGTCTGTCATTAAATATTCCAAGGCGCTTTTCCCTACCCAGCCAATTCTCGGGGCGAAGAACTTTTAAAAATGTTCATCGGCGACATCTGACACCATTTTTGTTCCTCTCCGACGACGATGACGACAATATTTTGGTTGGCTTACCAAATACCAGTCGCCATAACGATATTTGGGGGTGTAGTTTTCAACCATAAGGGTGGCAAGTGGGGGAGGGGATGGTAATACAATTCTAAATATGAAGCCGACGACTTATTGGATTATTACGAGCACACAACGAAAAAATGACAGTAAAATACACATGACGTCACTCCGTAGGTCACGTAGTCACGATACGATATTACTCCTATCGGAAGGGTAATTAATTATTTATTCGAGGAAAATCCTATTACCTACCATCCAACTGGTACTGGGCAGCACAAGTAATTGATCATTTTGGTTCGAGGCACAACTAGAAGGTAAGCAAGGGTAAACATTTTCCAAAGACGGAAGGACGGCTGAGCAAGTTCAAGTGTTCGGTTAGGGAACAAGCACACTGGCAACCAGCCTTTGTTGTCAACTAATAGTATTAAAATTTAATTCTCTACTTTAGGCGGTTCGTTGGCATCGTTCAAAGGCGGATAATCCTCTAGAATCCTGCTTGCATAGGACAATATACACATTTTGCGAGTTGGCCTTTCGGCGAGAGCGTGCCCCCTAACGTGAATGCGACAAAATGAAGAATTGAATCGACAATGGGGAGGAAATGGGGGGAAAGTCGAAAAATGGAAATTTCCATAAGGACGACTTTTAGAAAATTGTTTGCACAGGTGAAGCCATTCACTGCGCAAACGAAAATGAAAATTTTATCTTCCGGTTACAGCTAAAAATATTCAACCAGCGGATTTGACTTGATGTGGATTTTTTTTTTTGTTTGGTATTTTGGGTGACTAATGGGATTTGCTTTGGAATAAGTCGTCATTTATGTCTGTTTTTGGATACATGGGATTTTTGTTAAGGTTATCGGATATGCTTTTCTAGGACTTTTGTAAGCGCGCGTCTTGTTCCGATGTCTGATATGTTGTGCGACAAAGTGGTGTGCAGTCTCTTCTAGTCGTCATTGTGCTGAAAAGATTGGCTGCCAAATGGTAGGCAATGCGATTATATGAAAGCGTAAGTCTTGCCCTTGCTGATGCCTATACCAACTCTGATTCTCCCCTTCTCGCGGCGACTGTTGTGTGCTAGTACTATGACCGTAGATAGGGTCCAAATCCCTGTTTAAAGTCTTGGCGGCAGCAGATGATAAGCGGGGGTTACAATAGGGCATATATAGTCTTCTCCCAAGACGGCAGCGGAAGAATTTTCAAGATGGAGTAAACGGTAGCGTCAACAGGATGGAAAAAGTCAACAACCTACGTCGACATACATATTTGGATAACAACTCACTTAGGAGATTCATAACGATGTTCGCAAGTTTTATCAGAGTGTAAAACGTCAAAGCCAAGGATACAAGGCTGCAACATAATCCTATGGAGATGAACAAGGAAATATCGTACTTGAGACACAGTATATGCTGAGGATATGGAAGAACCACTTCTGCAGACTGTTGACGAACAAGATTCCACTGTCAGGAAGAGCAAACCATTCAATATTGGCAACGACAGCGAAAACTGCCAACCGCCCGACCTGAGCGAAGTGAGAATAGCAATATCTGCCGGATATGACTGCCTTTTCGCTGAGCTTTATAAAGCTGGCGGAGATGGCTTGGTAAGTAACATCCACCAACTCATAAGCCAAATTTTGTCGGAAGAAAGTATGCCTGAAGAACGGAACATCAGCATCATTTCCCTGATCCACAAAAACGGAGACCCTCTGAACTGCGATAACTACAGAGGCATAAGTATCCTCAACATCGGCTACAATATCCTGTCTGCGGTTATATGTGAACGCCTGAATCCGTTTACCAACAAACTAATCGTCCCTTATCAGTGTGGTTTTAGGCCAGGAAAGTCCGCAACCGATCAAATCTTCACACTTCGGCAGATCCTGGAAGAAACGCAAGAAGTCTAAATCGATATCCACCACCTATTCATCGATTTCAAGACTGCATACGACAGCATTTATAGAGACGAACTATACAGAGCCATGTCTAGTTTTGGCATACCGCCCAAACTCGTCCGTTTGTGTAGGATGATGATGGAGAATTCTCGCTGCTCTATCAGAATCGGAAAAGATCTCACCGACACATGCGTTACCAAAGAAGGATTTAGGCGAGGTGAAGCGCTGTCATGTGACCTCTTCAATTTGATTCTTGAGAGGATTGTGCAAAACTCCCGAGCCAACAACAGAGACACAATTTTCTAAAAATCGGTGCAACTACTAGCATACGCCGAAGATATTGACATCATTGGTAGGACCCAACGTGTTGACATAGCCGCGTTTGCTAGTACAGAGAAGTAAGTAAGTGTCAAGACTGGGTTTTGCAGTAAGAAGAGTAAGACCAAGTATATGCTGTCAACACGAAAGGACACACAACATCGACGAATTGGACAGAACATCACCATTGACAGATATAACTTGGAGGTACTACGGGACTTTGTCTATCTCGGCTCCAACTTTGTCTAACTCTGACAACAACATCTCGTCAGAAACTTAACGAAGAATTACTCTTGCCAACCGGTGTTTCTTCGGGCTAAGAAGGCAATTCAGTAGGAAAGCCCTCACTCGAACTGCTAAGGAGATCCTATATAGGACCCTGATCATACCAGTCCTGCTCTACGGCGCTGAAGCATGGACCGTGTCAAAAGCGGATGAAGAAATCCTTGGTCTATTCGAGGGAAAAATTCTTCGAAAAATCTTCGGTTCTGTTGGCGTTGAAGAGATGTTGGAGACGAAGATTTAACGAAGAACTATTCGAGCTGTACAGCGACCTGGACGTTTAAGATGGCTAGGACATGTAGAACGGATGGACACCAATACTCTGGCTTGCAGAGTCTTCAATTCCCAGCCAGACGTCCGACGCAGTAGAGGATGACCTCGCCTTAAGTAGCGCGCACAAGTAGAAACCAACCTCAACCAACTTGGAGTGTGCAAATGGAGTCAGTTAGCTAAGAACCGGGCTAATTAGAGAGGCAGGTTGGTTGAGACCCAGGTTATTTTTGGACTGTGGCGCCACTTAAGTAGGTCAGTAAGACCATCTTACTATGTATATGCGAACTTTTCTCTAGGAGTAACCGCCTTTTTTGTAAATAATCTGTAAGCCTTTGTCAATTGGTGAAATGTTCTCCAGACTAACTCGCACTTCAAGCGTCCTATATAGGATCTCCATAGTAGTTCGTCTAAGATTACTAAATTGCTACCGATTTTGGGACAATTATTTGCAATACTCTTCTAATCCATCCGATGGAAACTTAATCTGATGATTGTGCAGACGCAGGACTTACAGGTAGTATTCCAGTAGGAGCCCAGTTGCCTGTTCCTTAAAGAAAGTGAAACCTCAACGATCACCGACATAGTGGAGGACGTACAGCAGTATTAAACTAAAATGCAGAACCACATAGAATGCGCATCTCATATAACGAAAATTTTCTATGTGGGGTACTTATACACCGCTGTTCACATTGCTACCCCTTCGCACTTACCGCCCGCGTCGGAAACGGCTACAAAATATTAAGCTGTGATACGTTCTCTACTCTTTGGTAACAGCCAAAAATGAAAAGTTTGATCAACAGTACCAAAAGCTAATCCTCACGTAAGTTCCCTTAGCAATGTAGAAAGCATGAGGGAATCAGCTAGGCTTCAAAAAACTACAACTGTGTCAGGTTATTTCAAGATCCGAACAGAATTTGGACACAGTCCACCAAACTATTACAAACTAATCTTTCTGAAACCCATTTCCCAGCTTCTGATTCTCACTGCGTTGAGCATCCAGACACAGATCTCATTCAAAGTCATTGCAATAGCAACATGGGATGATATGATCTTCCCTTACTAATCTTCCGGAATTGATGGAATGATGGAAAGATATACGATCCAACAACGAGTAATCCCACACATCCTCCAAAAACCCAAGCAAGTAATGTACCCATGTGCTGGCGAGAAGTAAGATGGTCCCCATCCCTAAAGCTGGCGAGTATAGTCATACGATCGCAAGACTTAAGTCCCATAAGCCTCACGTTCCTGATGTTCCTTATGTTAAAGTCTGTTAAAATAGTAAGGACAGGTACAATATGAATATCCGAAGGGAAAGGTAGAGTTAACTTTCCCACATTGTTGGCACAAGAGAGATTTTTATCTCTTCACGAGAAAGGAAACACGTCGCGACGGAGGAGTCTTCAATAAAGTGGAGGCTGTCAAAAGAAACTTAGAATGGTTACTACTCATGCCTTAGCAGCATTATCAGTAAATTTAGCTTCAGAAAAATGTTCTAGAAGCACACCTACACCGGGGCTAGAAACCATCCTCAATCGGTTATCATTTAACATTTACATTCTCGCATTCTTGCAGCTTAAAGCGCTCTGCGAATCAGCCAAACAGGACATTTAGAGGAAATTTGACTTTCCTCGCTTGGATAACACCACTGCGGTAAGGTATCTTCCAAGCGAGGATAACTGAAATTCCCTTTCCACCAGCGAAACATGGAATACGAGAATAGCAAAGCTAGGAACACTCCAACACTTCTTTTATGAGAAGGTCAGATGGAGGGTGGACAGAATCCTTCGCGGAGACCCTGGAACTCTTGCTAATCACACACTTTCCCGGATGCAGTGATACTAGTACGGAACCCGGGAGATCTCGGCAAGTACAAACTGGCCCCACATAGTAATATCAGTTAAATAATTTCCGGGGAAAAGATTTCCTGGGCTATTAACACCGGGACCTGACGGCATACTGCCAGTTATGATACAGACAACGCGAGACCTAACAGTGCCATGGCTGGCAAAAATTTTTAGAAGCTGGTTAATAAGAAACCACGTACCTTACTCGTGGAGACGCCCTCGAGGGGTATTCATACCGCGGCCACGAGAGCTACCTTTCTAACCTCCTTGGTACTAAAAATCTGGCAGCGCGTCTTAGACATCCACATGCGAAGTTTTCTAGAAAAATATTCGCTATCCAAGTCAAAGTACGCCTACCTCAATGGCAGATCAACGGAAACAGCGCTCCACGAGGTAGGAGGTACTCTAGCCTCCTTCTTAGATATATAGGGAGATTTCAACAACGGAGATGGAGATGGCAACAATTTTTAGAAGCTGTTTAATAAGAAACCACGTGCCTTACTCGTGGAGACGCGCTCGAGGGGTATTCATACCGCGGCCACGAGAGCTACCTTTCTAACCTCCTTGGTACTAAAAATCTGGCAGCGCGTCCTTGACATCCACATGCAAAGTTTTCTAGAAAAGCCTTCGCTATCCAAGTCAAAATACGCCTACCCCAATGGCAGATCAACGAAAACAGCGCTCCACGAGGTAGAAGGTACTCTAGCCTCCTTCTTAGATATATAGGGAGATTTCAAAAACGGAGATGGAGATGGCAACAATTTTTAGAAGCTGTTTAATAAGAAACCACGTACCTTACTCGTGGAGACGCGCTCGAGGGGTATCCATACCGCGGCCACGAGATCTATCTTTCTAACCTCCTTGGTACTAAAAATCTGGCAGCGCGTCCTAGACATCCACATGCGAAGTTTTCTGGAAAAATCTTCGCTATCCAAGTCAAAGTACGCCTACCTCAATGGCAGATCAACGGAAACAGCGCTCCACGAGGTAGAAGGGACTCTTCTTAGATATAGAGGGAGCTTTCAACAACGTCCTCACTGGAGCTATTATTAACTCTCTGATTGAGCTAGGTATAGAGGAATCTATTAGCCAATGGATACTCTCTATGCTCGGAACAAGAATTATCCAGGCAACACTGGGAAATAGCCACTTAACCAAATTTGACCATATAGGAACGCCACAGGGCGGCGTCATCTCCCCTCTACTCTGGGTAATGGTTATGAACAAAATTCTAGTTAAGTTAGACGAGAAACGGGTCAAAAGTGTTGCGTATGCGGATGACGTGGTGATACAAGTGCCAGGAAAATTCCCCTCCGTGATAAGTGTAATCATGGGGGCAAGGGTGGCCTCGGCGTAAGCCCGAGCAAAACAGAATTGGTGCTATTCGCCACCAAAACTAAAATACCCGACTTCTCCCACTCCCCTCTTAATGTCCAACCACTCACACTATCTTCCAGCGCTAGGTATTTGGGCTTCATGCTTGACCCAAAACTTAACTGGAAACACAACATCGAACATAAAAAGGCGTGTGTTGCCTTCTATGCTTGCAGCAAAAAAAAAATGGAAAAAGTGGGGACGTCAACCAAAGATGACCTTGTCGATGTACACAGCAGTGGTATGTCCAATTCTCCCCTACGGTCACTAGTATGGTGGCCCGCATTGAGTAAAGGCTACAACCTAACAAAACTAAAAAAAGCTGCAAAGAACAGCAAGTATAGGCACCACGGGCGCATTGGGGTCAGCACTAACGGATGCCCTTACTGTGCTATTGCATCTCTTGCCTCTCAACCTAAACATTAAAGATACCGAATTATACAGCTCAGTAAGACTCAAGGAGTCAGGATGCCTGAATAGAAGGCCGCATGGCCACATACAACACCTTTGCTGAGCTTCAAGAAAGGCTTCTACGTAGGATTTCCTACCCAGAGCTCAGTGGAAGAGAAACAAAGTTGTAAGAGGTTTCGACACGATAGTCTACACCGACGGATCTAAGATGAAATGTGGGTCCAGAGTCTACTCGGAATCACCGAAAATATCACGAACGCTACTGGTGCTTGACACTACGGAAAAGTAAAATATTGCTGTTCTCATAGATAGCCAAGCGGCCATAAACGTCATCAACTCGGCTACCATATCTTCCAAATTGTTACATTGGAACATTGGACATCACAGTACTTCGCACATGAATGCAACGAACTACAGACACGTAACAGCACTGGCGACTGAGGCCATCGGCTGGGACAGATCAAGACATTAATACAACAGAGAGAGACAGATAGATACAAAGAAGGAAAGACATATAACATACACCTACGGTACGAAGGTACCAACCTTGGCAAACGACAAGTGTTCCAGGGTACAGTGACAATGAAGGAAACGAGCGTGCAGATGAGCTGGCCAGGCAAGGTTTACCTCTTGGTCGTAAAATATGTAGTATATGTACTACACGGCTCACTTGCGGCAAGGGTTCGTATCCCGCTAGGCGTGGTTAAGGGACAAATACACTCATACTTCCTGACGAAGCCTGACTCCATATCGAGGACGATATGGCCCCCCTACGACAAAAGCAGAACAACCGATCTACTAAATAGAACCCGAACACATATCGCAAGAATTACGGCTATAGTCATGGGGCACTATCCAATTGGAGACCATGCGGCCAAACAAGGGATCCCACACAACCCTCAATGCCGCAAGACAAATGAGAGAGAAACCCTCTTCCATTTCAACTGCAATGTCTGTCACTAGCAAGAGCCGGCTACAATATCTTATCAGTTTCCTAAGCCTCACAGGCTGGATCTAGAGACCGCCTGTATCACATCCACAACAACAATCATAATAAAGGTCACACGAGTGGTGCTAACAAAAACGCACTTAAGTGCTACTTCGGTTCATACCGAGCCTACCTACGTATAATCAAAGATTATAAGTCAAACAAAAAACATAAACTTTTGCTCACCAGCTTCATGGTACGGGCATACCGCCCGCACATGCGCACATGAGAAACGAGATCTAAACATATGGCGGGCCGTTCTAGTAAACACGCCATAGAACAACTTTTCTTGTATGCATTGCGACATCTGTATGGCTTTGTAATCGTTGCTATAACAAAGCTAGAATCCACTAACTCCTTCAGAGAAACAGGGCATCTGAGGAATGATGAACACCATCTATCTCATCAACTAGCCTAACCTTAGCTAACCCATAGAAACAACGGCTTGTAAGAGTAACCTCTACTCTGACCAAACCCGTAGAAACAACAGCTTGCAGGAGTAACCCTTTGTTTGATTTCTGAAGAGCTGGAATTATAAGAACTAATAGTGAAGTCGAGGGGTTTACCTGCTCAAAGCTATATCTATCGATCGTGAGGTTCTTTGTTTTCCATTATTAGAAAGCAAGCAGGATATTCTCTAAAAGGCTTTTGGTTTCAACATGATGTTCTCCTGGTTTTTCGGGCAAAAAGCCAGCGTTTAGGCCGAGTGGCATATTCTTTCACAAATGTGGAGTCAAGATATCGTATGTCTTGCAGGATGGGTGGCTTTGGTTAATTTATCCCAAGTACCAGTGGAGGCACGGGCAGAGGTGTAGGTTAGGTAAGAGTGGCTGCCAACGATTTGCCAGCACAATTATACCAGTTTTTGGTCGATTGTGATACCACATGAATTTCGTCCATTCTCCTTGCCATTCTTAAATGGAGAAGCAGTTCCGTTTTCGTGAAGTTACTGAGTTTTTGAAAGAAGTAAACTCCAAGATGAAGCTTCCTTTTGTATGATGGGCGCGGGCAGTTACAACGAAGATGAAGCATTGTTTCTTCTTCCTCTTCGTTCATACAGCTCTAGCAAAAGTCATTTGAACGAATGGCAGATGCATCAACTTTTGCACGAGCTTTTGCAGAAACAATGCATCATCTTCGTTGTAACTGCCCGCCTCTGTCAAACATCTCAGCGCCTATCATCGATCTCAGCATAGCATTTCTGCGTGTCTTCCTATTAGACAGTGTCGAGTGATGACATCTATGGAGCGAAATCAGTCCCTTGGATCTTCTTTAACCCGGTTCGGCCGAATTTGTTTGGTTATTTGACACGTGGTTCCATGACTCCATTTGATTTTCTGTAAGCATGTTGCGATAGTAAACTTTTACATGTAGCGATATCTAGTTCACCTGTGTGGGGTAAGACTGGTCAGCCTTACAGTTCCCTTTAATGTCACTACCCCTAGGCACCCAGCATAGGTGAATGTTCATCTGCTCTGAAATCTTTTGCAGAGATGAGGGGCAAACTAGGGTTGTCTTTGAGTCTGTTGAGACTGATTTCAGGGATTTGATGACCCCTTAGCTGAACGAGAAGATGCTGATATCATTGGCATTCATTGATCGACTTGAGTTCTGTCTGCAACACGCTGCTACGATCAGCACGACAGAAAAGATGGGCTGAGATTTACCCTGTCGGAGAAGACACCAGCACCTGTTCCGTCATTTCTTTTGAAGCCATCGATATAGGAATAGATCTCGAGTCATTTTGCACAGGTTCGTTACATTTCCGTGACGATCTGTCTGGGATGGTGACCTGGAAACTCGAAGTTTAACCTGGTAAGGGTGTTATCGGTGTTCGGCAGAGATGTAACAATCGTTAATCCCCCTTAAGACAAGCCAAGGAACAGCTTTTTGGGGACTGTGGCAGTTACGATCAAAGTTCCATGTGAGGCTGTGAACAATCGCATCGATACGGAGCAGCACATTACCCAAGTTTGCAAGTTAAGCCAAGATGATAGCTTCACGAATGGCAGATGGATCATTCTTCTTGAACTTAATTTCCAATCCAATGGGTACAGAGGGGGTACGTTATTCGACACAGGACTCCTTCAGAAGGGTCATGATAATCAACACTTAAGGCAGATCCTAGGAAGATAACAATGATCACGAGCTCGTTGATTAGCATTGAGTTGGGATAGATTTCATAACGAACTGAATGGAAGCCACTGTTTGGAGTCTTGCTAGCCAAGTTTAGCAAACGCTCCACAATCGCGACCAAGTCTACAGGCACCACTGATATGAGAAACATATCCCCCACGGAATCCACTAAGTGCTGGAGCTGCATCCGTCATTCTATAATCGGTGATGGGTTGAAACAGAATTCCTCGTGGTTGTGTCGATGTTAGCACCTTTGATTGTTAGGAAATCCAAAGTACTAGATCCATGTCTCTTATCATCTAATGGTGTTAAGCGTGTGCTGGCTTGAGTAGGATTACACGCAAAATACGCCACCGAACGTGACAGTGGAAAGAAGAGAGGGTTTGGAAAAGTCAACAGTTCCATAGAAAACCTGCCGATGTCGTAGTATATGGAACCTATTAAGACGTCCGGTACAAGGTACAACAATCGAGGGGGAGACACGCAACTACAAAGCAAAGCGAATGGGGATAGTAGACGTCTTAGGATCAACAAAATATAGATGTGCATCGACGGTGAATCTAACTGATTTCATTTTGATTCCTAAAAACCATCCACATGAGCTTCACTTTCTGCCCCATCACCCTGTCAATAGTCAACTTAATGATCAATTCGTTGAACTCTTCGCAGCTTTATAGAGCTGTAACCGTTAACTATTCAGAGTCAAGTCTGCATAACAAAAAGTTGTGTCCCCCCGCTACTGGTGTGGGTATTTAATCTCTGATTAGTGCTTGCTCGCTAATATATTCGAGGCTCTGCGTGGAACTGATTACGCGGAAATATTCCGCAGACGAATAAAGGTGGCATGAGATTACGCAAATTGAATTCAACGTGACGAGGGTAAAGCTCTAGTGAGTCAACGTCAAAGGAGGAAGTTTATCTTCCTATTAATCATCATGCGGGCGGCTCCATGCATATGCGAATTTCCTACAATCACTAGGATCACACAACAACCATCTCATCATGCGAATTCTCAAGCATCTCCATCACAAGACCACAAAGGAAATCCTCACCCTGTACCCGAGGAAAATGAAAACAAAACAAAAATACCCCTAACAAACACTTTCGGGAGACTCGACTTGGCCACTTCAAGTGTACGACAGACAGCAGCCGTCGACACACAAACAAAAACCAATAAAAGAGGAGCAATAACACATAAGAACAACGTCTCTCGGAGAGCCCCCCATCCTGAATGTAATTAAATTTTAATTGAGCACCTCATTAGTTGACTTTCGCCCATACCGCCGCCGCCTGACCAAGAGGTCAGCTGTTCTCACAGTCTCTCAACCACCCACCCCACCAAACCATACCGAACCCTACACACGCCGACCCACTTAGGAACATATGCATATGACTCTTCTAATCGCAAGACCCAGTCGGATCCAACAACAAACACTGATAAACCCTTGCATGCACACTATCGCGCAGTCCAACAATCATGAATCAGTTGCTGCGCGCTGTTTTATCTATTGTTTGCTCATTTGCGAGGGAATTAACAAGCAACGCGCACTGGAGAGCGTATGCAAAGGCCGCTGCGCCTTTGAAAAAAGAATCAGAGTCAGTCTTACGTAAAGCCTCCCAAAAAAACAACTAGCGTCCACCCCGCAGAACCGAACGAACCGAAAAACAATTAACACAACCCAGAGCCCAGAGGTGGGTAGAGCGAATGTGTTATGTGTCGTTCGAGAGATCGATACGAAACCCACAGCCCCGAAGGAGGGCAGGTTAAAAGGGGTCAACGCCAAGAAATGGGGAGGAATTCTCGTTTTTTTTTTTACGTTCGTTCGTTAATCGATCCAATGGGGCGGATCGATTTTTGCAAAACTAAACACAAAAACATTTTTGTACGTTTTTTCTTTAGTTTGGGGATACTTACACTTCCAGGATGCGATCACCTTTCTTGATGCCAGCTTTTTCGGCCGCTCCACTCTCTAGGACCGCACTCACATGCTGCAGAGGGGCGTACAGCTCACCGTTGATGGAGCGCAATTGGCCACCCTCGGACACTTGACCACGTACATTAAAACCGAAACCAGTTTCTGTCTTGTAAATTGTTACCACACGCGGACCATATGCATCGGTCATGGTTGCACGACGATTTTATCAGTTCGAATTGAGAATTTCGGTTAATACGCGCACCGTTCAACGATGATTTGCATTTAAAAATCAATCGGATTCAATGCAATTTCAGTTTTTCGATTGACACTCCTTGCGACATTTCTTGTATTGTGTAGTTTAGCACTGATAATCCGCCATTTGTACAGTGGGATACAAAATGACAGCTGGATTTTGACAGTACACAGCGAAAGAGAGGATGACAGGTGACTGAGCGAAATTGAATGGTGGTGTTTTGTGTTGGTGTGGGTGTGTGAAGTAAGTGTGATTGGTGTGTTAAGGGGGATGTTACATTATAATTTAATTTTAAGAGTCCAATTATAGCTATTACTGAACGACTTCATTTGAACACATAACATGATGGAACTGGAATTTCATCTCCATAGATTCTTATAGGAATGGCAACCATGACTTCATAAAAATAAATCTTGATCAGTGAAATATACGAAGTGATTTAATGCGAAGACTATACATAGAAATACAGATATTTTTGGATAATCATGTTATAAAATTTATAAGCTTTCTTTTGACACCAACTGGCCAAAGATTGAATTTATAAAAGAGCCGCAAGAAATAAAAGAAAATTTCGAATGAGGGTTTTCAATGATAGCTATAACTGGGCCCTTTAGGTGAAAATTATGGTTCTTAAAATTCGTAATAGTTTTACTAAATTCGCTTTTTTTAATATTAAAAGCCATCATTGAATAACTTCAACAGAAATCATAATGGAATTGGAATATTGAAATATTGAAATATTAGGCAGCTGGTTATTGGAATCATTGGTGTATTCTGTTTCATTTGAGTGAAATGCCAAACATTACTTCACCAAATTATATGTTGATCATTAAAATAGAAAAGTTGATTTTCAGAGCAACGTTAAATTACTAATTTTAGCTTTTTTTCATAAGCATTCTTTTGACACCAACTCAACAATGATTTAATTTATAAAAAATACGTTAAGAGTAAAAGAAAATCTACAATAGGGCTTTTCAATAACTGGACTACATCTGGCTATAACTGGACCCTAATGGCGTTTTCCACTGGTAAACAAATCAATCTGTTTTTTCTATCTAGATCTGTCAAGAGACCGATTTTGACAATTGTTGTGTTCCATTGGGCAAAAAAAAGAAGATTTTTTTATTTTTTTTTTTATTTTTAATTTTGCAAATTTGGATTTTTCTGCAGATTTATCCCTTCTTGCACTAACGCTAATACAAATGATTGTTGCCAGTTTGACTGGAATGATTTTCGTTTTGGTTTAATATTAGGGGTATTCATGCAACGTCGGAAAGTCCTCGTAAACGTTGTAAACTTGATAAAATTAAGACTTGATAAATGAACTGTCAAAAATGGAAAATATTTTCTAACAGTGTCGGAAATTTCTCACACGAATTGGGTGCGTAAACTGAGATGGTAAACGTTGTAAACTTTTGAAATGCTTTTTGACATTTAATCAGTCACTTTCACACATCAAACGTATTCGCTAAATTGAAAACAAAAAAATTATGAAGAACGGAAGGAGGACAATTGGAACGAGATTCGATCAATAAATAAATGACTATATTGATATATTGAAAGTCAGTGGGTTACGGCATTATTTACTGATACAGATTTAGAGTCGTTCATGAAACGCCGTCGTAATATTATACTCTTTCGCACGTAGTAAAATTACGACGTTACACGAATACCCTTATTATTTCGT
Source organism: Rhingia rostrata (assembly GCA_949824845.1). Classification (NCBI taxonomy): domain Eukaryota; kingdom Metazoa; phylum Arthropoda; class Insecta; order Diptera; family Syrphidae; genus Rhingia; species Rhingia rostrata. Next base: position 172,800,279 of record OX463755.1, on the reverse strand, counting down.
TTGTGAAAACTAAATTATTAATCGTTGAAACTGTAGAAGTTCGATGTGAAATACAAATTAAATTAAATACAAATAAAGCTATGAGTGACTTGAAACGTGACATCTACCTTGACACTAACTTCACAGACACGAAATAAAAACAATCCAAAGACAAATAAAAATCAAACTAAAACCGTGTTTCATTGGTAACAAAAATGATCAAATTTCAGATCAAAATCTAGATTTACCAAAGGAAATATATTATCGAAACATTAAGAGGGAATAATACTAGGTGTATTATTATCTGTGGTATATAAAAAAATGTTGAATACAAAAAATAGTGACGATCACAACGATTTATCTTCTTTTTTTTTCATAAGATTGCATTTTTCAACCCTCAATATCCAGTGCACCACTTCAAGATCTTATATAAACAAGTTGACCCGTGTCGTATCGTCACAGCACTCAGCACTTTGACGTCATTGGAACCTCTTTGCGGAGCATTTTGAAGGATGATTGGCATTTTTGTCCGTAAAAAGTGTAATTGCATCAATGAATATAGCCGACAGAACGAATACGTCACATGGAATCTGGCCAAACAGTGGTGAACCTAATTTTCGGAAGCAAATTTTGATGACAAAAGAGGCCAATTTTACACTAGCTAACTGCACCAGATCCTCTTTTGTCATCAAAATTTGCTTCCGAAAATTAGGTTTAGTGTCAACAAGCGAAATTGCAGCATTTGAGGAATGGATAATCCATACGGTGCGCCATGGGATACTGAAAGTCGGAGAATACAATTTCCCTAACGAAAATTCTCTGGACCACAACTAACAATAATTCCTCTTTATTGCAATAAAATCTAATTTCCACAAGCAGTTATTTCTGTAGGCCTTATATAGTACTTGTGCGTAGAGGTTGAAGAATTTTGCAGTCGATTGTTTGGGCACATACATTATGCAGACAAATTCAAAAATATAACCGAAGTTATGATGGTATTATGTCTGTAAGATTATTTTTAAGCTTCCGGATATGTGTGTATATGTAACATACGTTAAGATATTTCGGAAGAACTTTACAAGAAGTTAGTGTACAATAAAGGAGACCCTCTTAACTGCGCCAACTACTGAGGCATAGGTCTCCTCGACATCGCCTACAAGGTCCTATCTGTCGTAATATGTGAACGCCTGAAACCGTTTTCCAACAACCTGATTGGCCCTTATCAATTTGGTTTCAGGCCAGGGAAGTCCACAAATGATCAAACTTTTACACTTTGGCAGATCCTGGAAAAAAACCCAGAAGAGTAAATCGATACCTGCCACCTATTCATCGATTTCCAAGCCGCATACGAAAGAATTTATAGAGACGAACTATGAAGAGCCATGTCTAGTTTTAGTATATCGCCCAACTCGTCCGTTTGTGTAGGATGACGATGGAGAAACCTCGCTGCTCCGTCAGGGCCGGAAACGACTTCACCGACACATTCGATACCAAAAAAGGATTTAGGCAAAGCGATCCGCTGTCATGTGACTTTTTAAATTTGATTCTTGAGAGGATTGTGCAAAACTCCCAAGCTAACAACAGAGGCACAATATTTCGAAAATCGGCGCAACTAACTACTAGCATACTTGCAAAGAATGCTTGCAAATATTTTCCGAAAGATTTTTTTACGAAGCCTATAATTTGCTTCTAAAGGGTGATCCATTTCGAGGTTCCCTACTTTTTTAAAGAAAAAAAACACAGAAAATTCAAATTTAATGGAGAGAATGTTTATTATCATTTGAAAGAACATTCTTTGGCATTTATTTTTTGAAGATTATGTCTATCAAATGTTGGCCGTTGCTACGTCGCAGATGGTCCTTCCGTTGAGTCCAATTTTCGATCACTCGTTCGAGCATTTCGACTGGTAACTGGCGAATGACACGCGCGACGTTTTCCTCCAAGGCCTGAATCGAAGCCGGCATAAGCTTTTGACTTTACATATCCCCACAGGAAGGTCGAGCGGCTTTATTTGTTGCACAAGCTGTATTTTGTACGTTTTCAATTTAAGATCTTGACGTACAATGCGCCAAGTCGTTCCATACGTCAGTCCTGAATCGACTGAACGGCGCCGAATCGACTCTCTACGGTCTTCGTGTACACTCTCAGCTACGGCCGCTATATTTCCTTCACAGCGTGCTGGACGTGGTCTATTGGGTCGAATATTATCCAATAATGAATGCTGGGTCTCAAAATGGGTGATGGTGTTGCGAATAGTACGCTCAGTAGGCCGATTATGTTGACCTTAAGTTGAGCGAAGTGCACGAAACACATTCCTCACAGAACGTGAATTTTCATAATAAAGTTGAACAATTTGTAAACGTTGTTCACGCGTAAGTCTTTCCATTATGAAATGCCAAACAATACTAAACAAAAATAACATGACAGCATGACACGACTCACACGTGATCTGTCAAAAAAGGCTATTGAAAAAAGTATCTCTACTTGGATCACCAGTTATAAAGCCTTTTACGCAAACAAATTTTTCGAGTGTTAGGCTTTTTAGAAGTATTTAAAGAAGCCTCATAGAAGTAAATAGCTTCCTTTAAGTGGCCAAGTGTTTGTCCATACGACTTCATACAGATTATATTTCTGGCATGGAAATCGCTTCGATAGTGCTTTATCGAAGCGATTGGGTAAGAATCACTTGGAATTTTATTAAAATTTACATCACCAATGAATATATATCTCCTTACAAATAAACCCTGTGTGACTAAAAATTCGAGTATGAAGCCGCAATTTAATAAGAAAAACATTGCGAACATCTCAGTAGCTATAGCAATGGTCAAAAATCAAACAATGGGTACATTTTGAGTGAGCTTGAGAACAGAATAAAAAGCTAAGTCCATGTTTTACAAATCAATTTCAAAACATGCTAATGGTGTTGTTAATTGGTAAAACAATCAATCTTGTTGCTTTTTTATCTAGATTTGTCAAAAGACAGATTTTGACAGTTGTTGTGTTTCCTTGGACAGCAAAGTTTATTTTTTTTATCTCAAAAAACTTTAACAGATTCAAATTTTTTCGAGGATTATTCGGCAAATCAACCACTTCTTGCACTAAGCCTAATACAATTTATAGACGTCAATTGGGGTCCAGTTATAGCAATCATTGAACAACTTCAATGGAAGAAGAAACATGATGGAATTGAAATCTTACCTCCATAGCTGGTTATAGGATCCATTGAAAAGTTTCGTTTTATTTTGGTCCATAAAATGTTATTTTCTGAGAAATCTAAAATTAAAAATAAAATATTTTTGGATAATCATGCTCTAAGAGTCATAAGATTTATTGACGCAACTTGCCAATGAATGAATTTATAGCAGGCCACCATGGCTCATAGGAATGCGTAGTTGACTGCTGTAAACTGCAAACGCTGCGGATTCAAGCCCCAGCTTCGGCAGCATTCTTTTTCTACAAAAGTCGCCAGTTTATCTGAGGCCACCTGTTCGATAATATGAGACGAAATAAATCTATGTCTCCGCTTCTGTGCCATGAAGGATTATGTTATATGGCTTCCCTTCTATGTGTTCATCTGTCTCTCTCTCTCTCTCTCTCTCCCTCTCTCTCTGTTGTATTAATGTCATGATCTGTCCCCACCGAAAAAATGGAAGACCAACTGGGAAGGCTTCAAAAATGATATTGAAAATAATATTCGACTGTGTGTAGCGCTTAGATTCCCCATTGGGACTTGAAGACGCGACCACTTTATCGATACCGTCCAAAACGCAGCATGGAATAATACTCCTCAATAACAAAAAATAGAGAGCTATAGTAATATCAAATACCCCATGGGAAATAAAAGATTTGGTTAGACAAAAAAGAAAAGCTCGAAAAAGATGGCACCAAACTCGTGCCCCGCAAGATAAAACACTTCTCAATCGGTTGAGTAACATGCTACCAAATTCGATTAAAAACTTTAAAAACCATGCAGTAGAGACTTATCTGCAAGGCCTAACCACTGGAAAGGATTCGAATTATTCGCTTTGTAAAGCATTAAAGTCATAAAACGGCCAAAAAACGCTGTTTCACCAATTAGGCTAACTCAAAACGTTTGGACAAAAAGCGATAAAGAAAAAGCAGACGTTTTTGCCGCACATCTTGAGGAAACATTTAAACCATTTGATGCTCCAGAAAACGGTAAATTATTCCAGACTACAACCGATAGTAATCTAGTTAGATATGCAAGTATTGCCGAGCTTAAATTAAAGCCTAAAAAAGCTCCGGGTTATGACCTAATTACAGGAGAACTTCTTAAAATGTTGCCCGTAAAAGCATTAACTAAACTCCTGTACATTGTAAATGCAGCAATTAGATTAGAACACATACCAAAACAGTGGAAAGTCCCAGAAGTGATTATGGTTCTCAAACCAGGAAAATCACCGAATGAAATAAAATCTTACAGACCTATTTCACTTTTTCCAATAATTTCAAAAGTTTTTGAAAGGATATTACTCGGTCGCTTACACCCTATTATTGATCAGAAACGCCTTTTACCTGAACATCAATTTGGGTTAAGACGAAAACATTCGACTGTGGACCAAGTTCATCGAATAACTGATGTAATTGAGAAAGCTTTCGAAGAAATGAAAATCTGCTCAGCCGTATTTCTTGACGTGTCGCACGCTTTTGACAAAGTTTGGCATTGAGGCCTTCAATGCAAGCTGAGACAAGTTCTGCCTGAAAAAAATATATGAAATCCTCGTGTCGTATCTTGAGCATAGACTCGTCCGTGTGAAACTTGGAAACGAATATTCGGATTTCAAACATATATTGGCAGGAGTACCCCAAGGAAGCGTCCTTGGACCACTCTTGTACCTCCTATTTACACGTGATATTCCACAAACCACCGATACAATAGTTGTCACGTTTAAAGACGATACAGCTATACTAGCTGTTAGCACTGCAGTAGATGAAACAAATATGAAAGTTACGAGAGCAGGCGTCAAGGGTAGACAATATCTACTCCTTGTTGCCGAGCTTAACGCAACTTAGATCGTAATGGGCGCGCTGTCAGAGAGAAGAAACAAATATTCGGTGTCAAAGTTCGTGCCAATGTTTGTTTTCATCAGATTCAGATTCAGATTCTTTATTGAGACTTTCTATACGAATTTGACATAAGGTAACTTATAAATAGAGCGAGTAGGATATATTGAGGATATAAACTTTATATAATGTGAGGCTATAATGTATGGCTCTCTCTTTAAGTAATATTGTTTTGTTTCGGAATGCCTACATGGCTATACTGTTTCTTTTTCGATTCATTTTAGCTATTGCTCAATTGTAGCTATATTGCTGTCTCTTACGACTTATTGTCGTGATATGGAATACATATGGTACATATAATACAAACCATATACAATACTACTACGAAAATATGTACATACTACACTTAAACATAAAAGAGGGTATGGGAAGACTGTTATGTTTTGGTCTATCCTCTTACTCATGTGCCATTAGTTGGAAGAGTGGATACTTTGAATACCTATCATTCGAAAGCGAATTGTCTTTTCTTTTAGTTAATATTATTATTAACAAATTAACGTATGTTCATATCACAGATACTTTAGTAATAAAATGATAGTGTAAAAGATAAATATAATGTAAGGGCTTAAATCTAGGACTTGGGTAAGTTTTGTCCACCAATAATTATGTTCGATTTATTGTTTCGTTTTTTTTTTTTTTCTTGGTAAGTCATGATTTTTAACGACATTATTTATTACTAAGTAAAATTTCGTTGAGAATATTAAGGAAGTTAATCCTTTTCTGTGACAGGGATTCCCCTCCTTTTTTAAAATTCTCGACGAAATTTTCTATTTTATTTAATAAACTTGAAACCTCCATTCCAAACAAGTTTTTCGAAATATCAAGAAATTGGTTCAGGAAGTCCTGTTTATTGCTCTGATTAACTTTTGGTAGAGTTGTAGGTACGGTCTTATTAGATGTATTGTCTCCTCTGAGGAGGTCGGCGAATGAGACCCCGGGAGAGACTCGGCTGACTGCTGGTATGAGGCATCTTTGGTCTTGAGACGCCCTCTCTCTTCTCTCAAGAGCTTCTTTGAAGATCTTTTTCTTATGAGCCGTGTAGGCCTTATAGGACTCACACCCTTTGTAATTTGCTGGGTGGTCTAAACCGCAGTTTACGCAGTGCGCCTTTGTCTCCTCCCGAGCCTTGGTATTAAGGGGACACTCCCCTGGTTGGTGGTTAATTTCACATTTTACGCAGCGGTATCTATTCGCGCAGTTTTTGGCTAAGTGCCCGAATTTCTGGCATCTCCTACATTGAAGTGCCCCCTTATTACCATGAGGTTTTTCCCAGTATACCTGGAAGTGTGAGAGGTATCTTATCCTCAATATTTCATCTGCCTGCCTCCCTGGAAAAAGACGCACAACGAAAAGGTTATAATTTAGCCCTTCTTTTTTGGACTTAATTGTTTCAAACTTAACTACTTTTTCAACTGTCTCTGGGACCAGTTCTTTAATTTCTCTATGGATCTCTTCGTCCAAGAAATCGGAAGATAACCACTTTAAAATTAAGTTCACTGTTTTTTGTTCTTTTAGCGTGAACGAAAACGCTTGTGTATCATCGTTATTCTTTAGTTTTGCCATTATTTCCCGATGGACCCCTGGTTCGTCCACCCATAGTTTGGTTTTGCGTTTGTTACACGCAACGAATTTAAAATTAAAAGGACTTAATTTAGCTTTTTTAATAAGGTCGGCTGATAATTTCCTAGTATCGACATCGAACATAAAAATAGGTGGACAAAACTTACCCGGTCGCTTGCTGGAGTTGTTGATGGTTGGAGCTGAGCTGAATCCAGCTGCTCTTAACGTCTGATGATGGGTTGACTGGTTGCTACTCTTGCTGTTGTCGAGTCTTCCTCTGGTGTTGTTTGGGGATCTGGTGATACTGCTGCGCTTCCCGGCTGCTGTTGATGTATTTCGGTATCTGCTATGTGGTCAGCATTGTCGTAAGATGATTGCGATGAAGTCGGCCAGCCGACTGTTGGTTGCTCGGGAATTTTGTGGAGATATTTGTTCTTTGCCTTAGGGCTTATTTGTCTCTTTGCGATGTTGATGTCGCCCAAGATTGCAAAGGGGTTTTCGTCCATACTCTCCATTGGTGAGTGGCTGGAAATATTTATGGCTGAAGTGCCAATCGTCTTTGGTCTTTTCGGATTAGATGAACCGTCTGTTGAGGTTGGGGATGAGTTCTCCATTTTGGGGTTATTTTTAAAAAAAAAGGAGCAAACGAGCTGCCTTTATATCCTCTATTATGTTTTGCGGAGGATTGTCCCTTCCGACACTCTTTTTGGAATTTCTTTTTAAGCCCTCCATACGGGGCTGTGGATGGGCACGCGATTGGATATCTGCGTGGTGGTTTTTTTTTTTTTTTATCCGTCGAATCAATTTCACTATTAATAATCCTTTTTTATTTTTAAAAGTATTGTGAATCTTTCACTATTTTATTATTATTTGCTTGTTATTTTCGCTTTTTCACTATTAATTATTATTAATAATTATTGTTTACTTCCACGCACATTTCTAACCGCGTGCAAACCATTTTCCGTTCTTGGAAACGCCCCAATTCTATGGAAAACTCCAAACTACAAATGCTATACGGCCTGGAACGATAAAAGTTCTACAACCCCGTTAACTCCGTCTTCAACAACAATGTACATCCTCAATGCAGATGTTCCCTAAGATTTCGCTCAGTTCTATTTCCCCAACAATCTATTACATTCTCTAAACCAACCGTATCCAATCTACTACAACCTACAGCTGCACTAGCCGAATGAAGTTTCTTGGTTTTGACATCTTTCAAATAATCCTCATATCGTTCAAAATGGCGTCAGAAGTGCCAGACGAACATGAGCTGGTGAGTAAATTTTACCAAAATTTAACTAATTTTTCAATAAAAAAATAAAATCTAACCGTCCCCCTACAATCGGGAATAAATGTGTTTTCAAATTATATCCATACTCAAATAATTACCCAGTGCATTGCCCCTGAAAATCAATACAAAAACAATTGTGTACCGTGCTCTCTTCCCATCATCAGTGCAAAGAGGAAAACAAAAAAAAAATTATTTATAATTGAAACCGAATAAATTGAATTACTTCCGCTCGCTGTGCAATGCAAACCGCACAGGGAATCGAAAGCAATAATAAATTCTCTACACGCTGATGGAAAATTCGACTGTTTATCCCCAAAATACCGTGAAACTACGACGTTTTTGGCGGCGAACAATTTTTAGATTTTCCATGTTTTTTTTTGTGGTGTTCAAATTCCTATTTGGAATGAAATCTATGTGTGAATCTCGGTGTGATTTCTCCTTCCTGGGTTCTATCGGAATTTTGTGTGTAAAACAAAATATTATGCCAAAAGTGTTTTGTTGTGTTGTTTTTGTGTTGGGAGCTCCCCCTCGTCGATTGAATCATCTCTATGCGCGATGGCTCTTCCTCAATTCGCGGGTTATATGTGTAGCTATTGTGTGCTGGTGCTGGGTTTATACAATTTCTGGGATGTAGGGATTTTCGTAATCTATCAATTCCGGTTGTTTGAATCTTGAATTTTGAGTGTGCGTGTGCATAAAGGGTCGACAACGTCGACGACGACGGCGAGTGGCACTTGCGATTACAAGTTGTGTTGCCAATTGGATATCAATGTTGAGATGTGTGCGCGCGTCCACACCCCGTGCAGAGTGCCGAAAGTCCTTATCGGAATTTCTGCTGATTATCTGTAATCTCATCCGTTTTTCTGGGGAACCGATGCGCCCGCGACGACGACGACGTAGCTGACATTCAAAATCAGCTTTTACTATCGTTTACGCTTGTGATGTTTTCGTTTGAATGGTCGTTGCGGTTTTTATTGTTTATTTCTCATTCCATATCATTAGCAGCGGCAGCGAGACAATTCTCAGAATCTGAAACTGATAGAACGGAATAAATTATCAGGTAATAAGTGTTGTTCTTGGGAATCCACGGAAAGTAAGAGTGTCTGTTGCATAAAATTCTTAAGATCGATTGGACATGTCGAATGGCTGTGACGACAGTCATCACCACGAGGAGGAGGACAACGACGGCAAGTGGTGATTTGAAAGCAAATTGTGTTCAATTGTTATGCAAACGTACTTTCCCACTCAAATCTCACGTAGACGGTGAGTTGGGAGGCATGGTTAAGAGAGGAGGAGCCGGTCATACGTTAGTTCAAGTAGACTGTTGTGAATTTCACTAGAACTCGAATCCGGAGGGACCGTCTGGAGGCGTACAGTTCGTGTGTATAAATGTAAACAAACAAATGTTTGTCTAACTGTGGTTGTTCAGCCATTTCTATGGCATTTCGGTGATCCGTTTATATCTCTCAACAAATTGGGTACTTGGACAACATTTCCAGCGAATTGTGGTCCACTGAGAAATCGAAGGAGACATAATCATGACATCAACAACACTTAAAAATTAATTCTATTTATGAGTACGTTGGAACAATTGGGGTGATTACAATATTCACTGATTCCCAAGCCCATCCTCTTCAATCTCGCAACCTGTTGCATTGACAGAGGTTCAGTGATGCAAACACATACACATATCCAAATGGTTCCAAATTAACATTATACTTGCCTCCCTCTTCGTCTTCCAAGTGCCACCGCAGGTCTAAAACCCTACAAATGTGTAAAGACCCCATAATTGGCATTCATAGCCCCTTGAGCGCGAGTAAATTATAAAAACAAAAACGAGCCGGAGTATTGGTGTCCATTCGTTCGGAGTTTTTTCAACAGGGACATGTCGCTTTACAGCTCGTACGTATAGTTATTGGTTGAATCTTCGTCTCCATCGCCTTCCAATGCAAACGGGACCGAAGATTTTTCAGAATTTTCCTCTCGGATACACCAATAATACGGTCCATGCTTCAGAGCAGGACTGGGATGATCAGGGTCTAATATAGGATCTCCTTTGTAGTTCGAGTGAGGGCTTTACTACTGAATTGCCTTCTTAGCCCGAAGAAACAGCGCCAGCGGTTGGCAAGAGTAATTCTTCGTTTAATTTCTGACGAGATATTCTTGTCAGAGTTAATAGCGGGTCGAGATAGACAAACTCCCATACTACCTTAAAGTTATATCTGTCAATGGTGACGTTCTGTCCAATACGTAGATATTTTGAACCCTTTCGTGTCGTCTTGCCCTCATTCACTGCTAAACCGATTTTTGTCGCTTCCTTTTCTGTATTTACAAGCAAACGTGGCTAGTCCAAGGATGCCAATATCGTCAGCGTATGCTAGTAGTTGCACCGATTTTTGGAAAATTGTGCCTCTGGTGTTGGTTCATAAGTATTGCACAACCCTCTTAAGAATCAAATTGAAGAAGTCACATGACAGCGCATCGCATCGCCTTGCCCAAATTCTTTTTTGGTGTCGGTGAGGTCGTTTTCCGACCTTGATGGATCAGCGATAATTCTCCATCGTCATCCTACACAAACGGACGAGTTTGGGCGGTATACCAAAACATACATGGCTCTGTATAGTTCGTCTCTATTAATGCTGTCGTATGCGGCTTAAAAATCGATGAATAGGTGGTGGGTATTGATTTGGACCTCTTGGGTTTTTTCCAGGATCTGTCGGAGTGTTAAAATTTTCGCGGTTGTGGACTTTCTTAGACTAAAACCACACTGAGAAGGCCGATCAGGCTGTTGGTAAACGGTTTTAGGCGTTCACATGTTACGACACATAGGATCTTGTAGGCGATGTTGAGGAGACTTATGCCTCTGTAGTTGGCGCAGTTCAGGCGGTCTTCTTTTTGTGGATCGGGCAAACGATGCCGAGGTTCCATTCTTCAGGCATACTTTCTTCCAACCAGATTTGGCTTATGAGTTGGTGGATGTTTCTTACCAAGTCATCTCCGCCGCCTTTATAAAGGTCAACAGGAAGGCCATCCTTTCCGTCAGCCTTATTAAGCTTCAGTTTAGATATTGCTATCCTCACATTACTCAGGTCGGGTGGTTGGCAGTTTTCGCTGACGTTGCCAATATTGAATGGTCCGCTCTGCCTGACAGCGGAATGTTGTTGGTCATCGCCGTTTAACAGTCAGCAGAATTGGTTCTTCCATATCCTCAGCATAGAATGTGTCTCAACTACGATATTTCCTTGTTCATTTCGACAGGATTCTGTTCGAGCCTTGTATCCTTGGCTTTGACGTTCTACACTTTGGTAAAACTTGCGAACATCGTTCCTGGAGTCGAACTTCTCTATGTCCTCGATCGCACGATTTTCTTGCTCGTTTTTCTTCTTTCTGAAAAGCCGGTATTATACACTTATTCTCTGCCTATAGTGCTCAATGGCAGCTCTTGTCTTCACCTGCAGCTTAGCCTTGTAGGCCTCGTTCTTAGCTGCGAGAATATGTCGGCATTCCTCATCAAACCAGGGGTTTCTTCCTGGTGGGCTCGAGAAACCTATCACATCAGTTGCGGCTGACCTAATGGCTCGTTGGCATCGTTGCCAATGTTCTTCGACATTCGGTTCTGGTGGTTGCGCGAAGGTCCGCCAACTCTTGCAATTGCAGTCTTTCGATATTAAAATTTTTCACAGCATTTCTGGATTGTTGTGGCGTGGTGGATATCCGCATTCTTACCTAGGCTGCAAAAATCTATTGGTCCGATTCAATGTTAGCTCCTCGGAATGTTCGAACATCCAAAATACTGGATGCGTGCCTCTTGTCTATCGCAATGTGATCAATTTGGTTGACCGTTCGTTGATCTGGAGACCGTCATGTCCCCTCTTGGATATCGAGGTGAGGAAACCGTGTGCTGGCTATAGTGGCATTTCGTTCCGTAGCGAAGTCAATTAGCCTAAGTCCGTTACCAGACGTTTTGTCGTGTAGGCTATGTTTTCCGATCTAACTGCTAAAGATGTCTTCTCTTCCTACCTTTGCGTTAAAATCTCCCAGCACGATTTTATAATTGTATTTCGGAAGTCGGTCATGGGTTTTGTCAAGGAGCTCATAAAAGCAATCCTTAGCTATATCGTCTTTTTCCTCCTTTGGGGCGTGAGCGCATAAAGGGCTTATGTTGGTGAATTCGGCCTTGATGCGGATTGTTACAATGTGTTCACTAATGTCGTGGAAACATAAGACTTCTTGCCTAAGTATGGCACTTATAACAAATCCGCATCCGAATAGTCGCTGTTTCTGCTCACTATAACACGGTCCGTAGTAGTTGTCACAGTTTTTCATCCTTTTTATGCCCGGCCCATCCCATCGTATTTTTTTGGATGGCAGTAATGTCTGCTTTGTATCAGTTTAGGTCTTCCGCTAGTTGTTCGCTTGCACCTCTCCTGTTTAATGTTCTCACATTCCAGGTGCATTGCAGGAACCATTTAGCAGGGTCGTCAACAACAAAATCCGTCCTTTCCGTTTCGTTGGTTCGTAACAATGTTTTTTTTTAAATGGGTGGGTATTTAACCCAAAGCACAACCTTGAACCTGGAGGGTCACTTTCCTTGCAGCATGATATATTATCGGAACGTTCGTCGTGTCTGAGAGATGACCATATGCACCCAGAAACAAGAATATCTGCAGTTTCCAATGCATTTTTCAAATACATAGGTTCCGATAAAAGAATGTCGAAATAATGTCGATTTAGACAGCCGCTTAACGTGCATGTGACTCCGCTCGAGTCACGTTATCGATTCTGCATACTCCAGAGTGATCTAGTAGTTGTGCTGACTGCATATCATATGCATCTGCATGCAAGTTCGTAGAAATTTTCGCTCAAAGTCTCAAAACCTTTCCATACACCGCTTAATTAAGAATTGAACGCAAATTAAAAAATCTTAACATCGGAGATAAAAATGCTGCTCTTGCCTTCTGAAATGAACACTCGAAACCTCACAACAGTCTTCGACTCGACGTGAATACAATTTGCACTCGTAATTCTGAGATTTTTTCCCCGTTGCGTCTCAAATCGGAATTACCACGCCTGACTGGGGTGCAGAATAGTATGTATGGTTTCACATTTCTCATAATTCCTTTTGAGCTTCCAATTGGAGCAGAACATTTGAAGAATTTCAAACTTAACGCATGAAGAAAACAATTTTCTTGCTTCACAGCTCATAACAGAGATGGATACCTTCAAAGTTCTTTAAACGAACAAGTGTAACACATGAAATGACACATTTTCCGTTGGGCTAGATATTTTGAGCTGTCAAGTCAATATACAAAGTCCCAGATCGTGTTCATCAATTTCTAGTCGACGAATTGCCTAATTTGGGTTTCTGAATCTTCAAAGACGATACGGAACATCTTGCATAACTTCTGTCCCAAATGCTGAATGGTTACACCTTAAATGGCACGACCAATATCTGAGATGAATGCTTCTACGGTGGTTGTGTTAGCTACACTGTCAAACTTTTTCTTATCAGTTTTGCGACCCTTCGCTACAAAGCAGGGCATGAGGTTGGTGTACGCAAATGGTGACTGATTGCACCTTGAATGGCACGACAAATATCTGAGATGAATGCCTCTACGGTGGTTGTTTTAGCAACGCTGTCAAATTCTTATCAGTTTTGCGCACACTCCTCCTTCTTTTGGTTGCGGACGTTGTGTGACCTTGCCAAAGGTACTCCCTTCCTCGAAGAAACGGCCGTGGGAGCTTTATTCCCAACTCTAAATTAAAAGTAAAATTTTAGACTACCAAATGAGTGCAAGCTTCTAATAACCTACCGCATTGTTCCATAGGTAAGGAATGATTGAATCCACGGTATGATTGAATCCGCTTGGCTAGATATCTGTAAAGGAGGGCGCATAGCGATTGGTTGGGCGTGATTTCACTCACCAGATTTGGTCACCCATGCAGAAATAACACTCCTTGACGAACATTTTTTATATCTCAACATAAAACCATTTCTTGATAAACGTCCAAATGGCAAACGAACAGTGCCTTAGGATATAGCATCCCTAGACATCGTGGTACTCGACGAGTTCTTCCTTTGTAAGAAACTGAAAAAGACAGCTCCTCATGAGAAATCATCCAAATGACAATCAACCATTATGTGGGTGTTAGTACTAATATGGAGGATTTTCTTCTTTGGTCGCTTCCGAACTCATTCTTCCGTTTCGGCTCCTCTTTTTAGCTGGTTTGGACGGACTCCACAAATGTATAGCCCTGACGCAAGAACGATATTTAAACTTTTGTTGAAGCACGACAGCTTGTTCTTTCAAAGGTCCTTGATACCTTTTACGATGAGTCAAAAATATCCTTTTGTACGCTCTTAGCAGAAAGGTAGTCCAAGAAACGTTAGGTTAGGTTGTAGTGGCTGCACGCGATGCGCGTGCACACTTAAACCATAAAGGTCAGTTGTGGTACCATGTGGATCTGTCGACTTTCCTATGGTTGTTCGCCTAATTGAATCATTCAGAGCTTACTATGTAGCAAAGGAGGTTTCTGGCATTGATGTTAGCCAGCTCATCTATATTGTCGAAGGAGTACTTTCCCAGATGGAGTTTCTTTTTTACTGAGAGAACATGACAAGAGCATAGAAGGTGAGTGATACCAAAGACTATGGAACTACATAGAGTACGCATCACAGCTAACAATTTTGTAGCCGTTTCAGGCGCGGGCGGTTAGTGCGAAGGGGAATTTCGCAGATCGTATGCGTCGGCAAGGCTGTTGTTTGATGCTCGGGTAGCAATGTGAACACTGGGGTATCAATATCAGTACGAGTATCCCACATAGAAAATATTCGTTGTATGAGATGCGCACTCTATGTAGTTCTATACTCTTTGGTAATAATTTCCTCCTCCTCTTCGTCTAAGCAGCTTCTGCAGAAGTCATTGCTGAAGAGGCCTAGTCCTCTTGCGTGTAGGCCTTTCGGACAGTGTCATGTAAGGACACCGATAATTCTGCTGATGTTTGTTCTGTTCAGCTTTGTCAAGCAGATGGAGCGCTTCTGGTTAAAGTTGGGCCAGAGTAGCCTGGATATTTGACACGTAGTGCCGTTTATCCATCTGCGGTTTGCTTTCTTGATCGCATCCAGTTTGATCTGTAAATTACATGTAGCGATGAGCATACCTATTCTGTTTACTGGCGGTGGAATGTCGAGGGTTGTACCCTGTCTGCCAAGCTCATCTGCCTTACAATTACCTGGTATGTCTCTGTGGCCTGGCACCCAAAAGAGGTGAATGGTAAAATGCTCCGCCATCTCGTTAAGAGACAATCGGCATTCGTGGGCTGATTTCGAATTGAACGAGATTGCTTCCAGGGAGTAAGGAAGGCGTGTGTTTATTGCCGCTTGGCTGTCATTGAATATGCTAATATGTATCGCGGATAATACATTCCATTTCAGCCAGGACAAGGCTTCTTTGATTGCCATGATTTCAGCCTGGAAAACGCTGCAATGATCGGGAAGGCGAAAGGATATGCGAAGGTTAGGCATTCCAGAGAAAACACCTCTACCCACTGCGGATTCTGTTTTAGACCCATCCGTGTAGATGTGAATTGAGTTTTTTGTTTCGATCGAATCCGACACCCATCCAAGGCGACTGGGAATGGTTGTCCTGAAGTTATGCTCAAAACTGAGTTGGGCACTGGTGTGTTCGGTGTTTTTTTTGTAATGTTAAGGTGATTCAGAATCGTTGTGTGTTCACAATGATTAGGTGTCCATTATGAAGAAACGTTAGTCTCAGCAATTTGAAACAAAAGTCGTTGGTCCCTTAGGTGAGGAATCAAGTTCCACTTATGGAGCTAGAATCTTCAAAATTACGAACATTAGTGAAGCTGTGGCGTTGTGGTTAGTGCTTTGGACTATTAAGCGCGGGATTTTCGGTTTAAATTCCAAAGAGCTGCAGGTACAATGAAGAAACAGTTTGAACACTTTCTCAGCTCCTGTTCCGCTCCCTTAAGACCCCTTAAAGCCACCCTCGAAGACTACTTATACAAGGTGGGAAAAGAAGTCATCCGATGTTGTTTGCTCCGTTGCTCCGTCCTGTTGGTACCACATGTCCTCCAGTCCTAATTCGTCTAATTGCGGCAACAAACTCAGTTAACATGGCTCTATATCGCGCACCGTCCACTGTTGTCGTTTCACCAGCGGCCCGATGACTCCTCCAGCGTGAACAGCGCACCACGCAGTAACTTTGAGCGGTTGAGATGGCTCCTCGTGCATTACTCGGTGTCCCAGAAGCGATAGTTTTGCTTGTTCACGTTCCCGCTGAGGTGGAAATGCGCCTCATCGCTCATTATGATTTTGGTCGAAAAATCGCCCAATTCGTCATCGAGATTGAGGGTGGCTTGGGCGTAGGTTACACGCGTTTGGCGGTCGACAGGCAGCAGTTTATGCACGGATTGGACTTTGTACGGGAACAGAAGCAAGTCTTTGACCAAAATTCACCTTAGGGGTGACCAGCTGATGGCTAATTGCGAGGCACGGCGTCTGTTCGATGTTTACGGCGACAGCTCGAAATCCTCGGCAACAGCGGCGGTATTCTCGGCACAACAGGCGCTCCGGGGCCGGCCACTTGGAACGTCTCGTGTGGTTCCATACTCTTCAAGGTTGGTGGGCAAACGGCACAGTGTTTGCGCAATCGGTGTCGGGCGGCCGTGGAATCGGTACGGAATTCGCGCTGCTCCAGCACTACAGACGATTTGTTACGCCAAAATATAGACACGATTATTCCGCGTTCTTGGGGAGTGTATCGCTCCATGGCCTGTTCACTTGTATTCTACATCTGTCTTGTGGAAAAATGTCAAAACGGATTTTAAATTAGCGGCCATTTGCAAAAATAAGAGCATCTTCCAATAAAATGATCTCTTTTGGTGCACCTTGTACATGGATCTAAGCGACCTGAACAGTGTCAAATGAAGAGGAACTCAAATTGATTAGAGTAACCACGTTAACAATTCCTATCTGACTTTTTGTGTCTAGAAAAGATAACCGTCACATGGTTATATAACATCAACACAACACATTTGAATATTTGTAGATATCTTCTCCGCTTTGAATCATAACAATAACGAGCACAGATGTCACTTGAACCACTTGAGTACCTCATTTTGCGGTTTGCTCTGTCTCAGCACCACCAAGCCACATACCGTAAAACCATAAACGAGATGAATGAAAGCGTAACCATTGTGCATCAAGACGTCTCGTGTTGGTATTTCGCAGAAACTCGCTTTATTACTTCTCAGAACCCGCTGTATTCTCCGCCACAATGGGATCTAAACAAAAATTAATTTATCTGGAAAATCACTTGATAGTGAGCTCCTCATTACTGAATGGAGGGTGGTGGTTGGTATTCCCCGTTCTGTATTTCATAAATGCGACTTTAATTCAGCTGCAGCGCTCGTGTTTATAATCATTCCCACGTAAGACCCCGAATCAATTGACTTGGACAATGTGTGTGAATAATAATTTCCCTATTCGCAAAGCCAATCGGGCTACCAGATTAATGAATCACATAATTTCCATAATCTCATCGTTGTATCGGAATGATGTCACACGAGCCATTCAACTGAATGTGTTATCTAAGAGTTATTACTTCAAGTTGTGTACTTAAACTAAACCGTTAAGAGGGTTGATATCACAATTCCCCTTTTGTGTAATCCACTTCATATCCAGCACCCCTTGTTGATAGAGAAGAGTGCCCTAAAAAGCCAGCGCTATTGCCAACTGAAAATGGCAGCAAAAATGGTGGCAAGGAACCTCTTAATCATCTGGAGCATCAGAGTACATTGATCTAGAAAATAGTTTCGGGGGAAGATGGCGGTTTGATGATAACAATGGTCCGCGTCATCCTCTCCCCCCCCCCTCCCCTTTTGTATACAAGGCGAAAGCCAACAGCAGCATTGTTACATCCCTTCGTGGTAAATATGGGTTATAGTGTAATTTAGCACAGAAACGTTGGTGGCTTTATGCTGGAACGGATGTACTACGTTTGGCGCGAGCTGTAAAAAGAAATCACTCGAGAGCGAGGAGTGGCTCTCCTTTGATGGTATTGTGGATTATTTGGGTTAATGTAGACACTGCACTTCATCTAGGCAACAGTTCAAGTATCCTACTTTGATGTGCCAACAACCGCACACTTCGTGGAACATCCAAGTTGTTGTTCTCCCAACGTCGATGTTTATCGGACTATAAAACACGCGAAATTAATTCCACGAATTCATTTTATTTTCTTAATTTGATTGCACGTATACGTGGACGGTATCTGCGATTATTTTCGGACACGCTTTCCTGGAAAACCGCACACAAATTTATAAACGTTCAAAAGAATTCAGCGATAAGTTTCCCTCGTTTTTGAATCCCATGTGACATAACGCAAATTCTAGACAAAAATAAAAAACACAATCTTTCGTCTGTAAATCATCTGTCCATTCAAGAGTCCACTCAGCTGTTATGGCGGTCTTATCACCAACGAAAGCAGTTCATCAACCTAAAACAAACAAAAAATGTTACGACTTTGGGGGCAGCGAATTTCAAGCCGTTGCTGTTGGAAAATGTGCTTCATAAGAAGCTGGGGTCCAATTTGTCTAGATTTCAATGTATGGTGGGAGTTTGCAATTCTGATAACAATAGGCGATGCATCTGGTTGTATAATTTATTTTTGGGTTTCCATTGACGAGTTGATAAGAAAAAGCGTGCAATTGTACAGAATGGATGTGACAAGTATTTTCTTATCTTGCAGCTATATTTGGCAGTGCGGCTTTATTGTCTGATTAGGAGGTTCTCGTTTTTTTTTTGTGTGTAATAAGCCTTATCAGATGATTACCATGTGTAGAGTAATGTTGATTTTATTTGCACCATAAGAAGCTGTTTATAGTGGTTTTAACATTTAATTTATTATTGCGGGCATTAGCACCAAATTAAAGAAATTATCGAGTATCTAGTTGTTTTCTACATCTGGGACGTTTCTGTAACCATTGCCACTTGTCGTTAATGTGGAGAAACAGCTGGTGTGACTGAAACACAATAAAGTTTTGGCGCATTGCATTGGCAGACCCACCTTACTTACCTAAGTGGCGCTACCTAAGTGGGTCCGGAATGAACCTGGGCCTCAACATGCCTCTCAAATTAGCCGGGTCCTTAGCTAACTGCCTCCAGTTGCGCACTCTAAGTTGGTTGAGGTCGGTTTCTACTTGTGCGCGCCACTTAAGGTGAGGTCTTCCTCTACTGGGTCCGACGTCTTGCTCGGAATCGAAGACTCAGCGAGCCGCAGTATTGGTGTCCATTCGTTCCACATGTCCTAGCCTTCTTAAACGTGTGATGCGGAGTTTTTTGACCAGGGGCATGTCGCTATACAGTTCGTATAGTTCTTGGTTTAATCTTCGTCTCGATAGTCCGTCAACGCAAATGGCACCAAAGAATTTTCAAAGAATTTTCCTCTCAAATCGATTAAGGACTTCTTCATCCGCTTTTGGGGTTTAAGTAGTTCGAGTGAGGGCTTTACTACTGAATTGGCTTCTTAGCCCGAAGAAATAGCGTTTGGCAAGAGTAATTCTTCGTTTAATTTTTGACGAGATGTAGTTGTCAGAGTTAATAGAGAGACAAAATCCCGTACTGACATTCTGTCCGATTCGTCGATGTTGTGTGTCCTTTCGTATTGACAGCATATACTTCGTCTTGCTCTCATTTACTTCTAAACCCATTTTTGCCTCTTCCTTCTCTATACCAGCAAAGCTGGCTATGACATCACGTTGAGTCCAACCAATGATGTCAATATCGGAATATTGTACCTCTGGTGTTGGCTCGTGAGTTTTGCACAATCCTCTCAAGAATCAGATTGAAGAAGTCACATGACAGTGCATCGCCTCGAATGTGTCGGTGAGGTCGTTTCCGACCCAGATGGAGCAGCGAGAATTCTCCATAGTCAACCTACACAAACGGACGAGTTTGGGCGGTATACCAAAACTAGACATGGCTCTGTATAGTTCGTCTCTATAAATGCTGTCGTATGCGGCTTTGAAATCGAAGACTAGGTGGTGGGTATTGATTTGGACTTCTTGGTTTTTTTCCAGGATTTGCCGAAGTGTGAAGATCTGATCGGTTGTGGACTTTCCTAGCCTAAAACCACACTGATAAGGGCCGATCAGGTTGTTGGTAAACGGTTTCAGGCGTTCACATATTACGGCAGATAGAATTTTGTAGGCGATGTTGAGGAGACTTGTGCCTCTGTAGCTGGCGCAGTTCAGAGGGTCTCCATTTTTGTGGATCGGGCAAACGATGCTGAGGTTCCATTCTTCAGGCAGACTTTCTTCCGACCAGATTCGGCTCATGAGTTGGTGGATGTTACTTACCAAGTCATCTCCGCCGGCTTTATGAAGCTCGGCGGGAAGGCCGTCATTTCCGGCAGCCTTATTAAGCTTCAGTTTAGATATTGCTATCCTCACTTAACTCAGGTCGGGTGGTTGGCAGCTTTCGCTGTCGTTGCCACTATTGAGTGATTCGCTCTGCCTGACAGCGGAATCTTGTTCGTCATCGCCGTTAAACAGTCTGCAGAAGTGATTCTTCCATATCCTCAGCATCGACTGTGTCTCAACTACGATATTTCCTTGTTCATCTCGACAGGTTTCTGTTCGAGCCTTGTATCCTTGGCTTTGATGTTTTACACTTTGGTAAAACTTGCGAACAGCGTTCCTGGAGTGGCACCTCTCTATATACTCGATCGCGCGCTTTTCTTGCTCTTTTTTCCGAAAAGCCGGTGTTCTTTCCTTCTTCTCTTCCAATGGAGCTCAACGGCAGCTCTCGTCTTCACCTGCAGCTTAGCCTTGTAGGCCTCGTTCTTGGCTGCGAGCATCTGTCGGCATTCCTCATCAAACCGGGGGTTTCTTGCTGGTGGGCGCGAGAAACTTAGCACATCAGTTGCGGCTGATTTAATGGCTTGTTGGCATCGTTGCCATAGTTCTTCGACATTCGATGTTGGTGGTATGGTGTTAATCGAGAGGTTAAGGGATACACGTTGCGCGAAGGTCTTGGTATTCTCTTGCGATTGTAGTCTTTCGACAATAAATTATTTTACAGTACTTCTGGATTGTTGTGGCGTGGTGGATATCCGCATTCAAACCTTGGCTGCAACAAGGTCACTACCTTGTTGCAGCCCTTTAGCTCCTCGGAATGTTCCGACATCCAAAATACTGGATTCGTGGCGCTTGTCTATCGCTATGTAATGAATTTGATTGACCGTTCGTTGATCTGGAGACCGCCATGTCCCCTTATGGATATCGAGGTGAGGAAGCCGTGTGCTGGCTATGGTGGCATTTCGTTCCGTAGCAAAGTCAATTAGCCTAAGTTCGTTACCAAACGTGTTGTCGTGTAGGCTATGTTTTCCTACAATACTGCTAAGGAAGTCTTCTCTTCCTATCTTTGCTTTAAAATCGAATTGAACATCGTATTGGGAGATCATAGGCCTTGGCAATGAGCTCATAGAAGCAATCCCAGCTATATCATCTTTTTCCTCCGTTGGGGCGTAAGCGCATATAAGGCTTATGTTGGCGAATTTAGCCTTGATGCGGATCGTTACAATGCGTTCGCAAAAGTCTTGGAAACACAAGGCTTCTTGGCTAAGTCAGGCACTTATAACAAATCCGCATCCGAATAGTCGCTGTTTCTGCTCACTATAACACGGTCCGTAGTAGATGTCACAGTTTTTCATCCTCTTTTTGCCCGGCCCATCCCATCGTATTTCCTGGATGGCAGTAATGTCTGATTTGTAGCGTACTTAGAGGCTATTGTTTGCTCCGTAACCGTTAGTTTTTTCCTTGGTTGGGTAGTTAACCCAAAGCACAACCCCCAACCTGGAGGGTCAGTTCCAATTTATTAGATTCCCCTGGGACACGGGGCCATCAGTATCCACTACGGGATTGACCGTTGCCGTTGGCCTTTCGGTTCATCCGCCACCATCTTTGTTCAAGGGGCCTGACTAACTCTTGAAATTTCTAGACAACCTGTTGTCCGAATATGTCGAAGCAGCTTGGTTCTTGGTTCGCCTGGGACAGCAGGCCGGGTATTCATTCTGTGTCAGTCTGACCTGGATGCTTATAGTGTTACTGTTTTTCGTCTTGTTATCAACTCTCGCTTGACGTTTAGCACGCCAAATCCGGTTGGTTGAGACCAGTACCCGATGGTTACCACTTGGAGGTAAAAGTAAGCACTTGATGTGTAGTCACAGTTGCAACCACTGGGCATTGCCAAGTTAAAGCCAATCAGAGTCTACCCTCGTGTTACAACACCCAATTATCTACAGGATAACATTACACGCGTAATTCGTGGAATACAGGCCGAAATGCTCGAAAAAGTGACGCGTAAAATTGGACCTTACGAATGGACCGTTTGAAACGGAGGCGCGGACAACATTTGCATGAAGTTGTACTTAACACCTAAATGGCAAAGGCCTATTTTTATCGATAACAATAAAAACTTAGAATATTAGATGCAAATTCGATTTTTAAAAAAACTACGCTTAACAAATCACCCGTTATAATTTGCCATTGTTTATATAAATTATATTCTGTTTTGGTTACCAAATGTCAAACCCGAATTAGCATTTGACGCCATTTGCAAAATATATGACATTTCCCGATAGCTTGGAAGCCAATATTTTTGTAATCCAATGGTAATGAAAATTACCAATGGAAAATGCCGTAAATCATGCGTTCACTCTTATCAAAATCAAAGAAATTCAAAATCGGAGGAATGGGTAACTATTCCTCCGATTTTGAATTTCTTAATGTGCCAAACGGATAGCTCTATAGACACTTCCGTATGTTGCTCTAATGCAGTCGAACGTTAATGGATAGAGGTACCTAACTGTTTTAGTCAACCGAAACAGTTTTTTTTTTGTGTTTTCTTCTACGTCTATCCCGTTAACACAAGAAGTTTCTTTCCAAAGCAATGTCAGCGTCTAATTACACTCCACTGTTCACCCAAGTCTTCTTGTCAGAACAGTTCCATTTGTCTTGTGTGTCCTCTTAACACTTCTCTTGATTGCAGATACAAGTGCATTAGATCACTTCTTTGGTATGTCTTTACCAAAAAAAAAAAAAAAAAACTCCTCTTCCAACATGAAATAACTTTTTGTCTTACCCCCAGGTCTGTTTTCAGAAACACAAAAAACTCGCAACATTCCCTACCTCATTCATTTCGTATTAAAATGTCTTCCTCTTCATTCATTCAGCTGTCATGTTTATTCTACTCTTTCTCATCTTCTATTCCTCTCCCTATTTCGGAATTCATATCCGTTGTTTACAGCGAATCGTGTAGATATCCGCTATAGAAGGTTTTCCGCCCTCCATACCGTGCAAGTCAAACCCATTTACCAAGTACAAACCACCCAGTGCATGTGGTTGCTCTCGTGCCTCGGTCATGCACGTTATTAGGTGGAATCACTATGAGGTGAGATTACCGTCTTTTGCTATCACTTTGTCTCATCTCATGCACACTTAAGCACACATACTTGCACAGAAAGTGAGCACTTTCTATGGCATTGAGTGCTGCATCTTGTGCTTCTTTTAACCTCATTCTAAGGAGCTGCAGCTCCTTTGTCTTTCGCTGAGGATGCGATAGAAGAGATTCCATTTGTTTACTTTGAATGAAAAAAAAAACCCCATTTAGCTGAAAGACTTTTCCAAGCCTGTGGGTTGAGGGCGATTAACTTCAGATAATTGCGTGCCGAAGATCGCCTCCACATTGAGAGTTAATTTCGTGTGTCACCTCGAATGGAAACGCACCATGTGACTGGAATGATGATGGGAGCTCGATTGAGATCATGTGATGACAGATGACAGATGACAGATGACAGATGACATCCATATGCAAATTGCATTTGAATTTCTTTCTTTGCGTCTTCCTCAATTTACGTTTAATTAAACTGATTACACATGAAATGTCAGTCATTATTCTAGCACCCACTGACTTTCACAATACGTCTCTTCTGTGGACTGTGTTTGGAGGTCGATGGATACGGTTAGTCACCTACAACAACTGTCCGCTGTCCATTATTTGTGTGCGCGATGTCTCTTCGTCGGTGGGTTCCATTAGTCGAGGCGATAATATCGTTAAACCAATTTCCGGAGAGGTCTGTCCGTCACACTGGCCATTGGTTTGATGGCGATACCATGTATAAGTTGACGTGAATAAATATTTGGAAGCATTAGCATAATTTGTCTTTTGGTAATAAAACAAAAAAATAAATAAACACCGAGACAACGAGTTACTCGGATGGTTGTTGAGAAATAGATAGATGTGCCAGCCAAGAGGTTCATAGATATGACTGCGTCAATATTTGCTGGTCGAAGAGGAAGCTGGTACATAGTGGTGCACTTTGTTTGGATGTTTAGAGATGGTTGTGTCAGACATGGCATGACAAATTGGGTTTGCTTGACAGACCTTTATTTGGCGTGTGAAAATCGTTGAAATCGACTCACTTTCGAGGTATTTTGTTGATTTAAGCCTGAATGTGTTAAGAGTTTAAGCGCAGCTTATTTACTTATAAAGTGGCGCTTTATTTAATGCCACGCCAGTTTGCCCGGTCACTAACTTGCATTAGTTACACCCTGTAAGTTGCTCGATGTTAGTTTTTGATTGTTGATGCAACTTAAGGGCAGAACGTCTATTACAAACCCTTATTTCGTACGATGGAATCGAAGTCTTAGTGAACATTCGCTCTAAATGTCCAGCCATGTTAGGCCTCGCATAGAATTTCTCGGGCCACTGACGTGGCCATGGCCCATAGGAATGCTTAGTGAACTGGGTTCAAGCCCCAGCTTCGGCAGCATTCTTTTTCTACAAAAATCGCTAGCTGATATGAGGCCTCCCCTGTGCAATAATATGTTTACGTTTGCGTTTAAGTGGCGCTACAGCCGGAATGTACTTGGGCCTCAACCAACATGCCTCTCCGATTAGCCCGGTCCTTAGCTAACTGCCTCCACTTGCACACTCCACGATGGTTGAGGTCGGTTTCTACTTCTGCGAGCCACTTAAGGCTAGGTCTTCCTCTACTGCGTCCGACGTCTGGCTGGGAATCGAATACTCTGCGAGCCGGAGTATTGGTATCTATTCGTTTAGATATCCCAGCCATCTTTAACGTCCAATACGGAGTTTTTTTTTGACCAGGGGCATGTCGCTGCACAGCTCGTATATTTCTTGGTTGAATCTTCGTCTCCATAGCCCGTCAACGCAAACGGGACCGAAGATTTTTCGAAGAATTTTCCTCTCAAATCGACCAAGGATTTCTTCATCCGCTTTTGAGACGGTCCATGCTTCAGCGCCGTAGAGCAGGACTGGGATGATCAGGGTCTTATATAGGATCTCCTTAGTAGTTCGAGTGATGGCTTAACTACTGAATTGCCTTCTTAGCCCGAAGAAACAGCGGTTGGCAAGAGTAATTCTTCGTTTATTTTCTGGCGAGATGTTGTTGTCAGAGGTAATAGCGGAACCGAGATAGACAAAGTCCCATTCTACCTCAAAGTTATATCTATCAATGGTGACATTCTGTCCAATTCGTCGATGTTGTGTACTTCGTCTTGCCCTCATTTACTGCTCAACCCATTTTTGCCGCTTCCTTCTCTATACTAGCAAACGTGGCTATGACATCACGTTGGGTCCTACCAACGATGTCAATATCGTCGGCGTATGCTAGTAGTTGTACAGATTTTTGGAAAATTGTGCCTCTGGTGTTTGCTCGTGAGTTTTGCACAATCCTCTCAAGAATCAGATTGAAGAAGTCGCATGACAGCGCATCGCCTTGCCTAAATCCTTTTTTGGTATCGAATGTGTCGGTGAGGTCGTTTCCGACCCTGATGGAGCAGCGAGAATTCTCCATAGTCAACCTACACAAACGGACGAGTTTGGGCGGTATACCAAAACTAGACATGGCTCTGTATAGTTCGTCTCTATAAATGCTGTCGTATGCGGCTTTGAAATCGATGAATAGGTGGTGGGTATCGATTTGGACTTCTTGGGTT
Organism: Rhingia rostrata; assembly: GCA_949824845.1. Classification (NCBI taxonomy): domain Eukaryota; kingdom Metazoa; phylum Arthropoda; class Insecta; order Diptera; family Syrphidae; genus Rhingia; species Rhingia rostrata. The sequence goes on along the minus strand of OX463755.1, from coordinate 172,774,319 downwards.
TTTTTCCAGGATCTGCCGAAGTGTGAAGATTTGATCGGTTGTGGACTTTCCTGGCCTAAAACCACACTGATAAGGGCCGATCAGGTTGTTGGTAAACGTTTTCAGGCGTTCACATGTGGCACATAGGATCTTGTAGGCGATGTTGAGGAGACTCTGTAGTTGGCGCAGTTCAGAGGGTCTCCATTTTTGTGGATCGGGCAACTTTTTTCCGACCAGATTCGGCTTATGAGTTAGTGGGTATTACTTACCAAGTCATCTCAGCCGTCATAAAGCTGAGCGCGAAGGCCGTCATTTCCGGCAGCCTTATTAAGCTTGAGTTTAGGTATTGCCATCCTCACTTCACTCAGGCCGGGTGGTTGGCAGTTCTCGCTGTCGTTGCCAATATTGAAAGGTTCGTTCTGCCTGACAGCAGAATGTTGTTCGTCATCGCCGTTTAACAGTCTGCAGAAGTGGTTCTTCCATATCCTCAGCATAGACTGTGTCTCAACTACGATATTTCCTTGTTCATCTCGACAGGATTCTGTTCGAGCCTTATATCCTTGGCTTTGACGTTTTACACTTTGGTAAAACTTGCGAACATCTTTCCTGGAGTGGCTCCTCTCTTCTCCATAGGATATGTAATAGAAAAACGACTTTTTTGGCGAACCGTAAAAGATTTTGATAAACTGTGTGACAATGTCATTTTTTTCTAATTTCAATAAAGTTTTTAGCCACGCCCACTTTTGTTAGTTGTAAATTTTATTATTAACTTTAAAACTGATATTTAAAGATAGGATGGGGTAGGCTAGGGTATTAAACGATCCGCAGAGCGGATTGTAGCGTTCTCATGTGTTTTTTTTAGGCTTTATAACTTGAGTTTTGTATCAGAACTTGTCCAGTAATTAAATATCGCTTAATGTCGTTCTTTTGTTACGCTTCACAACAAGTATACCTAACGTTAGCTGGTGGTTTATAAATCTATCGAACAATATGTGAAACGCGGGGGCTAGTAGTTCTCACGAAACAAGTTCCTCTTAATTCCTTGTTCTATCAATCCATCTAGAACGACTGTTTGTATTTCATAATCAAAGCTCTTGAAAATGGTCTAGTGTTGACTATTAATGAGTGTTTAAAGCGTCATTATTAACTCATAGACTCGCGGATGTTATAACGTACAAAAAAATCGAAAAGGTGTTTTGTATCTGGTCTGTGGTCGATTGCGAATTCATATCCCAAGTCTATAAATCTTTAGAAACATTCAAGATTCAAACGTTTCCCAAAATAGCCTCACACCAATCACAGTGAGTAAATAATGACCAACATCATTTCCAGACTAAGGGGAGCGGCTAATAATCCGGATGCGTCCATTTAAAGTTTCACCCAGTAAAATATGCTTGTTAATACATCATCTTTCCATTGGCAGACAAAATGCGATTTTTTTTTTTGTTAAAAAGACAAAGCGGTTACAAGTTTCATAAAAAAAATTTGATAAGTTGAGCTGTTTTCGATTACTCTAACCTCTATTTCGCTGATGAAAAAAAAAACACGAATTCAATGTTTCAGTAGTCAATCGCCGGCTCTTGACTTGATGACGAACTATCCACAGAGCTAACTTCCGTGGGTCTCCCGAATAAATGAATTTTAATTAGAGATTTTTTTTTTGTAGGAGTACTTTTTATATACAAACTTGAAAAGCTGCTAATTGGACTGCACGCATGCGCTGTGAGTTAATTCCGGGGGCTTTTGAGTTTATATCTCAAATTACATGCTCGCTTTAGCCTTGATCAGGGTTCTTAATCTGACATTTTGCATGCCTCTTCGTGCGATTATTTTACAAGTTTTATGAGTATAAGATTGTTGTAGACTGATCAGCCTTGAGTTTGAGTAAGTACACATTTTCATTCGATCGATCTCAGCGATGCTAAAAATTTGCATTTCACATATCGCTCCATAGCGCGTATCTCACCCATTGAAAGGAAAACAGTAAACACAAACAAACAAACACAAACACCAACAACAAAAAAAAAAACTCCCAATGGTTAGTTTTATAATCGCATACGTTAATTAATTCGCTTTCGAGAAAAAGATTTAATTTCTCCGCAAAGAAAGTTTCCATATGAAGAACATGGATGTATCTGTTTATAGCGACGATAAACAAAACGACAAGATCGCAGTGTACCACTGACATAAGTCTGTCTGGAGCTTGAGAGAATGAGGGAAAACGTAAGAGAAGCGCGATGGAAGAAATACCAGAAAAGTGGAAAAAAAGGGCAAAACGCAATTCAGTTTTAATTTCTTTTTCATGGGCAACAACAGTGGGGAATGGTTGTGTTGGTTCTTTGCTGATGTTGGGCCTGGGCACAGTGGGGTCTAGTGGACCACTATTGCAGTTTAAGGAAAAATGGTTTGATTTTGTAGAAAATTACAAGTGAAGGGTCTTTCATTGAGGGCTTGACAACTTATATTTTTTAAACAACTTTTTTTTTTCTCCTTGGGCTGGTGGAAATCTCAATAGGCACGATGATCACGTGTCCAAAGTAAAGGAAGTTTTTTTTTTAGAGGTGTAGAACTTTGAATTGAAATAAAACACAAGAAAATCGTTTGTCCATCAATTTGGCTTTATTGGAAGGATAATTTTATGCCATTAATTTTTGATGCCATTAATGTTTAAATATCCCTATGGCGTTGGTAGCATTCTTTCGTCTTTTAGGCATATGACCGTGCGTCGCTACTGGTTCGAATAAAGCCAAGTCTAGAGGTCCAATTTTTAACCACTTTTCGAGCATTTTGGGCCATATGTCGGCAATAACGCTACGAATGTTGGCTTCCAAGTCCCCTCACATGTCTGGTTTGTTGGCGTAGACGAGCGACATCACAAATCCCCAAAGAAAATAATCCAATGGTGTTAAATCACACGATCTTGGTGGCCAATTGACAGGTCCATTCCGTGAAATTATGCGCTCATCGAATGTTTCCTTCAATAAATCGATTGTGACGTGCGCTGTGTGGCTTGAAGCGCCGTCTTGTTGGAACCACATCTCATCCACATTCATGCCATCCGATTCGGGAACAAAATAGTCGGTTATCATGGCTCTGTACCGGTCGCTATTAACGGTAACTGACACTCCAGCATCATTTCGAAAGAAGTATGGCCCAATGACTCCGCCAGCCCATAGAGCGCACCAAACAGTATGTTTTTGTGGCTGTAATGGCATCTCAAGGATCACATGTGGATTCTCTTCACTCCAAATGCGGCAATTTTGCTTCTTGACGTAGCCATTCAACCAAAGTGAGCCTCATCACTGAACAAAATTTTGCGATGAAAATCAGCATCGAGATCAATCTGATTTTCGGCCCATACACCAAAATCACGACGCATTGAAAGGGCCCGCGGCTTTAATTATTGCACAAGCTGGATCTTGTAAGGTCGCATGCCAAGATCTTTGCGCAAAATCTTCCATAAATTCGATGGACAAAGCTCCAAATCGATGGCAAATCGATTCATTCGGGTCCTCTTCAACACTTTCCTCTACAGCGGCAATTGTTTCTTCGGTGCGTACTGGTCGACGTCTCTGCGGATGCGTATTATCACTAAGAGTAAACGTAGTGCGTTTGACCGAATTAATTGCTCTGATGGAAGATTATGTCGACCATAAAATGGACGGAGCTGGCGGTAGAACTTCGCGAACAGATCCATTATTTTCGAAATAAATTTGCACAATTTGCTAGCGTTGTTCATTCGTCAACCTATTCATGATGAAATGGCAAACCAGACGTAACATAAATGACATTTGAGTTGCCCGATTTGACCACAAAATTATAGTTTTATCTCTATTTGAAAAACCAACCTCTAAAAAAAACCCTTTACAAGTAAAGGGTCTTTTATTAAGGGCTTGACAACTTATTTTTTTTTAAATAACATTTTCTATGCGACTTATCTAGCAATTTTTTTATTACGAGTAATGAATGTTTGGCAGGTAACTTTCCTTTGAGAGGTCCTGCTTTTTTTCGCAATTTATAGCGCGGTTTGTTATTATCAGGCCAAATCACAATGTCCAGAGCCCAATTCGAGAACATCGTCGCGTCGCTTCATATGATCAAGTGGAATTAGTTCATGAGTTAGTTTGAACTTGTAGAGGCGTACGCCAAGATCCTTACAAAAAATTCGCCATAATGTGGTCTGGGAGAGATCCAATTCTGAGAACGCCGTAAAATTAACGCCTCTAGGGAAGTAATGTTCTCTACGGTTTTAACTATTGCCATCGTCGGAATTGCCCGTGGCCGGAAATCTTCAAACACATCATTTCGCACTTTAAGCTGAAGAGTACAAAATCCGTAAATCTAAGATTCTGGAGTTTCAACAAGCGTGATCCAACGTGATGTCAAAGCCACGTTTGCTAGTATAGAGAAGGAAGCGGCAAAAATGGGGTTAGCAGTAAATGATAGCAAGACGAAGTATATGCTGTCAACACGAAATTACACACAACATCGACGAATTGGACAGAATGTCACCATTGATAGATATAACTTTGAGGTAGAATGGGACTTTGTCTATCTCGGTTCCGCTATTACCTCAGACAACAACATCTCGCCAGAAAATAAACGACGAATTACTCTTGCCAACCGCAGTTTCTTCGGGCTAAGAAGGCAATTCAGTAGTAAAGCCCTCACTCGAACTACTAGAAGATCTTATATAAGACCCTGATCATCCCAGTCATGTTCTACGGCGTTGAAGCATGGACCGTCTCAAAAGCGGATGAAGAAATCCTTGGTCGATTTGAGAAGAAAATTCTTCGAAAAATCTTCGGTCCCTTTTGCGTTGACGGGCTATGGAGACGAAGATTCAACCAAGAACTATATGAGCATGTACAGCGACATGCCCCTGGTCAAAAAACTCCACATTGGACGTTTAAGATGGCTAAGATATGTAGAACAAATGGACACCAATACTCCGGCTCGCAGAGTCTTCGATTCCCAGCCAGACTTCGGACGCAGTAGAGGAAGACCTCGCCTTAAGTGGCGCGCACAAGTAGAAACCGACCTCAACCAACTTGGAGTGCGCAACTGGAGGTAGTTAGCTAAAGACCGGGCTAATTGGAGAGGCATGTTGGTTGAGGCCCAGGTTCATTCCGAACTGTAGCGCCACTTAAGTAAGTAAGTAAGTATAGAAGATTTAGATAAACTTTCTGAAGAAGATCTGATGACAATGGCATTTTCTATATATCACCCCCATTCAGTTTTTAGCCCCGTTAACTATTTGTTTACCCTATCTCATAGGTGTTTATTAGTTTTGACATAACATAAAGAAATAATATCGATAGTTATACCTGGAGTTGAACTTGCTACTTGCTGGCGGCGAGCGGATTATTTTTTTTTAAATTGTTTTTTGAACACAGCCGATGTGTATATTTAATTTCCCTGCTGCGTCCAATTTCCCCACCCCGTAAACAGACAACGAGAAGGAGGAATAAACAATTTGTTTAGAACGGAAACCCCTAGGTTGCCCGATGTACGCGAGTGCTGGTATATGTCATATCTGTCTGGCCGTGCGTCTGTATGTCACCGATTTTTACGCCTTAAATTTTGAGCTAGAGTGCTGCAATTCGGTACATAGACTCTGTGTTAGACAAATCAGAAAAATAGTGCAAATATTTTCAAAATCCGCCCATCGCCATGCCCACTTTTAGAAAAACTTTCTTTTCTGTCAAACGGTTAAGAATTTTAGAAAAAGTGTCTAAATACATTAAGACAATCACAATATTAATAAATCTTCCATATAACGAAAAAAAAATGTTTTCGACAAAATTTTTAAAAATTAAAAAAAAAACTTTTTAAGCAAAGACATTGAAAATGTTGATGTGAATATTGCGTCTAAAGGACATTTTTACCCACGCCCACTTTTTGGAGGCGTTTCTTACTTAAAAAACTTATGCCTACTCCATACCATATGCAGGAGACAAGTGGTGTTTTTTGTCGAAACATTAAAAGTACTATGGCAATGCCTATACCACTTTTTAGAGTTGTGAGGATGGAATCGGAACGAATTGGACAGCGGATCGCAGCAAGTTTTTGATCCGCTTTGAGATTGGAAATCGGAAAGTAACCAATATGAGAAAAAAATTTAAATTTACGGCTTAATTTTTGCTTCACTTGCTAGAAAGCAGTACGAACAAAAGTTGGCAAAATTTGGAAGAGAAATTTTACCAAGTTTATCAAGTTTATTGACATGTATATTATGTGTAAGTATAACAGGTTGAAACCGTATACTAATTTGATTTTTTTAGTGTGTGAAAAAATTTATTGGGGTGGCATAAATTGGGTCTGCCCCGGGCGACTTCAATCCACACTACGCCACTGCAAAAATTTCGTGTTTCACAGCAGTAATAGTCACCTCATTCGAATGAAAGCAGCATTGACAGTTCTTTTCGATAATAAAAACAGAACTACTAAATTGAGTTAAAAACTTTCATGAATATCAGATGATTTATGTGACCATAGCACGTGTAGAGACAGTAAAAAAAAAAGTCGGCAAAGCTAAATGAATTATTGATAGAACCTCCCATGAGACTTAAAACTGAAAATCCATTGTCAAAGGATAATTTTCGAATCATAAATAATATTCAAAGTTTATTGACAATGTTTCAAAAAAAAAAAGGGTGGGTGTTTTATGATCATTTTATGATCAGCAATTTACATGTCCAATTTTACAGTAAAAAAAAACAAATAAAATTCCCCCACCCATCTCTACAAACAATTCTCAAAAATTCACCTGACCAACCCAACTCTGGCGCCACTGTGCCTTCATCCCGCTTTCCGCATAACCTGTGATACAAGTAGAGAGTGCAAGAGGAAGAGGACAACTTGTTACTTTTTATTTTATTTCCCATGTACTTGTACTTCTTTTAAATACTTGCCTCGTCTTCACTTATGTGATGTTCTTCTTGTTTGTTCCATACACTGTGGGTAACAGAGACGAAGGAATCACCACCTCAAACTTCAATCCAACTGACATGCTGCCAGATTGCTGCTGGAACCTATAGCTAGCCTAGCCGTAGCACATTCTCAATAACTTGGCAGAAGCCTCCAAAAACATTGGGTGCAGCTAGCAAACTCATTCTCCAAACCCCATCACACTATACCACCAAACTAGAAGCAACAGAGCACACAAGTCCCACTGATGTGCTCCTCTGTATGCCTCTGCTCTCTCGCAGTTTATCGAACTTTAGCCAGAAGTCGAGGTTGTGAGAAGTGTGTGGTGCGCGCGCGCATCACAGTTGCTTATACGGTGTCAGCGGCTCTCTGTCGTTCGTTGTGTGTGGAGTTGAACTTGCTACTCGCTCGCGGCGCGCGGATTAATTTTTTTTGAACACAGCCGATGTATATATTTAATTTCCCTGCTGTGTTCAATTTCCCCACCCCGTAAACAGACAAGGAGAAGGAGGAATAGACAATTTGTTTAGAACGGAAACCCCTAGGTTGCTTGATGTACGCGAGTGCTGGTATCTCTGAGATTTCATTACGAATCGTCGAATTGTTGTAAATTGCAAATAAGCGAGCTTAGGTGCGGTCACGTTACGGAAGTACGCGTCGACATACAATACATTGTGTGTGGTGGTTGATTAAAATTTAATGATTCTCCTGGGTGCGCGCGCGCGATCATTAAAATTTGATTAGGGATCGAACCGGCTGACTGAGCTACCGTCTTAGTCTGTCCAAATCCCGTGAAGCTTGAGTGCGGTGTTTCTTGTTTTTTTCTGAAAGAGAAATCGAATCCAAAGTTATGTGATCTAGTGTCTGAGATTGATAAGATTAGGTCAAGATATATTTTTAAAACAAACAAATTTGAGTGCTCCAACAACATGCTCGACGACGAGGAAGGCGATACTTGCCATAGAAGGATATTTCACTACGTCCTTAAGGTATCTAATATTTGTCAAAAAATGATCTGGCTTGCAGATTTCATTTGTTTGGATCGTCTATTTATGGAAACTACAAAGATATTGTTAATTTACAAGTTTGTTGTGTAAGAAGATCAGTGATTTTGTTCTGAACCCATGTAACCTATCAGAAGTTGATCTGTCTTCTAGATTTCATATGTTTGGATTGACTATTTAGAGGAACTGTCATGAAATTGTAAAATTCATCGACTTCTGTGAAACGAGCCGTGATCTTGTGTGAGAGATTTATCACTCTTGAAAGGGGACTTTCAAGAAACGATCAGTGATTTATTGTGTACCCCAATTTGTCAGCAGTTAATCCTGTCTCACTGACTTCAATGTCTGGAGGAATATTTATAGAAATGTCTGAGAAATTGCAAACTTCCATACCATTTCTGTGAAATGATCAGTGATCTAATGTATGAGTTATTTGTAACAGTGGTATATAACAACCGATCCTGCCTTACAGGCTTTCATCTATGAAACGTCTATTTATAGAAGCCGTGAAGAAATGGCAAATTTTTCTAATATTTTTGTGAAACGATCAATGGTCTAGAATTTAGAGATATTTTTTAGTACAACCATTATCAACAATTGATCCTTTCTCATGGAATCAATTTCTGGGAAGTCTATGTATCGAAGCCATCAAGAAATTGTGAATTTTTCTCATATTCCTATGAAACGATCAATGATTTAGTATCCCTTTTGTATCAAGAATGGATTCTGGTTTTAGGACATCAATCTCGGAAACGTCTGTTTAAAGAAACCGTAAAATAAAAATAAAATAAATTTTTATTTTCCTTAATATTTCTGTGAAACGATCAGTGATCGGTGTGAGTTATTTGTATACCTACTATTATTTATCAACAATTGATCCTGCCTTACGGACATCAATGTCTGTGAAGTCTATGTATGGAAACCATCAAGAAATTGTGAATTTCTCTCATATTCCTATGAAACGATCAACGATCTAGTATCCCCATTGTATCAACAATGGATTCAGCTTTTAGGACATCAATCTCGGAAACGTCTGTTTAAAGAAACCGTAAAAAAGTTTTAAATTTCCTCAATATTTCTGTGAAACGATCAGTGATCGGTGTGAGTTATTTGTATACCTACTCCCATTTATCAATAATTGATCCTGCCTTACGGACATCAATGCCTGTGAAGTCTATGTATGGAAACCATCAAGAAATTGTGAATTTCTCTCATATTCCTATGAAACGATCAATGATCTAGTATTCCCCTTGTATCAGGGATGGATTCTGCTTTTAGAACATCAATCTTGGAAAAGTCTGTTTAAAGAAACCGTCAAATAGTTTTAAATTTCCTCAATATTTCTGTGAAACGATCAGTGATCTGTGTAATTTCTTTGTAGACCCCCATTGTCAACAATTGATCCTGCCTTACGGACACCATTGTCTGGGAAGTCTAGTATGGAAACCAACAAGAAATTGTGAATTTCTCTCATATGCCTATGAAACGATCAACGATCTAGCATCCCCATTGTATCAGCAATGGATTCAGCTTTTAGGACATCAATCTCGAAATCGTCTGTTTAAAGAAACCGTCAAATAGTTTTAAATTTCGTTAACAATTCTGTGCAACGATCAGTGATCGGTGTGAGTTACTTGTATACCTACTCCCATTTATCAACAATTGATCCTGCCTTACGGACATCAATATCTGTGAAGTCTATGTATGGAAACCATAAAGAAATTGTGAATTTCTCTCATATTCCTATGAAACGATCAATGATCTAGTATCCTCCTTGTATCAGGGATGGATTCTGCTTTTAGGACATCAATCTTGGAGAAGTCTGTTTAAAGAAACCGTAAAAAAGTTTTAAATTTCGTCAACAATTCTGTGCAACGATCAGTGATCTGTGTAATTCATTTGTACACCCCCATTATCAACAATTGATCCTGCCTTACGGACACCATTGTCTGGGAAGTCTAGTACGGAAACCATCAAGAAATTGTGAATTTCTCTCATATGCCTATGAAACGATCAACGATCTAGAGTCCTCATTGTATCAACAATGGATTCAGCTTTTAGGACATCAATCTTGGAAAAGTCTGTTAAAAGAAACCGTCAAATAGTTTTAAATTTCGTTAACAATTCTATGCAACGATCAGTGATCGGTGTGAGTTATTTGTATACCTACTCCCATTTATCAACAATTGATCCTGCCTTACGGACATCAATGTCTGTGAAGTCTATGTATGGAAACCATCAAGAAATTGTGAATTTCTCTCATATTCCTATGAAACGATCAATGATCTAGTATCCCCATTGTATCAACAATGGATCCAGCTTTTAGGACATCAATCTTGGAAAAGTCTGTTAAAAGAAACCGTAAAATAGTTTTAAATTTCCTCAATATTTCTGTGAAACGATCAGTGATCTGTGTGAGTTATTTGTATACCTACTCCCATTTGTCAATAATTGTTCCTGCCTTACGGACAACACTGTCTGGGAAGTCTATGTATCGAAGCCATCAAGAAATTGTGAATTTGTCTCTTACTCCTATGAAACGATCAACGATCTAGTATCCCCATTGTATCAACAATGGATTCAGCTTTTAGGACATCAATCTCGGAAACGTCTGTTTAAAGAAACCGTAAAATAGTTTTAAATTTCCTCAATATTTCTGTGAAACGATCAGTGATCTGTGTAATTCATTTGTACACCCCCATTATCAACAATTGATCCTGCCTTACGGACACCATTGTCTGGGAAGTCTATGTATGGAAACCATCAAGAAATTGTGAATTTCTCTCATATGCCTATGAAACGATCAACGATCTAGAGTCCTCATTGTATCAACAATGGATTCAGCTTTTAGGACATCAATCTTGGAAAAGTCTGTTTAAAGAAACCGTAAAATAGTTTTAAATTTCCTCAATATTTATGTGAAACGACCAGTGATCTGTGTGAGTTATTTGTATTTATATCCCCAATTATCATTAATTAATCCTGCCTTACAGACATTAATCTCTGGATCGTCTATTTATAGCAGCCATCAAGAAATTGCGAATTTCCCTAACATTTCTGTAAAACGATCACTAATCTGGTTCCTCTGTTGATGTAGGTACTGTCTATCCACTTCGCCCTTTTTCCGGGGGCAAATTTGAGGATGTGGTGTGCGTGTTAGGTATCTCTTGTCGGTGTTATCTGTGCTAGAAATTCTACTTTTAGATGGCTGATACTTCTTTTTTGCAAACACACTTTGTTGCTGCTGCTGTGTCGGACTATTTATAAAACAATGGAAATTGGTTAGATTCCAATCTCGGTCAAAAGTGGAGTTCAATTGTGATCGTCACTTGAAGTGTTGTATCTATTGGATGTGTGATTATAGAAAACGTGCTACTATTTAGGTTTTCTGTGGTGCAGCAAGCTGTTGTTTTTCGGACAACAACGCGTTTTATCTACATTCTTGTATTTCACCAATTATCTTTAAAAAAAAAGAGAAATTCCAACTTAAATGAGAACAGAAGTATATAATCTAATTTTGCCATAGGTGTACGAAGAAGAATAGCACAGTCTTGTGAGTGTTTACTTTTTTTTTTTTTACTTAATTGCGAAGCTCATTAAATTTCGTTTCTCATTACCGTCAGTTCGCATTGACTTTTTAAGCGGTGACAGTGGCAGACTGAATACCTGTCAGCTGTCAACTACTACCAGCAATCAGTCATTTTCTCTATGAATACGTGAAAACCTCGATTTATATGTGAAAATGACCGACAAAATGTAGAACAACACTTGACTTGGGAGATTTCGATAACCACGCACCGCTTTGTCAAATTCATTGACAAATATATTTTCCTTCATTTGCCGATTCAGCGGGATTGATTTATATAAACATTTGCAAAAGTAGACTTGGAATGGTTAGATTAATATGCATTCGGTGAATGGGTTTTTGTTTAGATTTCGGTCGCTTTCCTATTTACATAATTAAGAAAAAAAAAACTTAAAAGTATGTTACTGCTTATCTGACTTGCGAAATCTGCATATGAATACGATAGCAGATAGCAGATACAAACTGCAAAATAAAAACCAAATAACTATGAAAGAATATGTTTGCTGAATAGATTCTCGAGAGGGACTATCGATAAGTCGGCTACAAAAACTCCCAATTTATGAAGATGCTAATTTAAGTGAATAAGTTGAGGCTTTGATTCCCTTCTCCTCAAGTTGTCAAACGGCCATAAAAGATCGATTTAAGATCAGTAGGGATAAACTACAGTTGCGTGTCTAACGATTTTTATAGACACTGATGACCTAAGGTTTTTTTCGGATGAAGATCTCTTTTTGGGAACGGTAAATTTTTCATAAGCAATTGATATGGTTAATCATAGTGTTCTTAGTTGCTAAGGGAATGTTTTTTTTTTTTGTTCATTAAAGAAGAAGCCCAACTGAAGAGGTAAGAAAACTTTACTCTGGTTTCTTTATTTTCTGGAGTTCCTTAGGGGTTTGTTCTTGGACCATTGCTTTTTTACTTATAAATATATGACCTCCACAACTTCGCAATATACTTCCTTAAAACATAAAAACACTCTGGGATGAACCTGTGTCTCAAGAAACATGCTTCTCCAACTATCCCGGTTCTTAGCTAACTTCCTCTAATTGAGCACTTTAGGTTGGTTAAGGTTATCTTATACTTTAGAATGCCATCTAAAAAAATACAAATATTTGGCGCAACAGGCTCGTTAGTACCCAGGGCCGAGCTTTCTCATAACCAACCATCGCGCAACTGAGCCCGTCATGCCACTTAAGGTGAGGGGTTCCTCTGCAGTTTCATGCACTGGCTAGATACCTTAGGCTTTGCGCTGGCCATTTGCAACTTCAACTTTAAAAAGCTTTTCATGACAATTCCATTCTCTTGGATGTTTAGTAAGAGGTTGGACAGTGAAAAAAAAAAACGTAGGTGTTGTTACTTTTGTGATTTGAACCAGGGACCCCGCGATTAGAAGAAGAACTGCACCAAAATCTTGTCCCTATAAACATCGATGATTGGAGGGTGGTTACCGATTTGGACATCTTGAGATTTTGGCAAAGGATCTCCCGAAGTGTTATGAGTTTCTGGGACTGATAAGGTTGGTAAACATTCATGATCTTGCCTTTGTAACTGCCCCCGTTTAGAGGACCTGTTTTTTTTTGTAGATTGGCTAACAATTCTGATATTTTACTCTTCAGGTAAACTTACTTTTTTCCCACCAAATGATTTGATGTATGCTCCTTACTAAGTCAGCTTCCACTAGTTTCTACAGTTCGAAAAGTGTTCTGCAATTTCAGCCAGCATTGCTGTGCTTAGAAATTGCTATCCTTACTTCATTTTGGTCGGGTGGCTACTATTAGAAACTCATCGCATCAGTATCCGCCGATCCTATAGCTTGCTGACAACGTCGCCATTAGTACTCGGCATTTAAAGCTGCCGGCATCAAGAGATTTTGGGATACGTGTTCTGCGAAAGTTTTAGCAGGCTCTCGCTAGACGTTGAATTTGCTTATTTCTTGGCATGTTGGATATCTCACAAGTAAGTGGCCCAAGTCGATATTAGCTACTTGGAATATTCCGACAACTTTAGTACTGAAAGCGTGCCTTTTTTCTCTTGCAATGTCTAATTTGATTGAAAATAGTTGGTCTGAAAACCACCATGTCCCCTTATGGATGTAATGGAAAAGGAAACTTGTGCTGGTAAAGTGACATTTTTTTCCATAGCGAAAAAAGTCCTTATGTCACCTTGTTCCTAAGTTGTTCGTCAAGCGTGAACGCATGTAAGGTTTATGTTAGCGAATATGATCGCGATGCTGATTATTTCAAAGCGTCTGGTTAAGACTTTCGCTTATAACAAATCCGCCTCCGAATAATCGCTCTTTATGCTCACTTTACGACTGCGCAAACACTGTGCCGTTTGGTCACCAACCTTGAAGAGTATGGGACCAAACGAGACGTTGCCCAGAGTGACTGGCGCCCATTGTGCCGAGAATACCGCCGCTGTTGCCGAGGATGTCGAGCTACCGCCGGAAACATCGACCAGACGCCGTGCCTCGCAATTAGCCATCAGCCGGTCGTCCCTAAGGCGAATTTTGGTCAAAGACTTGAGCATGTTCCCGTACAAAGTCCAGTCCGTGCAACAACTGCTGCATGTCGACCGTCAAACGCGTGTAACCTACACCCAAGCCATCCTCAATTTCGGGGACTAAGTGAACGATTTTTCGACCAAAATCATAATGAGCAATGAGGCTCATTTCCACCTCAGCGGGTACGTGAACAAGCCAAACTATCGCTTCTGGGACACCGAGTAATGCACGAGGAGCCATTACACCCGCTCAAAGTTACTGCATAGTGCGCTGTTCACGCTGGAGGAGTCATCGGGCCATTTTTTTTCGAGAACGCCAACAGTGAACGGTGCGTGCTATAGAGCCATGTTAACCGAGTTTTTTCTGCCGCAATTGGACGAATTAGGACTGGAGGACAAGTGGTTCCAACAAGACAGAGCAACGGCACACGCTGCGCGAGCCACAACTGATATTCTGGCCCACCTTGTAGTAGCTGTCATAGTTTTTCATCCTCCCTTTTGGCCAGCTGAAAAAAAAAGAAAAAAAGTGGCAACTGGCTCGTTAGTACCCAAACCCGAACTTTCTCACTACCATCATGAGTGCGTGTGTACTTCTAGCACAATGGCGGGACCTCCTAGTTTATTCCGACTCCGAATGGCGAATTTCTTGCCAATTGATACTCCTCGGAAAATTTGTCAGATCATCACGAGAGGAGGGCCAGTGAAAAATTAATTAGGTGTTGCTGCTGTTGGGAATCGAACCCAGACACCTTGTTCGCGGCAGTTCATCGCACCAACCATCGCTCCATTTTTTGGCCAGCTTATCACATCGTATTTCCTAGATGGCAGTAATATCTACTCTGTAACAGCTTATGACTTCCGCAAGCTGTTCGGTTGCACTTCTTCTATAAAATGTTCTCACATTCCATGTGCATATACGCACATCGTTTCCAAATTGTCCTTAAGCATGATCGTCATTTGTCTAATCCGGTGTTTTCAAGGCTTTTCGAGGCTTTAACAAACGATTTTTGCATCACATCCAACCTTGAGGGCAAGCTTTAATTTATTAGATAATCCTATGACACGGGGCCATCCTACGAGATTGAGCACTGCCATTGGTCTTTCGGCTTATCAACTTCCATACATCTGCTAAAGGGCCAGACTTAATCTTGAGTTTTCTAAATAAGCTGGTTTCTGAATATGTCAAGCTCACTCCATGTCCACATGTTCAGACGCCTCCGTTTACTCCATCATAGGAATTCACCCGTTTTGTTTTTTGAAAACATAGTCGCTGATATAGTCCAGCCCATCCTATCGTATTTCTTGGATCGTAGTAATGTCACTCGTATTCTAGACGCCTCCGTTTACTCCATCTTAGGAATTCTTCCGTTGTTGTTGAAAATGATTTTATGCCTTGGTGTAAGGATACAAATCTGAATAGTCGCTGATGTAGTCCAGCTCAACCTATCGTATTTCCTTTATTGTAGCTTATGGGGCTATACTAGATTTTTAACTTCTCGTGTTGGCTGTCCTGTCTTTCCAGTTGGAGATATTAATGTCGCTGTCCTTTTCTCATTTAGCATGGTTGTCAACAATTAAATCCGTTCCACTAGTTAACCCAAAACTCAACCTTATGCTTGAGCTGAGGGCAGCAGCAGGTCGGATTTCCCATGGCTTTATGTACATCGTTGCCATTTTTCCGATTCGCAACAGACAGAGGTCCTAGCTTTTCTCACAATCATAGAGCGGAATCGTTATATCTATTCAAAGTTACAATATTGCCAATCTTACTTCGAGAATGTTAGAGTCCGCTTTTTTTTTAATTTTGTTGGCCTTTCGTATTGCAATTATCTTAACTTTTCCTTGTTTGTTTTGCTAGCCTTTCTGACTACTTGAATTGTTTTTTTTTTTTACAATTTAGCAGCTTTGTGCATTTGAGGTTGCGAGGTCCTTTCTACGTTAATAGTGCTATTTCACATTGTCTATAAAATAGTATCGCCTTGTTTAAAGCCCATGTTAACTCAAACCAATGCATTTAACTCTGGTCTAAAAAAGTTGATAATCATGTTACATTAAGATCCTCCAATAACCGTTACCGTAACGCCACGCGTTACTTGTAACATTGTCATATTGTCTATAGAGTAGTTTGAACCGTTGTTAACCGGGTCAATGCATCTTGCTCTGGTCTCAAAAAGTAAACAATCATATGGAGACAAACGTTCTCCTGTAACAGTTACCGTAACGCCACATTCGGCGTACAGTCATTTCAAATCAATGCAAACGAAGTTGGATGCTGAATGTAAAATTGCTTGCTGAATGATTTAGCATGCATTTAAATCAAATTGAGTCTTGAGTCCTATAACTCATTATATAAGCTGTAAAAGCAATTATTATTTTCCAAACTCAAAATATTATGATTTTGTATGTTTCTAATTAATTATGCCGACCACAATGGTAAACGTTTGTGTTGTCCCAATTCCATGGCTAATAAGTGGTCATTTCCGCTACAAACTTCTAGAATGCTAATGAAGAGTTCTACATTTTTGTAAAATATTACCGCATTCTGTTATTCGGAGATCAGTTAATTACCAAAGAAACATAAGTAACTGGCCATATGCCTACCGTGTATGACAAATTTATGAAAATTAATGCAAATCAGCCCGAATTGATGGATTCTCCAATCATCTTCTTACCTCTTTTTCACTTCGATCGATCTAAACAAAAAAAAAATCGTTTCTGAACTTTCGAGGGATCACATCATCAAAAACGATCATCCGCGTTTCTGATGATGTGATTAGTTTTTGGAAATTCCAATCATCATTAGCTCTTGTAATCGAAGATGAAGAAGACCTCTTCTCCATTCAATTGAAATGACTTGAGCCAGCTTCCAGATTAGCACACGGATTTCTATTGATTCTTTAGCGTTTTGCATACATCATCGTTTTCTCTGAATACCTTTGCCTTTGCCATCATCATTCATTATCTTTGCGTTCCTATACACCTTGTTCGGTGTTCTTTGACAAGTCAATGAACTGAATCTTCTCAGTTTAATAAGTTAACAGATGTGATCATCCTTTACCACTGCCAGGGAAGGCAGTCTTCTTGCGTCAGCAATCGGTGGTAATTTGTAACATCACACACGACAAAGGAGCAATGGCGATGGCATCCCATTTCCTGGAAATACAAATCTGTTTCGGTTTCTTGTGTGCTTGTGGCATGCAAATGCAGGGAGTGAGTCACATTAACACACCCGACAAATTGGGTCATAAAACTTATCTGCGCGCTAAGTAATTACTTACGGAAACGTCATTAACCAGCACTTGGATGGGAACTCTGTTTCGATATCTAAGTCGATTCATACTCGGAGAGTTAGATGTGCCTACGTACCGGAGATTAATCATTTCTTGGTTTGCTTTGATGTCCGTTATAGATGCATGACACATTGGCCTGGAGATAAGTGCAGCAAGTGCGTCTTCCTGTCACTATTCTAGTTTGGTTCTTGTAGTTTTTAAAATGTTCATTGACTCGGATAGTAGCCCTGAGAGTTGACACAAGTCTTGAAACAGAATCTTCCAAACAAAGTACGGTCTACCAGTTGTGTTCAAAAAGTGAAACGTAGACCTGTGAAACTCTTGTTGGCAAATGCAGCGCCATTTGCTTTGTTTGCAAACGGCAAATAGGGTGTGATGGATGTTTGTTCATTAAAAAGGCAAATTTTTGGACAAACTCCGCATAGTAATGAACGGAATAGATAAATAAAGGCTTACCTACCCCATGTGGGTCTTGTTGAATCGTTTGGGGCAAACAATTTGCGGTGCTTGTACATTGTTTAAACTGTTGACTTGTTGTTGGTAATAATAGTATTGTAGTTGAAGATCTTTATTTCTAAGGTATGGATGGGGCAATGAACACACGCATTCATTTTGTGAAGTTTTTTTTATCAAATATTGGCAAACATGGCCATGAAACCCTTAAAGATTTCAGGCCGATCAGCGTTACTTGCTTTTTATTTATGTTCTTGGAGTGATTCTTGATGAATCATTGCTATCTTCCTTAACCCAGCAAACTTGCCTTAAATGCAGATTGACCGCTTTTTATGAGGTGATAGGTACTATCAAACATCTAATACAGACTCCACCCTAACCACATTCCTTGATACTCAGGGTGCCGTAACATAAATTTTTGAAATGTATGCCATTAAGGCGTTATGAATGGAGGTCCCATTCTTTGTGACAAAAATAAAACTTCGCACACAACAATGAACGGAGAAGCTATGTTTTTGGTACCCTTAATGGGCCGCTATTGGCAGATATTTCATTTTCCGTTCAGACTGTAGAGGTCGTCTTATTTTACAGACGTAGTTCTAAAGTTTGTTTTTGACAGTTTTTTTTCCAAAACTCGCACCCGTAAGTCACCATCATGTAAATTGGACCGTGCGAAGGAGCGTCAAACGTCCGTTTACTATCGAGGCATACTTTTGGTGTTCATTACACAATTTGCGTCCCGAAATCCCTACAATGTATCACCTTTGGGCTTAGTTTCGAAGCGATCAATTGTTACATATGTCCCACGGAAAAAACAAAACTTAACGATGCCGCCGAACCAACGTCTGGCTGGGATCATGCAAAAAGTTAAAGGGGGAAATTCGTCGCCGTACTATGGGGACACGTTTCGGTGGCACCTTCAAGCAAACATCGATTGTAACAAGATGAGTTACTGGAATCTACCGCCCCATCAGATCATAGAAGAACAAAGAGGCAGTGAGAGCATCAATCGGCGAATATGCGTCCGTTCCTACATGTCCTAGCGATCTTAAACGTTCAATGCGGAGTATTATGATCCGGGGAATCTTCGCTGCCATAGCCCATCAACGCAAACGGGACCGACGATTTTTCGAAGAATTTTCCTGTCGAATCGACCAAGGATTTCCTCATCCGCTTTTCAGACGGTTCGGCGTATGCTAGTTGTTGCACCGATTTTTGGAAAATTGTGCCTCTGGTGTTGGCTCGGGAGTTTTGCACAATCCTCTCAAGAAACAAACTGAAGAAGTCACATGACAGCGCAACGCCTTGCCTAAATCCTTTTTTCGTTTCGAATGTGTCGGTGAGGTCGTTCCTGACCCTGATGAAGCAGCGAAAATTCTCCATCGTCATCCTTCACAAACGGACGAGTTCAGGCGGTATACCAAAACTAGACATGGCTCTGTATAGTTCGTCTCTATAAATGCTGTCGAATGCGGCATTAAAGTCGATGAATAGACGGTGGGTATCGATTTGGACTTCATGGGTTTTTCCAGGATCTGCCGAAGTGTGGAAATTTGATCGATTGTGGACTTTCCTGGCCTGCCGTCCAGAACGTTACAGTTAATGGCGAACGTTATAAAGGGTGATCCATTTCGAGGTTCCCTACTTTTTTGAAGAAAAAACACAGAAAATTCAAATTTAATGGCGAATGTTTATTATCATTTGAAAGAACATTCTTTGGCATTTATTTTTTGAAGATTATGTCTATCAAATGTTGGCCGTTGCTACGTCGCAGATGGTCCATCCGTTGAGTCCAATTTTCGATCACTCGTTCGAGCATTTCGACTGGTAACTGGCGAATGACACGCGTGATGTTTTCCTCCAAGGTCTGAATCGAAGCGGGTTTGTCGGCATAAGCTTTTGACTTTACATATCCCCACAGGAAAAAGTCTAACGGTGTGATATCACACGATCTTGGTGGCCAATCGACCGGCCCAAAACGTGAAATTATGTGCTCACCGAAATGTTCTCTCAATAAGTCCATTGATTGATGCGATGTGTGGGAAGTGGCGCCTTCTTGCTGAAACTAAATGTCGCCGAGATCACGAGCTTCAATTTCAGGCATCAAATAGTCGGTTATCATGGCACGATAAAGGTCGCCATCGACGGTTACGTTCGCACCGGCATAATTTTTAAAGAAATATGGACCGATGTTTCCACCGGCCCACAAACCACACCAAACCGTTGTTTTTTCTGGATGAAGTGGCAGTTCTTCAATCTCTTCAGGTTGCTCTTCGTCCCAAATGCGGCAGTTTTGTTTGTTTACATACCCATTGAGCCAGAAATGGGCCTCATCGCTAAACAAAATTTGCCTCGAAAACGTCGGATCTTCTTGGAACTTTTCAAGAGCCCATAGAGCGAAGCGATGTCGCTTGGGAAGGTCGAGCGGCTTCAGTTGTTGCACAAGCTGTATTTTGTACGCTTTCAATTTAAGATCTTGACATAAAATGCGCCAAGTCGTTCCATACGTCAGTCCGAGTTGCTGCGAACGGCGCCGAATCGACTCTCTACGGTCTTCGTGTACACTCTCAGCTACGGCCGCTTTATTTTCTTCATAGCGTGCTGGACGTGGTCTATTCGGTCGAATATTATCCAATAATGAATGCTGGGTCTCAAAATGGTTGATGGTGTTGCGAATATTACGCTCAGTAGGCCGATTATGTTGACCATAAGTTGAGCGAAGTGCACGAAACACATTCCTCACAGAACGTGAATTTTCATAATAAAGTTGAACAATTTTTAAACGTTGTTGACGCGTAAGTCTTTCCATTATGAAATGCCGAACAATACTAAACAAAAATAACATGACAGCATGACACGACTCACACGTGATCTGTCAAAAAAGGCTATTGAAAAAAGTATCTCTACTTGCATCACCCATTAATTAGTCCGGACTTCATTAAAAATGCCATCCAGAACGTTACAGTTAATGGCGAACGTTATAGAGCCATGATTACTGATATATTCGTTAATAAATTGAAGAACCATGATGTGCAGGAGCTGTCAAACAAACATGCAGTGCGAAACTTTCATAAGAAAAACTAAAACAGAACAATCAAAATACTGATCGACTGTGTTCGGGGAAAAAAATGAAAAAGGGTACGTTCAGTGAAATTGATACAAATGCGATCGGATTTTTGGAAGCAAAGCTAATTATGTTATATTTTGCTGTTTTTTTTTTTAACATGTTGTGATGAACAAGAAAAGCTATTGAGCTGCTGCGCATATTGTATCGCAATGTCGATTGTATCAAAAGCAGTACAATTGTATCTACCCTGCTGCGCGGCATTGGGAAATTTTCGAGCCCTTTTCTTTAGGTACCTTTCCATATTGCCTACTTTGTATCAAGATCTTCAATTTCACTGTCATAAAAATGGATCGTGCAAGAGTCAAAATCACAATGCATACCATGTTTTCCTCTGTGGAATTGTGAACC
Source organism: Rhingia rostrata (assembly GCA_949824845.1). Taxonomy (NCBI): domain Eukaryota; kingdom Metazoa; phylum Arthropoda; class Insecta; order Diptera; family Syrphidae; genus Rhingia; species Rhingia rostrata. Next base: position 172,753,100 of record OX463755.1, on the reverse strand, counting down.
GCCGGAATTTTTGTTATTGAGCGTTTGTAAAAATCAACTTAAAAGAACAAAAGATATCCTATTTTGTGTCAAATATGCCTAAAAAAATCTACAGTACCAGTTGCTATTGCAATTTAGTTCTCTCCAACACTTTTAACTTCCCACCATTAAAAGCGTTTACTTCTCATTGTGACTTGCAATTTTTCAATTTTAAATGTCAAAAAGAAATTAAATTGCAAAACAAAAATACCACAGGGATTGTACCTAATGAACATATAATTAGAACTGTCTAATTATATTCAGCCACAGGGGGTTTTATTACACAGAATTATAAAAGAGGTGTCATTAGATAAATTAAAGTTCTTCAAGAAATTATTTATTTTATTTGTTTAAAGCTAGCAATTATAAAGTCGTATTAGTGTTTAATTCAGAATTGTGTTTGAATTATAGGAAATTCAGTTTTGAAGTTTATGGAATTTTTTTTTAACGTTTATCGTTAATTTTAGGTTTTGCTTTCGTTTCTAATAATTTACTCAACACGTTGGGAAAGCCTATTTTGGTTGCTTACTTAACCTTAATCTCTTTTAAGTACAATCCTACAATCCTATCGTTTTGACGATCTTATATAAGGAAGTGCCGTATATTGTTCTGTTTTTTAAATAAAAATGCTTTTGCGTGACTGTGTGTCTTAAATATAAGTCGTGAAAGTGTAACAAGTCTAGGTGGTCTAGGCTCTGACAAACATCTACTGATGTACAAATGCAACTAAGAACAGATCTCCTACAAGTCTTCGATGGGCCAAAGGTGAGGTTTAAAGATTTGATGCAATGAAAATATCATCTATAAGGTGGATTGCTTGTCTTTGTATAGGGTAAGTTCAGTGCATGCATTGATCAGGAACTCCAAACATGAGAACAGTATTTAAGACCGGCTTGGGCTTTTCACAGAAGAAGAAGCTAGACTTATGTAAAATATATCTCAGCTGTCGAAAGGGAACTTATTTAAGACGCGTCTGATTTGTTAACAGAGGTTACATGTTGTTGGCGCGATGCATCTGAACCAATTGTGATGCCTACCTACTTACTCATTAAGTGGCGCTACAGTCCGGAATGAACCTGGCCCTCAACCAACATGCCTCTCCAATTAGCCCGGTCCTTACCTAACTGCCTCCAGTAGCGCACTCCAAGTTGGTTGAGGACGGTTTGTACTTGGGCGCGCCACTTAAGGCGAGGTCTTCCTCTATTGCGTCCGACGTCTGGCTGGAAATCGAAGACTCTGCGAGCCGGAGTATTAGTGTACATTCGTTCTACATGGGCTAGCCATCTTAAACGTCCAATGCGGAGTTTTTTTTTTTTTGACTTGCGGCTTGTCGCTGTACAGCTGGTATAGTTATTGGTTGAATCTTCGTCTCCATAGCACGGCAACGCAAACAGGACCGAAGATTTTTCGAAGAATTTTCCTTTCGAATCGACCAAGGATTTATTCATCCGCTTTTGAGACGGTCCATACTTCAGCGCCGTAGAGCGGGACTGGGATGATCAGGGTCTTATATAAGATCTCCTTAGTAGTTCGAGTGAGGGCTTTACTACTGAATTGCCTTCTGCCGAAAAATTCTTCGTTTAATTTTTGACGAGATGTTGTTGTCAGAGCGGAGCCGAGATAGACAAATTCCCGTACTACGTCAAAGTTACCATCTGTCAATGGTGACGTTCTGTCCGATTCGTCGATGTTGTGTGTCCTTTCGTGTTGGCAGCATGTACTTCGTCTTGCCCTCATTTGCTGCTAAACCCATTTTTGCCGCTTCCTTCTCTATACTAGCAAACGTGGCTATGACAGCTCGTTGAGTCCTACCAAATAATGTCAATATCGTCGGCGTATGCTAGTAGTTGTACAGATTTTTGTAAAATTGGGCCTCTGGTGTTGGCTCGGGAGTTTTGTACAATCCTCTCAAGAATCTAATTAAAGAAGTCACATGACAGCGCATCGCCTTGCCTAAATCCTTTTTTGCTTTCCAATGTGTCGGTGAGCTCGTTTCCGACCCTGATGGAACAGAGAGAATTTTCATCGTCATCCTACACAAACGGACTAGTTTGGGCGGTATACCAAAACTAGACATGGTTCTGTATAGTTCGCCTCTTATGCGGCTTTGAAATCGATGAATAGGTCATGTGTATCGATTTGGACATCTTGGGTTTTTTCCAGGATCTGCCGAAGTGTGAAAATTTGATCGGTTGTGGACTCTCCTGGCCTAAAACCACACTGAGAAGGGCCGATCAGGTTGTTGGTAAACGGATTGTTACAATGCGTTCGCAAATGTCTTGAAAACAAAGACTTCTCTCCTAAGTCTGGCACTTATAGTAAATCCGCATCCGAATAGTGATGCATATCAGTTGTATTCCATTAGATTAGCTTAGCGAGTTGGAAGCAATTTACTATATCACTGCGGTCACAGTTGGGCCTATTGTGCTTTACTCCAATTAGAGCTCACTCATGATACCGGACTTTGTGATGAAGCCTAGTAAATCTCTGAGTGGACCTGTCAGATATGTCCTCTGCCTCAGATATGTCCTCTAACCTAGATGGTGTGGACGTAATCTGATTAGACAGTTACAATCACGCAGGATATGTTCTGCTGATTCTTCGTCCTCGTTACATCGTCTGCAAGTGTTACCTTGAGTTATTCCCATAGTCATGAGGTGTTTTTCGACTTGACAGTGCCCAGTAAGGAACCCTGTGAAAGTTTGAATCTGCTTCCTCGTTAGATGTAAGAGTGGTTTCGTTCTTGTGTGGGAAGTGTTTGGCATGAATATTTTGGCTGGTTTGTTGTTTTCAATATTAGTCCAGTAATGGTTGGCCCTGTTTTTCAGCCATGTTTCAATATTGAATTAAGCTATGTTGATGGTTAGTCCACAGAATGGTCTTGGCATTATGAAAGTTGATGCCGATCCTTTTCTGGCTGGTATATCTGCTATTTCGTTTCCTACGTGTCCACTGTGTGCTGGCACCCAGATGAGATGTACTCTGTTTGTGCTGGCTAGCGATGTGAGTTGCTGTTTGCAATCCCATACTAGTTTTGATGTTATCTCGTAGCTTTGTAAGGCTAGGAGTGCTGATTTGCCGTAAGAGAACATGTATATGTTCCTGTTGGTCATGGATTTATTTAGATTTTCTCTGTGGCATATTTCTATAGCAAAGATTTCTGATTGAAATACGGAGTTACATTCGTCCATGCTTGTGTAGGTGCAGCTCCAAACCCTTCACTTGTTTTTGATCCATCTGTTGGCAATACATGAGAGTCGTTGGCAATTGTTGGTTTGTTCTGACGATTTGGGAATGTTGCCTTGAAGTTTTTGCTGAAGTTGAAGAAGTTCCAAGTATTTCGTCTTTATTTAGCTCCAAAACAATTTCAGGATGGATAAGCTTGGTGGTATCGGCATTTGCAGATACGAGCATGAAAGCATTTGTCATGACCTCTTTCTGTATCCGAAGATGTAGTGGTAGAAGGTTTACGATAACTTCCAGCGCTGCATTTGGAGTTGTTATCATTGCACTCGTAGTGCACTACCAAGCTTCGAAGCTTGTTTAGCTTATCGTGTGTTGACTTTTGTTTCGTTTTTTGCCACCATGTGGAAGCTACATATGTGACAATTGGTCTGGTTATGGCTGTGTGGAGTCATATCATGATTTTGGGGCTTAAACCCCAACTTTTAGCAATTAGACTTCTGCTGATCCAAAGAGAGATCCTGGCTTTGTCTATGGTTTTTGTGGTGAGAGTTCCAAGTCAGCTTACCATCCAGAGTAAGTCCCAGGTATTTGACTTCTTTTGAAAACTTTATTGTTTCAACAGGTAGATTGGGTTTTGTCCGCTTATACCAATTCCATCTTTTCGGCAATGAAATTGTGGTACTTTTGTTGGGCTTGATAGTTTGGCCAACTTTTTTTGCACCAGTCATCAACGAGGTTTAGTTCCCTATGTATGAGTTCTGAGACAGTTTCTTCGAATTTTCGTCTGATTTGGTTCGCAATGTCATCGGCGTATCCTTGGACATAACGGGTGATTTTTTAAACGAAGTTTTTTTTTTTGATCGAAAAAAACACTCAAATTTGCATCAAATTTCCAAAAAATTTATTCTAATCGATAAATTGGCCTTCGCCATTAACGTTTTAAAGACAACTCTAGGTAAATGTTGTCCGAGGCTCCGTTTCAAATGGTCCATTCGGAAGGTCCAATTTTGCGTCACTTCTTCGAGCATTTTGGCCTATATTCCACGAATAGGTAAATGTTGTCCGAGGCTCCGTTTCAAATGGTCCATTCGGAAGGTCCAATTTTGCGTCACTTCTTCGAGCATTTTGGCCTATATTCCACAAATTACGCATCTTATGTTATCCAGTAAAGCTTCAATCGTGTTCGGCTTGTCCACATAGACGTAAGCTCACAAGAAATAATCAAGAGGCGTTAAATCGCATGATCTTGGCGGCCAATTCAGAGCCATTTCGAGAGATAAGCTCCTCATCAAATTCATCCTTCAACATTTTCAATTGTTTCACGAGCTGTGTGGCATGTGGTACCGTCTTGATGAAACCACATGTCAACCAAGTTCCACTCAGCCAACTGGGGCAAAAAAATGGCGATATCGTTCGCCGTTGACGGTAACGTTTCTTCCACGGTCGTCTTTGAAGAAAAATGGACCGATTGATGCCACCAGCCCATAAACCACACTAAACTGCCGGTTTTTTCGGGATGCATCGGTAAGAAAAGAAAACTTTTCACTTAGACAGATGACGTTTGGACGTCATTACTAACTAGTGCTGATAACCTGAAAAATTTAACTCTTAAAAAATCACCCTTTAGAACCATCCGTGTTTACACCTGCCCTACAACGTTTCAGTTCCAGCAGGCGGGCGATTGAAGAAATGCCATGAATGCGCGTCTTGGTCTCTTTATAACTCGAAAATAATTCAGAAACAAGGGTGATCTCGTACTGAAAAACTGACTCTTCGACATTTTTCTTCAATGTACAGCTAAATCTCTGTTCTAGGCGAAAATCGACGTTGAAGACATTATGATGACCATCACAAGATTGATCCCACTTTACTTTAATTAAAAAAACAAAATGTTCCGTCCTTAGTGAATGATGAATTTCACGACCAAAATCGTTTAAAAGTACCTCACTCTTGGCATTTGTCAACTTTTCTCATTAAAAAAAAAAACGCTCTTGCAAAGATTAAGTGCCCTCGCACTTTGCTACACGTGTTCAGAGGGGGATTTCCCTAAAAAAAAAGAATTTTAATTAAAAGTTTTCAAAAACTCACTTGACGTTGAATTACGTCCACATGCGATGGCTCTGTCCACTTTCTTCTCTCAGTTCTGCGAAAAACCAATTCCATTTTGGTTTTTGCAAATGACACCTTCCCCGAACTGCATGACAGACACTCTCTCAAAAGACTCATTACGTCACGTGACCATACATTGGTTAACGAGAACTTGTCTCTACAAAGGCAATCCTAAAAATATCCACGAATTTCCACGTAAAATAACTATTTTGCAGATGATACCACTTGCACTGTAAAAGTCCATTTTAATTGAATTTATCCATTAGCGACTTGATAGGGGGTTGATGGGGGGCCCCGATCTGCCAAAAGTCTATTTATTTTCAAATATTTCCCCGAATACCATGATGATGGCATACCTCTTCCTACCCCCTATGTGTGGGTGTTGCACGATAGTGATGTTATACTTCAAAACACCGAAAGCCTTTACCTGACGACGCACGTTTACGTCACGAACATGAGGCAATTTTCAAAAGAATCCAAAGGTTCATAGCCAGATATAGGTATACCTTTGCATGAGTCAGTGCATAGTATCGCGAATAACCACACAAAATCCACATATAACCCCTATACCGCTACCGTCCCAGTCGAGTGACTTGCAAACAGCGTGGCTGCAGAAGCGACCTGCTCACAATAATTGTTCACGAAGGTTTTTAGTGGTGAATCAGCCCTCCATTCGATAGAAGCAAATTTAGCACCTGCACATTGGTGCGACTATCCGACATTTCGTTGCCAACAGTCGGTAAGATCGGTTCGGTAGTGCAATTCTATGTGTTTCGACAGCCGGAGTGGTTAACGTGTAAATTTCGAATCACCATGGTGTCCAGTGTCCGGAATACAGTTGCTGTGCAAATTTATCAAGTGAGTTCATCGACTGACTGGACTATCTCTCTATCTGTAAGTGGTGTGTGTTTGTGGTCGTGGGTTTTGGGAAAGTTTATCATTTTCGGTGTAAACAATCTCAAGACATCCAGTTTCACCAGTCAGTGGTTAGCACAGCATTAGCATCTCATTTAAATAATCGGGTCAGTAGTTTCGGCTATCCAGCAAAAAAAAAAAAAAAAACAAATGTGGACGCACAGATGAACTGTTCGTGTTGTGTCTGATTAAAAACTAATTTCGAACAGTGCAATCATCTCCTTGTGGTCTTGAGTATTATAGACCGACGTGAATGATGGTGGAGGAGTCATGTCGCAAATAGCGCTGACCTAGGTCGAATTCGCACGAAATGGTGTGTGGAAAGGTGTGTCTTTCTTCGGAGTTTGAAATGACACGAACGATGATCTCAATAAAGCTTGGAGTTTTGTGGAAATTCATTGTCGGTCGAAGGCTGACTTCATCTATGTGCGGTTTATGGTTCTTGGAAGTGTTTTGTTGTTTTTTTTTGAGTAAGCTACCTAGGGCAATGGAGGTTAATTGCATTTCTAGTGATTCTTTGATGGATGTGTGGAACCAATAAATTTGTTTGCTCATTTAAGGTGGGAATCTGAGTGAGAGAATGTTTTGGCGTGACAGTAATTGGGATGAAGCGAACATGGTTTGAGAAGATATATATACAGAACACATTTTATAAAGTGCCATACAGTACCCTACAGTGCTTCAAACCTACCTACTCCCGACCAGTTGAGATTCTCTGTCTGAGACAAGGTAGCCTTCCATTATCTTCGAACCTGAGAACGTTGCCAGTTATTCAGTTTAATCGCTCTAGCATCCGCGATCGCTTGATCCTGATCGGTGTTCATTGTCTCCTCGAACTTCAAAGCGTGTATTCAAAGATTCTTTGGGCTGAAACTTTATAAGCTGCACAAAGATGTAAATCTTTGAATACCAGCCTTCAAAGATTCTGTGGGCTGGAACTTTATGAGATGTACCAAAACGTTAATCATTGAATACCTGGGCTGGAACTTTATATGGAACCCTACCGACCAGTTGAGGTTCTCTGTCTGAGACAAGGTAGCCTTCCATTATCTTCGAACCTGAGAACGTTGCCAGTTATTCAGTTTAATCGCTCTAGCATCCGCGATCGCTTGATCCTGATCGGTGTTCATTTTCTCCTTGAACATCAAGGCGTGTATTCAAAGATTCTTTGGGCTGAAACTTTATAAGCTGTACAAAGATGTAAATCTTTGAATACCAGCCTTCAAAGAAGTTGTGGGCTGGAATTATATGAGCTGTACGAAGACGTTAATCTTTGAATACCTGGGCTGGAACTTTATAAGCTGCACAAAGATGTTAATCTTTGAATACCAACCTTCAAAGATTCTTTGGGCTGGAACTTTATAAGCTGTACCAAGATGTTAATCTTTGAATACCAACCTTCAAAGATTCTTTGGGCTGGAATTTTATGAGCTGTACCAAGATGTGAATCATTGAATGCCAGCCTTCAAGTTCGAGGCGACAATAAAGAGCGAACCAAAGATTCATTGGGCTGGAGCATTTTTTTTTCATTCGGTCGATGAGGCCGAGACAATGTAGTCAACGTGATTGTACCATTTGTACCATTTGTACTACATCCACATCTTGGTACAGCTAATAATGTTTCCGGTTCTATCTTCTCCTCCATTTGCCTTCGTCGCATACCTACTTACTTAAATGGCGCTACAGTCCGGAAAGAACATGGACCTCAACCAACATGCCTCTCCAATTAGCCCGGTCCTTAGCTGAATGCCTCCAGTTGCGCACTCCAAGTTGTTTGAGGTCGGCTTCTACTTGTGCGCTCGACTTGAAGCAAGGTCTTCCTCTACTGCGTTCGACAAGTTCCTTTCGAAAGTTTCTAATATTTGCCCCGCTTTCCTGCTTAATGTCCAGCAATCGTCACCGTAAAGTTGGAAGATACAAGGCGGTTCGCCTATTGCTTAATGGCCGTAGATGCTTCTAAGGGTGGGAGGGAGCAGTGATGTCGGTATCGTCTGCATTCCCTATGAGCTTGACGGATCTTTTGAAGATTTCGTATTAACTCCTGCTCTGCGATCAACCTGTTCCACGACGAGATTGAAGAAATCGCTTGGTAGTACATCTCCTTGTCCGAATCCGGTACAGGTTTTGAAAAGTTCAGATGAGCTGTTTTCAAACCTAACGCGTGTTTTTTTTAATGTTAGGCGTTACAGCTGTATCAGTTGCGATGATAACCCGATTCCGCCATCGCCTTATAAAGCTTCAGGCGATGGATGCTATCATGAAGTCGAGGAAAAGATTGTGTGTTGCTACTTGAATTTCGTTAATCTTTTCCAGGATTTGCCTTTGTGTGAAAATTCGGTCTGTGGTCGATCTGCTGGGCGGGTACCCACACTGGTATGTGCTGATCAGTGTGTTGCAGAAAGACTTAAGTCGTTCAAAAAGTACGCTGGAAAGGATCTTATGTTCGATATTTATCAGGCATAAGTCTGGGTAGTTGGTGCGAGTCATGATTGCCTTTTTTGTAGATAAGACAAATGGTGCTGATATTCGAGTCTCAGAGCGTGCTCTCATCCGTCCAGACTTTCTTGGTGGTTTGGTGCATGCACACTGCTATAGCACCACCTTCGTCTTTGAAAAATTTTGCTGGTAAGAACCAACCGTCTTGTTGTTCTTCAGGTTTTATGTTTTTAATGGCCGCACTAATTGCATCAATACTGGGAGGAAGCGTTACCTCTTCGTTGACTGGACATATGGAGCTGGTATTCCAGTCATCGAGCATGCTCTCATCCATCCAGGCTTTGTTGATGGCGTGGTGCATGCATACTTCTATGGCACACCATCGTATTTGATGAGTTTGGCTGATAAGAACCAACCGATTTGTTGTTGTTCAGTTTTTTTTTCTATGGCCGCACTAACTTCTTCAATACTGGTTTCGTTGACTGGTGGTGGATGGTTTCTTTCCCTATCTAACTCTCGACATCATTCCCATAAAGCAGCGGCTGGAAAACTGCCTAAATAATGTACCTGTTGCCTGAATAATGTCCTCGCGTCAGTGACTAGGTTGCCATTGTTATTTCGTAGAGCCCGCGTTCCAGAACCACATGCCAGTTGTTTGGCTTTCTTGTAGAATAGACGGATGTTCTTCTTGCCCCGTGACTCTTTGATTTCCCTGAGATGGAAGGCTGCGTGTTTCATTATTTTCCAACGCAGGATTTTCTTCTCTCAACTTCTCCTGCTTCTTGGTCTGAGTGCGGCGCGTGTTTTGCATTGTAGGGCCATGATATGTGACTCTTCTGTCATCTTTTTTGGTACTTGCAAGTATCGTCATACCATGGACATTTTTCCGGTTGGTTGGTAGTCTATGGTGGTTTCGGCTACTTCGTGGCATGATATCGGCATGGCATTGCCATAATGTATCCAATGGGTGTCGCCATTGCTGGAGTATGATGGCACAGAGGGAATCTCCTACCCAATTTTATTTTTGCAGAATCTGGCAATCTCCGGCTCACTAAGAAAGTGAAGTCTGTTCTTGAACAGTCGGCCTCTGAAAATTCGGCTGGGACGGAAAAATGATCACAGGCGCCTCAAACCTAGCTTCTCCATTTTTTTTTCTTTGTCATAGAGGCCTATAATACCACCGATCGGTAAGTTTGAGAAGCTTGTTATAACAATGGTTGGGTCAGGTTTGATGGTTATACAACAAGGGTTCCGTTACACTTTCTTTCACTTTCTCAAAGCGTCATTAGAGCAAATTTATAGATTTGGCCTTATGTCTGGGCATCTCAAACAAAGTTTCTCCTATTTTAACTCCGTTACCATCATGTAGAAGTTTCAAAGATACCAACTGTGAAGCTTTTCGGCTAAATCTTCATAACTTTTTGTCCTTTCTTACCTTGCCAAGTGCAAGAACTACAACAATATAGAAATTGATAGTCGAGCTTCGATCCGGAATGTACCTGGGCCTCCAAATAGACCGGTCAATAGCTAACGGTGCGATGAACTGCCGCACAGAAGGTCTGGTTTCGATTCCCAGCGGTAGCAACAATTAAAATGATTTTCCACTGGCCTCCTCTAGTGATGATCTGACAAATCATCCGAGCAGTACCAATTGTCAAGAAAAGCTTATCTCAAATCCGCCATTCGGAGTAGGCATAAAACAGGAGGTCCCGCCATCATACACACGCACATGAATGGTTGTGAGAAAGCTCCGCCCTGGGTACTAACGAGCCTGTTGTTCCAAAAATTGCTTTATTTTTATAGCTAACTGCCCCCAGTTCCGCACTTCATGTTGCCTGAGGTCCGTTTCTAGCTGTGCTCGACACCTAATGAGTGGTTTTTCTCTAAATCGCCCGACCATTGGCTGAGATTCAAAGGCTGTGCGAGCCGTATTACTGGTTTCCATTCGCTCTACATGTCCTAGCCATCTCAAACTTGCAATGCGGATTTTTTTTTGCCTAGGGGTATGTCGTTGTACACTTCGTTTAGCTGATGATTGAATTTTCGTCTCAATAGCCCGTCAACGGACGCGGTAAACTCGATTTTTCCTTGTTCATCAGAACAGGATTCAGCTCGGGCCGTGTGTGCTTGACTTTGACGTTTTGCACTTTGGTAAAACTTGTGGGCTAGTGGTAAGTGGGTTGGGTTACTAAGTAAAACTGTTTTTTTTTTTAATCGAGACCTATTGCATCAATATTATGAACACCTTCTCAAAATTGACCCCCGAAATCGGCTTTAACCTTGAGGCTCATTTTTTGTGATGCATCTGCATCTTCGCCAAATCAGGAGTTTCATACTGGTTGGCGGAAAAAACCTAACATATCGGTGGCGCCGATCGCTTGTTAATATCGTCGCAAAGGTATAGCTTAGCTTTCAGATTAAGGTTTGAAGACTTGTGTGCCTTAAATCCTTGTCTTTGGTGTAAGTAGGATTCCTTGTTTTGAGAACGCTGAAAACCTTCAATTCTCATCATACTTTTGAAATGTAGACAACCCCTGGTAAAGTTGTTTGTTTAATTCATTCTCTAACAAAACATGCAAAGTCTCTTCCCATCTTTTAGGGAGTAATCAGGTTTCGAATAAACGATGAGCGGTCTACGTTTATAGAAGAACGTCATTATGCTTCTTTTGTTGTACAAGCAAACATCGATTAGCAAAATTAATCTTCCACATGATATCCCCGCTGGTATCGTGTTCTGCATTAACAGTCAAGCCACCATCCAACCTAGGATATTTATAAGGTGCCTCTACAAACCGATGACCTATACACATTTTCTCCAACCTAGTGTATGCGATGCCCCTTGATGTCCAACTGTGCCGGTCATCTACGAGTATATCACTTTGCGAATGACATTTCCTTTTACATGTTGTTTAGCCGCAGACAGATGCCCTTGGGTGCACTTCAACTTTTATTTGCTGAAGCCTCTCTGTCCAGAACCGTTGAGGGAACAAACAAAAGTTCTTTTACATTTTGTCTCGCACCAAGGTTGCCCTTGCCAGAGTAGTCGGCAGCGGCACTCCCTCCATAGACTCATCACTGTGTGTTGAAAAGTTCAAGGATAATGATAATGATTTTCCATGTTTCCTTTGTGAAAATTCATTGACACACATGAGATGCCAAGCGCAAACGTTTTATGTCGTTCATCAGAGATAAACTTTGTTCCTGTTCTTCTATTTGCCGTCACTACTCCCTCTGTCTGTCATTTTCATCAACTGATTTTTTTCTTTTTCCATTTTGCATAAACTTTGTATCTGATAATTATCAACTTCCTAACTGTAAACGGTAACCGTTTATATTTATCTAACTATACATCTATTCGCAAGCTCTAGAAGCGCAAACCCATTAAAGTGAATGTCTTGCTACTTCCGTTGTGAACTTCAAAACCGAAACGTATGTATCTAGGTATCTAGTTAAAATGGTATGCTCTGTTCCAGTTACTTGCTCATTGAACTTTCCATTTTGTTTTAAGTTTTTCGTTTCTTTTTGTTTGATATTTTATTTTAAGTAGAGTTGGATTTTTTTTTTTTAAATTTAATTGCTCGGCTATGCGTGAAACACTTCTGTTGTAGTTGGACGATGTTGGTGGCCATTATATTGCACGGCATAGATATCTTTTTTCTTTTTTTTTTGAAGGAGCACATCGTACTCGTGAGTCTAATCAGCGAGAGAATCGGAGCACATAATCCTTCACTCAAGTACCAACTATGTTGTTGTGGACCTAGTAACATTGCTGCACACCACCATCATTATCTTTGACAATGTAATCATGCATCTCATTCTGGGGGCTCTCATTGGGGTTCTCGGACCAGACATTGATCGAATTTGCTTAATTGAATTTGATTGACACAATGACATGAATACCCAATGAATGGGTCACTTAGTTAGACTCTTCGTAAGCACACATGTTGCATGGTTCATATTTTGTTTTTTTCATTTTAGGTTCGTCTTTAATCCAATGGGTGCAAAAAAAAATAGCAAAAATAAATCGAACACTAGTACAGGCGGGTCGAAAAGTTTGCAGACATGTTTTGAAAAGTATTTTAGGTTGGAAAAATATCGGGTAAATCGAGAGGGGCATAACAATTTTGTAATTAATAACAAACGAGCCCTTCAACTTTTTTCCCCACATTAATAAATGCTGACTAGCTAATCACTGACTAACTTTTGACATTAGCGCGAGTATTTCTTAACGGAAAATCTGTTATATTACTCATTGATAAGCTTATTAGCATCGATCGATCGGGGCTTGAAATTGTAGTTTTTTTTTGTTGATTTAAAATCTTCCTTCAATCTGTTGTTCTGCTTCGATCATTATTTGCGTTTATGTTCTGCCAACGTCAAAACGTCAGAAATTATTTCATATCTCTTAATCCTCAGTAGGTATCCCGAACGTGACTAACGATCTCCAAAGCAGGTTTAATATTTGAAATCATCACATTGGTTAAAATTCTAATGCTGAACTATAATATTCGGAAGCATGCGGAAGCTAATGTCAAAATTCTACGTTAAGTTTTCTTAATGATTGTCACGTTGCCAATAAACTTTTGCGAATGGAAGCGGTTGTCAGAGTAGAAGTCGTTATGCCCAAAAATATTTTGTGTTTTATGAGCTTAGAAATTTAAATGTACACAGCTGTTGAAGTGAAATGTCAAATTTTCGTATGAAAGAGCAAAAGAAAGAGAAAGAACGAATGAATTGGCTTTTTCGAAAGTGAGCAAAAGTGAACGAAAACTGAACGAATCGAAGAGAAAAGCTATTACGGTCGTACAATACAAATTGCATGTGTTCGCACAATGGTTAAGTGGTCGTCCGCAACCATCTTCCATTGTAGTTTAGCATTTAGTATTGAATTTTTCTGTACACCTGTCAAAGTATCAAAAACATTGCAGCCGTTAGTGCTTCAGTTAAAAACTTGTCAAATCAATCAAATCAACACCGGCCGTTCAAAGGTATGGGCATCATATAAGCCTACATTGTGATCTTGACTAAGTGTGGCAAACGCAGTCGAGGACTCCATCAAACATGATGTTCCATAGGAGGGGCTCTAGTACAGATCCTTGTGGAACTCCTGTAGTCTAATTTGAGTGGTGATAAGGTTACTGTTCGTACATAAGCCTGCGTTATTGTTCCCTGGTCAAAGCTACCACTTGAATTGCAAAAGGTCCAGATATCTTGCAAGAAGTATACTCTTGAATGGTTGTGAGAAAAAACAAAACCAGGTCTGAATACTAACGAGCTAATTGCTTTTGAGTCTGATCGTAAACTCCGAACTCATTCACGCATATTACGACTAGAAAATTATTCATTGCGGCCTGAAGGGTTGAAGTCGGGATCGACCCAATTATCGTTCCAAACAAGTGCTTTGATTCTGTCAAAATTCTTGGTTTAGTTTTTTACACGTCTTGCTTGGCATAATCTCATACAAAAAATCTGGTGCAGTCAGGTCAGGTGACCTGACGGTCGACGGAAAGTGGAGTTTCAGTATATTAATTACTTACTTGCTTACTTAAGTGGCGCTACAGTCCGGAACGAACCTGGGCCTCACCCAACATGCCTCTCTAATTAGCCCGGTCCTTAGCTAACTGCCTCCAGTTGCGCACTCCAAGTTGGTTGAGGTCGGTTTCTACTTGTGCGCGCAAATTAGGGCGAGGTCTTCCTCTACTGCGTCCGACGTCTACCTGTGAATCGAAGACTCTGCGACCCGGAGTATTGGTGTCCATACGTTCCACATGTCCTAGCCATCTAAAACTTCCAATGCGGAGTTTCTTGACTATTGGTATGTCGCTGTACAGCTGGTATAGTTCCTGGTTGAATCTTCATCTTCATAGCCCGTCAACGCAAACGGGACCGAAGATTTTTCCTCTCGAATCGATCAAGGATGTCTTCATCATACTTCAGCACCGTAGAGCAGGACTGGGTTAATCAGGGTCTTATATAGGATCTCCTTAGTAGTTCGAGGGCTTTACCAATTAATTGCCTTCTTAGCGCAAAGAAACAGCGGTTGGCAAGAGTAATTCTTCGCTTAATTTCTGACGAGAAGTTGTCAGAGTTAATAGCAGGCCGAGATAGACAAAGTCCGGTTCAACCTCCAAGTTACATCTCTCAATGGTTACATTCTGTCCAATTCGTCGATGTGTTGTGTGTCCTTTCGTGCTGGCAGCCAACACAAGTCATCCGATGTTGTTTGGCCTTCAGAATATCGGTTGTGGCTCACGCAGTGTGTGTCGTTGCTCCGTCCTGTTGGAACCACATGTCCTCCAGTCCTAAATCGTCCAATTGCGGCAAAAAACTCGATTAACATGACCCTATAGTGCGGACCGTCCACTGTTGTCGTTTGACTAGCAGCGTTCTCGAAAAAAGGCCCGATGACTCTTCCAGTGTGAATGGCGCACCATGCAGCAACTTTGAGCGTGTATAATGGCTCCTCGTGCATTACTAGTTGATTTTCGGTGCCCCAGAAGCGATAGTTTTGCTTGTGAGAAATTAGTCTCATCGCTCATTATGATTTTGGTCGAGAAATCGCCCAATTCGAATATTCCGCGTTCTTGGGGAGTGTTTCGCTCCATGGCTTGTTCACTTGTATTCTACATCTCTCTAGTCCACAAATGTCAAAACGGATTTGACATTTGCGGCCATTTGCAAAAATAAGAGCATCTTCCAATAGGGTGATCTCTTTTAGGTCACCTTGTACTTTGTCTTGCCTTCATTTACTGCTAAACCCATTTTTGCCACTTCCTTCTCTGTATAAGCAAACGTGGCTATGACATCACGCTGAGTCTTACCAATGATGTGAATACCGTCGGCGTATGCTAGTAGTTGCACCGATTTTTGTAAAATTTTGCCTCTGGAATTGGCTCGGGCATTTTGCCTCATCCGCCTGGATAAAATCCTTTTTTGGTATCGAATGTGTCGGTGAGGTCGTTTCCTACCCTAATTGAACAGCGAGAATTCTCCATCGTCATTCTATACAAAAGGACGAGTTTGGGCAGTAAACCAAAACTATACATGGCTCTGTATAATTCGTCTCTATAAATGCTGACGAATGCGGCTTTGAAATCGATGAATAGTTGGTGGGTATCGATTTGGACTTCTATGGTTTTTTTTCCAGGATCGGCCGAAGTGTGAAAATGTGATCGGTTGCGGACTTTCCTGGCCTAAAACTACACTGAAAAGAGCCGACCAGGTTGTTGGTAAAAGGTTTCAGGCGTTCACATATTACGGCAGATAGGATCTTGTTGGCGATGTAGCATACTTATGCCTCTGTAGTTGGCGCAGCTTGGAGGGTCCCCTTTTTGGTGGATCGGGCAATAGATGCTGAGGTGCCCTTCTTCAGGCATACTTTCTTCCGACCAGGCATGGCTTATGAGTTGGTGGACTTTACTTATCAAGTCATCTCCGCCGGCTTTATTGAATGGCTCAATCTGCCTGACAGCAGAATGTTGCTAGTCATCGCGGTTCAACAGTCTGCAGAAGTGGTTCTTCCATATCCTCAGCATCGACTGTGTCTCAACTACGATATTTCCTTGTTCATCTCGACATGATGCTGTTTGAGCCTGGTATCCTTGGCTTTGACGTTTTACACTTTGGTAAAACTTGCGAACATCGTTCCTGGAATGGCACCTCTCTATATCCTCAATCGCGCGCTCTTCTTGCTCTTTTTTCTTCTTTCTGAAAAGCCGGTGTCCTTCCCTTCTTCTCTGCCTATAGAGCTCAACGGCAGCTCTCGTCTTCACCTGCAGCCATCTGTTAGCCATATATCGTTGGTGTTTATCTCTTCATTATGAAACGCTTTAGTAGATATAGCTCCTCTTTTTTAAACTTGTTTTTAACATTTCGACATATCTC
This sequence comes from Rhingia rostrata, assembly GCA_949824845.1. Classification (NCBI taxonomy): domain Eukaryota; kingdom Metazoa; phylum Arthropoda; class Insecta; order Diptera; family Syrphidae; genus Rhingia; species Rhingia rostrata. Next base: position 172,736,552 of record OX463755.1, on the reverse strand, counting down.
TTCCATTTGTTCATCTTGTGGGATCATCACCTTTCATAACTCTCGTGACCATTAAACTCTTCATATGTTCCCATCTGTTCACACACTTTTGACATCAACTGTAACCTGCATGAAACCGAATTCGCACACGAATCACCGAATGCAAAACCGAAACCCCGACATGAAAACTCTTTCGCTGAATATACATAGACACCCCTCATCACACCAAACTGCAAACATTTCATTTGTCCATGTTGGGGGCATCCTCACACGTTCATTTGATTGGACTTCTTCAGTCGTTCCCATTCATCCCCAGCCCTCGCCGTAGTTAATTCGTATTTCACTAGCCAGCTTGATTTAATCTCTCTCTCCCGCTCTCTTGTTGTGTACGTTGTTCTGCTTCTTTGGCTAGATTAACGGCTCCTTATTCTCATGATACCCGTGTTATCAATCACTCATGACTAATTTGCATTATTCTCCTCTTTATAGGCTGTGAAACAATTCATTGATCTCGTTAACCAGATTGGATCGTGTTCAGTACGAAGGAATGTATCACATACCACCGCAATAAAGTTTTTATACGCACGAAAATTTGATGTCCCACGTGCTGTGTCGCTCTACGAACAACACGAACAGATTAGACAAAAGGAGTGTCTCTACAACATCGATCCAAACGTGGAGCCATTAAGATCGGAACTGGAAACTGGAAAATTTACAATTTTGGTAAGTGAAAGTGGTGATTTGTTGGAGTGGACAATTTATTGACTTTTTTTTTTGTATTTAGTCTGCCAGAGATTCAAGTGGAGCTGCGATTGCATTATTTACGGCAAGCAAACACAGTCCTTTGTGTGTGACACACACTACAACGTTACAAGGAATCGTTTGTCAGTTAGATGTGGCGTTACAGGATTCGAATACGCAAAAAGCCGGACTAGTGTTCATTTACGATATGAGCGGATCCAAGTACTCGAATTTCGATTATGATCTATCGCAAAAGATTTTAACGTTGTTGAAGGTAAGTCGGTGTTTCAGTGAAGCTCTCATATAATTGGGTGTCGATTAGTATATAAGTTGCAGGTGGGTAGATTTATAAAAACGCCTGACCCTGCTGTAGAGTATTTTTTTAGAGAACTTCTTTTTTTTTTTGTTTAAATTGAATGCAACAAACTCAATGGAATGACCAACATTTTGGCTTTATTAGCTCACTTGTGCTCATTAGCTAACACTTAGCTCATTTCATGTTTAAACATAATTTCTGGCATACTACCTCCGTGACTGCGCCTTATGAACGCCATCGTGATGGTCCAATTTTGCACCACTTTTTCGAGCTTACCCGGTCTTATTTCATCAATTGTGCTTCGGACTTTGGATTCTACGTGGTCAATCTTGGCTCGATTATCAGCATAGACCAGAGATTTGACGTTACCTTACAAAATTAGACAAAAGATGTCAAATGAAACCAACGAGGTGGTCAATTCGAATGTCGATTTCTTGAGATGATTTTGTTACCAAATGTTTGGCTCAACAAAGTCATGGTGGCACGAGCTGTATGGCATGTTGCTCCGTCTTGTCGGAACCATTTCTCCTCCAATGACATGAGGAACAAAAAAAAATCTCGAATCATTTGCCTGTAACGTTCGCTATTCACGGTAACGTTGGCACCGGTTTTGGATTTAAGGACAAATGAGCCGATGACGCCTTCGAAAAACAGTGATTTTTTCGGGATGTAATGGAGTCTCACAATCCCAGATCCCAGACAGATTGTCATCTGAGAGTAACGAACCAGTGTTAAATGACTCGACCCATTTTTATACCGACGGCTCTAAAACAAATGACGGAGTGTGTACTGGTGTCTTCTCCGACTGGCTAAACTTCAGCCTATCTTTCCGTTTCCGGATCATTGCAGGGTGTTCCAAGCGGAACTCATTGCGATCAAAGAAGCCTTATCCTGGCTGAAAGAGAATGTAATATCTGCCAAGGATATTAGCATTTTCTCGGACAACCAAGCGGCCATAAAATCCCTCTAATCTGTCTCAACAAATTCAAAGAAAACCGTAAATTGTTGCTCATCTCTCATCTCAGTTGTCTAGACCAAGCGCTTTGTAATCTTCGATGGCTTGGTCTTTCAAACGGAGGTACGGTATTCCTTGCCTTCTCGAAAGCATCAAAGCATCATCTCTACCTATGCTGGTGCCTGCGATAGTGACATTTCATGGGACTAAATTACCAGTTGCTGTACCCGACACGAGTACACTAGGTATTGCTATCGCTACCTGCAAAATCTTACTATCGCAACATGCTAACAGCAAATCAAACCTCAGATGGAGTCTTTGCACCACGTGTCAAATAACCAAACAAATTTCGCAAAAGCTAGATTTGACAAGATCAAAGGGACTGATTTCAGTGGATAGACCGTATAATAGCGCCACTATAGGTTTCATCATGGGGCATTGTTTAAAAAGGCTGGCACGCACAAAGGCTAGGCCTTTACTCAAACGACTTCTATAGGAGTTGAATGGATGAAGAGGAAGAAGAAACCATACTTCATCTTCTTTGTAACTGCCTGGCCCTATCGAACAAAAGGAAGTTTCATCTTGGAGCTTAAGACAAATACAAACTTTTGGAGCAACAGGCTCGTCAGTATCCATGCCCAGCTTTATCATAACCATTCATGTGTGCGTGTGCACCCCTCGCACGATGTCGAGACCTCCAGTTTTATGCCGACTCCGAGCGGTGAAGTTGCGATAAGCTATTCTTCACTTTGATTCTACTCGGATGATTTGTCAGATCATTACGAAAGGAGGGCCAGTGAAAAATCATTTAAAGTGTTTCTACGGCTGGGAATCGAAACCAGACCTCCGCGGCAGTTCCTCGCATTAAACATCGCGCAACTGAGCCCGTTAACCTGTCTAGTATCGCATATTTTGCATTGCTGAAGATGATTTAGCTATGAAATTCTTCATTTTCTTCCATCATGTCCAGAGCACATTTCAAGAACGTGCGTCGCTTCATATGATCAAGTGGCTTTAGTTCATAATTCAGCTTGATCTTGTATGGGTGTAGGCCTAAATCCTCATGCAAAATGCGCCACAATATTTTCTGGGAGAACCCAATTATTGAGAACGCCTTGAAATTGACTGATTTGTTTTTTTTTTTTTGCTATTTTTGGCTATTTTGACTCAAATTTGTTCGCTTGACTTTGCATTGCTTGTCTACGAGAATTACTGCCGAAAATTGTCGTTAACGCTCTTAAAGTTGCGGCCATCGAATCAGAATTTAGAATTTAGTAGAAAATTTTAATTATTTGTGCACGATGATCCTGTGTGTACTTCTCCTTACTTACGCCCTGTAAGTAAGTAAGTAAGACTCGTGAAGAGTCTCTGTCTGAGACACTGCAGCCTTCCATCGTCTACGATCCCGGGCTCGCTGCTTCCAGTTGTCTAGACCAAGCACTTTGTAATCTTCGATGGCTTGGTCTTTCAAACGGAGGTACGGTATTCCTTGCCTTCTCGAACCTGGGGGCTGGGATTCAAAGATCTTCTTAGCTTGAGCATTATTGTCCATTTGCTCGATGTGGCCGAGCCAATGTTGTCGACGTGTTTTGGCATTTTGGACTGCAACCATATCTTGGTACAGCTCTTAGAGTTCGCGGTTTTATCTTCTCCTTCAGTCAGAAAAATACTTCGGCGGATTTTTGGTCCTGTGTCCGAGGAGTCCTGTGTGCGAAGTATTTTTCTCTCAAAGGAGCCCAGTATCAGCTCTCCCTTCTTGTTTATCGTCCAGCACTCGGCACCATAAAGCAGAACTGGCAGGATAAGGGTTTTGTAGAGCACACAGTTCGTCCTTCGAATTAGAAGTTTTGAACCCTGTTGTTTCGCCAAACCGAAGTAGCAAAGGTTTCCTATAGTAATTCTTCGCCGGATCTCCACTTGGTAGGTGAACTCCTTAACTGCATCCAAATTGCTGCTATCAATAGTGACGTTTTGTCCTAGGCGGTGGACAGATGCTTGTTTGTTTGTTGATAGCATGTACTTAGTCTTGTGTTTTTTTTTAGAGGTATAGAACTGAATTGAAATAAAACACAAGAAAATCGTTTAAATGTCCATCAATTTGGCTTTAAATGTAAAAATTTAAAAGTAATTAATGTTTAAATATGGTTTCGGACATTGGCCGCCACGGCTGGTTCGAATAAAGCCAAGTCTAGAGGTACAATTTCAACTGATTTTTCGAGCATTTGGGGCCGTATGTCGGCATTAACGGCACGCCATGTTGGCTTCCAAATCCCCTAACGTTTATGGTTTATCCATTCTCGAAATTGTGCGCTTATCAAATGTTTCCTTCAATAAATCGATTGTGACGTGCGCTGTGTGGCATATAGCGCCGTCTTGTTGAAACCACATCTCATCCACATTCATGCCATCCAATTCGGGAACAAAATAATCGGTGATCATGACTCTATACTGGTCTCTATTTACTGTAAATGACTCTACAGCATCATTTCGGAAGAAGTATGGCCCAATGACTCCACCAGCCCATAGAGCATACCAAACAGTCAGTTTTTTTTTTTTTTTTGATGCAATGGCGTCTCAAGGTCTCATATGGATTCTCTTCACTCCAAATGCGGCAATTTTGCTTGTTGACGTAGCCATTCAACCAAAAATGAGCCTCATCACTGAACAATATTTTGCGATCAAAATCAGCATCTAGAATCGCATATTCGGCCCATACACCAAAATCACGACGCATTGCATGTTCTCGCGGCTTTAATTCATGCACAAGCTATATCTTGTAAGGTCGTAAGCCAAGATCTTTGTGCGAAATCTTCCATAAAGTTAATGGACAAAGCTCCTATGGCTGTGCACCGTGGCGAATCGATTCATTCGGGTCCTCTTCAACACTTTGCTCTACAGCGGCAATTGTTTCTTCGGTGCGCACTGTTCGACGTCTCTGCGGATGCGTATTATCACAAAGAGTAAACGAAGTGCGAAAACCATCCATGGTTTACCGAATCATTTGCTCTGATGGACGATTATGTCGACCACAAAATGGATGGAGCTTGCGGTAAACTACGCGAACTGAACCATTATTTACGAAATAAATTTTTCACGGCTTGCAAGCGTTGTTCATTTTTCGTGCTGTTCATGATGAAATGGCAAACCAAACTAAACATAAATGACATTAGAGTTGCTTGATTTGACAACAGAATGTCAATTTTATCTCTGTTCGAAAAACCAACCTCTCAAAAAACACCCGTTATAATCCCGCAATGACAAACAGCTTCATGAGTTAACTCTGAATTAAATTTATTCCGGAATTAGTTAACTCTGGGTTAACTCAGAGTTAACCCAGCACTGAAAAACCGGGCCTGCTACCACATTGTCAATTTAATGGGATGTGGAAACCCTGCTTAAAGCGGAGTTTTCTCTTAACTCGCCAGTAGAAATCCATAGGAATGAAAAACAGTAAACGGAAATAAAACCAATTAAAAATGAATTTTGACAGATCAGTGAATTTCCATCTAAATAATTGTTTTTATACTTTTGTAAATGATTTAAATGTAGTGAATATGATAAATACAAACAGACCAACAGATCGAGACCAAAAATGTACAAACCGAGAACTAACTTCAAGACCAATATTTTCTTGGAGGATCAAGTACGGGTGGTAACATTTCTGCTGATCTGCAAGTGATGGCTGCTATAAAATAACTATTAGGGTCGAAATGAAGTATATTATATAATCTTCTATCTAACTTGGCAGCACCTTTGTGATGTGTTTCAAAACACACCCCAAATAAACTGACAGATGTCATGATAGCAAAGTAAAATTCTTTCTTTTTGTGGTTAGGAAACTGGGCGGTAGGAGCACAATTGTCAGAATTTTAAAATTCTGCTACTTAACTTATAATAAATTTTGGTAAAAAAGATTTTAGAGAGCACTGGAATATCACTTCAGATAAGTGTTTCCAATTTGACCGCCCGACTTCTTAACAGGTGCGTTCACACTGGAAGTTTTAGTTGTCAAGTCGCTAATGAAAGGCAGTTTGCAAATGCATAAGGAATGATTTAAAAAATGGCTCAGCTTAATTTAATTTGTCATGCGAATCAGCGTTTTTTTGTGGCCTAGCCATCGATATTTATTTTATTTAGCAAAACGCTGGTGTTTTGTATTGGATATGTCCTTTGCCTCCTCTTTACCATAGAGTAAGACATCCATTTTGGTGGCAATTTGGTTTTGTTATAAAGGGTGATCCATTTCGAGGTTCCCTACTTTTTTAAAGAAAAAAACACAGAAAATTCAAATTTAATGGAGAGAATGTTTATTATCATTTGAAAGAACATTCTTTGGCATTTATTTTTTGAAGATTATGTCTATCAAATGTTGGCCGTTGCTACGTCGCAGATGGTCCATCCGTTGAGTCCAATTTTCGATCACTCGTTCAAGCATTTCGACTGTTAACTGGCGAATGACACGCGTGATGTTTTCCTCCAAGGCCTGAATCGAAGCGGGTTTGTCGGCATAAGCTTTTGACTTTACATATCCCCACAGGAAAAAGTCTAACGGTGTGATATCACACGATCTTGGTGGCCAATCGACCGGCCCAAAAGTGAAATTATGTGCTCACCGAAATGTTCTCTCAATAAGTCCATTGATTGATGCGATGTGTGGGAAGTGTCGCCGTCTTGCTGAAACCAAATTTCGCCGAGATCACGAGCTTCGATTTCAGGCATCAAATAGTCGGTTATCATGGCACGATAACGGTAGCCATTGACGGTTACGTTCGCACCGGCATAATTTTTAAAGAAATATGGACCGATGATTCCACCGGCCCACAAACCACACCGAACCGTTATTTTTTCTGGATGAAGTGGCAGTTCTTCAATCTCTTCAGGTTGCTCTTCGTCCCAAATGCGGCAATTTTGTTTGTTTACATACCCATTGAGCCATAAATGGGTCTCATCGCTAAACAAAATTCGCCTCGAAAACGTCGGATCTTCTTGGAACTTTTCAAGAGCCCATGGAGTGAAGCGATGTCGCTTGGGAAGGTCGAGCGGCTTCAGTTGTTGCACAAGCTGTATTTTGTACGCTTTCAATTTAAGATCTTGACGTAAAATGCGCCAAGTCGTTCCATACGTCAGTCCGAGTTGCTTCGAACGGCGCCGAATCGACGGTCTTCGTGTACACTCTCAGCTACGGCCGCTATATTTTCTTCACAGCGTGCTGGACGTGGTCTATTCGGTCGAATATTATCCAATAATGAATGCTGGGTCTCAAAATGGGTGATGGTGTTGCGAATATTACGCTCAGTAGGCCGATTATGTTGACCATAAGTTGAGCGAGGTGCACGAAACACATTCCTCACAGAACGTGAATTTTTATAATAAAGTTGAACAATTTGTAAACGTTGTTCATGCGTAAGTCTTTCCATTATGAAATGCCAAACAATACTAAACAAAAATAACATGACAGCATGACACGACTCACACGTGATCTGTCAAAAAAGGCTATTGAAAAAAGTATCTCTACTTGGATCACCCGTTATGTGTACATCTTAATAATTTACTATATATGCATTTTTTAATTCATCTTACAACTTAATCCTACGACGCCAGTCACAACGGTTTTCCTAAAAATGTAGATCCTTACACAATCCCATTCTTCAAGTAAAAATCATTGAATTCATAAGGAATCCTGTTTTATCATAACGCCACTCCAACTAACCATTGGTCTATATATTGTTTGCACACCTCGAATTGGTTGAGGTCGCTGTGCTACTTAAGTGCTCTTAGACTTAAGACTCTTCTGCCTCTATCGTCTGCCAGAAAATCGAAGACTCGAAGTAATCCCTGTTCAATGTTGTCTGGCTTATGGAATATCATTCAATCATATCGTCACAACATTTATTTAGCCAAATATTTAATATTAGCTTAGCATTTTATAGATGCGTATTGTACGCAATAAAAAGAATAACTATGCGTCGTATAAAAAATTATGTTATGCAATATCATTCGGTTTTTATGTCGCGTTTTCATTGCTACCCTTTTTATTGCCTCTTTCGATTTTATTCGTTGTAACTCATTTTGTACGTCGGCTCTTAGTGGTTCACATTAAGTCGACCGTTCAAATTGAGTACAACGAAAATGTTACGTATACGACACAGTAACGTCGTTTATTTTTGTAACAGATGCCTATCTTAGGTCAGTCTTATAATAAGGTCGGTCGCAGCAATTAGTTATGTTATGAAAGTTTTTTTACCACAAAAAAAAACGTTTACCAACGTTTTACAAAAAAAGATGTAAAAAGTTTAACAATTAAACTTCCTACTTGTCCCTTTAATAAATGCAACAATAAGAGTCATAAAACGCGAGAGTTTTATCCAGCCTACCATTAAGATGAAACCGAAGAAGTGTGTCTGCCTGCATTCGTTCGGCAACAAATTTAATTTATCATTTGAATTGTACAAGGTGGCGCAAAAATAACCTTCCGATGTTTTTTGGCTGTTATTTAAAAAAAAAAAATGAAAAACTTTGATTCTTCTTGTGGATTATTTTTATTTGGTCTTTTAATTTTTTTTACTTCAAGTCGAGAATATGATGTCATGTAAATGGCCGCCGCCACAGTTGATTGTCATTTGAGCCCTTTTTATGGCATTTTCCATCACTTTGCCCAAAACTTCCGGCGATAGGTCCTCACATTCTTGACGGATATTGTCTTTAAGAGCTGCACGAGTCTGATGCTTGTTGACATAAACCCGCGACTTCAAAAAGCCCCACAAAAAGAAGTCTGGAGCGGTCAAATCAGGCGATCTTGTTGGCCAGTGCAAATCGCCAAAACGGGAGATTAGGCGCCCGGGAAATGCATCCTTCAGCATATCGGTTGTGGCAAGTGCAGTGTGTGCCGTTGCACCGTCCTGTTGGAACCACATGTTTTCCAATCCCAATTCATCAAGAGCTTTGTAGCGCTCACCATTCACAGTAACCGTTTGACCCGCGACGTCTTCGAAAAAAAAGGTCCGATGACTCCTCCAGCGAAAACAGCACACCCCAACAGTGACTTTGAGCGGGTGTAATGGCTCTTCGTGGGTTACACGCGGATTTTCAGTGCCCCAGAAGCGTAAATTTTGCTTATTTACGTACCCGCTAAGATGAGCCTCATCCCTCATTATTTTTTTAGATGAAAAATCATCTTCCTCTTGGTGGTGATTATGGATGGCTTGAGCGTATGTTAGACGCGATTGGCGGTCAGCAGCTAACAGCTGATGCACCGTCTGGACTTTGTACGGAAACATCTTCAAATCTTGTACCAAAATTTGCTGTTAAGACCGTCGACTGATACCCATTTTCGTGGCACGTCGTCTGGTCGATGTCGACGGCGCTTCCATGATATCTTCGGCTACAGCAGCAATATTTTCTGCAGAACGGCTACTCCGGGGTCTGCCACGCCTGGCAGCATCTCGTGTTGTGCCAGTCTCTTCGAGGCGAGGGGCTAAACGTCACAGTGTTTCACCCGTAGGCGTTGGACGGCTAGGAAATCTGTTCAAATGCATTTTTGGTAAGTTCTCCGCTTTTCCAGGATTGCGATAGGAACGAAGACAGGGAGACGTTCTTTTACCTTGATGGGTTCTGTGATAGGAACGAAGACAAGGAGACGTATCCATTAAAGTCAACAAAACCCTTTTGCAGAACCCATCAAGGTAATAGGGTTCTGCAAAAGTGTTTTGTTGACTTTAAAGGATTATTTTCTCGTATAAATCTGCCATCCCGATTTGAAAGAATTAGGCAATCATCCGACATACAAAATTCACTTCTTTCCATGCTTGAGACAGTCTATAAGAAGAGTCTCCAACAAGGAAAAGTTTTGTGGCCTGTTGGTGCTCGGATAAGGCGGCGTTAAACTAGGCCTGCAAAGCTTGCTAAATGACGATATAGGGTTATACCTTGATACTCAAGTGGGGTTATGTTGTCCGAAAGAGAAAATCACTCAAGCCCGATCTTTTGCAGAAACGGATGATCTGGATCATAGAGTTGTATGCCATATCCTGTTGATCTTCATAGGAGTGACTGCCAAAAAAAAACTTCTTTGGATGTTGCTTATCGCAAGGCACCGAAACATCAGGTTAGTGATATCCCATTCTACTTCAGGGTCGCTAAATTTGCATAAATGATGCATGCTGCCAAAGATTAAAAATTCATACAGATGACGCACTGCGTACAAGAAAAATTGTTCTCTGGCGGGTCGTACTGGCTTCTGTTTCTGTTTTTTTTTGTTCTCAATGCGTCATCTGTATGACTTTATAATCTTTGATGCTGTTGAAGGTCGGTAAGCAAGAGTGGCTACTCAACTATGTCCTATCAAAAATTATAGACATACATATGACGCACAACATATCGTTGTATGGCGGGTCTTACTGGCACAGCCCGCCATATAATTTGGATCTCGTTTCTCATGTGTGCACGTGCACACCGACCGCCCTTACCATGCAGCTGGTGAGCAAAAGTTTCTGTTTTTTGTTTTCAATGCGTCATCTGTATGGCTGTATAATGTTTGGTCCTATTTAGGGCTTTAAGCTGATTTGTAATGCTGGCGTTTATTTTTTGGGCAGAGAGTTTAGGCCTGCCTACACGTACTAGTGTTGTACGTGTGGCTATGTTTCCTTTCGTTATGTTCCGTTTTTTTAAAGCCAGCTGGGGATTTGCCCTTCCATCAGATAGTAAAGCGCTGCTTGCTGATCCTAGTCTAGCTAGTTCGTATGCTTTTTCGTTTTCTCTCATGTCATTTTGGACCTTATTTTGTAAGCTTAGCGCACGAAATTTAACTAGAGTTGATGCCAGATCAAACGTCTGACTGTCTACTTAGATGTAGATATCCTCTTGTTATGTGTCCAGTACCATAGACTATTCGGATGCTTCGAGTATGGCTAGGATTTCCCATTGGAATACACTACACGTGTGTGGTAGTCTTAAAGCCCGGAGTAAACCCCAGATCATACTTCGATTTCTATTTCGGATCCATCAGGTGGTTACCACATTGTTGGACGACTATTAGTCTCTGCTTGGTATTCTGATTGATTATTTGATATCAAAATAGGCGAGGTAAGAGATTATGCAGTCAGACATTTCGACCAGTGCATCACAAGATCTGACGTGTGCTGTAACACGGTTAATCCCGTAGATTCCTAATCTTTCTTTATGTTATTTTGGTAGGAGCTTAAGAGATTTGTTCCATTTGAAATATTTTGTGAAGCTTTTGGGGAGCTATCTGGGAAATAAATACCCAGTAGCACCTTTTTGGATTTTTCACTCTATTTCGTTCAAGTTGGCTTCATAAAGCTGACACAGGGTGTTATAAGGTACTCTGTCGAATATATTTCACCAAACTCTGCTAAAACACTTACAATTCAGCTTTGCAATCTATACTTTGTTGGGTTCGTATTCCGGAACAAATCACTTTAGCACTTAGGGTAATTATTTATCTCCGCGATGTGAATTTCTCAAGACATCACAGATATTCATCAGCCATTTACCTTGCATGCTGATCTTAATCTTGGCTAAAAAAAAAACACATTGTGAAGGCCATAGAAGCTGTTGTTTACACTTGCCGACTTCGGATCTGGACGAATGAACGAAGCGATCAAAATGTCTCATTTCCACCGTGATTGTATCGACACTAGTGATCACACTTCCTGATGTTATACGAAACCGATTGCATGCACTTGTCCACTTGACTGATTATCTCTTAACGTAACGCAAACAAACAGGGAAGTGAACTTGTAATGCATGCACTTAATCCCACCTTACAGCCCTTGGGAAATTTTAATCATTTAATTCTCGCGACAGATAATTTAATTTAATTTGCATCTCTCACGATCGTTTGTCGTTTGTGAGTTTTTTTTTTTTTTTTAATTATCATGCTGATCATGCTGATCTTGACTCTCGAACACGTTAGTGCACTTAAAAAGTACTCCAACTTATCAGCTGAGAAAAAAAAGTTCCCAATTCCACACCCAGACTGCGTGACAATCTTTAGCAGACAATGGAATCGCCATTTTTTTCAAAAAGTGAATAATGACAGGTCATTGATGTTTGATGACTTGACAGTAACACAATGTAATACGCAAGTGGAGGTCTTTAAGACTGTATGACAATCTGATTACTCACCCATACTCGTAAATGGTTAAGTTGTCACTAAAAAAGGTGCTTCCATTCAAATTAAATGCGAAAATGACTGAAGCCCCAAAAAATTGACTTTTCGCAATAACGGCGAGAAAATATTCCATTTGAACACCACGAATTTTATGACTCAAAATATATTTCGCGGTAACTTTCACTGATTTCATTTTTTTTTTGTTGGGTGTTAATGTTCAGCTTAAATCGATAATCACATGGAATGGCCGGATACTTAATCAAAGCCTTCATTTGAATTTTTTGTTGGCCAAAAGAAAGTTGTTTACCCACACACAATAATGACGTTTATAATTCAATTAAAATTGTGAGACTGACAGGTACCTCATCATTAAGCGATCATTGACGTTTCGACGACACTTTTAATAGGCAGTTGTCAGTTGTCACTAAGTTGTGATTAACGATTGCTGTATGCGAGATTAGATTTTATTCACTGAGATAAATAGGTATGGATTGAAGTGATTTATCGGCGAATATGGACAGAATTGCTATTTGAATGTGGTGATGTCATCGTGCTATAGAAGAGGACTATTTATGGTTTAGTTGCAACCTAATCGATTTAGCAAACATGTGTTTGACAGTTGTTGCTATCAAGAGAAGGTGCTAATCAATGTCAATGTCAACAAGGTGCGGAAGAGAGTTATACACTTGAAAATGCTTATCTACTGTCAGCGATGGATGCGTGTGTTTTCAGGCATGTGGTCACTTTTGAGGTGTCCTTTGTGGTGACTTGTTGGGGGTCGTTGCTAACGAGTTGTGGTTCATATTTTTTTTACCGAAATTGAGAGCTACTCAGTATTCATGACCTAAGGAGGGGTGTGTTTACAACAAGACAGCGTCTTGTATGTCCACAAATTTTATGGTTGTCAACTTAATATATTTCGTTGTAAAAAGCCAGATAACAGGTTTAGTTTCATAACTTTTTTTTGTGTAAAACCTTAGGCAATCATCAGTAAGTCAAAGACTGGAAATGAATCAAACTATACAGATCGAATGAGTTTTTAGTAATTTTTAATCACATAAAACGCCTGCTTAACTTTTTTATATATGACACCGTCTCCAAACATTTTGGTTACCATCTAAGATGGCTGGTAATACGGTCGTGTGTTGATGTTATAAATCTTTTAAGATCTTCCACACTTCTGACTAAAACCGGTCCGGGTAAGACGACTTCTCACAGACTGATTTCACACAGTTGAAATGGTACCTATAGCTTAAAGGCCCCTTAAAAAAAGCCACTTCCCCTTTCTTCTTGTTTTAACGCTACAAATCGCGGCGCTCCTGTGCCTCAAATTCTTTATTCTCTATAGTCGCCTCCAATTTCGTAACCAAGTCGTTGGAGTATCTGATCCAACTCACGGAAGATTACTTCATGGATGATGATGTCTGCCTAGGTTTTTCTTCCATCTTATGGCGTTGAAGATTTTACGTACTGGAGCGTCTGTGTTCATTCCCTCCCAGCCGTCTTAACCTTTGGATACATAATTTCTGCCTAGACTTGTGTCGCCGTACAGCACGTATAGTTCGTTGTGAAATCTTCTTCGCCAGTTGTTACTTCGTTTGTCTACACAAACAGGACCATAAGTCGTAGGAAGGACTTTTCTCTACTGCTGTAAGCGGGCTTTCATCCAACTGTTAGAGGATCCATCCTTCTGCATTGTATACAGTAGGACATGGTTGAAGCGGGTTCTTCTTTGCCAGATGTTACTTCGTTTGTCTACACAAACAGGACCGTAAATCGTACGAAGGACTTTTCTCTACTGCTGTAAGCGAGCTTTCATCCAACTGTAAGAGGATCCATCCTTCTGCACTGTATACAGTAGGACATGGTTGAAGCGGGTTCTTCTTTGTCAGATGTTACTTCGTTCGTCTACACAAACAGGACCATAAATCGTACGAAGGACTTTTCTCGAATACTATAAGCGAGCTTTCATCCAACTGCTAGAGGATCCATCCTTCTGCACTGTATACAGTAGGACATGGTTGAAGCGGGTTCTTCTTTGCCAGATGTTACTTCGTTCGTCTACACAAACAGGACCATAAATCGTACGAAGGACTTTTCTCGAATACTATAAGCGAGCTTTCATCCAACTGCTAGAGGATCCATCCTTCTGCACTGTATACAGTAGGACATGGTTGAAGCGGGATCTTCTTTGCCAGATGTTACTTCGTTCGTCTACACAAACAGGACCATAAATCGTACGATTGACTTTTCTCGAATACTGTAAGCGAGCTTTCATCCAACTGTTAGAGGATCCATCCTTCTGCACTGTATACAGTAGGACATGGTTGAAGCGGGTTCTTCTTTGCCAGATGTTACTTCGTTTGTCTACACAAACAGGACCATAAATCGTACGAAGGACTTTTCTCTACTGCTGTAAGCGAGCTTTCATCCAACTGTAAGAGGATCCATCCTTCTGCACTGTATACAGTAGGACATGGTTGAAGCGGGTTCTTCTTTGTCAGATGTTACTTCGTTCGTCTACACAAACAGGACCATAACTCGTACGAAGGAGAGGGTCTATCCTTCTGCACTGTATACAGTAGGACAAGATATTCGATCTTATCGATAGGGCTTTATTTCTCAATTGCTTACTTAGACCAAAAAAGTTATTTGTGCAGCTTACAGCAGTATCAATGGACATACTCTGGCCAAGTCTGCGATGGGAGTCGACTCGTGTTGATGAATGCATAACCACAACCATTTTGCTCTCCACTGCTTCGATGCCAGTGATGCCAGTCACAAACAAACCCAAGTATTGCGTGGATATGTTAAAGATGTACTGGGCTGGATGTGGCGGGAAATGGAAGGATCTTCAGGATCTGGCGCAATGTAAGCGTGTGTTTTCACACGTTGATGGTTGACCTTCCTGACCAGAGGCCGCATTGAAAAGGACCAATTAGATCGTCAAATGGCGGATCGTACTGGCACAGTCCGCTATATGTTTGGATCCAGTTTGTTATGTGTGCACGTGCACACCGCCCGCACGTACCAAAAAGCTGGTGACCAAAGTTTCTGATTTTTGTTCTCAATATGTCAACTGAATGACTTTATAATCTTTGGAGTAACTGATGTCCCTACTTGTGGATCGGATATATGGCTTTGAGGTTCAAATGGTCGGTCATACATTTCTCCAATCAAATTTTGCAGATGAGTTAAATGCTCCTTACCATGTGATCACTTTTAAAAGCTCTGCTAGGTTACATCAAGACCAGCTTATTTGAAGCCTGATGATTAGATTGATAGTTGGACCGTATTTTGATCCGGTGGTTAAAACTCGTCCAGATTGAGGGCACCTGTTTGTTCGTTGATGGAATCTTGTCTATCATCACCGTTTAGCAACCGTTTGAAGAAGTCTCCTCGGATATTTAACATCTCACTTTGCTCCAGGCTAGTTCGTGAATCCTTTTCGTAGGCTACGCGCCTGATTTCTTCTGAAATATTTCTGCATCTCCTCGACTTTTTGCAGTTGATGGTCTTGAATCTTTCATCAAATCAAGCATTTCTTCACCTTTATGTAGAGCTGGTGGCTTGATTTTGATTTTTCTGGAGCCATGATCTGTAGACTTCCGTACGCGGGGTTGGTTCGTGAATCCTTTTCAAAACTACGCACCCGATTTCTTGTGAAACATTTCTGCATTTCCTCGACATTCTGCAGTTGACGGTCTTGAACTCTTGAATCTTTCGCCTAAGCAAGCATTTCTATACCTTTATTCTCTTCATAAGAAGTGGTGGCTAGATTTTCGTTTTGCGGTGGTGGTTGTGAATTTTCCAACATTTCTGGTGCAGAGTTTCTTATCACTTTCGGTTACTTCCTATTGTAGCCGTTTCTATTTATTCGTGTACGCGCATTTTAGCACCAACCAGGTTGTGGTCCGTGTCGATGGTGGCTTCTCGGCAGGTACATACATCAATAACGCTTGAGCAACATGGTCGATTTAGTTGCAAGTTCCACCTGGTCTTGAACGCAATATGACTTTGTGGATGTTGAAATGTGGGAACCTAGCTATCACGGTGCCGTGATGAAGCTATGTAAATGTGACAAATTCTAGCATTTGGTATTTTAACACTTTGATGAAGCGTCAGAAGGCCAATTTGAATTTTATGATATTATATTAGCTTCCCTGATACGTGTACAATACATACAATTTGATTTGAGCTCCATCTAACTTTATGTCACTTTCCTCATTTGACATAATGTCGCTTTATCAAAGTGTCATATTCGCAAATGCTAGAATTTGGCCTCATGTCACTTTATAAAGCGACATAAGATCAAATTTATAAATTTGGGCTTATGACACTTGGCCTTATGTCACGGCACCGCTCATAACAATGTTTTTACCTGCAGCGAACCTCTTTCTCAGCTATTCCCAAAACGAATGTAATTTCTTCCAAAATCTTTTAAAGTCGGCCGTACCTACTAAGTTATAGAAGTTCAAAATTCAGCTGCAGGTCCCTCCGTCGTGCAAGAAGTACACAAGCAAACGTGAAGACGTACATGTGAAGTAGAAGACATGACTCTAGTAATAATCACAAATGCCGAACTAAAGAGCTTATCCCTATTCAGGGAGGACAAAGCACCCGCTTGTTTCGCAGTAAGTATCCAGTATGCTATTGAGCGCTGGGTCTTGGTCTTTTAGCTTTATCCGCCAGCAATTCTAATCTTTTTTTTTTGAGGAGCAGGTCCACCCCAAGTGAACAGTCACTTCAGTAAGAAAATATTGATTTTACTCACAGGTCCCGATTGAACCTACAATACAATATCAGTGATTCAGAACAGCTCATTTATATACTCTTTGTCCGACTCTCATTTGCTGTCGCTAAGACTAAAAAGCCGTTGGTGGTTACTCAGTTCATGGTCTAGGTACTGAGAATCCATCGCTACATGGACATTATTTCCAGCTTCCAAGGCCTCATTAAGGTGTAAATGCTTGTAATTTTATATTAAAGCCGGTTCTTAAACCGCTCCCATTTAATTTTATTGCTGCTGTTAAGTATCCTTGCAAAGGGAATCAATTCTAGTAATGTTTTAGAACTCATTTGGTTCTGGTTTGCAGACCAACTCCTATACCTCCAATTTTCGCGTTCGCAGTCCAAGACGCTTAGTTCAGCTAAGGGTTAAAACTGAAATGAATATATTCACAGACAAATTTTCCATACTGCTAGAACTGACGAATCGTTGGAGTCAAGATGACTTCGTTGGTTCCACAGAAAATCCCTTAGTGATGCTTTTTTATCAACATGGAATCCGCTAAAACTAAAAGTGATAAAAAGATTTAATTTCCATTAAGTCATATCCAGTGGCTGTAGGGTCGCAGTGAAATAACCTCCACGGAAATAAGCCCCGCCACGAAAAGCATTAACCCCCGCAGTGTTTGTTGCCATATGAAATTGGAGTTCTATTGAAGTTTGATGAATGCAAAGTTTGAATGTTAGTGGGATGCGTGGTCCCCCCTGCAAACCCTCTGCGTGGGCTTACTGTTGGATTTGGGATGTGTGCTAGGTGTGATGCATGAAAAGAAAATAAACCCAACAAGCTAAAGGCACTAACAGCTGCAGGACTTATTTCCATTTCCAAAGTCTCAGTGGAGCGATGGTTACTGCGATGAAATGCCGCGCAGAAGGTCTGGGTCGATTACCAGCCGTAGCAAACATCTAAATGATTTTTCACTGGCCCTCCTCTCGTGATGATCTGACAAATCATCCGAGAAGTCAGTCAGTTTTCAAGAGAAGCTTATCTTGAATTCGCCGTTTGGAGTCGGCATAAAACAGGAGATCCCACCATCGTGCAACAAATACACACTCACACATGAATGGTTGTGAGAAATCTCGGCCCTGGGTACTAACAAGCCTTTTGCGCCAAAAAAAAAATTCTTTTGTAAAAAGCAGAAGCCCCATGGGGCTTATTTCCGCAGGGGTTATTTCGCTGCACCGGCTGTAGATACAAATTGGATGTGTGAATATTCCCATTGTTTTCAATCTGGAAACGTGACTTTAAATAAATGCCTCTTTCGGCATACTTCCATGCTTACTTCACTTCGAATAACAAAACTCCGAAGGCAGATCTCTTGGATTCATAGTTACCAACATGAATGAGTCACCACTTTCCTACTGCGGAATAGACTGATTTTTTACATCACACGCCCTTATATTGTTAAATCAGCCCTGAAGGCATAAGCACGAATTTCATGTCGATTTATCGTGTTGACTTTAATTTTAAATCCAATTTACACATTTGACTTTGTTGAAATATTCCCTAGAAGCAAATTAATTTTTTTTGACAGCTAGTCTGTCAGGTGTTTATTTTGTGTAACATGTGGAATATGTCAAAAGATGACAGGTGCATTGGCGTTTTCCATTGGTACACCTCGATTTTGATTGGAAATTTGATCTTTTTTGTTACCAATGGAACACGAATTCAGATTGATTTTTTTTTTGTAATTGTTGTAAAGGGTTTTTCAATAAGAGCGCTACAAAAGTTTTTTTTAAATAAAAAAAAAAACAGTTTTGGATATCAATGAAATTCTTTATTCCTGTGAAAGTACGTTCGATGCCATTATGTATGAAACTCGATTTCCTTTGCATGGCCACCACGGGCACGCTTGCAGAAGTCCAGACGCTGCACCCAATTTTCGACGGCTTTCAAGCATTAATCGGCCGATACTGCTGCAATTTCACGTCCGATATTCGTACGAAGTTCATCAATCGTCGCTGGCTTGTTGGCATAGACCATAGACTTGACGTTGTCCCACAGGAAATAGTCTAACGGCGTCAAATCGCACGACCGAGGCGGCCAAGCGACTGGACCATTTCGTGAGATAACACGTTCTCCAAACTTGGTTTCGAATAAATTGATTGTGGCATTCGCTGTGTGACTTGTGGCGCCGTCCTGTTGGAACCACATGTCCTCCAAGTCCATTTCATCCAATTGGGGCCCAAAATATTCGGTAATCATTGAACGGTAGCGATGCCCATTCACAGTTACGTGCCGGTCTTGATCATCACGGAAGAAGTACGGCCCAATGACGCCGCCGGCCCATAAACCACACCAAACCGTAATTTTTTCGCGATGCAATGATGACTCATGGAGTACGTGTGGATTGCTGCCTGACCAATACCGCAAATTTTGTTTATTGACGAAGCCATTCAGCCGGAAATGAGCCTCATCGCTGAAGATGATTTTTCGATGAAAATCCGAATCATTTTCAAGTTGTTGCTCAGCCCAATTCACGAACATACGACGCTTCTGGTTGTCAAGCGGCTTCAGTTCTTGCGTCAATTTAATCTTGTCAGGATGTAGGCCAAGATCTTTTCGCAAAATTCGCCACAATGACCTCACACATATGGCCAACGTTGAGACACATTTGGGCTTACTTCAACTGAACATTTTACTTCAACGGGAACATTTTGTACTGTGCCTGTGGATTCAAATTTTTCCACTAGACGCTCAATTGTTGATCTACTACGACGATTATGACGACCATAAATTGGACGTAGCGCTCTTAACGTTGAGGCCACTGACTCCGAATTTCGGTTGTAAATTTTAATAATTTCGACTCGTTGTTGGATCGTATATCTTTTCATCATAAAATGGCAAACCTTACTGAAGAGAAATGTCAAAAGAGCTGCATGAAATATGGCGTCGTTTGCTGTCCCTGTCGCTCAACTTTTGTAGCGTCCCTGTTGAAAAACCCGATAATTTCGTGTATATTTCGTTTTTGTGAGTCAGCTAAATCAGTCAGTCGTCGCTATAGCACCCCCTCCTCAGTGAATCCTTACGAGGATTAACGATATCTCTCAGGTGTTTTTATTACTCTTTCTCTGGCGTCGATGATGCTCGGACTCTGCCGTCCCTGACGAATACGTAGTCGCAAACATTCTGAGCTGAAACAAATGGTTTTTCTGAAGCGCGATTTGAAGACGGTGCTGGTCTTTTGTTTTCGAAATGACGCTCTAGTCGATTAGCCAATTCTGTTTGATCTGTAGATTTGCTAGATTGAAAAAAATTACTGGGTAATCGGAGATTTTCTCCGTATATAAATTTCAGCCGAGGAAGTACTCAATTCTTCCCGTATGGCAGTGCGTAGTCCCAGTAAAAAAAAAACGGCAAAAATTTAGACTATTGCGAATCTTGCCGACACATTATAGCAGATTTGAGGGTTCGATGCCATCGCTCGATCATTCCATTAGCTTGCGGGTTATAAGCAGTGGTGCAACTTCGTTGAAATCATAAGAAGGTACTGAGCTCTTGAAACAATAGGGATTCAAACTGCTTCCCTTGGTCTGTAACTATAGTACAGGGAACACCGAATCGTGGCACCCACTCGCGACAGTTTCTGCTCTAATATCGACCAAAGGAATTGCCTCGGGCTAACGTGTGAAACGACCAATTAGCGTAAAGCATCATTGGTAGCTTTCCGATGTCAGCAACGGGCCAATCAAGTATACGTGCACCGTGGCAAAACGTTGGCCCATCTGATTAAATTGTCCAATTGGACTTTGGAGGTGCCCTGAAATTTTTGAACGTTGGCAAGAAATACAACATTTCGCCCACGTGTGCACGTCTTTTTTTTGTATAGATGGTCATTCGTATCCAACACACACATCCTTCGTAATGGCTTTTATGCCCGGATGAGACAGGTTATGGATGACGTCAAAGACCATTTTTGCTGGATCTTGGTGAGTATGGACGAAACCGTCCAGCTGCGACGTCGCAATAAAGAAGCATTTTAGACCCTTTTATTGGTAGCCGCTTTGATTGTAAGGATGTTTTTTTTTTTTATAATTTGCGCGCACTCTAGGGGTTATGAATACCCTTTACATATTTTAGCACAGTGCGGGCGTTAAGGAAATTAGGAATAAGAAAAAAGGAGATACCGATGCACATTGGTTTTAAATGTCTGTAAGTTATAATGGAAAGGAAAAAACAGAGTTTGGTAGAGCATTCCACATTCGTGTTGTTCGGTTTATGTACGAATCTCTATATTTCAGCGTACGTCCGAAGATAGGCTTGAGGGTAAACTGATTTGGATTCATTGCATAACGAGTTTTGCTGCTGAATTGTTGTGTTTGAATCCTATCTAGTAGGTGCAATGTTGATTTTGGTGCACCTGACCAGACGTGGGCGTTGAATTCAAGTTTTGGGCGTATAAACGCTTTATATATTGTGGCCAGATCAGAGGGGGTGAAATATTTCTTACATCGATTTAGGAAACCTAGACATTTCGCTGCGTTTTAAGCGACTTCGAATATGTGGTCGTTCCAACGTAAGTCGTTACTAACACACATACCTAGCATGGAAAGCTTTTCGGTTTCTTCGACGTAAGTGCCATTCAAGGATAATGGCTCTAGATTTTGGTTTCGTTCTAATGACAGAAGACAGCATTGTGGTTTGGAAGCATTGAATTCCACTCTATTAGATTTACCCCATTTGATAATGCTGTCAAGGTCGGAATTCAATGAGCTTAATATATTTTGGCGTTTAGAGTCCACGTTCGATGGTGAGGGACGAGGACCTGTAAACGAATATGAGAAACTGAGGGTACTGTCATCAGCGAAGGAATGAATTGCATTAGAAGTTGCAGACAGGAGATCATTTATAAAAATAAGAAAGAGAGTCGGAGACAAAACTGAGCCTTGAGGGACACCAGCATTTATTTGGTGGGTTACAGACTTCAAACCATCCAAAACAACTTGAATTGAACGTTTCGAAAGATAATTTCTAATCCATAGAAGAAGTTTTTCGTCGATTCCAAATGCACGCATTTTCGACAAAATGGCTTGATGCCAAACCCTGTCAAATGCCTTTGAAATATCAAGCGCAACAATCTTGCTTTCGCCACCATGGTGGATTGATTGGTTCCACTTTTCGGTGAGATATGTCATCAAATCACCAGTAGACCTGTTGCTGCGAAAACCATACTGCCGGTCATTGAGAAGTTTTCGTGTTTCGAGATATTTCATAAGCTGACGATTTATCAGCGTTTCCATGACCTTGGAAAGAAGGGACGTAAGTGCAATCGGCCGGTAGTTGGAGAGGGAAGAAGATTCGCCTTTTTTTTGGTACAGGCTGGACAAATGCTGTTTTCCATCTACTCGGAAAGAGTCCTGATGAGTAGGATAGATAGAAAAGCTTACGCAGTGGTTTTGCTAGCGTAGAAGAACACCTCTTCAGAATGATGGGGGATATACCATCTGGACCAGCGGATTTATGTATGTCAAGATCAAATAAAACTCTTGCAACTGTACGAGTACGAAAGTGAATTTGTCCCATAGAATGATCTACGTTCTCAAGTACAGGAGGAGACTGAACACGATCTGGCAATGTAGAATTGGCTGCGAAATGCGCAGCAAGCAGATTGGCTTTGTCTAAAGAGCTGACAGCTGGAATGTCATTGTGAATGAGCGTCGGAATTGATGCTGATGCCGAATTTTTTTATATTTTTAACAAATGAGCAAAAGTTTTTACTTCCTCTGGGACATTGTAGCATTTTTTGCCTCAACATTCGGTCATAGAGGAATTTGACAGGCTTTATATGGGCACTACAGTCATTTCTGGCTTGTTTGAACTTTGCTCGGTTTTCCTCTGTTGGGTTGGTCTTGTACAACCGAAAGTTTGTCTCTCTCATCCTGATAGCTTCTTTGCAGCTCAAGTCATACCACCCTTTTGCCTTCGGTCTGATACTCTTAATTCTGTTGGGAATAAAAGATCTCATACCAAAGAGATTGATATTTGTTATCATATCAGCAGCTGCAATCACGTCACTATCGAGGAAACATAGTGACCAGTTAAAACTCCTAAAAAAACTGTTTTATGCTTCCCAATTGGCTTTCTCGTATTGCCATAGGGTTTTTTGGGGAATTCGCTCTTTAACTGTGTGGTTGGAGTACGAGAAATTTGTTGATAAGATACAGTGGTCTGACGAACCTAAAGGCGATAATACATTGATGATGTATTTATCAGGGTGAGAGGCAAGAAACAAGTCCAGGGTGTTGGCGGCTTGACTGTTAATATCCGGTATGTCGTCATGGCTGTTGTTTGATGCTGGGGTAGCAATGTGAACACTGGGGTATCAATACCAGTACCCTACATAGAAAATATTCGTTGTATGAGATCCGCACTCTAGGTAGTTCTGAGCTGTCCGAGCTGACGTGGAAAAGCTTTATTTAGATTTTGTTGAAAGTC
Source organism: Rhingia rostrata (assembly GCA_949824845.1). Lineage (NCBI taxonomy): Eukaryota > Metazoa > Arthropoda > Insecta > Diptera > Syrphidae > Rhingia > Rhingia rostrata. The sequence goes on along the minus strand of OX463755.1, from coordinate 172,713,205 downwards.
GTAGACCAGGGGTTTGTGATCGGTAAATAGAGCGACTGGCCTACCCTTTAACGGTTGACGAAAATGACGGATTGCTGAGTAGGCCGCCAGCAATTCTCGGTCATAGGCACCGTACTTTCTTTGAGCATCACTTGATTTTGACGAAAAGAAACTGAACCGTTGCCGTATGTCTTTCACCTTTTGTTGCACAACCGCTCCTAACGCAGTGTCAGGAGCATCGACTGCTAATGATAACACTGCGTTAGGTCGGAAACGTTAAGATTGTGGCTTCTCATAATTTATCTTTGCAGGAATTGAACGCCTGTAGAGATTTCGGAGTCCACTCGATTTTGCGATGATCATTTTTTTTGTTTGCTACCCTCAAGTTGCTTATTAAATTCGATTTGGGCCGCGGCCGCGTGGGACAAAAACCGGCGCATTTCGCCCACAGTTCCAGGCTTTTTGTAGTTCATGATCGCTTCGACTTTGGTTTCCTGTGGCCGGATGCCGCTTGCATCAACTTTGTGTCCGAGAAAATTTGAAGTCAGTTGAGCACAAGTACTCTTTTGTATGTTCACTACAAGACCGTTTTCTTGCAGTTTGCAAAGTATTTCTTCTAGATGTTTTATATGGTCAGTTTCATTATGTGATGTTATCAACAGATCATCTATACAGAACTCAAATAACCCTAGAGCAAGAGTGAATAAATGATTGGAATGTTTGCGCAGCATTCCTCAGACCAAATGTCGTACGTGTAAACTCGTACAATCCAAATTGACAGCTATATTTCACATCGAACTGCTACAGTTTTAGTAGTTATTAATCGTTTTTTTTCACAACCGGGTTAATATTAAATCAAAGCGAAAATCGCTCTGTCAAACTGACAGCTATCATTTGTATCAGTGCAAGTGCAAGAAGGGGTAAATCTACCGAAAAATCCAATTGTGCAAAATTGATCTGAGATAAAAAAAAAATCAATTCTTTTGCCCAATAGAACACACCAACTGTCAAAATCGGTCTTTTGACAGATCTAGATCAAAAAAAGATTGACCTATGGAAAACGCCATAACTTTCATCAAATTCTACAGTTTGTCGATAAAAAAAATCGAGTGCGGAATATATTGCTATAGGCTTACGTTACATTATACCTTAACACCAATATAACTTAAGCCTTTCAAATGTCGAAGACCGCAGTTATAACGGGTGATCCAAGTAGAGATACTTTTTTCGATAGCCTTTTTTGACAGATCACGTGTGAGTCGTGTCATGCTGTCATGTTATTTTTGTTTAGTATTGTTTGGCATTTCATAATGGAAAGACTTACGCGTGAACAACGTTTACAAATTGTTCAACTTTATTATGAAAATTCACGTTCTGTGAGGAATGTGTTTCGTGCACTTCGCTCAACTTATGGTCAACATAATCGGCCTACTGAGCGTACTATTCGTTTCCGCGTTTTGGGCCGGTCGATTGGCCACCAAGATCGTGTGATATCACACCGTTAGACTTTTTCCTGTGGGGATATGTAAAGTCAAAAGCTTATGCCAACAAACCCGCTTCGATTCAGGCCTTGGAGGAAAACATCGCGCGTGTCATTCGCCAGTTACCAGTCGACATGCTCGAACGAGTGATCGAAAATTGGACTCAACGGATGGACCATATGCGACGTAGCCAACGGCCAACATTTGATAGACATAATCTTCAAAAAATAAATGCCAAAGAATGTTCTTTCAAATGATAATAAACATTCGCCATTAAATTTGAATTTTCTGTGTTTTTTTCTTTAAAAAAGTGGGGAACCTCGAAATGGATCACCCTTTAGTTGGCATTACCTAAACCACATTGGAAACAGCAATACTGTCCACCATAACTATTTTCTGAATGTCAACACGCATATACACTTCAAAGTGGAAACAGAAAGACCCACCAACTGGCAGGTAAAAGCGTAGTTCCGCTGCATGTGCGGTCATAGAAGATAGAACACCGCCGCTAATTCCGTTACTTCCACTTTGTTCTCATTACTCCTTTACCCAACCATCCTCAAAAAGACGAAAAAAAAAAACGATGTAGATATCGTCAGTCGGGTCGATTAACAATTTTACGATCGTGATCAACGACATCATGAATTTTGATTTTCTACGTGCAACACGAGTTCGTACGCCACCGCAATTCAACGCGCTCTTCGCACTACCACCACACGCGCCATACCCGTCACCGTATCGGTTGTATCGTCGTCGTACATACAGCAGCTGCTTGAGCACGTGCTAAAAGAAGCAGAACACGTTATATCCTCCCCTACTCCACCTACACCGTTAAACCGGCCAAACCAACGAAACTCGACACAGAAGAGGAACAAAAAAATTTCATTTCATCAATTTGTCTTTGAAGAAGTAAAGCAGCGAAAAATTTTAAAAATGGAAACAGTAGTCCACCATTGATCCAAATCTGCATTAGAAATATAAAAACATAACTGCAAATTGCCGTAGTGTGTGTGTGTGTTCGCTGTGCATTATTACCCGACCTCCATTTTTTTTTTTTAGTTATTTCCGCAATCGACAGAACGACAACAACGACGACACGATTACAATCAAATGTTGACTACGTGATTCCGATTACCGCTCTGTGCTAGCACACCGGTGCACAGAACCGATATTTGCATTAGAATCGGAATTGGAATTACACGCAAGGTGCATGGATACAAATTGTACGCTTTGTTTGAATACAATCAGAGCATAAACGCATGCAACATGCAAACGGCCCAAAGCAACCCAGTCGTCGATATGTTTTGTTTGGAAGTCGTTCCTACGCATAGCACGGGTAAAAGTTATCGAATCGCAATGGTATAATGTGTGGGGTGGATTTGAGGTTATGAATGCTTTTGAAAGTTTAAAGAGATTTCATTTGTAATTGTAAAGACCTGCAGTTTCAGTATGCTCATCATGAATCTGGCTGTCTTAGTTCCAGTGGTATAGATTTAAGTGATAGGGTGTTGAAACACGATGGAGGAGTTTCTGTTTCAAAGCTCAGTTTCTAACACCCTTAGGTCCGGTTTTTCAGTACTGAGTTAACACAGAGTTAACTAACTTACTTACTTAAGAGGCGCTACAGTCCGGAATGAACTTGGCCCTCAACCAGGTCGATGTTTTTGATCGACGCCTTCAGTGTACTAATCTCCTGCTCGCATGGGTTTGTCAGTCGTCTGTACAAGAGTTTTTGTTAGAAGTCCGCTTTTTTGTCTGTTTAGTGCGTCAATGGTCGCGTTTCTGTACGTAGACGTTATGTCAAGTTCTTTGTGTTTCGGTATCGTCCTGTTGATTGTTCGTTGAATCGTTTCGTCCATTTGTTTGTAAGTATTCGTCGATTTCGTTGTTCGTTAGGTTTCTGTTGTTTGGTGCTGAAATGGCCCTCGAACGTAGTTCTCTCGATAAGACGTTGGTGAAGCGAGGCCAGCGCATAATCGTATCATTCTTACTGTAGTTGTAAGAATGCACAGGCACATACTCCTCCAACGCCACAAGCTCGTTTGGAAGCTGTATTACGGCGGCGAGTCCGCAGTGATCACTGTCGTACTCAATCGTCCGTAAACAGTTTCGCGGGTGTTGACCTACTCTGTTAGTAACTGTCAGTCTTGTATCTCGCAGTTAAAGATCCAGGAAAGCACCGCTTCTCGGAAACAATGGCCTATCGGCGGCGAGAATGTCGATCCTATATTCAACATTGTAGTGGACCATCCAATTGTAAAGATGGTTACCCCGAGGATTTTGTAATTGATTTCCCCAATCTTCGTGTTTGGCATTTAAGTCTCCGGCCAAAAGATAAAAGTTCTCCACTGAGTTCAGTCTTAGAGATTCGAAAAGTTTTCCGAGCTCTGTTGTAAAATTGTAGGCTGAGGTGCTTCCGGTGCGTAGGCCGCTATCACATACAGTCGCCTCCCTTGTTGGAGAGGAATGCATATGACGCAGGCTTCCTGCAGCCGCAGCAATCGGCGCACTTCACCATATGACCTTATAGTTGTTATGTTGTTGTTGCATTGATTTTTGAAAAATTGTGCCTCTGGTGTTGGCTCGCGAGTTTTGCACAATCCTCTCAAGAATCAAATTGAAGAAGTCACATGACAGCGCATCGCCTTGCCTAAATCCTCTTTTGGTATCGACTGTGTCAGTGAGGTCGTTTCCGACCCTGATGGAGCAGCGAGAATTCTCCATCGTCATCCTACACAAACGGACGAGTTTGGGCGGTATACCAAAACTAGACATGGCTCTGTGTAGTTCCTCTCTATAAATGCTGTTGTATGCGGCTTTGAAATCGATGAATAGGTGGTGGGTATCGATTTGGACTTCTTGGGTTTTTTTTCCAGGATTTGTCGAAGTGTGAAAAATTGATCGGTTGTGGACTTTCTTGGCCTAAAACCACACTAATAAGGGCCGATCAGGTTGTTAGTAAAAGGTTTCAGGAGTTTAAATATTACGGCAGATAGGATCTTGTAGGCGAAGATCTTATGCCTCTTTAGTTGGCGCAGTTCACAGGGTCTCCTTTTTTGTAGATCGGGCAAACGATGCTGAGGTTCCATTCTTCAGGCATACTTTCTTCCGACCAGACTTGGCTAATGAGTGGGTTGATGTCTTTTACCAAGTCATTTTCGCTATCGTTGCCAATATTAAATGTTTCGTTCTGCCTGACAGCCGAATGTTGTTCATCATCGCCGTTTAAAAGCCTGCAGAAGTGGTTCTTCCATTCCCTCAAATCGACTGTGTCTCAACAACGATATTTCCTTGTTCATCTCGGCAGGATTCTGTTCGAACCTAGTATCCTTGGCTTTGACGTTTTACACTTTGGTAAAACTTGCAAACATCGTTCTTGGAGTGGCCCCTCTCTATATCCTCGATCGCGCGCTTTTCTTACTCTTTTTCATCCTTCTGAAAAGCCGGTGTTCTTCCCTTCTTCTCTGCCTACAGAGCTCAATGGCAGCTCTCCTCTTCCTCTTCTTGGCTGCAAGCGTATGTCGGCATTCCTCATCAAACCAGGGGTTTCTTGTTGGTGGGCGCGAGAAACCTGGCACATCAGTTGCGGCTGATCTTGTTGTGATTACTATTCCACCGAACTGAAACTGAATTTTCCAGTAATTCCTATAAGCATCTACGGAGATAAAATTCCAGTTCCATCATGTTCAAAGATAGCTATAACTGGACCCTTACGAAATTTCGGGTTAAGAAAATTCCGAAAAAATTTAACGAAGAACATTTTTTTCTTATATCACCTTTTTACAACTTTCTCAGTACATGAACTTTTTTACAAAGTTTTACATCAACGTTTATTCAAATTTACACTTGCCCTTGAGTGCGAACAGACTCTTGTTGTAAATGATTTCCCCTACAGATTTTGACAGTTGATTTGCTACGTCGCGACGTACGACGCGTCGTAAGTTTACTACGTTTACAACGTTAATGAAAACCTTTCGCATTTAATGACATTTTGGGTCATCGGGAATTATTTTTCCCATTGCCGAATGGGAAAATTTTCTTCTGAAAAAGTATTCCTTATAACCCTAATTGTGTAGGTGTACAGCTGGCGAGCTTATCTCTCTAGCCGAAATTGTGAGTTGTGACATAAGCTTCGTTTGAAATTTGCATCCAACGTTGAGCTAATTTCGTTGACCATTTTATAAACCCAACACTCCATATAAACACAACAAACAACTAAAAGCTTCCATTACGAATATAGGTACCTACGCCTCTGCTCTGCTATCCGCCGACCAAAATGACAACGACGACAAATACCCCAAGAACACCCACGCGAAGCCTCAAGAATAAAAGAAAGGAAGCAAGCAATATTGAAAGAAAAAAAAATGCGGTGGGGGCAGAGCGCTTTATTTACTTTTGATTTAATTTGTATTTGTATCCATATTTTGTTGTTGTTGCTCATTCGTCTAATGTAATGCGACAACAACAGGTAGGTGTGCGTCATCGTCATCGGGAATCATTCAGTGAATTCCATAATAGCAATATGCCTCCAACAAAGTTAGCCCGCCGCTGCCTACAGCCGACGCACGTCTACCCATACACTGAATATCCACATATACACACAGAAAAAGGAAATTCATAAGGCATCCATCCAATATCCATACACGGCAAAACGGCCGAAGTCGTTCCGACTTTGACAAGTAGACAGAACGTCGAAGCAGCGAAACACACACCGCGACACCACTCGTTGGATATACGACGAAAGACGGTGTTGGAAGAATTTTCGAATTAATAATGTAAACGCTTTCAATGCGCAAACTCGCTGTCAATTTCCGCAAATCGATTCCGATTCTGTTTCTAATTCTGATTCCTCTCTTTATGTCGTGTTACTCGCTCAGTGGAAAAAAGTTATTCGTTCCGTTTTCGCGCTTCGCCGTCCGCAGCCGCACTCCACCGATGCAATATTTTTCTATGTTTTCATATACGATATATCTACGATCTCGTGTTGAATTTTCCACTCTCTCGGAGCACTGTTCGTTGTTGTTGTCTGTCGTCTGTCAGTTTTATTTTTGTGATTGTGATTTTTTCCCCCGTAAAACATCTCTAATCCTATAGTGGAACTACGACGACATAATATTCCGAGTCGGATGGTCTGTATACGTTCTGACGTTTATTCGAATTCGTTCCCCCCGTGTGTGTTCAGTGTTGAATTTAAAATACCCCCGTACGATACGCGGCGAATCAGTTGAACGCAATTAAAAACTACTTCGCTTTGCATTTAAAAAATAAAAATAAAATAAAACCTTGAATTGTTTTCATTTAATTTAGTTACTACATAGTTGTGAGATTAAGATTTGTTGTTCTAAATTAATTCACTAGCGAGAGTGGCTTGGGAAACGTATACGACGGAACGTTTTGAAAGTGAGATTTGAATGTCCTGCGGCGGACACAAATTGTGAAACGGAAATAAATCGCAATAAATCGGTTAGAGTTTGTGTGAGTGACAGAAGTGAGTTTAGGAAATTTTTACAAACTAAATTGTAACGGTTTTGCAAGTGCAAATCTGTGCGAAACTTATTGGATAAAATCAACGCCAAATTGATGACAAGCTGAGGCAGATTTTAAATCGCTTTTCAAGGAATACAAGCTGGCCCTAGCAGAAATTGTTACTAGGGTAATTATTATCAAAAAAATTACATTGACTAGAGGCAGTGCCTATTGTCATTATTTTGACGTTTTATTCGAATTGAAAGTTATTAGAAAAAAAAATCACAGACTTTGCGGTAATCGTATCATTCGAAGAACTAAACATATCGAATATCGAATTCGAATCCGAATCAAAAGTCAACCGAATGGTGCATAAAAATTTTAATGATAGGTGGATATAGCAAGCAACATATAGATATTCATCGGCATATTTTCAATTGTTTTTCAAAGAAAGCAAGCTTGCACTATTAGAACTAGATAAAGGGGGTTATTATTAGCAAACCTTGATATTTGAATAAAGCGACTACATACCTACCTACTATTATTCTGACGTTTGATTCGAATCAAAAGTAATTTGAATATTTCTATCTGATAAAGTGTAGACTTAGGTTTATTTTAAGTGATGAAATACTAGCGGTAGGTAAACATATCGTTCGAAGAATCAAACATCAAACTTGAGTCAAATGTCAAAATAATGTTGCAATTGTCAAAATAATTTTTGCAAATGGGCAAAATAATAATTCTATTGGATATAATCCCGAGGGGGAAGTAATCAATATTTTTGCGTGGTCCTAGACTACAGAATACACAAAAATACACGGAATACTGTATTCAATGTGTGATTACATAATGAATACATGTGAATACACGAGAATACATGCGAATACGCGTAAATTAACTAGAATACATCAGAATACACGTTAATACACGTGAATACACGTGACTACACTTGAATACATTTGAATACAAATGCACAAATTTAAACACACTTGTTTTGAAATCTTCATTTTTTAGCAATGCATGTCGGTTATCCAGTTATCGAGCCATTTATTTCATGCAGAAGATCGTTTATTAATCGTCAGCAAAACTTGATGATATGGCATACAGACAACTTAAACTGTACAAATGATAACAACTGACATTATAATCTTAATTCCCATCGCCATTATTATACATTAGATGGGACCATTCTCACAATAGATCCAAACAACAAATCAAATTCAATAAAAATTCCCTTAGCATATTTTATTGAAGCACATCCTTTTAAAATTGAATCAAAGACCACTGAGTAAGCTTAAGGCGAAGAATATATCTTAACACATAATCAATTTTTTTTTATATCTCTCAGAAAAACTTCGGCTCAAGATCGAATATACGTGAACCAGCTATGAGCAATTTGATTGCTCAGAGGAATGACGGACTATACCATGAAACAAGTTTGCATTGTTCAAATACGTAAACACATTTTAGATCGGAAACAAGGACAATAATCTTTCACTATGCTTCCTAATTCATCGATTATATAAAAAAAAACAATATGTTTTAAAACTAGAAATCTTATTAAAAAAATCACATTTTTTGGTCTTTTGGTTCTTAACATTTATCAGTAGCTTAAATTAAAATGACGTTGGCACAACATTTTGTTCAGAAGGGTTATCAAAATCTTTTATGGTTCGACAAAAACCAATGTTTTTCTATTGCATATGCCTTGGGGTAGGGTATAGATTTTTTTTTTGTAGGAAAACGCACACAAAAAGTGGGCTTGGGTTAAAATGATCAAGGGACAAAATGTTTATTATATCATTGTGGAAATATTTGCATCAAAAGTTTTTTTTCGAACTTTTTAAAATTTGGACAAAAACCGTTTTTTGCTAAAAATATATTTAACATATTTCTCTCGATTTTAAAAGATTTAATAAATTATAAAAGTTAATGTAATAAAATTATTTTAAATAATTTATTAGAAATAAGGTTTGTCTAAATATGTAGCTCAGACACTATTTTGAAATTCCTTACGGTTTGGCCTAAAACAACGTTTTTCTACAAGGGGGCGTGGCAGTGGGCGGATTTCAAAAATGTTTACACTTGTTTTGCTTCGTCGGCCGAGAGTCTTTATACCAAATTTCAACACTCTAGCTCAAAATTTAAGGCCCAAAAATCGGTGACACACAGACGGACGGACGGACGGGAAGACAGACAGACATGGCTTAATCGACTCAGCTATCGATTCTGAGTCGATCCATATACTTTGAGGTATATGTATCGAAATTATTTCTCTATGTTACAAACTTAATGTCAAAACTAATACACCCCTATGGGATAGGGTATAAAAACTTGCATCATTAACGAACGAACGAACACTTACATTTCAGGTTTCGTTGCAAACGCTCCAACACAAACCGAATATTCTTCCTCCGATAGAATGGTCCGGAAAACAGTGCGCACCGAGTTTTCCATCTCGCTTATGTCTTCGGATGTGATTTGTGCGATTGTAATTGTGCTTTCAAAACCATTTAGTTTGAAAATTAATTTAATGTTCTCTGGTACACACCCAATTTCTTTTTCTATGTCATCCCAGACATTTTCTTTTTTCTTTTCCATTTGTCACTTATCACTGATATTTTTAGGTAGACTTAGATAGGTACTATCCACAAATTAAATTGATTTAAATCGTTTTTCATATAACTCGTACGGCTACGCGCTATAAGCGGGAATATACTTGACATTTGTTATTTTGATTAAGAAAATGACATATACGTCAACGACAAGCATTATGCAAGAAGGACTGTGCGATATTAATACGAACGCACAGTTCTGACGTCATTGCGACCTTAATAAAGAGACATAAAAATTAATATGCGAATACGTGATTACACTAAAAATACGCTGACTACACATTGAATACGCGTGAATACTTGTGAATACACTTGAATACATTGTGAATACACGTGAATACACTTAAATACATGCGAATACGTAAGAATACACGTGAATACATATGAATACGTGAGAATACATGCGAATACGTTTGAATACACATGAATACGTACAGAAAAGTTCCTTGAATACACTGATTACTTCCCCCTCGTATAATCCGCAACAAATTGATGCAGATCCGTGGCCGATTTACAGTCCCTCTTCGAGCAAAGGAAACTAAAACGAGTAGAAATCGTAAAATATGGCTATTATTAGAAAATTATGATGTTTGACTTACGAGCCTACCAACATTACACTGACGTTTTATTCGAATTCTTATTCGAATTGTTATTCGAAGTTATTCGAAGATTTCCATCTGATAGAGTGTACGCTTAGGTGAAGTTTAAATTGTGGAATTAAAAATAATTGAATGATCCATAATTGGCAAACATTTCTCAACAGAAATTGTCAGGGGCTGTCCTCCTAAGAGTTAGAATCGTTGTTACTCCTTACTCACCCACTACCATACGATAAAAACAAAAATAATTCAATTGATTTCCAAATAGTCAGAAGGATTAAACATCGAATATTCTCATTCGAATCGAATGATGATTGGAACAGTTTGAGTGCACTTCCTGGGGATACTTTTTTTTAGCTGAACCACTCACAAACATATCTGTCTCACATGTTTAAATTTTTTTTTTTAAATAATTATGAAGTTCCCATCTAACTTGAACATTGCTACCTTATTTATTTTCCGTTCACTAAATTCTCAAATTTCAAGTTCAACAATTTGTCAGCTGTCAGAAATACATAGGTGGTAAGCTTTTCAGTTTTGTCGCAAAAAAGCGATCGTTCAGTCGTTAATTGGATATAATCAGCAACAAAGTTGATTTCCTTGAAAATTAATAGAAAGTCTGGCTCAGGTTTTCAGGGTAGGTACTCATTCCATAACTTTTAAAACGATAACCTACGAACGTACCTTTCAAGTCTCCTACACTATCGTCAATGGTAAACATTTTAAAAGTCACGGAATGACTACCTACCCTGAAAACCTGAGCCAGACTTTCTATTAATTTTCAAGGAAATCAAGCTGGCCCTAGCAGAAATTATTATTTCTGCAAAGCATGACATTTGATTTGACGACTGTGTATATTATTCTGATGTTCGATTCGAAAATTCGGAAAATATGCAGACATTTGATTCGAAAGCATCAGTCAAATGTCAGAAGAGTAATGCTAGAAACACCTTTCATACTTACATCGAAAAGTATGCATAAAATGGGTTGGCCATAAATAATGTGCAACCCTTCGGAAAGTTTCATAATATAAAAAAATTGCGTCCAATGTCAAATCGGTTTTTGAGAGATATGACATGATGAAATAAAAAAAAACACAGAATGCTAACCATAATAGATCCGAAAATTTCAAAATATTCTGATATTTGATTCGAAAGCATCAATCAAATGTCAGAAGAGTAATTCTAGTAACAATTTTCGACTTACATCGACATGTATGTATAAATTGGGTTGTCAATAATGTGCAATCCTTCGGAAAGTGTCATAATGTTAAAAAAAATGGCGTCCAATGTCAAATCGGTTTTTGAGAGATATGCCATGATGAAATAAAAAAAAAACACATGAATGCTAATCATTAATAGATTCGAAAATTTCAAAATATTCTGATATTTGATTCGAAAGCATCAATCAAATGTCAGAAGAGTAATTCTAGTAACAATTTTCGACTTACATCGACATGTATGTATAAAATGAGTTGGCCATAATGTGCAACCCTTCGGAAAGTGTCATAATGTTAAAAAAATGGCGTCCAATGTCAAATCGGTTTTTGAGAGATATGACATGATGAAATAAAAAAAAAACACATGAATGCTAATCACTAATAGATTCGAAAATTTCAAAATATTCTGATATTTGATTCGAAAGCATCAATCAAATGTCAGAAGAGTAATTCTAGTAACAATTTTCGACTTACATCGACATGTATGTATAAATTGGGTTGTCAATAATGTGCAATCCTTCGGAAAGTGTCATAATATTAAAAAAATGGCGTCCAATGTCAAATCCGCTTTTGAGAGATACATATGTCATGATAAAAAAAAAACACATGAGTTCATATCTTTAATAGATCCGAAAATTCGGAAAATATTCTGACATTTGATTCGAAAGCATCATTCATAATCGACATCCTTTCGGAAAGTGTCATAATATTAAAAAAAAAAAAAGCCGTCCAATGTCAAATCGGATTTTGAGAGATATGACATGATGAAAAACAAACACATGAATGCAAATCATAAATATTTTGTTTTATTCTATTCGAAAGTTAAGCCTATGAAAACAGGGTCGTACATCTAGGGAATTTTAAAAGTTGCTATGGTTTCTATTTTTTAAATGTGTTTTTAAATAATAAAGTAAATGCTGATATTGATGGATGTTGCTTCGTCCTTGTGTTTTATATAAAATAGACTAGAAATTAAAAAGTGTTCTGCGAAACGAAAAAAAGCTATAACAGCGAGAATGAATCATAAATGGGCGTTTCCATTGGTAATACTCATGAATCCAATCATTCGGCTTACCGATGAAACATCATAATACCTACTGAACTTTTCTAAAAGTGATTTGTATAACTGTCAAACGTAGAATGAATAAACAGATATCGTCTCTGCGTTTTTATTTTTGTCTCGTTCTGTGCATCCATCGTCATCGACGGTCATGGCAAAATCCCAATATGAACACTGCCATGTCTGTAGTGTCTCATCATGGGCTGCAATGTAGAATATATGGAAGTCGTTGTTGTCGGAAACACGAAAACGTCATTAGATGATTTTTGGTTGGCTTTGCACTTTTATCTAGATCACAAGTCAATAAAAAAGGCTTAGGGTTATGTAAACTTTACAAACATAAACTTTATAATTTTAGGAAACTTAAACAACGTTGCATGGGCGTTTGGAGGTTGTATAGTGACCATATACGTAGGTTGTTGAATATCTCTGAATGTCACGAACGGTTGACTTCCATTTTTTTTTTGTTATATGTTGGGTTATTGAAACAAAATTTTACCAAAGTTGTGCAAAGTCGTGCCTATGTAAGGCGCTGTTAAGTTAGTTCTAAGTACTTTACTTAAACATAAGTTTACATGGTGGCAGACAGTTGTAGCACTTTTAGACCAAAATTTAGATATTAACATGTGAATCTAGAGAAATTCCCTTATCTACTTATTTGATATTTTGACAAAAAAAAAAAAAAAAAAAAAACACACAAAGTTTACACGGCTACCAATGACCAAATTATATCCTTTCGTGTTTTTTTTTTTGGCGTTTACACACGCGGTAAATGGGAAACTGTATTCTGGAGAGTTTGTAACAGAATGGGCCTCCGCACACGAGATGAATTAAACTCTGCCATAAGTTCCGGCTCATTGGCACGATCGATGGTTAGTGCGAGGAACTGCCGCGCAGAAGGTCTGGGTTCGATTCCCAGCCTTTGCAACACCTAAATGATATTTTCACTAGCCCTCCTCTCGTGATGATCTGAAAAATCAATTGTCATGAAAAGCTTATCTCAACTTAGCCGTTCGGATTCGGCATAAAACAGGAGGTCCAGCCATCGTGCTAAGAAGTACATAAGTACACATGAATGGTTGTAAAGAAAAAAAGCTAGGGCCCTGGGTACTAACGAGCCTGTTGCACCAAGAATTTATTTTTATAAGTCCTGTTTCAAGCGTACACGAGAGGAATATGCCGGCAGAACTAATTGTAAACCTGAGCCCCTTTTCATTGCTTTAGTATGTATTTCTATCGAAATTGACACACTTGTCGTACCTTTGACAATTCACAAGCTCTTAGAATTGTGTGAGAGTATATGGAACATCATTCGTATTCTCTGTTCGGATCGCAAAACACGGTTGAGAGCCAATGGCAAACAAATTTTCAAATCTAAAATGGCGAAAGATGTGTTTGTATTGGTTTTCAACCTTGTTCTACAGCATAAACTCGGTTGAAGAATTTCAATTATTTCTCTCAGCATATCTCAGTCTCCTCTACCTCAAAACCGGTTTCATACCAACTAAACTCATCGCGTGTGCGGATAAATAAACTTCGGAAGTGGTAAACAAAGAGAGGGAGAAACAGCGATTGATTGCTTTTTCGTTACACATTTTCGTTTCATAAAATCCAATTGACACTGTCCCAAGATAATTTTCACTTAAAAAAATCTAAAATATCAACTCTGATGAGTTTGTATTTATCTTTTTGATATCCAACAAGAATTTGTAATAGATTTCCTTTTGTTTTTGTACTTTATTTGACACTAGCCCTGTCAATATGACAATATGCTTGGGAATATGTTTTATGACTGAGGTTTTCTGCAACCTTGTCTAAATGCTGCATCAGCATTATACGTAAAGGGTGTTCTTGTTTTTTTTAGAGGTATAAAACTTTGAAATGGAATAAAACGAAGATGATATTTTTAAATTGACATAAAATTTACTTTATTCGAAGGATAATCTTCTGGCATTATAATTAAAATATGATTTTTGGCATATAACCGCCAAGGCTGTCTCGGGCGTAGTTTAATCTGGAGGTCCGATTTTCGATGACTTTTTCCAATCTTTGTGGCCGTATATCGACAATAACGCGGTGAATATTGTCCTGCGAATGGTCAAACGTTTCGGGCTTATCGGTGTAGACTACCGACTTCACATGTTCCCACAGAAAATAGTCAATCGGCGTTAAATCGCACGATCTTGAATTCACAGGACAAAAACGCAAAATTATCGACTCACTGAACGTTTCCTTAAAAAAAAATCAATTGTGACACGAGCACCGTCTTGTTGAAACCACAGCTCCTGCACATCATGGTTGTTCAATTGATGAACGAAAAAGTCAGTAATCATGGTTCTACAGCTGTCACCATTGACTGTAACGTCATGGCCAGCATCTTTTTAAAGAAGTACGGGCCAATTATTCCACCAACCCATAAAGCACACCAAACAGTCAGTTTTTGTGGATGTAACGGTGTCTCAATATGCACTTTAGGATTATCATCACTCTAAATACGGAAGTTTTGTTTATTGACGCATCCATTCAACTAAAAGTGAGCTTAATCGACCAAAAGTGAGCTTAATCGACCAAAAGTGAGCTTAATCGCTTAACAAAATTCGCTTATGAAAATTCTGATCAACGACAATCTTGTTTTGGGCCCATTCATGCCTTTCTAAGTAATCCTGTGGCTTCAATTCTTGCACGAGCTGGATTTTATAAGCACGCAAACCAACATCTTTCCACAAAACCTTCCATAAAGGGGATGGACATGGACACACATCCAATTCCTGTGCACGATAGCGGATAGACTGATTCGTCTACGCTACCCTCTACAGCCGCAATGACTTCTTCTGTACGCACTGTACGAGATCTATGTGGAGGCGTGTTATCAATTAGGATAAACGTGATTCGAAAACGTTCCATACTCAAACGATTATGTTGACAGTAAAATGGACGTAGTGCGCGATGCGTATTTCGAACAGAACCATGATTTTCGAAATAAATTTGCGCAATTTGAAAGCGTTGTTCTGACGTCAGTCTGTGCACGATAGCGTACAGACTGATTCGTCTACGCTTCCCTCTACAGCCGCAATGACTTATGAAAAACTTCTGAGTCTACATTAGTGGCATAGGGGCTGCTAGTAACCTAAAAACGCGATATCCTGAGGGTAAAATCTATTATCTCATAAAACAACATGAAAGACACAACTATTAGAGAAATAGTTTGAAAAATTAGAATAAACGTGATGCGAAAACGTTCCATACTCAAACGATTATGTTGACAGTAAAATGGACGTAGTGCGCGATGCGTATTTCGAACAGAACCATGATTTTCGAAATAAATTGCGTCTGTCAGTCTGACGTCAGTCTGTTCATGTTGAAATGCCAACAAAAATACAAATTTTTGTCGCAACAGGCTCGTTCCTACCCAGGGCCTAGTTTTCTCACAACCATTCATGTGTGCGTGTGTACTTCTTGCTCGATGGCGGGACCTCCTGTTTTATGCCGACTCCGAACGTCGAAGTTGAGATAAATTATTCTTGACAGTTGATACTACTCGAATGATTTGTCAGATCATCAAGAGAAATGCCAAACCAAACTAAAAATAAATCACTTGACAGCTGACTAAACGGGCGACAGTTAAAAAAGTTTTGCTAACTTAAAGTTCTATTCTTCTAAAAAAAAACTTAAAACGAGTTACAATGAATGGTCTTTCAGTATTTAATGCTGACTACAAATTCGCGACAATTTTACGATGTGCATCAAGCCAAGAATACACCTGATTATGTACATTTATTCATTCCTTATCAGTGAGGTTTATAACTGGGTATACCCTCCGAGGTTACTGGTCGTTACTGGTCGATTCTGGGGTTTGCTGTGTTATTTTTTTTCAAAACACGTGCATGTTGAGTTTGATCTTTACTTTACGACCCAAGTGATCTTTAAACGTCTGTACAAACGCACTCGTTGGAACACTGAACAGTTTTACGATCAATATGTTGTTAGGTTTACCTTGAATGCAAAATGGAAAAAAGATGTTATTTATCATTCATTTTCTTGTCAAGCCCATGCAAGCATTATTCCTCGTCAAGCTCAGTGGTATTTTTATGGGATGTTTTTTTTTTTTCTATGAAAGATATTCTCATGCTGTTTAATCAACTGTGACATAAAAGAATATAAGACTCACAAATTCCTCTAATATAATGGGTGGAGAACGCACCCATAACGACTCCAGTGGTCATCATCACTGGGAACAACATATTGTGTTGCTAGGTACAACACTTAAGGGATCCAATATGACATACCACTCTTCTAGTAACTGTCCGTTGATCTGGAGACCGCCATGCCTACTTTAGATATCTAGGAGAAGAAACCGTGGGTTGGCTATAGTGGCATTTCGTTCCGTTGCGAAGTCAATTAGCCTAAGTCCGATACCAGACGTGTTGTCGTGTCGACTATGTTTTGCGAAAATACTGCTAAAGATGTCTTCTCTTCCTATCTTTGCGTTAAGATCTTCCAGCACGATTTTAACATCGTACTTCGATAGTCGCTCATAGGTTTCGTCAAGGAGCTCATAGAAGCAGTCCTTAGCTATAACATATTTTTCCTCCGTTGAGGCGTGAGCGCATATAAGGCTTATGCTTACGAATTTGGCCTTAATGCGGATTGTTACAATGCGTTCGCTATTGTCTTGGAAACATAAGACTTCTTGCCTAAGTCTGGCACTTAGAACAAATTCGCATCCGAATAGTCGCTGTTTCTGCTCACTATAACACGGTCCGTAGTAGTTGTCACAGTTTTTCATCCTTTTGATGCCCGGCCCATCCCATCGTATTTTTTGGATGGCAGTAATGTCTGCTTCGTAGCAGTTTAGGGCTTCCGCTAGTTGTTCGCTTGCACCTCTTCTGTTTAATGTTCTCACATTCCATTCTCATTCCAGGTGCAAACGTCCGTCGTTGTCTTTTTGTCGTTTAGGAGGGTCGTCAACAATAAAATCAGCCCTTTCCGAGGCTATTGGTTGCTTCGTAACATATATAGGGTTATCGGAAATTATTTTTCGAGGATTTTTTTCCATTCAGTTATCAATTTTAACTGCTGAATGGGAAAAATGCCTTGGGGAAAATAATTCTCGATAACCATAATAGTTTTTTCCATGGTTGGGTAATTAACCCAAAGCACAACTCCCAACCTGGAGGGCCAGTTCCAAATGATTATATATCCCTAGAACAGGGGCCATCAATTTCCATTACGGGATTGAAAGCCGCCGTTGGCCTTTCGGTGCCACCATCTCTGTTTAAGGGGACTGACTAACCCTTGGAATTCCCAGACAACCTGTTGTCCGAATATTTTGAAGCAGCTTGTCTAGGTTCGCCTAGGACAGCAGGCCGGGTATTCATTCCGTGCCATTCTGAACAGGCTGTTTATAGTGTTGTTGTTTTTAGTCGTTTCGCGCTTATCGTTTAGCAGGTCAAATCCGGTTGGATGAGACCAGTACTCCATGGTTACCACTTGGAGGTTAAAAATGTGTGTGCACTTGATCTGTAGTCAGAGTTACAACCACTGGGCATTGCCAAGTTCAAGCCAAACAGAGTCTTTCCTAGTTATACAACATCCAACCATCGTTCAACAACATCCAATATGACCGTTGTTTTATCTTTTCGTGCAAAATTTTTCGTTTTATCTGTAACTGCGGGAATACCCAGATCTGTGCTTAAATCTTCATTCCTTGTATACCACGTCGCATGGACGAATGATCTTAACATTTTGTTTGCAAAATTGTGTTGAATGTTTAGATACATTTCACTGGTTCAACAGTTACATACCATACGTCCAGATCGGCTTTAGCATTTGCTTGTATAATAGCAGCTTGTTACCAAGGTTAAGCTTCGAATATTTTCCGAGTAACCAGTACAGTTCTCTGTATTTATATTTGAGTTCTTCGCCTTTCATTTTTACATGCGACTTCCATTTTAATTTTGCATCGAGTGTCATTCCGAGATATTTGGCTTCATTTGCAAAATGGACTCGAACCGTATTGAGAAATACTGTCAAATTGTTTGGCCGTTTGTAAAGGATTTTTCAAAAAGAGCGCTACAAAATATCAATGAAATCCTTTATTCCTGTTAAAGTACGTTCGATGCCATTATGTATGGAACTCGATTTCTTTTGCATGGCCACCACGGGCACGCTTGCAGAAGTCCAGACGCTGAACCCAATTTTCGACAGTTTTCAAGCATAAATCGGCCGATACTGCTGCAACTTCACGTTCGATATTCGTAAGAAGTTCATCAATCGTCGCTGGCTTGTCGGCATAGACCATAGACTTGACGTAGTCCCACAGGAAATAGTCTAACGGCGTCAAATCGCACGACCGAGGCGGCCAAGCGACTGGACCATTTCGTGAGATAACACGTTCTCCAAACTTGGTTTCGAATAAATTGATTGTGGCATTCGCTGTGTGACTTGTGGCGCCGTCCTGTTGGAACCACATGTCCTCCAAGTCCATATCATTCAACTGGGGCCAAGAATATTCGGTAATCATTGAACGGTAGCGATGCCCATTCACAGTAACGTGCCGGTCTTGATCATCACGGAAGAAGTACGGCCCAATGACGCCGCCGGCCCATAAACCACACCAAACCAAAATTTGATGACTCATGGAGTACGTGTGGATTGCTGCCTTACCAATGCCGCATATTTTGTTTATTGACGAAGCCATTCAGTCAGAAATGAGCCTCATCGCTGAAGATGATTTTTCGATGAAAATCCGATTCATTTTCAAGTTGTTGCTCAGCCCAATTCACGAATATACGACGCTTCTGGTGATCAAGCGGCTTCAGTTCTTGCGTCAATTTAATCTTGTAAGGATGTAGGCCAAGATCTTTTCGCAAAATTCGCCACAACGACGTCACAGATATGGCCAACGCTTGAGAACGACGTGTGAGAGACACATTTGGGCTTTCTTCAACTGAAGCCTCAGCGGCAGCAATATTCTCCACACTACAGGCACTTCTTTGTCTCACTGGCACGGGAACATTTTGTACTGTGCCTGTGGATTCAAATTTTTCCACTAGACGCTCAATTGTTGATCTGCTAGGACGATTATGACGACCATAAATTGGACGTAGCGCTCTTAACGTTGAGGCCGCTGACTCCGAATTTCGGTTGTAAATTTTAATAATTTCGACTCGTTGTTGGATCGAATATCTTTTCATCATAAAATGGCAAACCTTACTGAAGAGAAATGTCAAAAGAGCGGCAAGAAATATGACGTCGTTTGCTGTCCCTGTCGCTCAACTTTTGTAGCGTCCCTGTTGAAAAACCCGATACGAAAAATCTACATGAAACGATTTGCTCTCGTTAAGTGCAATCCGCTCAGATTTTGTCCATTCATTAACCTCGTTGAGAGCGTTTTGTAATTTCACATTTGTTTCCTCTATTGTTGTGCCAACTACAGCATCGTCAGCAAACGTGGCAACTATTGTAACGCTTGTTTGTGTGATATCACGAGTGAATAGGAGATACAAGAGTGGTCCAAGGACGTTTTCTTGTGGTAGTCCCGCCATTATTTCTTTGAATTCTGAATATTCGTCCTCGAGTTTCACACTGAAGAATCTATGCTCAAGATACGACACGAGGATTTTATAAAACTGTTCAGGCAGAACTAGTATTAATTTGTTTTGAAGGCCTGTATGCCACACCTTGTCAAAAGCTTGCGACACGTCAAGAAATACGGCTGAGCAAATTTTCTTTTCTTTGAAAGCTTTCTCAATTACATCAGTAATTCGATGAACTTGGTCCACAGTCGAATGTTTGCTTCTAAACCCAGTTGGTTCTCCCGTTTGTAAGTCTGGGAGGGTTTTCATTTCTACTGATTGACTCGCTCGTTGTAAGAATGACCGGTGAATGGTCAGAGCAAAGACCTTTAAGAATTGATCAAATTGTTCAAACTATGATAATCCACGATCTATGATAATCAACCAGATCACCTCTCAAAAAAAATCCAATAAAAAAAAAATCAAACATTTAAACATCTTGCTTTATGGAGTGACTTTCTCGGAAGTATAAGAAATTTCCAATTGATCTATGACAACCCATGATCTCTGGAAAAACATATCCGATCAGCTTTATGATCAGTCTCAAGGAATTTTAAAATAGGTACTTGCGTATACAGCAGAATGGTCTGTGTTTCGGTCATATTGATATTCATTTGTGTTTTTTTTTCAAACGATCGTTTCTTTAAAATAAACATTTCTATTTTTGGCCCACAAGTACTTAAAAAAATAGGTTTCACAATAAAATCAGCTTTTTGTAGCTTTGTATTGCATAAAAAATTAAAATTGCGAAACAGATTTAAACATTTTTTTGAATGATCTGAATGATCGTGATCGTTGCGAAACGAATAGAATTCTGAAGTGTGTCAACAATGGTTATATGAACACATTTTCATTCAAAATAAACTAACAAAAGTCAAACATGATCGGAACCCATAAATATTGATCGTACATTGATCATCGACAAATTGTTGATCCACTTAAAGTGTGAACGGAAGTCAAATGTTGATCATACATTTCCTTGCAACTTGAAATTAATTTTTAGATATAAAATAGTTCACGTATGAATTTATTGCTATTCCATATGTTCTCTGTAGATCGAATGCATAGTTTAAAGCCAAGGGCTATTCTATTACAAAATGCGTGTTCTAATTTCGAAATGCGATTGTTTTGATTATGGATTGATGAAAATTATGAAACTTTTGGGATTCTTATGTTTTTACATACGTCTACATGCTTTATGAGTCCAAACGAGATAGAACGAAATCGTTTGTGTATGTCCATACATTTCTGGCTATGTTCCACGAATTTAGAATTTGTCTAGTGGTAATACAACATAAAAGTAGCAAGGATAGCTACATTTTCAATAACCATCTGCAAGACAGTAAAAAAAAAAAAACAGATCTCTTGCGATAATAACGGGTGATCCAAGTAGAGATACTTTTTTCAATAGCCTTTTTTGACAGATCACGTGTGAGTCGTGTCATGCTGTCATGTTATTTTTGTTTAGTATTGTTTGGCATTTCATAATGGAAAGATTTACGCGTGAACAACGTTTACAAATTGTTCAACTTTATTATGAAAATTCACGTTCTGTGAGGAATGTGTTTCGTGCACTTCGCTCAACTTATGGTAAACATAATCGGCCTACTGAGCGTACTATTCGCAACACCATCACCCATTTTGAGACCCAGCATTCATTATTGGATAATATTCGACCGAATAGACCACGTCCAGCACGCTGTGAAGAAAATATAGCGGCCGTAGCTGAGAGTGTACACGAAGACCGTAGAGAGTCGATTCGGCGCCGTTCGCAGCAACTCGGACTGACGTATGGAACGACTTGGCGCATTTTACGTCAAGATCTTAAATTGAAAGCGTACAAAATACAGCTTGTGCAACAACTGAAGCCGCTCGACCTTCCCAAGCGACATCGCTTCGCTCTATGGGCTCTTAAAAAGTTCCAAGAAGATCCGACGTTTTCGAGGCAAATTTTGTTTAGCGATGAGGCCCATTTCTGGCTCAATGGGTATGTAAACAAACAAAATTGCCGCATTTGGGACGAAGAGCAACCTGAAGAGATTGAAGAACTGCCACTTCATCCAGAAAAAACAACGGTTTGGTGTGGTTTGTGGGCCGTTGGAATCATCGGTCCATATTTCTTTAAAAACTATGCCGGTGCGAACGTAACCGTCAATGGCGACCGTTGTTGTGCCATCATAACCGACTATTTGATGCCTGAAATTGAAGCTCGTGATCTTGGCGACATTTGGTTTCAGCAAGACGGCGCCACTTCCCACACATCGCATCAATCAATGGACTTATTGAGAGAACATTTCGGTGAGCACATAATTTCACGTTTTGGGCCGGTCGATTGGCCACCAAGATCGTGTGATATCACACCGTTAGACTTTTTCCTGTGGGGATATATAAAGTCAAAAGCTTATGCCGACAAACCCGCTTCGATTCAGGCCTTGGAGGAAAACATCACGCGTGTCATTCGCCAGTTACCAGTCGAAATGCTCGAACGAGTGATCGAAAATTGGACTCAACGGATGGACCATCTGCGACGTAGCAACGGCCAACATTTGATAGACATAATCTTCAAAAAATAAATGCCAAAGAATGTTCTTTCAAATGATAATAAACATTCTCTCCATTAAATTTGAATTTTCTGTGTTTTTTTTTCTTTAAAAAAGTAGGGAACCTCGAAATGGATCACCCTTTATATTTTTGTAGTGATCAATGATTTCTACAAATACACGAGTGATCCCTAATCAGTCTCTTAATCAGACTTGACGATCTAAAGATTATACAAATATTCCGGCTCTCTTCCGCCTTTGAATTAAAAAAACTGAGATGCTTGTCAAGTAACACAATAGCTTCAGCTTTTACACAGGAGGACCTAGTCCTTGGAAACAAGAATCTAGTCTCTTTCTAGTCAATTAAAGCCAAATTTTCCGAGTAGATAAAGCTACATCTGTAATACAAACCCATCAATGCATGGCAAACACGGGTCCTATTAGAGTTCCTTGGTTTTAACTGAAGCTATGTGCAGACAATTGTTAGATTTTTTAATATTGTCAGGTCTTTCAGGGACAAACAATCGTTACAAATGTATTAGAATCGTCTCAACTTCAAATTTTGGGCTGATTACATTGGCAGAAAAGTAATTTTCAAGGAACGCAGTTGTCAGGCATTGACGCACCAGACTATATTCTAAGGTCTGAAAATCGTATAGCTGACGATTATTCGCCAATACTTATTTATCTACAAAGCTATAGCCCGGAGTAAACAAGGGCCGCAATTAACATCCCCGATCAATCATACTTCCTGATAATTCTAGAGTGGTACGGGCTTGGTGTTGAGAATCGCTGAAGCATACGATATGCTGCCAATGTTACAATCTTTGTTATCGGCTAAGTATCAGTGAGAATCAATATTTGCCGCTGAAATAAAATTCCGAGACGCTGGCTGTCGCAAGAAAGCTTAAATATGTTGCATCTCAGCGAAATACACACATGACAGCTTGGGGATCACAGGGATATAACCTGAAAAATCAGTGGATCTGCAACAAATCATGATCAGACACATTTAACGGTTAGAGAACTTGTGGGCTATAAATATGAATAAAAACAGTGCGCATCTAATACAACTAAAATTTTCTATATGGGATACTTATATTGATACCCCAGTGTTCACATTTCTACCCCAGCATCAAGCAACAACATAACCAACGCATAAAATCGACGAAATTTCACTTTCGCACTTACTAGCCCGCGTCTGAAACGGCTACAAAATTGTTAGCTGCGATGCGTACTCTATGTAGTTCTATACTCTTTGATAAAACCAAATGTCAGATGGACGTCACTGATCACCTGTGACGTAATGACAAAAATTGAACAAAAAAGTTCAAAAGTACGACAAACCCTTGCTGTCTATGTTGGTACGATCACTCATTGAAACGAAATCTCATAGATGACAACATCTTCGTGCTTGCTGGCACCGTCCTGTTGGAACTACATGTCCTAAAGCCCCAATTTATCAATTTGCGGTAAAAATAAAACTCACGGGCTCAGTGGTGCGATGGTTAGTGCGATGAACTGCCTCGCAGAAGGTCTGGGTTCGATTCCCAGCCGAAGCAACACCTAAATGTTGTTTCACTGGCCCTCCTCTCGTGATGATCTGAAAAATCATCCGAGTAGTATTATTTGTCAAGAAAAGCTTTTCTCAAATTCGAAGTTCGGAGTCGGCATAAAACAGGAGGACCCGCCATCGTGCAAGAAGTACACGCAAACATATGAATGGTTGTGGTTTCTAACGAGCGCGTTGCGCCAAAAATTTGTATTTTTTGTATTTTGGTAAAAAAAAAAACTCGTTGAGCATAGTTCTGTGCTACCCAAGGCAATATCGGAAATATTAAGCCCGATGATACCTCTGGCCTAAATCGCACACCATGAAGTGCCAGTGAGTGGGTGGAATGGTATCTCCGCTGATGAATTTTGACAGAAAATCATTCACTGCAACGTTGAGGTTCAGGAGACCATGAGCGTAGTTTATACACGAGATGTGCAGGGCCTCAACCAAAATGCCACTCCAAATAGTCCGGCTTTTAGCCAACTGCCTTCAGTTGCGCCCTTCATGTTGGTTGAGGTTGGTTTCTACTTGTGCGCGCTTTTAGGTGAAATCTTTCTCTGATGCGTTCGACATCTGGAAACAGAAACTCTGCGAGCCGGAGCATCGGTGTCCATTAAACGTGTCCAATGCGTTGTTTTTTTTTTTTTTTGTTTCCCCACATCTACGTCGCTGTACAAGTTGGAAAGTTCTTTGCGTCTCCAAGGGCCGTCAACTCAAAAGGGGGCGAAGATTTTCCGCATAATTATTAGAGCAACACGAACAAAGATTTTTTCA
Organism: Rhingia rostrata; assembly: GCA_949824845.1. Classification (NCBI taxonomy): domain Eukaryota; kingdom Metazoa; phylum Arthropoda; class Insecta; order Diptera; family Syrphidae; genus Rhingia; species Rhingia rostrata. The sequence continues at coordinate 172,688,340 of OX463755.1, read as the reverse complement.
TCCGATCCTGATACGGTCCATGCTGTCCATGGTTCAGCGCGCCGTAGAGTATGGCCGGGATCGTAAGACTTTTATACAGGATCTCCTGAGTTGATTGAGTAATGGGTTTACTACTTAATTGTCTTGTAAGCCCAAAGAAACAAAATTTGGAAGAGAAATTTATAAGCAGGTGGCGGGTATTGATTTGGACTTCTTGGAATTTTTTTAAAAATCTACAGGAGTTTGACTTTGTTGACTTTCCTGGCCTAAAACCAGTCCGTTAAGGCCGATCAGGTTGTTGATAAACACTTTCAGGCGTTGGCGTATTATTGCACACAGGATCTCGTAGGCTATATTGCGAAGACATATGCCTTTGTAATTGGCGCAGTTCAGAGGATCTAATTTTTTTGCGGATTGGAACGATGATGAAGGTTCTATTTTTCAGAAATACTTTCATACAACCAAATTTCGCATATGAGTTATTGAATGTTTTTTTTACCAAATTATCTCCGCAGGCCTCGGCCTCGGCGGGAAGGCCGCCATTTCCGGAAGCCTTGACAAGATTAAGTTTAGATAATCCTGTACTCACTTCATTTAGGTTGGGTAGGTTCGTTCTGCTTGACAGTGGGAGATTTTTCGTCGTCGCCCTTTAACAGTCTCCATAAGTGGTTCTTGCATATCCTCAGTATCAACTGTGTCTCAACTATGATTTCCCCTTGTTTATCTCGGCAGAATTCTGTTCGCGCCTTATATCATTTGGCGTTTAACACTTTGGCAATACTTACGAAAGTCAGTGTCACCTCTCTATATCTTCCATTGACTGGTTCTCTTTAAGAGAAGACGGTGCTCTTCCCTCCGTTTTGCCTATAAAGCTTAAAGGCAGCTCTCGGCTTCAACTGCAGCTTTGCCTTGTAGGCCTTGTTATGGTTTCTTGCTGGTGGGCACAAGAAACCTAGCACATCAGTTGTGGTTGGTTGATATCGTTGCCACTGTTTTTCGACACGGCCCGGAATGAACCTAGGCCAGTTGCGCACTCCAAGTTGGTTGAAGTCGGTTTCTACTTGAGCGCGCCACTTTAGGCGAGGTCTTCCTCTACTGCGTCCGACGTCAATCAGCCGAAGTCCGTTGCCAGACGTGTTGTCGTGTAGGCTATACCTTCCGACAATAACGCTAAAGTTTCACTCTTTTCCCACCTTTGCGTTAAAATCCACCATCACGTGCTCAATCTCCCTAGTTGGTAGATTGAGCGCAAATAAGTCATATATAAACAAGGTGGGCCCAAAGAAGTCATCTGATGTTGTTTGGCCTTCAGAATATCGGCTGTGGCTCGCGCTGTGTGTGCTGATGCTCCGCCCTGTTGCAACCACTTGTCCTCCAGTCCTAATTCGTCCAATTGTGGCAACAAACTCGGTTAACCTGGCCCTATAGCGCGCACCGTCCACTGTTGTCGTTTGACCAGCGGCGTTCTCGAAAAAAAAGGCCCGATGATTCCTCCAGCGTGAACAGCGCACCATACAGCAACTTTGAGCGAGTTTAATGCATTACTCGCGGATTTTCGGTGCCCCAGAAGCGATAGTTTTGCACGTACCCGCTGAGGTGGAAATGAGCCTCATCGCTCATTATGATTTTGTTCGAAAAATCGTCCACTTTGATTATTCCGCGTTCTTGGGGAGTGTATCGCTACATGGCGTGTGCTCAAATGTCAAAACAGAATTGCCATTGGCGGCCATTTGCAAAAATAAGAGCATATTCCAATAATGTGATATCCTTTGGCCCACCTTTTATTAGCCTATTTGGGCTTGATGCTGATTGTGACAATGTTTGCATTGTGTCTTCAAAGCATAAGACTGCTTGACTAAGTGGGTCACTAGTAACAAATCCAAAGCTGGTGTTCCTGCTCATTGTAAGATGTAGATGTAGTAGATGTTACAGTTTTTCATATTCCCTTTTGCCACCATATTTCCTGGATGGCAGAAATGTCTGCTTTGCAGCAGCTTTGCGGCTTCCGCTAGTTTTTAGCTGCAGATTTTCTGTCAAATTTTCTCACATTCCAAGTACAGATACACCGTATGTCCTGGATGGCAGAAATGAATGCTTTGCGGCTTCCGCTAGTTTTTAGCTGCAGATTTTCTGCCAAATTTTCTCACATTCCAAGTACAGATACACCGTATTTCCTGGATGGCGGTAATGTCTGCTTTTCAGCAGCTTTCGAACTTCCGCTAGTTTTTGGCTGCAGATTTTCTGTCAAATTTTCTCACATTCCAAGTACAGATACACCGTATTTCCTGGATGGCAGTAATGTCTGCTTTGCAGCAGCTTTAAGACTTCCTCTAGTTTTTCGCTGCACCTTTTCTGTTAAAAGTTCTAACATTCCAACTACAGATCCGAACGTCGTTCTCCTCTTTACGTTAAGCATGGTCGTCAACAGTAAAATAATTCGAAACGAACAATAGTCAGGACAATTCCACTGTTTGTGGGTGCACAGCGTTCCTGTATTCTGCATATCTATTCATTTTAAACATAAACATTAAAACATTTAAAAAAATCGAAAGTTGTAGCACCTTCTGCTAGGGTAATTTACCCCATAAATTCACTGCATAATACTGTTCCACACTATAAAAATGATTACAAATTTCCTCAAAACCAAATCACATCAAAAAATCCCTCTATTCGATTTGAAACATTCTGGAATAGAAACATTCCCTGATTATGGGGTAAAGTTCCTAGAAAATTCATGTGCATCCTTGACTCGTTGTCGTTGTCCCGTTTGCTATCTCTCTTCGTCGAAATACACCAACGACTAAATGAATTCTCACTCGCGAGAGAGCCAAACAACAAAATCAACCCTTGAACACATTTTCCTCTGTTCCATTCGATTCAATTTGAATTCATCCCCTTGCTCAAGAGGGTTGCGCTGTTTCATTATAAAAAAAAAAAATTTCCCTATTCGTGCAAAACCCTCGTCTTTATTCAAGTCTCATCGTCGTCGGTGTACACTGTACTTTTTTGTTCTCTGTGCGGTTCTGTGTAAAGTGAGTTTCAACCCCATACTGCAAGTGTCTTTAAATACAAAAAAAAAAAGACACGGAATAGTGCTTAGAAATAGAAAATATATTTTGCCAAAAAAATAGTTCCACTGTGTAAAAAATAAAAAAAAAATCATTTCCGTCCGTGTGAAGGTGAAAAATTCAAATTTTTCTTCGTTCGAATTGTACTTGGCTTTGTTTTGTAGATATATCTCTGTGGAAAAAAATTACATGAAATAAAAATTTTGTCAAAAGTTGAAATAGATATAAATAGGCACCATCCACCAGTGGAAGAAGACGAAAAAAAAAAACTTGAAAAATCGAACAATAGGCGAAATAAAAGGTGAGCTTTACACAAAACATAAGCCAGACTAATCCCAACACATCGATATACAAACACCAACGCATCGGCACTTCCTATCCCCCGTGTTCTTGATGCCACCACCCACTCATGTCCAACATCTCTCCCCCCCCAACCCCTTGTTGTTTTTTTTTTATAGTTAACTATTTTTTTGAATTGCTTGTCCGTTTCCAAATTTGGACCGCATAAACCGCTTACCAATTTTGGATTTTTCAAATCGGATGTATCTCTCCGTTTTAGATACTTTTGTTGTTGTTCTTCTTTGTATGAATAATCATAATTTTTTAATTTTTTTTGTGGAACTCCATATTTGAATAAAAAAGTGGACGACACGAAGTTATTTCGTCGCCTTGTTGATGGAACCGATGTATAGACAAATTAAAAATTTATTATTCTTCTTCGATAGATTTTTCGCTTCGTGAATGGCGTAAACAATACCCAAAGCACAGAGACACAGAACAGAAAAAGAAAATGTTCTGCTGTTGCGCATATTTTCCCAAGCAGAACTAGCTGGGTCGGGGGGATGGTTGGACACAATGAAAGAGACGACGACGAAGAAGTCGGTGGGGGAAATTCATATGGTAGACATAGACAACTTAAAGCAAAAATTCAAAAAATCCTTCTCTTCTTCATCTTCTGCAACCAATTTTTGATTAGAAAAATGTATTTGTATTTCGAAAATCTATTTTGGACATATCGAGATTTTCAGATTCTCGCTCGATGAATCAGCGTCATCTAGTGGCTGGCGCAAAACTATCAAAAGTTCAATGTCATGTTCTACATTCGTTTAGATGATTGCTTGTCATCGTTTTGCTGTGTTGCGTTATTGTTCAGTGAGATATGTGCTGAGGGATTTCAATTCATTATTTCCCGCAGTTTGTGATAATGAAACGCATCATCACATCTTCAAACAAAGGATCAACCAAGTCCCATGTTGGGGTATCTCTTTTAAAACGAGTCTCTAAAGTGTTGACGACTATGAATATGAATACTCTTTTCTTTTCATTAGAATAATGTTGTCTGATGATGTGTGTTGTTTTTTTTTTGCCTTTGGTTTTTTATGTGTGGAGGAATTTTGTGAGATTTTTCGCGCATTAAGACTCTTGTCAAGCGACGTGCGTCAATAATGTCATGTGGAAATTACTATACGCGGAGACACCATATGCATTGGAATGCAATTATTTTGAAGAAAACGACTTTAATTAGCATTATGGAATTATGTAACGTAATTCTACGGAATTTGCACACGTTTCTCTAGATATGTAAATCTAATTAAATTTTTTTATTTTTCTAAAAAAATAAATTGAATTGCGAGACAATTAGTTGATAACATGTTTGTAAAGAAAATGAGGGTTTTAATGATGTGATTAACATGCAATTGGGGTGAAGTTGACTTACTTTTGTGGGGCTTGCAAAAAAGTGGTTTAAAATAGAAACTATTGTTGGCAACACCTTGGTTGCGCTATGTCATGTATAGATCGCAATCTGTCAGCTATTGATGTCAATGATTCAATTTGTTTTGCTTTACGCTTAAGTTGACAGTTTAATGGGTCACAGTCAAGTCAGGCTGTAATTATTAGAATCGCTTTACGTGGATGACGCATTGTCTTGCGAAGATCAGCTTTGTGTGTCTGTCAAATGTTGGAATCACCTACTACAGCTTTAAGGCCAAATTGCTGGCGTTTTATAAGTCTACATGAACGATGACTATATTAGGACTACCACTATATAATTTAGTCTCAGAGTTTTCCGTTTACGCCCAGTTGGACTATATACATAAATAATGCTAGGTTTCCACTTGTCGTTGAATTGATACAATTTGGCATTTATGTCTTTCTTTCTAAGACTTAAATGGACAAAAAATGGTGACACAAGTTTATAAAAGGTGATCCATTTCGACGTTCCCCTACTTTTTTTAAGAAAAAAACACAGAAAATTTAAATTTAATGAAGAATGTTTATAATCATTTGAAAGAACATTCCTTGGCATTTATTTTTTGAAGATTATGTCTATCAAATGTTGGCCGTTGCTACGTCGCAGATGGTCCATCCGTTGAGTCCAATTTTCGATCACTCGTTCGAGCATTTCGACTGGTAACTGGCGAATGACACGCGTGATGTTTTCCTCCAAGGCCTGAATCGAAGCGGGTTTGTCGGCATAAGCTTTTGACTTTACATATTCCCACAGGAAAAAGTCTAACGGTGTGATATCACACGATCTTGGTGGCCAATCGACCGGCCCAAAACGCGGAAACGAATAGTACGCTCAGTAGGCCGATTATGTTGACCATAAGTTGAGCGAAGTGCACGAAACACATTCCTCACAGAACGTGAATTTTCATAATAAAGTTGAACAATTTGTAAACGTTGTTCACGCGTAAGTCTTTCCATTATGAAATGCCAAACAATACTAAACATAAATAACATGACAGCATGACACGTCTCACACGTGATGTGTCAAAAAAGGCTATTGAAAAAAGTATCTCTACTTGGATCACCCGTTATAAAAAGACATCAACTTTTGTCTCCATTTTTTTTTTCAAATTTCATACCATTTTGACAGATAACACTGTCAGCTCAAAGATCACCATTTCCATTTGCTTATTATTTTCCCGTCGTGGTCGTTTGGAGTAATGCGGCCATTGCCAATAAGCTGTCAAAGTCGTCGATGGATTTTTTTTGCTGAGCAAAATTTCATTTGTTTCATTTTTGTTTAAATAACATTCAGAAATGTCAATTTATTTCCATTTTGTTGTTAGATTTGCTTAGATTTTTGGTATTTTCGAAAAATTGCTCTGCTTCTCTCTCAGTTTCCGCGGAATTGAAGCCACAGTGCACCAAATGGGGGGAAAGTAGAAAATAATGCTAGGTTTCCACTTGTCGTTGAATTGACACAATTTGGCATTTATGTCTTTCTTCTTCGAAAGACTTAAATGGACAAAAAATGGTGACACAAGTTTATATAAAAAGACATCAACTTTTGTCTCCATTTTTTTTTTTTTTTTCAAATTTCATATCATTTTGACAGATAACACTGTCAGCTCAGAGATCAGCATTTCCATTTGCTTATTATTTTCCCGTCGTGGTCGTTTGGAGTAATGCGGCCATTGCCAATGAGCTGTCAAAGTCGACGATGGATTTTTTTTGCTGAGCAAAATTTCATTTGTTTCATTTTTGTTTAAATAAGATTCAGAAATGTCAATTCATTTCCATTTTGTTGTTAGATTTGCTTAGATTTATGGTATTTTCGAAAAAATTGCTCTACTTCTCTCTCAGTTTCCGCGGAATTGGAGCCACAGTGCACCAAATGGGGGGAAAGTAGAAAACAATAAATAAAGCAGATTGTGGTCTTCTGGGTTACCTTTTTTTTTCTGATATTTCGTACCTATTTCCAACATTCGATAAAAGAATAATTGAAAATCGAAATGCTTGAAATAAATACACACGGAACTGTCACTTTAATGTCTTTGAATTTATTCATGTGTCATAAAGAGTAAAACAAATGTTTTTTCTGTCAAAGTGGAAATCCGTTCGTCATTAAGGTTATGCTTTTCCATTTGATTGTCTTTGTTTTGACAAACGATGACAGCAAATTCTTGTAATTTTTCTATATTTACTGACAAATACGTATTTTTTCAAGTCGAATAACTGTTTAACCAAAAATAGAAATATAGGGTGTTTTTTTTTAAGAGGTATGGAACTACGAATTGAAATAAAATACAAGGAAATCGTTTTAATGTCCATCAATTTGGCTTTATTGGAAGGATAATTTTATGTCATTAATGTCTAAATATGATTTCGGGCATGTGGCCGCCGCGGCTGGTTCGAATGAAGCCACGTCTAGGGGTCCAATTTTCAACCACTTTTTCGAGCATTTAGGACCATATGTAACGCCACAAATTTTGGCTTTTAAATCCCCTAACGTTTCTTGTTTGTTGGCGTAGACGAGCGACTTCATATATCTTCAAAGAAAATAACAATAAAAAAAAAAAAAATTATGGCGCAACAGGCTGGTTATTACCCAGGGCCTTGCTTTTTTCTCACAACAATTCCTGTGTGCGTGTGTACTTCTTAGCACGATGGCGGGACCTCCTGTTTTCATGCCGAATCCAAACGGCTTAGTTGAGATACGCTTTTCATGACAATTGATACTACTCGGATGATTTGTCAGATCATCACGAGATAAGGGCCAGTGAAAAACTACGGCTGGGAATCGAACCCAGACCTTCTGCACGGCAGTTCATCGCACTAACCATCGCGGAGCTGAGCCCGTCAAAGAAAATAATCCAGTGGTGTCAAATCACACGATCTTGCTGGCCAATTGATAGGTCCATCGAATGTTTCCTTCAATAAATCGATTGTGACGTGCGCTGTGTGGCATGTAGCGCCGTCTTGTTGGAACCACATCTCATCCACATTCATGCCATCCAATTCGGTAACAAAATAGTCGGTTATCATGGCTCTATACCGGTCTCTATTAACGGTAACTGACATTCCAGCATCATTTCGGAAGAAGTATGGCCCAATGACTCCGCCAGCCCATAGAGCACACCAAACAGTCAGTTTTTGTAGATACAATGGCGTCTCAATGTTCTCATGTGGATTCTCTTTACTCCAAATGCGGCAATTTTCCTTGTTGACGTAGCCATTCTACCAAAAATGAGCCTCATCACTGAACAAAATTTTGCGATGAAAATCAGCATCGAGATCAATCTCATTTTCGGCCCTTACACCAAAATCACGACGCATTGCACAAGGATCTTGTAAATTCGTAAGCCAAGATCTTTGGGCAAAATCTTCCATAAAGTTGATGGACAAAGCAACAATTGCTGTGCACGGTGGCGATTCATTCGAGTCCTCTTCAACACTTTGGTCTACAGCGGCAATTGTTTCTTCGGTGCGCACTGTTCGACGTCTCTGTGGATGCGTATTATCACATGGAGTAAACGTAGTGCGAAAACCATCCATGGTTAACCGAATTAATGGCCCTGATGGACGATAATGTCGACCATAAAATGGACGGAGCTTGCGGTAAACTTCGCGAACTCAACCATTTTTTTCGAAATAAATTTGCACGATTCGCAAGCGTTGTTCATATGTCAACCTGTTCATGATGAAATGGCAAACCAAATCGAACAGATTTGACATTAGAGTTGCCCGATTTGACCACAAAATGTCAGTTTTATCTCGATTCAAAAACCAACCTTTTAAGAAAAAACACGCGTTATTTAGCTCGTTTTTGTTACAGAAATCTTATAGAAGCACGGGCTGTGTGCTGTGTTTACTGAAGAAGTATTGGAAATAGTCTTCAGTGCTAATAATGTCAAATATCAAATAACGCTCAGTGGTTAGTGATGTGATGAACTGCCGCGCAAAAAGGTCTGGGTTCGATTCCCAACTGTAGCAACACCTGAATGGCTTTGCACTGGCCCTCCTCTCATTTTGATCTGACAAATCATCCGAGTAGTATCAGTTTTCAAGATAAGCTTATCTCAACTTCGCCGTTCGGAGTCGGCATAAAACAGGAGATCCCGCCAACACATGAATGGTTGTGAGAGATCTCGGCCCTGGGTACTAACGAGCCTGTTGCGTATCTGAATCATAAAAGCTTATATCGGTTTAGCTTTTCAGATTCCGCATTAAGTTATGGGTTCCGCGGTAAATGGCATGGTTGTGATACAAAAGACACAAAGCTGGCCCTCCTGCTTCAACATAGCCAGCTGTATATGTGTTACCGTTGTATGGTTTCTTGTAAGAATTTTTTTTCTTATGGTGCTGCAATTTGCCAGGACAATGTATGTCCAGAGTATTTTTCTTCTTAATGGGTTAAGTGGCCTAGTCACTAGTGATTAATGCGTTTGAATACTAAACGCGTGGTCCCAATTTCAAATCTTGGAAATGACAAAACCCGAAAAAACGACTAGGATTTTGATATGGAAGATGAATCCATTCGTATAAGGGATTTTATCAGAAAGAGTTAAATGATTTGGCCCGGGATTCGGGAATTTCTAAAAAGGCTTCAGAGCTCTTAGCATCAAGTCTTCACGAGAAAATTTTTGAAAAAGTAGCTACTTTCGGTCAAGAGAATTTCCATATCTGCAATACTTTCGAAGTGACGATGAATTTGTGTATTCCCATTACGTAAATGGTTTAATGGAGGAGTCAGGAATTCTATCAAATAACGCAACTGTGAATGGCGACTGTTTATTGCTAGCTCAAAGCGGAGCTTGAATTATGTCCTTCTCCACAATGGAAACCAAACAGGCACTCCCAAAAGGCCACTCTGTTTGTTTTCGTGATGGATATGAATACAAAAAAATCATACCTTAAAATGGAATCCTTCCTTCTTGGCCAGCAACGTGGATATACCAAGTATCCCTGATTTTTGTGTAAGTGGGACAGCAGAGCTCGAGAAAAGCATTGGTTTCGGTCAAATCGGCCGCCAAGATCTGAACTCAAACCTGTTGATCCAAACATTTTATATCAGCCGCTTGTTGACAGAAGGATTACTATATCCACCTCTGCATATAAAACTGGGCCTCATGAAGCAGTATGTTAAATCTTTGCTAACTGAAAGAGACTTTTTCAAATGCCTAATCTCAGCATTTCCTTGCCTGTTTTTTGAAAATATAAAGGCAGCTGTGTCAGTAGAAAGATGATATTTATATACGCAATAGACACCGACTGAAAGGCCGCTGTGTTTGATGGTCCACAGCTCATCAAAGATCAAAATTTTATTGGGACAATGACCGAATGTTTGGTTGGCATTCCAAAACATTGTCGAAAACTTTCTTGGAAATACGCGAGCGTAGAACTATGCAGAAATTGTCCAGGAGCTTTCAGAGAGCTTTAAATTGCTTGATTGCAAAATGGGCATAAAGGTCCATTTTAAGGTCCATTTTCTGCATATCCATCTTGCTGCCTTCCCTCAAAATCTAGATGCGGTCAGTGATGAGTAGAGTGAGCGATTCCACCAAGATCTAAAACCAGATGAACTGGGATGATGCCTGACCACTGTTGTAGCATCAGAAGAGATTTTCCACAGAATGAAGACTCCAGGAAAGCTACTAGCGAACATTTTTACCTTAATGTGTATGTTTGCCGTCTGGCTAAAGATGTTTACTGCTTTTGTGAATAAAATTATTTTTTTTTAAATCTAGATTATTGTTTCCATTATTTTTCATTTTATGCACATTTTGAACAAAATGGTGGTATCCTGTTGCTTAAAAGTTGACGTGACAGACAAAAACTGGAATCATTTTCACATTCAGACGTCAAAAATAAGTCAAAAACAAGTGTCAGGTCTTGGTCAGCAAAATGTTTGTTCCCCATTGTAATCGACGTTAAACTGACGGTCTCCATTCTTTTTGGCAAAAACATAACTTCGCACAAATAAATGAATGCCGAAGCAAGGCAGTAGGCTCGATATTTCTTTTCATTTTCCCTCTCCAACGACCGATTGCAGAGTAACCCCTTTCATTCAGTACAAAAGCTCTTTCTTGCGTGTCATGTCCTAAATTTTCCCAAATAAACCTTCTGTCCACATTTTTTTTTTAACCTGGATATCTCCTAAACAGATCTTTTCTGGTCAAATAGGTGGCGCAAACTATTTCCATGATTGAGTTATTTCTATTCCAATGCATGTGGTGATGTTGTTAATGGAGGACTGACACTTTCGACTTAATTGCCCATAATGGATTCGGAAATAATGCCAAGGGAAAGATGAACCTCATGATAAGACTTGTGGTTTCATGTATATATGGAGGAATGCTATCATGCTGGACAGACAGTTAAGCTTGAATTGACATCACTATTAACACAACCACAATGTAATTGATTAAGATCTTATGAATGGATACTACCCGGCCCGAAGTTAAACTTTTGTCAGAGTTATTGTATTCTTCTACAGTTTGTGAAATTGATTGTATCCTTGTATTGGTGGGTAGGGTTTAAGTAAAAGGTTCGACAAACTACTTTCCATGAAAATGAAAGGTTCCTTGGAGCTGGTTGTCTTCTATTCAGAAAATCTGTCATAATTTGAGGAGCAATTTTAAAGGATTTCACAAAGTTCACGAATGATTTAAATTTGCCGCCATTTGTTCGATGGCAAAATAAGAGTTTGACAGCTGACAGTTTAGGGTTAGTAAAAAAATGGAACACTCAAGGGCCGATGACGAATTAGAATAGAACACAAATTATTTCGGAAATTAAACAGCCAGGTCAGAATGGCACGAAATGTATACCCGGCCTGCTGTCCCAGGCGAACTAAGACTTCGACATATTCGGACAACAGGTTGTCTAGGAATTTCAAGGGCTAGTCAGGCCCCTTGAACAGAGATGGTGGCGGATGAACCGAAAGGCCAACGGCAGCGCTCAATCCAGTAGTGGATACTGATGGCCCCGTGTCCTAAGGGTATCTAATAAATTGGAACTGGCCCTCCAGGTTGGAGTTGTGCTTTGGGTTAACTACCCAACCATAGAAAAAAAATCTTTGTTACGAAGCAACCAATAGCCTCGGAAAGGACTGATTTTATTGTTGACAACACGGCTAAG